>CM043700.1:5070000-6540000 GCA_023935145.1 Bretschneidera sinensis | reverse complement strand
TTTGTCAGCAAAAATATTCCAAAGATTTATTGAAAAGGTTTGGAATGCTCGAATGCAAGCCGATTTCAATGCCGATGGAACCAAATGCCAAAATGTGTGCACATGAAGGAAAAGATTTGGAAGATGCAACGATGTATCGATAATTGGTAGGTAGTCTGATCTACTTAACCTAGACTCGACGTGATGTTTCTTATGCAGTTGGTGTGATGAGTCGATACATGCAAAATCCAAAGAAGCCTCATTTGGAAGCAGTTCGACGAATACTGAGATATGTGAAGAGTACAATTGACTATGGACTTTTGTATAAGAAAGGTGAAGACTGCAAGTTAGTTGGTTACTGTGATGCTGACTATGCAGGAGATCATGACACCAGGAGATCAACAACTGAGTATGTGTTTAAGCTTGGTTCCGGAATGATTTCTTGGTGTAGCAAGAGACACCCGACGATATCATTGTCAACCATAGAAGCTGTGTATCGGGCAACAACAATGGCAGCTCAAGAAAGTACATGGTTGATACAACTGATGAACGATCTACATCAATCAGTAGATTACACAGTTCCGTTGTACTGTGACAAGCAGTCGGCAATTCGTTTGGCGGAGAATCCAATCTTTCATGCTAGAACTAAGCATGTTGAAATGCACTATCATTTTATCATAGAAAAGGTTCTGCAAGAATAGATTGAGATGAGGCAAATCAAGACAGATGATCAAGCTGCGGACTTGTTCACAAAAGGTTTGAGCACTAGCAAGTTTGAAATGTTTCGCTCTCAGCTCAGCACAGTGCAAAGAATGAGAACTGACATTGAGGGGGAGTGTTGAGAATCAATGTCCATGTTAGGCCTAGCTGCTGGCTTAGAGTGGGAACAAAGCAGGCCCGCTTCAAAACCAAACTCCATTTCCTCCGCCACATAATGTCCATGTTGAGAATCCATGTTAGCCCACCATAAGTAATTCTCAACCAAATCTAAGTCCAATAGTATTGTTCAAACCCATAGCTAGTTTGATGATGTAATTGCTTACAATTACAAAGTGGGGCAAAGTTAGGTATGTTGCTATTAGTGAGGTTGTGTGGAAGACAACATAATGAGGTGCTTAATGGGTGGTGTGGAAGACAACATAATTAGGTGCTTAATGGGTTGTATGGAAGACAACATAATTAGGTGCTTAATGGGTTTGTGTGGTAGTAAATAAATTTAGTTTAATTATATGTGTGGTGTAGTTTTCATTTGGTTTGCTATAAATACTCAAGTCCTCAAGCCTTGTAATTCATCAAGAAGAAAAAAAAAAGCTAAGTGCTAAATAAGAAAAGCTTTGCTAATTGGTGTTTTGTGAGTTCTCTTTAGAGTGTTTTATTTTCTTCTTCCTAAAAATAGTAAGAGTTTTGTACTCTACTTATTCAACAGATTTAACCACAGCCGAGTATGCAGAAGCTAAGTAGCATCTGCGAAAAAATAATTTGAAGCATCCTTCAGCCTTTACAAGCTGCTACCAAAACCCCTTTCCTGCGTAGTGACTGCCACTACTACTACGACCCACTAGCTAGCTGGCTAGCTATACTGTGAAAGGGAAACTGATCGACACCATACCTCTAATATTGGGTCTGTGTTAGATTTTGTTGTGTAATGTATTTCGCGCCATCAAGTTATTACTTGATGATGTAATTTTAGGTCTATTCTCTATTGTGCTTTCTAAGCATAAAAAATATTGATAATTCATTTATTTAAGTTTTTAATGAATCTAATTGTTATTTATAATAATTTTAAATAATTTTTAATTTTTTAGTTAATTATTTTAAATTCCAGTTCTATGAAAAGAGAACTTAGATCTGGAATTTTTCATGAGTCACACTTGTCTTGCTCAAAAGTTTCATGTGCACACACACCTTCAATAACTTAAGCAACAACAATGAACTCATGGTCCATTGCAAATCTAGAGACGATGATCTGAGGGTTCATACAGTTCCAGTTGATAATGAATATCAATTCACTTTTTGAATAAACGTTTTTCAAACAGCGCTTTTTTGAGTTAATATGGTCCGTCTGCTATAAGCTTGACTCATGATACTTGTCAGGTCTAGGGAATGTTTAAAGAATTTGAAATAGTAACAAATGTTTGGGAGTTAATGACAGTGCAGATGAAAAGGGATAGAGCCAAATCATCTTCGGGTTGGTTGGGCTTTTGAAATGCCCTACCCCTGTTGAGCTACACTCTACAATTTTTGCAGCTTATATTATGTGATGCACAAATTGAGGATGTTCTCCTCATCCATAGGTCGATCAGCTTTGGTGTCAAAAGAATGTGTCTTGACCTGTTTGGTTTTGTTAGGTGAGGATACAACTAAAAGCATGCTGGTTGAAGGATTTTCTATGTGACGTCATTGCTTGTGAGGTTCAACAAGCTTTGACTTATTGAGTGCTTGAATCCGCTGCAATACCTACAAGTTTTCCGTTGGTAATTTGATATATCTGTTTTGGTCTACATTAGCATGTGCTAGCTTCTTTTAAGATTATTTGTTTCTTACAGCTGACTTCGAATCTTATTTTCTTCCGAGGAATGAAGAACCCCTTCTTGGCTGGCAGGCTTCAACCAAGGAGAATTAACTAAGAAAAATTGCATTTATCTTTTATTATGGAATCCTTTCCCTGATATTTGTCAGCCCTCTTAGTTTTGTAGCATTGTTTTATATTATTCTAATTCTGTTGCCATACATTATAAGCACACTATTGTTCCACCTTGAGTAGTATCTTACAAAATCAATCTGATTTTTAAGATTTACACATACCCTCTATGAAAGTTCTGGATCGTGGCAACCAAACATTTATGGATTGTTTTGAACCAGTAAGACTTTCTTACACTGTTATTTTAACTGCAAATATTGTGTAATCTCAAAATCAACATGCAGAAATGCATTTTTAACATCAAATGTGTAGAAATGCCACAAAAGATCATTCCTGTCAAGGAAAGTTTTCCAGTAGAGTTCTTCTTGACATCTTGACAACATGGATGTCTGCTATATTTCATTACAGTGAACATCATCAATTTTTATGCTTTTGGTCTCCCACTATGAAGGTTGATTAGCTCCCTAGTTTCTCCAGAGCCGTTCAAGGTAGCATTTTTCTTCCTTTAATTTTGACTGGCATATTAATTCTATAAGTCATGTATATAGGACATTGAAGGAACAAATGAATAATATAATTGTGAGAATGGCTAGTAAAGAATAGGGCTGAAATATTGAGCTGCAAATGTATGGATTGGTAGAAGGCTTTAAAAAAGGGAGTTAGTCTATATTACATGAACTCAGCATATTAGAGAATCATTGGGATCGTAAGAAGTGTTTTAGAAGTCGTTATACCATGAGGGATGATATGAGTCTTTTCTTTATAGATCTCATTGCTGATTGAGGGTTTGAATCCTTGTTGAATTATAAAAGAACAAAACCTACCAGATATTTACAAAGTGAAGGGTTGTAGGGTTTTATGTCACTAAATTTTGTAATGCAAGTCTCATCAACCTTCTCTTTTCAGTGAAATTGTGAGCGGTTTTTATTTCTTTTGTCATTTCTTCTATTATTTCTGTTATTTTGTTCTTTCTATCTGTGTTTTTTGAAAATTTTGATTAAATTTTATGTTGTTATTACGGGTGTAATTAATTTGAGAATTTTCCCCCTTGCTCCTTTCTTATGTGTCCATTGATTATCAACTTTTTAGGTTCCCTTTTTGTGATTTCAAGTTGCACACTGAAACTACAAAAGACTCCATGTTCTTTGATAAAGTTTTCTTGTAATAATTTTTTGCTTAATCTGATGCAATATTACCCTTAGGCTGCAAGGAGTGCAGGTGTTCCGGTCATTCTGGATGCAGTGGGAATGGATGCACTGATCCCTCAAGAACTATTGAATTTCATTGACATCTTGATTCCAAATGAAACTAAGCTCGGTAGCTTGACTGAAATGCCGATAGAGAGTTTTGAACAGACAGGTCAAGCGGTGGTACAGTCACATAATATGGTGAGTCCCAGTGCACCTAAAACATTAGTATTTATCTTCCAAGGGTTTGTGTTGTACGAAGCAGGAATGTTAATGTCCAAAAATGCAAAAATAAAAAGAAGGAAAAACTCTATGGCAATGCTTTGTTCATAAGTTACCATAGGCAGGGGCCGTTCTTGAAGTTGCAGCAAAACTTTGTGACGATAGCTTGTATGTTTTTTTTTTTTCAGTGGCCCTAGGTTTAGATGATGGATTTGGTTTCTGAAGTCAAAATATTTGAGTGCCATGTGCAAATGTAGGGCATTCGCATGGTCCGTGGAATGGAATCAACTAACTCAGTTTGCCTGGTATGTGAAACTTTCCATCTTTAACTGGACTAATTTTTTTCCATGAGGACACTAAATTGTCTCTGTTGTTATTTGTTTAAGGTTCAAACAGGTCCAACCATGGTTTAAAAATGGTTAAAATCCAAACCAAAGGTGGAGTATCAAAGTTCAGCAAGTTAGAAGACTGCAGACATGTGTGTGCATCAATTTGGAGCAAGGGAAGGCCATACGCACTAGTGTGCGCACTTCTGCACACAATCAGGGAATTGTGTGCACAGCAGCAGCATCAGCAAGCGCCATGGCGACCAGTAACCAGCACCATTGTGTCCAGAATGGTGTGCTGCAGGACCGCATCAGCACCATGGCGCCCAGCAACCAGCACCATGGCGTCCAGAATGGTGTGCTGTAGGACCACATCAGCACCATGGCGCCCAGAAGGCAGCACCATGGTGTCCAGAAGGTGTGCAAAAGTGCCCTGCCCAGCACCATGGCGCCCCCTGTTGAGCACCTAGGCGCTAGGCAAAGTGCTGCACACATGGACAGCCTGTTTTAAGACCCTTTTAAGTGCGTGAGTGCAAGGTTAAAACGTACAGAACCACTTGGGAAGTGATGGAGGGCTATGATTAAGTGGAGATCATGATCAAAGGGTGGAAATTGATTCACAAGAATTTCCAAGAAGTGAAAGGCTATAAAAGGGGTTCTCAAGCCTCATTTTCACACACTACAAAAATATTTAGAACAAGAGAAAGTTGTGACATTGGGAGATCAATTGTAAATACAAGAGAGAATTGTGTGAGAGACATTAACACAAGAGGGACTCTTTTTAGTGAGGCTGGTTGTAAAGAAGAGTGAGTAGTATAGAGAGAGAGCATTATAATCTTCTTTCTTCTCTTCTTGGTTTCGTCAAGAACTTGAGCTTCTTGAAGGGGATTGCTGTAACTTGTAAGAATCATTTGATATAGTGTAGAGAGTTCAGAGGAACTCATTGGGACATAGGCACAATGCCGAACCTCGATAACAAATTGCTTGTCTTCTTTCTTTCTTTGATTTTCTGTTCCTGTTTTCGATTCCAATTCTTTCTACAAGTCAATCTAGACTTGGGTGTTTGGAAGATCACCACCTGGGCATCTTGTCAAGGTGATTTCCAACAATCTCCTTGATTGATTTGCATCTGAAGTTTTCCTTCACTAATTAATTGTATTATATATCTTTTCAAAATTAATTAAACTATATGGGAATCTATTTTAGACTTAGTTCTAGGGAAACTTGAATATATCAGTATATTCAAGGAAGGTCAGCTGCTAGTAATGTTGTTATGACAATTATAGGAGTTAGATAACAAAGCCATGGATTGGTGCCGTAAGATACTGGTTTCCATGATTTATAAATTTTGATGGGGCTGTTGTAAAATCAACAAATAAAATGGGTGTAGGACTTGTTATCAGGGATGATTTGGGAGGCATTTTCGCTTCTCTTCTAAAGCCTATTTCTGCTTTGCAATCGGTGTCTATGTTGGAGCCTTTGAGGCCATGGCTCTTCGTGATGGATTGCTTTTAGCACAGGATCTTGGTTGCTCAAACATTGTGTGATTCAACAACTATAGTTTCGACTGTTCAAACAAATGGGGTCTGCGTGGAACCATATGGTGATTTGGTTGATGAATGCAAGAGACCTCTTATTTAGAGGTCAATTACTGCATACATATTAGGCACTCTGGAAATTTGGTTGCTCACCATCTTGTCAAAATGGCTCTTCTTTGACATGATGCTTTAGTCTTGTTACAAGAGGTGCCTTCTGGCATTTTTCCATTTATTCTTTCTGATGTTTCTTCTGGGGTTTCAGTTGAATGGAAATTTCGTTTTCCTCTCAAAAAAAAAAATATGTTGTAGTGTTACAATTTATTTTAGTATGTTTGCTTTCAGGGTGTTAAGCAAGTCTTAGTGAAACTTGGGGCCAAAGGGTCAGCTTTATTTGTCGAAGGGGAAAAACCGATTGAACAACCCATTATATCAGCTTCAAGAGTCCTAGATACTACTGGAGCTGGTGACACACTTACTGTAGCTTTTTCTGTTGCTCTAGTGGAGAACGAGTCCAAAGAGGAATGCTTGAGATTTGCTGGTATATATCCTTGGCTCTCATCATATGCATATAATTTCTATTATATCATCTATTTTAACGAGTTTTTTCCTCAATAGTTTTTTTCATACTTATTTTCCTTTGACAGCTGCAGCTGCTTCTCTGTGTTCAAGTTAAGGGAGCCATTCCTAGCATGCCTGATAGGAAATCAGTTTTGGATCTTCTTCAGTCCGCTTGAGGATGTTCTTTGGTTTTTGGATAGCATCATGGACCTATAAACTTCCATTAAGCATATAAATAAAAATCCTTTCTATTTCCTTTTATTAATAACTCCGCAGCATAATTGTACATCTGCAATTTTGTACCCATGATTATCCGAGTTAGCTGCTATCTATGTAACCGGTGTTTTTTACCCTTTGTTTTTGCTGGAATTGTACCTTATACAATCCATCTAAACAAAGATTTTTTTTTCGATAATTCACTTCTCACTCATTCAATTGCAACTTAATTTCTCTCTTCTCCTTTCTGTCCTTCTTCGATTCAAACAATCCCAAATCTTCTCGCCATGATCAGGAACTTCTCTTTTTTAGGAAATAAAAAACCAAATTCGCTGAGTCATTTAACATAAATATATAATATTACAAAATCACCAAAATTGATTAGATACAAAAGCAAAAAGAGAAGTTGAAGAGGATGGTGAATGTATCCCGTCATGATATTCAACCTCTTCTCAAAACAAGACCTCTTCTCAAATCAAACAAGAATAGAGCACTGAATCTGATGCTACCAAGAAAGGGATTTGAGTGATGAGTTGTAGGAAAACATAAAATGAATACTAGATTTGATCAAATCTGACCGATCTCCGTATTGTATTATTATTATTTTTATTCTTATATATTTTTTCTTTTTTTGTGATTTTCAATTATGGCAATTACCCATATAAAAATGGGCTACTATATTTGTACAATTCAATTAATCAGTTCATCCATATGATGTAAATGACTATAAAAAGGGGCAAGTAGATAGAATAGCCACCAATTAATCATATTTTGCAGGAAAAAAATAGAAGTCAAAACCATGAGAGCTTCCAAAATCTATCTAGTTATCTTATTTGCACTATCATTTATCATGTGTCACACTTGTCTTGCTCAAAAAATACAGGTGCACCTTGTCAATAACTTGGGCAACAACAATGAACTCAGAGTCCACTGCAAATCTGGAGACGATGATCTAGGCGATCATACAATTGCAGTTAATAATGAATATAATTTTAGTTTTAAGCTGCACTGGTTGGGAAAAACACTTTTCTTTTGTGGCTTCAACTGGAGTCCTCAAAATCACGGTGGCACTTACGATGTATTTTGGGATGAGAAACCTTTCCTTCAACTTTGCCACTTTGCAGATTGTATTTGGTCAGCAAGAGATGATGGTTTGTACTTGAAGGATGATCGTAAAGGTGTATTTCAAAAATATTATAATTGGACTCAATAATGCCTTTAAGAAATCAATAGATAAATGTGTCAAACTTCTTTCTCTATTAATAAAAGATGAACAAAAATTATAGTAATTGAGTTATGTACCCTTCATTCTCCTCTTCTTTTTTCCATTTTCTCTCCGTGTCCCTAAAATTTGCATGTTTGTGTTTGTTTTGGTGTTAGTATGTTTAGATGCTTGTTGACTGACTAAGGTTTGGTTTTGATTTAGTGATTTTTCAATTGAGTTGAATTTCTGGGAGTTTTATATTGCTGGGTTAAGTACCTAAGGTTTTGATTTTGTGAGATAAGATTAGGTTTTGCTTCAGCACAATTTTAAATTTCACAGTAAATAGACATGGAAATGTTTAATATTTGGATTTGTCCAAGATCCTTAGCCAATGAAGGTAAATAATAGTAATAAATTTGTGCTTAATTTTATGTTATTAACCGATGAACTGATAAATTATTGTCTTAGAATAATCTTTATTGTCGATAATTTTTCTCTTCAATCATTGAATGGGTGCCTAAGCTTGCATGTGGAAACAGTGTTTATTCACAAAAGATGCCAACAAATCTTTCGATCACTTTATCTTTTTTTCTTAAAGAGCAAGATTAGATTAAGAGATAATCACATTGTACATTGTTTTATATTGAGTTTCGGATTTCTAGTAAGGATCCAAACGGTGGTTTATTTGCAGACAAAGGTATTCTTCTATTACTGTCAAAGGGAAGTAAGCCATTCTGGTGAAAAGTACCATTTGACAAAGGTTTGTTATTTAGAAAAGGAAGGGAACTGATGCCGAGTAGAATAGCGATTATTCTGCAGGCTAGTTCAACAGATATTTCACAGGGAAAAAACACAAGAAAAACCCTAAAAACACAGAGAAACACCTCTGATGTTTTATTTAAAATTATGCAAATACCATTAATAATGTTTACTAAACCCTAAAACCTTATTTATAATGTCAAGCTAAAATAGGAAAATTAAATTAAGGTCGACTTTAAAGTAATCGCAAATAAAATAAAAAGTTTCCTAAAAACTGAAAACTGCCAAATTGAGGGCCTAGACGTCGTTTTTTTGGCTTAAAAATGACGATGCTTAGGATTAAAAACTTAAGTTTTGGCCGGAAACCCGTTTCCAATCAGACTATGGTCTTCGAGACCCGACCCGAGCCCATGGCCCGCTAAACGATGTAAACCGATCTAGGTAGCCCACTTGCTATCTTTGTGTTGATCTGCCAACTCAGTATCATCTGACTCGGATCCTCCTGCATCAGTCGGGATTGGAAAGAACTCGTCCTCGAGTTCACAATAGCCTCATCGGAATCCACAAAACAAGGACTCAGGTGTTTCACATTAAATACATCAGAAGTTCTCAAATGACTGGGTAGGTGTTATCATTTATCTTCTGTAGGATCTCACAGGGTCCAATCTTCCGCTCCTTAAGCTTATTATACTCTCCCACGGGAAAACGATCGCGAGTTAATACTGCCCAAACAAAATCACCAACATCAAAAAGTACCTGACGGCGATGACTGTCGCTCTGAGCCTTGTACTTGGCATTACTCTCGTGAATGGCCAGCTTCACCTGCTCATGGATAGATTCCTTTGTCAAGGTTTCTCTGCATATTATGTTTCCAATGTTAAAGGGAGTCAGCCCTTTTTCAACTCCTTTCTTCAAGAGCATGGTGGAGATGCGGAGTGTACGGGCATTTTCAAGTGGTATGTCCCATCCATGGAATTCCAGAAGAGTGATATCTTCTTGAGCATCAAGTGATTTTATGTAGTCAATGATTTCCTCAACTGGGAATGCTACAGGACCCATATCCTCACAACCACCATCATTCTCCATAAACATCTGTAATGACCCAATCTTGGATTTTATTTCCCCAGGATGGTTGAATCCCTGATGCAAGCACTTAATCAGAACTGTGGGGGGTACCCCAGAAAAGCCCTTCTCATAACCAAATAACGAGCGACGCCCGCTCTTCGGATGACCCAATATGTAAGCAGCAACTTCCCTAAGTGCTCCTTCTCCAACTCTCGTTCCCTTCTTTAACCCTTCACCATTTGGTGACAATGGCAACCTCTGAAGGTCGTTCACTGCCAATGGTTCCTCATCAATTGGCTTAAAAATAGTAACAAATTTCTGGCCTGATGAATCCAGCATGAAACAAACTCCTCTTGTACCCTCCCTGGACCTGACTGGGTAATTCCCACTATCTAATCCATCAAAAGTGGAATTAAGCATATCTAAAATCACTGATGGTAATTCAATCTTGGGACTAATGATGATTGGCTCCAAAGAGAAATGCCTATCAGGAGGCTTCCTTGGTACAATTTCTTGATTAACTTCATAAACTCTCCTATTATTTTCTTCATGAGCATCATAGTATCTCCTATTGTTCTCCTGAGGAGCATCGTAATTTTTTCTATCGTTCGACTTTGGGGACACAATGGACAATTCAAAATTCTTCTCAACTGGTCTAGCCTGAACTTTTGCAGATTTTCGGACCAACAAATGCAACATTGCATTATTATGCTTACTGATGTCATCAATAAGCCTCTGATCCTCCAATCGCTCCCCATCATAAACAACTTCCTGCTCATCAAGATCAACAAATTCTTTCGTCCTCTTTGCAATCTTCTGTTTCACATACCCAACATCTCTATCTTCATCATCGTCATACATAGGCTCTCCAATCTCCTCAGTTTCATCTACCACGTCGTCTTCAATTAGGAGATTTTTGCCGTTCAGACTAGCAGGCTTCCTGCACTCAATCGTTTTATATCCCTGTTCATCACATCTGAAACATCTAATATTTGAGCTAGGGTTACCTTAGGGTGGTTGCTGGGCAGGATGGAATTCTTGAGGGCGAACTCGCCGACTGCTTTGATAGCTGCTTCGGTTCATTGGCCTCCTATTCTGCTGTTTTTCCACCGCAAGTGCACGCTGGTATGCTTCAGAAATGGTCCACAGCGAGTGAAGGCTGAGGACATCCTGCAGGGGCTGTCGTAATCCCCCCAAATACCTTGCCACCATCTACTCTTCCGTCTCAGATAAATCATTACGGGCTATCAATTGATAGAACTCCTCCGTGTAATCATCAACTGATCTCGTGCCTTGCCTCAACGAATGAAGTCGTTGAAACAAGGTTTGAGTGTAGCCGAAAGGAAGGAAGTGACCCTTCACCTTCTTCTTCTTCCTCTCCCAATCAGGGATCTTGGCCTTACCTTTCCGGTCACGTGAGCGCCTCAACTGCTCCCACCACGCAAATGCTCTGCCTTTGAGTTTGATGGCGATCAGTTTTAATTTGACACGATCTGGGACTTCCTTATACTCGAAAATACACTCTACTTCATTCAACCAATCGACACCTGTAACGTACCAAAAAACTTGGGCAGATCCACTCTGAATCTGATATCTCCATAACAGTCCTCCCGACCACGGTGCTCTCAGAATCGACCAGGACTGTGATAAGGGTTTTCGAAACTGGAATCAGAATCGTGATCTTCCGTCTCACGATCACAGAAATTCTGCACCGCTAGACGCTGGGTTAAATCTGTGACTTGCCTCTGCAAATCCTCAATCATCGCATCCTGAACGTTACGATCACGGTGTGGGACTTCCTCGTTCGGAACCTGCCCGCAACGAACACGACCACAACCACCAGCCATGGAAACTGATGAAATCTCAACCAAGGAAAATGCTGAAGCTCTGATACCAACTGACGCCGGGCAGAATAGTGATTATTCTGCAAGCTAGTTTAATAGATATTTCACAGGGAAGAAACACAAGAAAAAGCCTAAAAACACAGAGAAACACCTCTGATGTTTAATTTGAAATTATGCAAATACCATTAATAATGTTTACTAAACCCTAAAACCTTATTTATAAGGTCAAGCTAAAATAAGAAAATTAAATTAAGGCTGAATTTAAAGTAATTGCAAATAAAATAAAAAGTTTCCTAAAAACTGAAAACTGCCAAATTGAGGGTCTAGACGTCGTTTTTTTGCTTAAAAAAGACGATGTCCTAAGTTTTGCCCGAAAGCCCGTTTCCAATCAAACTAGGATCTCCAGGACCCGACCCGAGCCCGTGGCCCGCTAAATGATGTAAACCGGTCAAGGTAGCCCACTTGCTATCTTTGTGCTGATCTGCCAACTCAGCATCATCTGACTCGGATCCTCCTGCATCAGAAATGATTAAGGTTAAAAATTGGGATTCCTAATCTTTTGCATTAGCTTGGACATTATTAACAACAAAAAGCCTAATTTGATATCCAGATTCAACTACTTGGGCTAGTTTATATCAAAGATATTGTTGCGAGAGACTTCTTGTTAGCATGAGTCATATTGATTTGGTTTTTCTGCTCTTCGAAAATTGCTTCTTGGCTACATTTAGTGATATTATTATCTATTGACTTGATTTATTCTTCTATTATCTTCCTTATTTGACAAGTTCTTTTTGTTAGTTTCGTAGTTGGTTCTGTTATGGCTCTTGTTGCCTTGTTCTTGTAGTTACTGTTTTACTTTGGTGCTGCTAATTCTTATTACTGGCAGCAGCTTAAAGGTGCAACAAAATTAATCAGCTCTTACAGCAGAAGTACAATGGTTCTTTGAAAATGATGCTCCTAATCCAATTTGATCTGGTTCTTGAATCAAATTAAAATGAGATTTGAGTCTCAATTGGTGCATTTCTTTTTTTGCATGAGCATTAAGTTATTCAAGTTGTGGATTTCTTTTTTACATGAGCATGAATTCCTTCATTTACCAACATGCTCACTGAATATTTCACCATTGCAAAGCCTAAATCTGTAATATTTAGATTTATGTGGATGTGATGATATGTAATATATATGCTAGTGCCGATTATTATGTACATGCCTATAATTTAGCAGTTCCTACCTTTTCCCATTCACGGATAATCAAATATACTCATCAAGTAGGTTACATGTGGAGAGATTAAGCCTCGTATTTGATAGAATGTTGTACTAAATCAAAAATGTTTTCTCATTTAAAGGTTCTATGTTAGTTCTTATAAGTGAAACCTTTACAGATTCGGACATGTTTATCGCAATCTGCACCCGTGTTGACAAGGACTCTACTCCATGCTCTCTTGGACCGAACAAAGACAGTTTTGGTTGTACTAGGAGCAGCCAAATTCACCTTATCACTCTGTTTTATGTATTGACATTCATGGCAGGTTTTTGTTGTGTATGGAAACCCTTATACTCACTTTAGTCTGTGAATTTCTTTGATTGTGTTTATTTGTTACTGGGAATTAGTAAATAAGAAGAAAAAAAATTGTAACTTTACGTTGTATGATTTTTTGAGGTTTGCTCATTAACTTCTCTTAATTAGATGTTTGATACTTTGTTTGAGAGAAGGAAACTTTTCTAGGAAAGTTATTCTTACATCTGATGATAGCAGAAGTGAATTGAGAAAATGCTTGAAAACAGATTTAGCAGCAGCGAAATTGCTGTTGCTAAACAAACAGAACAGCAGGTAGAAGGAATATTTAACAGCAACTCTAGATTTAGCAGCAGCGAAATTGCTGTTGCTAAATCAACAGAACAGCAGGTAGAAGGAATATTTAACAGCAGCTCTAGCAGCAGTTCTAAAATTCTTACGAAAGCATAACCCAGGTGTTGCAGAAAGATTTAACCACAGCCTAGTATGCAGAAGCTAAGTAGCATCTGCGAAAAAATAATTTAAAGCATCCTTCAGCCTTTACAAGCTGTTACCAAAAGCCCTTTCCTGCGTAGTGACTGCCACTACTACTACGACCCACTAGCTAGCTGGCTGGCTATACTGTAAAAGGGAAACTGATCGACGCCAAACCTCTAATATTGGGTCTGTGTTAGATTTTGTTTTGTAATGTATATCTCGTCATCAAGTTATTACTTGATGATGTAATTTTAGGTCTATTCTCTATTGTGCTTTCTAAGCATAAAAAATATTGATAATTCATTTATTTAAGTTTTTAATGAGTTTAATTGCTATTTATAATAATTTTAAATTATTTTTAATTTTTTAGTTAATTATTTTAAATTCCAGTTCTATGAAAAGAGAACTTAGAACTGGAATTTGTCATGAGTCACACTTGTCTTGCTCAAAAGTTTCATGTGCACACATACCTTCAATAACTTAAGCAACAACAATGAACTCATGGTCCATTGCAAATCTAGAGACGATGATCTGAGGGTTCGTACAGTTCCAGTTGATAATGAATATCAATTCACTTTTTGAATAAACATTTTTCAAACAGCGCTTTTTTGAGTTAATATGGTCCATCTGCTATAAGCTTGACTCATGATACTTGTCAGGTCTAGGGAATGTTTAAAGAATTTGAAATAGTAGCAAATGTTTGGGAGTTAATGACAGTGCAGATGAAAAGGAATAGAGCTAAATCATCTTCAGGTTGGTTGGGCTTTTGAAATGCCCTACCCCTGTTGAGCTACACTCTACAATTTTTTCAGCTTCTATTATGTGATGCACAAATTGAGGATGTTCTCCTCATCCATAGGTCGATCAACTTCGGTGTCAAAAGAATGTGTCTTGACCGGTTTGGTTCTGTTAGGTGAGGATACAACTAAAAGCTTGCTGATTGAAGGATTTTCTATGTGATGTCATTGCTTGTGAGGTTCAACAAGCTTTGACTTATTGAGTGCTTCAATCCGCTGCAATACCTACAAGTTTTCCGGTTGGTAATTTGATGTATCTGTTTTGGTCTACATTAGCATCTGCTGGCTTCTTTTAAGATTATTTGTTTCTTACAGCTGACCTCGAATCTTATTTTCTTCCGAGGAATGAAGAACCCCTTCTTCGCTGGCAGGCTTCAACCATGGAGAATTAACTAAGAAAAAATGTATTTATCTTTTATTATGTAATCCTTTCCCTGATATTTCTCAGCCCTCTTAGTTTTGTAGCATCGTTTTATATTATTCTAATTGATTTTTAAGATTTACACATACCCTCTATGAAAGTTCTGGATCGTGGCAACCAAACATTTATGGATTGTTTTGAACCAGTAAGACTTTCTTACACTGTTATTTTAACTGCAAATATTGTGTAATCTCAAAATCAACATGCAGAAATGCATTTTTAACATCAAATGTGTAGAAATGCCACAAAAGATCATTCCTGTCAAGGAAAGTTTTCCAGTAGAGTTCTTCATGACATCTTGACAACATGGATGTCTGCTATATTTCATTACAGTGAACATCATCAATTTTTATGCTTTTGGTCTCCCACTATGAAGGTTGATTAGCTCCCTAGTTTCTCCAGAGCCCTTCAATGTAGCATTTTTCTTCCTTTAATTTTGATTGGCATCTTAATCCTATAAGTCATGTATATAGGACATTGAAGGAACAAATGAATAATATAATTGTGAGAATGGCTAGTAAAGAATAGGGCCTAAATATTGAGCTGCAAATGTATGGATTGGTTGAAGGCTTTAAAAAAGGGAGTTAGTCTATGTTATATGAACTCAGCATATTAGGGAATCATTGGGATCGCAAGAAGTGTTTTAGAAGTTGTTATACCATGAGGGATGATATGAGTCTTTTCTTTATAGATCTCATTGCTGATTAAGGGTTTGAATCCTTATAGTATTATAAAAGAACAAAACCTAGCAGATATTTACAAAGTGAAGGGTTGTAGTGTTTTATGTCACTAAATTTTGTAATGCAAGTCTCATCAACCTTCTCTTTTCAGTGAAATTGTGAGTGGTTTTTATTTCTTTTGTCATTTCTTCTATTATTTCTGTTATTTTGTTCTTTCTATCTGTGTTTTTTGAAAATTTTGATTAAATTTTATGTTGTTATTAGGGGTGTAATTAATTTGAGAATTTTCCCCCTTGCTCCTTTCTTATGTGTCCATTGATTATCAACTTTTTAGGTTCCCTTTTGTGATTTCAAGTTGCACACTGAAACTACAAAAGACTCCATGTTCTTTGATAAAGTTTTCTTGTAATAATTTTTTGCTTAATCTGATGCAATATTACCCTTAGGCTGCAAGGAGTGTAGGTGTTCCAGTCATTCTGGATGCAGGGGGAATGGATGGACTGATCCCTCAAGAACTATTGAATTTCATTGACATCTTGATTCCAAATGAAACTGAGCTCGGTAGCTTGACTGAAATGCCGATAGAGAGTTTTGAACAGATAGGTCAAGCGGTGGTACAATCCCATAATATGGTGAGTCCTGGTGCACCTAAAACATTAGTATTTATCTTCCAAGGGTTTGTGTTGTACGAAGCAGGAATGTCAATATCCAAAAATGCAAAAAGAAAAAGAAGGAAAAACTTTATGGCAATGCTTTGTTCATAAGTTACCATAGGCAGGGTCCGTTCTTGAAGTTGCAGCAAAACTTTGTGACAATAGCTTGTATTTTTTTTTTTTCAGTGGCCCTAAGTTTAGATGATGGATTTGGTTTCTAAAGTCAAAATATTTGAGTGTCATGTGCCAATGTAGGGAATTCGCATGGTCCGTGGAACAGAATCAACTAACTCGGTTTGCCTGGTATGTGAAACTTTTCAGCTTTAACTGGACTAATTTTTTTCCACGAGGACACTAAATTGTCTCCTTGATTGATTTGCATCTGAAGTTTTCCGTCACTAATTAATTGTATTATATATCTTTTCAAAATTAATTAAACTATATAGGAATCTATTTTAGACTTAGTTCTAGGGAAACTTGAATATATCAGTATATTCAAGGAGGGCCAGCTGCTAGTAATGTTGTTATGACAATTATAGGAGTTAGATAACAAAGCCATGGGTGGGTGCCGTAAGATACTGGTTTCCATGATTTATAAATTTTGATGGGGCTGTTGTAAAATCAACAAAAAAAATGGGTGTAGGACTTGTTATCAGGGATGATTAGGGAGGCATTTTCGCTTCTCTTCTAAAGCCTATTTTTGCTTTGCAATCGGTGGCTATGTTGGAGCCTTTGAGGCCATGGCTCTTCGTGATGGATTGCTTTTAGCACAGGATCTTGGTTGTTCAAACATTGTGATTGAGAGTGATTCAACAACTATAGTTTCGGCTGTTCAAACAAATGGGGTCTGCGTGGAACCATATGGTGATTTGGTTGATGAATGCAAGAGACTTCTTATTTAGAGGTCAATTATTGCATACATGTTAGGCGCTTTGGAAATTTGGTCGCTCACCATCTTGTCAAAATGGCTCTTCTTTGACATGATGCTTTAGTCTTGTTACAAGAGGTGCCTTCTGGTATTTTTCCATTTATTCTTTCTGATGTTTCTTCTGGGGTTTCAATTGAATGGAAATTTAGTTTTCCTCTCAAAAAAAAAATTTGTAGTAGTGTTACATTTTATTTTAGTATGTTTGCTTTCAGGGTGTTAAGCAAGTCCTAGTGAAACTTGGGGCCAAAGGGTCAGCTTTATTTGTCGAAGGGGAAAAACCGATTGAACAACCCATTATATCAGCTTCAAGAGTCATAGACACTACTGGAGCTGGTGACACTCTTACTGTAGCTTTTTCTGTTGCTCTGGTGGAGAGCGAGTCCAAAGAGGAATGCTTGAGATTTGCTGGTATATATCCTTGGCTCTCATCATATGCATATAATTTCTATTATATCACCTATTTTAACAATTTTTTTCCTCAATAGTTTTTTTCATACTTATTTTCCTTTGACAGCTGCAGCTGCTTCTCTTTGTGTTCAAGTTAAGGGAGCCATTCCTAGCATGCCTGATAGGAAATCAGTTTTGGATCTTCTTCAGTCCGCTTGAGGATGTTCTTTGTTTTTTGGATAGCATCATGGACCTATAAACTTCCATTAAGCATATAAATAAAAATCCTTTCTATTTCCTTTTATTAATAACTCCGCAGCATAATTGTACATCTGTAATTTTGTACCCATGATTATCCGAGTTAGCTGCTATCTATGTAACCAGTGTTTTCTACCCTTTGTTTTTGCTGGAATTGTACCTTATAAGATCCATCTAAACAAAGATTTTTTTTTCGATAATTCACTTCTCACTCATTCAATTGCAACTTAATTTCTCTCTTCTCTTTTCTGTTCTTCTTCCATTCGAACAATCCCAAATCTTCTCGCCATGATTTGGAACTTCTCTTTTTTGGGAAATAAAAAACCAAATTAGCTGATTCATTTAACATAAATATATAATATTACAAAATCACCAAAATTGATTAGATACCAAAGCAAAAGGAGAAGTTGAAGAGGATGGCGAATGTATCTCGTCATGATATTCAACCTCTTCCCAGAACAAACAAGAATAGAACACTGAATCTGATGCTACCAAGTAAGGGATTTGAGTGATGAGTTGTAGGAAAACATAAAATGAATACTAGATTTGATCAAATCTGACCGATCTCCGTATTGTATTATTATTATTATTATTCTTATCTATATTTTTTATTTTTTTGTGATTTTCAATTATGGCAATTACCCATATAAAAATGGGCTACCATATTTGTACAATTCAATTAATCAGTCCATCCATATGATGTAAATGACTATAAAAAGGGGCAAGTAGATAGAATAGCCACAAATTAATCATATTTTGAAGGAAAAAAATATAAGTCAAAACCATGAGAGCTTTCAAAATCTATCTAGTTATCTTATTTGCACTATCAATTGTCATGTGTCACACTTGTCTTGCTCAAAAATACAGGTGCACCTTGTCAATAACTTGGGCAACAACAATGAACTCAAAGTCCACTGCAAATCTGGAGACGATGATCTAGGTGATCATACAGTTGCAGTTAATAATGAATATAATTTTACTTTTAAGCTGCACTGGTTGGGAAAAACACTTTTTTTTTGTGGCTTCAACTGGAGTCCTCAAAATCACGGTGGCACTTACGATGTATTTTGGGATGAGAAACCTTTCCTTCAACTTTGCAACTTTGTAGATTGTATTTGGTCGGCAAGAGATGATGGTTTGTACTTGAAGGATGATCGTAAAGGTGTATTTCAAAAATATTATAATTGGACTCAATAATGCCTTTAAGAAATCAATAGATAAATGTGTCAAACTTCCTTCTCTATTAATAAAAGATGAACTAAAATTAGAGTAATTGAGTTATGCACCCTTCATTCTCCTCTTCTTTTTTCCACTTTCTCTCTGTATCCCTAAAATTTGAAAGTTTGTGTTTGTTTTGGTGTTAGTATGTTTAGATGCTTGTTGACTGACCAAGGTTTGGTTTTGATTTAGTGATTTTTCAATTGAGTTGAATTTCTGGGAGTTTTATATTGTTGCGTTAAGTACCTAGGGTTTTGATTTTGTGAGATAAGATTAGATTTTGCTTCATCATAATTTTAAATTTCACAGTAAATGGATAAGGAAAAGTTTACTATTCGGATTTGTCCAAGATCCTTAGCCAATGAAGATAAATAATAGTAATAATTTTATGCTTAATTTTATGTTATTAACTGATGAACTGATAAATTACTGTCTTAGGATAATCTTTATTGTCGATAATTTTTCTCTTCAATAGTTGAATGTGTGCCTATGGTTGCATGTGGAAACTGTGTTTATTCACAAAAGATGCCAACAAATCTTTCGATCACTTCATCTTTTTTCTTAAAGAGCAAGATTAGATTAAGAGATAATCACATTGTACATTGTTTTATATTGAGTTTCGGATTTCTAGTAAGGATCCAAACGGTGGTTTATTTGCAGACAAAGGTATTCTTCTATTACTGTCAAATGGAAGTAAGCCATTCCGGTGAAATGTACCATTTGACAAATGTTTGTTATTTAGAAAAGGAAGGAAATGATTAAGGTTAAAAATTGGGATTCCTAATCTTTTGCATTAGCTTGGACATGATTAACAACAAAAAGCCTAATTTGATATCCAGATTCAACTACTTGGGCTAGTTTATATCAAAGACATTGTTGCGAGAGACTTCTTGTTAGCATGAGTCATACTGATTTGGTTCTTCTACTTCTCTTCGAAAATTGCTTCTTGGCTACATTTAGTGATATTATTATCTATTGACTTGATTTATTCTTCTATTATCTTCCTTATTTGACAAGTTCTTTTTATTAGTTTCGTAGTTGGTTCTGTTATGGCTCTTGTCCTCGTTCTTGTAGGTACTGTTTTACTTTGGTGCTGCTAATTCTTATTACTGGTAGCAGCTTAAAGGTGCAACAAAATTAATCAGCTCTTGCAGCAGCAGTACAATGGTTCTTTGAAAATGATGCTCCTAATCCAATTTGATCTGGTTTTTGAATCAAATTAAAATGAGATTTGAGTCTTAATTGGTGCATTTCTTTTTTTGCATGAGCATTAAGTTATTTAAGTTGTGGATTTCTTTTTTACATGAGCATGAATTCCTTCATTGACCAACACGCTCACTGAATATTTCACCATTGCAAAGCCTAAATCTGTATTATTTAGATTTATGTGGATGTGATGATATGTAGTATATATGCTAGTTTCGATTATTATGTACATGCCTATAATTTAGCAGTTCCTACCTTTTCCCATTCATGGATAATCAAATATACTCATCAAGAAGGTTACATGTGGAGAGATTAAGCCTCGTATTAGATAGAATGTTGTACTGAATCAAAAATGTTTTCTCATTTAAAGGTTCTATGTTAGTTCTTATAAGTGAAACCTTTACAGATTCGGACATGTTTATCGCAATCTGCACCCATGTTGACAAGGACTCTACTCCATGCTTTCTTGGACCGAACAAAGACAGTTTTGGTTGTACTAGGAGCAACCAAATTCACCTTATCACTCTGTTTTATGTATTGACATTCATGGTAGGTTTTTGTTGTGTATGGCAACTGATGCAGCTTAACATTAAAGACATCAGACGTGTGGATATGGCTAGGAAGCTGTAAGAGGTAGGCGTTCGGATTAATCTTCTCGATGATCTCCACCGGGTCTATTTTTCGAGAGGCCAGCTTATTGTATTCATGGGCGGGAAAGCGATCCTTAGTTAAGACAGCCCAGACATAATCCCCGACATTAAGGTCAACAGGTCTACGCTTCTTATCCGCCTGCATCTTGTATTTTGCAGTGGAGGCAATCAATTGTGACTGAGTCTGTTTGTGAACTTCTTGGAGCTGGGTGATGAAATCTTCTGTTGTTGCATGAGTGCGCACCTGACTTGGTAAAGTGAGGAGATCAAGAGGGCCACGAGGGACCAGTCCATATACTACCTGAAGAGGGCTATAGCCAGTGCTACGATTGACCGCATAGTTGTGAGCAAATTCGGCTTGGGATAGCTTCAGATCCCAGGACTTCACATTGTCGCCCACCAAACTACGCAATAAATTACCGAGTGAGCGGTTGACCACTTCCGTTTGTCCATCAGTTTGTGGATGGTAAGCACTACTAAAATTGAGGGTAGTATTAACCAATCTCCAAAGACTCCGCCAGAAATGATTGAGGAATTGAGTATCCCGATCAGACACAATGGAGGCAGGCAACCCATGCAAGCGATAAACCTCCCGAAAATATAACTGAGCATCATGAACAGCATCGGTGGTACGCTTACAAGCGATGAAGTGAGTCATCTTGGAAAACCGATCGACCACCACAAAGATGGAATCACTACCACGCTGTGTGCGCGGAAGACCAAGCACAAAGTCTATACTAACGTCTGTCCAAGGTTGGCTAGGTATAGGAAGAGGCATATATAAACCAGTATTAGTGGACGTACCTTTCACCAACTGACAAACACGACAACGATCAACGAATCTGCCCACTTCCTTTCGCATAGTCAGCCAAAAATAAGAAGTAGAAACCAGATGCAAGGTGCGATCACGGCCGACATGGCCCTCATTGTGCAATTCCTGGATGATCTTAAAACGTAAGCTACTTTCCGGAATACAAAGTTGGAGGCCACGGAAAAGGAACCCATCTTGCAACACAAAATCTGTCCTCTCACCATTCTGGATCTTCAATAGAATTGTTGCAAAGAACGGGTCTGTAGTATATAAGTCCAGAAAAGAATCAAAACCAGGAACCGTGATCCGCATCTCAGCAAGTAGGCTATGACGATGACTCAGAGCATCGACCACGCGGTTCATTGATCCCGCTTTGTGTTTGAGCACAAAAGTAAATTACTCCAAGTATGATTGCCAAGAGGCATGGCGAGATGAAATTTTGTCTTGACTAGAAAGGTGTCGAAGGGCGTCATGGTCCGTAAAAAGTACAAATTCCTGCTGAAAGAGATAATGGCGCCAATGCTTCACAGCTTAAACAAGCGCGTAGAATTCAACATCGTATGTGCTGAAACGGAGTTTAGCACCATAAAGTTTCTCACTGAAGTAGGAGATTGGGCGACCACCTTGGTTGAGAACAGCGCCAATACCAGTTTTGGAAGCATCACAATGAAGTTCAAATGGCTGTGCAAAATCAGGAAGTACAAGGATTGGTGCTGTGGTCAGTTTCCGTTTGATCTCTTGAAAGGCGACCTCGGCATCGGGTGTCCAAGTGAACTTAGTACCCTTCATGCAATCAGTAACGGGTGCCATGATGCTGCTGAAGTGAGGGATGAAACGACGGTAGAATGAGGCGAGACCATGAAAACTCAGCACATCTGTAATAGTTTTAGGCTGTGGCCACTGCTGTATGGCCACTACTTTGGTATTGTCCACCGCGAGTCCATCCTTAGACACCGTATAACCCAAAAATTGAACTGTATCTGTCATAAAAGCACACTTACTAGTTCCAGCATAGAATTTTTCCTTACGAAAGATCATCAAAACCTCTCGCAAATGTTGGAGATGCACCTCTGGATTAGCACTATAAATAAGGATATCATCAAAGTAAACCATAAGAAATTTACCAATGAAAGGGCGCAGTGCTTGATTCATAACTCGCATAAACGTGCTAGGGGCATTAGAGAGGCCAAAAGGCATCACTAGCCACTCATACAAACCCTCACGGGTTTTAAATGCTGTTTTCCATTAATCGCCATGCCGGATTCGAATCTGATGGTACCCACTCTTCATATCTAACTTGCTGAACACCGCTGCACCCCCTAATTGATCAAGCAAGTCATCCAAGCGGGGTATAGGAAAGCGATAGCGTACCGTGATCTTGTTAATTGCACGATTATCCATACACATACGCCAAGTGCCATCCTTTTTGGGGGTTAGGAGGGCAAGTACAACACATAGACTGAGGCTCTCTCGAATGTGACCCTTTGCTAGTAACTCGTCGACTTGGCGGCGCAATTCCTCATGTTCTTTGGGACTCATCCTGTAATGCGGTCGGTTGGGCAAAACAGCTCCTGGAATCAAATCAATCTGATGTTGAATGTCACGCAATGGTGGTAATTCGTTGGGAAGTGCTTCAGGAAAGACATCGGTAAATTCTGCTAGTAATGGTTGAACGACAACTGGTACAGTAGGAATTGTGCTGGCAGTTTTTGTATAAAGCACATAAACAACCCCCGATTCTGCCATGGCATGTTCGAAGTGAGCCCTGGAAAAAAGAGTGATGTTGTCGCTAGTGGGTGAGACAATTTTATCTTTACTGGGTAGCAACACTATCTTCTTCCCACGAAACATGAACGAGTACGTATTAGCACGACCGTGGTGAATGACATCTCGATCAAATTACCAAGGGCACCCTAGTAACAAATGACATTCATCCATGGGTACCACATCACAGTATATCTCATCAGTGTAGGTAAGTCCAATAGAAAATGAAACCAAGGCACGACGGGAGATAGTGATATCCGTCCCTTTATTAAGCCAAGCAAGCTTGTATGGTTTAGGGTGTTGTTCTACTTTCAAACCCAATTTCTCCACTGCCGATTCGGATAGCACATTCTCACAACTACCAGAATCAATAATAAAGCGGCATACCTTCCCCCCAATTGTGCATGTGGACTGAAAAAGACTAGTGCAATGCCAATCATCATCCAGGGCACGGGGAGTGAAAAAGGCCCTTCGCAGCATTAATAATGGGCCGATATCACCTTTTAAAAGCTCCTCTTCAACTTCTGCATCATTATAGGTATCAAAAATGGGGTCTGTATCGGTATCCATATCATTAGCAAATAGTCCCCTAGTGTTAGGATTCGCCTTATGACAGTCTACTTGTCGGTGCCCCGTTTCGCCGTAATTAAAGCATCGGAGTCCACCACCAAAACGACCTTGTGGAGGGCCACCACTAGCCCGATTTTGGGGAAGAACAGGTGGCTGTCGTTCAAGTCCTGGTTGTGGGTGGGTAGATAAGCTGCCTCCGTGACTAGGAAACTGCTTGAATCCACCAGTTGTGCATCGGGCTAACTGTTTCTCAGCCTGTAGTGCTCTCTGATGTGCTTCAAAGACTGTCATCGGGTCAAACATATTAAGCACGTCTTGCAGTTAGAGTCGCAAACCACCAATATACCGGGAAACCAGTTGAATTGGGGATTCGACAATCTCCGTTCCTGCAAGCAACTGGTAGAAGTCGGTGGTGTAGTCGTCGACAGATCGAGTCCCCTGACGCAGGAGTTGAAAGCGTTGATACAGTTCACACTCATAGTTGTATGGTAAAAACGTTGCCCGCATATGCTTTTTGAATTTTTCCCAAGAGATGATTTTGGATTTGCCGGTGCGTGCCCTCGTTGACTTTGTTTGTTGCCACCATACTTGTGCCCTATCACGCAACCTCATAGTGATTAGTGGAACACGACGAGAATCTGGAACCTCCTTGAATTCAAGAACTTCTTCCACCGTATGCAGCTAATCCAGGAATGCGTCAGCCTGGAGTCCACCATGGAATTCTGGATTGTCAACCTTGAAACCAGTCTCCCATCGTCGATCTACTGGCTGAGGTTGGTCACGAGGGGCGGCAAAAGGGTTTTCCCTGTGGTCAGAATCGTTATCCGCCGAAGAGAACTCAGATTGTGGTTGTGGTAGTGGTTGTTGATGGGCAGCCAACTGTTGGGTTAGTTGGTCCACTTGCTGTCGCAAGTGTGCGATCTCTTTTCGTCGGAGTACATCTTCCATCTGGGCATCATTGACACGTCTCCTTGGCGGCATGTTGCAGGATCGTACCGAATCTGATACCAATCTGATGCAGCGTACGTGGTGAAGAAGAAAATTTTGCAGATCAAAACTCGTTGATTCACGAAGAATACCGAGAAATTGATTAAGAATTGAGAAAACTCAATTAGAATTAATCATCAAAAAAAATCGTCCAGCCGTCAAGCGGCGTTACCAGCATTATAAAATAAAACCCTAAATGCATAAAAATTAAAAATTGCAGAAAAGACCCATAAACTCTCGAAAAATTGCACAACTATAGGGGCTTTTGGGCCTTCAGGTGCTCTCTTTGGGCTAAGAAATCCCACTCCTGTTGTACTGCATCAGCAACCCTTATACTCACTTTAGTCTGTGAATTTCTTTGATTGTGTTTATTTGCTACTGGAAATTAGTAAATAAGAAGAAAAAAAATTGTAACTTTACGCTGTATGATTTTTTGAGGTTTGCTCATTAACTTCTCTTAATTAGATGTTTGATACTTTGTTTGAGAGAAGGAAACTTTTCCAGGAAAGTTATTCTTACGTCTGATGATAGTAGAAGTGAATTAAGAAAATGCTTGAAAACAGATTTAGCAGCAGCGAAATTGCTGTTGCTAAACAAACAGAACAGCAGGTAGAAGGAATATTTAACAGCAGCTTTAGCAGCAGTTCTAAAATTTTTGCGAAAGTATAACCCAAGTGTTGCAGAAAGATTTAACCACAGCCGAGTATACAGAAGCTAAGTAGCATCTGCGAAAAAATAATTTGAAGCATCCTTCAGCCTTTACAAGCTGCTACGAAAACCCCTTTCCTGCGTAGTGACTGCCACTACTTCTACGACCCACAAGCTAGCTGGCTAGCTATACTGTGAAAAGGGAAACTGATCTACGCCAAACCTCTAATATTGGGTCTGTGTTAGATTTTGTTGTATAATGTATTTCTCATCATCAAGTTATTACTAACTTGATGATGTAATTTTAGGTCGATTCTCTATTGTGCTTTCTAAGCACAAAAAATATTGATAATTCATTTATTTAAGTTTTTAATGAATTTAATTGCTATTTATAATAATTTTAAATTATTTTTCATTTTGTAGTTAATTATTTTAAATTCCAGTTCTATGAAAAGAGAATTGGAATTTGTCATGAGTCACACTTGTCTTGCTCAAAAGTTTCACATACGCACACACCTTCAATAACTTAAGCAACAACAATGAACTCGTGGTCCATTGCAAATCTAGAGACGATGATATGAGGGTTCATGTAGTTCCAGTTAATAATCAATATTAATTCACTTTTTGAATAAACTTTTTTCAAACAACACTCTTTTTTTGCGGCTTCCACCGATGTCCTCAAAATCATGCGGCATTTACAATGTATTTTGGTATAACTGAGATATTTATTATCATCGTTGTAACGTTCATTGCATTTCATCGACAAGAGTTGATGGTTTGTAGATGAGAAACAACTTTTAACAGAAAGACAATATTTTATTCAAAAACCGAATTAATTACATTAGAGATTTAAACATCCAAAAGCTGGGAGGGTGAAACACTACCCAATCAATAAGTAAGGATCCTAGCCTAGCATTCTTAGCTACCTAATCAGCAGCCTTGTTGGCTGATCTTTTGGAGAAAATCACCTTGAACAAATCTCTCAAACCAAGGATCTTGCACAACTACTCGAATCTCCTAAGGGATTCGAAAATTCTCTTCGGCAAAGAAGGGCTAGATAATGTGAGTCAGTTTCTAAAACCACATTAAACGTACAACAAACTACACCATTTTACTACGGAGGATGGGGAGAACCAGCATGCATTCTAACAGCTCTGCCAAACCTCCTGTGGGTTGGATAAAGCTGAACTGTGACAGGAGTTGTCGTGGCAATCCGGGGAGTTTAGGGGGAAGGGGCGTGGTAAGAGATGCGGCTGGTAATGTGAAGGGGGTTTTTTCTACCCATTTTGGTGTCGGCACTAACAATGGTGCTGAACTAAGAGCTATCTTAGAAGAGATTTTTTTTGTGTAGAAGGTTAAATTGTTTTAATGTGATTATTGAAAGTGATTCCAGTCTGGTTATGGACTAGCTTATGAAAGGGAGATGCACTTTGTGGCATCTCTGGGATTTTTGGGAAAATTTAGTGGTTACACTTGATGGGTTAACGTTTAGGGTGGTCCACCAATATCGAGAAGGAAACCAAGCGGTGGATTTTCTAACACGGCAAGGTGAGATGGGAAGAAATGTTAGTTATAAAGTGTTGTGCGATAATATACCTAAATAAAATAGGTGAATAATCGTACTTTGTTTTACTTGCAAGTGCACAAGGTCAACAGTGTAGTATAGTGTGCGAATGCAAGATCATCTCCACAGGGATTGGTAAAGTTCAATTTAGAATTATATTCGCAATATAAAAAGATAGAAATAATAAAAGAGTTGATTTTGATAAAGATAAAATACTAAGGATAAAGGCGTAGGGACTTCATATCCACCACTAATTATGCTACCACAATATAATAGTATGCCAATGCTTTATTCATGCCATGTATACCTACTAGTCGCCAACCTAAGGGCATGGTATCTACTCCTTAAGCTATTGATTTCCCTAAGTAACAAGTTAGGCATGGTATCTACTCTAACTCTTTTCTTCCTTAAGGGATTCAGCATGGTATCTGCTTGAGTTGTTCCTTAAGAAAACATAAGTACTATGGAAATCGACAACCACATGAGACCTAGGGCATGGTATCTACTCCCGGTTTCCCATGTTGATTAACCCGGGTATCCGGATAAGATATCCCTTGTTACTAATGTTAGACCCAGGACTCGGTCATCCAAATTGATCTAACTAACAAGTCCATACCACATGCACATATTGATCAGACATATACATATGAGGAATTTAAATAAAAGCAGGTATTAATCAAGTTTAAGCAACACAACATAAATATTGCAAGGCGCCAATACTAAATTTATTGAGTATACATAATTAGGGCTTCAACCAAGCCCTACTAAGAGAGTTAGTTACACATACTAACTAAAGTAAACATAATTAAACTAAACATAAGGGAGAAGAATAAACCCGAGAGAAGAGGCGTCAATTCTCTCCCAAGCTCTCCACTCCAAGTAAAAGAAAAGAGAAAAGTGTTTTCTATCTAAGGTTGTTTTCTTGTGTGTGAGTTTACAAGTGTATTTATAGGTCCTTGAGAAGTCTTAATAGACTCATGAGTTTCTAAACTTTCCTAAAACACAAAACTCCTTTATTTCCAAAATAGAGTTATTTCCAAAATAGGGTTATTTCCAAAATAGGGTTCTGCAGTTTACTATTCACGCCTGTACATTTGCCCTCTATCGCATGTGTCCTTGCGCTCGATCGCACTGTGCGCTCGATCCTACAAGTGTGCGCACGATCGTATGTGCGCTCGATCGCATTGCATGTGCGCTCGATCGCACTTTGTCCAGAAAGTACTTCAGGGCTTCTAGATTTCTTCCTTAAAGTGCCAAAACTGCTTCTTTTTCTCCAAGACCCTATAAAAACATGTAAAACACACAAATGGAGTAAAAGATACCAAATTAACGTAATAAAGGATCTAACAAGTGTAAATAAGGGGGTTTAAATATGTATATTTAAGCGTCTATCACACCCCCAAACTTACATATTGCTAGTCCCTTAGCAATACTAAATTAAAAACTAAAACGAAAATATAGATAAATCCAACGTTCATAGTGTCAACCAAAAAATCTAGATTTTACACAAAACAATGATGCGCATTCATGAGCAAGCTTAACAAGTGTAAACATATATCTGCAATGAATAAGACTTTTGAACGTAAATCATATTCACTAGATATTCTAAGATATCACAAGTTTGACTTCGGTGTGTGGTGATTAGCACATAAAAGATTGAGTTTCCAAGAAATTCAAATGGGTAGTGTTTCGATGACTCAAGATTCACTAAACTTCCTATTAGAGTCAACAAATATGGCATAGACTTTTATTTGTGAGATTTTTGCCAAGTTAGTTCCCTTAAGCTTTCTTGATGACTCGTGTAACGAGCGTTTGGCCAATGACTCCCAAACTAGATGGTTTTGGGGCATTAGGTGTAAAGACACCCCTAAGGACTTACTGGCTCGAGTCAACAAGGCTACGAAACTAACTGATTTTTATACTACCATTTAGAATTTTCCACCTTTTGACGTGACACTCAATGCTTACTGAGGCAAGAGGGCCAGTTACTCAGCGAAAAATTCCTTTTTAATGATCACTTAAGATTTTCCACCTTTTGACGTGACACTCAATGCTTACTGAGGCAAGAGGGCCAGTTACTCAGCGGAAGATTTGTTTTTATTGATCATTAGGAGCATTTTTTTCTTTTTGAGCACGAATCAATCTTTTCTATTTTTATATGCCAAAATATCAATCTAATAGGTCATCTACTTCACAGTCAAGCAAAAGAAACATACCAATCCAAATATCATGTCATACCCCACACAGCTATGTGCTAATGCGCTCGTGATAGTTCAAGTTAAACTTGTGAATTCTTAAATCCCAAAAGGGCAGTGATCTAGGTTCAAAACTTGTTTATTGGCCTATATGTTCAAAGTATTAAGCTCACTGATGAAGTCGAATCATAACATTTTGTTTAGATCACAAAAAAAAAGTTTATTGGACAGAATGAACATGCATTTATCTATGAAAATAACAACAGAACTAAAAACTGGGACAAGGTGTGTGTGAATATGTCTCCCATACCCCCAAACTTAAATTACACATTGTCCCCAATGTGTGAATAACAAGGAAAAAGCTGACCTGGGAGATGGAGAACTAACTAGGTCGGCATGGCTCATAGCATACCCCCAAACTTGAACGGATGCACGCATTGTTCCTAAAAAAGAAAAACTAACGTAATACGGGAAAACAAGAAGTAATAAATAAATAACAATAAATACGTAAAAAAAATAAAAATAAAAGGATAAGCTGTGGGGTGCCTCCCATGAGCGCTAAGTTTAACGTCTTCAGCCGGACCAAACTTTATTTTTCCCCAAAACTAAGAGTGGCAGCAGCTAGCATAGGAAGTGTCTTATTCTCTCCCATATAAGCATAAGATAAGTGCTCGGGCAACTGCTTGAATTCCAAGTTAGGTACCTGTACAATAAAAGGCAAAATAATATTAGTAGGCACATGATGGTCAAATGGATCGGTGTACTTACTTGGATGCTTTGGAAAGGCCTCTAGGATGTGCACAGTTTCAATGAGGTCGTTAGTAACATCTTCTAATTTTGGCTCAATATCTGAACCTTTGAAATAATGGGTGAAGGTGGTCTCCAAGGGATCAATATGATGGTCATGAAAGACTTGTTTAACAACACCTTGCTTTTGTTCACTTAGCTCCTTAGCCAATTCCCCCATTTGTACTTCCAATCTATGAATAGCTTGCTCATGCTTGGTATTGATTTGTCGTTGCTCAATCATGAACTGTTCTTGTGAAGTCATTAGTTGCCTCATAAGACTCTCTAAGTCACTATTTTTTTATTCCAGCACTGGTTGGGCTACTGGTTGCAAGTGTCGTTGCTGTCCTTGAAGATTCAAAGCATTGTGATTGTTGCTCCATGAGAGGTTGGGGTGGTGCTTCCATCCAAGATTGTAGGTATTTGTGTATGCATTGTGCGGTCCCTCATAATTTGCTTGCTCTTGATCTGCATATGAATACAAAGGGCAAGTGTTAGTAGTGTGATCAAAACGAGAACATATAGCACATACCTGGAGTGGTTTGCCTCGCAGATTAGGTGATATGTTTTGACTAGTCATGGCATATATGAGCATATCTAGCTTCCTCTCCATAGCATCTAGACAAGTATATTGAGCTTCTGTCATTGGTGCTTCTCCCTTTGAATGAATTAGTTGAAAAGCTTCAGTGCAGCAGTTTTAGTACTGTTGCTCGGGTACTCTCTGGACCTTTTGCGCTCGAGCGCAGCTCCTCTACCCTCGATCGCTCTGGGCTTGCGATCGATCGTACCAATGAGGACAGAAACTCCTCCTCTGCACACCTAAACAAAAACAGAAAAAGAAGGAATAAATCTGATTTTTGATAAAAATAAAAATAAAACAGAACAGAATAAAATAGAATAAATTAAAATGATAATAAAAAAATAAAAATAAAAATAAAAAACTAACAAAAATAATTCCAAAAAGAGATTTAGCACAATCCCCGGCAACGGCGCCAAAAACTTGTTGTGCGATAATATACCTAAATAAAATAGGTGAATAATCGTACTTTGTTTTACTTGCAAGTGCACAAGGTCAACAGTGTAGTATAGTGTGCGAATGCAAGATCATCTCCACAGGGATTGGTAAAGTTCAATTTAGAATTATATTCGCAATATAAAAAGATAGAAATAATAAAAGAGTTGATTTTTATAAAGATAAAATACTAAAGATAAAGGCGTAGGGACTTGATATCCACCACTAATTATGCTACCACAATATAATAGTATGCCAATGCTTTATTCATGCCATGTATACCTACTGGTCGCCAACCTAAGGGCATGGTATCTACTCCTTAAGCTATTGATTTCCCCAAGCAACAAGTTAGGCATGGTATCTACTCTAACTCTTTTCTTCCTTAAGGGATTCAGCATGGTATCTGCTTGAGTTGTTCCTTAAGAAAACATAAGTACTATGGAAATCGACAACCACATGAGACCTAGGGCATGGTATCTACTCCCGGTTTCCCATGTTGATTAACCCGGGTATCCGGATAAGATATCCCTTGTTACTAATGTTAGACCCAGGACTCGGTCATCCAAATTGATCTAACTAACAAGTCCATACCACATGCACATATTGATCAGACATATACATATGAGGAATTTAAATAAAAGCAGGTATTAATCAAGTTTAAGCAACACAACATAAATATTGCAAGGCGCCAATACTAAATTTATTGAGTATACATAATTAGGGCTTCAACCAAGCCCTACTAAGAGAGTTAGTTACACATACTAACTGAAGTAAACATAATTAAACTAAACATAAGGGAGAAGAATAAACCCGAGAGAAGAGGCGTCAATTCTCTCCCAAGCTCTCCACTCCAAGTAAAAGAAAAGAGAAAAGTGTTTTCTATCTAAGGTTGTTTTCTTGTGTGTGAGTTTACAAGTGTATTTATAGGTCCTTGAGAAGTCTTAATAGACTCATGAGTTTCTAAACTTTCCTAAAACACAAAACTCCTTTATTTCCAAAATAGAGTTATTTCCAAAATAGGGTTATTTCCAAAATAGGGTTCTGCAGTTTACTATTCACGCCTGTACATTTGCCCTCTATCGCATGTGTCCTTGCGCTCGATCGCACTGTGCGCTCGATCCTACAAGTGTGCGCACGATCGTATGTGCGCTCGATCGCATTGCATGTGCGCTCGATCGCACTTTGTCCAGAAAGTGCTTCAGGGCTTCTAGATTTCTTCCTTAAAGTGCCAAAACTGCTTCTTTTTCTCCAAGACCCTATAAAAACATGTAAAACACACAAATGGAGTAAAAGATACCAAATTAACGTAATAAAGGATCTAACAAGTGTAAATAAGGGGGCTTAAATATGTATATTTAAGCGTCTATCACAAAGGCCCTCATAATTTACCACGGCTATTGAAAGGCATTACCATACTTGATAAAGTGGGGCTTCCAACTCTCAGAATTTAATGTTTCTGGGGTGTGATCAATCTGTTTTCCTTTTTGAGTCTCTGAATGGGTGGTATTGTTGTTTCTAATTGTTTGTTTTGTCTCTTTGGGTTTTCTATCTGGTTATGTTGTTTGTTTTAATTTTTGAGTGCATAAGATTTTCCTCCGCCATAAGTTTTTATAAAGTGCCAGAGGTACCGTCCTCTTTACAAAAAAAAAAAAAAAAAACACTAGAACACCATAAGAATCTCGGTGTTCTAATGTTTAAAATAAAAGTATAAGGTTTAAAAAATTAAAAGTAAATTGTACCCTAAAAAATAATAAAAAAAGATAAATTGCATGAATCCTCCCTCAACCTATCCAATGAGAAGTACTGCTTAAATTCTCACTTGCCCCAGCAATGTGAAGTCCATTTCCAAGCTTTGCTTCTCATGCATCAAATTGGTACAACCAATAAATTACAAGTAGCCTTCATTCTTAAAAATGCAAGTGCAGATTTACCTAATTGTTATGTTATTTAGGGGTGAGCATGGAACCCGGTTGACCCGCGAACCCGATCCAAACCGATATAATAGGTTGGGTTGTGTCTTTTTAGAGATTGGGTTGGGTTGGGTTGAAAATATTTTGAACCCGGTGGGTTGGGTTAGGTCGGGTCATGGGTTCAACATTTTCAACCCGACCCAAACCAGTAACCCGGTCAAACATATAATTATATATTTTATATTTATTGAATATAAAATAGTGTATAAATAATTATAGTATAATTGTAAAATATATAATCATAAAATGTTCATTCTAATTACCAAATTTTAGTTTCAAATATTTACACTAGAAACAAATACTGATTTCGAGTTATGAAATAGTTTTCATAATTATTCTTAAGTATAACTTCAATCAAAATAAATTGATGCACAATTAACTTATGGTAACAAAATTTTGATTTCTTATACCATTGTAAATATAAAATAAACATAGAAATTAATACTAACCTACAAGATTCTAGTCGGGATCAATGTATGTAGATAAACTTATATTCCAAAAAGATATACCATAATGTTGATGGAAGAAATGTTGAATGTATGATAAAGCTTAGTAATACTAACTTACTAGAATTGTTTCATGCAAAAATTATTGAACCATTCAATTTACCTCTCTGTGACCTTTTAAGAGCCATCATATCACTTCAAAGTGCATTAAAGCATAGTCCAAAAATTAGATTGATTAGTGAGAAAGCACTAGCACGGCCAACAAATGCTAAGTTACTAAAATATATTATTAGCAATTGTCCAGAAATCTAGATTTCCTTCGTAATTGAACAGTCTTCTAAAGTAAGTTAAATTCATATCAGTTAAAGCAGTTCCTAGCGCAACATTCAGATGAAGATTGTGTTTTTCAATATAATGATGAATCCATATTCTAACGTCAAGGGCTCCAGGTTGTGAGCATGCAGATAAGCAATTGACCATGGTCACTTCATCAGGCTCTATATTACTCACTTGCATTTTATGAAACAATGTCAAAGTATCCTTACTAAGTTTGGCTTCAATGTAGCCTCCAATTATGGCATTCCATGGCACAATATCCTTCTCTTGTATGTCATAAAATATCTTCTTAGCAATATCCAAAAAACCACATTTAGCAGAGTCTACAACCATTGTAGTCCATGAGACAATTTTTCTCTTTCCCATGTTATCAAATATTCGTTGTGTTGTCAGACACACATATTTTACTTGTAATATGAATGGATTTAGTTTTAGATTTAATAGAATAATTTTTTTTTTTGTTATGTAATATGTATGGTTTAATTATTTAGTAAAAAAAATATCAACCCGGTGACCCAAACCAATTAGAATGGGTTGGGTTAGGTTGAGGTTGGATGGGTTCATAGGTTGGATTGGGTTGGGTTGGGTTGAGATTTTTCTAACTCGGTATGAATGGGTTGGGTTGAAATTTTAGGATAACCCGATCCAAATTGACTCATGCTCACCTCTAGTGTTACTCCATGAAAGTGATCCATAACCAAAATTTTGTATATATTTGGATCAAATTAATTTCCTTGAACTTTGTTAGAATATCTAGATGTGAGTTATTTCATATATGATAGAAATAAAATTAATAGAAGATTATATACATGGTTTGGACCCAGAACTCTTGAGCTTAAGGTTTTAAGTCACATTAGTGTTCATTCCGTGTTTGTGTGATCTTCTGCCATGTAAAGTACTCTCAAGTTGATCACTATTGTTAGTCTATGGATGAGAAACGTTTTTGTACCCACGATTGTGTGTCCCATGGTTTGAGTTATATATCCTCAATCACAAACATCAATTTGAGCTCAGTTTGACAAGTACAGTAATTATCAAGAAATCAAAGCATGAAAAATCCACAAAATTATACTAATATAAATGAAAAAGAGACAGAAAAACATTATAGACAATAAAATACTTTTAGGAAGCTATATCTGAATTACTTGTCTACCAGGATATACACCCAATCTAAAGATTGATCTAAAGAAACTGAAGGTACTAAGAGAAGAATATGGAAATTAAGGATATATAATAAAAAAAAATGAACTATTTCAGAAATCAATGGAAGTTTAAGAAATACAATAAATGAATCAGTCATCAGTGCTTTTCTTCCATCACGCCATCTTAGTTTAATAGTTGAATGAGTGCAACAACAACAGTTATGTCATCAATCTTGCCTCCTATACGATCAATACCTGCCTTCTTGGAAGCTCTTGCGAACGGCGAATAAAAAAAACCTGTTGAATGAGTTATACAGAGCAATCTCTGCTATTCTCATAGCTAATTCTTGGGAGCCAATGTCTTGTTCAATCAAAACCTCTTGAACCTCACTTGAGTACATATTATCAAACAACCCATCAGTCCCAACAACTAGTATATCTCCAGCCATGACCTTAACCTTATTAATCTCCATAGCTAAATCAATGTCATCACAGCTTTCACTGTTCCCCAATTGATAAGGATGGTTAAAGCTGTGTTGCATAATTGGTGATTTATACACCAACTTCTTGTCCCTAAACAGCATAAACCCACTATCTCCCATGATCACAGCATCCAAAAATTGCCCTTTAAGGGACAAAATACAAGCTGTTGATGACCCTTTTGCCTTGGTGTTCAAGTAAGCTTCTTTCAACGCTTTTCTTGCGATAATAGCATTGCTCATCAGTTCTCGAGCGTATTCACCTGCATCCACGCCTTGCTTGATCCAACCACCAACACCATCAGCTACACCGATAGTCTGTTCCTTCAAGCAGATGAAGTGAGTGTCTTCTGCTTGAGGCTTCTTTGGGTTGTCTTTTGGAAGATAAAAGGATCCTACATTCAACTTCAAGATTTCGTGTTGATGATGGTGATCATGATTACAACGATCAAACCCATTATGATGAAGGGTTTTTGCAAGCTTCCTTGGAGGAGTTATGGTGCTAATCTTCAAGGTTTCTTCAACACAAGGTCTCTTGATCATCATGTTTACTTACTAGTTAATTTTGACAGACGATTCTTTTCAAGCTAATGTGCTAAACGATCGATCGATAACTAAAGTAGATTTATGGAAACCTAAACGAGTATAAAGAAAAGATAATTGATCGAACAAGGTGGGTATATATATAATCTGATTGAACGGTTATCAAGACACGGTTTTAAATATAAAAAAAAATAACGAACATATAGGGCCTGGCCTTCCAAGAAAGAACCAATAAAAACTCTAAAATTAAGGAAAATAAAAATATAAAAATAAAATAAAATAAAACATAAACGGTTGAAGTAGATACTCTCTCCGTCTGGCCTCATATATCAAAGTACATTATTCATCTAATTAAATAATTAATTTTTTTAATTTTAAATTAAAAAATAATTAAAATTTTACATATATAATTTCATAAAATTCATAGGTATTCAAAAATTAATTTTTATAATTTTAAATTAATAATATATTCATAAAAAAATAAATTCAAAATTACTAAAAAAATCAATTGTAATATATAATTTGGGTACAAGCGTATCAGCGCATCAACGCACCCTTGTATCATTATTCCCATCAAATAATGGCTAATGATATTTATGAAAGGAGTATCTGTTTATGTGTCTAAAAGGAAAATCAATGATAGAAAGAAGAAAGTATAATGACGGTTGTTGGTGCAATATTTAATTTATGTGTCAATTGAGGTTGAAGCGGACTCAATTAGAATAGTACTCCTCTAGATGGATCCAGTACTATTTCAATTAAGAAGACTTTAATGATATGTTGTTATAAATTTCAAGAAAATAATTTAATCTACCAGTTAATAAACAGAATAGATAACAAGTGCAAATTAACAACAAACTCAATATACTAAAATTGAAAACAATGTTAATATAATGGGTTTACATGATTGAAACCTCAAAATACCACATACAAACTCCTCAAGCTTGTTGTAATGTAGGTCAAGCCTTCAATGCAGCTTTGGCTATGATTGATTTTGAGACAAATAAAGAAAAGATATGGAGAAGGGGAATTACAACTAGGATTATAGTACAACTACTTCTACTTTAACTAGAAAGTAAAGGAAAATAAGTGCTAAAAGTAAATGCAGATAGATAATAATTGTTGTATGATTATCTTTGTCATTTTGATGATTGATTCTACTGTTATTTATATTACTCTAAACTTATACAGTTCTGTTGATTCTCCCCAAGAATCTCTCACTTTTCCATTTCCTTACATTATATCGATTGAATGCCCTGATCATGCCACTTGTCGAAATATTTACCTTCACTATGCCAGTCGTATTTAATTGTTGCCACTTTAATCTTAGCCAGTTAAATGCACGACTCTTAGGTTGTCCTCAATCCCTAAATAATCGGATTAGTTATTATGACTTATCTACCCTACTTGAGATCGAGGTATGAAAAGTTCACTCGAGTGTATCAATCTCGACATCTCGAGTTTATTTATCTCGATGTTGTCCCTTGAACTTCTTTTAAAAGTTATTGTTTCATGAGCTTTTTAACATCTGATCATCTTATCTCATTTAATGCTCTTTTCACGCCTTTTTTCTTTTTCAATCGTATTCTCTTTTACTTGCTAATATCTTTACACATAGTCCAATTAAAACATACCATAACATTAAATTATTTTTGATATAAACAACTGTGAATATAAGAAAGTATAGTGTTCAAAAAAATGGATGGGCAAGAGGAGAAAATTATGCTTCAAAAGCAACAAAAAAAATACTAAATTGAAGAAAAAAAAGTATTCTAAGAAATGAAAGATTAAAATATATATTTTTAACAAACAAAAAAAAAAGTAAAAAAGGCCACCTTAACAGGGGCGGAGGGCGGGGAGGCCGAACACTTCGAATTTCTTTAATTATATATGGTCCTAGTTAAATGGCTTCCTTAACCCACCAACCCAAGAATTTAACTGAATACACAAGGGACTTTACTAATTTAGAAAGAAAAAAGTACTAAAAATTGCAGCAAATAGCAGGGTTTAGCGCGTGTAATGTGGCTTGATATGACATGCTTGTTGGGATTTTTTGAGCTAAAATGTCGCTACGTACTCACTGTGGGTGTGAGTGGAGAAGGGGTGGACCTTGGCACCTGGATCCGATGACCAAGGCAATGTGGTGGGATACTCCCTTCAGATGGATGGCTATGATTTGGTGGGGGCAGTAACATTTTGTCCTTTTCGCTGGGTATTGTCTTTGTTTTGTAATCATCCGTTATTCCTTTAACATGTTAGTTATAATGCTTGTTGACTCCAGCAGGAACGAGTTGCTTAAAACCACGTCATTTTCCAGTTTTTGGTTACGTTTTTTTACTTTTGAGTGATATGAGTTATGCAACTTTTGTTTATCATAATAAGAATAGCACAATATTATTACCAATATTATAGAAAATATATATTTACTATAATTGTCTTGTAATAGGAGGAAACCCTATAGAAATGCTTCTCCATATGATGGCTGATGATCTCACATTTGCTACAAAAAGTTCCCACCAGATTCTAACGAGTTCTATAAGCCATTTGCCAAATCAACATACCGAAGATCCACAAGACTTCTCTTAACCTAGTGTCAGCAATACTTGTGCATAGCTATGCTGTATGGTAGTTGGGCATGACTACTAGAATGCATTCATCTCTGTGGCAAAAAGTTGCTACGAAAAATAAGCCACCAAAAAAGATGCTTATCGCATAGAGAAATTTTAAATGGAGGGGAAGATGGAAGGTCGTAAAATGGATGAAAGAATAGTAATAGTATCAGTTCTTTAGAAAGCAACAATACTTTCATAGCCAAGTGAAATACCAACATCAAAGTAAAAAATATTGCCAAATGGCATCAGCATATATTGCCATGTAAGTCCTGCATATGAACATCATCTAAATAAAAAGGGCTCTTTGACTGTTATTGCCTATAAACAAATAACAAAAAGCAGCCCAAGACAAAATTCTCAAATCTTTTATTACATTCAAAATCATAACCAAGTAAACAGAACAAAAGAAGAAACTCAAAGACAAAACAACACAAACTATTCACTAGAAAAAACTCTGCTCTTCTTTAGTTTAGTATTTCTTACCTCTCACCTGCAGATATGATTTTATGAATCAATCAACATCACATCTTTTTCCTAAAGGTTGAACTGAAAAATAAGTTGAAAAAAGTTCCGGTTCAGTATCACAATCATTGTATCTGAGAAGGTAAACAAACCAAACCTGACGCATCTGCACCAATGACAGAAAGATCACAAACGCTACATAGCTTCCCTTCCTGGCTAGGCACAAAATGGGAACTACAGTACAGGCAAGAGACATCCTTCTGGCCTCGGTAAATTGGCACATAAGTCGACCCACATGTAACAAATAGGTTTCTGAAATCATAGTTTAACTCGGATGCATCTTTCAGATTCTTCTCTGCAGCTTGCAGGACTTGTCTGGCAGTCTTCGCTTGGTTCTCAATAGTGGGGTTTGTCTCTAGTAGCCGTCTGGCAAAATTAGCAGCTGTAGCAAGGTTCTTTGCTTTGTAGCAAACAGTCATGGCATTTAGCAAGGCAAGCCTCATGTGAGGCATTTGAAGGTTGCAGTGGGTGAAGTAGGCTGCGAGTTCCTGCTGCCTCACAGGATTGTCTTTAATTTCCCTCCTCTTAAGCTCCATCTTCAGGCCAAGAACATACTCCTTGACTATAATAATCAATTCCTTAACCTCATCGACTTCCCTCCTTGACTCAACAACAACCATAGGAATTGTATGAAGAATGCTAAGAAACAGACGAACAGCCTCAGTGAATTTCCCAGTTGTTGTAGCCTTGTAACCAGCCTTGAGCTTCTCTTCCAACTGAGAGAAATCGAATACCAATGCAGGTGGGCCCCTGACATTAGGACTAGCAGACTCATTCCATCCTCTTTCAATAGCAAGTGATATCACTGAAGTAGATGAAAATGCACGCAGATAGGTATGGCTGCCACTGTTAAGATCAAGAAACATTGATTTCAATGGAGCAAAGTTTCTTATTCCAAGTTGCCTGCTCAGCAATCGCATTGCAGTGTCAAAATTGCCAGCTGCTGCATGTTCAGCTGCAAGAGACGATTTCTGGATCCAAATTTGACTTACAGGCATACCCACAGTTGGTGCCACAAAGACTGAAGAACGAGCATTGACAGAGACCCTTGGTGTTTCCGCCTCAGGGGGAAGTTCCAAATCCTCAAGCTCCCATCCTCCCTCCTCATCATTTTCTTCAGCCACTTCTCCATCCTCCAAAATTGCTGCAACATCCCCATTCTGTAATCCATCAACATCAACCATATCAAGTTCCTCACCCCAATCACCATCACCACTCTCTTCCTCTTCATCCACAGCACCCCTGCCAACACTATCCAGTCCACCCTCAAATATGCTGGCCAATCACCACCACACATAATGGGGGCTGGTGGCATCAAAAGGGAGGGTACTTTCCCTTCAGGCACAGAAGGAACATTATCTCCCAACTCAGTTGCTAACCGCTCCGCAACATCCTGTAGCCCATGGACTGAAGCCGTGATGTAAGCAAGAGGCAACTGGCCAGCATTCTCTAAGATTTTAACACGTTCTCGGATATCACCCAAATACATGGCATTATGAAACTGACCCATGATGTCATTCTTAACTTCCGCAATTCTCAGCATCTTGGACAGCTTTTCCAAGTTCCCAGTAGTGAGGTATAGGAAAGATAGCCTCTCAAAATTCTTTGTCCGCTGATAGGCATATTCCACAATACCTGCATTGCCCTGGCGAAGGGCCTCCACCCCCAATCTATACCAGTGATCTTTCACGTCAATCTCCTTAGCAGATAAAACTGCAATCTGAATGTTCCCACTCTCTAGAGCCAAATTAAACCGAGTTCTCTCATCTTTCACAAAATGGAGAGCGACTTCTGGGAAACCTTTCTGTTGTAAGTAAGCAATCATTGCCTGCCCTCAAAGCTGTGAGTTCCTTATCATGCTCATAACATGATCATATTTCTTCTTTAATAGAGATAGCTTGAAAATATATTCTGTCGCATCAATAACGATCACCCTGTTCTTCCCATCCCGATCCAAGCAAAAGATCTTATTACCAGAAATCTTAGTAATGTAGATGGGGACATCAAGGGTTCTAATGATTCCACTATCTCCATTAGGGAGGCAGTATTTAATGTGATTTAAGGTAGTGTAAATAAAGACACCATTGTCATCCCAGGATCCGCTCTTTACACGGATTCTCATGAAGAGTGCACTGGTGCACAAGCTTCTTGCTAGCAATGATGATGGTGTGTTTGCTAAGCAAGGCAACACTCTCCATGTCATTAGACCAAACGACATACCTGATGAAAGGGGTTTGAAGATCACCAAGAACAAGTCTTTGCTGGAGGTCAAATATAACAACTCTATCCTCTGCTCCACAAAGCAAGTTCCCTGTTCCAGCATAGAATATAGCATCCGTGGGGATTGGGAGGCCACTCTCTTTAACCACCTCATTTTTTAGGTTCTTGACAAGGACTTGATTGTTGCTTTTGTCAAGCACAGCAAACCAGTTGCGAGCTATAAAGATTGCAGAACCTCCAATACCTCTCTTTGCATCTTGCACACTGTCACTCCTACCAATGCTGTCTTTAGGTAAGACATACAACTCATAAGATCCCCCATCTACATCTGAACAGATAAGAATAGCATTTTCTGTTGGACTGTAAGACACAGTCTTTGGACTTTGATCAAGGCTGGGAGTGCCAGGCTGTCGAATGGGAATAACTTGCGTATCTTTTTGGGATGAAAATTCATAAAATCGCAAAAACCAATCTTTGGCATAGAACAGAGGATCACCACTCACAGAAAAGGCAGGACATTCTCTCTGCAGCTTGAAAACAATCATTCCACTGTCATGTCCAGCTGCCAAAAGATTCATCTCAGGGTGAACTGCAAGGATCCAAAATCGATCGTGCTCTCGGCGGAAAGTTTGAAGACCAGTTCGCTTTGTTGCATCCCAGATACGAATGTTTTTATCCTCAGAATTTGAAACAATTATGTCTTGTTTGGCATGGAACATAACACACGACACATTATTCATGTGCTCTCTTAATGTGTCCACTTCCCATGCCTTTGTCTCTGAAACCAAAAATAAATAATTAATGTTAACAGGTTAGCTTATTCTGAGACTAAAATTATATTAGGGCTTATCTAGAGGATTCACATTTTGGACTTTCCAAAGTTGAATATTATTAATTAACTTGGGTCAACCATTGAAGTTCAAGTTATTCTATAAGTTAAGTATCCTAGGTACACAACAACGTCTTCATAAGCAAGTCATAATGTTCTTATAAAGATAGGAATTTCGCCAACTAAGTGGACTCATAAAAAGCCTTAATCTACTGTACCTAGACTAAAACATAAATGGGGAAAAGAGCAAGAGTTTTCATATAATTACCATTCATCCGCCACAGCTTCACTTGCCTGTCATCTGCTCCCGAGACAATCAGAGGCAGGGTGGGATGGAAAGCAGCCCAGTTGACTCCTCGGTCATGACCTTCCAAGACATACTTAACAACGACATCAACACCACCAAAAAGATCTGTGTTCATCTGACTCAACCGCAGGATGTCATCTGCATGGGACACGGTCTTCTTTCTTAGGGCACCAATATCCCAGACACGAACAGTTTGATCCAAGGAGGCTGATACAACAAGGTCTTCTTTAGGATGGAACAAGGCACACATAACATAATGATCGTGGCCCATCAACACAGAAATACAAGTACGTGACTGCCAGTTCCAAATACGGATAGCCTGGTCATCACTGGCACTTACAATCCACGGGTATTCATGATGAAACTGGACTGTGCAGATGTAATCAAGGTGTCCAAGAAGAGTAAACAGACATCTATGCGTCTTGTAGCTGTTGCGCGATTATCTACCTAAATAAATAAGCAAATAATCGTACTTGTTTTACTTGCAAGTGCACAAGGTGGTCAACAGTGTAGTATAGTGTGCGAATGCAAGATCATCTCCACAGGGATTGGTAAAGTTCAATTTAGAATTATATTCGCAATATAAAATGATAGAAATTATAAAAGGGATTGGTAAATTTAACTTTAGAATTAGTTTCGCAGTAATAAAAAGATAAAAATAATAAAAGAGTTAATTTTGATAAAGATAAAATAATAAGGATAAAGGCGTAGGGACTTGATATCCACCACTAATTATGCTACCACAATATAACAGTATGCCAATGCTTTATTCATACCATGTATACCTACTGGTTGCCAACCTAAGGGCATGGTATCTACTCCTTAAGCTATTGATTTCCCTAAGCAACGAGTTAGGCATGGTATCTACTCTAACTCTTTTTTTCCTTAAGGGATTCAACATGGTATCTGCTTGAGTTGTTCCTTAAGAAAACATAAGTACTATGGAAATCGACAACCACATGAGACCTAGGGCATGGTATCTACTCCCGGTTTCCCATGTTGATTAACCCGGGTATCCGGATAAGATATCCCTTGTTACTAATGTTAGACCCAAGACTCGGTCATCCAAATTGATCTAACTAACAAGTCCATACCACATGCACATATTAATCAGACATATACGTATGAGGAATTTAAATAAAAGCAGGTATTAATCAAGTTTAAGTAACACAACATAAATATCGCAAGGTGCCAATACTAAATTTATTGAGTAAACATAATTAGGGCTTCAAAGCCCTACTAAGAGTTTAATTACACATAATAAAATAAAAAGGAAAGAAGAAACCCGAGAGAAGAGTCGTCAATTCCGCTCCACGGTCTCCTTCTCCAAGCTAAAGCAAAAGATAAAAGAATGGATCTAAGAAGTGATCTCCCCAAGAGGTGATGCCTTTTGTGTGTGATTTACAAGTGTATTTATAGGTCTTTGAGAAGTCCTAATCGGCTCATGAGTTCCTAAACTTTCCTAAAACGCAAAACTCCTTTATTTCCAAAATAGGGTTATTTCCAAAACAGGGTTCTGCAGTTTACTATTCACGCCCATACATGTGCGCTCGATCGCATATGTGGTGCGCTCGATCGTACAAAGGAGTGCGCTCGATCGCAATCTAGCCAGCAACTGCTCCAGGATTTCCAGATTTCTTCCTTTAAGTGCCAAAAATGCTTCTTTTTCTCCAAGACCCTATAAAAACGTGTAAAGCACAAAAGTGAAGTAAAATAGACTAAAACATATAGATAAAGAACTTAACAAATGTAAATTAAGGGGCTTAAATATGAATATTTAAGCTCCTATCAGTAGCTCCAAACTTTAATCTTGTAATCATCCCCTGAAAAAGCCAATGTGTTAATGAGACATATGCTATATAGGAACAGTATTCTACACAAGCAATTCAAGCATCACATCATACATAAAAAGACAAATCCATTTAGACAAGATCTCCCATTATGAAATTTCTCTTTAAAGCATCTCAAATTTATGAAAAACACACTTTCTAGCACTTGATATTGACAGAATTAGTGTTTTTTATGGGTAAAACCCACATTCACCACTAAAATCTGAGACCTTTAGACCCAGGGACTCAGCCTTAACCATTGAGCCAAAGCCTCCTCAGAGACAGAATGAGTTTCCAACTAGGTAACTAGTAATCTAGGGGCGGAGCCAGAAATTTCAACTTGGGGGGTGGAACAGTTCTATGAGAAAATTAAAAATGTGAAAGGTGTGCAGTAAAAAAGCAATTAAACTTTTACATTATTACATATATAGCAATTTGAGTAGTATAAATATCATTAACTATAAAAAAGGAACAGTTAAGAGATAAATGGGGAAAAATAAAAAAAAAATACCCACAATTTAAAGAAAATGGAGGAAATCTCAAACATACCAAATATTTAGTCATCATTCATCTTCAAAATTGCTTCTAATTAGGGATACAAAAAGTGAAAAAAGAAAAAGAGAAAGAGCCGGGGGGGGGGGGGGGGGGGGGGAAGCACTAGTTTTCGTTTTTTTTCTCATCACAAAGGAAGAGTGGGAGTTGGGACATAAAGTAAAAGCTTTCTTAGGTAACAACCTAATAGGACATATGATGGTTCGGGATGGCAATAACCGATGGATAATCCAAAAAAACGATCCACCCGATTTGATTGGAGGACGATTTTTTTTTCTTTTAGCAAATGGATGGTGGATATGGATGTGAAAATCATCAACCGAAGTAGGAGTGGATGGATTGCGAATGCAACATCTTATCCACCCGTCATTGTGTAATACCAATCATTCCCCTAACTTGGAGCAAAAAATATACAGGTGGAAGCAGATAGATGCGGTTGACCCTCTCACCCGTAATGATTGGCAGTTGCACCAATAATCGTCACCTGATCTGGTTGATGGACAAAAGTGGATGATCATTTCCACCAATGGATGCGGATGCAGATACAGATGCAGATGAAGGTGAAGGTGCAACCACTACCACCCGCATCCATTGCCATCCCTACTGATATACTTAATATACAATACATTTTACTAATAAATGTTTTCTTTTTCCGATTTAATTTGAAATTTTAAACTATAGGCTCCTTTCTTTTTTGTTTTATTTTAACTGGTTAAGTAAAGGACTATTTTTTTTGTGGGGCATAAAGGCATTGCTGTAAGCTCCTTGGCAGGAAAGTGAAGCTTTTTGATTTGGGGGGCAACCTCTTCTGTCACAATTTTAAATAGTCCACAGCCTTCCAAATAAACCAAAACATATGCATTTACAAGCATCACTATACTTATTAACACAGAGGAAGAAAGATGGCATATAATCCCACATGGAGTCAGATCTAAAGTCTCCAAGACAACAGAACAACTATGCCTTATATATAAAGTTCAAACAACATTAAGCCCAGATACAGGGTGTTCCTTGAGAAGCTTGAGATCATCTCAATGCGATAGAAGGTCACGCTTGCTTTAAAATTAGTAAGTCAATAAAAATATATGCACCTTACCAAATCTACATAACAAATTCTAAAAGTCCCGATCCTACATTTCTCACTATCCAGAACACATAAAAATAAGAGCTCCACTCAACTAATCCCAACATCATCATTTGGTATACTCTACTCGAAATAATTCAATCACTCCTAGCAAACAAAAACAAACAAGAGGCTAATACCCTAGATCTAACGAAATTCAACAATAACAATCCAACATTATCAGCTCAGTCATACCACGTAAACAACACAATCATAATCCTACATATCAATCAATCAAGTAGATGTGAATATGACCATAGAATTCACAGTTGCATTTTAAATTCAAGGCAAATAAAGTCGTACTCCAGATACGAATAACGGCTGCGATTTGTGGAAATGGACGCCGCGAACGGGGCCATCGTGCTCGTCGAATCTATCGATGAGAATCCCCATGCGATATTCCCATAGCTGGATCACACCACTGTGAAGACTCGCCAGAATCCATGGTCTCTTGCTGTGGAAACTCAGTCCCTTCACTCTGTTACTCTTGGTCTCGAATTTCGTCAACATCTTCTCCGATAACCAAAATATCCACAAACAAAAGCACTCTACAAAACCAAATCCGATACAAATTACCAATCACAGTAATAATTAGATGATTATATTCCACCTGTTTGGTTGCTCAAGGCTGTGTATTCAGATTTCCGTTGTGAGGATAAGATTTTGTTAAGGAAATAGGCCACTCCATTTTTTTTGCCTAACTTAGGCAAATTGTCAACAATGAAAGAAGTAGGTCACCAACTATTTTTGGTCAGGAGATGCCTAACTTCTTGCCTAATTTTTGCCTAACTTCCACCAACCCATGTTAAGCCTATATAAACCCCATTTGCTCTCATTTTGAAATGCAATCACAAAATCAAGAGAAGTGAATTAGAGAGTGTGAGAGTTACCACTCAGAGAGGAAAATTTTTTCTTTCTTTGTAAGTAATATTTTTTCGATTTTGTGAGAGAGTTGTTTCTCCTATTACGATAGAGATTAGACAATTGTTATCTCATTGTAATCAGAGGGAAGGTGTAGTAATCCCTATTTTTCAATAGTGAAATCCTCCTACACTTGCCCGTGGTTTTTACCCCAATTTGTTCGGGGTTTTTCCACGTAAAATATTTGTGTCTTGTTTATCTTCATTTTTCTCATTTCGCTTTAATTGTGCGTTAGCTTCGACCCAGTAATCTTTTTTTTCTAACAGTGGTATCAGACCTATTGGTTGAGGGGTGTGAAGCAGATCGTTGTGAACGAAATGTCAACTACAACAAAGTTTGATGTTGAGAAGTTTAACGAGAGTAATTTCTCGTTACGGAAAATGAAGATTAAGGCAATTTTGAGGAAAGACAGTTGTTTGGCAGCAATTGAAGAAAGGCCCCCCAGAGATCACTGATGACAGCAAGTGGAACGAGATGGATGGCATCGCAATTGTTGATCTGCACTTAGCACTAGCCGATGGAGTGTTATCTAGTGTGGCGAAAAAGAAGACTGCAATGGAGATTTGGGATACTCTAACAAAACTGTATGAGGTCAAGTCACTACACAATAATTAAAGAGAGGACTTTACACTCTTCGAATGACGGAATCCACGTCGGTGACCGACCACATCAACATTTTAAATACTTTATTTCACAACTTACATCGATGGGTTACACAATAAAGGCATCTGAACGTGCAGAGCTTTTACTACAAAGTCTACCTGACTCGTATGATCAACTCATCATCAACTTGACGAACAATATCCTCACAGACTATCTAGCCTTCGATGAAATTGCAGCTACTATTTTGGAAGAAGAAACCAGGCGCAAAAACAAGGAAGACAGACATGCAAGTTCACAGCAAGCGGAAGCTTTGACGATGACAAGAGGAAGATCAACGGAACGTGGCCCCAGTGGGAGTCAGAATCATGGTAGATCAAAATCAAAAAGTAAGAAGAATTTCAAGTGCTACAACTGTGGCAAGAAAGGGCATGTCAAGAAAGATTGTTGGTACACAAAGAATAGTGGAGTCCCTGAGTCGTCAAATGCTCAAGGGAATGTGGCAAGTGCCTCAGATGATGGTGAAGTTCTATATAGTGAGGCAACAAAGGTAGTTGGAGGCAGAAAGCAGTTCGCTGACGTTTGGTTACTAGACTCAGGAGCAACATAGCACATGACATCTCGAAGAGAATGGTTCCACAAATATGAACCAATCTCAGGAGGTTCTGTACACATGGGTGATGATCATGCTTTGGAGATCGCTGGTATTGGTACTATCAAGATAAAGATGTTTGATGGTACAGTTCGCACTATTCAGGAGGTACGACATGTAAATGTCCTGAGAAATAATCTATTGTCTTTGGGACAAATAGATAGTCTTGGATGCAAGACCCATGTCGAAAATGGGATCATGAAGATTATCAAAGGTGCGCTTGTGGTTATGAAGGCAGAAAAGATCACGACGAATCTATTCATGCTTAAAGGAGAAACACTACAGGAAGCTGATGCGTGTGTCGCGTCAACCAGCAAGGGAGAATAGTCGACAATGATGTGGCATCTCAAACTAGGCCATATGTCGGAACGAGGTTTGAAGATTATCTCCGATAGAAAGCTGCTTCCAGGGCTCAAATCGATAAATCTACCTTTCTGTGAGCATTGTGTTACAAGTAAGCAGCATAGATTGAAGTTTAGCAGATCTGATGCTAGGAGTAAATATATTCTAGACTTGATTCACTCTGATGTATGGGAGTCACCAGAAATGTCCCTAGGAGGAGCAAAGTACTTTGTGTCTTTCATTGATGATTACTCCAGGAGATGTTGGGTGTATCCAATCAAGAAGAAATCAGATGTATTTCCAGTACTCAAAGACTTCAAAGTGCGGGTGGAACTTGAATCTGGGAAAAAGATTAAGTGTTTAAGGACAGATAATGGAAGAGAGTACACAGACGGCGAGTTTCTTGCTCTTTGTAAGCGGGAAGGTGTCAAACGACAGTTCACAATCACATACACGCCTCAACAAAATGGAGTGGCAGAGTGGATGAATAGAACTCTTACAGAAAGGATGAGAGCTATGTTGAGAACTGCAGGTCAACCCAACTCTTTTTGGGCAGAAGCACTCAAAACCGCCTGTTATGTGATAAATCGATCGCCATCAACAGCAATTAATTTAAAGATGCCGATGGAGATGTGGACTGGTAAGCCAGCAGACTACTCTACTTTACATTCTTTTGGATGTCCTGCGTATGTGATGTACAATGCCCAAGAAAGAACGAAGTTGAATCTGAAATCTAGGAGGTGTATATTCTTGGGGTATGCTGACGGAGTAAAGGGGTATCGCCTGTGGGATCCCATTACCCGCAAGGTTGTTGTCAGCAGGGATGTGATCATTGCAGAAGATCAACTACTACAAAAAGATGAAGACGATAGCACGTCAAAAGAGGTTTCAGAGACTACAACAATACAGGTGGAAAATAATCTGGTACAAGAAACTCCAGTTTCTACTGAAGCAGCACCAGAGCACGAAGTACAAGAACCAGTTGAGTCCGAAACTCCAGAAGCTCGTCGGTCAACTCGTGAGAGAAGGCCGCCAACTTGGCATTCGGAGTTTGTCACTGAGAGCAATGTTGTATACTATCTTTTAACAGAGGATGGAGAGCCCTCAACTTTCCAAGAAGCTACAAGTAGCTCAGATGTGTCTTTGTGGATGGCAACAATGCAGGAAGAAATTGAAGCTCTACACAAGAACAAGACTTGGGAACTAGTACCATTGCCACATGGGAGAAAAGTCATAGGTAACAAATGGGTCTACAAGATCAAGTGGGATAGCAATGATCAAGTGGAACGGTTTCGTGCAAGATTGGTGGTAAAGAGATTCGCTCAGAAAGAAAGTATTAATTTCAATGAGATATTTTCCTCGGTGGTTTGGCTTACAACAATCAGAGTAGTCCTGGCTATGTGTGCTATGTTTGACTTACATCTAGAGCAGTTGGATGTGAAAACTGCATTTCTTCATGGAGAATTTGAAGAAGAAATCTATATGCTCCAACCATAAGGTTTTACTAAAACAGGAAAGGAGAACTTGGTTTGCAGGTTGAACAAATCTCGATACGGTCTTAAACAGACGCCGAGGTGTTGGTACAAGAGATTTGATTCCTTCATTATTAGCCTTGAATACAACAGACTCAGTTCAGACCATTGTACGTACTTCAAAAGATTTGATGGTGATAATGATTTTATTATCTTGTTGTTGTATGTGGATGACATGTTGGTAGCAGGCCCCAACAGAGATCAAATCCAAAAATTGAAGGCACAGTTGGCTAGGGAGTTTGATATGAAGGACTTGGGACCAGCAAACAAGATTCTAGGGATACAGATTCACCGAGACAGAAATAACAGGAAGATTTGGCTTTCCCAGAAGAACTACTTCAACAAGATCTTGCGACGTTTCAACATGCAAGATAGTAAGCCAATTTCTACCCCACTTCCTATTAATTTTAAGTTATCCTCAAGTATGTGTCCTAGCAATGAAGAAGAGATGAGGGAGATGTCTCGAGTACCGAATGCACCAGCAGTGGGAAGTTTAATGTTTGCTATGATTTGTACAAGACCAGACATTGCACAAGCAGTGGGAGTGGTTTGTCGATTTATGGCGAATCCTGGTGGAGAGCTTTGGAATACTGTGAAGAGGGTTCTGAGGTACATCAGAGGAACCTCAGATGCTGCATTATGTTACGAAGGATCAGATTTTACTGTCAGAGGCTATGTTGATTCAGATTTTGCAGGGGATCTCAATAAAATCAAATCTACTACAGGTTATGTGTTTACACTTGCAGGAGGAGCTGTAAGCTGGGTTTCTAAACTGCAGACAGTTGTGGCTCTATCTACAATGGAAGTAGAATACATGGCGGCTACACAAGCTTGCAAGGAAGCAGTTTGGATACAAAGGTTATTGGAAGAGCTCGGGCACAAGCAGGAGAAGATTGTTCTGTTTTGTGACAGTCAGAGTGCCTTGCATATTGCAAGGAATCCAGCTTTTCATTCACGGACAAAGCACATAAGGGTTCAGTATCACTTCATTCGAGAAGTAGTGGAAGAAGGCAGTGTGGATATGTAGAAGATTCACACCGATGAGAACCTAGCAGATGTTATGACCAAGCCAATCAACACTGACAAATTTAAATGGTGTAGATCCTCATGTGGTCTAGCGAAAACGTAAGCAAGCATGGATTTGGCAAGTGAGGAAGGATGGAAGGATTATGAAAGATCTGCTACATAGATCGAGGTGTGAAGACAGATTGAAATCAGTCTTCAAGTGGGAGATTGTTAAGGAAATAGGCCACTCCATTTTTGTCAAAAATGAAGGTGCCTAACTTAGGCAAATTGTCAACAATTGAGGAAGTAGGCCACCAACTATTTTTGGTCAACAATGGAGATGCCTAACTTCTTGCCTAATTTTTGCCTAACTTCCACCAACCCATGTTAAGCCTATATAAACCCCATTTGCTCTCATTTTGAAATGCAATCACAAAATCAAGAGAAGTGTATTAGAGAGTGTGAGAGTTACTACTTAGAGAGGAAAATTTGTTCCTTCTTTGTAAGTAATATTTTTTCGATTTTGTGAGAGAGTTGTTTCTCCTATTACAATAGAGATTAGACAATTGTTATCTCATTGTAATCAGAGAGAAGGTGTAGTAATCCCTATTTTACAATAGTGAAATCCTCCTACACTTGCCCGTGGTTTTTACCCCAATTTGTTCGGGGTTTTTCCACGTAAAATATTTGTGTCTTGTTTATCTTCATTTTTCTCATTTCGCTTTAGTTGTGTGTTAGCTTCGACCCAGTAATCTTTTTTTTCTAACAGATTTTCTCAGTGAGAAAACAAAGGAAAAGAGTAAAAATCAAGCGAAAACCTACTTGCGTAAATTGAGAATGGATAAATAGAGATCAAAGAACTTCTATATGAAACTGAGATTCATGCAAACTAAACAACCAAAAAAAAATGAACCAAGCGGAATTTAACCTTAGATCTGATCAGCATACTAGGGGACCAACAGAACACAATATCTCGTCTACAATTACCAGCATTACCAAATATTTGTATGAATATAAAGGAACTACACATATAGATAGAGAAATGGAGGATTATAGAGAGAGATATGGAGTAAATGGGAGAGACGTAGAGAGAGGTGGAGAGGTGAAGAGGTGGGTTCTCGTTACTCATTAGAGTGACTAACAACGGCAGTAGATTTTGGCAGAGTTTTTTCTATGGTTTGTTAATATTTTTTCTTTTTCACTTATAATTTTTTTTTATCACACACTTTAAGTATGTTTGGATTATGAGAATTGTGAAGGAAAGAAAAATATGGAAGAAAATAAAAAAAAAAAATTTGAAACCCATTTTTTATTTAATTTTTAAATTATGCTTTTTTCGACTTAATTTTTTTGACAACCAAATGAAAAAGAAAAGTTTTGTTTTTTCTTTCTTTTCAATTTTCCTATCATTCAATTTTTCAAAAGTCCAAACTAGAAAGAAAGACTATTTAGCTCTTGGCATAAGATTAAACTCTGGTTTAGTGTTCTCATTTAAAGAGAAAGTGGACCGAACAGTTCATTTGATTAAAGAAGTTCAGTTCGAAACTTGATTAAATTAAGTTCGAGTTGAACTCAAATAATGATTTTGATTTGAATAGTCAATCGAGTCAAATTCGAGCAATATCAAACTTAGTTCGATAAGGCACAAGCTAGTTCAATTTAATTAATCATTTTAGTTTCAATGTATTTTATTATATATTAAAATATTATAAAATAATATTTAACTATAATTTCATTTTTATGGGTATTTAAAACTAATTAAATTAGTTTACATTTTAAGTTTAAAAGTCAAGCCGAGCTCGAGCTCGAGTTCAACATTTTCCTTTGAACCAAGCTTGAGTTTGAAATATTGAGCTCGAGCTCAACTTTACTCGATTCGACCCTTAATTCTCAACATTAGAAGAACAATAAAAGAATTATAAAAGAAATTGTAAGTACTTGTTGAATTAATTGAGAAGAAAGACAATTGGGTATGCACTTGCTGTTAGTGTTTTCGTTGAAAAGCTATGGGGAAATACTTGATTAGATCGAGAGATTTAGACCTGTCTGAAACTTTATTGATAATTTAAAAAAAAAATTATTGATAACATATTTTTTGGGTTTTATGTTTATGTTAATATTATTAATAAAGTTTTTTTTAAATTATCAATAAAATTTTAAATTTTAAACTCAACTTAATCAAATATTTTTAAAAAAATGTTGAGAAGAAAGTTACATTATAGTAAACACTTTTTGGAGAAAATGACAACTGATCAGAACAGGGGCATTGGTCCCCTGGCCTGCCTTAAGGACGTGTTGATGAAGTTAAGGACTTTCAAGTTTCAACCACTCCTTGATGGTCCCTCCAAGAACATGTCACTATTTCTTACCCATCTCTTTTTTGCCTCTTGTTCTTGTGTGTTTTTTTTATAATAAAAAAAATTCAAGTGATAAAACACAGTACCAAATATTTATCATGAGCTTGTCAGGCTTGCACTCATTATCACTTTTATTATCCTTTGACCTATAAAAAAAAATTAATTTGGTTCAATTCATTTTCTATACTTTACACAGTTAAATTCTTGAATACATTATAACATTTCTCTTAGAAAATGTTGACTCTTTTAAGGGTATGTTTGGGCAGAGGGAGATGAGAAGGATAAAAGCACTCTTTCAAATTCTTGTGTCCGTTCCTTTACTCTCCCTCCAAACAAAGAGTAAGAGAATCACTAAAAGAGAATAATTTAACAATCCTAAATCATCAATTGGTTCGTCAAACTTGTTGCCTCCTAAAGAGAAATCAAAGGGTAGCAGGCATCAAGATTTCATGAAAAGGCATATGCCAGCTTAATGGCATGATAGTTGCCCACATGCTATCCGACCACATGAAAGCTACAACCCATTTGGTCTTACTCGACAGAGTACTTAGTCCTACCATCATCTTCAAAAAGACAAAAACCTTACAAATTCAAGTACTTGTGTTCATTCTAGAACGCACATTATAAATTTTCTAAATTTTACTTTTAAGCCTTCATATCCTTTTCTTGTTCCCTTGTCCACATCAATCTTCTTGCTTGTGTTATCTCTTTAGCAGTTTTTTTTTTTTTGATAAAACAAAATGGCCAACTTGCAGGCTGCAAGGATGATAACAGAAGTTGCTCCACCAGAATTTATCTCAGTTGCTAAGCGCCCGTTGAAAAAAATGTTGGCTACAATTGCCGAGGAAGAAAAAGAATTTGGAGCTAATAATGATCAAAGCTTATCTTCTTCATTTTCAAGCTCAAGTAAGAAAGAGAGGTCATTTCTGTTGAATAACTAGTACTAGCTACTAGTGAACTATTGGCAATATTTATTTTCCTTTGTCTAAAGAAATAAAAGAAACATGACATCTACTCATTGTCATGGTTCTGCAGCTTGAACTGAAAATAAATAGAATAGGGAGAAACAACAAATTTGCTATTTTGTTTCTGTCTTTCTTGTTGGGTTCTTTCCCTTCTTTTTTCTGTGGAAAATTTCTTGACCTCTTAAGAGTGTAGCATCAGTAGTTAAAACTCCTTGATTATCTAGAGATACCATGAATAAAAGCACTATAAAGTAGCTTTGTTTTTTTCATTTATCAGCTAATTACTCAAAAGATTTAAGAAATATTTTTAGTCACCATTTGGCATCATCATTATCATAGTCCTTTAATCATCTCATACAGGTAGAGGAAGGAGGCAGGAGAGGAGGCTTGGGTTGGTTCAAGGTAGACCTAATCTTTTCATTTTTACATGAAAAATGCAAATGAGATATTTTTCCACTTGATCTCCAAGCTCTGTAAGTATAACACACAATATGATTTGACTTGATTCAAGATTTCCTATAACAGGAGTTTGAGATTTGAGTTTTAAGAGGCACCCAAATCTGCTATTAGATTAATAGGACACTGATGAGTTTGCTCACATGAACTGTTAAAGGATCAGATCCCTCATAGCTATTGTTCCTATAATGCTTATTACCCCTGTATTTTCCAATCCCTAGAATTTGAGAATTCTTGGGTAGGATTGGCCTAATATATCATCTATAAACTACCACCTAAGGCAAACTTCAATAAGATACTAAGTATTTTAAATTTTTGTGATAATGAAATATATGTTCCGGTTGCTTTATTGTTATTTTTTAAATATTTTATTTAAAAAAATTTATCAATAAATCTATTTATAAAACAAAACAGTATGTATTTGATTATTATAATAGATTTGAAATTGATTCGAAATTGCAAATGAATTAAAACAGAGTTATTCTTATAATAACAAAAATTATTTATAGAATGGGGAAGTAACAGATTAATTTAATTCTTTGTGAAATTGATGTAACAATTTTTTTTTTAATTTTTATATAAAACATTCAATAAATTTACTATGTAATAGATATCAAGTTTCAGTTTAATCAAACAATTTAAAATAGCTATGAAACTATTTAAAATAATTCCAAAATAATTTAAAAGAGTTATTATTTAACAGTTTAAAATATGTTGATAAGGTAATCTTTTAATTTTAAAGGATATGTAAAAGTAACTGTTTTTCTATGAAAAATGTTTTCTTCTTAACAGATCTATTTTTAATTAAATCTGAAATGATGATAATACAAGAATAATATAAATAATAAAACATATATTATTCTACTGTTAAATAATAATTACAAGGAAACTAATTATCAATAGTAGCAGAAAATTATTAACAATTATCAATTAATAATTAAACAAACAAATCTTCTATGCAAATAAAAGTTAATGAGTAACGTATTTAGAAACCAAATCTTAGAAAAGTTATCCAAATATAAATAGAGACAGAAATTTTAAAATATATAACGCCTTTAGCTGTTAGAAAAATTATATAATTGGTGATACAAAAGTAGAAGACAATTTCGGAATATGTTTATAGAATTCAAAACAATTTCAACACAACATATATAATAAAGCATAAAAGAAATTAATATGATTAAATTAAAACTAAATGATAGACACCTTAATATTCTTGATTAAAATATATTTGCAACTGTTGCATGGTGTTCAAGGGCTTTCTTTTTGAGTAAAAACTGGTAGTCAACATTCTTTTATGTCTATCAACTTAAAACTTTTGTTTTTGTCTTTGTCCAAATATATTTGTTACCACTTGAGCTTCTTATGATTATTAACTCGAGCATCCTAATTGTGAGGCAGGACAAAAGGGACAAACAAAAGGATTGGTACTTTATCCCTACTCTTTTTTTCACATAAGTAAGGACGTGTATAAATAAGCATAGGTTCAAGATCATCTCTGACGATTAGGAAAAATAAATTTCCAATGCATTCTTGGGTAAATGTGACGTCATTTACAGTGTTGACTTAACAATTATCCATTAAATGCATTGAATGAAAAAATTTCCTCAACTTGATCTATAGGTGTAGGAAAATGCTAGGAATTGTAACAGGACAGAAGGCAAGGAATGCATTTCAGGTACGTTACTAAAATCTTCTCTAGTCCCAACTCTTATATATGGTATTAGAATTTCTTTTTTAAGTGATGTTTGAATACTTAAATTATTAAAATTTATCAAAAAATTAATCAAATCAAATCATTTATTAATTAATTATTTTAATTATTTTTAATAGAACTTAACTTAATTTGATTTAAATTTTGATAAGTTTTAAAAAATAAACTTCAACTTTAAATTAACTTTAAATTAATCCAAATATCGCAATACTCCCATCTTGTCCAATAAAAAGGCAGGGAATGCATTTCCAGTTTTCGTTCTCAGCTCTTATATACGGTGAGTTTTCTTCTTGTCCAGAACAAAATCCAAGCATATTTTGCATAACAGTTCCTAAATTCAAAGACATTTTTTTGTTTTCTTTTCAAAATACTCCTTAACAATATTTCATACATGACAGTTACAAATCCAATAGCAATTCTGTCACAGGGCTGTGAAGGCTCAGTATTGACTGATGAGGTCCTTTCGGATTCCCCTTGCTTCTACCAATTTTTTTTTTAACAAATCATGTAAAACAGTAGTACCATAATGCATAATCAGCAAAAAAAATGTCTCATAAACGCCCATGAAAGTCATAGACGCAAACAAACATGCAGGTCCAAATTATATATATTACAAGCACATGAAATTCTACCTGCTCTAAAGAGAAATCAAGGAGAATGGAAAGGAGGAACCCAGAGCAAGCGAAAGGGAAGCTACCATGTCATATTAGTTGGATAAACTCAATTGCGTTATATTATACTATCCGGCTACATTTTGATGGGAAAATTGTAATGCATCCATAAAGTGAGGATTTGTATGCTACCAATACTGCAAAAAAGGATATTGTACAAAACGAAAATGATCCCTGACTTTCTCTCTGCCAAAACCAACTCCACAGTCTTGACGAGTAAAATTTTTAAAATGTTTGAACTCAACCATCTTCATCTCAGCATCGCCGAAAGGACACCTACCAGTGACAATGTTTTCATGGCCCATACGCAAAGGATTAAATGGAAAAGATCTCCTAACCTTTCCAGCACATGCTCACACTCGGAAAGACGAGGCATGACATTATCCCCAAAACAGTCTCAAAAAGGATATCCTCGGCAATACAACATCAATTAGTAATACAGACTATACACCAAAGCCCGCCAGCAACAAATGTCAGGAGACTGCAGAAGACATGAATAATAACGGTGGAAATTGTTATGCACCCACATTCTAAACTATCAGGATACTGCACTAATAACATGCCACTTCCATACTTACCAGTTAACTTTATCAGGAACCCGAAAATTCTAGTTTTGTCCGGCTAAATGACTGGAGCCGCTTTATAAGGTCAGCTTTCAATGACTCAGGTATTTCAGAATTGAAAATTGATCTTGCCTCTGCAATCAACATCTTCCTGCATTACAGAAGAAGGAATGAATTAGAATTTCCTATTACGGTTCAAGCAAATAAGAAAATGCGACAAAAATTCAATAGCGTGAGAAAAAAAGTAAGACAAAGACTAGCAGTTAATGAAGGAATACAAATATTCACGAGCCAAATTTTACTTCCACTGTCCCAATTTTATAGTCTCTTTCCTACTATTTTGGATGTCCCACAATTATAGCCTTTTTTTGCAGTCAACAATTAGTTACTTTTGAATCCCAATTATATCCTTCTTAATAGTGCTAATTTATAAGAACAAACTAAAAAAACTCATAATTTGCTCAAATCATTGAGGGCAGATATGAACTCAGTTACAATGTTTCCCATGTAAATGCACTTAAAAGCACATTCCTTGAACAATGTACAGTTTCGAAGGAGATAATAGAAACATAATGGAGGTAGTATTTAAATTCAAAATGTAATGAGTTTCAAACTGAGTATCCAGCTAAGCAAATGATATAAACAGTACAAATGTTTTGTACTTCTAATGCTTAAAATGATATAAGTGTCAGCATAAAAATCTTATAGAGTGAGAAAAGGATAAAAATTAAGAGTTAATGGAGGAAGATCATCTTTGTATACGGAGTATTAAACTGTGAATGCTCGAAACAATGTATCTTGCAAAGCCGATAAGAGTTATTGTTTTTAACATTTAAAATGATATTAAAATGTTGTTAACGTTTGTGTTTATGGTTTAGACAGACATTAGGAAATAGAGAGATAATAAACAGTAATCTGGTTATTAACCCTAAGGTTAATAGTCATATATATAGAGAATTTAATATTGTGAAATTACATCAATACCCTTAAACTCTAATGCTCTTACTACTCTAACACTCCCCCTCAAGTTGGAGCATATATATCATATGCACTCAACTTGTCACAAATAGATCTAACTCGTGAACCATCAAGTGATTTAGTAAACAAGTCTGCTAACTAATCTGCCAATTTCAAATGTCTTGTGCTAATCACATGCAAAAGTTTTTCTCGAACAACATGACAATCAACTTTAATATATTTTGTCATCTCGTGAAACACCGGATTAGTTGCAATATGAATGGTTGCTTGACTATCACACACCAAGATCATAGGACGAGATTGTTCAAACCCAAGTTCTGCTAATAAATTTTATAAAAAAAGAACGTTCTGCTAATAACTACTTCAACCAAACTAACTCACAAGTAGTGTGTGCCATCGCTCTGTTCTCATACTCTGCACTTGAGATAGCAACCACTTTTTACTTCTTACTCTTGCATGACACCAAATTACTCCCAACAAACACACAATATCCAGTAGTGGATCTCTTATCCAATGGAGAACCTACCCAATCTGCATCAATATAACCCTCAATCCTAGTATGACCATGGTTTTGATAAAGTAAACCATGACCACGAGCACTATTAAGATATCTCAGAATACGAATAACAGCATCTCAATGAGTGGTACGTGGGGCATCTAGAAACCGACTAACCACACTTGTTGTTGCAAAGGCGATGTCTCGCCTAGTGAAAATTAAATAATTCAATCTCCCAACCAACCGTCTATACTATTCTGGATCAATCAACAACTCATCTTAATCAACTGAAAGTTTTGTGTTGGAATCATAGGATTGTCTACAGGCTTACACCCCAATATCCTTGTATCACTCAATAAATCAAAGACATATTTTCACTGAGACAGATAAATACCATGACGAGAGCGAGCAACTTCAATACCTAGACAATATCTTAATTGCCCAAGATCCTTAATCTGAAACTGGCTACCCTTTCGAATGGCAATAGGAAGATCATCCTCAGTGGAGAAAAATGGAGATGAGTCTAGATTTGTAGACATGGGGACAATGACAATTGGCGAAGCAGCATAATCGAAAAGAGGGTGATTTTGTCTAAGACGACGCTTTTAAAATTGCAACGGAGGAACACGCGTAGGAGAGACAAACTGTGAGAGAGGCATTGGAGTGGGCAAAGTAGGGAGAAAAGATTCATTTAGATCAAACGTTGAGAGAGGCTCAGAATAAAACGGAGTGAACTCAAAGAATGTGACATCAACACTGACAAAGAATCGATGTAAAGACGGACTATAACATTGATAACCCTTCTGAGTACGTGAATACCCTAAGAAAATACACTTGATGGCACAAGGATCTAATTTGTCGACATTGAGAGATAACGGATGAACAAAACACACGGACCCAAAGATATGAAGAGCCAAAGGAAACGAAACCTAAAGAGAAAACATAACTGAATGAGGAGACTTCCCATCACGGACAAAGGATGGCATACCATTAATTAAATAACAAGTAGTGAAAACAGCATCACCCCAAAACACTTTAGGCACATTCATGTGAAATAAAAGGGTTCGAGCAACGTCAAGATGACGACTCTTCCTCTCAAAACTCAATTTTGTTGGAAAGTGTGAGAGCAAGATGTTGGATGGCTAATGCCAGATTTAGCCATAAATGTGCTGAATGGGACAAAGAAATACTCAGGGGTATTATTGCTACGAAGAATTCGAACAGGTACATTAAACTAAGTTTTAATCTCAGCACAAAACGCACAAAAGATGAAAAATACTCATAACGATCTTTCATCATATAAGGCCAAGCAGGCCTAGAATAATCATCAACGAATGTAACAAAGTACCAAAATCCTAGTTTAGTGGAGACACGACTCGGACCCAGATATTAGAACGCTTTAGCATAAAGGGACCAAAAACCCATTTATTGACACAAGGAAATTGAACGCGATGATGCTTTCCGAATTGACAAGGCTCACATTCTAGAGTAGTGACATGGCTCAAGCTAGGAACACGTTTCTTTAGGTTTTCCAAGGACGAATAACCAAGACGATAATGAATCTCTAAAGGAGAAACAATACCAGTAACATGACAAACCGCTGGTGATGGGGTAGAGTCGAAATAATACAAACCATCAGATTCACACCCCCCCCCCCCACCAATCCTCTTCCTTGTCTTCAAATCCTGAATAACAACAAAATCAGGAAGAAAGGTAATTGAACAATTAAGATTTTTAGTGAGCTGACTAACTTATATCAGATTAAATGGAGAACAAGGAACATACAAAACAGATACAAAGACAAAGAAGGACTAGGATGTACAGAACCTATCCCACGAATAAGAGTTTTAGAGCCATCTGCTAGAGTAACATTCGGTAAAGACGAGGACTGATGAAAGTGAGAAAAAATATCACATGTACCTAACACATGGTCCGTGGCTACAGAGTCAACAACCCAATGCATATAAGCAAAAGGATTAGAGGACAGACAAGCAATGGGCGTAGCGTATGTATCTTTATGGGTTAAAGAATCAGTCGAAAACAATGCTTAATACTTGAGGAACCAAAAGTACTTGGCCCCTTATACAACCATAGAGTTCTTCGACATAGAAGCAGGGGAGATCGATTCAGATGGCCCTTCATCAGTAACACGATACGGCATACCAACCAAATTCCAATAAGTCTCACAAGTACGGCTAGCAATATTTGCAATTTGGGGAAGCAACCCATCAGACATAACCAATTTTGAAGTCACTGACATGATGACGATAGCACGACGACAACAAACACCACCACACACTATCAAACAAACAAGTGGGTGCTCCACGTATCAAACTATACTTTACAACAGCTCTGAAAGGATCCAAGTCTACTGGGTCGAGCACATGGAAAGAAGATCTATTTTGGCATACAACCAAAGAACTGCTTCGAATGCTTCATTGTACCAAGTACCAAATACCAAGAGGACTAGAGAAGAAACCGAAATACTGTTCACATACACCATAGCGGCACTGTTCATTGGTACTGCTCACATGACTGTTTACGGCACTGCATACAGATACTGTTCATAGCACTGTTCATGCATGCTGTTCAGAGGTATTGTAACGGCACTGTTCACTTCTTTTTTTTTTTTAGGATTTATTCAATATCCCAAGGAACATTCTTTGATTCCATTTTAACTTTTGTGTTTAGGGTTTAGACAGATTAAAAAATAGAGACAATAAGCAGTAAGTCGGTTACTAGCCCTAAGGTTAGTAGTCATATATATAGAGAATTTAATATTATCAAATTACGTCAATACTCTTAAACCCTAATACTCTTATAATCTAACAAATGCTAATGCCCTGCGAAAGCTATTAAAGGGAGAAGTTAAAAAGGAATAAAATTTATTGAGAAGATGAAAGACCCGCCACAAGCATAAACTATTCAAGCAAAGATAATCAAACAAAAGCAATTCCCGAAGCAAGCACGAAAAACAAGTAAAAATAACATGTTAAAAACTAAATATCACATAATCAAAGGGAAGAATAAATCTAAAGTTCAGAACAAACAAATTACACTCACTAGTAGTTCAGACATCAGTGATATGACTTGATAAATTTAATGAGCACCAGTTATCTTGTAATAATTTTATAAATAACCATTAAGTTTTGGATTTAAAGTCATCAGGAAATAATAAATCATTTTCAGGATTTGTTAGATGGAAGCATTACTAACAAATTAACGACGAAAGTTCGCCAATTTGATAAAGACTTAACGTACTTCAGTGCAAGGAAAAAAGATGTAAGTGCATAAACTATTTACAGGAAATTACATGTATTTGAAACTTTGATCTATAAAGAAAAATCTTGCGTACGCATCTTTTGTAAAGAATAAGAAACTTACTTTAAGTCACTACCACTTGGAGCGTTTCCCACTTCTTGTGCACATAACCGCTTTCTTGAACACATGAATCTGTGTACGTTATCAGACCAACCACAAGATCGCAAAAGCAAAGAAGCTTCTTTCTTGAGGCTGATATATGGGGAAGGGGAATAAATGAAACGAGACAACCAAAAAGGAATAAGTCAACAAACAAAAGTGAATATAAACACTGAAAAATGTAACGGCCAGTAAAAGAAACACTTTTTTAACTCAACAAACATGGGAAGCATGCATTATAAAAGCATCTCTCTATATATGTAAAAATATTCTCCCTATGCACAATAAAGGATCTGCTTCCACAACGATTCATATGCAGAGGTATGGGAGGCACATGTTTCACCAGAATGCCTACTTTCTTTTTCTGCCGCACTTCTTCTTTTAACATTAACAAATAGATCATTCAAAGAATGTTGCAACAAGTAAATCGTTTGAATTTCTTGATAATCCAAAGGGTCCAACTAGGGAAAAATGATATGTTAAATGAGTAAAGATGTTTTTTCCTTTTTCTTTTTCTTTTTGATAGTTGAGGAAAGATGTTATTTCAGTCCTTGAGCAACCTGATTATCTGAATCCATCAAAGGTTCGAATTCAAAGAAAGAATTGCTGGAGTATCTACCCTTTACTACAGTGACAAAGAAGTCTGGCACGCTTCAAATCCAAAAAATCTCAATTCAAGTCAACGAAATTGACTTAAAGTAAGAATTGCCAGGGTCTGAATGCAGATCTATGAAAGAATAAGAACCTTCGAGTTTCATGAACATAAATCAATCATAAAAACATGAAATGCATAAATGCAGAGAACAAAAATGCAGTTCTTGTCTAGTATCTAATCTATCATTAGTTGTATCACAAAATTGTTTTGGAGCAACTAAGGTAGAATGTAACATACATGTCTTTCAATTCTTCCACTTTCCCCCGAGATTGAAGATCCCGTCCCAGCAAAATGCAAGAGTCCTCCTTTGATTTTCTCTTGGAACCTGAGAAGTCAGATTGGCAATTGACACTACCATTCTCCAGTTCATGGTGATCCGGCCCTCTTCCTGTTTTCGAACTGCTGCTTGTACTTTTACCTTCATCAGAATCTGGTTTGGATGAATTGTTACCAACACTATGAGCACTACCATTTTCATACACTAACGGAAATGCTCGGCCCTTTACACCATTGACAGCATCAACCTTCTTATTCCTGTTCAAACCATTCTTTCTTATTGATAATGATAAATCTTTCTCACTTTTCTCCATATGAATTGAGTCTTTCACAACCCCATTTGCAACCATGTATTGACTCTTCTGAACACCAAGCTTTCCATTACCAGTTGGAGGAGCTTTTTTGAAACTAAGGTTTCCAGAAATGTTAAATTTCATCTGTGGGCTAGATGGCACCTTTTCAACCTTAGAACTGGCTGAGGTATCCTTCCGAAATGATTGTTCAATATGTGGTTTTGTGCTAACTCCTTTCAATTGAACAGCAGCTTTTTGAATTTTTGATATCTCAGTGCCATTAATATCGCGAGATTTAACTCCATTGGAAGCAAACTTAGTACTAGCAGACACCGGCTTCTGGTTAGTACGAGAGAAGAATAGGATATAAACCTTCTCCGACAGTACCTCCTGCCGAGTTGAAAGTGAAACACATAAATCATTGCAACAATACCATCGACCCAGTGCATCCTGTACACATCAAGAACCAAATATCAGCAAAACTTCACCGTTTTCAAAAACATAAATATAAATTATAAAAAAAAAAGGATAAGTAATGAGAGACCTTTATATATGCATAATAGTGTCCAGATTCAGGTGAGAATCCTGAATGCACAATAGTTCCAAAAAGGTTATATTCTGGTCGTGGATCCTGAATTGTCATAACAAAAAATTAATTAACATTACTGGAAATGAACAACAATGTAGAAATAAAGATACAAAAAGCAGTCCAGGGAGTCATAGACTCATAATGCATGAAGCATTGGTGTAAGCAAACATTAATGTTTTTACATGTTAGAAAGTTAAAAAAAAAAATCATATTGCTGAAGATATAAATATATATTGTATCATAAACTGCTTTGTCTCGTGTAAGACAAGAAAGAATATACATTATATATGGACCCACAAAGATCAGAAAGGCCACCACTCAGAAAAGGATGTACCTACTAAAAGATCCCATCTGCCTTACGTGCCTAACTGAGCATATGTTAACTTCCCATTACAGTTTTTGGATCTAGATTTCAACGTTTGGGATCCGACACAGAAAGAATTCAAATTATTTCCATATGATGGCATGTGCAAGAAACTACATTGCTTAATTATGTGCATTAAACTCTTACAACCTAGGGATCCCCTATTTCTCATTGACCAACCCAGCAACTCTTTCATCCATGTAAAATCTCCAATTATTTACTTTTTCTTAGTGTTGCAGTCAATACTAAACGTTAAATTCCCAAGCCCGAACGTCCTCCAAATAATGTCAAGTTTCTCCACCAGCCTCTTCATGAAACACATAGGGTGGGAATTGTGAAACTGAAACAGTCGCTTGCTGGCCTCTGCTAGCCAATCAACAGTTCTGAAAGACATTTATCACTGCAATAGCGTCTGTGATTGAATTTGCTTCTTGATGAGTAGTGCATTTAGATACTGAGAAACATATAATGGAAATACTCCTAAACACTGAATATGTTCTTGGTCTCTTTTTCCCTTAACTGGCTAGACCATTTGCAGACGAGTTTAAGGACGAAGGTAAATGGGGTGGTTTGGATTGCTTCCATGTCTTTTGCTTTTTGAGGAGCTTTCAAGGTGTGATATAGGTAAATTCAGCATTAAAAAAAGGCAATTAAAATCTTTGGCAGTTGAGGGGGGGAAAAAGACGTTCTTGACAATTAAGTAATTGTGCACGGTAAATGGTAATGGCCTTGATTGTATTGAATTTTTTTTACTATACGTTTCTTTTTATAAGTGAATTTCAGACTTATAGGTAGCTTCCAATTAACTTTGAAGTATGTCATAATAGGAGATATTCGATCTCACTGGTAGAAGAAATGTTATGCCCATAGCAGCCAAGACAAAATAAAACAGTTCCAAGTACCAAATAGTTCTCTTCATTTGAGATGGCTCATCAGCTGGTCAAAAATGCAAGATACACCACCCATTCACAATCGTACAAGCTTTTAGAGTTCCAAAAGAGATACTGAAGAAAAAGATTCTAGGTTCTAGAATTTGCTTTAAAAAGCCACTATCATGTTGATGCCCATTTTCCATAGCACCAGCATCACTGAAAATGTGATGATTCAATAGTTTTGAGGAAACGAATGAGGACGACAATCAAATTAATACTCACGGAATAGTGAGGCTTAGATGGGGAAATGGAATGTCCAAATGGTTGTTCCTTTTGAGAACTTAAAAGTTAGCATTTTTTATAAGTTAGCTTAGAACAGCAACAACTGACTTTTTGTAGATGGTCAAGAAAGAAGCAGAATTAAGCATAGAAGAACAGCTAGACATAAGAGATAAAAAAGTAATGATCTAAAATTAAATGTATATGAGGGAGCCTAAATGCGAAAAACTTATCTATACTATACAACTATTTGACAGTTTGCTTTATGTGGTAAGCACGATGACATAGAATTTTGTGGATGGAATATGTAGATGCAAAAACTTATCCATATTATATGTTGACAGTACGCTTAAATCACACTTTTTAATCTCTTCTTTCCATGTTCTATTGTGTCACAGAGTATATTGGTAAATGTCCAGATTTGATGGAATAGGCTTTAGTTCTTGTCCATAACTCTATCACCTTACGATAGGAGTTTCGTTAGTTTGGTCTCCTTGTCTACTTTCACTTCTGCTAGTTTCCTATTTAATATACAGCAGCTCACATTGTTTTTCTTTTTCATGGAATTAAAGAGAATTGAATTTTTTAGAGAAGTTTATTTTAAGAAATGAGATAGTCTCCCGAGTTTCTTCAAAACTTGCAAATTGTGTTATTACTTCTTCCCTTCCTTTCCTTCTTCTTCTTTACCTCAAAATAGTGTTCAACGGCACTGTGGCAAAATGAATCAAGATCCTTTTATGTGACTTTTTTAATAAGTACTTATAAAAAAAAATGACTTTTTTTAATAAGTATATATATAAGGCACCAAAGGGGTGCCACCCGTTTACAAGAGGGACTATCTACAACTTTGAAACCTGAAAGCACCCACATACTTATGAAGAACTCCCTTTTCCCTTTTATTAAACCACCAAAACTAACAAATGATTTGTACTTGCTGCTGCTAGAACCTCCAGCAGCCTGAATTTCAAGTCTTTCATAACTATTTGAGGAAATAAACACCTCGAATCCCTTCCCAATCCCTCAAAATTCTAAACTAGAATTTTTCATTAAATTTAGACCACCACAACCCACATGGACAGATGACCTCAAACCACTCCTACATCACAACCAATTCAATAAACTCAGAATGAGATAACTTTGATCAAAGCCCTTTTCTAGTTTTTTATTTTTTTTATAAGTCTCTTTCTAGTTATGTTGATGTATTTAAATACAATATGCTGTTCAGACTCTTACAGGGAATAGACTTACAAAGACACTCTCTAAACCTCTTATTTTTGGCTGCTGAAAAGAACCAACTTCAATGATAAGAGGTACTTATCAAAAACAAAAACTGAAGGCATTCCTAGGTATTGCACGTAAACAATGAAAAAATGAGGTACAATCAGATCATGGAAGGACAGATGGTTTGAAATAGGCCCCTTCATGCTTCTATTCTAGACTTTGGAAATCTATTAATGATGAGTTCTTTATCGTGTGTTGCACATTTGCCAAGTATCTTCACAACTAGGACACAGGGAAAATTGAATATCCATTGGAAGTAGCTTAATAGACTCCTATCGTGTCCAAACTTCCTATTAAAAGAGGTAATGTGACTATGTGAGAACCTTGTTGATCAAAATGCTACTTCCATGAGCTTCATTTTATATATCCTAAGGAGGACCAATATAAGCCAGATGTATATGGAATTAAACTAGTTTTCTATTAAGATGACTTTATATTTTTTTATCAGTATTAAGACGACTACATATGAAACAGAAGAATGGCATAAATAGGAAGAACATAATTGACAAGGGGCCACGAAAGTTCCAACAACATAAAATATTCTTATGAATAACTAATGTTTATGTTCTTATGGAATATTACTGGTTGAGTTAGGACTCCTACTAAGCTTTTCTTATAAGAGTATCAACCATGTATCTCTTGTGCAGCTTCATATCATACTTTAATTTGTGTTAGTGCTTATGTGCATAATAATAAATATAATACATGACAACTTCATTTTCTTGATATTGACAACTTTACGCACCTGGCTTGCTTTGCACATAAAGCTTGAAAGAACCAAAACTTCTTCAAATGTAATGGCCTTATCAACCTTCCCACCAAATATCCCCTCAAATCTCTGCCAACCCAGTCCAACAATAACTCCTTAGTCCTTACTCAAAAGCAATAACATCACTAACTTAAAGCAACCTGGATAACAACTAAAAAATAATATAAGCTAAAGAATACCAATGACACACCTTCAATTGGATTACAAGGATATTAGGTGCTTCAAGTATAGACATTTGCTTTCTCGCTGCCACCAATTTCTTACAACTAAACAAGCATAAGTTCCACAATCAAAACATTTTAACAAAGTTAATAAATAAAGAAGCATTTTTTTATAAAATTACTTACTTCTCACATCTGTATTTATTGTTGCCATCTAAAGTCTCGGGCTGAAAGAACTTTTGCATTGAATCTTTAAGTGTAGTGCTATGCAAAATCTCAAGACTGATATCCATAATCTCATCAACCTTATTCGACTCGGCACCGCAAGACAAGCATTTCACCTGGCTCTGCAAGGAACCTCCAAAAATCTCTTTAACTACAGTCTTTCCATGAAAGAGCTCACTGCCCTTGCGCCGCAACTTCTTGAGGCGGAGGCAAGTGTTGTGGCATGCATCGATCACATAACGCAAAAACTCATGCGCATCCTCTTGACGCCCAAACTTGAAGTGTTCGGGAAAAATCCTAAGTAACTTGGCTGGGGTGTCGAGGGTGAGATCTAAGCTTAAAGACCGCACTATTTGTTTTTCGAGTATGCAAAATGGACATTCACGTTTTCGCTCAGTGTCAGAGGCTGAATCGCCTTTTACATGTTTCAAATTGCAGGAAACAGAGTCAGAAAGTATATATGAGACGATGAAGTAAAAGAAAAATAGATTAAAAGAAGTGATTAAAAAATTGAAGAAAATTAAAACAAATGAGCTGATTGTTTTGGTCTCTTATAGAAATAGTTTAGAAGTTCAGAACCAAAGAATCAGAAGAGAAAAATTACAGATCACAAAAAATGCTGCCTAAGTCAAGAAATGAAACGGCAATACTACCACACAATTTAGCTGACTTTATTGGTACAATTAATAAAGGTTGTGATTGGGAAAGCTGTTCCCCACGGTAGTGCATTGCTTTTCCTAACATAGTCGTTTGGTAAAAAAAACTGCACATCTGTGACCAAAAGATCTGTGCCCAACAGCAAAAATGAGTGTTTCTCAAGAAGCACCCACACTCATGCTTTTGGATGGGAGCTTTTGCGGGTAGATGATATGAGGTTTAATGAATCTTTTGAAAATCCAAAAATACCCTTACCTCTTTTAACGAAATTCCCTCACAATCCTTGTATAAATTTCTTTGAACTCTCATTTTTTAAACCCTAAGAGCAGCCTCCTCCTTCTCTCTCTCCGTCCATTTCTTCTCTCTTTTCATGGCTGGAACTGGAAAACCTGATCGGCTGTCGGTACAGCTGCTCAAAATCGTTTGCCAGAGGAAGAAATCAATGGGTGCCTTGCACAAATTTACTAACATGAATGTCCTGGTATCTATTCATTTCTTATTTCTTAATGGATTGGTGGGGTGTAGATGTTGAGTTTGAATCTTGCTTTGCCAAGTATATGTAAATTCTCTTAGCCGGATCTACCAAGCTTATTTATCAAATAACAAATGAAAGTTGTTCACAATAACTTTCATATCTTAATTTCATGTTGGAGACGAGGTAGAGGACGGTGGTTGGAGAGAAAGGAAAAGAGAATTTATGGTTAATTCTTATGCTATCTTTTTTCTTCTAAATGAATCCCTAAATGCTGCAGTCTGCATGTCTTTGCAGCATTCCACTCTTTTTATTTTAACTAAATTTTTTATCCACAAAATATCTCAATCAATAAAAAATTGAAGGGAATAACATTTTTTAATATTTTTTAAATAAAATTTATTTCATAAACAAAACACAATCTAAAGGTCAAATTATTTCTCTCAAAAAGAAATAAAGGTCAAATTATGAACACAAAAAAAAAAAAAACATTTATTATTTCTTGATTATGAACTTAAATTTTATTCAGTTTTTAGGTATCTTTGATGTTACATTAAAATGATCTCACATGAATTCTTTATTTAATAGAATGGTCAATTAAAAATATCTAAATATTCATTTGTTGAGTCGTGTTTATTTTTTGTAATTTTATAGTTTCACTGTATTATTAAAGTTATAATTATCAAACACTGTTATTGATCACAGGACTTTTCACAATGCTTTTAAGTAAAAGACAATTTACCAAATGCTACACTGGGTTTTAGCAACAGCTATTTAGGTGCCAGCACTCTTGGCACCAGCACAGTTACAACAATCCCAAAGGCACCCAAAAGCAACAACGCAAAAGAGGAATTAGTTCTACAACAATAACAGAAATCCAAAGAAATCGGCAATTTCCCGACAAGTTAGCTGACTTTAGTGGTACAATTAATAAAAGCAACAACGCAAAAGAGGAATTAGTTCTACAACAAGAACAGAAATCCAAAGAAATCAGCAATTTCACGACAATTTATCTAATATACTATAACCGAAACTGGACAACAAACAAAGAAATCCTATAAAAATTCAAAGCAACTTATAAATACATAGAAATACATACAGAGAGATAGAAAAACATACAGAGAGAGGAGTGTTGGGAATTGAGGCAGAAATTGGCGAGAGGAGGTGTGTAAGTGAGGCACTGAAGGACGCTGTTGAGGTAACAAGAGTTGCCGAGGTTCTTTAACCCTAGAGGTGGACCGTTCTTCCGCTTCTGACTCAGTAGACTCGGCTGCCAACTCATTTGCAGTTGCAGTCCCATCAACGCCTCGCCCACCACCAGCACGGCGTAGTTTCTCTCCCCCACGCCCACCACCACGATCGCATCGCTCCTCCTCGAACTTCGAATTGAATTATTGAAGAGGCATTTTCTTTTTTCGGAGGGGAAGAGGATTTTTACACGGTGGATTTGATTTGATAATTGATTTGTGTGGGTTTTTTTATAAAATATATATATATATATATATATATATATATTGTGATTAATTAAAAGGGTTAATACTGCGGGAGTAGCCCCACGCCTGGCAGCAGCAAACCCCAAATGAATGCCCAATTCCCCTTTTGGGTGTGTGACTTTCACAAATGCTTCAATTTATTTCTCTCTCATGTCATCATTTTCCCTGGCTGTAGGATACTCATGACTTATGAGTCATGGTCAAGTAGTAGAGTAGTACTCTATTAATTATTAGGGTACCCTTAATTGCTAAGTTAACAAGACAATTGGACTTTTGTATTTCTACGGCCCATATTGACATTTCTGTTGGCTCTTGGGCTTTTCTTTTCCTCTTCCTTTGATGTCTCATATTAGTGATATCAAAAAATTATAATGACGTTGAGTTAAGTTTAAAGTTAATTTTAAATTAAAATTTATTTTAAAAAATAATTAAATTAAATTTTATGAAAAAATACTAAATATTTATGAAACCAAAAAAAATACTTTTTTTCTCAATATGGAAGAGGCCACATGCATGCAAAATATCGTATGTCCTTGGTATGTATCAATAACTTGTAGAAATATCACAAACTTTATGCATACGTGCATGAGTAATAAACAAATTTCATTTGTACACTGTTAAAAACTGCAACAATTTGATATGATTAAAATTACTCAATTAAGTGAGAATCATATATATATATATGGATTGTTATTTTTTAAGCAGTAATTTATTATGACGGTAATTATGAACATATTTTTCATTAGACTTTGTTTTTGACATGAAAACTCATAAACCTCGTAAAAAAACACAAAAAAAAAATAAAAAAAATCACTTCGGTCCTCTTTTCCTTTATGCTATCTCACTTCGGCATCAGTCTATATCTTCCATTTACCTATTTTCAAATACTCCTATTAATTAAACCAATAAATAATAATCTCAAGAGTACAACGCTCCAAAAAATCTTTTTTCCAAGTACGCAAACACATTGGATAACGGTAGGAACAAGACCTCAAAGCCTCCTTATCCTACATATCCACAATTATCACTCTGTTGAAGGCCACGAATGACTGTTCACCTTTCATAATTTTTTTTTTTTGACATCAACAAAACTTAACAAAAAAAAAAAAAAGGAATAAGGAAGAGAAAGATGAGATTATGAAGAAAGAGAGAAGTAAAAGATCTCGAAGCGGTAATGAGTTTTGTTTGGGGGCAGATTTGATTTGGGAATCTATTTTGTTTTAAATTTTAAATTTTTAATGCTTTTTATTTTTACATTATTTTTATACTTTATGATTTTTAAAATTATTTTCTTATGCTAACAATGAAACATGAACACATGGCAATTTGATTGATTGATTAATTAATTTGAGTGACAACTGACATGTTGAATCAGAAGCAGTTTTACATGGACTGAAGCTAGTAAGACAAAAGGGGAGTGAGTCATTTGGAAGTGGATAGCGATGCACGCTGTCATACGGTGAAGATTGTGATCCTTGACAAAGTTAGCATAACACCTGGATGAATCCGCATAAGTATTTTCTAAACTTGCATTAAAGCTTAGAGATTAATCAGGAATATGATATGTTTCAATTCAATTAAGTTCAATCACATTTATATATATATATATGTGTGAGATTTGAACAAATTAATTCAAATCATCTCGAATTCAATTGGACTTTAGATAAATTATTGTTGAGATTATTTTAAAATTGAGTTTGACTGTTATTAAAAGATCTCGACCTTAATTACATTTACATTGGATTTGGGTTATATATTTTTTTTAACTTTAACCTAACCCATAGGCTCGTATTTAACTTCCTTTCGAACCAATTATACATGGCTTGACTTTGCTTTATATATGTCTGGCAAGGTCCTTTTCATTTACTTCAATTTTTTTAACAAACAAACTGTTGGGGAATCGTGAGTTCAAATAACAGAAAACGTAGATTTCAATATAATAAAAAAAAATGAGTTGCACCAAAAAAAAATAATAAGAAAAACACCTTTGAAAACTCTATGTAGATCCTTTGCAATCTCTAGAGATTCCCTGGTGTTTCATTCTGCGGGCCATTTCTTTTAGCTATGCTCTGTTTTAGCAAGGTTATCTCCTTCTTGCTTACCAATGTACAAGAATTTGAACATAAGAAAAAACATTTTATAATAAGAAATTTTCATATGCTGCTCAATCTCATTGGGATTGAAATTTAGCATTTATCCATTTTGTTTTTCCCTACTTATGAATATTGTATAAAGCTCAACCATAAGTTTGCTCATTGTCATTATCATATATTCAAATCAACAAGGAGAAATTTCAAAATGAACGGACTTACAATTATCATCAGAGGTTTACAGCTCCTCGAAATGCAGTAAAATTTTCATTTGCTGTTTGATGAGGATACAATTCGGATTTCAAATTTTTACACGTAAATCTCTCTACTTCACTAGTCGATTCAGCTCCAAGTCAGGACAAAAAAAGGTGCCCCTATGTGGAAGCAACTGCAATGATCAAGGGAAGAAATGGTCTTATAAATCGACACTTAAAAGAAACCAATAGTCCAGGATTACGAAAATTCTGATCTGCAATGTTAACAAAAACAACAAAGAAAAAGATTAAAGGAAATAGTTGTGCTTTTTAATAAACCTAGTGTTATGCAGAAAATAAAATTGCATACCTCAAATATTAGCTTGGCAGATTTCTAGCTGTATGTGCTATCTGTTGGGAGCTGAGGATGAAACCAACGGTATGGATTCAGCATCCTGTGAATCACTCGAGGCAGCTCGAGAAGCTTCCTTTTTCAACTTGTGATTATTATATGCAGCTACACCAGCAATGGCTGCATATAGCAAAAGAGAAATCAAAATAAATAAAAAATTAAGAAGTTTCCAGTTTAACATTCCTTCCATAATTCCACCCATACTTCGCTACAAAAAATATTTGCATTTCATGCAAAAAGTAGTCTTGGCCTGCCCAAAGCACAAATGAGAATGTTCAAGGCACCACTTCATGTAAAAACATTGAAGTTTAGGACCATATCCAGAGAAGCCCTCCCACGATCTTGTTTTACAAAAACCGATGCCATGACACTGTTTTCTTTTTCCTTTTTCATATAGGACATCAATTAGGCAAGTGTTGTGCCCTCGTCGCAAATTAAAAGCTCAATGTTAGTGACAATCACTAATAAGTTTTAAATAAAAACAAGTGAAAATAATAAATTTATCATCGAGGTTTCACGATTGGATCAATTTGACCATAAGTTTTGAGAGATTGTCAATTTCCCCCTGAGTCTTATTTTTCAACTCAATTAGGTCTTCCATCCAATTGGATCGTCAAGGCTTGACATGTTTTTCACGTGCCTTTTAACAATCCAATTGGACGGAAGGCCCAATAGACCTGAAAAATAAGACTCCAGGACAAATTGACACTCTCAAAACTTAAGGTCAAATTGACCCAATTATGAAACCTTGAGGATAAATTTATTGTTTTCCCTAAAAACAAACAATAGGATCATGAGAAAAGGTCTTTAGTGCAAACTATATATAAGGGCAAGCATAGAACTAGAAGTGAACTATACAAAGAGAAACATAAGCATCAAGTAGTGAAGGCTGGTGTATGAGTGTCAATTAGTAACGGTTTCGATATACTTCCCCCATCCTTCTTTTCTCCTGTCCCTAAGCGGGTGCCCTCAGAGAGCCAATTGCTAGAAAAATGCAGGTTCATGGAACATCAAAGATACTCCTAATAAAATTTCATGTACTTACCAATGCCATAACCAAAAAGATTTATTACTGTAAGCTTTGTATCTGCAAACAGAAGAGCAGACAGCAAGACAACAACCCAATCCTTGACAACTCCAGCAACACGAATGGTGAGAGCACTCGTATGTGATATCACAAGAAAAACTGACAAGTTGAGTGCAAATGTACAGAGAGAATTGAGTATCAGCACAATAGGTTGAAAGTTCCATGTCCCATGGGCTTCCATTTTTGGTTTCTCCAGAAATATCCACGGAATAAACAGGCAAATTGCACTGCAAAAGCAAACAAAATTTCAATCTATGATGCCATGGGTTCTATGTATATAGAAGAAAAACAAATGTTCTCAAGTGTACGGTGACTTGTAAATACATGCCTGCAGGGACTGACATAATACATGAGAGATACGGGGTTTAATTTGAGACCCTTCCTCTTAACCAGAATCTCCATGAATATAAGTCTTAAAGCTTCTCCAACAACACCCCCCATTTGATAAACAACTCCAATCCAGCTGATATTGATTTCCCCGTAAGAAGCCACTAGAACGCCAAAACTTATTACAGACATTATCAAAAGCATCCTGCAGCTCATTATCTCAAGTCCAGCTGCTACCCCAAGAACAAAAACAGCAACTGGCACTGCAAATCCCATGCAAGAAATTGACTGATATAACAAACTCTGAATAAACAGTAATATATAATACCTAGGTCTCACTGACTAATCTAAGACCATGAAGAATGGTAATATAAAACATCTAAGATTCACTGATCAACCTAGATATCTAGCTAATGGCAAAATTATTACCCGTGGGCTCTAGATATCTAGGTAAAAAGGAGAAAAATAGGAAAGTAAGAACTTACTAATGGCCTTCAACATTTGTGCAAATGCAACAGATATATACAGGTAGGCAGTGTTTCCCAGCCAAAGAGTCATTGCAAACATTGCACCGATTGGAACAACTGATGTAGTATATCTGAGTACATAAAACTTAATTAGCTTTGGGGTGGATATCAACTCATGTGTAGATAAATAGGCAAGAACTTTCTGCTAAATGCCAACAAACATGCATGAGTCTCACAAAAGATGATCAGACTACTTGAACCATTGGTTCTGGACCAGAACAGTAAAGAAGTTATGGTAACCAATATGCTGAATTTTGAAGACATCCTCATTATATCTCTTTGTGCATGTCATGCCTTGCATTGCATCATGTACACAATTCCACCAAATACACTCGAATAGTTCAATTAGTTTTTATTGAATTATCAACTGCCGTGACAAGGATTCTATGTTACATAGTTTAAGTGAACCAGGGTATACTATTCATGAGTTTTTTTGAGTGGGGGAATTTGAGAGCGTGTTCAAAACAAAGATTGATGCACTTAAAATTTTACACGCGCTGGAAGTCAATTATGTTACTTCACCTCATCCAAAGAGAATAAATAGAGAAAATTATACTACATTCCCACCAGTCCTCACCTTCAAGATTAAAAAAATGGCGCAATCATCATTTATGCAAATTAAAGTAATTCAAATCTGAATGTGCAAGAAATATATCATGAGCACAAATCTGTAGGACCATACATACTACATGGATCCTTTATCAATCAAAAAGAATGTCAAAAAGTGTTTCGAGTAATATTCTAAAAGAAAGGAAAAAAATTAGTGTGTACTAAAGAAGCCATAAATAATGAGTGCATTGAGGAATAAAAATTAAAGAATACATGGCAGATCATGAACCACCCAGACTCACCCAACATCAGCTAGGTGCTGTTATCGACTAATGAAATTCCATACGGAAGAAGTTTGAAAACATATCGCAGCACAAGAGAAAAATCTCCACATAAAACTTTATTGTATGACCAAAGATTTGCTGATAATTGAGAAACAAGTATAATAGATTGACAAGAACATAGGTTCTTTAAGTGCAAACCAAGTCAGTTTATACAATCAGTTTGATTTGAGCATTCTTAAATTGCATTTGTGCTCAAGTTAACATGAAACAAGTGAGCAAAATTTTCCCTAAGCACCATATTGTAGCATGAAAGATTCACTGCAACTCTATAACAAAGAAAGAAAAAGAATCCATAAATTATTACAAAAGATCCGCTCAGCTAAGCCTTCTCCCAACTCTTTTGAGGTCAGCAAGCGATGATTTTGTCAATCATGCTCCCAAGATTAAGGTTTTGGCATGTCTCATAATCCGTGAATAACTATAGTATTTTTTATCCTATTAGCTGTGCTTCTAACATTTTCATCTCCATATGTATGAACAAACACACATATATACTCATATTTGTGTTTTAAGTATTTAATTATGTTCACAATGTAGGATGTCCTATGTTTTCTTTTTATAAGAATGTAAATGTACCAAGTTACAAAAGAGCCGAGCAATAAACATTCATTATATTGCAAAACTACTCGGGAAAGTAAATTAATTTTACTTTTCCCAGTAGTAACTCTTATCATATGATTCATACCTTCATGTTTCAACTAAAGCAGTTACAAAAGGCATTTGTATCACATTATGACATTGCAAATCCAGATATCAGATAAGTTAGATAGACTCTTCATTACTTACAATTCTAGAGTCATCCCTTCTTCAACCTTCACAATCTGTGAAGAAAGACAAATAATGATCAAGAGTTAAAAAAGGAAAAAGAAAATACAATTGGTCAATTTCACACTATGTCATACTATAAGGTCAACTGGATACCTTGAAAACTTTGGTGACTACAAAACACAATACGGAGGAAAAGATCATGTGAAGCAAAGTCAATCCAAGAGGATAAGGAAAGTTTATTTCCTTAGATGACAAAACCCACTGCAGTTTACAATGTCAAAGAATTATTTCAGAACTGTGAAGCAAACTTCAAAACAAAGGAGGGGATGAAAGGGATGATAAAATTATGGTCAAAGTGCAAACATGTAAATTTTTGAACTCCTGACATATAGGAATCACATTCAATTTAATTTAACAAGATGACCATAAAAGAAGCATTTGCAGTAATATACACAGAAGAACAGGTTTATGTAGCAAGAAAAGAAGTAACAGAAATAAACTTTAACAAAAAGGACATATGTTACACCATTCTCTCCATTATTTGCATCATATTAACCACCTATTGATGAATAATTTACAACTAATTTAGCATAAGCATATCAAACAATCACTAGTGTTATATACTACAAGCAATGCCATCAATACCAATTGGCTCCACCATTCTAAAAACTATGTTTGCATCACTACAAAGGACAGTTATCATTTGAATAATAACAAGTTAATTTTTTTTATAAGTAAATAATAACAACCTCATTACATCCTGGTGTATGATTTAACTGGTTTGATAACATTTTCCATTCACATATTTGCAACAAGAGAATTGAAAAATCTTAATAATTTCCAAAACCTAAGCCTGGCCCACATGATTAGAAATTATTTTCCAGGCTCATCTGCCAAAAGGCCAGTGCATCTTTATACAAGGGATTCTTTTTTATTTTGAGTTGAAAATTGTTTAGAAAAAAGCACCAAAGGGGTGCAACCCAATTACAAAAGCTATATACATGAGTAATCTTTTCCATTAACAAAAAGTTTAACCTCAAACCAAAAGCTAAGAGTGTTGAACCGTCTATCTGTATGCAAGGGATTCTAAGGACTTATCAGCAAAACTATTAAATGATGTCTTAATAATCATAATAATGATCAATTTCGCAGACAAATAGAATTCATTGAACCTTCCTTATTTCATCCACAACCTACTAACATCAATGGACAAAAGAAAAGATAGAAATGCACATAAGCAAAAAAATCATCGAGGAAAAATTGCCTCCTCCCATATCAAATAGTCAATAGGTCAGGAGGATCATAGTTTCACAGCTTGACCTTCACAAGTAAGCTTTCCAGAGTTCAAGCATATATCACTGCTCACTAACAATTTTCGTTGAATACATATACCTTATTTTGGGATGCCCTGAAGCATGATTCATAATACCTTTACATTAAGGATAATTTCCCTAGGTCCTGGGCTTTGGTTTATACCTAGTTTTGGAGCTAATATGTATGCATGCGTTTTACCATTACTTGTGCATAGAGAAGAAAAGTGATTGATCAAGGTTATTAGGAGATGTTAAACCGAACGCACACACCACTCAAGACTGGGACCTTTAGGACTAGGGCCTTAACCTTAACCATTGAGCCAAGGCCTCGTTGGTTAGGAGACGATAAACCTTATTTGTGAATAACGAAGCAAAACACTTCCAGTGAGCATAGCATAGCCTCTATGGCCTTATTCTTACCATATCACCTACTTACTAATTATTTGGACTGCTAAATGAATAGCTTTGAAATGCAAACCGTTGTGAGGCATTTGGCCTTCTTATACTTCTAGTCCCTTTGCTACCTTTCCCTACCACAGAAGGTTTGGAACAAACTTCTACTGTATTTTTTTGTTCTATTTTTGGATGATTGACTGCTACTGCATTTATTTATTTATAAATCATGATATACGCTTGAATCTATGGAGTCGTTTTTGACAGGAAATAGAAAGATTGCTATAAATTACAAAGTATTCATGTCATTAGGTTTCCACCAAATATTTGACAATTTCAGATGGCACATAATCATTTGATACCGCAGGCAACAAACAGCTGAATCCTCGCTCTAATGTGCAACAAAACAAACTGCTTCAACTGGTTCACTCTTTAAATCATTTCTTCTTATTTCCTTTCGTTTGTTTATACGATATAAGTCGTTGAATATTATTTTTTTTTCTATGCTTAATTGCATCTCGCATAATGAGAAACTCACCTCACCTGAGCCTACCCATTCGAAAAGAGAAATTGCAAATAGGTTCCAAGTTTAATCAAAGAATAAATTGTAAACACAAACACAAGAGAACATGATATAATTCACAGATCCAAAAAAAACAATACATACATGTATGTATGTATATTTATGCGTGAAATTTGACCTTGTTGAAGAAGATTTGACCGCTAGAGAGAGCGATGTAAAGGAGAATGTAAGCGTAAGTCGCGACTTCCTCTTTCGAAATCCTTCTGGTCTGATCCGCCATTGCAGCAAAACCCAAATTCACAGATGCAGCGAATACTTGCTTGCTCAGCTTACGCTGCTTCTCAGCTTCTCTTTTCTCTTTCTTTATGGCGAATAAAACTGAGTCCCCCTTTGATAACATTTATGCCAGAGAAGTACCCGAGTAACTACCGAGTCGGGTATTCGGGTTTCGTTCAGGCCACATCGAGCCGGCTTCTGCTTTTTTATTGAGTAATTAACCAGCCAACGTTGCCCATTCTTTGTATTGGACTTGGATCCCCATAAGTTAGATGGAGCGGGCCGCCATAGATATATTTTGGACTTGATTTTGGGCTATTATGACTCGACCCAGCTTTACAAGCCCCATTTTAATGAAATACACAAAAGAAATAAGTTTATTTTTTATTTTTTTAATTTATTAATTAAATTTATTAAAAAAATAATTAATTAATTATTGTGTAAAAATTTTTATCTATTCAATATGCTATGTTGTTAAAATATGAATTCAAAATAAAAATATTGAGGATGTTAAATAATTAAATAAGAGACAAATATTACAACATTTTAATTTCTAGTATAAAACCATAACAAGTAATAATCACTTATTTTAAATTTCAATAAAAAAAAATACTTTAAAAATTCAATAAAAAAATTACTGTTTTAAAAAAACCAAATTTCAATTTACTAAAGAGTTTTAAAAAATGAAATATGTTCATGAAATTTTACATTTTCTCTTTCTATGTTTTCAGGATATGATCCAAATGATTTAATTTACTTTTTGTTTTGAACTTTTATATAAATTAAGTTTTACCTATCTCACGCGTCATTTTTTTCATAAATCTAACTTGCATAAATATACACAATAAAAAATAAGTTTTTTATGAAAAGAAATAATTTAAAGAGTACCAGGCTATATAATTTCATAATAAATATATTTGATTTATTTTTAAAAACTCAAATAAATTTATAATTTAGTGTAGACAAATTATATAATTTTATTATATTTCTTCAAGCTTTCAGAAAATGGAAAGCTTGATCTTTTTTTCGAAGAAAAAAAGGTTTGTTTTCTGAAAATTGACAATAAAATTTTTCAAAATATTTCTTATATAGTCTTGGAAACAAAAGCTCGAGGCAAGCGTTGATTTCATATGAACCCGACCCACAGGCTCGCCTCCATGGGTCTAACTTCAAATTGATAAAGAGAGGGAGAGCCACACCTAGTCCCTTTCCCTCCTTAATAGTTTCTTGATTTATGTTCTCTCTCTTTTTTATTATCTATCATTTTATATTTTTTCGGGGGATGGGAATGATAATGAAGGAGAAAATCTGTGAAACACACAAGAGGTGTGTGGATGAGAGACACCCGATTGCTTTGATAGGATTTGTTCTCAAATTCTCACCTCCAAATGCTCATCCACTTATACTGTAATTCCCTTTCTCTCTTTTCCCCTTAAGCAAGTAGTATATGATGCATAATATAACATACATGAACCCCACTTCTTTTGTCTTGATGCAAACCCAATATATATAAGCTCTTCATTTTTTTATCTGTGCATTCTGTTTCTTTCTCTTAAGTTCAACTAACTTCTCTCTACTGATTTCTTTGCATATGCTGTGTTGAATAGTCTTGGTACCCCAAGGTCTGTTTCTGTCTACTCTTTCTTTTATTGTTCATGCAACAGTGTTTCTAATTCTTCTTGTGGGTATTTAGCTTATGCTGCTTTAAATTGTGTATATTTCTGGGTTTAGTACCTCACCTTTGGCTAAAAAAGTTATAGCTTAGTTGTGCTTTCCTTGCTATCGATATGGGCTCAATCTCATTTTCTGATTTGAACCATATGTTTGTTTTCTGGGGAAACTGAGGGAACTAAATTAGAAATCAGCTGCTAAGGGGTGGTTGTTGTTTTCAGTCTCAAATAGTGGGGAAAACAATCCAAAATTCTCTCCTTTTATGCCATTTTCTGGTATATTCTTGTACAGAGCATTTATTGGTAATCCAGTATTATTACCTTACTATATGGATGTGTATGTATCAGCAGTTAATTCTGATCCCTTGTTCTCTTAGTCTTAGCTTGTCTTGATAGTTTAGTGATAATTTTACTTTTCCTGGGTGTGAGAATATTTTGGTTAGAATAATCTAGTAGTGGTTTGAACTCCTCCATCTGCTTGTATAATTGCCTATATGAGCAAGCTATATTCTTATTTACATTTTTTAAAACTTTAGATACAAAGAAGGCTAGCAGTTAACTGTAAAGATGGAGGTAACAAATGTCAGCGAGTATGAAGCGATTGCCAAGCAGAAGTTGCCGAAGATGGTGTATGACTACTATGCATCAGGTGCGGAGGACCAGTGGACTCTACAAGAGAACAGAAATGCTTTCTCAAGAATTCTGTGAGATCTCTATCTTTAATGGGCACACCACTTAGTAAAGCACTTGTCTTTTTTGTTTTGTTTCTTTTTCCCTTCCATTCAATATTTAGGCAATCCATGTGCATCAATTTTATCCAAAAACATGCTTGTGCAATTTTCTGAAAGAATGAGATCTCTTCTAATGATACATAGTTTTCGACCCCGGATTCTCATTGATGTAACCAAGATAGACATGGCTACTACTGTCTTGGGCTACAAAATATCGATGCCAATCATGATTGCCCCAACAGCCATGCAGAAAATGGCTCATCCTGAAGGTATGACATTGTCTTCTTTTTCATCTCAAGTGAAGCTTTACGAGTTAATATTTGTAAATGATTGGATTTGATCATCTTACCTCATCATCTGTCTGTATTTATTGAATATGAGTTCTGGAAAGTAAATTCTCTCTTTGTTGTATAACTACATCAGTTAGTTTCTGTATCTGTTTGCTTCTGAGTATTTGGAGGAAAAGAGAAGAAAATTTTGGAAAATCTGTGTAAAGAAAGTATAGATCAAGAAAAAAGAATTATCTTTCACTTATTTATATGTAGAAAAGTAATGCATCCATCTCTTTAACTCCTTCAAAAGGAAAGTAATCAGACTGTGTGATGCCTCTCCGGTCTGCTTTAGTTCTGAATTGTAGTTGGTTTGGAGTTCTTTTACAAATGGATTTGGTGTCTAAAAGTAAATATACTGACAGAAGAATGTGGTTGTTCTGATAACATGTTTTAACTCGTGCAGGGGAGTATGCTACAGCTAGAGCTGCATCGGCTGCTGGAACCATTATGGTTTGCCTGTCCACCTTTTCCTATGTTCCATTCAAATATGTAGCCTTAAGCTACTCTGCCTGTCTTGAATACTTTGATTTTATCTTTTTAATTCTTCGTGGGAAATAGTAAATAACTCAGTTGTCATGTTGGCAACAATTTAAGGGGAGTATAAATAAAAACTATAAAACGAACTTATGATGCATACCTGTCTGGTTGTGTTATCAATTTCTTCACTGTATACTGGTCATTAGAGCAGTCAAGGACTGTTTAAGAATCTTTAGCTCATTAATCTCTAAATCATGGATTTGTGGTTCTTTAAACAATCAAAAGTGACCCACATAGCCAGACCCAAAGGATATGATTCGGAATATATGAAAAGCATAAGGGAACTATATATGCTAGGAAGCCTAGGATTATCAATTAAGAAATTTGATATTTCACAGAAACCTCAGGGCAGTAAAATAATGATATCAACCCCAGAGGTATTGAATACTTCACATATCTTTCCTGTAATAAGTTGGTCACGAACTGATGCTATTGAGGCCTAGTTAATTGACCAGAAATTTTCCCTCAAAGAGTAATTATTTACTGCCCTTGCTCACTAGATGCTGTTACGCTGTAAATGCCAAGGTGACAAATTTCACCCAGGCTTAGCATAAAGAGAATATGCTTTATGGGTGCCAGCTAGCTTGGTAGAGTCACTTGTCATCGCACAAGAAATTAGGGATCAAACCCCACTCACACCAGGGATGGTAGAGGGCTGCCGCCAATTGTGTAACCCATTTTTTTATATAAAAAAAAACTACTTTTTAACCAAAGCTTGATTATGTTGAAAATTATTTTTCTAATGGATATTGCTATCCTTTGTTCTACATTTTAGTCTAAAGTGCACTCCAACTGGTTCTTTCAGACATTGTCATCGTGGGCTACTTCTAGTGTCGAAGAGGTTGCTTCAACTGGACCTGGGATACGATTTTTCCAGCTCTATGTAAGCTTGAGATTAAATGTTTGATCAGGATTTTGGAGTGTGAGGACATCACCTGATCAATTATAATGCTGTTAATGATGGTGTAGGTCTATAAGGATAGGAATGTAGTTGCTCAACTTGTGAGAAGAGCAGAAAGGGCTGGCTTCAAGGCCATTGCTCTGACAGTTGATACCCCAAGGCTGGGCCGCAGGGAAGCTGACATCAAGAACAGGTGAACAACTTAAATTAACATCATGCTTGATATTTTGGCACTTGCTTAGAAGATTAGATTGAAACAACTAATGACATGATGAAATCAAATCTGGAATTATATAGTTGAAAGCTTTATATTGTCAGAACTAATTTGCATTCCCATGAATGCTGCTGATTAGTTCTCTTACAGATTTACTTTACCACCATTTTTGACATTGAAGAATTTTGAAGGTTTGGACCTTGGCAAGATGGATAAAGTAAGCAGCAATGGTAACTGTATGATTATTTATTTATTAATATTCATTTGATTTGATGAGGTTTCTGTCTTGTAAGTCTTACTTTGTTCTGTGGAGAAATGCAGGCCAATGACTCCGGACTGGCTTCATATGTTGCTGGTCAAATTGATCGTTCTCTGAGCTGGAAGGTAACCAGATAGGATACTGTAGTTGAGATGCATATAAATTTAAAGGATTTTGGCTTGTTTATAATCCTTAGGTTTATTGCAACCAAGAAATTACATTTCATTTGTTATGTTGGAATGTTTCGAATTGAAGATGATCACAGCGAGAAGTGTTTGAAATTTTCGTAAATTTTCAGAAAGAATAAATAACCACTAATTTTTAAAATTTATTCAGGTTTTTGTATTCAAAAGATAATATTGTTTTTGTATTCAAAAGATAATATTTAGAATGATTTCTGAATTTTATGGAAGTTCGATAGGATCAATCTAAACTGTAATGCTAATAAGTCTCCCAATTATGGGAGTTATTTCAAATTCAAAAGGCAAAATAAAAATGGGATATGTACAAGATGTGCAGGGGCTTCAAACAATTAAAAACTTCTGCTAAGAAAATGGGGATTTGGAAAACATGAACTCTGGTATCTGAATATAGCATGCTTTATTAAGAACTCCCATTTGAATGAATTCTTCTGGGATTTGTATAGGATGTGCAGTGGCTTCAAACAATTACCAAATTGCCAATTCTAGTGAAGGGTGTGCTCACGGCTGAGGATGGTGAGAAAAATTGCAATTAGTAATCATTTCAACTCGGTCATTTTGATAGAATAGTATACCTGAGCTATTTGTCTATGCTGGTCATGTAGCAAGGATAGCTGTACAAGCTGGAGCAGCTGGGATTATTGTGTCTAATCACGGAGCTCGACAACTGGACTATGTCCCTGCAACTATCACAGCCCTGGAAGAGGTACATCGATCGAGTAATATCTGATTGATGTGTTCTCTATTAATCTGAAATATTTTAGTTGCACATTCCATTCCAACAAAGATCTTAGTACTTTGTTATCTTTGTAACTTCAGGTTGTAAAAGCTGCACAAGGCCGGGTTCCTGTCTTCTTGGATGGTGGTGTTCGCCGTGGAACAGATGTCTTCAAAGCACTGGCACTTGGAGCCTCTGGCATATTTGTGAGTATTATTTTCCACAAAAGTGCTTATTTTACATGCACACAATAGCAGTTAAATCTTTCTGAACTACATAATGCTCGATTTACCCACCCCCTAAAAAGAAGAAAAAATACTACATTATGCCCAAGAGGAAAAGACATATTACAATAGTTGAGAGTGCTTGAAGCCCTTCCTTTCGTTGATTTGATTTTCTGGTTAAACAAACGTTGACTCGATATTGCTTATTTCATAATGGCTTTCATCTCAGATTGGACGACCTGTGGTGTTCTCTTTAGCTGCTGAAGGAGAGAAAGGTATTAGCAATGTGCTTCAAATGCTGCGTGATGAGTTTGAGCTAACTATGGCATTAAGTGGTTGTCGTTCACTCAAAGAGATCACTCGTGATCACATTGTAACCGACTGGGACCTTCCTCACCCTCGTCCGATGCCCAAACTATAAGCAAAGATGCTTCAGGAATAGCAGCAGAAACTAAATAGTAACCATAAGTTGGATGCTGCACAAGCCTTCTCTCTGGAAATTCCTTCCAGTTTCAAATGAGTTGCAAATATTTTATTGTTTTAAGCTTCGGTAATGATGATCATGGCTACTGCTGCCTTCACTGTATATTCTTTAACAAACAATATATATAAACTTTGTTTGGGTATATTTCTGTCTGAGGACAAGTCTTCAAGAGCCAGGCAACAAAGCCTGTTATGATGGGTGCTAGTTTGGTTGCCGAGATGAAAAAATGGCTACCACTAATAAAACCAATTTCAGAACAAGGAATCAATCAGCAGGTAACCTTGTTCTTAATCAGAAGAAACAAATGAAACGACCTTTTGGAGGATGGAAACTGAACTGCCTTATGGTTCTCTATGAAGACGGAATTTATTTTTTCAAACTATTTTGGAAAATGTCCCAAAAAAACACAGAAAAAAGTTCAAACATAGCCAAAAAAAAGCATCACCTCTCCTTGTTTGATAAATCCATTAAAATGCAGAAACTTCCAAAAAAAATGGTTTATTAACCACTGGCGTTATCTAAATTATGCATTATAATGTAAAAAATATATATAATGGCAGATCCACAGGCATTTAGGGCTAACAGCAACCTGAAAACTTTGTTTTGCCTTGATTTTCCTCACTTGATTTTTAACATTTTAACATAGGATAAAGATCCTGCTCTCAAAATTAATTGCAAATATGAAAAAGTCTGATCTTTTGAAGATTCTGGTCTCAAAATGAATTGCAAGCATGAAAAAAACTCAGATCTTTTACCCACTCCCCTTCCCCTTCCCCTTCCCCTTCCCCCAACCCAAACTTTTTGTTATTCCTTTTCTGCAGATGAATAAACATCTCATTAGTTATTGATCACCCAAAGGAAACAAAACTGAAACAACAAAAGATATAAAACACTAAAACAGGCTTAAACCATGAACAAAACAAACAAAGAGATCAGCTGATTACCCATATAATTCCTTTATTCACATAAAATATGAATATAACTAAAACAAATCCAAAACTCACAAAGAGACAGAGAGAGAAACAGAGTGCCCTGCAACAACTTTTTCAAGCAAGAAAACTTCCTGCAAACTGGTCGTTGTTCATGGCATATCATCCATAACATGTGTTTGATTAACATGAACTTATGATAAGCCATGAACACGATCAGATTACAGTGTTTTCCTTTTAGTAATTAACAAGACGTTACATTTCTTTTAAGGAGTACTTTCTTCTCTACCAACCTATCTTGATCACCAAAAAAAATTCCATACAAATTGATCGCTGTTCATGGCAGATCATCAAGATTTAAAGAGCAAACACAAAATTGATGATTTGCCATGAACACGATCAAATTGTTACAATTTGCTGTATGTGTTGCAGAGCTGGATAGAGATGGCCTGCGGATGGGTTCACAAGGGTCTTTTTATAGGCAGCATGAAGTTTTAAGAATAGGGAGGGGCATTTAATTTTAACATGTGAATGAATTAGAATGAATTATTACCTAAAGATTACAGAATCATACTCATGAAGAGCATTAAAAACGTTAACTTCAGCCCCACGTATTTGATAGTAATTTTTTTTTTCAAAACTCACATGTCATACTCTTGGTAAAAAGAACAAAAGAAAAAATCATATATTTTTTAGGCCAAATTGTAAATTTGCTCCTTTTTCTTAAGAATCAGTTACAAATCGATCCCTAAACTTAGAAAAGTAACAAGTAAATCATTTAACTAAAAAAAAATTACATTCGCTTCGTTAAGATATATTGTATTCTATATTCGTATTACCGTTACTGAACATGTTTAACTATTAAGTTTTGACAGAAAAACACTAAGATTACGAAACTACCCATATATAAATTGCATTTTCCTAGTCTCATTTATGCTCGGTTGACTAGGTAATTTCTCGTCCTCTTTCTCTCTTCTCTCTCCTCCCTCAATTCGTTCAGAAAAAGATAAAGCGGAGAGGATTGAGCAAAAGAGTGTTTATTTTTCTCTTCTTTTCTTGTGCTGAATGATTGATTTCATGTTCAAACCGGAGTGAAAGCAAGTTTTTGGAGATTACCAAGATTTTGCTAAAAAGAAAACCTTGGTTTGGAAGAAGAGAAGGTAGAATTTTTTTTAGCCCCTCTTTGATTATGAAATGGAAGTAATTATATAAATTAGCATTCTTGTCAAACATGAATTTGTTTTCATTATTTTCAAAGGGAAAATCAAACAAGCCATACCAAATGTAATCTAAAAATTAAAATGAAAATTCATATCCAACTGCTAACTTTTATTAAATAAATAAAAAAGCAAAAAAAATAAAAATGAAGAGAAAAATTGGAGAAAGCGAGCCAAATCTGTTGAGGCGGTTGCCATCGAGGAAGCCACCAAGTCTTGTAATAGGTGAGGAATAGGACCACAGCGGTGGCAACGGCGTAGAAGATGAGTTTTATAGGCCGATTTGAGGTACAACACCGGGGGGAAACGAGGTGGCTCTTGCTTGTCGTTGGTGAGGATGGTGGCGATGGATTCGTGGGCTCCGAGCTAATCCTAAGCGTCACGGCTGACTGAGAATAACTGTGCGGTGGTAAAGATAAATGACGACGTGGTGGCTTAGGGGTTTTCGCAGTTGAGAAGGTGGAGGGAGTTATCGGCTATATGGAGGAGATGGCGGAGGAAAGGTTCGTGGCGAAGTTTTATATCTTTGGAGAGGTCGCCATTATCGCTGAAGAGATGAGGAATTGGTTTAGGTTTAATTTCCTTTTTCCTTTTTTTTATTTTCCCAAAATGCCTTTCCTCCCTTTTATTATGAAAATATATTCATTATAGGAAGACTAAAAACATATTTAGGGGCACTTTTGGGTTTTATAAAACTAATTGATGAATTGTTGTGTTTTTTTTACTGAAAAGATAACGTTGATTGACTGAAAGTTAACGGTAGTGGTGTTTTTATAATTAAACTTCAAACTATGATAAAACAAATGGTGTATGTGCACGCTTTAAAACACAGTAATAGGAGTGTATAATACGTTATACCTTAATGATGTGAATGTAATTTTTCATTTAACTTAATAAAAATATTACAATTGAGCTTTTTTTGCCAATTTCGACCAAGTCAAACAATTAAATTAGATTATAACCTGACCAATTTCAAACTAGAAGGCTAGGGAGAAAAAGAATTACTTGTCATTGCGTTTAAAATTTATCAAATTAACGTCTAATTTAATCGTTCGACTTGATCAAAATTGACCAAAATGACTCAATTGTAACCATTTTCTTAAGTTAAAATACAGGTGAGCATGGAAACCGATGGACCTGTGAACCTGACCTAAACTAATTTAATGGGTTGGGGTTTTCAAAAGTTGGGTTGGGTTTGGGTTGAGAAAATTTTGAACCCGGTAGGTTGGGTTGGGTCACGGATTAAAATTGTTTAACCCGACCCATACTAGGCCCGATCATTATATAAATTATATTTTATCTATATCTAAAATATACATATTTTAAGGATTGATGGAGTACATTTATATTTTGGTAAGTTAGTTTGGATTGCAATATATATTCCGTGTGTGTATATTTGATGGGTTACATTCATATTTTGATAAGTTAGTTTGTATTGCAATATATATTTCTTGCGTATATTTATGTGTGTATATATATATTCTTATTTTTTTTCTTGGAAACCCGTCAATAGAAAATGTTAGCTTCCATAAAAAAAGTCAATTAGAATTTAAGTATACGAGGAATATGTTTCTTTTTAATACTTTTTAGTTAACAAAGACTGTTTGTTATTGTGAAAGTATTTCTTTCGAATTTTCAATATATTTTTATTGAATTTATTTGATTATCTTATGTTCATTCATTTTATGTTTTTTGTATGATGAAACTTAGTTATAGAGATTCTATGACCAAATGTATACTAGTGTTGAAGTCTTGAAGAATTTGATTGATCAAACACCTTTAAAATTTAACTTTTATTAAAGTTGTTTGAATTTTGTTTGAAGTAATTTAAAGTACTTAACTTGTAAATGATTGTTTGTAAGATTTAATAAATTATCATATGGATTTGATTTTGGATATAATAAACGATGAATAATTGTAGTAAAATATTTTTTTATGTAATATATTTGTAATAATTTTAAGTGAAAAAATATTAAACCAGTGACACAAACCGATTTAAATGGGTTGGGTTGAACTGAGTTTAGATGTGTTCATGAGTTGGGTTGAGTTGGGTTGAGATTTTTTCATCAATTTATAATTGTGTTGGGTTGATTTTTTAGGCTAACCCGATCCATGCTCACCCCTAAGTTAAATGACTAAAATATTAATTTTCTAAGTATATGAACCAAATTGTAACCCACCCTTAAAAAAAATACCAATTTTACAATTTGACATTTTTTATAAGAAAAATCATATTGGTAGTACCTATAAAACCGAGATAATGTTATTACTATCTTACTAATAACTATACCTTAAAATTTTCAAATGAATCTCTAAATATAAATGAAACATAACAATCAAATTTTGATTTTTATTTTTTGAAGAACTCTCATTCTCTCTCTTTTCGGTTTTGGTTACTTACACATTTTTTCAATGTAATTTGTTCCATTGTCTTTTTATGTTTGTGTTTTATGGAGTGACCTTTAATTGGTTTATTAAGCAAAGTTTTACATGTGAGATGCTTCGCATTAATCAAAAACTTCTTCTTTTAAGAAAAATTTAAACTTCAAAAGTAACGATTTTATTAAGGGGCAAAAATATTTTATATTGTGGGTGTCAACTAACATAATACAATTACTTATTATTGACTTGAAACTAAATCTCCTTTATAACTTCTCATCAAAGATGATAAAAGGCTACTAACTCCTAGATTCAATGAGCCTAGAAAGCAATTTCAATTAAATATTGTTGTGGTAATTATCCTAAAACAATTCAATTTTTTTTAACTTTAAATCATTTTTATTATAAATTTAAGCAATTTTAATTGATGTTTTTACCTTTTAAAATAATTACAAGTTAACCACACAAAGAAACAATTACCTTTAGTATATGTTTTTAGGGATTTTAAATTTTAGCGCGATTTCTTCCAAAACAATTTTTATTTTTATTTTAATTTAAATCATTTTTATTATAAATTTATGCAATTTTAATTGATGTTGTTACTTTTTAAAATAATTACAAGATAACCACACAAAGAAACAATTACCTTTATAATATGTTTTTAGGGTTTTTAAATTTAAGTGAGATTTTTTCCTTCCATTTAAATTAACTTGGTTTATGTGTGGTGACGACATCAATTTTTCATTACTATGCCCCAACTAAATTTTGACGATACATCTTGATTAAACTGTTAGGCTTTGATTAGTAAAGGAAAAAATGAAAGAAAATAAGAGTAAAAATATTGATATTTTTCATCACATATTTAATAATACATCAAACTTTTCGATAGAACTACCACACATCAATGACATAAAAATTAAAGTTGGACTTTTATCTTTGGATGATCTCTCTCTTCATTTTTTGCTGAATTATATATTTTTTAAAAATTTATTTGATCCAATGTTATTTTGTTTATGTGTTTTGTGAAAGTGGCAATTTAAGTGGTATATTAACCAAAAATTTGCATGCGGAAGTTGGCATCAAAATTAATTTTTTTAAAAAAATTATGAATCAACAACATTTAATTTTCTGGTTATCCTTTTAAATCTAAATACTTGAATGTTTTGAAATCTTGAAATCGAATATCAAGACAAACAACTCCTATGAATAAAGAGAATTTTCGTGGTGAAAGATGAAAAAAAATAAAATGAATTAAATTCATCATTGTAATAAAAAATAGTAAATGATAAAAAAAAAAAAAAGAAAGAGTAATTTGCTTTATATACTATAATTCATCTTATAATATAATTTTTGTTTTCTACTTTTGAATATTCTCATTATAGCTTTAAGCAAAATTTTAATTGGTAGTGTTATCTTATTGAAAGAAAATTGATCCACAAGTTATAATATATAGCAATAGTCTACTACTCAAAAGAAGTTCTTACTCAATCTCACTGTTAATTATTAGTGAATTTTTATGATGCTGAATGATAAGATCGATTAAATGAACAAATTTTTTTTAAAAATTTGATTAAATCAAATTTAAATCATTTAAAAATATATTTTAATTTTAAATTTTAATAATTTAAATTTCATCAAAAATTAAAACGTCTCAATGATCATCACTTTTAATGAAAATTGAAACAATATAAAATAGTTTATATAAAAAAAACATAATAAATTAATTTTAATCAGTTACCAGCCAGTCAATACGTCGTTTTGCAATCAATCAATCAAAAGTTTTTTAACCAGAATGGGTTGCTTTAGACCACAAATATCTGTTTTCTTCGTCCGGTGCAAACTATTCAGCTTGGTCTTATATTACTACCCAGACCATTTCAAAGCCTTTTAAGATCAGTAGTACTGAAATCAAAAGGATTGCTTTCTGCAAATTTTCTCAGCAACCAAACATCCGAACAGTGAATTAATGTTGTCTAATACTCTACTATGAAGTTTGAAAACTATTGATCACTAATCCTTCATTTATCACTAACCCAAAAATCCTTTATTTATCAAACAAATCCAAAACTCACAAAGAGACAGAGAGAGAAACAGAGTGCCCTGCAGCAGCTTTTTCAAGCAAAAAAACTTCCTGCAAACTGGTCGTTGTTCATGGCATATCATCCATAACATGTGGTTGATTAACATGAACTTATGATAAGCCATGAACACGATCAGATTACAGTGTTTTCCTTCTAGTAATTAACAAGACAGACCCACAATTCTATTAAGGAGTACTTTCTTCTCAACCAACCTATCTGGATCACCCAAAAAAATTCCGTACAAATTGATCACTGTTCATGGCAGATCACCAAGATTTAAAGATCAAACACAAAATTGATGATTTGCCATGAACACGATCAAATTGTAGCAATTTGCTATATATGTTGCAGAGCTGGATAGAGATGGCCTGTGGATGGGTTCACAAGGGTCCATTTATAGGCAGCATGAAGTTTTAAGAATAGAGATGGGCATTTAATTTTAACATGTGACTGAATCATTACCTAAAGATCACAGAATCTTACTCATGAAGAGCATTAAAAACGTTACCCTCCACCCCACGTATTTGATAGTAATTCTTTTGTTTTTTTTTTTTCAAAACTCACAAGTTATATTCTTGGTAAAAAGAACACAAGAAAAAATCATATATTTTTTAGGCTAAATTGTAAATTTGGTCTTTTTTTTTTTTTTTAAGAATCAGTTACAAATTGGTCCCTAACTTAGAAAAATAACAATTAAATCTTTTAACTTAAAAAAAATTACACCCGTATAATTGAGATATAATGTATTCAATATTTACATTACTATATTTTTAAAAATACACATAGACCACTGAACATGTTTGACTGTTAAGTTTTGACATAAAAAAACTAAGATTACGAAACTGCCAATATACAAATTGCATTTTCTATGTCTCGTTTATGCTCAGTTGACCAGGTAATTTCTCACTTCTCCCCTCTCTCTCTTCTCTCTCCTCCCTCAATTTGATTCAGAAAAAGAGAAAGTATAGAGGATTAAGCAAAAGAGTGTTTCTTTTTCTCTTCTTTTCTTGCGTTGAATGATTGATTTCATGTTCAAACTGGAGTGAAAGCAAGTTTTTGGAGATTATCAAGGTTTTGCAACAAAAAAAAAAGCCTTGGTTTGGAAGAAGAGGAGGTTGAATTTTTTTAGCCCCTCTTTGATTACGAAATGTAAGTAATTAATAAATTAGCATTCTTGTCAAACATGAATTTGTTTTCATTATTGTCAAAGGGAAAATCAAACAACCCAAACCAAATGTAATCTAAAAATTAAAATGAAAATTCAAAATTCATATCCAACTGCTACCTTTTATTAAATGAATAGAAAAGCAAAACAAAATAAAAATTAAGAGAAAAATGGGAGAAAGCGAGCCAAATCTGTTGAGGTGGTTGCCACCGAGGAAGCCACCGAGTCTTGTAATAGGTGAAGAATAGGACCACAGCGGTGGCAACGGCGTAAAAGACGAGTTCTATAGGCAGATTTGAGGTACAACGCAAGAGGGAAACGAGGTGGCTCTTGCTTGTCGCTGGCAAAGATGGTGGTGATGGATTCGTGGGCTCCGAGCTAATCCTAAGCGTAGCGGCTAACTAAGAATAACGGCGCAGTGGTAGAGATAAATGACGATGTGGTGGCTTGGGGATTTTCGCAGTTGAGAAGGCGGAGGGAGTTATCGGCTATATGGAGGAGATGGTAGAGGAAAGGTTGGTGGCGAAGTTTTATATCTTTGGAGAGGACGCCATTATCGCTGAAGATGTGAGGAATTAGTTTAGGTTCAATTTCTTTTTTCCCTTTTTTTTATTTTCCCAAAATGTCTTTCCTCCCTTTTATTATGAAAATATATTCATTATTGAAAGAGTAAAAACTTATCTATGGGTACTTTTGGGTTTTATAAAACTAATTGATGAACTGTCATGTTTTTTTTTTTTTTTTGGCTAAAAAGGCAATGTTAATTGACTGGAAGATAATAGTAGTGGTGCTTTTGTAACTAAAATTCAAATTATGAATAAGACAAATGGTGTATGTGTATATTTTAAAACATGGTAATGCGAATGTAGAATACGCTATACCCTAATGATGCGAATATAATTTTCCCTTTAACTTAAGAAAAAAATTACAATTAAGTCTTTTTGACCAATTTCGACCAAGTCAAACAGTTAAATTATATTGTAACCTGACCAATTTCAAACTAGAAGGCCAAAGAGAAAAAGAATTACTTGTCCAAATATATACTAGTTATAGAGAAAAAGAATTACCAGACCAATTTGATTATCTTATGTTCATTCACTTTATGTTTTTGGTACGACGAAACTTAGTTATAGAGATTCTAGACCAAATATATACTAGTGTTGAAGTCTTGAAGAATTTGATTGATCAAACACCTTTAAAATCTAACTTTTATTTACTTTTGTATGATTTATATTAAACTAAAGTTGTTTGAACTTTGTGTGAAGTAATTTAAAATACTTAATTTGTAAATAGTTGTTTGTAAGATTTAATAAATTCTTGTATGGGTTTGATTTAAGATCTAATGAATGATGAATAATTGTAGTAAAATATTTTTTACGTAATATATTTGTATTAATTTTAAGTGAAAAAATATTAAACCAGTGACCTAAACCTATTTAAATGGGTTGGGCTGAGCTGAGTTTAGATGAGTTAATGAGTTGGGTTAGATTGAGTTGAGATTTTTTCAACAATGTATAATTGGATTGGGTTGATTTTTTAGGCTAACCCGACCCATACTCACCGTTAAGTTAAAAGACTCAAATGTTACTTTTCTAAGTTCATGAACCAAATTGTAATACACCCCTAAAAAAATGACCAATTTTACAATTTGACATTTTTTATAAGAAAAATCATATTGGTAGTATCTATAAAACCGAGATAAGGGTATTTAAATTTAAAAAAAAATGAAGTCTAATCATAAATAGAATTAATGTTTTAATAGTATTTGAGCCAAGACATAGGCTCAATTTACTATCTTACAAATAACTATACCTTAAAATTTTCATATGAATCTCTAAATATAAATGAAACATAACTATCAATTTTGGATTTTTTTTTTTTGTGAAGAAATCTCTTTCTCTCTCTTTTCGTTTTTGATTGCTCACATTTTTTCAATGTAATTTGTTCCATTGTCTTTTTATATTTGTGTTTTATGGAGTGACCTTTAATTGGTTTATTAAGCAAAGTTTTACATGTGAGATGCATCGCATCAATCATAAACTTATTCTTTTAAAAAAAATTAAGCTAAGGGGTAAAAACATTTTATATTGTATATGTCAACTAACCTACTTAATACAATTATTCATTATCGTACAATAAACTTGAAAATAAATCTCGTTCATAACTTTACATCAAAGATGAAAAAAATAATAAAAGACTACTTATTATCATGTAACCCATAGATTCAATGAACTCATAAAACGATCAATTTTTGTTTTAACTTTAAATCATTTTTGTTATAAATTTAAGCAATTTTAATTGACGTTGTTACCTTTAAAAATAATTACAAGATAACCACAAAAAAAAATACCTTTAGAATGTGTTTTTAGGTTTTTTAAATTTGAGTGCAATTTCTTCCAAAACATTTCAATTTTTTTAAACTTTAAATCATTTTTATTATAAATTTTGCAATTTTAATTGATGTTGTTACTTTTTAAAATAATTACATGATAACCACACAAAGAAACAATTACCTTTAAAATATTTTTTTAAGGCTTTTAAATTTAAGTGAGATTTCTCCCTTCCATTTAAGCTAACTTGGTTTATGTGAGGCGACGACATCAATTCTTTATTATTATGCTCCAAAGAAATTTTGATGGTACATCTTGATTAAACCGTTGGACTCTTATTAGTAAAGAAAAAAATGAAAGAAAAAAAATTGATATTTTTCATCACATATTTAATAATACATCAAACTTTTCGATAGAACTACCACACACCAATGACATAGAAATTAAAGTTGGACTTTTATCTTTGTATGATCTCTCTCTTCATTTTTTGTTGAATTATATATTGTTTTAAATCTAAGTACTTGAATGTTTTGAAATCTTGAAATCGAATATCAAGACAGACAACTCTTATGAATAAAGATAATTATTGTGGCGAAATATGAAAAAAATGAAATGGATTAAATTCATCATTGTAATAAAAAATAGTAAATGATAAAACTATAATTCATCTTATAATATAAATTTTTGTTTTCTACTTTTGAATATTCTCATTATAGCTTTAAGCAAAATTTTAATTGATAGTGTTATCTTATTGAAAGAAAATTGATCCACAAGTTATATTCTATGGTAATAGTCTACTACTCAAAAGAAGTTCATACTCAATCTCCACATGTGGTTAATTATTAGTAAATTTTTATGGCCTTGAACAATGAGACTAGTCAGATATACGCGAACTTTCTTAATATTTGATTAAATCCAACTTAAATCATCAAAAGTTATATTTTTAATTTTAAAATTAAGTAGTTAGATACGCGAACTTTCTTAATATTTGATTAAATCCAACTTAAATCATCAAAAATTATATTTTTAATTTTAAAATTGTAAGTTTGATGATTTAAACTTCATCAAAAACTATAATGTTGCAATGATCATCACTTTCAATGAAAATTGAATCAATATAAAATAATTTATATAAAAAAATACATATATAGTAAATTAATTTTAAGTTGATTTTAATCAACTACCCAACAACGTCAATTCGTCATTTTGCAGTCAATCAAAAGTTTTTAACCAAAATGGGTTGCTTTAGACTACAAATATCTGTTTTCTTCGTCCAGTGCAAACTCTTCAGCTTGATCTTATATTACTACCCAGCCCATTTCAAAGCCTTCTAAGATCAGTAGTACTGAAATCAAAAGGATTACTTTCTGCAAATTTTCTCAGCAACCAAACATCCGAAGAGTGAATTAATGTTGTCTAACACTCTACTTTTAAGTTAGAAAACTATTGATCACTAATCCTTTATTTATCACTAACCCAAAAATCCTTTATTTATCAAACAAATCCAAAACTCACAAAGAGACAGAGAGAGAGAAACAGAGTGCCCTGCAGCACCTTTTCAAGCAAAAAAACTTCCTGCAAACTGGTCGTTGTTGATGGCATATCATCAGTAACACGTGTTTAATTAACATAAACTTATGATAAGCCATGAACACTCTTAGAAAAATAAAGAGTGATTGGAGAAGAAACTCTTGTATTATTGATGTATATTATTGAAGTTATTGTGAAAGACGAATACAAGCCTATATATAGGCTAAGAATATAAAACCTAATAGAAATAGGAAACATAAGGTTTATAATAAAACAGGAAACTAAACTAATTAGGAAACTAATACATATGAAACTAGGAAGCTAATATTGCAGTAAGAATAGGAAATATATTTTAACAGCCCCTCTCAAACTTAAGGTGGTAAAATGGATGCCAACTTGAGTTTGTAAACTGAATCAACGAAACACAGAAAAGATGAGTGACAGGCAGGGCCCGGAGCGGAATCACGGGTGATGACTTGGCAGGACCCGAAGCGGAATCTAGGGTGATAACTTGTTGCTCCTGCTGATGCTGATGATGCTGCTGATGATGCTGCTACTGTTGATGCTGCTGCTGTTGATGCTGCTGGTGCTGATGGTGATGCTGATGGTGATGCTGCTGCTGATGATGCTGAGAGAATCATGGGTGATGACTTGGCAGGACCTGGAGCGGAATCACGGGGTGATAACTTGCTGCTGTTGCTGATGCTGATGATGCTGCTGGTTATGCTTGTTGAAATGTGACTTGGGATTCGGCGGTTCCACAAGATGGTGATGGTGGAATAGATGCAGCTCGTGTTTGAGTTGTTGTTGATGCTGGTGATGCTGATGCTAATGCTGTTGATGCTGATGGTGATGCTGCTGCTGATGATGCTGAGAGAATCATGGGTGATGACTTGGCAGGACCCGGAGCGGAATCACGGGGTGATAACTTGTTGCTGCTGCTGATGCTGATGATGCTGCTAGTGATGCTTGTTGAAATGTGACTTGGGATTCGGCGGTTCTACAAGATGGTGATGGTGGAATAGATGCAGCTCGTGTTTGAGTTGTTGCACAATATGGTGATGCTTGCTGAGAGGTGACTTGGGAGTCAATGGCTCCCTGAGATGGTGATGGTGGTGCTGTATATGCAGCCTGCGCTTAAGTTGTTACACATGCTAGTGATGCTTGCTGAGAGGTGACCTGGGATTCAGCGGCTCCACGAGATGGTGATGGTGTTTGAATTGGTGCACGAGATGATGATGTTTGTTGAGAGGTGACTTGGGAGTCAATGGCTCCTTGAGATGGTGATGGTGGTGTTGCAGATGCACCCTGCGCTTGAGTTGTTTCACGTGTTGGTGAAGTCACAGGTTGTTGAGGTGGCAATGGAGATGGTGTGGCCGGAGGAGGGGATTGCGGGGGTGGGGATTGAGTTGAAGGTGGGGTTGGAGAGGGGTCTGGTGGAATAGGGGCATGGGTGGGTTATTGGGAATTTTGGTGGGGTTTTTAATGGTTGTTGGGTTCGTGGGATAGAGCTGCATTGTAGTTTGATTAGTGGCTAGGTAAACCGGGTAAGTGGGATGAAGTGATGGATAAGTGCAGGGGGGTGCGCTGACATCAGCATGGCTTGGGGTTTGAAGGCTGGTAAAGATAGTGACGTCGTGGGGTATAGGAGGGCTGGTGGGTGCTCTGACATCAGCATGATTTGTGGATTGAAGGATGGGCAAAACAGCAACGTCGGCGTGAGTCATGTAGGCTGGGTTTAAAGAAGGCATAATGGTATGTGCGTGGGGGGATGCTGATGCTGCTCTGGTGATGCTGCTGCTGATTTGGTTATGTGTTTAAAGGGCTCTTACCAGATGGGAGAAAGGTGGCAGTTATGCTGAAGGTGGAGGTGAACTCCCTGGCGGTTGTGGTGATGGTGGGGATGATGTAGGTGAAACAGGAAGAGGAGGAGGTGCTGCTGTATTATCGCCATAGAAGCAGCTGGGTACTGCATAGCTGCCATCCACTGTTGTTGTTGTTGTGAATGCGGTACCCACTGTTGATGTACTTGCTGCGGCTGCGCTTGCTGCTTCGGTGGGTTGCTCAGATCAGGACCGTTAGTCGGCTGCATCTTGATCTGATTGATTGATTGCGTATAGTTTCTTCCTTACAAAAATCAGAATAATTTCACTCTCCCTCTCTCCTTCTCTCTCTCTCCAATAAGAGTACGTTATGGAGAATTGGAGGAGTGCTGAGAGAGAGAGAGAGCGAGGGCAGAAGTTTGAGAGAGAGGGAGGGCAGGGGTTTGAGGTGTGCTGCTGTAGGTGCCAATGGGGTGAAGGTGAAGATTCAGCAGGGGTTGGTATGGTGATGCTAATGCTGCTGTTGCTGACTCACGGGTGATTATTTGGTAAAGATTATAATAGTATATAACAAGAAGGAAAAAGAGGTTATGTTTGGGCGAGCGGTATGAGGTTATGTCCGGGCAAGCGGCATTAAGCCGCCCGCCAAAATTGCAGAAGCTCAAAATACGACTCTCAAAATAAGATCAATAGCTCTGATACCATGTTAGAAAAATAAAGAGTGATTGGAGAAGAAACTCTTGTATTATTGATGTATATTATTGAAGTTATTGTGAAAGACGAATACAAGCCTATATATAGGCTAAGAATATAAAACCTAATAGAAATAGGAAACATAAGGTTTATAATAAAACAGGAAACTAAACTAATTAGGAAACTAATACATATGAAACTAGGAAGCTAATATTGCAGTAAGAATAGGAAATATATTTTAACACGATCGGATTACAGTGTTTTCCTTCTAGAAATTAACAAGACAGACCCACAATTCTTTTAAGGAGTACTTTCTTCTCTACCAACCTATCTTGATCACCAAAAAAAATTCCATACAAATTGATCGCTGTTCATGGCAGATCATCAAGATTTAAAGATCAAACACAAAATTGATGATTTGCCATGAACACGATCAAATTGTAACAATTTGCTGTATGTGTTGCAGAGCTGGATAGAGATGGCCTGTGGATGGGCTCACGAGGGTCTTTTTATAGGCAGCATGAAGTTTAAGAATAGAGAGGGGCATTTAATTTTAACATGTGAATGAATTATTACCTAAAGATTACAGAATCACACTAATGAAGAGCATTAAAAACGTTACCTTTCACTCCGCGTATTTGATGGTAATTCTTTTGGGTTTTTTTTTTTTTCAAAACTCACATGCTAGGTCATGATTGGATAACAGTTTCATTTTATATTTTTTGAAAATGAACACTTAAGATAGTTTTGTGAAGAAAACATGTTTGGATAACTGTAACTCGAAAACTATTTGCAAAATAGAAAACAATGAAATGTTGTTTGGATAATCTTATTTTAAAAATTGTTTTGATACACCTTATAATTATTTTCAATTTTGAGTTTAAATTTAAAATATATATTAATTTTATTTTTCATATTTATTAAATACTTAAAAATAATTAATATTATTTTATTTTTAAAATTTTAAATTTTTTTATATATCATAGAGGAAGAATGAAACAGTGAAGTGAATACTAGTTTTAGGGCTATTTTTCGAAAATTATATCAGAAAACACCAATTTGGGGTTTTCAGAAAAAAAAAAAAAGTTTTGAAAATTGGTTTTTTGAAAACTGTTTTTGAAAATGACTTTTGAAAACTGTTTTCCAAATATGTTTCGAGTTTTTGAAAATTGTTTTCAGTTTTCAAACACTGAAAATAGTTTTCAAAGACTCGAAACAAACATGCCCTTATATTCTTGGTAAAAAAAAACAAAATAAAAAATCGTATTGAGGTATTTTTTTTTATAAGACTTTAAAAAAATAAAGTCTAAACATTAATGGAGTTAATGTATTACTAATATTTGAGCCAAGACCAAGGCTCAATTTACTATCTTACTAATAATTATACCTTAAAATTTTCATATGAATCCCTAAATATAAATGAAACACAGCTATCAAATTTGGATATTTACACGATTTTTCAATAATAAAGGGCTACTTGTTATCATGTTGCTCATAGATTCAATGAGCCCAAATGACAATTTCAATTAAATATTGTTGTAATATTTACCGAAAAATAATTCAATTTTTGTTTTAACTTTAAATTATTTTATTATAAATTTAAAAAATTTTAATTGGTGATGTTATCTTCTAAAATAATTACAAGATAACCGCACAAAAAAAAACAATTACTTTTAGAATATAATTTTAGGGTTTTTAAATTTGAGAGGGATTTCTCTCTTCCATTTAAGCTAACTTAGATTTATGTGCGGTGATGACATCCATTCTTCATTGGTATGCCCAGTGAAATTTTGATGGTAGAACTTGATCAATCCGTTAAGTTCTGATTAATAAAAAAAAAATGTGAAAGAGAAAAAATAAAAATAGTTGTTCGATATATATCTCTTCTTTTTTTTGTTGGATGATGTGTTTTGTAAAGTGGCAAATTAATTGGTCCATTAACCAAAATTTTAATTTTTTTGATCCATTGTTATTTTGTTTATGTGTTTTACCAAGTGGAAATTTAAGTGATCCATTAACCTAACATTTGCATGTGGAAGTTGGCATCAAAATTAAAATTTAAAAATATGAATCAACAACAATTAATTTATTAGTTATTGATCAAATCTAAGCGTTTGAATGTTTTGAAATCGTCAAGCGTCTTTTATGAATAAAAAGAATTGTTGGGGTGGAAGTTTGAAAAAATAAAATGGATTAAATTCATCATTGGAATAAAAAAATAGTAAATGATGATTTAATTAAAGGAAAATAAAAAAAATAATTTGCCTTATATACTATAATTCATCCTATAATATAATTTTTATTTTCATCTTTTGAATATTTTTATTACAATTTAAGCAGATTTTTGAAAGAAAATTGATACACAAGTTCCACCATAAGGTAGTAGGACTCATAAATAAGTTACTACTCAATCTTTACACTTTGTTAACTACAAGTGAGCTTTCATGGCTATGAATGATGAGACTGGTCAAATGCGATGATCATCGCTTTTATTGAAAGTTGAAACAAAACAAGATTTCTTATAAAAAAACAATAAAATAATTTTAAGTTGGTTTTAATCAAACATAATCAATCAATCAATAGATTCTTACCGAACATGGGTTGCTTTAGACCACAAATATGTGTTTTCTCAACCAATGCTAACTCTTCAGCTTGTTCTCGAAAATACCCAGCCCATTTCAAAGCCTCTTAAGATCAGTAGTATTGAAATCAAAAGGATTACTTTCTGCAAATTTTCTCAGCAACCAAACATCTGAAGAGTGAATTAATGTTGTTTAATACTCTCCTTTGAACGGTTTAAAAACTATTGATCACTAATCCTTTATTAATCAATAAAAATAAGATTGCACATAACAATTTTTTTCTCGGCTAATTTTTACAAACAGAACTTATAAGAACCCAAGGTTATATAAATATTTTTTTTAAAAGAGAGAAAAGAAAACACTACAAAAATTCATGACAAGTAAGAAAATTAATCATCCTCAAATTTAGATTAACAAATAAAAAACACTTTTTTACCCCCAAACTACGAATATTCTCTAAAAACTTCTCCTCTAGTAGGGCCAAAAATCAGATCCATCGGGCTTTTTCACCATGATCTGATTATACTCCGGCCTTGCCGTCTGCAAAAGAAAAGAAAAGAAAAGAAATGAACACAGCATTCGCAGATAAAATCATGAAATAATTAATTAATTAGATGCTAAATTGGATGGTAAAAGGAGGAAGATGATGGTGATGATAAGAAGACTGACGAGATCTTTGAAGATGAGGAAAGCGATGAGGAGGAATAGAACAAAGAGGATCTCGAACTCCGCCAATCGCACGAAGGCGAACACGGCGTCCACTGCACGAGTCAACACCGAATCGTTCCTCCTCCTGCTGCTCCGCCTGCCCATCATTTTTCAGATCTATCAAATTGGCTGCTTTTCTCTTCTTTTGTTTTTTGGTAATAGAATTGGCTTCTTGATTCATCAAGATTATAAAGCAAACGTTTAAGAAAAAACTGAAGTAGCACCTGCCAATTTTGATCTTTGACCACGTCAAGGGCCTAGTGCAGTTGAATCATGAAATAGGTGGGCTGTGTATCTTTAGGCCCAATTACAGCACCCAATAAGCGAGAAGGGCAGCAGTTGTAAAGCAAAAACTGTTATTTTCTTGATTGCCCGTTTTGGTTAGGGGGAATAGAATTACTCCGATGGAGTAGAATTGGAAATGACTCAAAATGAAATCGGATCGAAATTGAATGTAATTTTAATTTGATATGAATTGAATATAGAGATGATCTCGAATCGAATTAAATTCGAATACTAAAAGATTCAAGTTAGACTCGAGTTAAAATGAATAAATTTGAATTTAAATCAAACTTAAAAATTGAGTTTGAACTCAAACTTGATCAGTTTTTTAATGGTTCGAGCTCGGTTTGGCTTAAGCTCGATAACAAACGAGGCTATTAATTCGAGTTTAAACTTGGACTCAAATTTTAATTAATAAAAATATTAATATTAATATAAATTTTGACTCGAGCTCGGTTCGGTTTACGCTAAATAATACCTTATCAAATTGTTCGAGAGCTTGAATCGAATCTTTATGTATTCGAGTTTGACTCGATAAGCTAATCGAGCCTAATTTTCAAGCTTGAGCTCGGCTTGAGTTCAATCAAGATGAATTTTGATCGAGTTTTAACCGAACTCGAACTCGAACTCGAACTCAAACTCGAATAACTCAATAAAAATTCGGTTCGAATCCATCTCTAATTGAGGTTACCTTTTACCTTTTTACATAGCATGACAATGCTGTCAAAACTAATATTGTTATGCTTCAATGCGTAAATAATGCCAAGACTGCTATGTTTGTGTTGTTGTCTTAATTAATTTGTTTTTAACAAAATCTGAATTGTTATTTATTAATGAATCTTTAGTGGCCAATTTAACTTAAAATATCTATCTTCAGCTTCCTTCCAAAAAAATATAAACTATTTTTATTTATATTAGCAATGGTTTGTAAATTGTCTGCCTTTGTAATTTTATATACACGCACGCATGCAGGAGATTGGCCCTCTACACAGAAGGAAATCAAAAAGAAAAGTGTAAGGGTCATATGTCTTTATACTTGATCATTGTAGATACCTGCTCAACTGCTGGTTGGCAGGTTGAATTGTGAGCTGGTGCCATTTTTTTAAAAGAGAAAATTGTTTTAATTCCCACTTAAATCAAATCCTAAGCATCACCAATAGCAATAATGATATAATTTAATCCTGACTATTATCATTATTGTTTTTCATTTAGAGTTATGAGAAAGTAAAGAATCTACTTATATATTAGAACTTAGAAAGAGGTTATCCCACGTGGCAGTCTCACATTTTTCATATTTATTTAATTTTTAAAAGTTTTGTATTCTATAAAATTATCACTGATAAAAATAAATAAGAAATTGTACAAATTTCCTTTGGTTTCAAAAAAAAATTTTTGATAACAATAATTAAAAATTTGCACCATCTTCTTGAAAAATATTTATTATGTTTATTAAAAAAAGTATTAAAAAATTCATTTGTAATTTTATATTTATTATGTTTAAAATAATAAAAAAAATTAATGAATTTATTATGTAATTGAGTTAGCTGTTGAAAATTCGATCAAAATTAATAGAATTTACAAATAAATTTTACAAAATGAAAAGTAAAAAGTCATATCAATAAAAAAAATACTCTATCCCTCTTTTTTTGAAATTTTATTTATTTCAAATATAAAAATTTAATTAAAATTAAAATTTTAACATAAGAAAATAAAAAAAAATATTTATTTCAATTAATTTTTAAATTAATTATCTTTTTATTTCATTTGAAAATAAGTTCTATGTTTTCTCAATGAAATGTATACTAAGTCGACTTATAAAAAAAAAAAAAATGTATTCTACGTCCATTACTTCACTGTGAATTTATGTAAGGATTTCTTTTTTTATAAATGAAATGACACGTGGCATTAAGCACGAGAAAGCAACTGACCCGTATCTGTCGGTTCGGTTTGGGTTCGTTGGATTACCCAAACCGGGGAAGCATCTACCCTGCTGCCTAACGTACACTCTATGCTCATGCTAGGGTTTTTGCTTTTATTTCCTCCAACAAACTTTTGTTGTATCGCTAGGGCTTTTTCGCGCTTGCTCACTGTCTCTGAGTCTAAACTTTTTGTCGGCTTTCCATCAATGGCGAAGAAGCGAAATCGAATCCAAAACCCCCAGCCGTTTCTCGACGATGACGACTCCTTCGCTTCTTCCAAGCAGCGATCTAAAGTTCCTAAACAGCACCAAAAGCAAGAGAAGGTATGTCAATGTGTATCTATATCTGCACATAAATTTTTATCTGTAATTAATTTAGTTTATTTTTTAATTTTTAACGATGAGTTATTGGTTTCGTTTCTACAGCTGATTTCGTCCGGTATGAGCTCGAAAATCTTGAAGGAAGCGTTGGCTCAGCAGAAGGAGATAGAAGAAGAGACTGAAGGGCGAGACCCTAACAACGCTTTCTCTGTTGCTGCCGCTGCCGAAGAAGAACAAAACAAGCGTGAAGGAGAAGAGGACCTTGACGATTTTGGTGGATTCTCTGAGACTCAGAGCCAATTTGGGAATTATGAAGTAAGTTTCGTTTATCGCCAATTTTTTGTGTGTTTTTGGCGTTTGTGTATGTTGTTTGGTACCCTAGAATTAATGGGAAAGAGTTGGGGAATTGTGATTTCGATTGCTAATGTTTGATCGTTTGAGGTGTTAGAGAAACAGCGACGAGGACTCTAAATTTATCACTGTTTTATCTTGCTTTGGATTTATTGTTTTGCAGGAAATTATGTGGAAAATGTATCCCGCAAAGTACTTTCTTTTTTTGAATTTCTTTAGTAAAACACTACAATGATATGGATGAATATTAATAGCATGCTTCTAAGAAACGTTTATATAATTTGCAATTTTTTAAGGTTATCTGCTGCTTTAAGCTTGTGCTTATATTTTAAAGTTTGCAGAAAACTTAGACAAATCAAACCAAAGTACCAAACCACCAATTAATGCTTTTCTTCACTATTTTTTTGGGTGTGGATGTCAATGGTTAGTTATGAGTTTCCCTGTTTTGTTCTTATTATTTTTCAATCACAGGAAGAGATTGATGAGGATGACGAGAAGTTGCTGGAGGCATTCTTATCAAAGGATGCTGGTCTACAACGGACACTAGCGGATGTTATTATTGAAAAAATTAAAGAAAAAGGCACAAATGTTTCTTCAGGTTGATAATTAAATTGTGCTGTTATTTTCTGAACCAACCAGTGTTTTTTTATATGATGATTACCGATATTTATTGTCTAGAGGTTATGATTTAGTTTATTATTTTTAGTTTTCTGTTATTACCTGTTTCTATATGTTTAATATGTAATCTTTGATTGCAGAAGCGCGACCTCTGCCTAAGTTGGACGACTCACTCATAGAAATGTATAAAGGGTAATTTATCTATTCTATTCTTGTTGTTAGTTGATGCTATGATAAGAAGGATGCTTTTTGACGAAACTCCCTCTTTGAGTTTCACAAATATAGTGACTAGTGAGCATCACTTGTCTTGTTTGCTTTCCTTTTGGAGTATCTATTTCTCATAAAGCCTGTTGCTGTATTAGATTTGTGAAATTTTTTAGGAAATATTTTGGTGAAAAAGCAATATTTTTGGCTTAGAAAATTTTAATAAAGGTGGGCGTCAATGAACTGTGCAGAGTTGGCAAGTTTCTTAATAAGTACACAGCTGGAAAAATGCCCAAAGCATTTAAGCACATCCCTTCAACGCAGCTTTGGGAGGATGTTTTATACCTGACTGAACCAGAGAATTGGTCGCCGAATGCAATGTTTCAAGCTACAAGAATATTTTCTTCCAATTTGAATGCAAAGAAGGCAGAACGCTTTTATAAGCTTGTCTTGCTCCCTCGGGTGAGAGATGATATTAGGAAGAATAAGAAGCTTCATTTCGCTCTATATCAAGCTGTGAAAAAATCCCTATACAAGCCTGCCGCATTCAACAAGGGGGTACTTTTTCCTTTATGTAAGGTATGCGTATTTCAATTTAGTATGAACCTCTTCTTATGTAGGTATACTTGCACACATACACCCGAATATGTGTCTGCGTGTATGTATGTGCATACAGACTTATGTATGAAATGATGAATGTATATACTTATCTGCATAGTCGAGAATTGGTATTATTGATTCTGGTGCATGTCTCATGAACAGTTTGTAGGTGAAGCTTCCTTCTAATGTTAGAGATGTTCGCATGAGTTTTTCTGAAAAGGCTATCTTGCCCAGAAAAAAAACCAATAGTATGTCAGTTTAATAGCCCGAAGTTGAATATATGGTTTTAGTCGCTGAGTGTTTCAAATTATAGGATTTTATATGTTCAGTTTTAGAGTCAATGGTTCAACGAGGAACTACCCTCAAATACAGGGTTTAAATGTTAGATTTACCTGGGGAAAAACCAACACCATACAATCGAGAAGACATTTATTTTTATTGCTGTCTTTTACTTCTTGAGAGGTTTATGTTTAAATTCCTTTTTACATTGTTCATGCTGCTGATGGCTCAATTTGACTTGGTATTCGTGGTATCTGATTGTGATTATGTATTAGAAACAGTCAATAAGTGAAATGGTCAAATGAAGAGTTCTCTGGCTTTTTGATTTGAAGTTCTATATAAGCTCAGTCACACTGGTTCATTGTGCTAATGCATAATGATTGCATAATGATATGTTTTATTATTCTCTGTAAGTATTATTACTTTTTTTTAATAAGTAAATAAATTGTATAAGAAGACTCACCAAAGTGGTGCAACCCATGTACAAAGACTATCTATAAGAGAGAAGCTCTACAAAATCTACTAATTCTATGTCATTTACAAATAAATGCCCGTTGACCCAAAAATTAATGGAGTTGAACCACCTTTCCTCAATTACAAAAATAGACCTCTCAATACCATCAAAAGCTTTATGATTCTTCTCATTTCAAACTAACCAAAAGATTGAAAGGGGAATCATAGAGTAAGTTTTCTTAAGGCTTTTAGAAGCCTTAAAACCACTCCAAGCCCAAATTTCATCTCTCACGGAGCTGACAAATACCCAAGAGATACCCATCACCTTATAAGTCATTTCCCACAAAGCTCTCGCTAAAGAACACTCCGGCAAAAGATGAAACACGGACTCGCGGTATCCTTTGCAAATAAAACACCGATTCACTAATATCCTTCCTCTTTTTTGTAAGTTGTCTAAAGTTAGAATTTGTTCCCACAAAGCCTCCTAAGCAAAAAATCTCACTTTAGTTGCAACCCCAAGCGCCAAATAGCCTTCCATGGAAAAATAGAAGACCTATCCGAAGGCATCTCTTCCAAAAGAACCTTGTAAAAAGCTTTCAACTCAAAACCTTTGCCTATGCTGTCCCTCCAAATAACTGTATCCTCTTTAGAAAGATCAAAATTGAAGCTATATAAAGATTCCAAAAAGCTTGCAACATCTCAAACTCCCAATCATGAACATTACGAACAAAAGGGACATCCCACATAATGCTACCATTAGTCGAAGAAATGCAAGAAGAAATAAGAGCTTCTTTATCTCTCACAAATGCAAAAATCTTTGGAAATTGGTCTTTAAGAGAAGAGTTCCCAAACCACGAGTCAAATCAAAGTCGAGTTCCCAAACCGAGAGTCAAACCAGTCGAGTTCTCCTTCCATCACCCACCAAGATAGAAAGACTAGGACAAAAATCCTCCCATCCATTCCGAATTCCAAACTCCAACACCATAAGCCCCCTTCCTTTTCTAGATATCCAACCACTAAGCTCCAATCCAAATTTAGCCACCACTACTTTCCTAAATAAATGTTCCCTCTCCACAACGAATCTCCGCAACCATTTCCCAATAAGAGTTTCATTGAAAAGAATGAGGGATTTTATACCAAAGCCCCCTTTATTAAAGGGTTGCTTAACTACACCTCATTTCACCAAGTGGTATTTGAAGTCCTCCCCGTTATTGCCCCAAAGGAATTTTTTTTGAATATCCTCTAACCTCTTTGCCACCACACTTGGGATAGGAAAGAGAGACATAAAATAGATAGGGAGGCTAGAGAGAGTATTTTTAATGAGAGTGAGTTTCCTCCTTTAGAGGAGTGATTTTCCAACCAACCAATCTCCTTTCAAACCTTTCCACAACATGATTCCACACACTAAGATTTTTAAATATGGCTCCAAGCGGGAGACCTAGATAAGTAAAAAGAAGCGACCCCACTTTGCAACCCAACAAGCTAGCAAGAAAACTGCCATTAATGCTATCACCGAGTGGGATCAAATCACTTTTACTAAGGTTGACTTTTAAGTCCCGAAATCACCTCAAAACACAAAAGAACACAACAGAGGTGTAAAATTTGAGAAGCTTCAACACCACAAAAAATAATAGTATCAACGGCAAAGAAAAGACGGGGCACGGTCACACTCCTTCCTTCTCTTCCTACTTTAAAGTCAGCCAAAAGCCCTCTATCAACTGCCTTCACTAACATCTTGCTCGGTGCCTGCATTACCGAAGTAAAGAGGAAAGGAGATAAGGATCCCCTCGAAGTGGCCAAATTTGGTTTGAAGCATGAAGACATCATGCCACCTTCTCTTGTCAATATCATATATGATTTCCTAGTTAGATTTGTGAACCATGTGGACTCAATCACATTGTGGACCATCATCTCCTTCTAAGTCGTTTACCGCATTCCTTCGTCATGTTATAACACTTCTAACCTATGTATTCATTGATTTTCGATGAATGTGGTTGAGTCACTTAAATTGGCCTTATATTTGTGAGCTATCTGGCCTCAAATCATATTTTGGGCCATCATATCCTTTCTTAGTCACTTGACTCACTCTTTCATCATGTCATAACATTGCCTACCTCTGTAGGCATGGACTTTCATTGCATGTGGCTGAATCAACGGCCTTTTTTTTGGTGCACCTCTCTTGTTGTTACTATAAGTGTTCTTTTTTGTGTTAGATTGAACTCAAATGTAATCTTGTTTTGCCACTAATTTGTTTGTCCTCCATCTCTACTATGGTTGTCTGGCTTGAGGCTCTATGGCTTGGTAATTAGCATAACTTTTTAATGATATGTTTATACATAAATTTATTTTATTACCTTCATTGGAAGTTTTGAAATGCAAGTACACTCTATTGTAGGCTGTGTTTTGTAGATTTTTTTTATTAGCATAGCATTGTATTGGGAATTCTGACATTCCAAAACAATTATGCAATTATAAAAGCAAAAATAAAGAGAAAAATAACACAATTTTTTAACGTGGTTCGACATCTCTTGCTTACGTCAATGAACCAATCGTTATTCCACTACTTTTGCAACTTTTGGATGGAGGAAAGTTGTTAAAACTCACTACACCACAATACGCAATTTTTCTAGACAAAACTGTGTGAAAACTCTTCCAATCTCACAACCCAAAAACCCCAATACACCCAATGTTCACTCAACCCTTGGATCCCTATATTGGTGTTTGGTTGCTATAATCTCATATGACTACATATCTTGATGCTTATATTTATAATAACTAGTACCCACATCCTTTTGACACATAGACGATGTGAGACTAGAACTACTTACAATAACATTTTTCTCCGATGTGGGATTTGATAAGTATCCCAACAAATTCCTCTCTCGACTCAAATCTCCAAACACTTCGATCTCTGGTCCGGATTTGCCTCCACCCGATCAAAACCTTCCCGTAAGTAAATGAAAACTTCCTGTAATAATTGTCAGTATGTAATCTTATTGTCATTTGTGATTTCTTGTATTATATTAGATATCTTGACAATGGAATCGAAGTTGTGTTCCTTTATTAATATTTCAGTTTGGATAGGATGGTTGGCTCAAACTTTTTCGTGATCTATGATACATTGCATCTGGGTGTTTTACTAAACTCCTCTCTAACCCCTAATTTATGATGTTCAGTCAGGGACATGCAGTCTTAGGGAAGCTGTCATTATTGGGAGCATTCTTCAGAAGGTCTCCATTCCTATGCTTCATTCAAGGTATATGCTCCGTTTTGGTTTTCTAATAATATGATGAACTCCAATGATTGGGTAGAGGTGTACTTGCTTATGCATTCTATTTCCATGTAGTAATGTTGGTTTGGGAGGCAACTATATGTTGTTTCACATTGCAGAGATGAAGAGGCTTTGGTACCAGAGCCTTTAATGATGCATTATACAAATGTGCTTGAAAGCCTTGAATTGAATCTAAACATTGGTGATAGCTTGTTAGCAAATTGAAAAATCCAAATTGCAAATCTATGATAATATTTGATATTGTTTGTTTCATAATAATTATCAATATTATTGCATTTTAACCGTGTTTGTCGTGGTTTTGCATGTCGGTTTGTATGGGCTCTAGGAACCTTTTGTGCCTTTAGTGTTTATGTAGGTAGAAAATTTTGCCTAATAGTATGTTTCCAGTGGTTGTGTTCAAAATGATCGATAAGCTACAACTCATTGCCCTAGATTTAACTTTGTGTGTCAGCAGCATTTTTGTAAAATGTTGTAAGATGATTCTATAAATTTTGCTTCTAACTGCTTAGTTAAGAGTGAGGATCCCACATTACAGTATTCTGGGCGGGGTGGGGACATATATCTTCCTAGATTGTTTGTGGTCTAGGTTCTCCATGCCACCATTTGTAAAGCTCATTCTTATTCTATATTGTGGTTGCTGTTGCCAAATTTTGTAAATAAATAATACTCTTTGCTAGCTTTTTTTCCCTGTAGCAGTATGTGCAGAAACTTATCTTTGGCAAGCAATTTGAAGTACTTAGCCTCATGCTTGTAGCTCTTACGAGAATCTTTTGTATGACTTTGGTCAGTTCCTCGTAGTAGAACTTTTAAAATCTTTTCATTTTGTGGTAGTTCAAGTTTAATTTATTATTATTGAGCGTGAACAATGTTAGATAACCATTATGAGGCCTATTTTCAATTGGATAATTCTAAAATGACTTATTGGCCCTATTTGTTTTGATGCAAAAAAGTAAATATATTATTGATCCACACATATTTGGTGAAGAAATTAATATTAATGGTTTAGGTGATAAAATTTCCTTCTTTGTGGTGGGAAGTTCTTGAAAATTATAGAAAGTTAGTCAGTACTTTTTGTTTGTAGCTGTTAATGCTTGTACATCTGAATATTTGAAGTTCTTGCATGTAATGGATATTTCATGCATAGCTGCCGGAACTTTCTATTCTTTATTTTTAATTTTACTGCATGTGGTATGGCTGATTCTCAAATGGAATTGCAGTGTAGCATTAATGAAGCTTGCGGAGATGGAATATTGTGGCACGACAAGGTAATTTAAATGCCTAACATATACTACTGATGGGAAAAATTGAAATTGGTGGGAGGAGATGAGGAAAAATGAGAGTGATTTGAACCACTACAAATCTATTGATGCTTTGAATAATCTGCAGGTCCACGTCTTTACCTTATCTATAGAATCGAGAATGAAGGATTTATTAGTTGAGAGCTGTTTCTGTAAATGTAGAAAGTTCAATTTGTGTGTGACCTCCTTTTCCTGTCGCAAAATGCTACCAAAAGTCACTTGACATGGCTGTTTGGTGAATTAATGCAGTTATTTTATAAAGCTTCTTTTGGAGAAGAAATATGCTTTGCCATATCGTGTAGTTGATGCAGTCTACGCTCATTTCATGAGATTTCTTGAGGATACAAGATTAATGCCTGTAATATGGCACCAGTCACTTCTTGCCTTTGTGCAAAGGTAAGTAAATTTCATAAGACAAATACGAAGGCAAGTAAATTTCATAAGAAAATATTTGTCTTGGTGTGAGCTATCATTTTACTAAATTCTATAAATACTTATTATAAGTTAAGATGTGAGAAGTAGACATTGTTAAGCTGAGTTTCAAATTTTTCAAAGCACGATTTGTCTGCCTTTATTGCTGATTTCACTTGTCCTACTTAAAAGTTAAAACAACATATGAGATTGAGAAGGGGAAAAGGGAGGGTGGTTGTGAGATGGTTTGTGTTTTCCCCTTAATTTGACAGGCAGGTTTGTCATACTACTTTTCTTCTTTTCCCAGCCCTGGCTCCCTTTTCCTTTTGTGCTCTCATCTCTTCTCAGGAGTCCTATCATCTGTTACTTTTAGATCTTATTGGCTAGTATATGACCAACATATGCATATCTCTGTTAAATTTAATGATATTTTTCAAATGTAAGTGATTGGATCAAAATTGTTTTGCATCTGCTTTTTCCTACATAACAGTTGCTGTCGCAAAATGCTTGCAGGTATAAGAATGAATTGCGGAAGGAAGATAAAGATAACCTTAGAATTCTACTTGAAAAGCAAAAGCATAAATTAGTAAGAGCATTTTACCTTACAGAGCTAGCTATCTGGTGTCTCTGAATCTAGTGTTGCAGAAATAAATTATACTTATCCCTCCGTTTATTGCAGGTTACTCCCGAAATTATCAGGGAGTTGGATAATAGCCGTAATCGTGGTGAGAAGGAGGATGACCTTATGTTGATAAATATCCTTTTGTTTTCTCTATATTTTATTTTCTTCCAGATTTTGTTGCCTTTGGGCTATTGTTGTTTATTTTTCTGAGGTTGTTCATGCGTTTCGTTTGTTATGATGTGATGATTTCTAGACAAAGATAATTAGTAGGAATAGATGGGAAGAATCGGCTATTCTGTTATAAAGCAAGATAATTAGTAACTTGTCTATGCAAATAGTTTTAACATTTCCCTTCTGGTGTAAACAAAGTTTTGACATAAAATCTTTTCAACAATATAGAAGTAATTCTCTTCCCCAACATCTCACTATCAAAAGTAAATTATAAGATGCATAAGTTGGACTTGTTTTTTTATATTATTTTGATTCATAATTTTATTTAATATTAATTTATTCAATCACCAACTTCTAAACAGAGTAAAAAAATATTATATTTAATATTTTTTTAATTGGAAATCCTCAATGATGATGTTTCTTGTCAGAATTAAGTTCTAATTTTGTTGGCTAAAATAGTTTGTAATGTAATGCGTTTTTGTTATTGGCATTTGATGTGCACCTAATTATCCATTATGGCTATGGCATATGATGGAGCTCTTTTTCTTCTTTTGCAATATGATGTGCACCTAATGCTTGTTTCCTTGACTTTCCATTACCATCTCCTGTTTCTGTGATCAAAAAAACTATTGAAGAAGACAGGTTTGATATTCCAGATGTACCTATGGAGGAGGATTGAATGCTATTGATGGCCTCAAATTTTCTTAATTGGTTGGTTTGCTCCTTTTGATGCTTTTGTACCAATAGAAGTTAGGTTCTCCCTGCAGCTGATTGACTGGGATTTTGGCAAAGCAGCTTTATATGTTCTGACGTGAGAAATGTATTGTTGTCTTATTATGAGGGAAGGAAATACAGAATCGAGCAGGCCTAGCTATCTGATGTCGAGGAACATCAGTGATTTCTACCAAATATATTAAATGGAAATAATTTCCTGTGCTCAGTTGTGGTAATTTGAAGATTCACTAAACTATTTAGTCAAGTCTTATTGTTCCCCAAGTTTTGAAACCTAATGTGGGGCCTGTTTAGTATGGTTACACTTCTATTTTTCTTAGAAAGATTATTTATCGTTAATGTCATTTATTTGCTCGCCAGGCCTCTTGTTTTTTCTGCACGGGTGATGGACCATCTTGTGCTTTTCTCAACTCTAATTTGATCAAGAGTAATGTGCAGGTTACATTTTCTTAAAATTAAATTTCAGTAGTATATGTGTTTTCGTAAAAAACTAGCGGGCAAAATTATAAAATTAGTCCTTTATCTTAGGGGTCAGTTACCCCCTGAACTCTTAAAAATCACAATCGAGTACTTCAACATACCGAAATGGTTACAATGTAGTTTTTTGGGTCAATTTTGGTCATGAAAGTGGATGGAAAGCTGATATGGCTCACGAATGGTCATGTAAGCATATGAGGTGGCGTGGATGGTCCACTAATAATTTATCCGCATGTGTAAACCCACGCGTGTTACCCAATTTTGCCCAAAACACACTGCTTAAAGAAATGAAAAACTTAGGGAAAATTTCAGTCTTCTTTGTTAAATCAAGTCACCCTAACCACGACATAAACCATGTTCTTCCCCTTCTTTCCCAATTCGTCATCTGTCTCTCTCCCAATCTCATTTCCTTTGCTTATTTCGTCAAATTAAACCTAGATTTCGTCGTCATCTGCATCTTCGCTTCAGCAACCGTATTTGGAGACATCGAAGGATGCATAAGATAGACATCAAAAGAAAAAAGAAAAAGCTTATGCAAAAAAATCAAGGTACGCATAATTTGGTTTTTTTAAATTTGGCGAACACTGTTGTTTTTTGTAATCGTAGTGAGACATTGTTGGTTTTTGGGTTCTTTTTTAAAGGTTTTATTTAATCGATAAAAAGTATTGTTTGTGGTCCTCTAATGTTCGGCATGTGGACGTTTGGATTTTTTTTAAACTTTGTTTAGGTGTTTTTTTTTTAAAAAAAAAAAAATGGGTTTATGTAAAGATTATGTGGTCCCCCGAGACATTGTTTTCCTTTTCGCGTGTTTTTGGGGTTTTTTTTTTTTTTTTAAAAAAATTTTTGGTCCCTTTCATGTTACTGGTTGTTAGACCTTTTTCCAACAACAAAAATATACTTGCTATTGTTATTTGCTGTTGTGTTGGTGTGGTGCAGTATTTCTGCAGACATCCGTTATAACCTGTATGTACATTATAATGGGTGCTTTGCACATAATTTTGGAAGATTATATGTAGGAGGTAGAGTAACCAGTGTGGAAAATGTTGACCCAGATAGGTGGAGCCTGTATAGGGTTTCAATGTTGTTAGGTCAGTTAAGCATTATGGATTACACAAACTTTTATTTTGTGATGCTTGGCATGGGCATGCAAAATGGTCTTAGAAAAGTTGACGTAGATGGTGATATAATGAAAATGGACATGGCAGCAGATCATAATGACTGGATTCAAGTGTATGTAGAACATTCATTTCAAAGAGAGTGTAACAATATTGATCTACCTGAACTTGTTCTATTTTTGGAAGGACCTAGTGATAATGATGGAAGGAATGCAGTAAAAGGTTTTGTACTTGATGTCCAAGGTAGTGTGAATGATACAGAATGGCCAAGAGATTTTGGGTATGATGAGATGCAATATGAGGAGGCTGTTAATGTTCAAGTTGAAAATGAGAGTGTTAGAGATAACAAAGGTCTTGTTGAGGATGAGGTTTTTTTAATGTTCATATTGATGTTGAGGGTGATGTTGATGGTGAGGTTGATGATGATGATACATTTCATGACCTAGTTGAGGAAGATACAAGTGATGATGATGACTTTATGACTGGAAATGAGAAAGATGATGATATGGACTGGGAAGAGGTTGTTGGTGGTGGTGCTGATGATGATGTAGTTAGGGTGCCTGATGTGGATGATGGGGCTGCTGATGTGGAGTCTAATAAACATAATGTAGCTGATGAGGATAAGGGTTACCTCCACACTCTAGAAAATTCAGATGGTGAAGGCAATGGCCCTGACTAGCCAGTGTTCAGGATGAGGGTTACCCTTCTATGCCTCCTAAATTTCAAATAATATACACTTGCTTTGAAGCTTGCAAAAGAGGTTTTCTGGTTGGGTGTAAGCCAATAAAAAGGCTAGATGCATGCCACTTGAAGCCACCTGCACATGGTTAGTTAGTTGCTGCTATTGGGATTGATGGGAATGATGATATGTTCCCAATAGCATATGATGTTGTGGAGGCTGAAATCAAGGAGACATGGACATGATTTTTGGAGCTTCTTCTCAGAGACATTGGGTCTGTCCAAGACAAAAAGTGGACTTTTATCGATGACCAGCAAAAGGTAATGAATTTTCTATTTCTATAATGAATTTACATTGTTGTTATAACTGTTGTTAGTACTATTGTTATTACTGTTGTTATTATATAGTTACTAATGCATTTACACTATGTGTTGAGACAATGACACAGGGATTAGTGCCCACCTTTCAGTCTATGGTCTGAGAGGAAAAAGTTAGATTCTGTGTGAGTCATTTATATGCCAACTTTAAGAAGAGATTCGAAGGAGAGAAGTTGAAGCAAGAGCTATGGGTAGCAACAAAGTCCACAACCTTTCATTGGAGGGAGACACATATGGAAAACATTAAAATGCTAGATGTTGATGCTTATAACTGGTTGATGGACCATGAGAGAAGGTTATGGTGCAGACATGTATTTAGCCAGTATCCAAAGTGTGATAATTTATTGAATAACTTATGTAAGACTTTCAATAGCTTCATCTTGGAGTCTAGAGACCAACCAATATTGACCACGCTTAAGATGATTAGGAGCCAGTTAATGGCAAGGTTTGTAAGGAGAATGGCACAAATGTCTAGGTATGAAGGTCCAATATGTCCAAAAATACAGACGCGGTTAGAGAAGTTGAAAGCAACATCTAGGAACTATTCTGCTTCATTGTCTAATGGGAAAAAGTTTGAAGTTTTTGTAGGTTCTGAATAGTTTGGAGTTGACTTGTTGATATTCTGTTGTGCTTGCTTCAAATGGGATCTCACAGGAATCCCATGCAAGCATGCAATAGCTGTTATTGTTGAAGCTAGAGAGACACCAGAATCATATGTGCATATCCACTACTGGAAGGCCAATTACCTAGCAACCTATAATCATAGTATTGAACCACTCAGTGGTCATTCCTTATGGCCAAAATCCTCTGTTGAACCCCTAGAAGCACCTGCCAATAGGAGACCCACTGGAAGGCCAAGAAGAAGAAGAAGAATTAGGGATCCTGATGAGCCAACTGATCCTTACAAACTGTCAAAGAAAGGTACAAAAATAACTTGTAGTGTCCTTGCTAGGGTTGGACACAATAAGAAAGGTTGTAAAGGACCTGACACTGTAACACCAAGTTCAAGTGGTAGAGAAAGAGAAGGGAGAAAAGGTTGAAGAAGAGGAAAATGAGGGAGTGGAGGAAGAGATTCTACTGGAGCGGGTAATGGTCAACATGTAGTTTAATCCCAACTTCTCATATTTTTTTGTTTTATTCATTTATAAAAGATGCTTCTCTCATTATTTTTCCTTTGTAGACTACTGCTGCTGTAGGTCAGAGTCAAGGTTTCCAAGGTTCCACTATGATAGACATACATTTATATTCATATTTGTGACGTTCATTCATTGTTTGTCAAACTAATATGTTTACAATTTTCTTCCCTAATTTGCAGATACCTGCTAGTGTTGGTGCATGTGTAATTCAATCTTCCCAGGTTCCATTAGGACTCTAAGAGAAGTAACATTAATTTTTTTTTTTTATATATAAGTTTGATTATTTATTTAAGATGTTTATTCAGTGTCATTTCCATTATTTCATAAACAGCGTGTTTTAGCTACTTTTGGTGTACCAGAGACACAAGCTTCCCAAATTACTTTTGTGAATCCAAGAGAGGTAACATTAATCCCTTAAGATGTTTAATGCATGGTCTATGATGAAGTTTATGCATGGTCTATGAATGAACTAACTTGAGAAATTTATGCAAAGAGTTTCTGATAGTAGTAGTGTGAGAAGGAGATCAAGAACATTCATGGGATTTAAAGTTCCACGAGCAAAGAAACCATCTCAACATTGACGATTGTTAACTATTTAAGTGTTTAAGATTTTTGTGAAGTTTATAACTTGATGATGAGTGATGTAAATGTCATTGCAATATTGATTATGATATTTTGATGATGGATTCTGTAAATGTTGTAGGACACTGGTATATGGTATATTGGGCAAATAACTTTTGTAAATGTCATAGGTATATGCTATATGGGATTTTGTAAATGCCATAGGTATATGGTTCATGGGATTTTGTAAATGTCATATTTATATATGGTAAATGGTATATGAGATTTTGTAAATGTCATATTTATATATGGTAAATGGTATATGAGATTTTGTAAATGGCAAAGGTATATGGTATGGGATTTTTTAAGATATTGGGAATGACATTTTGTAATGTCTTCTTGGATTCTATGGATATGGATTCATGAATAAAAAGTGATCTTTTTTTAGTAATGTCTGCTTCAACTTGCATTTTGTTTCCAATTAAGTCTCCAATTTACTGATGTTCAATTAGGGTAAGGTTTAATTGAAAATTTAAGTTTAGAAACTTGCAAATAGCATGACATATCATAAAGGATTATAAAGGAATATAAATTACAAAGAACAAATAAAGCTACAATGATTTTCATTACCAATCTCATATGGAAACAAACTGCCTTAACATATGGCAACAAACTACCTTATATTTCAACTCCAAACCCATTTATAAACTCCTCAAATAACTACCCATCCCCATCATTTGCAAGAACTCAAAAACAAATAACTAACACTACCACCTATACCAAATTATTATCTTAGACAACAAACAATATATACAACTAAAATTATTGGCAAGGAACAAAATACTCCACAGCACCACCAACAACACAAATTTCTTTTTTTTTTTTTCTTCTTGGAGCATCAAATTTCCTATCAATAATGACTACTTCATCTTCATCATCAGGTAAAGACGTATACTAGCTTGATCCACTATTATCCTATCTTGATATTTTTCGAAGCAACCCAGGAACTATTTGACAAGCTCTTTCGCACATTGGTGGGTCAAACCACACGAAATGTTGACAGGAGTCAGGTAATTGAAATCAATCAAAGCAACCCAGTAACTATGCAAACCAGATTACACAGCAAACCGAGCTAAAAAAACCCAGCAAATAGATTTCGAACTAGTGCAAATTTATAAAAAAAAAAAAAACAATTACCCCGTCTCTCCCATAGTCTAGAAACAAAGACCTGGGTTCGCATCGGTCCAAGAGGTTACCAATCTAGCTTGAACGCCACAATAGTAAGCTTGGAATCATGCCATCCTGAAATGCAGCAAACCCACGTACTTTGACACGAACTCAGTTCTTTAGATTGTTTTAGGGATAACAAAATCGTGGTTTGGGAAGGACAAAATTAACGTTTTATGAGAGAAATCCGTGACGAATGATATGAGATTGGAAAGAGGTGATGAAATTGGGGAAGAACTTAGGGTTGGGGCTTTCAGATCGCATTTAGGGAGGATAACAGCCTTGCATTGATTTGATGGAGGATAGAAAGTTTGGGATTTAAAGTTTCTAATTGATAATACGGTGCGTTTTGGCCCATCCACGCTCCCTCAGATGCTTACATGGCCATCCGTGAGCCATGTCAGCCTTCTGTCCATTTTCACAATTTGACGCGGTCAAAATTGACCAAAAGGATTACATTGTAACCACTTAGTTAAGTTGAAAGACTGAATTGTGATTTTTAGGAATTCAGAGACTCAATTGTAACCAACCCTTAAAATGAAGGACTAAATTTATAATTTGGCCAAACTAATATTAATTTGTCATTTTCATTTGTTTTGCCGTTATTTAGAGTCAATTTAAATATATTTAAATTAATCTGTTTAAATTTTATTAAAACAATTTTACTTTAAAAAAAGGTTTGAACAATCATTTTTCCATACAAAACTTGGAAGTAATGTTCGTGGAAATGCAATCTTGACAATGTACCCTTAAATGATACTAGTTTAACTAAAAAATTATATTTTACACAAAGTCACTAGCGATTTACTTTATTGAAATACATCTATAATTTCTTGAATATATTTACAAGAGCTTAAATATTTTTATATTTTCTTTTCATGGTAAACACTACATTAAATTGGGTGAGTATCTCAGAGATGAGACATGAGACAAAATCTCCCTTATTCAAATGCACATAAAAAAATAGACTTAACAAATTCTATTAACTCAATGGCTTTATAGTTAAATGATCATCAAATGATTATTGTTTATGTTTGAAAATAGATTTAATCCAATTTAATTATTTTCATAGAGATTTGAAAAATTAAATTTAAATTAAATTAAATTAATTTCCAAACATAATTATTGTCATGTTGCTACTTATTTTTGACTTTCGAGTTATCACATTAAGCTGCATGGGCATGATTAACCTTCTTATAACATCATACATATATATTAAAATTTTAAGATGCGATGCAGGAGGTGAAGGTTATAAAATATCTAATCTTTACTTCTAAAGCATAATGATTTTTTTTTTCTGTTATCACTTTATGAGATATTTCATTTTCTGTTCATTTTGTCGATCATACAAATATCTATCTTCCTTTCAATATCGGTGATGTAAAGAGATATTTTCCAATTACTCATTTAGGATTGGTGTATGCTGGCAGTCATGTGGGTGAGGCATGGCAAGATGTCAACAGCATCACAAGGACGACATTAATAGACATTGATGTTAATCCATCAATAAGAGGATATATTGAAAAAGACCCAAACGTTCTCTTTATTTTTTATTATTTCTCTATTTCTATATTATAAGTGCACTTCCATGTCACTGCTACATAGTTATCAGGGCCGATCAACAATCAAATCACTGTTTTAAGTATATATTTTCAATGTTTTAAAAGAATCAGATTGATCTAATCTTCGATTTACAATCGACCGACTGATAACTATGCACCATTATTGACCCAACAAGAGACCTCATTTATTCCTACATATAGGATAAATATTAGACACTTAATCACCCTTTTGTCTCCTGTTAATTTCTCCACATCTGGATCAATAGAAAAATCCGATGCAGCTTTTCTCATTTCATTACTAATTTGTCTAGTAAACTGTCCAATATTATAGTGGTGTCTACCCTTTAAATGCCGTTTTGTAGGGAATTGTGCATGAAAAATTAGGTTATGATCGATTGGAACAAAACGTGGGTAAAACAGAAGAAAGCAGTAAAGAGAAAAAAAAATTGATAAATCTTTAGTGTTTGATAAGATAATGAAAAATAGAAACAAAATAATAATCAATAGGATTGTAATTTCTAAATGAGAGAAAAAAAAAATTCATTTTTCTTAATTTATATTTTTTTATCCCAGCTTTTTAATTTTATCCTATTTTTTTCTATCATTTTTTTTTTCTATTGACTATAATTTAGAGATCAAATTATTTTTTAATAATTAAGGAATCAATGTTATTAATATTTATCAACATTACGAATGACGTGACACTCTTTGATCAAGATATTGATATTTCAAAAAGTATCTCTCAGCATGCAAAAATGCAAAAGAAGCAGCTTTTTATTGTGGGTCAATGTAGATTCCATAATTGTGGCTAACAGGAAGCAGAGCATCATCTTCTACTTTACCATTTTGGTAGCATTCTTCAAAGGGGGTATTCTGTTGCCTATTCCATACTACATCACCCTGAATAACTGATAACTCAATTTTTGTTACTTAAAGGGTTCTGTCACTGCTTCCTTTTCTCATTAAATTGTTATTGGCTTTTTCATGTGCATTTTCTTTTTCTGCTTGAAAAGAAAATAGAAGTTGGCCTGCTTGTGCTTGAAAGGTCAAGTAGCTTAGTTTAGCAGCTAGCTTGCCCCATGTGAAGAAGTTGAATTCAATCTGTGTTAATAAAATTAGCTTGCCCCTGATAACTCCATATTCTTGCTAGCTAGGTAGGTTTTACAATGAAGTATATATAAATAAATAAGTTGAATTTGCGATCGAAACCAAACGAAACATTATTTCTATGAGTGATACATGCACTAACGGTAATATTGATAAGAATTTTTGAAAAAGTAAATATTTTTACATATGTATTTTTTTTATAATATATAACAAAACTATTATTTTCAAATATAAAATTCATACTATAATTAACCAAATCAAAATAAAATCATAAATATTTTATTTTTATGAAAAATAAATTCAAAGAAAACCATTAAAAGAACAACGAACTTCCTCATTTAGAGTAATGCTCGATGTTTTTTCAAACTTTAAAATCATCGATAATTGAATATGAACAAAGACTTTCAATGGTTTTTTTTAACATAAATAATCAAGCAATCTGATAGAAACTTATCCTACATCTTGTTGCAAAGCTTGCTTTAACTATTTTCATTTGAAAAAAAAATTATGCTACACAACTCCCATCCTTTATCCCTTCTATCTCTATCTTTTACGGTAATTATGGAGCTCGAATCAGTCAATACAAGACAATCTAATCTAATCTTATACTTTTTTGTTTTCATTAGTGCATAACATAAAGACAATAGATAATTTTTTTTTTAAAACCAAATAATTTTATGTAAAATGCTGAAAATGCCATACTTAGTTTACGATTTCGAATATCATATTGGTCACGTTTGGAAACTGCGAGCACTAATTTAAGCAGATCCCAAATGCTCCGTAATATGTTTACTCCTATCTTTTATAATCTAAAACATAATACTGGAAATACAAAAATTAAAATTTTGAGGGGGCCATGGCCCCCCCACTTATCTACTCAAAGTTCTGCCCCTGGACTGATGCTAGTCACTATGTGTGGGTTTGCTGATCGATGCAGTCTTCATTTCACCATGTAGTTCCTATCCTTTGGGCTCCTGGTTTTCAGCACTATTAATTTTGATGACCGTGGAGGATTTTTGGCTACAACTTCCACATACATTGTATACTTTTAATTTTCATGCTTCCTCTGCTTGCAGCTACAGATACGGCAGCGTTTGAATATTAGTATTATTATGTAGAGTAGAAAGGATCCTGTTTCTTTCTGGTTTCCTAGCAGAAAGGACGGGTAAGTTTTAGGGCACAAATTAGTCATGTGCATATTCATGGTACGTGTTAATGATGATGTGTGTTTCATGCTCTGCTAGCTGCTTACTCACTGAGGATTCCAGCTCAAATTTACCTGCCAAATTTTGGATTGTTCTGGTAAGTTCTGAAAGTTTAAGAGTTGATGATGAAGCTGATGATGGCAGCACTCATATTATAAAATTATATATATTTTTTTAATACATGAGGTAAAAATCTATCTCACTTTTAAATAATAAAATATTTTTTTTTTTTTCGTTTCATATCATTTAAACGGAAGATGAATTTATATACTATATATCTCTTATAATACTACAGCAAACAAAAACTTCTGCATGAAAAAAAATTCTTTCTCAAAACAGAATGGTTAAGTTGATTGAAAAGCTTGTCTGCAGTTCTCATTCATATATATGGTAATATTATATTCGTACATATTAACAACCAAAAAAAAAAGGTAATCTTGATGATTTCATTCATGCAATTTTTTTATATTTTCTTACATATTATTTGATAATTTGCTTGTAATTCTAATCATTGAATACCCTATATTTTATTATTAAATACGGTTATCGTCTGTCACTTATTCATTAGAGTCCAAAAGGTTTACAAGAAAAATAGAGTAAGAAAATTAAGACTTTAAATAATAAATTAACTCGAGGAAGATTTAGAAGACACAATGTTTATATTTTTATTGATAAAATATATTTGTCTTATGTTCAATTTAAAACTAATATGACTGACAAGTTTAAAAAGGTTTTTTTCGATTCATTGAAGGTCTGTTGGGTTTGTGGGCTATGCAAGGCAGCCCTCTCCTTTGCCTTTTTCTCATTTTTTTTTTATGTAAGAGAAATCTAATCTAAGTCAGTTTTAAGTTATCTGAATTTGAGTCGTTTGTAGTGTTATTTTTTATGGAGGGTCATCCGATGCTTAAGTCAACGAGTGACCTAATGAAGAGAAGATGTGAGAATAGGTGAAGAGAATATTTAGGAGAGTATAATAAATGTATATTTGGAATAATGTATCATTTATATAAAGTTAAGAATCTTATCCTAACGAAAAAGATAATGAGATCCTTCAAAGTGAAATTACTTTTTACACTGATATGATTGGAGCTTCTGAATTCCCTTTCTTAACACTGGGAAATCCAACTGTGGCTAACTAGCTGCATCGAAGGGCAAACCATCTTAAATGGTCGTGCTCCTCAACCACACCCCGAAGATCTTGGCCACTCTCCTTAGCCAGCCAACACAAAAAGTAATAATTTATTCTTTACTTGTCTATTTCCTTGTTCTTTTTGTTTATTAGGACATCTTACATGGTCTTGTTTGTTTCAGTTGGGCATGTATACGACCATCTCTACCGAAAGAATAAACCTCATGATTGAGGTCTTACCTCAAGAAGGAGAGGGCAAGGCTGAGGTCCGAGGTGAAAGCCTTAGAGAAGGAGATTGACCAGCACTGAATTTCGTGTGACCAGCATCAAATGGGGGCATAGGAGGCGCGGGCACAGACTTTCGGGTCATGGCAAAGTCGGAGCAAGAGGTTGAGCTCTTAAACGCTGAACTGGCTACTGCGAAGGAAAAGGTCGTCGAGGACTACTTGAAGTCCAAAGTTTATGAGGACGTCCTCTACGACAAGGCCTTAGAAGAGTGGCTGAATGGTTATAAAGAGGCCAAGGAGCAGATAGGCCAAGTCTTTACGGACAAGGGCCTCGACCTGGACTTTATCAAGCCTTTCGCTGAGGGGGGGATTCAGACAACAGATGACCCGAAGCAAGAGGACGGGGATGAAGACCAGGCGGTGATCATCCTTGACGAGGACGACTATGCCCTGGAGAATCAGACCTCAAAGGTCCCAGAGGTGAAGCATGCTTAAGGCTCTTTCCTTTAAATAAAAATGATCACATTATAACCAACCGAAAGTTTTGAGTTCTTTTAACGAAATTCATAGTCTAAAAATTAAAATGCAATGAATACGGGTTCATAATTATTTTATTCAAATTTTCCAATCTATTTGTCTCTAATGTAGCCCAAAATCAATATATAATTTTTTTATTAAAAATATATCAGTAAATTCAAGTTTAAGAGAATCACGATGAGAGTGTTCAAATGATGAGAAACTGACTGTTGTAACATCATTATATAATTAAAAGAAAAACCAAAAGAGGAAGTCATTTTACATATGTCAGATGCCAAGTTTCAAACCTTTTAATTTAACATTTTAAATCATTATCCATCAATCATTTTAAAGTGAAAAAATAACATTAAAAGTTGATGAAAATGATAATACTGTAAACAAGTGAAAGTTTGAGGTCTATTTTTTGGTCAAATTCGAAGTTTAAAAACTTAAATGTAATGTATCCCAAGTTCGACATGAATTTTTTATTCAATTTTCTTAATTTAATTATCTAAAATTAGCCCATGATCAATATATGTTTTTTTATAAAAAAAAAAATCAGTAAATTTAAGTTGAACAGATTCATGATGAAAGTGCTCAAATGATGTGAAACTGCAAAGTGTAACGTCAATTAATATATATATATATATATATATATATATATATATATATATATAACAAGAAGTCGTTTTAAATATACAACCAAACCACCAAGAACAAGAATTTCATTTTCAAATTTTTTTAATACTTTGTCAAAGAAAAGTGACTGACTGAGACTCAGACTGTCTTCTAAAGAGAATTGGTAATTTGGTATATTGAACTTCATCATTTGCATGGTTGCTGGTAGGGGGCAAAGGGACAAAAGTTTAAAAGATTAAAAAAATAAGAGAGTGCATGTATTAACCTTTATTTGCCTCTCAAAGGGGAGAATTTACTCATTTTAGAGCGGCTGCTGTAGCTTTCTTTCATTACTACCTTCATATATCTAACAATAAAAAAGAAATATGGACCATATTCAATCTGCGGCGAATCTAGTAAAAGAAATCATTTCCTTTGGTCTCCTTATAACCAACAAATACGCTACCACTGTCCCTTTTTTCTTTTCCTAATAATTTCCCTTCTCCCTCCTAAACTTATTTACAATTTCTACCTGAATAGACGATTCAGGCTATGGTCAAAACTTCATAACGAAATCCCTGCATATATAACTTCAACAATCCGACGCCGCAAAGTTCCAAGTCTTGAGAAAATATTATATATGCTTTCAAAGAAATCCAAGACTTGCTTAATATTTGTCATTGTGAAATCTCAATAGTTGAATTTTGCTTCATCTTTTAGACACCGTCAGATTTTGGTCTAAAATGAATCACTTTTTTTTCTGTCGAAAGCAGTTCTTTGAGCAAATCAAGCTTATAAAAGAGCAATGGAAAGTGAGACTGCTCGAATTAATTAAATATCGAGATATATTGATTTGTGGGTGTCAATTAGTTTAATTGAAAAACTATAATGATCTCAAAAAAAAATGTGTTCGAATCTCATTCGTATTAAAAAATCGAATCTTGTTCGTGTCAAGAATTCAATTCAAACTCATATCAAGTATTCAAATCCGGTTTACATGTATTAAAAATTCAAATCTCGCTCATAAAAAAAAAAAACAAACAAATCTCACTCTTAAAAAAAAAAAAAACAAACAAACAGAAATCATGGGATAAGAGAAGGGGAAGTGTTACCTCCCACTCTCATGATTATAGCCTTTTATGAAAAAAAAAAAAAAAAAAAAAATTGAATGGCTTTAAGTTGATAAAGTCTGACCGGAAACCCATGTTGGATTTTAACCTCACAGTGCAAAGCATAGTGCACACTACTACTCAATATAAAAAAACAAAACAAGAACATGACTGTTCATGCACTAGATATCAATCTAGCTAATAAAAACCTCAAAGCCAACTACATATCAAAAAAAGACACTGTTACTACATACCGAGAAAAAAACACAATCCATAACTCAAATGACCAGAGAAACCCATCCCTCATGGAACCCCATATATATATATATATATATATATATATATATATATATATATATAAAAGTGGACAATATAACATGATGAGGATTGAGGAAGACAATTTTCAATGGACCCTCCATCCAACCACCATAACATGGATAAACCACCATATGTGATGCAAATTGGTTTATAGACATTGCAATTTGCATATTCTCAGTGATGGGTGTAAACGATCCGAGACCTGTCAATCATATAAATTATAAACAAAAAGAAAACAAAACAAGGTTCACCTCAAAATAGGACTACATCTTACCAGAAGTTTTCACTATTATCAACCTCACAAATCTCTCGTTACAATGTGTACTCAGTACATAGAGATTATTTATAAACAACTTAAGACGCCCTAATTAGAGTTTTCGCGCTACTGCAGAATTATGGCTATTCATAGGCCCAAACCGCCTAGGAAAAAACCAGACCCAACTCACTTACTGGGCCTAAGCCCAAGTCGTAGGGGGTTCTACAAATCTTGACCCGTTGAAGTATGCACTAACTCTAACAATCTCTCACTTAGTAAATACTTCATAGACATGGCAAACGTCCTAGAACTCTGTTTTTTCAATCACATCTCAGTAGCACACCACTCAAACTTCATTAGACTGACTATCTTAGTCAAGAAATCTGTGTTGTTCACTGTTGCATCAAATTTCTCCAAGATTATCACCTTTTCTTCAATCTTTTCCCGGATGAAGTGATATTGAATATCAATGTGTTTTGTCCATGAATGAATGCAGAATTCTTTGCTAAGAAGATAGCACCTTGATTGTCACATTTCACATTCATTGCTCTTTGTTTAAATCCAAGCTCAGCACACAACCTTTGAAGCCAAATCGCTTCCTTTCCAGCATGAGTTATCGTTATATACTATGCTTCTGTGGATGAAAGAGCAACAACACTTTGCCTCTTGCTCATCCAACTCATCTCCTCACCAAACAGATTGAATACATATCTAGTTGTAGACCTTCTACTATCAATGTCTCCTCCCTAGTCAGCATCAACGGTTCCTACAATATTAAGATTCTTCTTACCTCTCATACCTCCATAACACAATGCAAACTCTGACATGCCACAAAGATATCTAAGAACTCTCTTGATTGCAGTCTAATCTCTTTCCCAGTATTAGACATATATCTGCTCAATACTCCCACTGTTTGGGCAATATCTGGTCTCATACATACCATGGCATATATCAAGCTTTCAACCGCATTAGCATAAGGTATATGCGCCATCTCTTTAACTTCTTCCTCCATCTTTGGACATTGTTCCGTAGATAACTTAGTTCCCAAAGGCATGGGAGACCTTACCGGCTTGCTGCTAGACATGTTAAATTTCTTCAACGCTTTTTCTCGCTCAGCCACAGTTTTCAATTTTCACGGTTCCTCTTTATCTACATGCCCAAGATAAAGTTTGTTGGCTTTAGGTTTTTCATGTCAAACTGCCTTGCCAACGATGCCTTTACAGTGCTAATCATCTTCCTGTTATTTCCAATCAACAACATATCATCAACATACAAGGTTAAAATGAAAAAATCAACCCCTAACTTTTTCACATAGACACAATGATCAGTATAGCTGCAAGTGAACCCAAACTAAATAGAATATGTGTCAAACCAAGTGAACCCAAGCGGGACACCCGAGGTCGTCGGGGGTTCTATATATCTGGACCTGTTAAAATATGCATCAACTCTAACAGGGTGTACATCAACTTCTATTGCTATTGCTATGCTTACTAATCCCCGTTATTGGATGGAGGTGAATGAGCCATTTATCCCTTCAAATCCTCTCAAAGTTTAATTTTTTTCATTTCTCGTTTGTTTCGGAATTTGTAGAGACAATGCAAAAGAGAAAACGAGAGAATTTGGATGGATACTCGTATCCTCTCATTCTCTATCATTTTCTTCGATTCAAGCATATATACCTTTTCAAGTGTTGAATTTAAGAGAGGAAGTGAGACAATACAAAAAGAAGAATTGTATTGAATGGTGTAATTTACTTACAAAGGGAGCTATCCTATTTATATAAGCTAATAGGAGAAGTAAAGCTATACACAACCAATGTGGGACTAAGCCCATATAATACATTAACATCCCCCCTCAAACTCAAGGTGGTAAGTGGGAGGTGAACTTGAGTTTGAAAACCAGAGAGTGAAAGCGTCCGGGTGGATGAGCCTTAGTGAAAATGTCAGCTGTCTGATCAGCTGAACTGACGGATTGTAGACGAACCGTATTCTGGAGAATGTGATCACGGATGAAGTGGATATCATTCTCGATGTGTTTTGTACGCTCGTGGAAGACATCATTGTGAGCGATCTGAATAGCACTCCTGTTGTCACAGTGTAGGATAGTGGCAGCAGGAGAAGAGATACCCATGTCAGCGAGTAGCCATCGAAGCCAGATAAGTTCTTGAGTTGCATCAGCCATGGCACGATATTCAGCTTCAGTACTGGAGCGAGCAACCACAGTTTGTTTCTTACTACGCCAGGAAATGAGAGAATTGCCCAAAAAGAAACAGTAACCAGTGGTTGAACGTCTGTCGGTGGGGTCTCCGGCCAAATCGGCATCAGAATAGGCTTGTAAAACGGGGGCAGACTGTGCTGAGAAATGAAGCCCATGAAATAAAGTACCCTTGACGTACCTAAGAATGCGAAGAGCAGCCGAGTAATGGGTGGTCCGAGGAGCGGACAAGAACCGACTGACCTGATGAACGGCATAGGCAATGTCAGGGCGAGTGACAGTAAGATATACAAGACTTCCAACCAGTTGACGATATAGAGTGGCATCCGAAAGAGGTGAACCATCGAGTGGGGTAAGTCTGACATTCGGCTCGAGAGGAGTAGTGGCAGTGGTTGAGTCAGTGATCCCAGCCTTGGAAAGGAGGTCCGAGGCATATTTGGCCTGAGAGAGAAAAAATCCATCAGAATTAGATGAGACTTCGAGGCCAAGAAAATAGGTGAGCACGCCAAGATCTTTCATCTCGAATTGGCCACTGAGAAACTTTTTGAGTTCAGAAATACCATGTGGATCATCTCCAGTAATAACCATATCATCCACGTACAGTAAAAGAAGGATAATACCGTTGGCAGTATGGCGGATAAACAGAGCCGAATCATGAGCACTCGGTGTGAACCCAAACTGATGAATGGTAGTGCTGAATTTGGCAAACCAAGCACGTGGAGCTTGTTTTAAACCATATAAGGCACGACGAAGGCGACAAACTTTGTTTCGAGTGGCATCCAAGCCGGGAGGTGTATGCATATAGACTTCCTCAAGAAGTTCCCCATTCAGAAATGCATTTTTGACATCCATTTGAAATAGAGTCCATCTTCGAATGGCGGCGACAGTAATGAGTGTACGGACAGATGTGAGCCTCGCCACTGGAGCAAATGTCTCTTCATAGTCAATGCCATATTCCTGAGCAAATCCCTTGGCAACAAGTCGGGCTTTATATCGTTCAATAGAGCCATCAGAAAGTGTCTTGATCTTAAACACCCATTTGCACCCAATAGGAGTTTTTCCAGCGGGTAGATCAACAATATCCCATGTATGAGTTTTAGCTAGGGCCTGAAGTTCTTCATCCATTGCTTTCTGCCAAAGAGGATTAGTACTAGCCTCCTTATAGGATTGAGGCTCATGCAGATGAAGTATAGTGGAAAAACAATGATAATCACAATGGTAATCAGCAAGATGAGAAGGGGGGTGAGTTACCCTAGTAGATCTGCGGGGGTGATCTGGAGGATGGCGCTAAAACTCATACATGGGATATTGTTGATCTACCCGCTGGAAAAACTCCTATTGGGTGCAAATGGGTGTTTAAGATCAAGACACTTTCTGATGGCTCTATTGAACGATATAAAGCCCGACTTGTTGCCAAGGGATTTGCTCAGGAATATGGCATTGACTATGAAGAGACATTTGCTCCAGTGGCGAGGCTCACATCTGTCCGTACACTCATTGCTGTCGCCGCCATTCGAAGATGGACTCTATTTCAAATGGATGTCAAAAATGCATTTCTGAATGGGGAACTTCTTGAGGAAGTCTATATGCATACACCTCCCGGCTTGGATGCCACTCGAAACAAAGTTTGTCTTGGCAGCTTGTGTGGCAAGAGCAACGGGTGCTGCAAGGGCAACATCTGTATGAGATCCCTGTAATGTGGCGAGACGTGTTTCCTCACTGAGTAGATCAGAAAGAACGTCGTTTAAGGGAGGTATTGCGCCTCGGTGTAGGATTGAAGCTCTTACAGGTTCAAATTCCTCTCTCAAGCCCATCAGGAATTGCTTAATGCGTGTCTCAGTTCGGTACTTTCCATGAACATTGGCGTCTTTTGTGCATTCCCAAGTTGGCTCAGTGAGAGCTAACTGGTTCCACACGGCAGTCATCTGAGATAGAAAGCTGTTGATAGTTTGTCCAGGTTCTTGGCGCATGCTATGAAGGATGGAAAGAAGACGATACCGATTTGAGATGTCTGCCCTGGTGTAGCGGTGTTGGAGAAGATCCCAAGCTTCTTTAGCTGTATGGAGTGTACCAAATTGAAGTTTGATTTCTGCGATAATAGTGGCACGAAACCATGTGAGAATCTGGTGATTTTTGCTATCCCAGTCCTCTAGACGGTCAACATATTTGTCAGCATCTTCATCGTCTTTCTTCTTGGGTTCAGTGATATCTCCAGTCACGTAACGCCACAATTTATGTCCACGGAGGAAACCAGACATTTCTTGAGCCCACACAACATAATTAGATTCATCCAGAACAGTAGTAATAACCCGGGGTAAGTACGATTCAGCCATAGGCACAAAGAGGAAGGTGAACCTCCAAGAAACCGGTGATGTGGCGATCAACTGATGATGTGGTGGTCAACTGGTGACGTGGCACTGACGTGTCAGTGAGGTGGCGTTGATGTGGCTTTTAGGGCTGACGTGACAGAAGCGTTTCTGAAACAGGAGCGGCAGCGGAGATGATGTCGATGAGACTCCGACTATAGTGATGACCCAACAGGTATGAAAAGGATATACTAAAAGTTTTTCTGATGTGAAGGATCCACTAATAGTGGCAATCAAAGAGCATACTCAACTCTTAATATACCGAGAATTTCTGATGTGAAGGATCCACTAATAGTGGCAATCACAGAGCATACTCAACTCTTAAAATACCGAGAACCATTATGGCTCTGATACCATGTTGAATTTAAGAGAGGAAGTGAGACAATACAAAAAGAAGAATTGTATTGAATGGTGTAATTTACTTACAAAGGGAGCTATCCTATTTATATAAGCTAATAGGAGAAGTAAAGCTATACACAACCAATGTGGGACTAAGCCCATATAATACATTAACATCAAGTATCCTCGAAAAGCTTTATCTTACTCGACAAATAGCAGTTTTCCAAAATACTCAATACTCCCCCTCCCCCCCTCAACAAATAGCATGACTACTAAGTGCTATTGTTGCATCAATTTTAAATCTCATCAACAATAGTCCAATCGCAAAGTAGGCTAATAAGTGATGAAAATATCCTTCATATTTCATAACATATGCCAATAGCAATCTGGGGTCACCATTCCCATAAATCCCATTGTAAATGGAGAATTCTATTCCGCTGCAGAAGCATTGCATTTGCGTAGAAAATAATCCTCATCCCATTTGAGTTCATGTACTGTTGAGAACTTTCCAAAGTTGACTTAAAAAGAAGAAGAATTTATCCTCTTAAAAGTTGAATTAGACAGTTATCGAATCAAGTCACTTTTACCAACAATCTTGTAAGACACCCATCGCTCTCAAAAGAAGAAAATAAAAATATATATTATACGTAAGGCATAGATTAGATTTTTTTAGTAAGGTTACTAAAGTTGTAACTATATTTTTTTCCAAATTGACGTTTCCGACTCTCTCTCATAACGACGTGCCATCTGTTAATAAAATCCCGTTTTTGTTCCTCTCAGATTTTGTGTGGACTGATTCTATTATGATGGGACCAAAATCATATCGGTTTAAATATCTCACTTGTTACTTCAAATCTTTAATTTGTAGCACTTAACGTGATGTTTCTATTTGTCATTGGTTAATTTGTCGGTACGAAAATCCAAATTGGTGAGGCCAAATTATCGTTTGGCAGATTTCGAATGAGATCAAAGAGAGATTTAGGCGGTGTTTTAATCAGAATTTCTACAGATTCAACGTGCTTCATTGTTCATTGTTCTAACTCTGTAATCCCTCGAGAAAAAAATAGACCAACTGTCAAATATCTGCAGAAATAGACCCACTGTTGCCTATTGATTTTGATGCAACTATAATCTGAACACTTTTTGGTCTGTCCTTGGACAGCCATTGGTACATTTCAGTGTAATTTCTAAAGCAAATTCCTAACTAAAACCTCCCAAAAATTAATGATGGTATCATGAAAAGAAGAAAGATTGATGAATACTAAAAAGGGTACTTGTATAATTAGTATAAATTCCATTATTTGCAGAGCCAAAACAGAGTACGACAGAGAATTACAGAGACTGAAAATATAAACAAACACATCACTTGTATATTTTGTAAATTATGTACTTTTTTTCATGCACATTAAGTGAAAGAATAAGCAGAAAACCAGCTGAGCTTCAACGCTACCTACACCCAAAAGCTACAAGCTGCTCCCCTCAAAACCTTTCACTGTAATAAAAAGAAACCAAAAAAAGTAAATGACCTAAGCAGAACCCACAAAGCAGGGGGTTTTCACAGTAAAACACAGTAGAAGATTCCGGGGACGTATATATGCACACATCCCTCTGATAAATCTCCTCTCCAATCTGCTACCAATCTACAAACACCATGAGTTTATTACACAGATATGAATAATCAGGCCTGCTTCTCCAAATCCTTCGCGCTAATAAACGTTCCGTGAAAACCATAGGGAACTCGAGATGGAAGCTTAACCGTAGCTTCCAACTGTAAATTCATGGCGTTCACAACCTGCAGCTCTGATTTCCATGTCTTCTCGTCGTGAACAAAAGCGAGAATATACCCATCATCTTCTTTCTCCGAACAAGGGTCTCTGGGTAAAAACAAAGGCTCACCACCAAACCTTTGGTCTCCATAGACATATTTCTTTACCTCTCCAGTTGAAAGATCAACTTTTGCAAAACCTGAAACTTTGGGCCATGGCTCAGCCAAGGCTAAGAACGCGAACTTCGTTTTCCTCCCAAGTAAGTTCCGGTTCACCATCCCTGCTTCTAAGTTCACTTGTTCAGTGGCTGACATGATTGGGCGGCGCGTGGATTTTCCTGTCTTCAAATTGAGCCGTATTTCAGATAAAACGCTCTTCAAACTCTCATCACATTCATTAAAAATGGAGTCTGGTGGGGTCATACAGGACCCAATCACCACAACCTCATCAGTCTCCGGCTCCTCCCAAGCATTCCAGAGATGAAAACAGAAGCAATCAGGAGCCTCAATCCACCTGATTTTATCAGAGTCAGTTGCATTCTTATTCAAAATCCCAAACCTCGACATCTTGTTCTTGTCATAGATAACAGGAGACCCACCACGGATCATTTCAGGCAACTTGAACACTACTTGTTGATCAGGAATCACCACGAAATTCTCTGTAATAGCGAAATCGTGCATCATTGTTGATTCATCAAGAGGGATTTCAACGTCAGGGTATTTTTTCCCATCAGGGGAAAATCTGAAGTACTTGAGGTATGGCTTTTGAACGACGTTGTAGCTGAGGGCAAAGAATTCACCGGAAGATGGGTCGATTTTTGGGTGAGCGATCATTGTTGATTTAAGTTGACCATCGAAATCGTATCGGCCAACGGTTTTCAGGTCACCTGAGGGAGTAATTCGAACATGGTAAGGCAAATCATCTTCAGACATGGCGAGTAAGTGACCGTTAAAGTACACAAGACCTGCGTTAGCGACACCTGTCCCGTGACAGTGATCAACTAATCCGAATGCGCCACGTGCGTAGAAGAGGAGGAGCCTTGCGATACCAGAGTGGCCATGAAGCTCACCTATGGCTTTAGGGAAAACAGAGCGACCCAGAGCACGCTCTTGAGTTAAACGGTTCGTTTCGGTGAAACGGCAGGCGTAGCTGGCTGAACCGTTGTCAATCTGAACAGCGTGGACCATCCCGTCTCCGTCGAAGAAGTGGTGGCCGGCGATTGGTTCGTGAAGTGGGTTTGCTCCGTTTCTCATGTAGACGCCTTGAATGCATTCAGGTATTTTCCCGGTGACCGGAAGAGCTTTCCGGACGGACTGCTCCAGCACCGGAGCGAAGTTTCCGGCGATTTGTACACCTGGGTCAGCTGTTTTGGGGAGTGGGTGTTGGCGCTCATGTGAGACCAAAGCGCTCTCCACAGCATCTAAAGCCATAGCTGCTGCTCTCTGCAAAAGATTCCATTGTGGAGTTGCTTGTTTATCAGGTGATGAAGAAGAAGGAGAGTGAGAATGAGAAGGATTCTCTTTTGGGTATTTTGGGGTAGGAGTGGTAGTTGTTGATGGCGGGTGCTTTGGAGATTGTTTAGCGAAATGGGGAACGGAAGGAGTGTGAAGAGAGCAAGAAATGTTGGGCTTGCTACTGGGCCTGTGCATAGAAATTGAAGCTGAAGCAGAGCTAGAGCCCAGATCTAGCAATGAAGAAGAGGTTGAAGATGATAATTTAGGCTTAACCCATGTTCTTGTAGTTGCTGCTGCTGCAGGTGTAGCCATGGTTCTCTATTTTGGCTGTAGTAGTAGAGAATTATGAAAATTGATTTGACTTTCAAAGGAAAAAAAAACAGTTGGAAACTTTGATATTTGTTGTTAAGTTTCAATTTGGAGAGAGAAAATCGAGAAATAGAGAGAGTAGAGATTTGGAGTATGTAAGTTGAGAGGAGAGTAGAGAGAGAAGAAGGGTATATATAGAGGCAGAAGAGGGGCAATGAGGTCCACTGAGAAGACCACGTGTTAGATAAGCAGAAAGGGGGACTGGAATTGGATTGACAATAAGAGGGTGTACCGGGGGGGGGGAAGGGGTTGCGGGACATAGTTGCCTAATTCTTTGACACGAACGCGCAAACCCTCCTTTCGCCAAGATCATTATATGATGACGTATATGTCTATTTTTTTTATTAAATTAAAAAAAATTACTTCTTCTATGAATGTTTTTTCCTCAAATTTTCAGTTTGTTTCTTGAGAAAATCTATTTTTACCACTTAAAAAGCATGTATAGCACACGTGAAATTTCGTACATATTGCTTGCGCAACAAAATTACTCTAATTTTTAATTTTATCGTGACAGAAAATTGTTTTGTATTAAGAGAGAGAGAGTGTGTGTTTGGGCTGCATTGGGTGGGGAGGATATTATTGAAAATTTGCTTTAAAAACTTTATGTCCATCATTAAATGTTTATTTTTTTTTATTATTCAGAATTAGTTTCTTAAGTGGAATTTTTCAGACAATCATCGGTTTATTTTGATTTTAAATTAGTAATTATTTTGATTTAATTGGTCATTAAAATCTTTTATTAGAATGATGGTGGACATTAAAGTGTTTTTTTAGTTAGTAGTTTGTCAGTTGGTCATTAAAGGGTTGTATTGATTTGAAATGCAATTATTGATTTCCAAAAATGCAATACTAATTTTAACAATTATTTTTGTATTTTATAAATATCTTAATAGTTGCAATCAAAATTCAATGAGCTTTTTCTGTAAAATATAATTTATTTTTTATTATTTTATTTATCTTTTAACTTTATTTTCGTTTGAGTCATTTTTTATATAAATTTGAAGTTTTTTTTACGTAAATTTACAAATAATTAAGTTATTGTATTTTGAAAGATGATTACTAAAATTATTTGTATTATAATAAAGTAAAACCGCTTTTTAGAGACAACGAATTCATTTTTATGTCTAGGTATCTTCTTTCAATTTTAATGTTGTTTAAAAAATTGAGAGGGAGAGAGGATATGTAATTATCATGGTACACCTCTAAATCCCGCGTTCTTGCCTCTTAATTTGGCCTTACACGTGGCTTTCTATATTCGTGCCTACCGTCACCTGGATATGTAATTGGTCTTAGTACATCTCTAAATCCCGCGTTCTTGCCTCTTAAATTGCCATTACACGTGGCTTTCTCTCTTTGTGCCTACCGTCACCTTGAAAATTAACACCACATCACATGCCCCACACGCTTGCCTTCCCATGTTCAGCTCTTTTATTTTACTTTATTTTATCTCTTGCTAAAATACTGTAAAAAAAACTTTGCCTTGTTCGTGACTCCATCATGATGTTAAAAGAGATAGCTAAACTATTCTTTTTAAGCCCTAAAACGCGCCTCCTTATTTAGTATGCGAAGACTATGCATTAATCGTGTTCTGATTGACTAGCAAAAAGATAAAAGGTTGAAGTGTTGAAACCATAATGTTTTAGGTTTTACTCTTGTTGCGGTGTGAATTATTTATTTATTTGTTTATTATTTATTTTTTTACGGTATAAGTTAGTAAATAGTGATAGTTAATAATATAAATTATTTTAAAAAAATGTAACTACTGTTGGAGATATTGTGAATGCAGAGTGTAAGAAATAAATGAAATATGATGACTTTAAGATACGTATTAACATTGTTTTTTAAGATTTAATTTGTTCTTATTTGATTGTTTTTAGTTCTCACAAATAGTTTTCTAAGAAACTCAAAGTCTCTGAGAATCTATTAGAACAAATTTAAAGATTTTTCTTTGAGTTTTCTTTTGAAACAATGAAGAATTTGACTGTAGATTTTTTTTTAAGAATTTCATAAGAAGAGGAATAAGAAGAAAATCTGTAAATTAAAGTTAGTTTTTTTTTAAAAAGTTATTTATAGTATTTATAGTGATTCTTTAAACTTTTAACAGTCACAAAAGTAAAGAGTTATGATCTAAAGACATGATTATTGGAGAAAGAACATAATTCTTGAAAAAATAGCTGTTGAAAAATTGAAAATTTTAAAAATAACGAACGAACAAACAATCGACTTTACATTAATCCCAATCGATTGAGTTAATGTCTCTGGAGGAATTAGGAACAAAAAATTCTATATGATTTTTTGGGCAGACTATTCTTCTTATTAATTTAAGCAAAACGCAATGTGAAAAGAGCCGTAGTTAAGTAGAATTTGGACTTAAATAAAAATTGGGTTGGAGATAAAAATCCGAGTTTTCCACCATTGTAGTTTACTTCTTCCTTTCTTCTACCAATATATGTTCGGTGCATTTCCACAAGACTTTCTTTTTTTTTTTTTTTCGATAATAGCATTCACATAAGTAAGCACACCTAAAAAGATGTTTGCCTATAGCTTTGGTTAAGTAGGGATTATATGAACCAAAAGGTCAGGATTTTCTCCACTATTAAAGATGAAATTTTGAATTGCACTAGAGGACGTAATACTCATTCAATGATGCATCCATTTAAAAAAATATTATTTATTAAAGAGGATGTTGATTTAAAACAAAACATCCAAAATGATTTATCATATTTTATTGAAGTAATATTATATGCAAATAATATAATTATTGATTTGATTACAACATAATCATATCATGAGTGGAGGGATTGGAAAAAAAAAAGTCTAATTTTTTCAATTTATAATATTAAATTTTAATTGGAGTCCTGGTTAAGTGGCTCCCAGCCTAAGATTCCAACTAAATATACGAGATTTGACTATGTTAAAAGAAGAAAGTTACTAAGTTAGATGGTCTGATGGACCGATGGTCATCCTTAAAAGTTACTGTAGTAAAGAGTAGACTAGTACTCCAGTAATTTTTTGAGCATTGAACATTGGATCTCTTTTGGGCCCAACCCTCTCAAGTGCATACAATTATTTTCCTTCATCTTTGAGTTGCAAGTGCAATTATTTTCCTTCACTCTCTCTCTCTCTCACACATCTTTGAGAGTTTAGGGCATGCAAGTGCAGCTCTCTCTCTCTCTCTCTCTCAATATACTAAATTACTTAATTGGTACATTTGTTTGTCTATGCTTTTACGAAAGGAACTTATCACGTATTTGTCTAATGTATCAAAAAAAAAGAACTTATTAAGTATTTGTCTAATGTATCATAAAAAGTTATTACGAATCAATATTTATTCAGAATTTTCATACTTTTGGTCATTGTAACTCTTTTTTTTGCTTAACTAATAATTACTTGGTACAGTTGTTTGTCTATGCTTTTACGAAATGAACTTATTAAGTATTTGTCCAATGTATCAAAAATAGTTATTACGCATCAATATTTATTCAAATTTTTCATACTTTTGGTCATTGTAACTTTTTTTACTTAACTAATAATTAAGATAAAGCATGTTAATTTGATTATAAAAAAATTGAATACTATTATTTATGAAATAAAAAAATATTTATTATAAAATTAGAAATTTAGATAGTTAATTTTTAATTAATATATTTTTTAAATTTTCAAATGTCAAGATATGAGAATACTGAATGGAGAAAATTTCGTAAATTGTGCTCTATCCAATAAATAAGATGAGTATGACTTAAAATGCGAAGATTTCTTGAAGTTGTCTTTGTTATGTGTTATAAATTGATCATATATATGTTTATGTATAACCTAATTAAGTTAGCATCAATATCCTCTCTAGTAATTGGAGAATTTTTTTAGATTAATGCACCATTTGATTAGTGTCATGTCAATATAATGGATGATGTGACATTCATCAAATGGTTCATTTATCCAAAAATTCTCTCTATTTACTTGATAAAATCTAGCCCATTGAAAATATATTATTTTAATTTACTAAATTTGCCCCCTGAATAAAAAAATCTTGACTCTGCCCTGAATTTTATTACCCATACAAAATCTCACAATACAACTACAACTCAACTCACTTAAAGTATGAGAAATAATCGATATATAGTGTTTTCTCTTCTTTTTTTTACTTAGTAAAGAAATTATATATACATCATGAATTGAGAGACGACACTCGTATCGAAACTCGAAAGGCAAAGCATATGATAGTAAGAAGTATATGTATATATATGCACACATTGAATAATCTTGAAATTCTAATTTTGAAAATAAATCCCTATTCAAAAAATGAGAAAGGTGTAAGGAAAAATGATTTATGCAAGAGACAAGAGCATCATTCATGATTAACATAATTAAGATACATCAAGATTTAGGTTAACAACGTGCAATTATGTCGTAGAAGATACACCATGTAATACGATTATCTATAAAACAATAAACACCATTGAAATTAAGGATTGGTTATGTTAGCAATAGCCACTCACACGCACTCTCTCGTATGTGTCTCATATCAAGTTTTCTGTCCCTCTCAATTTTACTGTAAGAAAGTTTTGGTGGGCAAACTATCCTCTACATATCAATAAGAATATATAGAGTAGTGTTTTAACTGATGGGGAAGAGGGTCTGATCTAATAGGTTTTATACCTTAATTGGGTCCTCACATACACCATATAACAGTTACACTATCATTACCAAGATGTACTATAGCCCTAGTTATCGTATAATATTATCTCATATATGAGTTTATGTATCATGCTCTAAATTATCAACCCATTTTATTCAAATGAAAACCACAATTATTACCAATGTGATAAGCTCACATAAGAGAAAATTTTCCAATAAAAAGTGCATGACCAAAAATGTTACTATGTAACTATAATTTATAAACATGACAAAATTCCCATTCAAAATAATTTCAAAGCCATTCTACCAAGTAGTACGAAAATATTTACTACAACTTTTATGTGCTTCAAATGATGGAACTTGATCACTTGAAACATGTTTTTCCTCAAAAATTTTGTGGAGATTTTCCTAAGTTCAGAAAGTTTGGTTCCTTGGAAACTTGGTTCACTAACTATAATAAATTTGACTACAAGAATAAGATCTAGAATGGACCAACAACATAGATATTGTAATTAGTTATTGGTGAAAGTTTTGTTTCTTTGGACAATCAAAAGGTTGGCGGCATTAGCTATAATTTTTTACTATAATTTTATTACTAGAAACCCTTTGAAAAGCTAGCTAGACTAAGCAATAATGATAATATCATTCCCCACAAGAAAACTATTAGAACTCTTTAAACTAATGATTTATTCCTCAATTGGGAGACAGTAATGGTTAGGTGCCCTATTTGACGGCATTGCTCTTCTGTTCATATTGTCTTTTTTCTGCTAAGCAAATCTCTTGTAAGAAGATTTTCTTCATTAAGTTTCTATGAGATCTATTTTAATAAATTTTTATTTATGTTTAATTTGTTTCACTTAATTTATAGGTAGAGAGATTCCTTTAGTCTTCCTCCATCGACCAGAGGAGGTCATACTGTTTTGTATTAACTGGATTTAAACTTCCAATCATGGGCTAACAACCATATCCTCCATTCATTCATGTTCTTCCAACATAAATAACATACTATTATAAGTGGGATTAGTCTCCTTTAATGTCATGGATGACCCTAACACACTAAAAAGGTATAATATTATATGTTTTTCAATAATACAAGCAAAGAAATAATTAGAGGTAATAAAATTTTACCCGATCCGAAACCCAATTTGATATGGTCCAAACCTGATCCAACCCGAAAATACATCAAAATAATATGATTCGAACCTGACCTGGCTCTAACCCTAGTAACTCGAAATTCAAAATGACCTGATTTCAAAATGATCCGAACTTGAACGATCCGAAACCTGAAATGATCCGACCTGAAATTACTTGAAAATATATATTTTTTTTAAAAAAATAATTTTCTTTTTAAATGGAGTAATAGTTAATTGATGGCTACTAAATAAAATAAATTATATCATAATTAACTAATTTTCAACGTTCAATTATTATGAGTAATCTCATTAGTTTCAAATAAAAAATCAATGAGACTAATAGATTTTGCATTATTCTTCACGTCACAATAATAAAAAAATTAATTGTTGTAAAAAAATAGAATGGAATAAAGTGATTCTATGAAGTTTAATATCTAAAATCTGATATAAGACGTTACTAGTGAGGATAATTTTACGGATCAACTGTTTGAGATCATTTAAGATTGTATTTTGGGATTAAGAGTCATAACGTTATATATTGCTTTGACAAATTAAATATATTATTTAAAAATTTTAACATTGATTTATTATTAATTAATTTTTACGGATTTAAACATGTAACTCGTTTAATCGTATTATATGTAAATAATATATTTTTAATTAAATATAAATATCTATTTTGTTTGACATCAATAATACTTATAATAAGACTCGAACCCAAATATTTTTAGAAAAATAAAAGAACTCCTAGCACAAAACTCAGCGCTTGTAGACCTTAAATTCCAAATTTGACTATATAGGCATCATACCAATTGGGTGCATATGTCGTGGGGGAACCAAATTACTTAATCATGATGATGCTTTCAAATTCAATACAATTTCAAACTGTGCAAAATATATATATATATATATATATATATATATATCATGTGAACATAGATTTAGTAAATCTTTGATTAATTTTTAATTAAGTTTTTCAGCCACATTTATAGCTGCAACATTTAATAAATATTAGTAGTAATTAAATAACTAGCTACTTGGAAGAATGTTTAACGGAGATTAGAAAGATAAGCTAGCCTTCTATTGACATTATTGATCTATGATTGTGTGTGTGATACTCTATAGTGGAGGCTTAGGGGTTTAGTAATAATTAATTAGGGAAGAAAAGTTATTAAAAATTATCAACACATATATGATCCACGAGGAGTGGAAAATTTCACATGATAATTAGTATTCTAATATGGTTGTTCAATCATCTAACACAGAGTGTATTACCCTAATGAATTTATTAAACTTGACAATTAATATGTATTATCGAATTCGAATTAATATTTATATATTAATATTAATAGATTTATTTATTAAAATTAAAGTCCATGTTTGAACTTGAATGAACAATCCAAGACTTAGGTTCGAGCTCGAGATCAGACTCGAATGAGTTTGTTTATTATTGACTTCGAACCAACAAAAAATTGACTGAGCTCAAGCTCAAATTCAATTTTTGAGCTCGAATCGAGCTTGAGCCTTTTTCATTTTTAGTCGGCTCGAGTCCATCCTTACAGAAGAACAAAGACTTCGAGTAACTTCTTTTTCAAGAACCTCAAACCTGACGGACACGGATTAGACATCGGACTCGACCTGAACAAACTTGGCCCAACCTGATTTGGATTGACACATTCAGACTTGATCTATTTTCGGCATCAACAAATAGATATTGTCTATGGGAACTAACAAATTTTATCTTAACGATGTCGTCCAAAAAATCACCTCATCCTTCTCCTATTAAAAAAATATACTTTTGCAGCTGACCTCTAAAGTCAAAGGGTCGGACCCTCTTGAACTGCTACTTTCCTATCTATCCTTATTGATGGGCATAACCCTCACCAATCTATTAAATCCCCTACCACAATATACATAACTTAATTAAGAAAACCAAAAAAATTAATTAGCTTTAACTTTTACTCTTTGATGTTTTAAAGTCTTTATAATTGTAATTTGTATGTGTGAGAGAAAAATATTTTTATAAAACGGAAGGAAAATATTAATCATTTAACTTTTCTTTTTTTTTTATTTTTATTTTCTACCAAACAATAGAGAATAATTTCTTTTCTTCTTCTCTATATCCCTTTGTTTCTTCATATTTTTCCTCTCATACAATATTTATATTATATCCTAAGGATCCCAATAAAAATAAAATAAAATCAGGATTACTAGATGATTGCAAGCATTTTCATGATTACACATTGATCAATAATCCCATCTAAAAAAAAATTAAGTTGCTTCACAAAAAAAAAAAATTAAGTTACTTTGAACAACTCCATGAAGTAAACTAACAAAAATTAAGGCTTAATTACTAATTAAGGCTCAAAGTTAATTAATGTACACACAATATTATTGTTTTCTGTCAAGTAACACATGCAAATCACTTTTGTAGAGAGATACTGACATAGTCTCGCACATGTAACACGTGCAAAGATGCCTTTTGTAAGTGTCAAAACTCCATTGGTTCACTTGAGCACATGGTTTCACATGTGTTAATTATTTTGTTTTCCCAAGATTTGACCTCCAATTATTGACAAATGAAAAAGTTCAAAGGAAAAGAACTAAAGAAAGAGGAAAAATAAATAAAAATATATAATAAACATTCTTAATTTCATCCTTATGTTTCATTTTTATTTTTTGATTCATCAAAATTTAATCTAGAAAGAAGAGTTAATTACTTTTTTCTATTTCAAAAGACAATTTGATTAATTTTCATATTATTATTATTTTTTTGTACATTGAAGAGAAAGAGATTGAACTCAAGTCTCTTAGTGAAAATAATCACCAAACCAACAGACACAGGTTATAAACTAGTGTTTATTTATCAAACCTGAATATTTCAAAATCTGAATTCTCAAACTGTAGTAGTTGTAAATGTATAAAACATGTCTATACATAACTTAAGGACCCTATTATAAATATACATGTCAATTATCTCTATATATATGATGTTACACTGTTGCAATCAGTTAAGTAGTTAGTAAACCCTAATTCTCTTATTCTACATAGTATCAGAGGTATTGATCGTTTTTTAGAGTCATCTTTTGAGTTTTTCGCAATTTTGGCGAGCGACTTAATATTGCTCGTCCGGAAATATCTTATTTCCTTCTTGTTCTACACTATTATACTCTTTCAGATTTTATTTTTTTCCACCACTACAAATTAATTTACACCGGAAAACATTAACCAGATCAAGCTGAACGACTTATTTTTGTTATGCTATATCTGTTCTTCAACCTGCGATTACATTACTGGTTCTACCAAGCTCCACGACCTAGGTTTCTTCAATATAAAGGCAATATCTCTGTGGTTTTACCCATTTGGATTGAGGGGCGTGTAAATGTATAAAACATGTATATACATAACTTAGGGACACTATTGTAAATACAAATGTAAATTATCTCTATATATATAATGTTACACTGTTGTAATCAATTAAGCAGTCAGTAAACCCTAATTCTTTTCTTCTACAGTAGTGTTAAACTTATTTCCCATATTTTAATACTTTTGCTAAATCGGAACAAGGATAATAAGAATACTAATTAACTAAACCTTTTCCTCTTCTTTCTACATCTACGGTGCCTTCTACTGCTACATACGTTTTTATCCCTCTACTTGGTTAGAAAGAAACCAATTTGTGTTTAATGAAAAATCCTTTGATCTTCAAAGAATTTCAGATACTCTTAAACTAAGGCTAATGCGAAGGGCAAAAGAGAAATGAGAAAATATTCGTATTTCAATTAATGAGTTCGTTCTTAACATTATATATGCAAGTTTCCCTCTTCTTTTTTATTTTCCTTTCTAAAGCATTAGCATGGACTTTTAAGTATCTCGAATGGTCATAAAAGAGTATCCCATGAATAATTGAATTGCATTTTTGGACCATTAACCGACTTTACCTGAAAAAACGGATAACTGCCAAAACCAACGAACCAATAACATGCATTGAATTGTATTAAACATTAATTAATCTCTTAAAAGAAAAAAAAACATTAATTAATTAATCTAGAAACAATAATGATTGACATTTTTTATTCATACCAGAGAAAACATCGTGTCAGTCTTTGGATTCTTTCATCACTTGATATGTGCATGCACTCTCCTTATTATGTATATATTAACATTTACATATACAAAAGGAACTGGTCAATAACTTTTAATTAAATATTAAAATTAATTAACAATGATAACTCAATGTTAAACTTTACTTAAATTGTGGAAATTAAATTAAATACTAATTAATAAAAAAAACACCCCGTGGGACAAATTGAGGAGGGTAGGCTCCTTATAAAGGGATAATTAGTGTACAAGAAATGGACTCCATCTTCTAGGTCCCATTTGAAAGGACTGTGTTAGAATCTATAGGCTATAGGCACATGGAGGTACATTGCAAATGTGAGGTGGTTTGATATCCGAAAATAAAAGTGGGGACTCTAGCTTTATACAAAATTTTGTAACCTTATAATAAAGACGAGACAATGAAATAAATTTAGGGTAAATTTTATTTTGAGTCATATGAGTATACCCCCTTTTTTTTTTTGGTCATCCGATTAAAACTTTTCTCAATTGATATCAATAACTATTGATTATATCCTATTTTGGTCCACTCGATGACATTACGACAAATCTAGACTGTGAATTTTCAAATCAGCATGTTGACCTAATTAAAATTTACTGAACTGGCCTCAATTTGCGCAGGTGAGAACCCGTTTACTTTCCATCTTCTCTTTCCTTGAGAAGCATAAAACCCTAGGAAAAAACTAGTAACCCCGTAACCCCTCTCTAGCTTCTATAAACCCGTCATCTTCGATCCAAGTAAGCGTGCATCTTTGATTCTCTCTCCCTCTATAGCTCCATCTTTGGCTCTCCCTCTCTCCTTCCATCTTCAATAAACTCGCAAAGTCTATCTCTTATCTCAACCTGTCTACATCTTTCTCTGCTCACGAAGTCTATCTCCTTATCTCCATCTTTCTACCTCTCTCTTTGGCAATCTCACTCTATCTCTGACCCTTTATATCACATGTTTAAGCAATTCGTATTGAGCAAGGAGATGAAAACCCCTAACATTGTTATGTCAATCCCAATAATTTGTTGTGATCTTTCAGCATCGATTAGGACTTCATGGACTTAAAACAATCCTAACAAGATATTTTTGGGTTGCAGCAACTATGGGGTTTGAAATTCAAAACAACATCATTGTTTGGTTTTGGTTATGAAATGGGTAATTGTTTATCCAAGGTTGTTATGTGCCTTCCAAGGACTTAGAGCATGCAGTTATTTTTGCTAGTATGACCTACCTATGGATAATAGAGTAAGGAATGTCCTTGTTGGTTTGCTAAGGAAGGTTAAAAGGATGGAGAGGAAAGCAATTCAATAGAGGCAACATATAAGACATATCAATATCTAGTTATATTTGTGGCAATTTGCTTGATTGTGTTAATATGAAAGTAAATAGAAACTAGTTGGTTTAGAGTGGGGTTTCGATTGGCACTGGTTTTGGAAGGAATTTAGTTGTAGTGTTAGAGTTTGAAAAGGTGTTTAGAGTGCTACTAGCTTTAGGAGGATGCTAGTTGGTTTTTGTATGTTAAGGGCAATGAAACATGAATTCATCCAAATCTTGTGTTTATTTATGGCAATAAATAAACGTTTCTCCTAAATCTTGTGTTTATCTTCCATTCTTGTGTTGATTAAACCATGTTCCTAAACAATTCATCATCATCACTAATATTATAGTCAAGATCAATGAAATCACAATCTCCATCATCATCGTCTTCATCTTCCACTCCACCATGCTCAAGACTTGTATCTTCTACTCCACCATAGCCTTTATCATTGACTCCAACACTAGTTGTATCTTCCAATCCACCGAAACCAGTGTCAATAACTTTAACATCATTATTATCTTCTGCTCCACCAAACCCAACTTCAGTTACTCCAACACCACCAAATCATTAAAAGTGGAACAAACAGAACCATCCACTCCTACCTCGTGTATTAAAATATCATCTAAATTAAAATCGTTGTCAACCAACAATGTATCAAGCACATCATCTCCTTTTTCCTCTAAAACCCGAGACACAATTTTGTGCTCTAAATAAACCCTTAGCTATTTTACCTTCATGAAGTTGTTTGCTCATTTCATAAGCAATTTGGTCAGATTCAAGTTTGACCAGCCCATCTTCCAATGACTTCCCAAGTAGAAGATAATGGTATGTGATGAACCCACGTTGGTCTAAACCTTTAACCATGTCATTTTTCTCTCTCATGGATATTTCTTCAAATTACTATTATCATAATAGAAAACTCCCTTTCCCCCCACCACCCTACATACTGCAGTTTTGGATTTCTAATAAACTAAACCTCATATGGTATTGTATAGTAAAATATTTATCTTCTCGTCATGTACAACAACCAATTAACAATACTAAATTTAAAAATGCACACAATAAAGAAATGACATATAAAAAAAGGCAGACAAAGTCCCAGTAAAAGCAATAAAGAATTTCCATAAACACTAGTGTAAATAGTAATAACTCAAAAACAAAGAAGGACCACAACACTCATCATCTACAACATAAACAGACACAAAAAACACACATTGGCCCAAAGCATTATAAATGCTTATAAACAATAAATTTTTGAAAACCCCCCATAAAGCAACCTAAAACCCTAAAATCCTAATCTCATTCAAATGCTTAATGTAATGTAAGATATTGATTACATTGTTATTAAAATAAATAACTTATTAATCTATTAATGAAAATGATAAAATTATTGTATGATGGAGTCAAATTGCGAACTTCGTGATTGATGAATGGTGGAGGCATTTCTTTAGCTCCTTCTTAATTTACTCAAAAACAGGAGCAGATGTTTGATGGAGTAAAAGGAAATTACAGAGAAATTAGCAATCAAAACAAATTGATTAACCCAAATTAAAGAGATTTACACATTGATCTCTCACTTTTTAGAAGCAAATCAAAGAACCCTAGAATTCAGGTGGCGTTTGTACAGTGAGTTATTTATACTTCTCTTCTACAGTGTCATTTTTAGAGAAGGGAAGATTTAGGTCTTATGTTGTGCATTTAATCTCCGATGCAAATTGAGTCCAGCTCAGCAAATTTTAGCCATGTCAACATGTTGATCTAATAATTCACAGTCTATATTCGAGCGAATGTCATTGAAGGGACCAAAATAAGACGCAATCAATAGTTGTTGATATCAATTGAGAAAAAATTTAGTTGATGGATCAAAAAAAAAGGGGGATATACTCAAAGGACTAAAAATGGAATTTACCCAATAAATTTATAATAAAGAACAAGAGTTCTTTACTTTGCTCCTTATAAGTTTTGGAAAAGAAAGATTTTGCTGTTTAGCATTTAAGTACTTATATATGAGCTTGAGTGCTTCCATTTTTGCGATATGACTAAGGAAACATCTTTCATCCAAGGTTGATAATTGAGTGATCAATTATCCCATTAATAAGATTAGAAAATCATTTAGCTTTTTTTGAAGAAAAAAAAAACTTCATAATGTGTTTCTACTGAGTGCAAAATATTTCAAGAGTCACACTGCAAAAATTATGTTCTGAGTTTTATCCTGTGCATATGATCAAAACGTTTGCATATATCTCGCCATAAAAAAAACCTTAAACCTAGACATTTCAGCTCAAATGTACTTTTGGACTTTTATGGGGTTACATCTTACTTTTTCATTCTTCCTATCATGCAAGCAAAACTTTTAAAAAATAAACTTTTGTTGGGATGATGGTATCTGAACTTTTGATCTGATTAATCCTCAGATGCATGCAACGTCCATATGTACTGAGTAAAACTTGAAATAAATTTTACCACATGATCTTTAGAGAAATATTTATGTTTCGTGAAATTGTACCCAAGGTTTACACTATACGAAGCGGTTATCTTGATTCGTCTATTCAAAACTCAGGTATGGCGTTTGTCTTGTATATACGAAGATATTACCATTTTAGAAACTAGTAGAAAGGTGAATGATATTAATATTCATAACATATTAACGGGCCATTTGATTTTGTGAGGAAAATAATTTTCTTGGAAAAGTTGGAAGATACCTCACTTTCCCTTATTTAATTTATTTTTCACTTTTCCTCAATCGCGTAATCTAACTTTCTTGAGGCAATCACTTACCCATATTTGTTGGTAAATGTGATTCCTCCCATTCCTTAAATAATCTAACTTTCTGCGATTAAGGGGAAGTGATTTTTACTCGTACAAATAATTTTACCCTCAGTAAATTTATATAATTAATCTTCAATCTATCTATTTATATAACTCGCTCATATAATATTGTTGATATTACTATTACTGCTGTTATAATTTTTTTTTGCATTGTTTATTATTTTTGACCACGTGAATATGCTAGCCAATTCAAAGTAAAACCTTGCAATTGTTTATTGATTCTAAAATATTTCTATAATCTATTGATTCTAGTTTAAATTTGATTGAAGGTAAATGTATATCTTACAAAAACCAAATATTATGTTCCAATCAAAATTTGAATATTCTCCATTTGATGATGTATCATTTAATTTCAATGTAAACTTGACTTCATTTCAATTTTTAAATGGAGATGATCGTGATTCAATTTTTAATAAGTTAGATATCATTAAAAAAAAGATTCTTAAAACCACAAAATAGTTGCCTATTGATTTATCACTATAACTAATTAAACTTAAGAATTAAATACTATATATTAACAATTAGGTTAAGCTTTATCCAAAGATATTGTTTGAAACGATATCAACAATTAGGTTAAGCTTTATCCACAAAAAAAAAAAAAAAAAAAACAATTAGGTTAAGAAAGTGCCAAAGAGGATACTTGATTCCATGAACCAAATATGGGCACCATATTTTAACCTTTAATTTTTAATGGCTCGAACGCCTAGTTATTTATAAATTTCCATGTACGTTATTACGTTTGATATATGAAGCCTGCACGTATCGTGCATTAATCTGTTAATAAGACAATTTTTGCTTATATTTTTTTTTATCAAAAATTTTTATTTATATGAAAATTTGATTGATAATTTTTTAAAATTTCATTAATAACATTAATATATATTCAAATAATATTATTAATAAAATTTTAAAAAATTATCAATCGAATTTTTAATTTAATATAAAAATAAATTTTCTCCTAACTGGTAAGTATCTCTCACAACTACGTTGTTGACTATTAATAATATCAAAAACCCACTTTAAGCTTATACTACCTTATTTGGATAGCGATAGCGATGTTGGGAAAATTCTTAAAAATGGATTAAATCATCTTAAATTTAATTTATGCTTTAAATTTGTTTTTTTAAATCATCAAGATATTTTGATTAACTAAAAAAATGTCGGCATGCCACGTGTATGGTAAGTCTCTATCATGGAGGCAAATGCAATTCAATTATGTAAATGTACATAATTGATGAGATAGACATTAATAGTGTCCATGCATGAGTCATCCCCATAACCCGTTTGTGTTGACCGAAACAAATGTAAGCTTACGTGGAAACTCAGTCATATACTCCATACCGGTTAAGGATTCACAGCTGACCCCCCAAGCGTAAAAATAAGGTTAAATTTCACGAAAAATTATTTGGTTTGTCGGTTTTTTATTTTATATCTTGAGTTTTTTTTTATAAATTAAATTTTGTGTTAATTTGTCAAATAAATAAATATTTTATCTTTACATATTTAAATGATTAAATTTTATGAAAAACTTTGTGATTTGTCCCTTCTTCATGTATACTTTTGGGATTTTTTTCTAGGAAAATAAATATTGTGTTCGTCTCCGTTAACATAACTAGCAAGATAAATGACTATTTTACTTTTACATATTTAAATGGCTAAGTTTCGTAAAAAAAATCTCATGGTTTGCCCACTTTTTATTTTATACAATGAGATTTTTTTCTAATAAAATAAATCTTGTGTTTATCTCCGTTAGCATAAAGGATGACAGACATTAACTTGTAAAATAAATGATTATTTTATCTTTACATATTTAAATGATCAAATTAAATGAAAATTTTTATGGTTTATCCGTTTTTCATTTCATACCACTAGACTTTTTTATGGCCAAATAAACCATGTGCATGTATCCATTAGCATAGGTTGAAATGATCATTTACTTTTGAAGTTAACTTCTACCACCTTTATGCTAATGGGGATAAACACAAAGTTTATTTTGCTAGAAAAAAGATCTCAAGGTATGAGATGTAAAACAGATAAACTATAAAGTTTTTCATAAAATTTAATTTAAAAATAATGATGTTTTATACAATTTTTTATATAATATATATAAATATTATATTTTCAAAATTTATCATTAAATTTGATCTTTAATTCATGTAGATCCGCACAATAAATTTAACATCGTCGAAATTGTTGAGTGCTTAGTCTCGTCTCACCTGTTGGAGTGTGGGACAATTGAATGTACACCTTTAAGCAAATTACTATTCCATTTACCCAGAGCATACAATAATATATCCTTCTTTTTTTGTGTGCAAAATATCTATTTTTATGAATGTACACCTTACCTACCATCAACTGGTGCAAAAATAACGATTTTATTTTTTTGGTGCAAAAATATCTATTTTTAATTGTTCTTTTTGACCTTTCATCTTGTCTAAAGCAAAATAATGTTATTCCCATATAATTGGGGCGGACTGTAGAGAGGATCGGAAAAGCTAAAAGCTGCATCTGATAAAAACTTGGATTATTAGTAAGAACCAAATGATCTTGGAATAGTGAGTCATTCTTGTCAAACTTGTCTGGGGGCCACCACAATTCTTTGAGTCTCACTGTTTGGATTGGGTGTCGTCCTGCCAATTGTTCAGAGATGAGAAGTGTAGCTTACACTTGTGAAATATTTTCCAGGAGAGAGATGAGAAACTAGAACAGACTTGGGACATGTTTGGAAAGTGTCAAATCAGTTGACTTAAAGTCTTCAAAGGAACCAGGCCCTCAGGGTAAAACAAACTCTCCTCTGGTCCACTTTCTACTCTACAAACAATGCATTTGGAACACCCTCACGGCCACGGGGGCGTGGGACAGTCACCGGCCACTCCCATGACAATGAGGCATCAATTATTTGTAGTTACACTATATTTCCCATGTTTGAAAAAAAGAAAAGAAAACTAAACTAATCATAATTTTTTATCTTAATTAATTTTGTCTAGCACTGCGGTGGTTAGAGTAGATTTTTGTTATGCTAATATGATGCAGATTACTGCTGACAATTATAGCACATTTCTAGTGTCAGTTATGTTGATCTAATGTTGTCCACTTCTGCAGAATTTTAGCTAAATATTTGAATAAATCTCAGTAGATATTAAGGATTTAAATAAGTTGAAGTTGTTTCAATTGAGATTTTATAGGAGATTTTGTTAACAATTTGTTGCTAAGTTTAGGGAATAGTAATTGTTTATTTTCCGATATATGTAACCAATAAATGAAATAAAGAGCATTATTTGAGTACTTTTTAAACCAATACAAGAGAGGATTCATAGAAAGATGCATGAATTTATTGCAATAATCAACTATCGATTTGACCAAATCTCTTCAGCTCAAGTTGGGGAGAGTTCTCATAATCAATCTCGAAATATTAGTGGGTGCCTCAATGGTAATAAAGGAATCATCCATGAAGGATCCACCAGTGCATACTTGTCTAAGCTAGTGAAGCTCGACTTTCCATGATTTGATGGGACCGAAGACCCAACAAGTTGGATTTGCATGGCCGATCAGTTCTTCGAATTTCACCAAACCCCTAAAGTTGAAAAGGTTCTCTGGGCTTCTTTCAATCTTGAAGGTGATGCACAACTGTGGTACCAAGTTATGAAGGAAGAGTCTCTGATCATCAAGTAGGAAGACTTCAAGCAAGGTTTTTATAATTAGTAGGGTCCAACTCAATTTCAAGATTTTTTTTTTTGAGACTTGACAAAATCACAGCAAATAGGTACGGTAAAAGACTACTAAACCCAGTTCAAGAGATTATTAATCCGAGCTGAGAGGTTGACACCAGCACAACAAGTAAGCTGTTTTGTTAGTGGTTTGAAGGAGAACATCAAGACTTATGTACAAGCTTGCAGACCAATCACACTTTCCTCCGCTATTGGATTGGCAAAGTTGTATGAAGCTCATCACAACTCATCTCGACATACCACTCCACTGGAAGTGCGAAAGCGAGTTCGTATTAGTTCTTTGGCATCAAATCCAAGTTTTATGCCCGTTAAGAAAATTAGTCCAACTGAACTCAAGGAAATGAGAGAAAAATGACATGTTTCAATTGCAAAAAAAATGACATATGCATCTTTCATAAGTCAATGCTAGGCAAAAAAAAATTCTTCATATCTAAATAATATTGAGATTTGATATTTTTGGTAACGGGCTAATAGACTTTCGAGGTATTTGGGTTTTCGGTTGTCTTATGGAGTATATGTAAATTATTTTGTGTACATATATCGGGTTAAAATTAAAAATTAATAAATTTTATGAACGTAGTTTAAAGAGAATTATTTGAATTGAGAAATTGATTTTAGATCTTTAGCTGTTAATATCAAACAAAAGAAGATATCTAGTATTTTTTTTTTTAAAATCAGGATCACGGTTTTTGTTCACCTGTCAATTTCAATTATCACAAATATTCCAAAAACAATTTATCCCATCAATTTTAAACTTTGACTAATCTCACAACAAAATCCTCATTCAAAGGCAATTAAAATCTCCACTGATCCAAAAATAAGAAGATCGATGCCTCAAGCTACGAACTTCTCCTATCTAGGCAATCTGGTTGTAATTTAGGTTGACCAAAAAAATAAATAAAAGAAAAGGAAAAGTTTGACCAAAAGTGGTTGTTTACATCAAATTTGCTTAGGCAAGAGACGAATATAAGTTTATACTCTAACTAATTAACGAAAAATGTGATAATTATTTTTTTTTAACTGATAAATTAGTTTCAGATCTCAATTATTTTTGATAAATACACTTTAAACTATTTCGAAGTATATGATCTCTCACACTCTACACATCGAAAAAACATATTATTTAATTAAATAACGTTATGATGACCAAAAATAATATAAAAAATATCATACTTGAAATTTCATACTGTGAAATCTCAAATTTTATCATTAAACCATCCTTTAATGATACTATTTCACTCTAATTAAAAAACATTACTGAGAACTTTATGTTGAAGAATATCCTGTAAAATGAAAATCTAATAAAAAAAAACAGAACACAAGAAGGCAAGGGCAGAGAGCTGACAACATTATCTTCAAACATTTGTACACTAACTTTGATTCAGACAACCTAAAAACACCAACTTTTTATCTTGCTTTTTGTAGGTGTAAACTTTCGTACATAGTTGTCCAACTGACACTGTAATTGATAAGAGTGTTAGGTTTGAGTCTTTCTATAAAGTATATAGACGAAGTATGTCTTATAAGATGATCTGACATAAAATAATATTTTTATTTGGTTAAGTGATAAAACATTTTCATATTGTTAATAAAAATATCATATTTTTTTAAAAATATTTTTTTTCACTCAAAAACAAAGCTAATAATTTATTTGTTTTATGATTTTAAAATTTGAAACACAACAAAATTTATATTTTTTTTATCAATCTTTTATTTATAAAATTTTTGCAATTAAATTCTAAGAAATTTAACATTTATAGTAAAAGTATTGAGAGTTGAAAGCAATTTTTTTTTCTAAACAATTAATGGGGCACCTCATTAACATTAAAATAAATATCAAAATATCTATACTTTTTTTGGCATAGTTTCGTATGACGTTATTTGGAAATTTTTTTAAAGAGAAATTAAAATAATTTTTATAACAGTCTTTTTTTAAATAAATAAAAAAAATTAACTTTTTACCCAAAAAATCTTGAAATTCGTAATTTTTATAATGTTACAAGGCATGATTTGTCTAATCCATTATCTAAACAATAGATAGAGTTTTATTTATACAACAAAGTGTTGTCTAGATGTTGATACGTACGTATCATAAACACATGACCTATACAATCAATCATCGCATTTTCAGCAAATATAGATTGGGTGCTTTCGTTAGAGATCTTTTGAAAAAACGTGTTTGTGTTTTATACGATAATATGATCAATCTCTTAAGAATCATGGTTCGTGCAAATTATATTGTAAACATTGTACCTAACACCTCATTATTAGTTTCAACTAAAAAACTAGGTTTTGACAAAAATCATTGTCGGTCCATATATCTTCTTGCAAATGAGTTAATTTGTATTCACATACAAAATGTTGAAAATCCATAAAGGATAAGGTCCTTAATGATTATAATTATAATTATATATATCATGGAAATCACTATTTATTAAACTAATTATCACAATTTATTATGTTAATTAATTAATCAGAATGATCTAAGAGATTACTTAAGCAAAAGAATGTGATAGAAACTCCTATACCTAACATCAATGACTCCATCACAATGATATGCACTAACCTAACATTCTTTTTCTCAAGTTTAATGGTTGTTTAAGATTACTTTTTTAATAAATTATTCACCTTGATATTAATTAATTCTACTTTGAAATGGATTAAGAAAATTCAAAACGATGGACAAAGATCTACAATGATAAAGTTGATAGAAGCCGTTGAAGTTTTAACTTCCAACATGGACCCCATTTTGTCAAAACTAGAGAATTTTATTTGAACTTTGTTAATTTGATGTAGTCAGCATAATGCCGCCCCTTAAAGAATAGGAAGTTACCATAATGCCATTAAGGCAAATTTAATGAGATTAAAATAAAGAAAGAAAATATTTAACTACTTGAATATATTTATATGTACTCCGGATCTTAAATGATAAGTATGTGCTTTAATTGATATTATTTAAGTAGAACTTTAAATAATTAGTTAAAACAAACATGTATTAAAATTAAATGGAGATGAAGATGAGTTTTTTTTTCTTCCTTAAATAAGGTTTTTAAAAATCTTAATTATTTGCTTTTAACAATAATCTTAAATAGGGTAATTTTGATCTTATTTTATAAATATAACTTTTTTTTTTGCTACATCATCAAATAAAAAAAATTTACACAAATGATCCCTATAATTTGACATGAGATACAAATTGATTTCTAAGAAATAAGAAAACTTTTTTTGCAACCCATTCTTTTTTAATCTCATCTCCTTCCTCTAATCATATTACTTTGAAAGAGAACAAATTTAAATCAACAAAAAACTTAAACCTCGTGATCTTCTTAATTAAATATGCAAATCCTTTGTGTATTGAATATCCAAACAAACCCCAAACACTACGATATGTTGATATTTATCAAATGTTTTATCCAAATATTAATTCAATCATATATAACGTAACAACTATTTCTACTTCTATTATTTGTTTGTTTGTAGAGTTAAATTACGTTTATTATTTGGTGGATTAATTAAGGGACTTGTGGATTTGGGAGGGAAACAATACGGCTCCCTTGATGCATGTCAGATTTTTTACACAAAAATAGTTACAATTTTATTTCTAATAAGAGGAGAGAAGAGATTAGGGTTTATTTACATTTTTTTATTTTAACATGAAATACAGCCAGAACAAGGAGATATATATAGTTAAAGAAGATATATTCTAATGATAAATTTTTTATGGATTAATTTGAATTTTATGTTAAACTATAAGGATTATTGTTGTAATTTATTTATTTTTCAATTGATGATGTGACGTAAAATACATTACTTTAGAAAATAAGATTAAAATAACTCTATTTAGGAAAAAAAAAGGTTTTTTAATAATCTCGTTAAGGGAATAAATATTTTAATTGCATTTTGTAGGGATGAAGTGGAGTTTATATAATTTCTTTAATAATTTTAAAGTTATCAAAGCAAAAACAATTCACATAATCTCAAATTTTTTTGTAAAGTGATGAACAACTTATAAAAATTCGGTGTGATCATAACAAGACTAACGCATTAAGTATCATCAAAACTCTAAAATTAAACATTTATGTGTAAAAGTAATACTAAGATGAGTGATTTCTTACGAAGTTTTCATGTTTGCATTTTATTTTTCTCTTTTTAAAAGAAGTTATCAAAAAAAAATTCATAAAAAAGAGAGCAAAGATAAAAGAGCTAAAATAATCTTCAAAAAAAACAAAATTCATCCACTCAAGTTTCTTGTTATGTCCATCCATTTTTCTTTTGATCCAATCAATATGTTCCTTTATCAAAATTTTGGCATAATCTCCGATCAAGTTATTAAAAGATACAATTAGAAAACATTTTGACGTCAATATCTACAAATCTATGTGCCTTCCCTTGATTGGAGAAGATCAAACACACTTGTAAATCCATACTAAAGAATGTTATACTAGAAAGGACAAATTAAGATTTTTCGCACTAATGTGTCAATTCAACGGCTAAAACCTGCCGCCAAAATTTGTAATAGGCTGATAGTATCTCGACACGTACGCGTTCGGTTTTTCCGACAAAAGGTAACACCTTAAAAACGGTGTTCGGTCCATTGTTCACCCACCACACCGTCCTCGACACGTGTCCAAACGTTTTGACGGGGTCACCGACCTGTTTTTTAACGGTCAAAGTGATATAGCGACCACACTAAGTTTTGCTTTGTAGTTACGTGACATTTTCGGAGGATTATATGACAAAAGAAGCTTAATTATTAGTTAAGATGTTGAGAGCCTTTCCTCGGTGTTGTGTTTTTAATGGCCTTTAGATACCATGATTTGTCAATTTTCGTGCTTTTGTGGGAGCCATATGGTGATGGACATTTCTAAGAAACATCATACATTCCGTGTAGAAGAGTTGTGGAAAAACCCAATTCAATTTCAAATTTGTTTCGTGCAAGTTTTGGAACATATTGGTCTTTGCTTTCCTAGTAATCTTTAATGTTGTTTACTTTTTTTGTTTCTCTTTTATAGAATCTTCTTACAGAAGAAAGAGAGTAAATTATTTGGGAAAGAAAAAATCTAAAATGGACAATTGTAAGGTAAAAATTAGTTTTAATGACTGATTTAATCAGGGATCAAACAAGGTTTTTATGTATATATAAAAAAAAATTAAATGAGTTAAATAATTCGAGTTACATTACGAAATTATTATTGAATGTGTAGACATCGATGCTTATGACTATAATTATCGTTAATATGAAATATCTTTAAACATTAATCATTGAATCACAATAAGCTCGATGGTTCTGCAGGAAAATTAAAATCTTCGAATCGCTCGTTCCAATTAAATTTAAAAATGAATAAAAAATTTACTTTTTTTATAATAGAGTTTTAATTACAAATTGAGTTGTACTTTGATCACTGTATAAACTACCATGTTACTATCATACTATATGTTTTTTTTCTCAATAAATTTGTTGAGTTTATGAACTATACAATGGAAAAAAATGTTACTTAGTTCTGATCCATAAAAGATACAAAACACAAGCCATTTTGTATCATTGGATGAAAAGAAAATAATTTTTTTTTCTCATGCTATCCAATAATAGGAGATGTGTTTTGTGCCATATATCTTTCATGGATCAATACTAGGTAAAAATTTATCTGAATGATATATAGTTTTTCACTTATTTTATCTTTTTAGTTTTTGGAGTGAGTGAAAATTTGATTTCAAATCTTTTGTACGACGATGCGATTTATTAGTTAAATTAATTGACACCCACATGTTACTATTTGGGTTAGATTTTAATTTTTTTTTTTTAAATATGATTTAGATATTAATGAAGCTAAAATACTTGATAAAATGTGTAGGACCCTTAACCTCGTCTATGTTTGGTCCTAAAATGATCTTTCAAGGAACCTCGATGATGAGGGAAACTCTCGTCCATTGCCACAAAATGCAAAACAAAATTCGTTTTGGGTTTCTTCCTTTCCCAATTCGTTTTGTTTGATTTGGTCTTTTGCACTTTCCTTTGTTTGTACGTAGTTTGTGGTGATTGATATACTTTCTTTCCACATAATAAGATGTGTGAAATTGAAAATTTTCAAACAAAGTTACAAGCACACTTCAAGGTACCAAACGACGCCATATTCTCTTCAGTTTTCTCCATGGTTGGAGGATTGTGAAGATCAACTAGGGATGCTAATGGTCCAATCCAAATCCAAACACATTGGGCCTTAGCAAGCCCATCATCACTAAATATTTTTTTGCAGACCATGAAACATCATTATCATCTATCTCAAAACTTTCATTTTATTCTTTTCTATATCTTTTAAATTTTATAAAAAGCCATGTTCATGTTCCGTTTGGCTTAATCGTTAAAACAATTTATGATTTAGTTTATGATTTTTAAAACGATTTATAATAAAACAGTAATGAAGTTATAAACTATACCGTGTTTGATAAAACAACGGTAAAAACAATTTTTCATATAAAAAAAAGTGTTTGTTTTTCTTCCTTTCTAGTAATAAAATAGAAAGGCAAGGAAAAATAATCAATCATTACAAAATTCTCTCAACACTCGCTTATTGAAATTCATATCCATTAGAAAACCAATACCAAAAAGAGTTTAGACATTAACTCATGGGTTATAGGCTCTTTTACCGGCCACCGTGAAATTGTAGGTGTTTTCACAAAATCGAATGAATTATAACTTGACCCCAATCCCATAGAAAACTTAAGTTTTCTAATACGTTCCTTCAATAAATCGATAGAAACTCAAATTTAAATTACACATCAATTGAGACTTGAACCCACATTCTTTTAAATTAAATTGGGCATTCCATAAGATTGAGGCCTAGTTAGCCCATCCTCACTTGAATCAGACGCATATTCTATGAGCCGGTCCTTAGGCTCAAGCCCAAATAGTAAAGACTCACTTTTACAACAATAAGAAAAATCTAAAGTAGCTAATTGAAAGTGAAAATTAATTTGCTGAGCCTGCAACTACCAAAATGAGCTTTTTCCTTAAGTTGCGAGCCTAGTTCAGCCCAACCCAAGTTTCGTGTGTTGTTTTAATGCCAACTTTGATTGAATTGCAAAACTCAAAACAACGAAGTTGGGGAGTTTTTTGACATGTTTGGGTAGCAGTTTTCACAGTTTTCTGATATTTTCTGAAGAAATATGTTTGGATAATTGTAACATGAAAATTGTTTTCAAAAATAAAAAACAGTGATTTTTGAAAATTATATCAGAAAATACCAATTTGGAGTTTTCAAAAAACAATTTTTGAAAAGAGTTTTCTTGAAAAGAGTTTTTGAAAATTACTTATGAAAATGGACTTCCAAACATTGTTTTGGGTTTTTGAAAATTGGTTTTAGTTTTTGAAAACTGAAAAAGTGTTTCTAAACATGCCATTGGCTTCTTTTTTTTTCGGTGCGTTTTTTTGGGTGAATCAACGGGAGAGAATGACTTTATCCATAAGATGAGTTGAGATTTTCTTTGTTTCTATGGTAGTGTTGATCAATTATTAGATTATAAAAAAAGAAAGCAAAATCCCTTTTTGGGATATTGTTAATGTAGGCTAATCCCATTTGGATATTGTTGATTTAGGTTAAATTTTACTGGTCAATCAAAGAGCTACGCCTAACCATCAGAAAGAGGGAAAACAATAAAATCTGATCTATAGGTAATCGGGTAATTTTGCCCCCAAACCATAGCCACAATATAAATACTAGTTATTCGAGAACAAGGAACTACAATAATATTTTTCCTAATAGGACTGAAGTTCCACCACTAAATAAAGGGGCTCCAATCACATCTCAAGTATATCACAATTCTCTGAAATTGTTAATTGATTATTGACTTGAATGATCAAGAGTCCCTCCGATGTGTCCAACTTCGGGCGACTTTTTTAGCTTATATGCTTTCGTATGTGCAAGCATTCGAAGAATCGTCAAGTAGATTTTCGGCATCAACAGTTTGGTGTCATCTGTGGGAACAACGAAAAATCACATCTAAAAGATGTTGTTAACGACAAGAAATGAACCTGTCACTATCATAAGCACTAGATTTCGTCAAATCCTAAAAAAAATAAATAAGAAACGAATAAGTCAAAAAAATATAGAAAAATACTTCAAACAATTATGCCAAGTCTCAGCTCGTAAACTTCGAGACAAAACTGGTGTGCACCACACAAATAGGAGTAATTAGCAGATAAAGACTGATCTTTGGTCAAAATTTGGAAGCAAACAAAAGTTGGACAGATGCTCACGTGCCACCGCAAATACCACCAAAAATTGAATCTTTCCCTTTAGATCTGTGAAATTAGACGATCAACAATGCAAACCGACTCCCCCATAGGTTTGTCGGCACCAAATCTATAAGTATGCAAATTTTCACAGCAAATAGACGTCGGATCACAATCAACATCATGCCAAATTTCATCGAAAAATCAGATATTTATCATCTGCAATAGTTCGGTTGTCAAAAGCGAAAACCAACCGCACCATAAAGTTCATCAACCTCCGATCTCCAAGCCTGCAAAATTTTAGGCTAAATGTAGATCGGATGAAGGTTCACTAACGTTGATCCAAAAATTTCACGACATCATAAAAATTTGCCCAAAGTCAGCGATGACATCAAGAACAAGTCCGTCCAAACTTGCATAAGATTAAGAAGATTGGAAATTTGGGATCGATGGGTCGCGTGACCCGAATCACGAACTCACTGCGATTCGGGTCACACAATCTGGAATCGTGAATCCAGTGGGTGTTGCGTTCTCGATAACAATGATCTTAACATGTGCTACGAGCATTTGATATACTTTTCAATGGGATTAAATAAAATAATGAGATTAAAATAGTAAATGAAAAAATATATGTATTAGTCAAATTCTCTCTTGCTAGATATAACATCCTTCTTATTATTTTTGTAATTCGTAGCCATGAGAAGATATTATATCTAGCAAGAGAGAATTTGACTAATACATTTATTTTTCTTATTTACTCTTTTAATCTCTTTATTTCGTTTAATTCTATTGAAAAACAAATCAACATACGTGTAGTGCATGTTGAGATGCTAGCTTCTTTAACTCGATAGAATAACATATCAGCACGCACATTAGTGTGTGTTGAGATGTTAATATTACATTAACAGCTAAGGATTTTCTTATCAAAGGAAACAATAACAAAGATTTCCAGTTTTATTTGTACCATTCGTCATGCTCGGACAATGTAGGCTTCTATTTATTTGAATTTATTCAATTACGTTATTAAAATGTGTAAGATTATATAGTATTATTACTTTATTTTTTTATTTATAAAAATCAGTTATAGACATTAGTAATTATAATCTACCAAATGACATTTTGGACATGTTTGCATAATTTTTTTTTATCATGACCTTACCACCTCACTAAAAGAATTGATTTGAAACATCAAAATCAATAGCCACCCAACACCACCACCTTATCTTAATATCAATTGGATAAATATTCATTTAATATACGCTTGCTGTAGTGGTTCATCCATGTGTACACTTTTGAATAAAACAAACCATATTAAATAAGCAGTCATTTAAATGTTGACAATAGATGATAGATTTTATTGACTATCATCACAATTGAATATAATATACCACCTTATCTTAATATCAATTGGATATATATTCATTTAATGTTCGCTTGTTGTAGTGGTTCATCCATGTATACACTTTTGAATAAAACAAACTTTATTAAATAAGTAGTCATTTAAATGTTGATAATGGATGATAGATTTTATTGACTATCATATCACAATTAAATATAATATTATATATTAGCTTATTTTTATCAAAGAGATTTTTAAGATTTTAATCTCTAATATCAAGTTTCAAATTAAACACATAGTATTTGAAAATTCTTTATAAAAAGTTATTTTTGTTTATATTATTTGATAGAGAAGTTTTTATCCATGATTTTACTTATAAAAAAATATAATCTGATATATAAATAACTATTAATTTATGTATTTGTAGTAAACAAACATGATTCATTGGCTTATCGTTTAATTTTTATTAACTCATTTTTTAATCAGATGTTTTGTTATTTATATAATTATCGTTTTATAGTCACATAGTTAATTTAATTCATTGGGTATGTATAAATTTGCAGTCTTATATAATTAATTGGATATTAAGGTTTGTCGGAATTGAATATGTCTTTCTTAAATTTGTTTATCATTAAATTTGATTTGTCTTTATTAATCAAAATTGAATGTAGTCTAATTAAAACCTATAATATTGCACTTGAGATTTTTTTATCATCAAATAAGTAAAACATATGATTAAAGAATCAATTTTTGTAAAACAAATGACATAGATACTCACATCCTCATTTAAAAGAGTATGAAATAACAATATTTTTATGATTCTTGATATCCCCAATAAAAAAATAAAGACAAAAGCATGGTTAAGAGTGTTTATGGTGAATTGTTATTTGAATTTTTTATTTATTTAATATATAATCATTTAAGTTAGTTTAGGACATATGTACATATTTGTATTGGATATTTATTTTTTTATTAGCTTATAATGTGATTTTTATTAAATCTTTCGTTCTTCAAATGCTTTGGTATTTGTGTATTTATATTTATATAGTTACATGGTCAATTGATTTCAATGGATATATGTAAATTTGTAGTCTCATGTAGTTAATTGGATACTAAGAATTGTTGCAATTGAATATTGAAAAAAAATCGCATTAAATTTGGTTTGTTTTTTAAGATTTTTCATATAGAAGATTCGGAGTTCGATTTTCTTCTGAACAAATGTACCAAAAAATGAACAAAATCATGTGAATTCAAGCTTTTTAGTCTAATGGTTACCTTCAGAAATTTTTCATCTCAGAGGTTTAGGTTCAATCTCCTTTTTCACTAATGTTAAAAAAAAAAAACAAAATCATGTGTAATATTTCAGGATATTAATTGAAAAAAAAAGTAATATTTCCGAATCTGATGTCATGAATGTGCAACTTAAATGAAAACATTAGAATATAAACAAGGAATCTGGCTGTGTGAAATTTCTTCACATACTGCATAATCATAAAGCAGCTAAACTTAGCCATTTGTTGTAAGTTTCAGAAATCAGCAGTCTTTCTTAATTACACAACTGCCTTTGTGAAACACAAAGATTTTGTGCTTACAGTTGCTTTACCAAAAATTATTTCAAAAACTATTTTGAAAATTATAAACCCAAACTAGTAAAACGGTATGTAAGAGTAGAGGTGAGACTTTTTGATTCAGTTAGTTTTTGACACGCTATCCGTCACTAAAACATAAATATGAACATGAAAAATAAGACCCGTTAGGAAACAACTATTTTTAACCAGTATCTGTTAACCCGCTACTTGTAAGATCTGACATGTTTTCGGTCCGAGTCACATTTTTCTTACCAAAATAGGAGAATTTTTATTTATACCGATTTTTAACCTGTTACTCGTCCACTAAAATACGAGTATGAACATGATGGCAACTAATTACCACTCGGCAATTTACTCCTCCGTATTCTATGAGCTGGACTTGGGCTCAGACCCAAAATGGTAAAGACTTCCTCTTCTATGACAATTGGGCCCAAACTGAACTTGGGTCTATCCAATCTACAAATTGGGCCCAAATTGAGCTGTTTTGTTTAGCCGAACCCAGCTAACCCAACTTTCTCTTGATTTTCAAAAGTTTAATTTCAGAAATGTAGAAGAATGCTCCGTAACTCTTACCAAAAAATTACTGTCTTAGTAAAATAATTAAAAAGATATTTTCAATATCTGTCGTCTCTCGTAGCAATAGATCCACTACTAAAAAAGGAAGAGAAATAAGCAGTTATCTCCATGTCGGATACTCATAAATATACATACTAACAAGGCCGTGACCATAATATTCAATCAACACCATTCTTTGTAAAGAAATTATTGCAGGTAGGTCCCATTTGGGAAGCAATCATTACTCAACTGCTTCAAAATCAAAATCCAACCGTTGAGAGCTTGGCTGTCACTGAATAACGGTAACAGGCAGGAAATATCTTAGCCACCTACTGTTTTGTTTTTACTAGTTTCCACTGTAAGTAACTACTTTTACATAATTCAAAGGATCAAGAGGAAACAAAAACAAGCAGATAGTCAAATGTGGGCCTCGTGAATTCACGGGCTGAAACTAATCAATAGAGCGACAAATTATTTTCAGAAAGCACACCCAGAAAATAAGGTTTTGCTTTCATTTTGTTTCCATTTTTTTTTTTTTTATGAATTTGGTTGTGCTTTGACTCATCCCCAATTGGGTTCAGGTTCTTCTCTTGGTTCCTCCTTTATTTATCATGCTTGTATTATTAAGAATTTGTGTTATGCTCCAGCTAAAAATCTAGTATTTGTTGCTTTTTATAGTTATGTTGAATTGATTTCTCAAAAGATTTTATGTTGTTTGTTGTCGAATATGTTGGTACATGGAAATGATTTTCTAACGCTAATTTCTGTAGGAGATAATATGTAACGATCAGAGATTGTTTTGTGGGTTAAACTACGGTGTGTTTTTTTGAGAATGACACCGATTATCATGATTGTAACTAACTCTGATATGAAATATCTTCAAATCTTAACGGTTGATGTCATGAGTTGTAAATAGGTAACAATTATTAATTTATATTATTCAAAAAGCTCTATTCTTCTCTACTTGTGTGAGATTGTGTATAAATGAAGAAATGATCCCTATATATATATATATATCTTACCTTATCAATGGATGGTTAGGATTAAAGATTATAGAAACTTCTTTAAATCAGTGGTTAAGATTAATCATTTCTAAAATTCTATACAATTAGAAATATAAAATAATTAATATCCTTGTTTACAAGAGTAATCAATTTGACACTTATCAATTCAACCCACTAACACACACTGTTTGATTATTCTTCTGCAAGCATAAATTATCTTATAGACAATTCTAGAGTACTCCATAATTTCCCAACACTAGTGGAACACTTTAAAAATGTTGACTCCTCATCCATCTAAGCGTCCAATAAACGCACCGTAATGTGGCAAGATGTGACAATCGCATTTGCTGCTATTATATCTTTAACAACAGTCGAGTATCCAAAAGTGTGAGTAGTTATTTTACAAAACTTAAATACTAACATGTAAAAGCATAAACAAAGTTCAGGTGTGTGCTTGGTGTATGTGTTGTGTCTTTTAATATTAAGGGTTATGCTACGTTAATATCTATTTTTAACACTAACTATTGGTTAGTAATGAAACGGTATTTATGAGAATTAGACTGATAAATTATCATTTTAATTTTAAAACAACTAAGGTAGCGAGTGATTTTGCACAATTTGGTGTTAGTGTGGGTATCAAAATCTTTAGTCTTTGGGAATATACAATAAATCTTTAGTCTTTAATCTTTGGGAATATTAAAGGTTGTGTCTTTTAATATTAAAGGTTATGTTACGTTAATATCTATTTTTAACACTAACTATTGGTTAATAACAAAACGATATTTATAAGAATTAAACTGATAAATTATGATTTTAATTTTAAAACAACTAAAGTAGCGAGTGATTTTGCACAATTTGGTGTTAGCGTGGGTGTCAAAATCTTTAAGCTTTGGGAATATACAATAAAACTTGCGAACCACGAGAAGGAACACAATCAAGTATTTTAGCCTTTGAGGATTGACTCGTTTAGATTACTTGAATTGTTTTAGTGAAGGCCCGCAATACTGCAAAGTGGCATCTCATTTCTTTTTGGCCCATTATTAGACTTGTTAGTGGAGAAAGTAAGTCATCTTGACTAACGAACGTCTGCCACCATTTCAGTGCTGTCGTCCTCGAGGGCTTATTCTAAAGTAGCATGTTTTTTCTCTCTCAAAATAAAACAAATGTAATACTCCTGTCATGCTTGTGATTCGTTTCTGACAACATACCCTCTTTTGATAATCCGCTCGGTCCAGTAATAAAAATAATTAAGTAAATTATATTATTATTTTAAAATTTACTATAATAACAATAACATATCAAATTTTTTTAAAATTTATAATATATTTTAAAATATTTATTTTTTATTTTTTCGATTACTGCCCTTGCGTTTTTTTTTGATTATAGTGATATGTCTTCTCCAACTTTCCAACAATTTCGGCTATATTTTGGTTCTTTTCGGCTTTTCCAACAATTTTTCTACGAGATTTCGATGAGATCTCATCGAATTCCGATGAAAAGTCATATTTACTTTTGTGTTTGTTGAATACGATTCAGCTCTTGATTACAGACTAATCAAAGTCGTTGTCTCAAACAACACGAAAAAAAAAAAAAAAAATTATTGAGCCAATCTTAGTAAAAAAAAAGACAAAAAAATCAATGTCTTGTCGATCCAGTATTGCCCGAATCTTATTGTGGTTAAGCGGTGCCGATGTGGTGACTTAATTATTTGTGGTGGGCGTGGAGCCCGACCTTTTTAATAGATTATTGTAATTTATGAATGTTGGATTTATTTATAACAAGTTGAAATATGTTCAAATTTAAAAGAGAGTGTTAAGTGACTTTTCAATTAGATATGTATTAGGTTTTTTAATCTATCTTAATTTATGTTTCTTGTTATATTTCTTATTTTTATTAAGATTTATATTTTTAAGTTTATATATAAAATTAATAATTTATTCATAACACAACATCAATAATAATAAATCTATAATATTTATTCTCGATCTTTTAACATCTCTTTCTCTTTTAACCCCTGACCTAAATTTCAACAGTTCCAATAACACCATTCCTTGTAACATAATACCTAATTGCACCCTGAGAGTTAAGTGGTGTTTTTGGGTTTCCATTTGTTTAATCTCCCAGCACACCTGTTCCTCAGTTTACACGATATGAACCCAAAATTCCCAATCGAAAGTCATCAGCAAACTTAATGATTTGATATTCCAGAAATGATATTTGAATCTCTATCGTGTAAGTCTCACTGTTTATGTAGTAATTTCCATTATTACAATCCTTTTACTTTATTATACTAATTTTCTTTTATTACATTCCTTTTCCCTATGCACAAAAGAAAAAAATCTTGCTATATATACAGTTTGCCTTTTTGGCTTCGATGTTACAAATCGTCATTTTACGGTTGGTTTTGGATTTCTCATATTAGTGGTGGAGTTGGGAGTTCTCTCGAGCAAGTTCAAGCCTTCACTGTAGTATTCTCTGTTTGCTTTTTGGGTTTTCGAATTGACCCTTCACCTCTCCTTAATACTTTAGATTGTTGCGATATATATATATATATATATATATATATATATATATATATATATATATATTGGTTTTTGGCTTCCCGTTCTGATTATTGATCTCACTCTTCGATTTGTTCAGCGGCTTTTTGGGTTTTAGAATTGACCCATCACCCCTCCTTAATAATTTAGATTGTTGCGATATATATATATTGGTTTTTGGATTCCCCTTCTGATTATAGATCTCACTTTTCGATTTGTTCAACTGACGCTGTTTGGAGTGGAAGGGTTTAGATTCTAGGGAGTTAGTTGTTCGTTCCATTATTCATAAGCATACATGTTTGGTATTTACATCTATAGGAATCTAACTGATTGATCTGTCCAGTTTATATTTTGCTCGTTTGTTATCTTAAGTGCTACTGAGTGGTAATATCTTTGTTTAGCTTTGTCTCTCCTAGGTTTTACTGCATAATATTATGATGATAGCTACATTTGTTACATTTTGAAACTTAAGCTCTCAGTGGAACTTGATGTGTGATGCTTCTTCTTTGAATGTATTTTTGAATCACTTGTATAATGAAAAAAAGATATTGATGATTTATGCTCCTTCTATTTCAGGTATGTGAAAGAGGAAGTACTGGCTGAGGTGGTTCAAGTACAATGGTGGAGTCTTGCAACTGTATTGAGCCACAATGGCCAGCTGATGATCTTTTGATGAAATATCAATATATTTCAGATTTCTTTATTGCACTTGCTTATTTTTCTATCCCTCTAGAGCTGATCTACTTTGTCAAGAAATCTGCAGTGTTTCCATACAAATGGGTTCTTGTGCAATTTGGTGCTTTTATTGTTCTGTGTGGGGCAACACATCTTATTAATTTGTGGACTTCTACCATGCATTCAAGGACTGTGGCTGTGGTGATGACCATCGCAAAGGTTTTGACTGCTGCAGTGTCCTGTGCAACTGCCCTTATGCTTGTACATATTATTCCTGATCTATTGAGTGTTAAAACTAGAGAACTTTTTTTGAAAAACAAGGCTGCAGAGCTTGATAGAGAAATGGGATTAATTCGTACGCAGGAAGAAACAGGCCGACATGTTAGGATGCTGACTCATGAGATCAGAAGCACTCTTGATAGACATACTATTCTAAAGACCACTCTAATTGAACTGGGTAGAACAATGGGATTGGAAGAGTGTGCCTTGTGGATGCCAACACGTACGGGATTAGAGCTACAACTTGCGTACACTCTTCATCAGCAGAACCCTGTTGGATATACTGTACCCATTCAGCATCCTGTGATTAATCAAGTATTCCGTAGCAGTCGTGCACTTAAAATATCACCAAATTGTCCTGTGGCAAGACTAAGGCCTGTTGCAGGAAAATACATGCCTGGAGAGGTGGTTGCTGTTCGTGTACCTCTTCTACATCTCTCCAATTTCCAAATTAATGATTGGCCGGAGCTTTCAACAAAGCGCTATGCTTTGATGGTCTTGATGCTTCCCTCGGATAGTGCAAGGCAATGGCATGTCCACGAGTTGGAGCTTGTTGAAGTGGTTGCTGATCAGGTTGTCAATGGCCTGCACTTCACTTTTCTTTCAGTTTTTGGTCCTTTCAAATAATTAAATAAAGAGTAGCTTAAAAAATAACTAGTGATTGCGGGAGCATGCGTGCCTATTGAGATATTGGTCCCTTTTGGTATGTTCTACAGATTCAGATGATTGGTCAATCAAATAAACTTCAAAAGTTGATCCCTGGTGCAAAGAGTGTGATACTAACCAGTGATTTTTGATGGGGTATCTCTATCTGCTTAGTTGCTTAAAAACTAACTAGTAACCGAGGGAGCATGTGGGTCTAGATCTTTTTTCATAATGCTGAATTCTAACTATTATATGGTTAGAAGCTTGAGTCCTTGCACCCAGGAAATATCAGTCATCCTTACTTAGTTTCATCAGCTTTAATTGAGTGTACTTACTTGTTGACAATGCTTTATGGTATTACAGATATCTGGAGAGCTGTGTTGGTTCAGGGGTTAGTTCCTATGGTTGTCCTGAAAAGCATAAAATGTTGTCTTTGATTAGTTTTGCAAGTGCTTTTATGGTTTGCTGGTCATATGAAAATCATCTTTAGATTGCTTGGTGTGCCTAAATTAAAACAAAAAAAAAGGAGAGAAAAAAACTTGAGAAAGGGAATATCTGTAGATTCTTTTTTTGTTGGTCAAGAAAGTATATATATGTGTGCGTTCTATATATTACTTGGAGGTTCTTATCTGTTTAATTTTACTGTTCACCTAGGTAGCAGTTGCTCTTTCGCATGCTGCAATCCTAGAAGAGTCAATGCGGGCCAGGGATCTTCTTATGGAGCAGAATGTTGCTCTTGATCTGGCTAGGAGAGAAGCGGAAACAGCGATTCGTGCTCGCAATGATTTCTTGGCTGTTATGAACCATGAAATGAGAACTCCAATGCATGCAATAATTGCACTTTCTTCCTTGCTGCAGGAAACTGAGCTGACACCTGAGCAGCGACTGATGGTTGAAACGATTCTTAAAAGTAGTAACCTTTTGACCACTTTAATAAACGATGTATTAGATCTTTCAAGACTTGAAGATGGGAGCCTTCAACTTGAACTTGGAACTTTTAATCTTCATGCTTTATTCAGGGAGGTAAGATTACGCATTCCTTCCAGTTATAACTTTCTTAGAGTGCCTTCTGGAGATAAAATAATTTCTGGATTTTCATTTTATTTAAAAGAAAAATTGTGGTAAATGGTTGTTGCGTTAGTAACTTGTGCACTTCTTATTGCAGGTGCTTAACTTGATCAAGCCTATTGCCTCTGTTAAAAAGTTGCTTGTCACATTAAATTTGGCTCCAGATTTGCCAGAGTGTGCCATCAGTGATGAAAAACGCCTAATGCAGATTCTTTTAAATGTTGTTGGTAATGCGGTGAAGTTCTCAAAAGAGGGCAGCATCTCAATCACTGCTTTTGTCGCAAAATCAGAATCTTTTAGAGATTCTCGAGCACCTGAGTTTTATTCGGTGCCAAGTGATAACCATTTCTACTTATGTGTGCAGGTTTGTCCCTTTGATGCTCAATTTGAAATTCTAGGCCTTTGAGTGCTTAATGATATAGGGTGTAGGAAGTTAATTACGTGCGTGATTAATCTCTTCTGCTGTAGGTGAAAGATTCAGGATCAGGAATTAGCCCCCAAGATATTCCCAAGTTATTTACCAAATTTGCCCAAACTCAATCTTTGGCAACCAGAAATTCTGGGGGCAGTGGACTTGGCCTTGCAATTTGCAAGCGGTAATTTATTCTTGTCTTTTGCCATATGAATCTTCGATCTTGCTCTTATAAGCAATGCAATTAATTTTGAACATACTTCTCTGTCTATTGTTTGAGCCCCGCACCCCTCTCTTCTTTTCTTAGATTTAACATCAGAGTTGTTACTTTTGTTTAATATGATCAGGTTTGTAAATCTCATGGAGGGTCATATTTGGATTGAAAGTGAAGGTCTTGGCAAGGGATGTACTGCTATCTTCATTGTAAAACTTGGGATCCCAGAACGCTCAAATGAATCCAAGCTTGCTTTCATGCCTAATGTGCTAGCCGATCATGGACAGACAAATTTCCCTGGACTTAAAGTTCTTGTTATGGATGAGAATGGGTTAGTAACATTGCAATCATTTCATTCCCTATCTCTTTACTGGAAAATTTTTAATTTATTGTTTTAATTTTGTAGTGCATTTTACTACTTTGTTAGGGATTTATTTCACCATTGTGCCATACATCAGGTAGGAGTAGGCTGGGTTGATACAAAAGTTATTTGTATGCTATAGCACCAGTTGGAAACAGCTTGGGGATTGAATGGCCTGGTTGACATGCAAAATAGAATTGAGAATCTTGGGAAAAGCACTTCCCGTGATTTTTGGGGGAAAAAAATCCACTGAGAAAGTGCAAAATTTCTTGAGGCTACTAATGAAACTTTTCTAGGAATGTGTGTTGGATGCACACATATCTCACTTGGGGATCGGGTTTTTTGGTTGCTGTTTTCTATTAACTACCAAATTGACTTGAGTTCTGTAAATTTTGAGTATTGCCCCAGGTTTCTATTTTTACCAGACATTGCCCCTTATAATGTCCATTGTCATGTAGGACTGCTCAAGTGTTCTGAATAGCTCAAATCAAAGTTCATTTTGATTAACTTTTTTTGATAAGTTCATTTTGATTACTTGAGGTAGCTGAGGCTGAATGTCAACTTTTAGCCAAACTTTGAAGTTAGCTAGGTAGTTTAGATGTACAAGGCCTTCTGAAATACAGTGGCTAGAGCAGAGATGTTCGGTGCCAATTACTTAGAATTTGATCTAAATTAAAATGAGTAGAAGTAGATGACAGACTGGTAATACCTCTCATACAAATAAAAGGTTTAGAGCAATACGAAACTGTACTCCATTTATGCGGAGAAATTTCTTCAGTAAATATTTTTATTTTCCAATAGATTATGATTGGGTTACAGTTTTGACTTGATTCTTGAAAGATGTGAACTCTGCCTTGTCTAAGTTCTATCAGCCTCTTGGAATGATGGACAATTTAAATGAAAGTTCTGTAACAAGGAGGAATTAATGTAATATTTTGATGAAAGCAGTGTAAAATTGCTGATAAGCTTTCTAAATTGATGGGATTCCTTGAGGGGATATATAAAATATTTATCTTGGATTTTACATTTCTGTGACAGGTTTCGTAAATGTCTAACTCTGGGGTAAGTGATATACGATTGAGTTTATCGTCATCAGCCAATAATGTGGTCGTTAGCCTTCCTTTGCCTTAATTTGGGTTTGTCTGTGTAACCAGTAAAGATATGAACTAATGAAAAATATAATCAGTTTTCAGATGGGTTTGTACTTTTCTTCTTTCCAAAAAGATATATTAATCATTTTATCAAATGACATGTAGAATAGCTAGATGGTTATGCAATGAGAAAGTAATTGTACTTAGAAACAAATGGACAAAGAACTTGGCTGGATATGGAGAAATTCTTATGTAGGCTGGCCAGCCTTAAGCCCGGCCTATCAACTCATGCCACATAGTAAAGTGGGACATATTTTTCTGGCACCAATGCATTAAAAGTTCAACCAAGCTAATTGTTGTCAAACAAATGTAGCTACTTTAATGACGTGGAGTGAGCTCATAGGTTGGGCCTACGACTGACCTGGTAGGTCCGGCTGACCTAAGAATTTCTCCTGGATATGAATAGAGTTGTTAGGTGTTACTGTAGAATAACAATCTTGGTTGAGGGCAGTTTGATTAGAAGACAGTATTTCCTGCTTAAGAGATGAATAGGGAAATGTGTAGCTTGAAACGAGTGAGCTTGAGGAGACGGTTCTCCCACAAAAGCAGTGTGTTGCTGCCATGCTGATATGTAAGTGTTGAGTATTGTAAATGAAAAGGAGTTTATAGAATTCATATCTTCAAAATGATTTTGTATGCTGATACCTATTGGTGCCTATATATTGATACTTCTACTTAAAAGAAAATGTAAGTATCGAGTATTATCCTTTCTGATACTAATACCAAGTCTACAGAGGCTTCACAGGCTTTGGTTTGAACCTTGGGTGGCCTCAGGAATTAGCGATCACAAAGATGCTTCATGATTTACTTGGCCCAAACTGTAAGTTGACATGATTAGCATGTCTAAAAAATTGGGGTCAGAAAGGTCACGCTAGTCTGGACAAGTTAAAAGTAGCACACGTGTGAGCCACCTTATGGTCCTAAGTTGAAATTAGGCCCAAAAGAACAAAATCCCCTAAATTCCATCATAAAAATGAAAACTAAGTTGCTAGGCTCCTAACTGATTACCTCTTAATCGAATCCAAATTTCACTCTCTTGAGATGTCAAGGAAAGTTGGGTTGTGTTGGGATTTTTCCTTTAAAATTCACATCCTCAAAATTTTCGGCAGAAAACACAATCACAACAATTAAATAGAAAAAACAAACAAAGATTAAGAACAATACTAATTAACGCGGTTCGACAACCTCTAATACTACTAGGAAAATAAAAACAACATAGGAAACTACAACTACTCCTACTAGAACAAGTAACTATAAAATAGGAAACTACTTTTCCCAAACCAATTAGAAGTCCTCCTTGAGTGGATTTGAGCCAAAATCCTAACAAGCTCCACCTTGGCTCAAATTCTCCACCTCATCATCAAATTTGACTTTCTTCTTTGGTTGGTGCGATTCTTCGTTTTGATTTTCCCATCTCATTCGCTTACTTTGTGAAGCAACCATCCTCTCATTCAATACGTGCAAGCTCTCTTCGTTCATAGTATCTTTCATCACTATTTTTGAACCACCAAGAACTTGCATCTCATCATCCTCATCAACCTTTCCATTATTAGTTTCCTTCATTCTACTTAACTTCTCAAAGTCCTCCATTTTGGCCTTGCTTGGCAATTATATGTGTTCCTCCTCATTGTGGATGTATTACTTATTTGAAAAATCAAGAGACTTGAATATTGATCTTTCCTCCACCTCACTTGAAGTGCTCCATTCCCTTTCTTTATTGGGCTCATCTCTTGATATATTCACGAACAATTATTCATCCTTGAATACACTTGACATCTTCAACTTATCTCTCTATGGTGCCGTAGGAACCTCCCCATACATCGAAACTTCCTTCGTCATCTCTAGTGGCTTGGACTTAATTCTCTTGTAGAACCCTTGTCTCGTCAACACATCTTCGATGAAACTTTTTCAAAGAGAAATCATTCTCCTCATCAAATAACTTAAATTAATTTTACTTATCCTTAGTGTTTTTGCCATTGCAACCTAGCTCTGATACCACTTGTTGGGATTTTACCTCTAAAATCTACTACTCAAAATTTTAGGCAAAAAACACAACAACAATTAAATAGGCAAAACAAACAAAGAGTGAGAACAACAATAATTAATATGGTTTGGCATTCGGCAACTTGTTTGGCTACGTCCACCAACAAACTCAATACGTTATTAATGTTCAATTACAATTTTAGAAAGAGTAAAGTTGCTAAACCCTCACAACCCAAAAGCCTCGATACAGCCAAATCTCTCAACCTAGCTTTAGTTGTAAATACTCACTGTACTTGACAACCCAAAACCCCAATACACCCAAGGCTCTCAACCTAGCTCTAGTAGTAAAACCCTCTGATTTACCATGTATATTGGTTTTATGAGTGTGTTTCAAATTTTCTGTAGACCCTGTTTATATAGAGAATATTTTTTAATACTATTAAGAAAATAACAACATAGGAAACTACTACTACTTCTACTAGAATAAGTAATTATAAAATATAAAACCACTTTTTCCAAACCAATTAGAAGTCCTCCTTATGGGGATTTGAGCCAAAATCCTAACACGTTGTATATCTCAAGATTACTTCTCAAGGAAACTTGGCCAGTTGTAGGGGTGGAGCTTCTCTTGATCCACGAGTCGCAGCTGGACCAACAATGACGACAGAATTATGGCCTTAAGATTGCAATATCTCTTCAGCAGGCCCAGTGGGCACACCCATCACACTCTGAACGTAGTCCAAGTGGACCCCAAGGCCTCTGTGATCAGCTTCCCATGTGCATCCTTGCCCAACTGCCCCACAGAGTATGTTGGGTATGAGAGCTTGCCCCAGCTTGGTTGGATGGAATAATGGAAAAATGAGAGAAGTGGGTCTCTTTGGTTTATGGCTCTGGTTGTTGGTGTTGAATTGAAAGGGGTTCGTGTTTGTGGTGTTCTTTGGTAGTTTTGGAATTTTGGGTACTGACTATTTGATGGTGAAACTGCAATTCCTTTTTCTCTTTCTGGAAAATGCTCTTTACCTCCCTTGGGTATTGAACTTTCTATTATATTTTTTGGATAAAAGTACAAAGGTATTGATCTTTTGTATGTGATGATCTGTTTGATTCTTTAAGTCTTTTTTTGACGAATAAAGTGGTTGACTATCGAATTTTTCCTCGTAAATTTGTTTATATATTAAAAATATATATTTTTCTTTTAAGTTTTGTGTGTCTAAAAAATGGGTGGTTTTATTGTTTTGTTATGGCTTTTGGGATGGGGTCAATTTGGTTTCTGAAAAACGCAGTGAAGGAAAATAAAGCAAAAGGTATAGATTCATTTTGCCTACTATTTGGGGAGAAATTAAGGCTCCATCATTGGACCTAATTACCAATTAGAGTCACGCGTGTGGTTTCTAAGGGCCGGTTGCCACCTCATCTTGAAAGAATGTTACGGGTTTCTTAATGAAACATTCAAAATCCAGGGAATGGGGATAACGCAATGAGAAGTGGAAGGATGTGATAATGGTAAGCTGACTGGGTAGAGAAGTTTGGTGGTATTGAATTAATAAAGGTGAATTGTCTACATGCCCTTCTCAGATAGTCATATGCTTGGGTTCCCATACGTGGAGATACTTTTGCTGAATGGCACCAAACTGGTAGCTTTATTAGTCTTCCAGGTTTCTGTTAGTCAAAGCATTGTTGTTTTTAATATTGAGAAGGCCTAAAATCTGGGATGTCGTTGTAAGGAGACATTTTAATCTAGATCATGTTCATTTTCTTGCTCATATTTGGCATATGGAAAAGAATTGAGATTTCCAATGATAGTGTACGATAGCAAAGACCAATTGACTCTGTCTGTTGACATACCTGGTATAAAGTTATTCCAAGTCTCTTTTTTTAAATTTAAAAGTGAATTTGGTTGGTTTCCCTCATGTGAGTGCGTGTTCGTTAATTCCTCTAAAAGTTTTTGTTGATACAGCTAAAAATTCATTGAGCCAGTTGACTTGTAGGAGCATATTAAAATTTAGGGGTTTTACATTTTCAACCTTGTATTTTATATGCTGTCTCAATTATCCCCTTGAACTTCTAAACTGCGACAATCTTTGTACTACCACCTAATCGACAATAGCCCCAATTATGACAGGGTGACCCTTTGGATGACCGATTGGATGGGAAAACCGTAATTTCAAGCCCATGTCTCTCTCTCTCTCACTCAATATTTTGTTTCTATAGTAAAATTTGAATGTGATTTTGGGTCTTGTAATGTATTCATGTTATTTCATTGTTATATTTTTGTGCTTTGAGCAGAATCTTGTTAAGTGTTTACAATCTTGTTAAGTGTTTACATTCTGTCGTCTTCAAGAGACTAAGATGGAGGAGTTTGATGATGTGGTTATTCGTAGTGTGTGGGAAATTAGGTCATGTGGTTGGAAAGCTCTACCAACTATAGGTAATGCGGGGGGATAGTGGTTATATGGAATAAATCAGTGTTGGATCTGGTTGATTGTCATATTGGGCTGTTTTCGGTGTCGTGTTTTCAAGGCTGCTTCGTCCATCACAGAGTGGGTGTTAACAAGAGTCTATGGCCCGTGTGAAGGAGGGGGAAGGGATCTTTTTTGGGGAGAGTTGGCGGCGGTTAGAAGGTGATGGAATCTCCCTTGGGTGATGGGAAGAGATTTTAATGCTGTTCTTTACCCTCATGAGAGAAGCGGGGGTTCGCAAGAACTTGGGTTGACAAGGGAGTTCTTGGATTTTGTTAGAGGGCTTATTGACATGCCGTTGTCGGGTGGTTCTTTTACGCGGTCTAGCTTCAGAGAAATTCTTTATTTCTCTAGGATTGACTGCTTTCTTGTCACGGGTGGATGTCTAAGAAGGGAGGAGGGATTATGGTGTGGGGGTGTGGAAATGGATGCGAAGTGGGTGGGAGGATTTTCTTCCTCGGGTTTCTGTTTTGGTAGGTAATGGAAGAACTAAACTTTGGTTTGACACTTGGTTTGGGAATTCCTCCCTTAAAGACCAATTTCCTTGCATCTTTGATATTGTGAGACATAAGGAAGCTCTTATTGGGTCTTATGTATCCTTGAGTTAAGGGGGTAATTGTGTCGCATGTGCCGTTCTTTCGAAATGTTCATGGTTGAGAAATTGAGGAGGTAGAGAGATTTTTGGAAACTTTGCATTTGGTGAAGATTGATTTGGAAATAGAGGACTCAGTTAGGTGGATGCCTAGTCCAGAAAAAGGTTTTGAGGTGAGATATTTTTATAAGTCTCTTCTTGGTGGGGTTAATGTGGAAGGCTTGCCAAATTTCCATTGGAAAGCTATTTAGTGCCCATGTGCTCCAAGGAAAGGAAGTTTTTTTTGTGTGGGAGACCGTTTGGGGAAAGATCCTTACTATTGACAATTCACAAAAGAGGGGGAAAGTGCTTGTTAATAGATGTTTTATTTGTAAATGTTGCACCTAGTCTGTTGTTAACCTTTTGTTGGAGTGTCTGTTGGCTAGAAGCTTATGAGAGATGGCTTATAGATTGTTGGGGGTCTCATGGGTGATGGCTGGTTCTGTTAAAGATGAAATTTGGGTTTGGAGTGGTTTACAGGCTTCTAAAGAAATTAAGAAGGTTTATTCATTAATTTCTCCTTTTTTTTTTTGGGTTGTGTGAAACGAAAGGAACCTTAGAGTTTTTGAGGGAGTTGAAAGATCACTACAAGTGGTTAGGGATAGATGGTTTAATATTTTTAGTTTTTGGTTTAAAAGGAATTTGTTTTGCAAACGAGGAGTTTTTAGATTTTGTGGAGCTTATTCCTTGTAATTAGCTTTGGCTTTGAGTTGCACTTTTTTAGCGTTTTTTAAAATAAATTTTTACTTATTAAAAAAGTTCTGTTGTATTTGTATGTCATGTAATTGAATGTTGAAGTTGCTTGTGGTGATGCAGAACTAGCAGAATGGTGACCAAGGGACTTCTCGTACACCTGGGATGTGATGTGACAACTGTAGGTTCAAGTGATGAGTTCTTGCGTGTGGTTTCTCAGGACCACAAGGTGGTGTTCATGGATGTCTGCTTGCCTGGTATGGATGGTTACGAAATTGCTCTCCGTATACACGAGAAATTCACAAAACGTCACGAAAGGCCATTAATCGTGGCACTGACGGGAAACACTGACAAAGTAACCAAGGAGACCTGCATGAGGGTTGGTATGGATGGTGTTATATTAAAGCCTGTTTCACTTGATAAAATGAAGAGTGTTTTATCAGATCTTTTAGAGCATCGGGTACTGTTTGAGGCCATGTAAGCACGAAATAAATTGTTGGACCAAATCGAAAGAGAACGGAAATGGGCAACAGTACACGATAATCTTCTTTTAGAGGAGTTAGTTTTATGTACATACCACGGGGTCTAAGAGCAGTGACACTGGAGCACTGGATAATAACACAGTTAGTTTATACATCTTCCTGGTCAAACATGTTTTAAAACCAGCTTGAAGTAGTTAAAAAAATTGGCAGAAAAACTACTAATTTCTTTTTTTTTAAAAATGTTTTGGGAACATGTTTGTTATAATTCAGTAACTTGTATAACTATTTGTTCCCCTTTCATGATCTTATCTCAATCTTGCCTTTCTACCCGACGTCACTTTGTAGCATCTTCCCCTTCATCTCTTTATGCTGATTTTTTTTTTTCAAAAGTAAGAGGAGAGGGGAAGACAATTAGCTATATGATTTCCAATCATGTTAATCATGTCAGCATCACAGTAAAATGGTTTGTCACAGCACAAAAGAATCGTTTTCTGGGTTTGCGCTCTTACAATGATTTAGGCGATCTTGTGCCTTAAAATGCTTTTGTTTCATAGGTTTATGGATTATAAGATTGTGATTTCAATATGGTTGCTTTTCATAGATAGCTATCTCTTTTTTTCCTAATATCTTGATTCAATTCATCAATTTAAGCGTATTCACAAGGTTGAAAAGTGGTTTTTATATAATTTTCTATTTTTCCAATAAGTGTTATCAAACGGGAAAGAATTAATATATTTCAAGAATAAGCTAAAAGAACTGTAACAAAAATAACAAGTTAATCTTAAAAAATTAAATGGTGAAACTAATTCAACTTTCTAAGCCTTTTTTTGAGTTTTTCTAATTCCTATAGAGTCAACTTCTTTGGCAACTGATGGTTTTTTTAAGTAGTCTTTCTCTGGTGCCCGGTGCCCCTTTGTTATTATGCAGACATCAACATTGCTTCCACTTGCCAAGTCGTTGGAGCAAAGAGCCCCACGCACCAAACTTATACCTTCTTCCTTAGTCAATCCTTTTGACTCGAAAATAGCCATTGCAGATACTGAACCAGAACTCATCGCAGCGAATGGCAGTGTGTCATGAGTAAATCCATGATGATCATCGATAGCGTACAAGTGGCGTCCAGTAATTCCTTGTCCAATTGGAAAATATGGCTGAAATGAATGGACATAAATAAAATGTCTCATTTAATATTTTTTTTACCAAGTCCATAAAATTAATTCAAACTTCAGGGGTATCTTTCGATTTTTGTTCTGTTAGATTGAACATCAATTATATCTAGACTGTAAAACTCATGCCAGTTTTTGGCTGTTATTACCTCTGATATATAACTTGACAGATGAAATTGAATTCAGTCTCAGTTTAAACAACTTTGTTTTTTCCCCCTAATTATATTGGTCCAAAAAAATTCAGTCCCTTTGAGTCTTTCCCATAATTTAGTCATGGAAATTTTGATTCTTTCTTTTGCTCATTCTGCTACTCTCAACATCTAATTATAAACAAGGTTGAAGAAATACTTAATAAATTTGTGGAAAATCTGCCCTTTAACGATCTTATCTCAATCCTGCCTTTCTGTCCAACGTCTCTCTGTAGCATCTTCATCTTCAACTCTTTCTGCTGGGCTTTTCCTTTTTTAGTCTTCGAATTTCAAACCGAAGTAATTGCAACATATACCTTCAAAACACCTCAAGAACAATATTTGTCTTCAAATTTCCAACCAAATTCATTTTCAAACTCTTGAATCATCCGCTTGCTGGTTTTCTTCTTCGGCCATGTCTTTGTTTAGTTCTTCTCACTTTTTGGTGCCGCTATCTTTCAATCATCCTTGCTAACCACTGGCTTTTAGTTGAGGATACAATATATGCTATAAGCAATCCAAGTACCAATCCACATCTATAACCCAAAATCGTGATTTTCCATTCAAATCCAATGGTAGGCTCATCATCTTGTTGGAATGTTGATGGCATTGGTTGTGGTGCCTTCTATTTGCTGCATTTTCTTGTCAATGGAGGTCCACAAAGACCCAGATTTCCACTGTAGGTGGGTTAATTGATTTTGCGAAAGATTCAGTAATAAAGAAATGTCATGTCCTTATGAATCTCTTCCATAAGTTGATTTGAAGATAGATCCAATGATTTTAGTACTGTCAAATTCGACAGTGATGATAGTATATGACCTGCAAGGCTTTTAAGAAGAAGAAAGAGAATTTGAGAATTAGATAACTGAGAGAATTAGAGAAAGAATAATAAGAAGAGTAGTTTTATAAAAGAAGAATTCTGATTATTCATTGACATGTCAATGTATCACATGTAATCCCATCCCAGGAGCAGCAATCTGTACCCTTCTTCAAAGACTCTGTCTTTGGATAAGAAGTAATTCAAGCAATTTCGTCACATTCGTAACTGGATGAGGCACTGTCAATGGAGAAGGTGTTTATGAATTTGAGAAAAGCAAAGCTCTGGTCATGAGGGCACAGTTGATGTGATGAAGTGGGAGAAGAAGATGAATAGAAAGATGATGAACTAATAACTTGAAAATGCAAGGAGGTGAGAAAGGAAACGGCTTGATAGCACCAAATTAACTTCCCCATTTTTGTTCACGAGAAAAGAAAAGTGGTAAATGTTGTGATTGTTGAGAGGGATCTAAAGTGGAAATGAATATTTATGTGCTTCTAAGTAAATGCAAGTCTTCCTTGCACCTCACAAATCTTCCCAAGTTCCTTTTTTTTTTAATTCAAATTTGAAGTCTTTATTAACTGAATAGTCTTCAGATTTATGTTGCATGCATTTACACTATCCCTTGTCGGTCCTCAAAAATTCCTGCCATTATTGCAAGTATTACTTCTGTATTAGATGGTGTAGACCCATGTATTTCCATATAAACTAGGGTAAATTACATTTAGCCACCTATAGTTTGGCTTAACCTACACATAAAAACCTATAATTTTAAAATATACAGATATTCTATTAAATATTCATTTTTAGATGTAAAAATACAAATACCCATAGAATATGCATTAAAATGCATATATCCTTTTGAAATATACATTTTTTTTATGTAAGAATTCAGATTTCCTCATAAAATATGCCTAGAGTATATGTATAATTTGAAATTATGGGTCCTTACGTGTAAATTAAGTCAAATACAGGCGTTAAATATAATTTACCTTATAAACTAATGTGATTTAATTTCGGGAGATTTAGACTTTCTGTTAAAAGAATTTGATTGTCAATAGCTAAATTGAACTGATGACTAAGACAATTTTGTTTATATTTTTCCATCGATTTGACCTGTCCCTTTTCAGATTAGCCAACCAGGTATTGATCTGCTAATAAAACTTCCTATATTCCGTTTCCAATAGGAACCATGGTCATGCAGGACCAATGTTTGGCTGAGCTGAAATAACATAAAATGTCTCATTCAATTTTTAAAAGTGAATAAAATTAATTCAAACTTAATAGAGATATATATTTTCGTTGGGAGAAAGGAGACAAATAAATTGCATTCATTCACACCCTTACCAACAATAGTCCATCTGATTGATAAGCTCTATATTACATAAATTCTTCATTTTACTTTGTCATATCTATATCAGACACTGACACTCCAAATAAATGTATAACATTTGAATATGGAAAAAATACGAAGAATAGATAAGTCCAACACTAAAACACGTTTGAAGAAATAGTTAACAAATTGGGAAAATCTGCTATTTTTTTTAGAAAAAAGAAGAATTGTTTTTGGAAAGTTTGTTATATAATTCAGAAACTCATATAATTCGCTTTACTGCGTTGTCTGAACAAAGAACAATGTACAAAGGATTGGATATGAAGTACAAACATTGATAGTATATGCCAAAGAAGAAAAAAAAGATTGATCATGATCCATGGAACAGAGTGTTGGTCCAGGAAAACTATAACATACTGTATTTACAACATATAACTTTAAAAAGCATTCATGAAGACCTAGACCCTTCTTTTAACCATCTGCTGCAATCTTCTTTACCCTTTGATGTTGTTCACCTTCAACAAGCCTCACAGGAACCATTTCGGTCCAAATCTATTTTCAAACTCTTCAGTCATCCTCTTGTGGGATTTCTTCTTCGGCGATGTCTTTTGTTTGTTCTTCTCTCCTTTTGTTGCTGTCTTTCAACAATCTTTACAAACCACCATGGCGTTCCAGTTGAGAATACAATATATCCCATAGTCAATCCAAGCACCAATCCACATCCATAACCCATCATCGTGACTTTCCAATCAAATCCAATTGTAGACTCGTTGTCTTGTTGGAATGTTGACGGCACTTGTTCTGGTGTCTCGTCATTGCTGCATTTTCTTGTCATTGGAGGACCACACAGTCCTGGATTTCCACTATAGGAATCATTTTGAAAAGTACCAAATTGTCGGCCTTGAGGTATGGTGCCAGTGAGATGATTTTGCGAAAGATTTAGTATGGCAAGAAATATCATGTCTGTCAGTTGTACAGGAATCTCTCCGATAAGCTGATTTGAAGATAGATCCAATGATTCCAGTACTGTCAAATTCCCTAGTGATGTTGGTATATTACTTGCTAGGCTGTTATGTGAAAAGTTGAGCACCCTGAGTGAATTAAGCTTTCCAATGGATGGAGGAATCTCTCCTTCAAATCTGTTGTTCGATGTATCGATAGATGTGAAAATGGATTGGATGCTCAAGATCTCAATTTCCAAACCTTTCATTGTTATCGTCACTGAATATTGATAATAAAATTCCTCATAGTAGACTCCCATGTATTTCAGCTTCACTTTTCTTTCATTCACATTCATCATTGCTGTTAGCTTTTCAAAGTATTCTCCAGGCAAAAGACCAGTAAATTGATTATAGGAAAGGTCAATGATTCGCAGCTTAGTGAAAGGAAATCTCATCTTGGATTTGCCAACAATACCATGAAATCTATTAGATCGCAAGACAAGAATTCGCAGCTTAGGAAGATATTCTAACCAGTGAGGAAAAGTATCATTAATCTTGTTATTACCAAGATTAAGAATTTCCAAATAGAAACAGTTGACCAAAGATCTTGGTAATGGCCCTTCCAACTGATTGCCATTCAAATCAAGACTTCTCAATCTGTTACCCTTCACAAATGTTGTGGGGATAGTGCCGTGAAAGTTGTTCATCCGTAGATTTAACACTTGCAAGTGTTCACTAAAGTTCCCTAAACAATTTGGAATACTGCCACTCAAGCTATTATTAGACAAGTCAAGTACACTGAGGTGAGAGACATTGCAAATCAGAGATGGGATTTGTCCAGTGAACTTGTTGTTTGACATCAAAAAGGCATACGCTAAACGTGACGGAGCTGGAAGTGGTCCTTGAAGCAAGTTGGAACGAAAATCGATAACCTTTAGACTTGTCCTTTGAAGAGAAAATGGCTGCATACTAGTAAGAAAATTATGAGAAAGATCTAGATAGATCAATGATTCCTTCCCTATATCCCAAAACCATTTCGGCACCTCCCCATGAATTTTGTTGTGGGACAAATATAAAATTAACAATTGATTTTGCGATTTTAAGAAGCCTGGGAACTCAGTTATGTTGCAGGAAGACAATCTCAATTGATGTAGCTTTGGCCAGACAGAATAGCTACAGTTGGTGATTACAGATAAGCTGTTAAAAGAAAGATCAAGCATCTTGAGGTTTTTGAGGTTTGAAAACAAGTCAAGTTCTATAGTACCACTCAAGCTATTTGAAGAAAGAAAAAGGTCAGTAAGGTTTGGTAGTTGTAGGATTGATCTAGGAATTGGGCCATACATGTTATTATTTGTGAGAAAAATAGACTTCAAAGACAAAGAATGGAATTCAGGGATTTGACCACTGAATCGGTTTTCTGGAAGATATAACAACTGCAATGATGGTAGAGTAAACAAACAGGATGGGATTGTCCCATTGAGTTGGTTATATGATAATGAAAGTTCCATTAGATTTGAAAGGCCACACAGGTAATGAGGAAGTGACCCTGTTAGTCGATTAAATGCAAAATCTAAACGAGAAAGTTGTGTGAGAATGAATGGTGATTGTGGCAACTGACCCGTGAACTTGTTTTCTCGAAAACCTAGGATAGTTAATTTGTGGAGTTTACCAAAAACGTCTGGAATATGCCCTTTGAAATTGTTAGCTGAAAGATCTAAACGAGTAAGCTGCTTAAGGTTCCCAATTGAAGCTGGAATTGACCCTTCCAAACTGCTTATAGAAAGATCAATGTACTGCAAGGAATTTAAGTTGCCAATAGAATCAGGTATTTCTCCGGAGAAGTTCGTAGAAGAGAGATCTAGTACCCTTAAGGGACTAGTCCAATTTAACTTTGGAAAATTTCCTGTGAGATCTCTGTTGCCTGATAAATTGAGCTCTTCAAGGTACAGAAGGCGAAAAACATCTTCCGAGAATTCCCCTACAAGTCCACTGCTCTTGAGTCTGAGAGACCTTAAGGATGACAAGTTCAACAACAGGAAACCGAGCTTGATCGAAGACATATTTACAGAGTCAAGAACAAGGTTTCTTAACTTCGTGATATTTTGCATGAAAGTTTCAAAACCTTCTCTATCAAGTTGCAACCCATAATTATAGGAGAGATCAAGTAGAGTTAACTTGGACAAATGAGAGATTTCATAAGGGACTTTACCAGAAAATCCTGAATCCGAGAGGTTGAGATGAGTTAAACTCACAAACCCACCAAACTGTGGTGAGATTGGAGAGCCAGAAAAATCATTGTATGCGAGGTTGAGCCTCTTAAGGTGTGGAAGGAGAGGGAGGCTACTGTTGGAGGGAAAACTGCCGCGAAGCCAACTGCAACTTAGGTCCAGGCCGATAACGTGGCCTGTCAATCTATCACATGTAACCCCATCCCAAGAGCAGCAATCTGTACCCTCCTTCCAAGACTCTGTCTTCGGATAGGAAGTAATTCCAGCAGTTTCATCGCAATTGAAATTGGACGAAGAACTGTCAATGGAGAAGGTGCTTTTGAATTGGAGCAAGGCAAGGCTCTGGTCATGAGGGCATAGTTGTGGTGATGAAGCGGGAGAAGATGAAAAGAAATATGACGAATAAATAACTTGAAACTGCAAAAAGGAGAGGAGAAGATAAAGAACTTGACAGCGCCAAATTAGATTCCCCATCGTTGTTTAAGAGAGAGGATCTAAAGTGAGCAGGAATATATAGGCTTCCAAGTAAATGGTCAGTCTTCCTAATTTATGAAGAATGAAAGAGTCTTCAGATTTATGTTGCCTTTACACTATCCCTAGTTTTCGTATCTGTTAAAAGAAATCTGATTGAAAATGCATGTCGTTTACAGTCTCAAAGGAATCTTAGGATTATAAGAATTTTTTTTTTGGGTCAATAGCTGAATTGAACTCATGACTACGACGTTTTTGTATATAAGACTGGTGAGAAACAGGAAAATAGATGAATATACTTGATGCCGGCCGTGCTTAAGTCGGATATTTAGGTATAAATCTAAAATTTATTTAATCATTAAAATAGATACTTTTGTGACATCTTTTATAAAAAATAAAAAATCATTTAAATTTATATATTTAAGCAAATAATTTCATCACACATAACCATAAATATTATTTTTTAATATTAAAACATAATATAAAAAAATTAAAGTTAAATTACATAGAAAACCTTGTGGTTTGATTCAGTTTCATAATATACTTTAATGTTTTTATTTTGATTTATACTAAACCCTATGGTTTAACTCAGTTTCATTACAAACCTTGAGATTTACACCAGAGTTAACGATGTTAACTTTCTCTTCAAGCTCAGAGTTTGTAATAAACCTAAGTTAAATAATAAGGTTTTCTATGTAATTTAACTTTTTTTTTTAATTTAAATTGAAGAATTAAAAAAAAAACAGTGTTTAGACAGTAAGAAAGTTCGGGAAAAATATTATTTCTAATATTTTATTTTAAAATCACACTATTATAATTTAATTTCTATTTTAAGTCATAAAAATAAGAATATTACTTGATATTTAAAAAAATCCTTATTGTTTAGCTTAATTTCGTTACAAACTTTGAAATTAAAGAAAAAGTTAACACCGTTAACTCTTGTGCAAACTTCAAGATTTGTTACGAAACTGAGTCAAACCACAGAATTTAGTATAAATCAAAATAAATCTTAAAACTTATTATAAAACTGAATCAAGTCACATAATTTTTCATGTAATTTAATCAAAATTTAATATCTTGATTGGGGTTCCAGCTTCTTCACATAATTCCAAGTTCAGACTTGAAAAAAATTTCAAGCTTATTTTTTACCGAAGCTTATAAAATTTTGGGTCGAACCGACTAGATTTTGGGATTACCCGTCCGTGACCACCTCAGTAACAATACCAAAGTATTATCATGCGTCTCTTATTTTCATAAAAAAGTACATATTACCTGCACTCGACTAATATCGACAAAATCCGATCCAAAAAGAGAGGGTTTGAAAGCAATTTTTTGTCTAATAGGTCGAAGAGCAGATGAAAAATTACAATACCCGACGAATGCTGAGGCGAGTGAGAGTAAAGTGGTATCATATCAATCCCAATAAACCGAAATTTTAAATTCGATTGGAACTCGAAAGTCAAACCGACTCGGAGAGTCTAGCCCTGTTACACGTGTAAGGGAAAGCGAAAGCGATCTAATCCTAACTGAATGGTCCAGAATAAAGCAGACATTATACGCATTCAGTTTTTTTTGGGGCAACGTAGGCATAAAAATTGAATCAAAAACGAAGAAATCATGTCTATTTCAGCTACGTTCCGCTCAGCAATCATCCCAGCAGCCAACATCTCCGCTACATCGTCGTTTCGTACTGCAAATGGTTTGACCAGAACAATTCCAGTGACTACTGGTAATGGTGGGTTGGTGATAGAGTGTTCTTCAAGGCCCCAGAAGAAGGCAACGGCGCATCACATGAAGACGAGGCCACGCAAGACGCAGCCGTGGGACGTGAGGCGCAAACCCACCGAATACGCTCCTCTGCCTCCTCTCCCTCCTGATTGGACCCTCCTTTCTTTTGCGGACGATGCCGCTGCTGCTTCTGCTACTGAGGCTGCTTTGGCTCCACGTCCTCCTCTACAGCCACCAATTTCAAGTGGGTAGTTTCTTGTATGTTGTTTTGTCGCTTTTGGCGCTTTCTTTTAACATTTTGTGTTTGGTTTTGTGGCTCTTTTATGCGATTTTTGGTTTGTATTTTTGATTAAAGAATGAACAACTTTTGTTGCCTATAACCGGCTTGATGTTAATTCTAATATTGAGTAGATATTATTGCGTCAAGTGTGAGTGAGTTGAGGTAGCAGATTAGTGAAGAGTAGCACTTCTTTTGATAAATTGACTGTGTTCGATAATGGAAGGAGTGAGACAAAAATAGTTTTGATCAAACACAATTAGTTTTTAGATTAAATGGTTATTGATAATTTAGAGAAATAGCACTTGACAATTAAGATCAAGTCGGAGAAGCAGCCATAAAAGGAAGAAACTATACAGCCCTGCCACAAGCATCTTACTAGAAAAAGTTCCGAACATAATTACGTGATACATAGCTTGCTGAAACAAACACATATTGGTGAAATAGGAAATAGGGTACATACATTAAATATACGAGTAAATTAAAGAAGAAAAAAACTGTCCTGTAAACCAAGATCATGATTCATGGAATAGAGTGTTGATATTGGACACTTGTTACAAAGTTTCTTCTTCCAGCTCATATGATCACATTATTCTATGCCCTTTTATCTTGTTCGCTTTAAACAAGCCAGAGGAACAATTTTGGTGTTCCAATTTCGAGACAAATCCATTCCAAACTCGTGAGTCATCCTCTGTTTGGATTTATTCTTCGGCCTTGCAAATCACTTTGGCTTTCCAGTTGAGAATACATTGTATCCCATAGATAATCCGAGAATCAGTCCACATCCATAACCCACCATCGTGACTTTCCAATCAAATCCATTAATAGACTCATCATCTTGTTGAAAACCGACGTTACTGATTGTAGTGCGTCCTCATTGCTGCGTTTTGTTGTCAATAGAGCTTCACACAATCCTGGATTTCCACTGATAGGAATCATTTTGAAAAGTACCAAATTTTCGGGCTTGAGGGATGGTGCCAGTGAGATGATTTTGTGAAAGATTTAGTATGGCAAGAAATATCAGGTCCGTCAGATGTAAAGGAATCTCCCCAATAAGAATAAGCTGATTTGAAGATAGATCCAGTGAACTGTCAAATTCCCTAGTGATGTTGGTATTTGACCTGCTAGACTGTTATGAGAAAAGTTTAGCACTCTGAGTGAATTAAGCTTTCCAATGGATTGAGGAATCTATCCTTGAAATGTATTGTTCGATATATCAATGGCTGTGAAAATGGATTTGATGTTCAAGAGTTCAGCTTCCAAATCTTTCATCGTTACTGTCACTGAATGTTGATAATGGAATCTCTCATGGTAGACTCCCTTATAATAGAATTCCATGTATTTCAGCTTCACTTTACTTTCATTAATATTTATCATTGCTGTCAGCTTTTCAAAGTATTTACCAAGCAAAATACCAGTGAATTGATTGTAAGAGAGGTCAATGATTCTCAGCTTAGGGAAAGGAAATCTTGTTTGGGATTTGCCGACAAGACCATGGAATCTATTAGATCGCACGATAAGAATTTGTATCTTCGGAAGAAATTCTAACCAGTGTGGAAATGTGTCATTAATTTTGTTGTTACCAAGATTAAGAACTTCAAGTAGATACAATTGACCAAAGATCGTGGCAATGGCCCTTCCAACTTATTTCCATCCAAATCAAGACTTCTCAGTATGTTACCCTTTGCAAAAGTTGTAGGGATAGTGCCATGAAAGTTGTTCATCCGTAGATTTAACACTTGCAATCGTTCACTAAAGTTCCTCATACAATTTGGAATGGTGCCACTCAAGCTATTGTTAGACAAGTCAATAACAATGATCTCGGGGAAATTGCAAATCAGAGATGGGATCTGTCCAGTAAATCTATTGTTTGACATCAAAATAGCAAATGCATTAACTGGTGGAACTGGAAGTGGTCTTTGAAGCATGTTGAAACAAAGATCGACATACAGTAGGCTTGTCATCATTTGAAGTGGAAGTGGCTTCATACTGGCAAGAAAATTATGAGAAAGATCTAAATATATCAATGAATCCTTCCCCATATCCCACAGCCATTTAGGAACCTCCCCGGGAATTTTGTTGTGGGACAGATAATAAAACTGACAATTGATTTTGGTTTTTTAAGAAGCTTGGGAACTCACTTATGTTGCAGTAAGACAAATGCAATTTCTGAAGCTTTGACCAGAAAGAGTAGCTACTGTTAGTGATCACAGATAAACTATTATAAGAAATATCAAGCACCTCGAGGTTTTTGAGCTTTGAAAATAAGTCAAGCTCTATAGTTCCACTCAAGTTATTTCAAGAAAGAAAGAATTGGGTAATGTTTGGTAGTTGCAGGACTGATATAGGAATTGAGCCATGCATGTTATTATTGTCAAGATCAATATACTCAAAAGACAATGGAATTCAGGGATTTGACCAGTGAATCGGTTATGTGAAAGAGGAAATCTCTGCAATGATGATAGAGTAAACAAACAAGACGGGATTGTACCATTGAGTTGGTTATATGATAATGAAAGGTCGATTAGATTTGAAAGGTCGCACATGTAATGAGGAAGGGAGTTTGTTAGTCGATTATATCCAAAATCTAAACGAGAAAGTTTTGTGAGATTGAATGGTGATTGTGGCAACTGACCCGTGAACTTGTTTTCTCGAAAAAATTGAATAATTAATTTGCTGAGTTACCAAAAACATCAGGAATCTGCCATTCAAAACTGTTGCATGACAGATCTAAATGAGTGAGCTGCTTAAGGTTCCCAAGTGAAGATGGAATCAACCCTTTGAAACTGCTCTGTGAAAGATCTAAATGAGTGAACTGCTTAAGGTTCCCAAGTGAAGATGGAATCAATCCTTTGAAACTGTCACGTGAAAGATCTAAATGAGTGACCTGCTTAAGGTTCCCAAGTGAAGCTGGAATTGACCCTTGGAAACTGCATGTGTGAGAATCAATATGCTTCAAGGAGTTTAAAGTGCTAATTGAATCCGGAGAAATTTTCAAAAGAGAGATCCAATACCCTTATGGGACTTGTCCAGTTTGACTTGGGAAGATTACCTATGAGATCTTCGTTTCCAAATAAACAGAGGTATTCCAAGTACGGAAGACGAAAGACATCTTTTGAGAATTTTCCTCCAAGTCCACTCCTTATGAGACTGAGAGACCTTAATGATGACAAATTCGTCATCAAGGAATTATGTTTGATCGAAGACATAACTACAGAGTCAAGAGCAAGGATTCTTAACTTGGTGATATTTTGCGTGAGAGTTTCAAAACTTTCTCTATCAAGTTGCAAATCTTGTTATCCTTTAAAGGATATATCAACTATAGTTAGCTTGGACAAATGGGAGATTTCATAAGGGACTTGACCAGAAAAACCTGCTTAGAGAGGAAAAGTTGAGTTAAACTTACAAACCCACCAAATTCTGATGAGATTGGAGAGCCACAGAAATTGTGGTGCATGAGGTTGAGCCTCTTAAGTTGTCAAAGGAGGGAGAGGCTACAGTTGGAGGGAAAATTTCCATAAAGCCAGCTGCAACTAAGATCCAGGTTGATGATATGGCCTGTCAATCTATCACATCTAACCCCATCCCAGAAGCAGCAATCTGTACCCTCTTTCCAAGATTGTCTTTGAATAAGTGATTTTGTCACATTCGAAAATAGAAGAATAACTGTTAATGGATAAGGTGTTCTTGAATTGGAGCAAGGCAAAGCTCTGGTCTTGAGGACACATTTTCTGTGATGAAGTGGGAGAAGAAGATGAAAAGAAAGATGAAGAACGAATAATTTCAAAATGCTAGAAGATCAAGATGAGAAGGGAAACCACTGGGTTGAACCAAATTAATTCCCCCATATTTTGTTTAGCGGATAGGAAAAGAGATTGAATCTGATTGTTGACAGAGGGATGGGAGTGGATATGAATATTTATAAGCTTCCAAGTAAATTGTAGTCTTTCTTTCACCTCACAAGTCTTTTTGTTTTCTTTTTTAATTCTATGGAGAAAACCCTTGTAAGTATGAAGAGTGAAAGGTACTCAGATTTATGTTGCAATTACACTATTCCTTGTTTCTTTCTTCTTTCTTTTTTTTCTTCTCATAAAACACTATTCCTTGTGGATCCTCTAAAAGTCATGCCATTATTGGAAGTATTACTTGTGTATCAATGGTGTAGATCCTATAGACTTCCACTTGAAAGTAAATGTAATTTAACCTCACTGATTGGAAGATGTGGAATTCTAACTCAACCCGCACAAGAAATGTTCCGTCTTTTAAAAGAAATCTGATTAAACCGACACTTAATATTCTGCGTATTATTTCTACAGAAGATATATGATAACACAAGGGAAAAGATCTCATGCACACTTCTCTTGCACGCTTGGCATCTATATGCTATATGTACAAGGAAAGACACAAATGTCTGCCACACTACCAAGAGATTACAGAGCATCACAAACCTACTTGAATGATGAGTCTTTTGACATTCCCTTTTTTCATCTCACCATGATTTTCCCAATATCTTTTTAATTTAGCAATCAGATGAATTCAAAGAGCTAGTTAAGAAAAATTCATGCCTTACCCTTTGTTTGAATTGAAGGGAATGAGAGGAAACGGGAGGAGAGAAAATGGAAGTGTACATATATCCCTTGTTTGATGTGAGATCATTATCTGAACAATAGAAAATAATATTTGTTATTATGGTTCCGTCAACCTGTATGCTACAATTAGATGTTTTTCGAGCAAACTAATAGAATCTGGATAGTTGGTTCGATGATTTTTCCATTAATCTCATTTTCAAGCCAACTAATGAACTTAACCCCACTTCTGCTACTTATCTAGGCCAATAAAAGACCAAGAGGACTTCTCGGAATTTGGATAATTTCTGAACTGTAATACGCATGCCAAGTTTTGGCTGTTATTACCTTGGATTATATTACTCGACAGATGAAATTGAATTCATTCTCAGCTTAAACAACTACCAAGCAGAGATCACACCCTGCCCCTGCCCCTGCCCCTGCCCTCTTCCTCAATCAATACTCTGAAAAAAAAATTTAACTTTCCAAAAGTCGGGACAATTTCCATTTTCTAATCATTGGATATCTAGATTTCTGAAACAAACAAAGGAGGCTGAAATATAATACAAACTACAAAAAATGGTAGAAGGAAAACTAAGATACAACTTGTTTAATTAATCACCCAAAAAGGTATAAATACAGAAAAGCATAGGTCAGAATGAGGGGGGTATATATATATGGTCATCATCCAGGTATGGTTTGAGATTGATTAGAAAATCTAAGCTGGAGTTTGAGATGGTAAGTTGCGCATCGAAAATATCATCTGGGCTTTTCTATTCCGCGGACGCGAATGAACCCGTATCTCCAACCACAGTGAGCTCTTCTATGTCTTTGTGCTCAACATGTTCGGCCTGGACGCCAAGGCTACCTGAATACCCAGGGGTGTTGAAGGTTAGATAAATGACATTAAAACCTGAATCTTCAAAATGCTCTATACGGAAAATAAAGCCTTCAGCTTTCCTAACAACTTAATGTATTTGTTAGCTTTATTTTTTAATTGTTTCAAATCACCTACCTTTTTGTATAATTAGTTGTTATAATTTACTTAGCCATTTGAAATATTGGAGCCAAATTAGCCGTAAGGGCCTTAAGGCAAATCTAGCTCTCAGACGAGCTTGGACAAGAGTCGAGGCTACAAATATGATTTCGTAATTAGTCGGTGCGCCTAGATAATCAAAAGAACTTTTGTTTATAGACCTCATTTTGATATTGTCACTTGAATACAATCAAATATAGTCAAGCGTAATCGAATTTTGATATAACATTTATAAAATAAAAATAGGATGGAAAAGATACAAAATAAATAAAAGAAATTGAAGATGGGTAGAAAAACTTATTAGATACCATGGTCAATGGTATCTAATAAGTTAAGGTCACTAACTCACATTTAAACCACTAGCTATTAGACCATTAGGCCACTAGCCATTGAGTTATTATTTAGTCATTATCTCATCCATAATTTCGTAACTCTCAAGTCCAAGAGTCTATAAAAAAACACATTGAACAACCAATCTCTTCTTTTTTTCTCTATATAATTTATCAAGTCTTATGAGTGTTAAATAGAAAAGAATTTTCGGTCACAATCCTTTAACCTTTATAGTGGATACGTGTTCATACAAATGATTGCTATAGTTGAATCTTAGAGAGTAGATGCGTTGAAACCATACGAGCCAGGTCAAAGATTTCGAGAATGCAAAATCTATCTTTGAGGACAATGTTTCCACGTGTCTCTATAGCTAAGCCCTCTCGTTTTTATCTTCTTTACTCTTTGTGTTTAATTGTTTGTACAATTCATTATTTAATTAGTGATAAGAATTAATCATTCATATTTAAATAATTCCAACAATCTTAAAGGTATGTCTCATTATGGATGCTTCAATTCTTACTGTGTCAAAATATGACATGATGCTACTAAATTTGATCCTTTTGATGGCAACAAAAATTGTATGTTATTTTATATCTTAATAAAATTGCTCCACTTAGGGAAGGCACTAAAAATCATGAAATGACCAAAAAAATATTAGGTAGTGGATAAAATTACTAGACATACTATTTTCTATTGCTTAGCTAATGAGTTATAAACTAGACATTATTTCATTGGATAAATTTTTTGTGTGATAATCTACAAGATCATCCTAGCGTTATGGCACTAACCGTTAGGATTTATTGTGAAATACTTTAACAATTAAAGTCGGGCTTATAGCTTATGGTATAAATCATTAGACTCTAAACATAAGAGTAAAAAAAACCATTGGATGGAGAAATGAAGAGCATCATTGAGTAACAACAATTTTAAAACATTTCTTATTTCATGAATTTCATAACATGGAATATTGTGAATAATTTGGAATTTAATTTGCTTGTTGAATAGCATGTTGGTCTATCTTACTTGTTCGGAAAATTATTTTTCAAATAAAAATTTGTTAGCATGGAGACTGTAATTTTTTTTGTTCCAACAAACATATGGTTTTATTTTATACGATGTGTGTAATTGATATTATTTCACATGATTGGAATTAAAAAAGATTGTGAAGTTGAGAGAAAAAAAAATGTTTGGAATATATGTGTTGGAAATTTGACCACCTTAAATGATAATAAAATTGGAATAATAATTAATTTGTTGAAAATAATTACGATCATTTTATGCCTTGACTATATTGGATTTTTTAGAAGAATATCATTGGTTTCTACAATGAAATATTTATCTTTGATGTGAAAATTATTACTAATTATTTATATGGCTTTTGAAAGCATGCTTAAACATATTTATTTTTTATGATAGTAATATTTCTTGTTTGTTTGAGTTATCAAATTAGACTTAGGTCATGATTTGTATATGTAAAATGATGATCATGCATCTTTGTGGAATCCTTTATATTGACTACTTGTTGTACTAATTGTTTTGATATTCTATCACTATATTCTTATAAGGTGTTTATAAGTTTGAAGTACATCATGAATATTGTTAATTGATCTAGAGATACATATATTTTTATTTATGATCTTTAGTGATTCATATTTAATTAATTAAAAAGAGCGCATACGTTTGTCGTTCAAAGAACGATGAATTATCATTTACTTGAGATTTAAAATGAGGGGATCATGAGAAAAAAAAATTGTTGAAAAACTTAGATATGTGATCTCTTAAAAAGGAAATGCATGAAGAATTTCATGAAAAATAAATTTCTAATCTATTGTGTTGTACAATTCATAGGTGTGATGAAAAGAAAAGACAAATCCATTATATACTAAGGCAGTGGTGACCTTCTTTTCCTCTCACTAAACACTTTTCGTGAATAATTCAATTTAAAAAGAAATTAATGGATTAGCAAAGGTTAAATGATATGCACAAATTAACTTAATTATTATACTTAGTACAAAAAGAGAAAAATGCGCTTTTACGTCGAGATACATGTATGATTATTTGGTATCATATAAAATTGATAAGCAAATGAAATTTTTTGAATGTTTAAATTATTAAAATATTTAATTGATTTATTTTTTGATATACCACATAAGGGATTCATGATTGTACTAAAATGTTAAATTGATATTAATTGAGCCTTTGACTCAATTGAGTTAAGACTTCCAAGTGGCTATGTGTTTACTTTTACAAGTGATGTAGTCTCTTGAAAGTCATCCAAGAAAACTAGTCAAACAAGCCTCACCATCAAAGTTAATCAAGAAGGATAATGATTATTGGATATTGAGTTGTTGCTATAAATAGAGACAAGTCAATACACAATAAACGCCATCAATTGATTCAAAAACAGCCGTCAAACCTCCGAAAAGAATTGCAAAAATGAGACTATTTCCGTTAACCCCGTTAAATAAACAGAGCTCGACCAACCAAGGTATCATACTAGAACTACATATTCAAGACATTTATTTTCAACATGAAAGGGGCAAGTTGATAGCCACTAACACGTGTGGTCCAATTGATTGATTTTAAAGTAAGAAAATTTTAAATACCAAAGAGAAACTAGACAAGTCTAGTGGGGGAATAGATAAGAAAAGGAACAAAGTAACTTAGCCTTAATTATTCAAATTTAGATAAGCACCAAATCTTTGATACGCTAAAAGGAAGTGATTAATAAAAATAGTAGATTATCGTTGGTTGGAAATCATATATGCATGTGAATAGATGGAATTCGGTTAAGATTAAGGTATAATCGAACAGAGAATATTCAAATTTAGATTTATCATTATGACATTCAATTTTACTCTAAACTCGATTTCAATCTCAATTCATAACCGGAGATGATCCAAATCCTCATTTTTTATTACTTAAAATGAAAAGAAATATATTTTATACTATTTTTTAATTTTTCTCTATTTTATCATTTTAAATAAAATATTACTTTAGCATTAACAAATCATACTCCACATTTTAATGTGAATTATTTTCTTTCTATGTATTCTAGCATTAAATGAGTGTCAATATTTCTTGGTCATTAACAAATGAGTGTCAATATTTATTTACCCTTTGCATATTAATTTGCATGTGGCTTAATCAAAGGCTTTAATAAAGGAAAATGATATTTGCATATTCTGCACATGGCTTGACCATGCAAAAGTTTCTGCATTTAACTCTATATATTCAGTACTGAATAGTAAATAAGGTTGATATTGAGTCCTGGGTTGATTTCAATGTAAACTAATAAATAGATTATGTACCCTTTACAATGTAAACCAAGGATATAATCTGTGAGCCATGATGACATAGATTAGGAAAGGAACAAAGTAGCTTGAATATATTCAATTCACTTTAGCAAAAATTATTAAATACTAAATTCATTGAAAGGAATCGATTAACAAGGATAATAGCATATGCAAGTATTGCCGATGTTGCATTTCCCAACGGCGTTGGAACCATGCAATGTCTTGCAACGGGAATCACAAGTGTTGAAAAAGCATGCCGCGCGCGAGAGGTAAATCTTGATGCCCCTGCGCATGTTGCTTGAATAGCATCCACCATCTTCACCTCATGTCCTGCAACCATTAATTGCTTAGTACTCTATTACTTTAGAAAATATACAGAAGCAGATAAATATGAACATATAAAAATTATTAAGTGTAAAATTGGTAAATTAATTAAGAAAAATGTTGAGAGTTTTAGATTGAGAATTTATACCAGCATGCAGCCACAAGAAGAATAAGCACAAAAAGAAAAGTCGTAGGGAAGCTTTTCATTTTTAGCTATAGTGATGGAAGAATTGTGAGGTTAGGGTTAGACTGGTGACGAGAATAAATACTGAATTCCGGCTACAATATATGGCAAGAAAATCATTTCTTGATTTTTTTATTTGAAATATATGCATGGAGCAAGACTAAATGCAATTTTAGCTTCTAAAATTAGTACCAGTCAAAGTCGTTATTAATCGTGCAAGTTCTGTTTTGAAAGTTTTGATCATGCGTTGATGCTCGAGATATTAGGTCATTCATTCCAATTGCTTTAGCTCCATCACCGAAACAGTTCATAAGCTAAAATAATATGTATGAATTAAACCTAAACTGTCACGAATTGGGATAAATATATCGTCATCACAAACTTTTAAATCACTTTAAAAAATGAACTCTTTATAATTATCCAACTTCGTTTTCTCAAAAAAAAGAAAACAAAGCTTCCTTCACAGCTATGAACTTGACCAAATTTGAATATGCGATTCCAAAGTTGATTGAAAACATTCTCAACACAGACCATTGTGTCATTACGAAGCACAAATCCCACTCTCGTTGGATCAGGTTTGCCTACAACAGACCCATCCACATTGAACTTTAAGCCATTAACTGAAGGAGGAAACCAACTTTGCTTATACCCAACACTCTTACATACTATTACGAAGCATTTTTCCATTGAATTATTAACTTCATTACCCATTGCGTGAATCACATAGTAAGAGAATGATTCATGCATGTTAAGAGCCATACTTTTCATTGAACTACAATCTCTTCCTTGGGCGGAATAATTAATTAAATTTATTTACAAAAAATAAAATAAATAAAATAAGAGATTAATAGATTATGTATCCTTTGCATATTTGCATGTGACTGAAATCTACCATTTTTTGAAATCTCTCTTCTGATTCAAAATGATGATGTAACTTGTATGCCCTATTCTAGTCATGGCCATTAACACAATTTTTTTTTTATAAAAGTATCGAGAAATTTTGTTAGAAATTATAAAACAACAATAGGGCTAGCAATGGTAATTCTGCTCTTAGTCAACTAACCATGTCTCCTCATTTCTGAAAGAGAATACGGGTAATCGGCACCAAACAGAAAAAAGAAATTCATCACGATGTGAGCTTCTGTCTTTCTCTCTCGTCTATGCAACGACACCATTCCAAATCACTGTTGAAACCATTAAAACTGACCACCTCTTCTTCTGTTTCTTTCTATTTACTATCTCTCTCACCGACCGCCAGATCTTCTTTCTCCCGCTCCCTCTCTATCTTTTGTACCACCTCACCAATCTTCGGTCTTAAAAAGAATTTTCCACTGATCATTGGATCACAGATCAGCCATTTGAGGGGTGCAGCAAATTGTTGACTGATGAGCACTTGTTTGTAGCCACCATATTTGGTCCTGATGATATTTTTTTATTGAGTCAAAAGTTCTCATCTTGGGTTATTATTCAAGTTTTTTTTTAACGTTCAACACTACATGCAAGTAATTAACTTCAATTTAATTTCTTTCTTCCTAAACTTATTCACATCTTTAATCTAAGAAGCACCAATTGTTAAATCTTCATCGCCACATCTCAAAGTCAGAGCATAAATTCTGATATCAGATTCAAGCAAAACGTTTGATATACCCTTATTTTTCAACTTAAATCACTCAAACGCCAAATTTTCAACCATATGCAAAAAATTCAAAAGATAATCATAATGTCAAAATCTATAGTGTTGACAGCGCGCCTTTGGTCTTTCGGTGGCTTCCATGGAGTTGTCAGTTGACCCATGGTTGTGCGAGAACGAGCCACCATAAACCATTGGTTTCCATAGGAATAATGAGTAGAGAGAAAGAGACGAGGATAGAAGGACTGCTCAACCGCGAAGAGAGAATACAGAACGAGAGAGACAAAGAGAAAGAGGAGCAAAATTGAAAAAGAAGAAAAAAAATTTGCTTAGCATTTATTTCAAGATGGATAACACAAGGGTTCATCTTATCTTTAAATAAAAATAAAATATTTTTTTTTTCTTCTCATACTAAGTAATAGTGAGATGAATCTGTACAATGTACCTCTTAGACCTGTACTACACAAAAACTTCTCAAAAGAAAGAACTGGGTTTTTTAAACACATAAAAATAATTTTAACTTTTCATTATATATTAGTTTAATATAATCACTGTTTGATCCATTCAAAAAAAAAAACAATTTGAAGTTGTAGAGACCCGTTTCCATTAAGAGTTTTAAAAAGTAAGCAATGTAGCACCGTAATATAACGGATGTCGGAAAGCTGGATCTAGTTAGAGTTGGTGCATATTTTAACGGGTTCAGATTTGTAGAACTCTCGAAACTTTTAGACCCTGTACATGAGTTGGATCTGGTTTTTTGCTTGGTGGTTTGGGTTTAGGCCCATGAATAGCTATGGTTTTGCAGCAGAGTGGAAACCCTAATTACGGCGTTTTAAATTGCTTATAAATATCTTATGTATTGAGCACACATTGTAACGAGAGATTTGTGAGGTTGATAATAGTGACGTAGCCCTATTCTGAGGCGAATATGGATAAATATTATCTTTTTTTTTTTTCTGTTTATAATTTGTGTGATTGACAGACCTCAAATCGTTCATTCTGATGCATAATATAACAGCACATAATTTTATAGATTAACTCCACCCCGTCAATTGGTTCATTCATTCCAATTTCTTCTGCTCCATTACCAAAAACAGTTCATAAGCTGTACTAATGATCCATACGAATTAACCCTATACTGTCACGAATTGGGATGAATAGACCGTCATAACATGCTCTTCATTTTTCTCTTTTATGTTTTGGGTTAATCTTTTTTGTTTCGAATATTGGGTTGATCTTCTATGTTTCTTATTTATTTAATTGATTCTCAGCCATCCAAAGATTTTTTTAGCCGCACAAAGAATTTGTTTTTTTTTTAAAAAAAAAGGAGAAGAAAAGCATTGCAAAGGTATCCCAAACATACACCATACGAACCAAAGCAATACAAACCAAAAACTATCCCACCCAGCCGAACGAAAATTACTCCAATAAAAAATTGAATAACAATAAAGGAAGGGTACTCTGTCAAACCCACACAAAGCAAGAGGACAGGATACCAACAGCAAAATAAGAACATCCCACATGCACATGTTTTCTTATTAAGATTTGGATGAAAATGTAATTGAAATGGGAAAGTTGTATCGTCCAATTGATCGATTTTTAAACAAGGAAAATTTGATACAATAACTTAAATATAAAAGAGAAACCAAATAAGTTTAAGGGGAATAGATAAGAAAAGGAACAAAGTAACTTAGCCTTATTCAAATTTAGATAAACACCAAATCCTTAATACACTAAAAAGGAAGTGATTAACAAAAACACTTGCTGGCGCAATTTCAATAGTTGTTGAAAGTCCCATCAGAGTTGGAAGTGAGCGTAAGTTTGCACTGGATTATCGGTTACTTTATATGTCATTATAAGGAGAAGTTTTTGTTTGGTACAATGCCATAAGAGATATATGATATAAAGATTCATCTCACCGTTAAATGGAATGGAAAAAAAGAATAAAAAATTAGATATTTTATTTTCATTCAAAAGTGATGTGGACCCTTGTATCATGTACTTCTCATGACATTGTGCTAAGTAATAATTTTTCCACTACAAGACAAACCCTTTTCATCAACGGTCTATCACTGAGGGACACATGTCCCTTAGTGATAACAGTTTTTAGTGACGACTATCATTGAGGGACACGTCTCTCGGTGAAATGGGAGAATATTATCACCGAGGACCAGTTCCCTCGGTATTAAAACTTTTTTACTTGGTATTAAATTTTCAAAACTCGTAAAATGATTTTTTTGTTTTTTATTTAAAAAATATTATCACCAAGAGAATTTATGCCTTCGGTGTTAATAAAGTAATTTTAAATTTATAAAACAAGTATCACCGAAGGACCAAATATTATCATTGAGGGATTTAATGCGCTCGGTGATAATTTGACCTAAAATCACGAGTCAACTGATGTCAACTGACCGTAGTTGGATAGATCGTCGAGTTGTTAATCATGCTCTATCTACGGCATTGTTAGAAGGGTTGAAATTTTTCTTGACTTTGCATATGATAATCCATAGCTTGTGTGCTATGGAAGTACTCGGTGTCCTTATTTTATTCTAAGTTAATGACGAAGAAAAAGTGAATATCTATATATATACTTCTATACTTATTATTTTAATAATAAAGCTAGAATCACTGTTTAGTGTCCACCTCTCAAAATGTCTCATAAACCCTTACATAAATATATAAATTAAATATTTATATGTAACTTAATTGATTTTCATTCTCTACATTTTTTTCCTATGTTTTTCTCTCATTATCCCACTTAGACTTACCTTCTACGCTCTCTTTATCTCTCTTATTTGATATTTTTCTCTCCCACTATCTCAGTTAGACTTAACTTTTTCACTCTCCTTATCTCTCTTATCTATAGCCCATATTGATTTTCTTAGTTCCTTTCTATTTTCTCCACATTTTCAATTGTTTTGATATCTTTTCGGTGATTCTAACCGAATTGTTATTCTTTTAGATTCTTTATCTCTTTTATCTATAACCCATGTTGATTTTTTCAGTTTCTTTCTATCATTTTCACATTTTCAATTGTTTTTATTTTTTTCGATGATTCTAACTGGATTGTTCTTCTCTTAGGTTTCCTTGCATGTTCAGTTTTCTAATGGTGACCATTATGCTTAGTATGCTTATAAGTAAAAAGATACTTATTAACATATTGTTTTATGAACAAATCAACACGTGCATAGTATATGTTAAAATGCTAGTATTTATAAGTAAAAAAATTAAATGAATGTTTATATATGGGGATAGAATAGTATTTTTTCATCACTGTTAAAATTAAAAAAAATGGAAGGAAATAAGGATCCCTATGGACAAAATGTATTTAACTATATATATTTTTAAAGGTCGGCGATAAAGCAAAATATTTAATTTGACAAAACTATCCCCTCACTTAACCGAATAAAAAAACTTATCTTCAGTTCCCTTTTCTTCATGTCCGCCCCCATCCTCTCCTTTCTCTGTTGATCACTGCATTCCTCTTCCCTGAACATGTACTGTGTAGTTGAACTCCACTCAAATACTTCACTTTCAACCTAATTCTCTACTTCTATATTCTATCCAAAACTCATTAAAAAATATATATTAGATTTATCCCCAAATCAGACACGTCTTAATTTGGGTTAAACCCATCTCAAAAATTTGTCAACCCAAAAAATGATACGTGCTTGCATCAAGTCCTTTATCGTTTTGTCAGCTTTTCTTTTGCTTTCCCATCTCCATTGTATTTTAGGTTTTGTCGCACACTCTTTCTTTGCTCTTTCATTACTTTTTGAGTGGTAAAGCTAGAACAGTAGTATTATCTGCTTAGATTCTTTATATGATACTACTATATAGATTAGTGTCGATGTGACATCATTCAGATCTCCTCCATTTCAATTCTGTTCAATTTTCTGAAGAAAAAAAAGAGAAAAAAATTATCAACTGGGCATCAAGAAGACTAAGTCCATTATAGAGTTTATTGGACAAGAGATCTTGGGTGGATTTCACTGATTTCATACAGCGAGCTTTTGAGCAGTTGGATGATAATAATAACAAAAGCCTACTGGTCGTGTCTTTGTTTGGCAACTATGGGTTCGTAGGAACTTGATAGTTTTCGGAGGACTCAGCAGGGAGACTGCTGATTTGGCTTGATCGATATTTTTAGAGGGTGTTTTGTTAAGAAACAAATATAAAACTTTCGATAAATAAAATGAATAATTTTGTATCGTCACATTTTTTTTAAAAAGAAATTGGTCTGACACTAATATTTTGCACTGAGTTGCTTCTTAAATCTAATCAAAATATTTTTTGCTTTGTAAAAAATTTAAGCAAGTTAAAGCATGTTTGTTTCAGGTTTTCGAAAACTGTTCAATTTTTGAAAATTAAAAACAGTTTTTGAAAACTCTTTTTATGTTTGATAAACAGTTTTCAAAAATAAGTTCAAAAACAGTTTTAAAAAAATCAGTTTTCAAAAACTATTTTTTGAAAACTCCAAATTGGTGTTTTCTGATATAATTTTCAAAAAATAATCATAAAACCAGTGTTCACTTTTCTGTTTTATTCTTCCTCCATGATATATAAAAAATATAAAATTTTTGAAAATAAAATAATACTAATTATTTTTAAGTATTTAGTAAATATGATAAATAAAATTAATATAGATTTTAAATTGAAACTCAAAACTAAAATAATTACAATATATATCTAAACAGTTTTTAAAATAAAATTATCCAAACAATAATTTATTGTTTTCTGTTTTAGAAACAGTTTTTGAACTACTTATCCAAATATATTTTTTATAAAAAATATTAAAATCAGTTTTCAAAAACTATTTTTTGAAAACTCCAAATTGGTGTTTTCTGATATAATTTTCAAAAAATAACCATAAAACCAGTGTTCACTTTTCTGTTTTATTCTTCCTCCATGATATATAAAAAATATAAAATTTTTGAAAATAAAATAATACTAATTATTTTTAAGTATTTAGTAAATATGATAAATAAAATTAATATAGATTTTAAATTGAAACTCAAAACTAAAATAATTACAATATATATCTAAACAATTTTTAAAATAAAATTATCCAAACAATAATTTATTGTTTTCTGTTTTAGAAACAGTTTTTGAACTACTTATCCAAATATATTTTTTATAAAAAATATTAAAAAATTATTTTCAATTTTTATTTTCGAAAACAATTTTCGAACTATATACCCAAACATCTCCTCAATCTCCATTCACTCAAGGGTTGTGAAAGTTAGGCGAAGCTGTCGGCCCATCGTTCAAAGCCCATGTCCCCCCAAGCACAGAACTAGCGAACGGTGAACCCCGCATCAAAGATTACACACAAAAATCTTGCAAACGCACTTTCCAGTTTCACCTCTTTGTTCTAATTTGAGGAGAACCCCTGGATCTTATCCCACTCTCTCTCTCATCAGGCGTTTCTCTCGCACTTTTTCACGCGTCCATCCTTTAACATTTCTCTCTTATTTATTGGCATGTTAGTCGCTATTATGGCCATGGAGCGAATAAACTAGGGCTTGACTCTGTTTATGAAACAAGGTTTGAATTTGTACTTATGTTTGTATGTGTATATATTGCTGTTTCTCATTGTTGGCCTGTTGGGTTACTTTATCCGGAAATTGGCAGACATGCAAATTATTCAGTTTTGCTTCTTTTTCGTTTTCTTTATTCGATGGAAAGTCATTTGTCCTCTGTTTGGTTGTTGAGGAAATGTTGGAAGGAATAGAAAATGGAAGTTAGGATCCTTGGGCTGTTATGTTGTATTGGTTTTTTTAAAGAATGATAAGCAAAGCCGAGGAAATAATATGAAAGAGGCATAACTATGATTCTGATCTCTCTCATGCAAGCGTATATAAAATTTTCAATTTTTGTGTATTTGAAATCGGATTTTATTTATTTGTGCATTGCACATTTTAAAGAGTTTGGATTTCCTACAAAGTGCTAACAAATGATGCGTTTAGTTGAATGAAATTTAGACGAATTTTGTTCTCCAGTTGTTCCTCTTCTGTTCTGCAGTTCGTGTTTGTTACTTATGCTTGCAATCCGAGGAGTCAATCTCTTTGGGACGTTAAATACTTCAAATATAAACTTTTCCTATGTTGCACAGCTATATTCTTGTATTTTGCAACGTTTATTTATTATTCCTTTTAGATAATCCTTAGTGTCGCTCGTGGTTTCTTTTTTACCTCCGCTACTCCCTTTTTCTTAATTAACTTTTAGGTTCATTCGGATGAGCTTTAATGATGTGGCCTTGTTTCTATCCAGAAAACGAAAAAAAAGGGAGAGATTCTGTTTGTTCCAGTGAAAATTATGTATATGAAAGCATTTTCGCGGGAAAGATATGTACTACTGGTCTAGATATAATCTTCGAAGAACCTAAGTGGAAGAGACATTTTTATATCATATACTTTCCTTACCTTAGAAATTTTTTCCAATAGAGCTAGGTTTCAAATTTTCATTGAACAAGCACTTGACCAAAATCAATAATTGTGATTGAAAAAATAGAAAGAATTATGCTTTCCACTTGGAAGAAGATCCAAGCAGGTTATGTTATCTTGGCTATAAAATTTTGATTTTCTGAAAGTCCTTGTCTTCCTATTCATGATGTATATCTTCATTAGAGGGTTTTCTTTGAAATTACATTTTCACTTGAACCTATTGAGTCGTGGTGTGTTCTTCACATTTTTTTAGAAAAAATTCCATGCAACAAATGTGAGCTAATGGAACCCTATTTTGCAGGGCTGTTGGACTTGTGAATAAGAAGTTGCGATGTATGCAAGGAGAATAAAGCATAGAAGTCAGAAATGGGATTTGGTGTTTCAGCAATCGAAATATTTAATTAGGCCAAACTACCAGGACTATACTTCTCGATCTTTGAGCTGTACAAATATAGTCGAAAACTGTTCATCACATGGTAGTTTGATCAGAAATCTTGTTGATTTATTTTCATCTCGTGGTGTTGCCCTGGGAAATAGATATGCAGGTTTGCATGGGAGGTCTACAACATGTTTTAAGAATAGCCAGTTGCGTGTCTTTAGTTCTGAAGGTGATGGAAGGAATGCTGGTGACGATAATCATAGATCTGTGAATGATGGGGCTAACTTTGATAAAGGAAAGAGTCAACGGGGAAAGGTTAGGGAAGATGTGAGGCATTTTGATCCACATGCTCGACTTGGTGAACAGGATCAGAAGGAATGGCTCAAGAATGAAAAGTTTTCTATTGAGAGTAAAAAGAGGGAATCACCTTTCCTGACCAGACGTGAAAAGTTTAAAAATGAGTTCTTGCGGAGAATTCTTCCATGGGAGAAAATACACATTTCTTGGGAGACCTTTCCTTACTACATTCAGTAATTACTAGTGACTGTTATTTCTTGTATTTCTTTTCTATCTTCAGGTTACCTTGCTTTGTTTTAATAACAATTTATATGTTTTCTGTTACAGTGAACACACCAAAAATCTTTTAGTTGAGTGTGCTGCTTCCAATCTAAAACAGAAGAAGTTCTCTGCTTCTTATGGTGCTCGATTGACATCTTCAAGTGGGAGAATATTGCTTCAAAGTGTTCCAGGTTTGTCATTGATCAAAACAATTTATATGTTGTTATTCTATGTTATTTATCTTAAGTGGCAATACTTTGTACTAAAGTTTGCTTGTAGATAAGGGAAATGATCTTTTTGGTTGATTAGTTATCAAATGATGCAATTTCAGGCACTGAGCTTTATCGAGAGAGACTAGTTAGAGCACTTGCACGAGATTTACAAGTTCCCCTGCTAGTGCTAGATAGCAGTATTCTTGCTCCTTATGTGAGATTTTCGATAACTTGGACAGTATAAAAAGTCAAAATTTCCCTTTATTTATGGTCTTTAAAGGTTAAATTTTGTTTATATTTGTTAATTTTGGTGTAGGATTTTGGTGATGATTGCTCATCTGAGTGTGAATCAGATGAAGATAACGCAGAATCTGGGGATGAGTGTACTTCTGAGTCGGAGGTTGAGGATGAGAATGATGCAAGTAACGAAGAAACATGGACAAGCAACAATGAGGCAAGAACAGATTGTAGTGATGATGATGTGGCGGCTACCGCTGAAGCAGCCCTCAAGAAGCTCGTGCCTTACAACCTTGAGGACTTTGAGAAGGTATGGTTTTGGGAGTAATGGGGCTTGTCAGAACAAGAATTGGTGCTTATTTTGCTTAAACAGGATATGTCAATGACTCAATGGTGTGCTAAAGGTTTTTCTCCCCTGATAATTGGTTTCTTAAAGTTCCTATTGTATCCCAAAGAGGGAATATGACTTATAATGGTAAGTAATGTGAAGTGTTTTACATTATCGTGTGGTGTGCCTATATTTGATTGTCATTTTGAAACTTAGCTAGCTATTGCTGAAATGATTTCAAAATGTCTCGAACCAATTGAATACTTGTGTCATAAATTCCCCGAGTCGGTTTGCCATTTCCATAAAGGATATAATTGACAACTCGAAGTTGCATATTCTCCTTTTCCTGAAAGAGATCTTGTGGGATCATATTCTTTTGTTATGATTCTTCCATATATGTCTTTTTCATTTCGTTGAAAATCGATTTTACGGTATAGACGCTTATGACCTCTAACTAATTTTTTAATGAGTAACTATATGATGTAAGAACTCTTTTACGAATATGGAAAATCATTGCAGGCTGTGGGCCATCATTCAACAATTCGACTTTCCTATTTGAGAAAAAAAAAGCTTAGGAGAAATAACGAGATGGTTAAGTAAAGACTGGGGTAGTTCAAGTCATTAAATCTAATGCTTTTTAAGTTGCAGTTTTTTGTTTGTTTTATTTAAGCTGGAGGAGGCTGTTCTATATAATAGGAATCACCTGAGTTTGTAAGTGAAGTGAGGAGTAGGATGCTCTGCTGTGCTGTCTGTCTCGCTCTATCTTTCCTCTCTCATAGATAACTTTCAAAAATATTATTGTTAAGTTGTGTGGAGAACTGCATAAACTTGTCAATTAGTTTCTTATCTGTGAATGTTTAAAGAATGTGTGCTGTTGAAGTTTAGTTGGTATGTTTAAACTGATGATTACTTGGCTTCTTTTTAACTTTTCTTTCTGGTTGATTGGAATTCTTCCTTTTGGTTGGGTGTATAGGTATGTTTTACAACTGTATGAATTGGGAACTATGATCTGTTTTCTGATTTTGTCATTGTATTTGTGGAAGAGGGTCTCTGGAGAATCGGAGGGTTCCTCTGAATTGTCTAAAGCTGAGGCTGAGCCTTCTGATGAAGCCAAACGACCGCTTAAGAGAGGTACAATCTTCCAACTATCTAACCTTGTTTTTAAAAAATACTAAATTTCCATGTTTTTTCCATATCTCCCTACCCAAACTGATGACGTTTATATACATACATATATATGCTTCTTTTGTGTGTATCTAAATATGTACAACATCTCACCTATCAAAAAAGTGTGTGTGTGTGTATATATATATATTTAACATCTCCTTCTTTATTGTTGTTGTTGGTATTATTATTATTTCTTCCTTTAAAAGATCTTGTGCGAACATGCCTTATTAATGAGATTTTCTCTTTATCTTTTACCTTTCATTTTCCTCTGGATTTCTTTAGACTTGATTTAAGTGTTCATTCACAGCGTGTGGCTCTTTGGCTGAGGAGCTTTGACTTTTAGGACATCATTTGGGCCTTGTAAAAAAAATCTTCATTTGGGTGGATATGTTGCTATCAGGAAAGTTGAATAACACATCCATGTTCATGTGGATGGATGTGGTTATTTTTTAACTTAAAAAGTTGTTCAGCAGCATGTTCATTTTTTTCAAAATTTCAGTATCTTCTACTTCCATGTACGTAAACCTAATTTCTTCATAGTATAAAAAAAACATTTTCTTCACAAGGTTTTTCTTGGAACGATGTTCTGTTATCCTGCTTTTATTTATTAGAGAAAATACCTGTTTTTTTCTTCCACTCTCTCTCTTTGTGGGGAGTTCCTTATTCCTTGAAGTATTTTTGTTTTCTTCTTCAAGTGATGCCTGAGGTAATTCTTGAGATCTCTTCTTCTACTTTTGCCTCGGTATTCTTAAGTTTTTCTTTTCTCTCTTATATATATGTGTGTGTGTTTTCTTTTTTCGATCTGCTGGTTTCTCTTTTGATACTAACAACTCGATGGACTAGCATGTGAGTTTGACTGTTCATGTAATGAGTGGTTGCAAGGGTTGATGCTTCTACGACTGTGGAGGTTATTGCGGTAGTGTTATGGGTGGTGGTTGAAGGGTTGAAGTGGAAGTAGTGGGAGTCAAAGTGGTGGGTTTACCTTATAAATGAAAGCATCTGTGGTAGGCTTGGTTATGTGTCGGGGTGATGGTTTGGCATGTGGTTGCTTATAGTAGTTTTGCTTTCTTCATATCAGAGCCAATTTACTTTACATTTATTTTTAATTTTAGACATTTTATTCTCATTCTCCAGATTCCTTCAATGAATTAATTTTTTTTGATAAGGTCCTTCAATTAATTATTTTATTCATCCATTATTTTCTTCCAGGGGATCGAGTGAAATACGTTGGGCCTTCTGTACGGATTGAAGCTGATAACAGGTAATTCATTGATTCTTTTGTGTGCTTGCTTTAATTTGTGTAGTTAAGATCTAACATATTGCCATAAGATTGTTAATAAATTTCATGTTTAGAATCTACTTGTAAGTGACCATAAATTGTGTTAAACTTGGAGGACATATGAATTTTTTTAAGAGCATCTTATGAGCTTCAACTTCTAACATAAAGCCACATATTTGACTTCAAGTGCATTATTTTACATCATGAGAAGGTTTTAACTTGTCATAAAGTATTCAAGAGGAAATCCCATGTTTCACCCCTGTAAATTCAGGGTTCAGTGGTTGGACATGGGTTTTTTGACACAATGATTTATTTTTACGAATGCAATTAGGCTTTTCCATTCAATCAGGAGATTTTTTATGGGCTGCTGACCAATCACTGATTGAATATGTAATTAACTAGTTTCATCAAAGACACTAGCGGGTTTGGGACCCTGAACTCTCTGGATAGAAGGTGTCAGGATATGTCCCGTTATATACTGACAGGTTATTGGTTATGCTATCAAATTGAATGGACTATTTGTATAAACCAATCAGTTTAGTAACACTTCATGTTAGAATTAGTGATTTCTGTACTTATTAAATGCTTAAGCGAATTGGATGTTTTGGCATTTGTGATTGTTTTATCACAAGATAGAGACACACGATAAATTATGTTATACAAACTACAGGGTCAAAACCAAATCAGTTATCAACTCAGGCACAGAGTCTGTGAAGATACCTTTGGTTCTGTCTCTGACCTCACTGCAGAACCAGAACCATATTTTGTGATGCATAAGTCTATGGTGATTCCAATGAAGTATTAAAGCCGACCCTTATTCTGTTAAGTCTGGACTCTTTTCTCTCCTAGTCCTTGGGTAGTGCACTGGCCCCTCTGCCACATGCTCCCCCTGCTTGCTATATAGTTAGAGGGACCATTGTGACTATCTAGTCATAGATGAATAAATCCAGATTCTGAGAATGATTACGTACATGACATTGATCACAACACCGGATCTTTCTTGGCATTTTGTATTTTATAAATGCTGTTAAAGTGTATATGTGCTTGATATATATTGTTGCCCATTTCCCATCAGCTTAAACTTTTGGAATAATTGATAATTAATGTGGTATCAGAGCCAAAAGGTCTTGTGTTTGAATCTTGATAACTCCCACTTGTTCATGTTTATGATAAATATTTGGTTTGGTCTTTGTCTCTGTCTCTAGTTTAGGTTTGTCGTGTTTGTGTTTTGGCTTCACGTGCTAGGTTCATATTGTCTATGGAGTTATGCACGTGAGAGAAGTGTTAAAGTGTATATGTGCTTGATATACATTGTTGGCCCATTTCCCAACAACTTAAAGTTTGGGATATTTGGTAAATAACAATTACGGATAACTGGACAAAACATTCAGCTTCTTGATCTGAGCACCCTCTTTTTACCCTGATATTTGGTAAATAACAATTGCAGATAACTGGACAACACATTCAGCTTCTTGATCTGAGCACCCTCTTTTTACACTGAACCTCATATTATTGATGAATAACAAAACAATTTTATAGTCTTTTATCATTTTAATATGTGGATATTTTACTTTGTTGTGCAAATTCTTGTTTGGTAATTGTGTTTTAAGTGATTTTACATGGTAGTTAGATCAATAGAATGTGTGGAGTTGCATCATACCTTCTATTTCAATCTTATGAAGTTGTTTACTGTCAGACAGCATGAAATTTTAGCGCCTTGAATTTGATGAGTTAATTATCTTGTGATGCAATTTTATGCTACAGAGGTTTCTATTTTATGTTTGTGCTCTTTTAGAATTTACTTTATTTTAATTTAGGATTGTCCTATGTGCTCATATACCGATGTTCAAATTTTTGCATGGTCTGGATAGTTTTTACAAAGTCCTGATTAAATTGCTTCTGGAGCATTCAAAACTGTTAGATAGTGCTAAGCTTCTAATTGGTTGGATCTTGAATATTGTGAGGACTGACAAGAACACTGGTCAGAGGTTCTTATATGTGCTCTATGTTCTAGAAAACCTTTAGCTTGAACTCAGCCCCCCAGGAACTTTGGCTTCACCCTCACATGATATTAACTTGTATAATGCATCACAGGGTCATATTGGGGAAGATACCAACATCTGATGGTCCAAGAAATGCTTATACCATTATTCGTGGCAGGTGGGTTGGTAAGTCGTCCCATTGTATAGAAGAAAAAACACTCAAATGTTACTTATCAAAAAGAAAAAAACACTCAAATGTTATCTACTCTTGGCATTTTCTTGAAACGGCTTTTGTTGTTGGTACTTCATTTTTTCTTTTGGTGAGGATCCTTGTTGGTTTCTTTCCTCTGATCCAGTTATACGAAATTACTGCCCTGGTCAGAGGGTTTTTAAAGTTTACAAACCTATAAAGATGTGTGGTTTTTCTCTTTGACATGTGCTTTTCCTTGAGTATTTTAATCTACTAATTTGACTCCCATCCCCTCTTAGAGTGTCTGTAAATGTAAATACTACATTGAACTATTTCCTCTTAGGTGCATTTCCTTTTTCGTAGTATACAATTCATGACTACATGGCTAATTATAGTTATCCTTCTTTGTTCTCGTAATTTCCATTTTTGTGTGTATGTACTGTTGGTGAACCTTTCATCATGTACTGTTTAGAGGTATCTTTAAGATCTTGGCAATAGTGCTTTTGCTAACTGATTCTCAAGGTGAAGTTAATATAGAATTAGCATATTGCAGAAGCTCTATAAGTTGTAGTGAAAACTTTATAAGATTTCCATAACTAAAGCACAAAATGTACCTGAAGACATGCGTTCGCACAGAGACATTTGTGTTGATCTGCATGGTCATTAGATTGAAAATCTCTTATAAATACGCTCTTCTGCATGTTAATATATGTCTACTTTGAGAACTTCTTAGTAGTTTCCTATATAGAAATTCTAGCAAGTTGCTGCACATAGATTTCAGTTGGTGTTTGCACCTGATTGGCAGTATCCGTTGCTTCGATTGTTTGCCATAAGTGACAGCTCTGTAGCAAGGGTGACAAGTGGAATTGCTGATGAACAGCAATAGATATATGGTGCTTGTTCCCTGGTGTTAAGTAGTGATAGTATGTTTGGTGTTACAAACTTGAACTTATGTGGTTTGAGATGAGCAGCATCTTAGGTCAGTTTGCTTCTTTCCCTATCAGATCATTTTTATTGTACTATAAATGGTGCTTCTTGCTGTTTATAGCTCTTATGTATCGTAAATAAACCTGTCAAATTTATAATCTAACATTTTTCTTGAACAAAGTGATGGCTTAAAATTACATGAGCAGAAATGGGTTGCAACTCGAGTATGCTTGTTTTGGTTGAAGGCCATTTCATACCTACTACACACGCAACCTGACCTAACTTGAGTTTCAGCCTAAGATGTTGAATAACCTTTGCTTTATAAAGTGGTATTGGGTTATAGTCCTATTGGGTTGGGTTATTCTGGGTTAAGTCATGTCAAGTAAGGTCGATGGCCAAGAGAGAAAAAGGAAAAGAAGTTTCTCTAAGGTCTTGCCTATTTCAAGCTTTTCCTTTTTATGTTGCCTAGCATCCAAGTGCGCTAGTGAGGTAGAATAATATGAGAGAAAGAAACCAAGCAGACCAGCTACCCTGGGGATGAAGAAATCTGATCTCACTGTATTTTATTCAATATCAAAAGTGCCTCTAGAATGAAATACAACCAGATTCTTATACTAGAAAAATAAACTAACCCTAATAAGGACTCTGCAAACAAGAAGACTTTGAAATAAATAACAAAAATAATTATTAAGATTAAGCCCAAGATATCTTGCGGGTGCCCATCGAATAGGTTCGGGCCAAGCTTGGTTGGGTTTGGTCTCCATCAACTAGGCAGGACAAGGAAAAACGGATGAAATGCATACCCAAGTGTTGAGAGATATTAGGAATTTTCCTAATTACATATGTATTAGGTTTATGTTGAGAGTGCTAGAGTTCAATTAGGTTTCCTATTATGTATCATAGTAGGTTTCTTAGTTTTACTTAGTTTATGTCTCTTAGTCCTATTAAGTTTGTTATTCATAAGTCTATATATAGGGTTGTTGAATTGTATTCAGATAACAAAGAATTCTATAATATTTCTATTTCTTCTCATCTCTGTCTCTAACCTAAATCTCAACATGGTATCAAAGCTATTGGTTTGGGATCTTGGTGGTGATATGAGATAAACATCATTAATATATATATATATATATATATATATAGAATTTGTTTTTCTGACTTTCTCTGGTGTGTCTTCCAAGAAGAGTTCAAGACAAGAAGAAGAAGAAAAGTTCAAGAAGAAGAGTTCTTGACCATTATGGAAAAAAGTTCCTCACCCCAATGTTGATGTTGTTGACCCATGCATGTTGATGTTGTTAACTCGATCTAACTTGTGTTGATGTTGTATCCTCCAGATTCATTGATTGCCGCCCATTCAAGTCAAAGTCAACATTGGTAAAAAAAATAAGATGAAAAAAAAGTCAAATTCTTGTTGATCCGATGTTCTCAGATCTTGTCTTGTTAGATGGTAGGACATGGTGATATAACTGTTTTTCGTTAGTGTGGAGCCCATACTTGTTCTCGTGAGTTATTGTAATTTATGGGTTTGGGTTTATTTGTTTCAAATTGGATTAAGTTTGTTATTGGTATGAGTTTCTTTGTAATAAGTTGGTGCATGTGTATGCTTCAACTTGAAGCGGAGTGTTGAGAGATATTAGGAAGTTTCATAATTACATATGTATTTGGGTTATGTTGAGAGTCCTAGAGTCCTATTAGGTTTCCTATTATGTGTCCCAGTAGGTTTCTTAGTTTTATTTAGTTTATGTCTTCTAGTCCTATTAGGCTTGATATTCATAAGTCTATATATAAGCCGATTGAATTGTATTCAGATAATTAACAATAATATAGAGAATTCTATAATATTTCTTCTCATCTTTGTCCCTAACCTAAATCTCAACACCAAGCATATGGGAATATGAAGTGCCATTTTTGGGTGTACAACTATTCAACTAGAGTCACTCTAAGAGAACTTTCAGGAGACATATTAATTGGCTGATTTTCTGAACATTGAAACTGAGTATGAGATCTACAAAGAATTTTGAAGCAAGCAATAGGCAGTAACTCAGTTATATCATGAATGAAATTGGTCACTTTTTGGCTGGAAATCGTTAGCACCTTAACCTTTTTCATGTCGTTTATCGTCACTTGTTATCCATTAGCAGCTTGGCCTATTTCTGACCATATTCCTCCGTCAATTTGGGATTAGTGGGACTAGATGAAGCAGTAGGCATGAATTCCTTGATTTTGGTTATTGCTTGCAAACCATCCAAGTCCATACGGAATAAGCCTAGGCGTTTGATTAGTATAGCTTGACCAAAATTCTGTAAGGCTAGACAGGAAGAAAGATATTTGTTTGTCCAGGTCATTTGGGATATGTAAGATGTGAATCCTTTTTGGATAGCTTGTCTGAACTAGTGCCTTATTCAGCCTTGTGTTTTTAGTTTTGCTTATTCCTTTTTCTCTTGATCTAGCAAAGCTCGAGATTTTTCTGACAGCAGCTCTAAAAATAGCCAGCCTACACAATCAATAAACGTTTGTATTATTAATTTAACAAAGTGCATCCATGATATAATGATATTCCATCTGTTTTTAATCAAACATTGATATATATGTAGGCCATTGTCTAGTGGGCAACGTGGGGAGGTGTATGAGGTGAATGGTAACAGAGTTGCTGTCGTTTTGGATATTAGTGGCGAAGAGAAAGCAGTAGAGAGGGATGAGAAACTCGCAGAGCAGTCTGAAACACCACCAGTTTATTGGATAGATGGTACATATTTAATTTCAGTAAGGCTTATGTTATTCATTATAGTTTCTTTTGTGTATTTACTTGGTTTCAGTTTCTAGGTATGCTGTTGAAAATCATGTTTACTTTTTTGAATGTTTGCATTATGTTTGTTTAGATGTAAACAAACTGATATTTTTGGCCTACATACAGTTAAGGACATTGAGCATGATTTTGATACTCAGGCAGAAGATTGCTATATCGCCATGGAGGCTTTGTGTGAGGTGTGTTCATCGATAACTTTATGCTCTCGGATTCATCTCAGTCCTTTGTTACTTGGACTTAGGCACTAGTGTCATGTCCAGGTGAGTGTTTGAGCATAAGATTTATCAATTTTCGTAGATTTCATTACACTGGAGCAGCCAGCAGCCATCCCTTGCCAGTTACATATCCTTTCCACTGGGGAGGGTCTGATGTATGCAGCCATAACCCTGCATATTGGAGACGCTGTTTCTGCGTTTCAAACTCGTGAGTCCTAGGTCAAAATGGAGCAACCTTACCGTTGCACTAAGGCCCCTTTTTAGATTTGAAAAATCCATTCGCTTTAACCACTAGCAAAGAATAGTACAACCAGAAATTACAATAATGTTACTCGATCCACTATGGTGCAAAAGTCTTGGCTAATACAGAATAGTACTAGCTCAGTACTATGAGCCCAATAGAAATCTATGTTACATTTATCATCTTCCTCTGTATGGCGCTTATTGCTTTTTTTTCAGAAAGAGAATCCACTGAAATGTACTTCTCAAGCATTCATAACTAACTCCAAAGCATCAACCTTTAGATTATAACTTTCATTCCCTTGAAAATCCACAATAATTGTTTCCAGAGCAAAAGTTTCTTTATCTTTTCTTGTTTTCTGGGAAAGACTAACACATCAAATGAGCAACCAATAATGCACAAAGAAAACCAACTAAAATCATTGCTTGGCTGCGTAATCTGAATTTCTAAACCTTATTAAAAGAATTCTTGACCTCTGAATAGTACCCCTCTACAGAAGCATATCCTGATTTTGAAGCCTCTGCCTTATGGCAGGCCATTGGAAAAAAATAATTCTGTGTATTCGAATGTGGTATAATCCTCAAACTAAGTGTTTCCAAGAAACTTTATTTGCCTTATTCCTCACTATCATCCAAACGGTTTTGGCAGGAAGCAACCTTAAGGTGGGTTCCCTAGAGACCTGATGCATGCTTTGTGTCTTGTTTGCAGGTTTTGCATTCCATGCAACCTCTTATTGTCTATTTTCCAGACTCCTCTCAATGGTTGTCTAGGGCTGTTCCCAAGTCAAAGCGTAAGGAGTTTGTGAGTAAGGTTCAGGAAATGTTTGACCAATTATCGGGTCCTGTTGTTTTGATTTGTGGGCAAAACAAAGTTGAAACAGGGTCGAAGGACAAAGAAAAATTTGTAAGCCTTAAGATTAATATCAAGTTATTTATGCTCTCAGACATGCACAATGTTGTTTTTCTTTAATCTCTAACTGCTTATAGTTAGTGGGTAACATGTTTTCTTCTTTTTTTTTCTTCTTCAAATTCAATGTTAAACAGACGATGATACTCCCGAATTTTGGTCGCCTTGCAAAACTGGTAATGCTTGCTGAAACTTTAAGAAAATATTGCATTTGATGCCACACTTTTCTGTAAATACCATAGACTGTTGACGTTTTATTTGTGGTATTTCTTTAGTCTTGTTTATAGTCTTGATTAAGTAGCTTTAATTGTTATAGAGGATGGTAATATACTGCTAACCCAATCTTTTAGAATCTCTCCTTGAATGTGTTTGGGGAAGTGTTTTTGCATGGTCTTTTGAGTCACTTAACTATAAGGCCCTTACCGTTTGCGACTGATGAGACATGTCCTGACAATTCAGGTGCTGATCCAATCTACTAATATATTAATGAAATGTGTTACCATTTGTATGCCTAGGAATGCTCTAGTTTTAGCACACTTTCTCTCTCTCTCCCTCTCTCTAATGTGAGAGAGAAATTAGTTGATGAGCTATAGAAATTTGAATTTGCATATATAGTCTTTCCTTTAAGTCATTGTTGTGGCAAAGAAAAAAAAAAAGAACTTTGCAGAATTGGTTACGTTCATAGTGTGTTCTAAACAAGTTGAATTGCAAACAATTTAGCTTAGTTCAATGAAATTCTATTTTCCAAATATGGTTTATGTTACTTGAATGTCAAAAGTGTGGTTTTTGTCAACATGCTGCTCTTTTTGTTTACTAGTCAACAAATTTGAACTGTTTCAGTTATTAGCATTTTCTGATTAAATGTTATCACTTTCTAACTAATTATTTTTATTTTCCAGCCTCTTCCTTTGAAGCGCCTTGCTGAGGGACTTAGGTCAGCAAAGAGATCTGATGACAATGAAATATATAAGCTCTTCGCTAATGTTTTGTCTATATATCCTCCCAAGGTAAATTCAATGTTCTATGAGATTTTTTTCATCAAACTGATGGGAAATTTGTACCATGCAGGGGCATTATCTCAATGATGCCTTGTTCCTTCTATCTCCTTGTGATGTTTCATCTTTTTTTTTTTTTAATTTGATTGTCAATTGGGTTCTATACGCCATTGTATCTGGTTTTTTAGTTTTGCTAGTGTTACATTCTCTAATTTGACATCACACTATTGTGAAAATGAGATGTGACCGATGTGCCCTCTTTTGGTTTGTTTAAAAAGGGAAGAACCAAAAATTGGATGGGTAAACTCTCCACCTTGGTATACATTTTTGTTCCAAATTAGAGAAAAATGTAGTGGAAAACAGGAGAAGGAATGAGTGTTGTGGTATATATACAGATTTCCGTCTTCTATCCCAACTTTTATGGTCAAGGGTTATCTGTTTTTTACCGTCCTTTTCTTGTTTATAATACCAAGCACAATAATATCTTGTCTTTCTGTTTCTCAGTACCTCCTATTTTCTCTTCCTGTCACATTTTTATCCTTGCTACCCAATGGAGCGGTATAAACATATCTGGTGAAGGTAGGAAAGTCACTTTAGTTGTCATAGCCATTTTTGTCAACATATGATTGAGCTGTGCTCCATTGTGGGAGGGTTTTCCATTTAACGATGGAGTATGATATCAGGGCTTTGGATTGGTTTGTGATGAAATTATAAAACCGGAGAGTGGTTGGACTGGAGCATAATGGCCATGCAATTCTACGCGATTGCTTGCTAGGCATTCTTTCTGATTATTACCATCAAGAAACTCATCCTCCTTTATTGAAAAAGAAATAATCTAAATAATGTGATTAGTTTTTCAAATCCTTCCAGATTCTATGATTGGTGCTCTTTATCAATATCAAGCGAATTTACAATTTGTTTCTTTGCAGCCCCCAGGTTTGGGTGAGAAGCAATCATTATTAAGAACCCATATGGCTGCTTTATCAGTCACTTTTGAACTCTGATTATTTCTATGATTTTTTCCATGATATTACAGCCTTTTTTCTTTTAAATTCTACATATGGTTTTTTCTGTTCTCATTTTATCTATGCATACCCTGTGGTTTTTGTAGGAGGAAGATATCCTTAGAACATTCAATAAACAGGTTGAAGAGGACAGGAGAATTGTGATATCACGAAGCAATTTAAATGAATTGCATAAGGTGCAGACTTAAGTTCAAATTTCTATTGAGCAGTGGGTAGTGTGGCAGTATTCTTGTTTGGCATGTTCATTATTGCATTTGCAGAGTGTATAATCAATTTTTTCACTAACATGTTAGATAACGTTGGCCGTCATCTTTGGAATTAAATGCTGAATTGACTGTATCGCAGGTTCTTGAGGAACATGAGCTGTCATGCATGGACATATTGCATGTAAATACTGATGGCGTGATACTGACAAAGAGAAGTAAGAAACTGAAACGAATATATTACCAGTTTTGTATATTAACTAGACAGTTGCCTATTCATTTCAGTATGCTATTGTCTTGTTATCAACAGGGATCAATGTTTTAGTTTTCTTCCTTTTTTTAATGATAAATATCTGAACTATCAGATCTGTAGTCTTGGGACATCTAATTAGATTTCAGATGATTATTTAGCTCGATGATTGTTAAGACAAGGAATGGAAAGAGCAAAAATTCTATCAAAATTTTGTTTAGGCTTTTACAGGATAAGAAGGGAAGGAAACATGAAGTTAATGATGGCAACTCCATTTTTCAGTTTTGTACACATAATCAGTGACTCTCATTGGCATCTTGACTTGTATATTATAATATTGTTGCTGCATTTTTTTTTTGAAGATTTTGATAGGATTTTGGTTATGATCTCTTGAAATTGTGCTTTGATGACTTTAAGGCTGAGAGGGTGTGGAATGAGAAGGTCCTTGATTTGGTGGGTTCTTGGGTGGGTCATTTCTCGGTGTCTTGTGTTTTTAGAGGAGTGAAAACGGCTTTGGATTGGGTTTTTACCTGTGTGTATAAACTGGGGGAGGGTGGTGATAGGTTGTCCTTTTGGGAGGAATTGGTGGAGGTTAGAGGCAAGTGGGATCTTCCTTGGGTTTTGGGTGGGGATTTCAATCTTGTTCTTTTTCCTCATGAGAGGAATGATGGGGAGGTGGAAAGTATTGGCACGCCGGAATTTATTGATTTTGTGCAGAATTTTGACCTCATTGATCTTCCACTTTCGGGAGGTGTGTTCACTTGGAAAAACTTTAGGGACCGTTTGTCGTTCTCGCGCATGGATAGATTTCTTGTTTCCGGTGATTGAGAGGAGAAATTTCCTAATGCTGTTCAAAAGTTGCTTCCTAGGCCTACCTTGGACCATCATCCTATTATTCTTGACATTGGTAGTGTTTTGTAGGGTCCAACTCCTTTTTGTTTCAAGAATATGTGGCTTAATGTTGATGGTTTGGTGATCTTGTTCAAGGTTGGTGGGAGGGGGTTCATCTTAGTGGTTTTGTTAGCTTTGTGGTGGCTAGAAATCTTAAGGCTCTTAAATTCGAATTGTGGAAGTGGAACAAGGAGACCTTTGGGGATGTTAATTCTCATATCAATTCGTTATTGGGAGAGATTAATACTATTTAAAAGATGGAGGTGTGGTATGTTATTTTTAGTGAGGAGAAAAAGAGGCGATATGTGGTGAAGATGGAGCTTGCAAAATCCATCTCAAAGAAACTAGTTGGCATAAAAAATCTAGAGCGGGGGATGGGAACTCCAAGTTCTTTCATAGAATTGCTAATACCCATCGGAGATTCAATTTCATTAGTAAGATTGAAGTTGGTCGATCCATCTTTGAAGAGAAAGTCGAGATGCAAGAAGCTATTTGTGGTTTTTTTTTTTAGAATCTTTATCAAGAATCAAGCGATTGGCATCCTAACCTTAATGATATGGATTTCAACTCCATTGGGAGAGAGTATGCTAGGTGGCTTGAAAGACCTTTTGATGAGTATGAGATCCTTTGTGTTCTTAATAGTTGTAACGATGACAAAGCTCCGGGTCCCAATGGCTTCTCTATGGCCTTTTTTCGTCATCATTGGGCAACCGTCAATGTGACATTTTAAATCCTTTTTAGGATTTCCATGCTTCCTGTGAGTTTGTGAGTAGTCTTAATGTTCTTTTGTTGTTTTTATTCCAAGATATTTGGTGCTACAAATATCAAAGACTTTCGCCCTATAAGTCTTATTGTTAGCATCTATAAGCTACTTTCCAAGGTTCTTAATATTAGGCTAAAGAATGTGATTGGACAAGTAGTGGATCCTCATCAAAACGCCTTTGTTGAAGGCCCACAAATTATAGATGCCGCTTTGATTGCTAATGAAGTTGTGGATGAGCATTTGAAGAAGGAAGGAGGAGGGGTTACTTGCAAACTTGATATGGAGAAAGCCTATGACCATGTGTGTTGGGATTTTGTGCTTTCTTTGTTGAAGAACATAGGCATCGGCAGTGGTGAGAAATGGTGTAGATGGATAAAGAAGTGCATCACCTCTGTATCCTTTTTAGTTATGGTTAATGGATACCCTCCCGGTTTCTTTCATGCTTCTCGAGGATTGTGTCAAGGAGACTCCTTATCCCCTCTTTTGTTCACGTTGGTCATGGAAGCTTTTAGTAAGATGGTTACTAAGGCGATCCAAGTGGGCCTCTTGAGTGGTTTCAGAGTGGGGAGACATGGGTAGGAAATCGATGTTGACCATCTTCTCATTGCTGATGATACAATAATTTTTTTTGTGGGGCCAATGTGAATCAAATTCTTCACTTTTGATTTGTTTATGGCACGATCTTTGGTGTGGGGATGTGGCTTTGAGTAAGTGCTTCTCGACTGTTTTTGTGTTAGTGCGGGAGAAAGATGTTTTGGTGAGCTCGTGTGTCTCTTTCACCAATGGTGCCATCACTTGGGATAATCTGTTTATGAAGAATGTGCATGATCGGGAGCTTGAAAGTTTAGGGGTTTTCTTTGATTGGATCTACCAAGTGACTATTGATTTGCATCGCGAGGATAAGCCTAAGTGGATTTTGAACAAGGGAAGAGATTTTGATGTTAAGTCTTTTTATAAGGCCCTTTTTGGTGAGCTTCCTATGGAAGGTAGATTGGACTTTCCTTGGAAAGCAATTTGGTGATTGAGCGCTCCTAAGAAAGTTTGTTTCTTTGTTTGGGAAGCCTCTTGGAACGGATTTTAACCATTGATAACTTGCAAAAGAGAGGCAAAGTGTTTGTTAAATTGTGTTATCTTGTAAGGAGGAGGCCGTGAGTGTTACCTTTTATTGGGATATTCTTTCTCTAAGCAACTTTGAGAGATGACATTGTGTAGGGTGGGGTTAACTTGGGTTATGGCCAGATGCATTCAAAATGAGATTTGGGCTTGGAGTGGAATTAAAGCTTCTAAGGAGATGAGGAAGGTTTTTTCTATGATTCCTCTTTCTATCATGTTGATAGTATGGAAAGAAAGAAATAGTAGGGCCTTTGAGAGTGTAGATAGTTTAATGGACACCATTAAAAGTACATGGTTAAGTATTCTTTATTTTTGGTTTAAGGGGATTGTTTTTATACGAGGAAGAGTTTCTTGATTTCATATACAACTTACTTATCAAAAAAAATTCTTGATTTCATAGACTTGCTATCTTGTAGATAGTCTTTTGTAAATGGGTTGCATCCTCTTGATGTGCTTTTAATATGATATTTACTTATAAAAAGAAAAGGCTGACAGGGTGTGGAACTGGGTAAGAGAGATGAAATGATTATCAACGGTATAAGGGAGGATATGATCCCTGTAGAGCTTTACTAGGGGTATCAGGCAGCAGGATATAATGCTTTTTGGTTTGAGTTGAATTTGATATTTTAGTTTGTAGGAAAAGTCTTACAGTTTTTCTGAAAGTTATTATTTTTTTAAATACAGTTGATAATCTTACAATAGAAAACAGATCATTGTTTATTGGTGCTCTGTGTGTTGTTGGCTTGGAAAGGTATTTGGCCTAGGCTGTAGGAGCTGAAGTTTGCGACTACATATTTTTATGTGTGTGTCACCTATTGCACATGGGGTATTTGACATGTTGAATTTTGTTGCAGAAGCTGAGAAAGTTGTAGGCTGGGCAAAAAATCATTACTTATCATCTTGCCTGCTTCCTTCCATAAAAGGGGAGCGGTTGTATCTGCCCCGTGAAAGGTATATTTATTTTATGCTTGTCTATGCTGTTTGTTGAAGGTTTATCACCTCGATCTTGATTGCTTTTCTTTCCATGTGAAGCCTTGAAATTGCAATTTTAAGGTTGAAGGAGCAAGAAACAATATCTCGAAAGCCCTCACAAAGCTTGAAGGCATGTGTTTTCATCTGCTGTTCTTTATAAACAAATGTTGAAAGCTGTGTATGAAATTTAACCTCTAACAAATAGATTCTGGCAGAACCTTGCAAAGGATGAGTATGAAAGCAACTTTGTTTCGGCTGTGGTTCCTCCTGGTGAAATTGGTGTCAAATTTGATGATATAGGTGCTCTTGAAGATGTGAAGAAGTCATTGCAGGAGCTAGTCATTCTTCCTATGAGGAGGCCAGAGCTTTTTTCTCGTGGAAACTTGTTGCGGGTACTTAATTCTATTCAATGTATTAATTTTCACTTGGAACCAGATGAAATTGTGTTCTGCTATTTTCTTTGTCTGATTGTGCAAGGATTTTGTCAGCCTTGCAAAGGAATATTACTTTTTGGTCCTCCTGGTACTGGTAAAACACTTCTTGCCAAGGCACTTGCAACAGAAGCAGGGGCAAACTTTATAAGCATAACTGGTTCCACTCTTACATCAAAGGTATGCAGAAAAACAGTTGCTTTATTTAGTTAATTGGATTTCAAACTCCTTGATCAATACACTTGTAATGCTTCCTAGTTTTATGGTATTTTGGTTCCATTCACACCATTTCATCTTCTGGATCCCGTCCTTGAAAAAAATAACTAAAGCATTAATCTTTCTTTCCTTTACTATAAAAAAAATTAATCTTTCTTTCCTTGATAAGTAAAGCTTCATTTAAAATTTCAAAGAGGGTGAATATAAGTTCCATCTATCAGTAACAGAAGAAAATCTTAAGAGCTGAAGCCAAAGGTATCCACATATTCTAAGGATGAAGAAGAGAAGCTATGTATATCAATATTGTGGGAGACAATGAATCTTAATTATCGAAGTTATTGGTTATTATATTGTTCACAATTTTCATTCAGAAAGATGCTTCTTTACAAGGGTATGACTTCCAGTGAAGGAAAGAGACAATGTAGTTCCAAGCGTAACCATGGTTTACCTAATCAAGAACATTAGCATGGTTCGTAAGGCATTTAGGATGACTCATTGTCCTTGTTTCTCTCTCTTAATGAATTCTTTTTTGAAAAAAGAACATTTAAAGTTACATAATGGTTTGACAAGGTGGTTACGTAAAGGACTAAACATAACGTTGTAACTAGCATGGTGGTGACTAGACCAATAGCTTTTCATTTTTTGTTGTATATTAGATTAATTGGCTTCAAATAATTTTCAGCTGTGGCATGTCACTTGGACGAGTTAGCCATTTGCTAATTTTATTCACTACTTGATTTAAGACAGTTATTTGTAATTTGTTAGAAAGTTGTTATCTTTCTGCTATCTACAGCTCCAAAGTTATTTATCTCACCTTTTTGTTTCCCTTTTTTCACTTGTTATAGTGGTTTGGAGATGCTGAAAAACTTACCAAGGCTCTCTTCTCTTTTGCCAGCAAGCTAGCCCCTGTTATTATATTTGTTGATGAGGTGAGTAACTCTTGTAAACTTTTGTTCCTCAATATGCGGGGTATTTGCGTTCTACCTATCTGAATTTGAACCTGAAGATCTGTTGAGCAAAGTATATAGTGCAGATTAATTATTTTCTCATGTCTAACGGTGAATATCATCACCCTCAACTCAACTAAGCCTTAGTCCCACGAAGTGGGATAGGCTACGTGAATCTTATAGGCCATTCTGCTCTATTTAAGGTCAAATCTTCAATAAGATCATTAAAGGTGAGACCTTTTGATGTAGGACATATATTTTAGAGAGAAGAAATGGTAGAGAATTTGTTGAAAGAAAGGAGATTAGACTGAGAAGAAGCAAAGAAAGAATAAGACAGAAGAGAAGAAGGCATAATAGGTAGAAGATAAAAGTAGAACAAGAAACAGAGATAAGAAAATGTTCTAAGTCTTAAACTTTAATATCAATGCCTCCATCTAAAACCCTAGTAGAATGTTCTTATGTAGGAACCAAACATAATTTAAATAAGAAAGTAAATCAAGTCCTAATAATTATCTAATTGCCTAAATCTAAGTCTCATAAAATACTACTACTTGATCTCTAAAAATATTGTAATTACAAGATAATCTCAAACCAATAATAGATATTTTCTTTCTTATTCTGCATCATTCTCCCCCACTTACAAAAAATTTGACTTCGAGTTCTGAAGTGATGAAGGATCAGAACTTTTGATTGTTGGAGTTGTATGGTGAAGACTTGAAATTTTGTGTATATAGTGGTCTTGATCGAACATAAGAATGATATTAAGTGAAGTTGTTGAGGCTCTTCAAACCAGTGTGGGAGGACAAAATCAATATAAGGATTATCACAAACATATCATGTCCTCATTCTTGTCTTGGGCGTGTTTGCAATCCGTGGTCTCTACTTGCTCGAAGAAGACTCCTGGCTTGTCTTTGGGCATCTCAATGTCAATGATCTTGGATGCTTTATTTTCTTGGTTCTCATGTTGGAGTTGATCACCATTAACCTCATTCGGCTTTGATTGGTGTGGAATGGAACCATTTTTGTGAGAAACATTGGTGAGGTTTTCTAATTTCTTGGAAACCATATCAGGTAGTTGTTCAATATTGAGAAACACATCTTTGGGCATAGTGAGTAATACTCTGACAACAATTATCATAAATACAATGACCATACAAATCTGTTTTAGCCTAAAAAGTATCTTGACATCAATGATATTGTACGAGGGCTTGAAAATCAACATCTGTTTGAGAGATAATAATTTTCTCAACAAATCCATCTGGATCAAAAACTTGATGCAAAACATCCTTTGTGATTGGGTAAAATACATCATGAATGGTTAGATCCGGATTGGCTCAACTAAACCCATTACTCACAAACAAGCTGATGCAATTTTTTTTAATATAGAAATAAGAAACTACAGAAAGAAAAATAAATAATAATAAAAAGATTTTTTGGGCAGAACACTGTTCACGGTACTGTAGCAGTAGCGACACTGTTCACGGCATTCTGTGTGATGATGGTAGATAGGGATATAGGAACCTTTTGGCTATGATACCACTTGATATAGGAGAGAATTTGGAGAGAAAAAATAGATTGAGACGAGAGAAATAGTAGAGAATCTGTAGAAATAAAGAAGATTAGATTGAGAAAGAAGCAAAGAAAGAATCAGAGAGGAGAAAACTTGGACAAGAACAAGAGGGAAGAAAATATTCCAATTAAACTTTATTATCAATGTCTCCGTCTAAAACCCTAGTAGAGTGCTTTTATATAGGCACCAAACATAATTTAAAAAATAAAATAAATCAAATCCTAATAAATATCCAATTGCCTAAATCTAAGTTTCTTAAAATACTACTACTTGATCTCCAAGAATATTGTAATTACAAGATGATCCCAAAATCTCTAAATAATAGATATTTTCTTTCCTATTCTGCATCAAATTTCATGATAGTTTCCACCCAAGTCTTTTTAGGCCTTCCTCTCCCCATTCTAATATGGCCATCTTTCATCGAGTCACATCTCTTGAGAGGTATACCTGTCGATCTTTGTTTCATATGACTATATTACTTCAAAAGTGTTTCCCTCATTTTGTGCTCTATTGGTGCTACTTCACTTTCTGTTGTGTGCATTCGTTTGTAATCCTATATTTTCTTGTACAAGCACTCTAGCGTAGCATCCTCATCTTGGGTACACACACTTTCTAAACATGCTGATGCTTTACTGTCCAACACTCTCTGCTATAAAACAAAGCTGGCTTTATAATTGTGCTATAAAGCAAAGCTGGCTTTATAATGGTCCTTTATAACTTTCCTTTTAGCTTAAGTGGTATTTGGTGGTCACACAGGATTTTGGATGCGTTTTTCTACTTCATCCATTCTGCTTTTATCACTTATAAAAAATCCACTCTGCTTTGATCTTATATGTAGCATGTTATCAATCCTACCATATTTCATAACAATTGAATCAAGATATTGAAAATTATCACTTCTCGGTATACCTTGGTTCTCAATTCTCACCACCGGTTCATGAACACTTCTGCTTTTGCTAAGTTTGTATTCCATATGATCAGTCTTAGATTTGCTTATTGTAGAACCATTAAATTTAAAAGCCCCCCCCCCCCCCTCTCTCTTCAATTCTATCTTGGCATTAGCACTTTATTAGGTCTTGTTCATTAATACAAAATCATCAGCAAACAGCATACATCAAAGCACCCCGTCCTTAATGTGGCTAGTAATTTTGCCTGTCACTAGATGAATGCCTCCTGTACTGATACAGAGGCATGACAAGTGAAAAAAATGAAAAGGAATATAAGATTTTCTTGTGAAAAAAACATATAAATTTTCAAAATGGGATGTTCTTATGAAGATCTGAGGTATGGACTCCAAAGAGCCAATTCACATTGGTGCCATGGGGTATCATCTAAGAATCACATTGTTAATTGAGCTCAAACAATATTCACTATTTTATGCTGCGCTGTTAATGTGATCCTTTAAAATAGAAACTGAAATTATCATATCTCAGATTTGGAATATCCATTGACTTGAGGCAAATAGAAAGGGTATCTATTTTATATAGTTATTTAGTTAAACCAGTGATTCGTTATATGGAGCAAATAGCAACAATAATCTCATATTTTTTATTTTCCAATGAATTTATGTCTTTCATAGATGGAAAATATTTGATGTAGTGTGTAATATCTCTGGTAGTTCACTATTCAAGAATTCTTCTTTAAGTGGTTCATGCCATCCATACAGTGTTTTGACCTAAGATTTCAATTCTCCAATGTTTCAGCTGTTCCATGGATCTAAGGTCCAAAATATCGAAGAAATAGGTGTTTCCACGAATCTGCAACTAATCATCTTTGTTCCACTTAATCCCTATTTTATGACCACATATCTTTCCTACTAAGTGTTGAGGAATCTTTATCATGTCATATGAATCCAATTTTCATTTCATCTAGGAAAAGTCATCTTTTCCTTAACAATGTCTGTCATTTGATCCATTAGTGTTCAATTAGATAGGACCGATATTAGAATGGAAAAATCCATTAGATAATGAACTGTTGGTACATAGCCATCTATAATGATGAATCAACAATTTAAAGTGTGCTTCTTGTGTATTCTTTATTTCTTTATAAGCCATTGTCAATATATAGATGTAGTAAGATCTGTTTGGTAAGTAAGAAGCACCTTTGACGTCTCTTGATCTACAAAGAATTCTTGATGTGAAAACACAGAGATAAAAGGCTCATCTTTGAACAGGAAAAAAGAGATTGATCCGCAGGATCCCAAATGAATTGGCTTATCCTTGTTCTTTGGAACACCTATCTCGTGTGAATTTCCCATTTATCTATAAAATCTTATATCTCGTTCTTCGTTGAATCATATGCATATGATTCGATCTAGCAATAATGGAATTTGTACTTTGCTTTCTGAATCACATGAAAATTTACTCGACTCCATATAAAATGTGATGTATGAAATACGTGTGAGCGGAATGATAAAGATTATGCTCGAATTGGAGTTTATAACAGACAAATGCAAATACATGTGGCACTGGCCTTGGTCTTTGCGGGACAAATTAGCCTCTAGAGAGTCTCAGGGTTTGCACATGCTACAAGCAACAAAGGCAAAGTGAATATGAACAATGGCACGAGACAAGCACAAGGGGTCCATGGTGCTCCCAGTAGGCAATTCAGTGCATGAGAAAGCAAAAAAGGGGTTAATTATTTTATTGATGGGAAGAATCACTAGGCTTGTTTAGGTTTGCATGGAGGCACCTCCAAGAAGCAATGGGTGTTACGTACATTAGCTAGTGAGCAAGCCGTTTGCTTGAAAATTGTCTCACCCTATCTTTGCCTAAAGAATCTTAAAAGGAAAAAATTAGAATTTTTTATAAGGAAAATTATATAAATCAAAGGCATCAAGGGGATACTACCCACATTACAAAAGACTTTCAACAAGATAGTATCTCAAAGAAAGTCTATGAAATCTTCATCATTTACAAAAAAATTCTTCCTTAAACCAAAATTTAGAAGTATGTAACCTTTCATCTTTGATGGATGCTCAAGGTCTCTTTCAGCTGTCAAAACCCTCTTATTCCTTTCGTTCCAAATCACTCAAAAAATAGATAGAGGGATGATACAATAAGTGATGTAGAACAAGAGAAAGAAACTAGGCAGATCTGGGGAGACCGAGGGATTGGAATAGAAAACCAGGTTACCCTGGGGAAGAAGAAATATGATCTCACTGTATTTTATTCAATATCAAAAGTTGTTCTCTAATGTAATACAATCAGATACTTATACTAAAAAATAAGCTAACCCTAGTAAGGACTCTGCAAATAAGAGGACTCTAAAATAAATAATAAAAATAAATATTAAGACTACGACTAAGGCTAAGCCCAAGATATCTTGCGGGTGCCCCTTGAATAGGTTCGAGCCAAGCTTGGTTAGGTCTGGTCTCCATCAATCCTCCCGTGCTGGAAAGAACTCAACTCCGACAAGTAATGCTGCTATTAATGCTCCAAAAGAGAGGGATCAAGACGCGTAAGTTCCTCTTCAGTGATCCACGTAGCATCTGATGAAGGTCTTCCCTCCCACTGAACAAGATAACGTTGGAATACACCTGACATGGACATTACTATCTGATCGTCCAATATGTCTGCAATGCGGTCCGATGTCGACGGGGGTGGCCTAGGCAATTGAGGCACGTGTGCGGAAACAGCTCCACTTGTAGACTACCTTGTAAGCAACATGGGAAGCTCAAAGGTACCTCGGAAAGTTAACAAATCCTTCACATTGAATACTAGATTAATATTCATATCAGATGGCAAGTCAAGTAAATAAGCATTAGATCCCAGTCTGCGAGTAATACGAAATAGACCAGTAGCCCTAGCATGCAATTTTTTTGAAAAGAGTTTGTAGGGTACTGCTCAGGATGAATATGGACCATGACATAATCCCCCTCATTAAATTCTTTATCCCTATGATGAGCATCGGCAATATGTTTGTAAGTGTCATTACCCAATGCTATTTTTCGTCGGATTTCGGCATGTAGGTCTTGTATGTAAGAGGCAAAAGATTCGGCTGACTTAGAAGGTCGAGAATTAGGGGGCAATGGGATAAGGTCAATTGATTGACTAGGTGAATAGCCAAGGACAATTTCAAAGGGACTTTTACTAGTAGACCTATTGACATAACAATTGTAAGCAAACTCCGCAGTGGGTAATAACAAATCCTAATTACCAGGCTTATCCCCAACAATACACCTGAGCAAATTTCCAAGATTTCGATTGATAACCTCAGTTTGACCATCCGTTTAGGGTGAAAAACAGAACTAAACCTCAAGTGCGTCCCAAAAAGTCTCCAAATGGTCTTCCAGAAATAGCTAATAAACTTAACATCTCTATCTAACACAATAGATGTGGGAAACCCATGAAGCCTAACAATCTCCCTGAAGAATAGTTTAGCTACATGAGAAGCATCGGTGGTTTTGTGACAAGGTATATAATGGGTCATCTTAGAAAATTTATCAACCACAACTAAGATAGAATCATAACTTTTAGCGGTCTGAGGTAATCTGAGAACAAAATTCATGCTAAGGTCCCACCATTGTATATGTGGCACAGGTAACGGTGTATATAATCGATTATTCCTTTTCCTAGCCTTAGCTTGCAGACATGTGCGACATTGCGACACAATCCGACCTACATTCCGTTTCAGTGAAGGCCAATAGAATCTGTCTTCAACTAAGACCATAGTCTTATCCTTCCCAAAGTTTCCGACTAATCCTCCGGCATGCATTTCCCATACTAGAAAATCCCTAAGTGACGTACGTGGAATGCATAATCTAGTTCCCCGAAATAAATATCCGTCTCTAAGTACGAAGTTAACATAGAACTAACGGTTTCCCTCACTAGTCTCTTGAAAGATGCTATTAAAATCTGGGCAAGTAAGATACTCATCCTTTAATCTATCAAACCTGGGTACCGAGATACTCATGGATTATAGTACGGTGACAACGCGACTCAAGGCATCAGCAGGCTTATTCTCGACACCTGCACAGTGGTGGTGAACAAAGGTGTACTGAAGAAATTCTACCCACTTGGCATGCCTACTTTCTTTGGCAAATAAGATATCTAAGAGCCTGATGATCAGAATACAAAACAAATTCCTGCGATAGCAGACCGCCAATGACGAAGGGCTTGCACAATAGCGTAAAACTCTCTATCATAGGTAGAATACCTCTGTTTCGCTTCATTGAGTTTCTCGCTAAAGCATGCAACGGAATGACCATCCTGACTCAAAACCCCTCCTATTCCTATCTCAAATGCATCACAAACAACCTCGAAAACCTTAGAAAAATCTAGGTGACTTAATACAGGTGCTTCCATCATCTTGCACTTAATGTCCTCAAAGGCTCTAGTTGTGACTAACGTCCACATAAATTCCCCTTTCATCAAACAGTCCATGACAGGAGCCATAATGGAGCTAAACTCTTTAACGAATCTTCTGTAAAAGGTGGCCAACCCATGAAAACTCTGTACCTCAGAAATAATCTTTGGCTTCGGCCATTCTCTAATAGCTCTGATTTTATCGGGGTCAGTTGCAACTCCTTACGCAGAAATAATGAATCCTAAAAAGAGCACTTGGGTTTGCATGAAAGAACACTTCTTAAGATTTATGTATAATTTCTCGACCTTAAATGTTTCTAACACTAGGCGAAGGTGACCAATATGTGCCTCCGGTGATCGACTATAGATAAGGATCATTGAAGTAGATCACCAAAAACTTGCTTAGGAAAGGGCATAAGACTTGAGTCATCACTCTCATAAAGGTGCTCGGAGCATTGGTCAGTCCAAATGGCATCACTAGCCACTTATAGAGATCATCCGGAGTCTTAAAAGTAGTATTCCACTCATCTCTTGGCTTAATGCGAATCTGATGATATCCACTGCGCAGATCAATTTTGGAAAACAACTTAGCTCCTGCTATCAAATCTAACATATCCTCAAGGCGCGGGATGGGAAACCTATACTTAACATTGATTGCACGACTATCTACACACATTCTCCATGTTCCATCTTTCTTAGGGATTAACAATGCAGGGACAGCGCACGGGCTAAGACTCTCTTGAAGGAATCCTTTACTCAAAAGACCATCCACTTGCTTATTCAATTCAGCACGGGTTCATGTGATAATATGGTAAGTTTGGCAACTGAGATCCCGGGACTAAATCAACGGCATGTTTTATATCTCTCATGGGAGGTAGCTCATTGGGCATCTCCTCTGCGACTACGTCTTGAAATTCGGAAAATAGTTTATTGACATAAGGAGGTAGGTCAGTGGTTAGGCAGGGTGTACTCGAGGTAACCTCTTTGGCCACTAGAGCTAACACGAGACCAGACTCTTCATCAGCTTTTTCGAACTTCCTACGTGTTACTAGGTGGAGACTCTTCGTCCCATGCGCCTCGGATGAGGATTGGTTCTTTAACTTTCTATCTTTTTCCTTCGGTCGTGTCGGCTTCAAAGTGATATTCTTCCCATTATGCCTAAACACAAATGTATTTTCCTTTCCATGGTTAGTCGCATCTACGTCATAAATCCAAGGACGACCTAATAACACCTCAGTAACATCCATAGGTTGGACATCACACCACACGTCCCCTAAAATACTCACCCATCTGTATTCGAACCTAACACCTCTCTGTAAGGAAGTCTTATCTACGCAAGCTACTCGGTATGGTTGAGGATGTGGTTCCGGTTTAAGTTTTAGTTTGGTCATAGCCGACTTTGTGATCACATTCAAGCAACTACCTCCATCAATAACAAGCTTTTGCACACCCTTTCACCATACTTAAGAAAAGTATGAAAAATACGGGTGCATTTCCAAGTATCTTCATTTGCAACAGGGGTTGACAATATGCATTTCATGACACCAACTACAACGTCCTCCTCATACTCGTCAACTTCTTCTCCATGACCATCTATTCTTCCTCAAGGGGTTCCACTATACCCTCATCATCATACCCTTTTGCTTGGGACTTCTCAGTATCCCGACATAGGGCAACGTCTCGTGGGGACAACGGGAGGAGACGTGATCTCTACCGTGACAATCAAAACACTCACTGTCGGCCTTAAATGGTCGGAGACCGTTCGTTGTACCATCACTTCCCTTAAGCGAATTAGGTTTCTCTGCAGGGTTGGGATTTCCCCTAACCTGTGAAGTTCCATTAGACCTGGATTATCGGTACTCCCCAACTTGGAAAGTATCATGCTGCAGTGTAAACTGCCTAAAATACTCATACTTGAGAGATAATTGAAAGGTCTCTTCTAATGACTCGGGGGATAGCAAACTAACCTCTCTTTTAAGTTTAACTTTCAATCCATTGATAAACCTAGAGACAACAACTATTGTCTCTTCCTATAGATTACATTTCAATGTTAGTTCTTCAAAACGGTTGATGTATTCACCTACAGTAGTGGATTGTATTAAGTTTAGCATTTTCTCCACCAATTGCTTCCTATAGTAGTGGGGAAGATATTTCTCTCGTAAGCGTCCCCTCATCTCACGCCACGATGTGATAGGATCATCTTCCCAATTTCGTTGGACCGTCTGCCAATAGCAATCAGCAGAGTCAACTAGTTTCATCCTCGCAAGACAGGCTTTGACTTCATCAATAATGTTATGCCACTCAAAGAACTTCTCTAACTAGGATAACCACTCGACAAAAACATCCGGATCTAATTTGCCATCAAAATTGGGGACTTCTATCTTGACCTTTCGTGTAAGGTCAGTGAATTCATCTGGAGGGTTTTTAGGATAGTCATAAGTCCTAGGTTGTTCATAAGGGCAATCAAATACTCTATCATGAAACAGACCCGTAGTATCGAAACGCTCTCCCATTGAAACGTTCTCTAAAGTAGCCTTACCATGCGCAGCTGGAATGACTTCTACCTGGGTGTGTGTTTTTCTAGTAGTCTGACAATTGAGCTCTTTAATAGTAATGTCCTGGGGGGCATATGGGGGAGCCCTTATAATGCCTCGACTAGTAGTTGTTTCTTGGGTTGCTACACTTGATCCTATGGGTTGTTTGTCGAAAGAGGCTACGGCCCTAAGCATCTCATTGTGATTTGTATTTAGCTGACTGTTGAGTTTGCTTACTTCACCCCGCAAGGTGGTCAATTCTGTCTCTATGGTCTGGACTCGATGGCCTACTTCAATTTCAAAGGCATTGAATCGTTTAACTAAGTTCTCATGTTTTTCATTAAGGTCTTTAAGAGTCAATTTTTTTTATATGACTGGTGTAAAATTAAGGGATCGCCGAAAATCCGATTCAAAACAATAAGTAAATAACTTACAACCGTAAGGATGACCACTAGTAAAGAAAGAACCTAACAAGAAGCAATATGTTTTTTTTTTATCTAACGATTAATTACTGATCAACCAAAAGACAAGAATATTAAAATAATATCAAGTGAAGGCTCGTACCTTTCATAAGGTCCAATGTACCTTGGTGGAAGACTACGAGAGTTGGGTTTAAGCGGTGCAATCCCGAACACGTTCAATCAACCCCTGGCAATCTAAAGCTCCAAGAATAATGCGGCAAAAATCCAAAAATAAAGGAATAAGTGCCTGGTCAAACAGGAGTCCAGGGATTTTTTTTTGTTATGATTTTTTTTTTAACATAAAAGAAAAACTTAAAACAAAATTACAACTTAAGTCTGTAACAGAGGTGCAGAGAGGGGGGTCGGCAACGAGGCTGATGTTGGCAGCAAGGGTCGGCTAGGTTGGGTCGTTGGAGATCGATGGTGGCACCAGAGACGGCGCGGAGGAATGGCGCCGAATACGGAAAATCGGAGAAACCAAATGGCATGGCTGTCGACAGTCAAATCCGGGAGAGTCTGACCTGATTGTGGCGCGTGGGTACCGGGGGTGGATAGATCGTAAAATTCTGGTTCGAGATCACCAGAAAACGACGAATATGCATTTAAGCTGTTTTGGCCTAAGGCCCAGTTTGGTTCGTGGATTGGTGTCTGGGCAGATTGTGTACTGTGTTTATGGGATGGATATATAAGTGGGTTTGTTTTCGGATTTGAGTGTGGGGATCTGTTTAAGCTCTGATACCAAAATTGATGTAGAATGAGAGAAAGAGAAAGAAACTAGGCAGACCTGGGGATTGGAACAAAAAACCAGGCTAACCTGGGGACGAAGAAATCTGATCTCACTATATTTTATTCAATATCCAAAGTTGTTCTCCAATGTAAAACAATCAAATACTTATACTAGAAAATAAGCTAACTCTAGTAAGGACTTTGCAAATAAGAGGACTCTAAAATAAATAATAAAAATAATTATTAAGACTAAGACTAAGACTAAGGCTAAGCCCAAGATATCATGCAGGTGCCCCTTGAATAGGTTCGGGCCAACCTTGGTTGAGTCTGGTCTCCGTCAGTAAGCCTTCCTCAAATAGCGCCTCTTAAACCACTGTTTGGCTTTGTTCATAAAAATAACAAGTACACTAGACCTAACAAAGGTGTGAGGACATTGAGGGCTCATTGGCAATGCTTTGTAAGCCAAGGGTAGTGGAAGTAAACGCTCTGTACCACCTAATTTCATGATATTCTCCCCGACTCAAGTTGTGGACCTTTTTTTTCCTGGTGTTGCTTAGGGAAAATTTTTATGCAACATCACCAACCTTTTAGTGATCTCGATGATTAGAGGGTATGACTACAAAATTCCTTTTATCGCAAAATTTCCGCCTGAATGTGCTTGAATCATGCGTATCTTCATTAGTGGGTGTGATTGGGATTTCCAAAAAATAATGCTTGAAATAATTATTGGTGATGCTGCTAGCTATGTTATGTCCCTGGAAAGAACGATATCATGAAATATATTCCTCCTGCTCTTCTCGCCTCCTCTTATATGTGCTGACAACCAGGACATGAGGTCGTGAATGGTCTTTTAAAAATTTGAACTTTTATACATAGATTCTTTTACATTTTTCACCTAGGTTCCACTTGTTTCAATGGAAAATAGCACCTTGAAAATCAAATACATGTAAAATAATATTTTACTAGTATTTGGATTATATGAAAATCAATTTCATGTAAAGTAGGATTTTACATTGCTGGGTGATAAGCTTAACAAAATAATTTATGTCCTTTTTTTGGCGTGAGTTGTTTTGCAAGTAATTGAAAAATGGTTCTTTCTTTCTAAAAGAAACCGCTCCCACTTTCCTAAAATTTCTCATGTATTACTCCACTAATTTTCTCTCCTTATTTATTTTTTACATTTTTCATCGCTCATTTTCAGACTTCAATCAAACAAATAAAATTTAACTGAAATTTATACTTTTACATGAAATTGGTTTTGCGTTGTAATACATTTTGCATAGAAACAAACAGAACCTTAGTTTGATGATACATGCTGTAATGGAGTCCCAGAAGTTGTTTCTTTGCTCAATATGTATTCTTCTTGGCTCAGTTCCGTTGGCAAGTTGCCTATGAAATTGGATTTTGTGCTATAGGTTGACAGCTTGCTTGGTGCTCGAGGTGGTGCTTTTGAGCACGAGGCAACTCGAAGAATGAGAAATGAGTTCATGGCTGCGTGGGATGGTTTAAGGTCAAAAGACAGCCAAAGAATCCTTATCCTTGGTGCCACGAATCGGCCATTTGATCTTGATGATGCTGTCATCCGTCGCTTACCGAGACGGTAAGATTGCATTAGATAATGATCTTTCTTATTTAAAGCTTCACATAGAATAATTATATATCTGGTTGTTTTCTGTGGCTGATTCTCCAAGGTTCTCTTGAGGTTTCTTATGGATTTATGTTGGATTTCTATTTAGGATATACGTGGACCTACCAGATGCAGAAAATCGTATGAAAATACTGAAAATATTTCTTGCACAAGAGAAATTGGAACCTGATTTTGAGTTTGACAAACTTGGAAACGAAACTGACGGATATTCTGGTAGTGATTTGAAGGTAGGGCATTGAGGCTTCTTGTTATTATCAAATTCCAAGTGTTCTATACTCATATTTTCTCATATATCACTTTGCAGAATCTCTGTATTGCTGCAGCATATAGGCCTGTGGAAGAACTTTTGGATCAAGAAAAGATGGTAAATGTTTTTTTTTTTTTTGACTTACTATTTGATTTTGATAAAATTTATATGGCTTCAATCTAAATACCTTCCCATTGGTGCATGGGGCAAGGAATTTCAAGACAGTTATACTTCAGAGATTAATATTATGCAAATGGTTCAGGCTGAGGCCTTGGGATTTAGGTCTCATGTTCGAGTGGTGTTTGTGTGTTCTACCAATGAAAAAGAGATTAATGTTTTGTCAACCACAAAATTTGTGGTTATGCTCTAATGTCGGAAATTATAAATATATTCCTTGTCATTTGAAACGTTTCCACATAGCATCTTGAGGAATATTTTGTGACATATAACACTTTGGTTTTAGTCATTAGTACAGTGTTACGTCATAAATTTTTTCAAACTTGTGAAATAAAATTAGTTAATGATGTTTACTGTTGCTACAAATGCAACTCATAAAGATTTTTATTGTACAAAAATTTTCAAATCTGAGTGAAATTTTCTAAAAGAAAATTGTAATATATACATAGGGGTAATTTGGTTATTTAATCTAAAATGTTGACAGTGTAACACCGTAAGCTAGCAAAGAGGACCACAGCAAGGTAGCACAACTGCCCCAGAAAACTTATGTATGTGAAAGAGCATAATAATATTGATGTCTGTTTTCATGGTGAAGAGAGAATTATGCTTTGCTTATGAAAACTGTGTGAATCAAGAAACAAAAATGCAGGTATACTTATAGATGTCGTTTCCGACTGCTCCGGACATAGTGATACTCAAGGAAAATAATATAAACAGAGATGAGAATAACACACTATTTGATTGACAACTGAATTATGCAACACAGCGTCTCTTAAATATTAGAGCCGGCACTGAACTCATTTGTGAAGCTTCTTAAATACCAATAGACCAGCAGGTCATTGGTTCTAGGTGTTAGAATTTCTGACATAACCATGATTCTTCCTTAATTAGGTGTTCTTTTTTTCCCCTCTTTGTGTGGGATTTGTGGCACACATGGATGGGTTGGCTATGCTTGTTTAAATTCTTATTTATTCTTGTACGTCGTTTATTGTATTCATTTTATTTTTACCTCACTTTGATATTTGGCCACCTCTACAGGAAGGCAAAGGTGATGTAGCTCCAGTTTTAAGGCCACTTAAATTGGATGACTTTGTTCAATCAAAAGCCAAGGTACTGAATCCAGTTTCCTATTCTGAATCTTGTTACTGATTTAATTGAGAGCAAGATGTAAACCATACACCTATGGCCAAACCAGATTCCCCAGTTGAATGCATTGGACAGACGTTACATGTCTCAGGGATGAGATTATGATATTCTTTGAAAAAATAAAATTTCCTAGTGTACAAAAAATTACATTAACAGGCTTTCTGCATGGGGTAACATAATAAATCTATCTGTGCACATAATACATGCTACCAAGTAAATTACTTACATTAGTCAGATAAGATGTTTTTCTGAGAGGTTTTCTTTTTCTCACTCTTGTTTATAAGGCCGTATGAATTATTGAAATTTGAGTCTGTTTCTGATGTATAGGTGGGCCCATCAGTTGCCTACAACGCCGCAAGCATGAATGAGCTGAGGAAATGGAACGAACAGTACGGAGAAGGTGGAAGTAGGCGAAGATCACCGTTTGGTTTCTGAAACTAAAGTGACAGTTTCTTTTTTCACAATTTGTTCTTATTCTTGGAAGAGAAAGGAAAAAAAATGCCCAAATCCAGTGGTAGTGTATTCATTAGAGAAAATCTCTCCTTTTCATCCTTTTTGAGTGGACGGTAGAGGTGTCCATGAACTTATAATGTTTTATGTATTCTAGGCATCACAGATTAGAGAGAAGGGCACGTCATATAGTGCTATGTAATTTAGGCATACTGTAGAAAATTTTCCCCCAATTTACAGGCCTAAGCTATACCATGTATAATATACGTTTACATTTTTTTTTTCAATTTTTTTGCAAGTATATAACACTAATCTTAAATTTAACAGCCTCGGATCTCGGTTGTATTAATTTCCTAATTTGCTGTACCAATTTATCACTGAACTGTGTTAAAACTTGATTCAAGGCAAAACATAACTATAATTCCTAAAATTTGGCTATTTAGGTTTAATTTTAATGATACTAATTTTAAAATTAAATTCAGGATTGTAATCTTTTAAATAAAATTGAATTCAGGATCGTATATAGTCATATTATATACCAAATTTCAACTATAATTATGCACCTTAATGTATGATTTGACCAAACTTCCATTGATGGGTTTAAAACATCAAAGTTTTGTGCAAAAAAATAAAACTTAAATTGAATATTATTAAAATTCATCAATGAAGTTTACAAATTGGATTGGAATTTGTTGGATGTTATGTTCTTTTGTAAAGGTGGGATTGATTTGGTGAATTTTGCAGTGTTTGTTTCTGATTATCTGGTTTGGGTTTTTCATGTGCTTATAGATGTGCATAAATTTTGTAAGAAATGCAGTATTTGCTTTTGATTAGCAGGTTGGATCTTTGGCTTGACATAAAAGGATAAATTTGTGTATAAGAAACCTATCCATGAGCATAATTTTTTTTCTTCTATTTGCTTAGTTATCACTTTATTGATTGAAGTTGGTTCCTTCTAGTCTTTTGGTGAGAAAGCCATTTGGAATGTCAGTCAAAAAGCTCGCTTTGATGCAATTATGTTATGATAAAATCCTTGAAACAGGCCAACACACTTTCAGTTCTCGTTGATACTTATAATATGGTAGAGGGATGTCGTATATAAAAAACAGTATAAGAATCACATAGTTGAGTAAAATTGTGCTTAATGCTATATAGTCAAATGACATAAAATGCGATATTGTGATATCATATTTTATTATTATAATTAAGTTTAATTATAAAAAATATTTTATGGTTGATTATATTTTTAAAAAGTAACATGAGGTTTTTTTTAAGTAAAAAATATCACGTGGTTAACTCTATTTTCAAAAAAATATTCTGAGATTTTTTTGTGATAAAAAATATTTGCTATTTAAAAACATCCGTGATATGTTTTTTTTAGTCAATTACATGGAATTTTTTGTTAACAGAAATATACCACGCAGTATGTTGACTTTAACTCTCATTTCTTTCTTTTATGTTTTTCTTTCAATATCCCACTCAAACTTAAATTCTTCATCATCTTTATCTTTATTTTACCACGATCAACATATTTATAACGTGTGTAGAAATACTAATAGACTTAATTTATTTTTATTTTATTACCTAAAAAAACTAAGAAATACTAATATACTTAATTTATCAACATTTGAAAGGTTTTTGAACAAAATAATATTTGCGTTAAACTTTAAATTGTGAAACAAAGAAACCTTCTTATTATTATTTTTTTTTTCAATTTTTAGATAATTATTAAAATGAATAAATGAAATAAATCTCGACGGCGGTGGTTTTCACAAGTTCTACGAGCCAAACCAAATACAAAGCCAAAAATTCAAAACCCATTGTTCGGAGGAAAAAAACCCCACTGATGCATTTGTGTAAAAAATGGCGTCGTTTTGGCTCTCTCGCGCTTCTCCCAGGCTCTCTAGATGCTGTCTCTCTTCTAGTTGCTCCACACTCTCTCTCCTCAACACCAAAGTCATCACTTCCTCGAACCCTAACCGCCCTATTCCTCTAAACGCCTCACTCAACCCATTTCATCAGTATTCTCATTGGATTTCCAACCCCGATTTTTCCCAGAAAAGTGTGGAATTTTCCCGACAAAACTACAGATTTAGCTGGAATCATAGATCCGCGGCAGAAATCTCGACGTCGCCGGAAGTAGGGAATAGTAGCTCGAAGAAGGATGAGAAGAAAGATGTTGTTGCTGACGTGTCGTGGATTGACTTGTATTTGCCCAAACAAGCTCGACCTTATGCTAAACTCGCTCGACTGGATAAACCTATTGGAACTTGGTTGCTTGCTTGGCCTTGTATGTGGTAAGCCCTTTTCTTTTAGATACAGTGCTCTATTTGGTTACCAGGAAAATGAGGGGAAGTGAATGTACACGATTTTCTCAGTTCAAAGAGATGCTGAACTGATTTGAGTTGCTTGTGTTTTAAGCTTTCCTCTAAAAAGTTCAATGAGATATTGTTCTTGTTACTCAGAAACGCTTACTAGTCTCTCTCTCCTCTCTCCACTTCTCTTGTTACCTGAAAATGCATGTGGGAAGTACATTAAGCTTTTATGGCCCTTAGGCACTTGACAGAAGCAAAATTGCAGTTAAACTTCAGGGAAACCATATTTTCTTTGACAGGAGTAATTATATATCCTTATCTTTTAATATTATTGGCTTTTGTATATTTAAAATGTTGGATCAAGTATTCTATGTAAAATAAGGCTAAAATGGTGTCAAGAATTCTTACAGGATTTGGTATATTTAAAAAGTTGAATTGAGTGTTCTTTGTTTTGTTAAATAAGGCTAAGATGAGTTCAGAATATTTTGTGGACTTCTACTTATGAAAAAAAAGAATATTATGTGCACTTCTAGTTATTAAAAAAAAAACAGAAAAGAATATTATGTACACGTTTATAAGGTGAATTTTGACTACAGCTGTGCTATGATATCTTGTTGCTAGCATATTATGTAGATGACAGACTAGGTTTATTTACTCTTCTATTCAACTTTCTTGAAAGTCATGTTTATCACTCAGGTCAATTACCTTGGCCGCTCCCTCTGGACACCTTCCAGATTTTAAGATGTTGACTCTATTTGGTTGTGGGGCCCTGCTTATGAGGGGTGCTGGATGTACCGTAAATGATCTCCTTGATCGGGATATAGATACAATGGTAAGTTTTATTGACCTTTCGTTAAGTACATCTTTCTTTTTCAGTTTCAACTGGAATATCGTATTGAATTTGTAAATTTTTATCTTGTGCCTATATAACTAGTATGTTTGTGCATGATTTTTGGTTTTGTGTCATGCGCATAAATATATTGGAAGGAATATGAGTTTCGGTTTTGTTTCAAATTGAAAAAGAGAAATTAACCATCTGTGCACTGTATGAGAAAATATTTTCCCCACTCATTTGCATTTATTATCAGGGCATTTTCCCTGTATTTTTTTCTTGAAAATATTTATCTTATTTCCTGTATCTTCTTATTTGAACAGATCTCTTTGGTAGTGTTTTCATTATCATGTACCTTTCTTATACCTTACTTCAAAGTGTGTGACCTCCTCTGTTTATTTATTTACTTTTTTTCTAAGCTAGGAACTTGAACATTTCTTTGTCCATAATGTGACTGTATTGTCATCTGTTTCTTTGCCACTGATGAATGTTAATGCTGATAAATGGTATGAGGTTCACAACTTTAGACACGCATTCTCACAATTGTGTTTTAATATAAGAAATGTATTGGGACTCCAGGGAGCTCAATATGCTCTTTTGTCCTTTGGTTGATGTGGAGTTAAGGTGTATTTATTTGAAATCAATGATTGGACTTTCTTCTTTGTATCATTGATGTGGTCTAACTTATATCATTCCACCAGACTTGGTGAATCTTAACAAATTATTTTTTCTGGTTTGAACTTTGAGTAATGTTCTTAGTATGTCCGTCCATGTTAGCTATTATTAGTATCAATTATGACTAAAAATTATGGATTTGAATTACAATAACCCTCTTGAATTTGGAAAGATGATAGGGACCACTCCCATTTTCAAAAAATGACCTTTCTTATCTTCATGTATATGCTGCATATAGCTTCTGCCACTAGTCAATCGTTTGATAACTAATGGAATGCTCTCTTTTTTTTTTATAGTAAAATGTATATAAAAAATTGCACCAAGGAGGTGCAACCCATGTACAATGACTATCTATAAGAAAGAAAATCCACCAAATCTAAGATATCTACTTCATTAACAAAAGAATTTTCAATGGCCCAAAAGTTAAGTGTAACTAATGGAATGCTATGACATTAAGAGAAAATTTATTATAAAAAAAAAGACATTAAGAGGAAAATAGTGGGAAAAGGCGAAAGTTTCTCCCATCTTGAGCCTCGGACAATGAAAAGGAGATCATGAGTTTTGACAAGAAAAAAAATAAAAAAATAAACATCATTAGTGGAGATCTAATATCAGGCATCAGGAGAGAGGGCTGGAGGAAGGGAAAGGATACTGTAAGAGGAAGTTGTTAATGTAATATTAATTTATTTTTTCAACATTTTGGTCTTTCCTTCTTGGGATTTCAACCTGTGCAGTTGCACAGCATATTTTCATAATTAGAGCAAACTTTTCACTTGTTTCAGTTTTTGTCATGTTTGGGTTGTCATTTAAGCTAACTTAAAGCAAGTTAGCTTAAATGGATTCAAGGTAAAATTTGCATTCTTGTTATTTAAGCTAACTTGCTTTAAATTAGCTTAAATGACAACCCAAATATGGCCTTTATCTACCCTGTTAGAAGTCCAAGTTTTAATTTCTCTGAATTTGTTCTATATGTCAAACTGATCATGTGAGATAATAGAGTGCTTATAATGAAATTTTTATAAATATGAAGATCTGAAAGTTTATATCCTTTAGATGATTTTTATTTCAATTCTTACTTGGCCATGTGAGAGCTTTTTGTAATGCAGGTGGAACGTACAAAGTTGAGACCGGTCGCTAGTGGTCTTTTAACACCATTTCAAGGGCTTTCTTTTCTTGGGTTTCAGTTGCTTTTAGGTCTCGGAATTCTTCTTCAACTTAATAATTATAGGTTAGTGTTAACTTTGCCAACCCTTCTTTAGGAGCTTTATAATATATAAATTTCTGCTACATTTTGTACGTTATTTTTAGAGTTGGAGCTACTGGTTATGATCTGATGAATTGGACCCTGCATAAGCAGTGAGTGGATTTTGTTGCTTTCTGTTACAAGCTATTCCTCATTAGGAGTGAATAAAATGTTTTAATTCTTGCTTAACAGAGCTGTAATTGCATAGGTGTAGTTGTGTAAGTATCCATAAATCTACCCCACAGTTGATAAAGAATTGTTAATTATGACAATAGAAATGAAATCATTGTGCAAATTGGCAAAACATTATTTTGTCATACAAGGAGTTTTTTCCCTTTAAAGGTTGAAGAATGGCTGGTAGATACACAACAACGTTTTTATGTCGTGAATAGAAACTTCTGCTTCTAATGGAAGATATTGCATTCTAATTGCAGAGTTGCATACTTAACTAAGCTTCATAAATTTGGTGATGGGTGTTTGTATATATATATATACTGGGGAGTGTAATGTAAAATTATTTAAGAGTCAACCACTGCGTATTTGATGTCAGGTCAGAGATGGTATTTGCTAGAGATTTAAGTTTTCCATAAGAACCCATGTAGAAGTGTTGTTTTATCTGTGATGCTAGTTTACTCAAAAAAAAAGGTTACTATTATCCAAAGTTTTGTGGTGGATTAGATGATTTGTACATCCACAATCCAGGTCTTAAGATTACATTGATAGACAGGGATGTCTAATTACTAGTAGAAGCTGCAAAAGAGTGAGAGGAAGAGCTAAATAGAAATTATTTGAAACAATAAAATAGGATATCATTTCCCCATGGTGCCACAAGTAGGGATGAAGCTTAGTTGAGTATGGTAGGATGTATTAGCAGTGCTTCAATGTAAAGAATTCTGCCATTTGTATAAACTCTAATATTGGCAGTGTTGTAGTCTCCAAGTCGTACTTACACCATTGCAATTTGCACCTTTTTGGAATTTATTACTTTACTAACTGTTTGTTATGAATTTCAAAAATATTTCGTGAGAAGTTTTACAGTAACTTCCCAACTGATTTGTACCAATAATAAGAATGAGGATGATGCATACAATTATAACAACATTGACAATTGATTTGTGATTTTTATGCATACAATTTCTATTTTATAAAATTTTAATATACCTTTTCACACTTCTAGACTAGATTTGGACCCTGCGCATTGTGCAAGATTCCCTCCACTCTTTGTTCCTTTTCCCTCCTTTTCTATCCTCTTTTTCTCTTCCCTTCTCCCCTTCTTATTTACCATATTAAAAAAAATTACTAAAAGCATTGACTGAAATTCTGGAAGATCACAATTTTTTTAAAGATTATAATTAAAGATCATGTATACATATACATATACATATATAGACCCAAAGCTTTTTAAACCAATATTAATTGCAAGTATATGAAGCTTGTGTAATTATTGGAGCTGATGTTTAACTATTTCTGACAGCCGCATTTTGGGGGCCTCATCCTTATTGCTAGTCTTCTCCTATCCCCTTATGAAGAGGTTGACATTTTGGGTAAAAATGTTAATGTCTTTCTCTTGTTGCACATGTACAATATCTTGTTTCAATCTCCCCTTTATTGACAAGTTTAAATGCAACTATTTTGGTGCAGCCTCAAGCATATCTAGGTTTGACCTTTAACTGGGGAGCTTTATTAGGATGGGCTGCAGTTAAAGAAAGTTTAGATCCAGCTATTGTCTTCCCACTGTATGTTGCTGGAGTGTGTTGGACTCTTGTCTATGATACTATTTATGCACATCAGGTACAGCAGTATATTTACTGAAGTTATAATCTGCTGTTCCTCGTTTCACAACTTATTTATGGAAATGTAATATTTCTGGAATCTGGAATATCTCAAGTTTTAGGGAGTTCCCTAGAATTTCTTTATCTTGGAAAAATTTTTCTTTTTTATTTTTAGATGGGGGAGTAAGGGGGGAGAAATTAAGACCGTAGTCAATAGATTTCAGTGATTCTGAATGTTGATTGGATTGTTGTGTGGCATTCAGGCAATCCTACATAAGAATTTCATCTGGATTGGGATGCTTTTTTCTTTCTAAAAAAATTCCTTTATGAGCTAGGATTTTTGTTCTTCCTAGATCTGGTGGGATTTTGTAGTAGCGGAGTACACTGGAGTGATAATCTATAGATTACTTCTTCTACTTAAGACAAAAGAATACAGTTTGTTTACTCTGTTTGTGTTTGGTCTTTTGTTTCTTTCTAAAAAAATTCCTTTATGAGCTAGGATTTTTGTTCTTCCTAGATCTGGTGGGATTTCATAGTTATGGAGTACGCTGGAGTGATAATCTCTATATTACTTCTTCTACTTAATGAAAAACATTGATAACCATGCATTCAGGATAAAGAAGATGATCTGAAAGTTGGTGTTAAATCTACAGCTTTGAGATTTGGTGACTCAACCAAGGAGTGGATTACGGGGTTTGGAATTGTATGCATCAGTAGTCTTGCCCTCTGTGGATTCAATGCTGATATTGGTATTTACTTGCTGTCTCAAGCTATTTTGAAGTTTTAGTTGATGTGTGTTTGTCTCAAAGCAACCCTTTTTCTCATTAACTTTCTTTTTTCTTTTTATATTTATTCACGGAGCAGGGTGGCCATATTATGCGTTCTTGGCAGCTGCATCTGGACAATTAGGTTGGCAAATATGGACAGTTAACCTATCATCCCGTGTTGACTGCAATAGAAAGTACGTGTTTAAATAAAAAGTTTTGTTGGTTTTGATCACAATAGAGGTTAAATGTGTTGATTCTTCCATAACTATCTTGGATTATGATGTGAGAATGGAAATCTTCCTTTGCCCTGTTTAGGAGAGGCTTGGGAGCTTTTAAAGCTCCTGTGGCATGGGTATGGGGATGGTCGTGAAGATGAATCAACGATTGGGTTCAGGCTTGTCCAACCTTGATTGTATGTAATAATATTTGTTATTTATTTATTTTTAAAATTACAACCTTGCCATCCGACATATATGCCTTAAACAATAGGGCTTTTTCCTCTCCCTCTGTGGTGCCCACTGCTCCACTCTCTCTCTCTCTATTTGTCTGTGTCTGTTTATCTATCTATTTGTGTTTCTCCATCCCTTCTAGTTTTTTTATTCCTTTTTATTTCTCCTTTTTTCTTTCTAAATCTTCCCTTCCATTGTAGTAGAGTTCTAAGACATGAATGGGGGTTTTCTATTTGCTTCTTGAGTATTTGAAAATTAATACTTTGAACCAATGTTTTTTGTGCCTTTGTCTCTCCGTTCCTTTGAACTTCTTTCTTTGTCTCTCTCTTAAATTTGGATTCCATTATAGTGGTGATCTGTTAAATTTTTTGCCTTTTTCTATTTTCTTTTTTGAGTAATTACTTTGATTGTATAATAGCAAATAATACTTTAATATCATTGTAGTATTGTGTAATTAATTGTGGTTATGAACAAGTGTCTCTTGGGAAAGTTCCTCCTAAAAACTGTAGAATTAAGGAAAAACTAACGGGGATGGGGACCATTCGGAATAATAGGGAGGGAGATGGGGAGAGTAGTCAGTCATTCAGTCTCCTGCTCAGGGATGGGTATGAGGTCTTTTGATAGGGTCAGGAATGGCGATGGGAAATGCATTCCTTGTCCCAAACCTGTCCCTGTTGCCCTTCTTAGATGTATGACTTCTTTCTCTCCGAATAACTACTTTCTTGAGTACAAATCTGTTGAGTCTGAATCTTACGTGCATAAGCTGCATGCATTCTGGTGGTTGAGATGCTTACATGCCCCATTTGTTAATGTTCTCAAATCTGAATCTTTGTATCCCACTTTTCACATGAGGCTCTGATTTATCTTTTTCTATACCATACAAACCCATTTCTACCATCACATCAATCTGTTCTGTACAAATATTCAATCTGGGGATGTAGGCTGAAATAGTATTCATTTTTTCAATTTGGATACGGGAGGTCAATCCTAGGGCCCCAGGAATGAGTGGTGTATTGTAGGTAGAACCATCATTCCTGTTCCGGGAACAAGCACACTGAAGTAGGAGGTTTAAACGATGTATGGTGATTTGGTATATAAAAGATCTATTCAACCACTGTGAAATCCAGATTTCGTATAGCGTGCAGAATATTGATTGTAGCCTAGAATGTAACTTCAGAAAGGGATTTAACTGTTGGCTACAGTGATTTTCAGTTGGCTGCTTTCAGTTATTTTGTTCTCTCACAGATGTCAGTGCGCTTGTGCATGTGACTTTTCAGTTGATGTCTTCGTTTAATGTATTTATGCTAAGTGATACCAGAATTTAAATCTTTTGAGGAAGCATTAAGAAGTATTGTTCGAAACAGTGTAAATTCTTTCTTGTTGCTTCCAGATATTTGCTTTATTGTGGTCTTCCTAAAATTTGGAGGGCCGAAGCATAGTGATGATTCTCTTTAAAAATCTTCTTAGTTGACTTTTAGTAAATCTAATGTGGAATCAGGCTTTAAATATTTGCTAAAGTTTTTACTAGATTTGTTTAGATTCAGTTTTAAGTTCTCATCTCTATTCGGCTCTAATCATAGTCCCTCGCTCCCTGTTTTTGGATACAGATTTGTGTCCAACAAGTGGTTTGGTGCTATTATCTTTAGCGGGATTTTATTTGGAAGAATTTTGTTTTAAAAAGGTATCGTCACTTTTTCGATAAGAGAGGTATGGTAACTTTTGTCTTCTCTTTCGCTCTCTCGACATGGCCACACCTGTTTGTAGTTTAATATGGTTTTGTTAATTTTCATTTTCTTGAATATCTATACAGTGTCTAATAAATCAAATACTTCGCAATTAGAAAGTTTTAGGAGGTGATATATATAGGTTTTCAGTAACTAATGCACCAAGTGCTAATGGAAGGCTAGGCTCACCCCTTGTTGGCTATGGATTCTTTTAATTGATTGGGGCATAGATGTGTTATCTATACTATTTTTATACCATTCTTTTTCTTATAAAAAACTATTATGGAATTGGAAAACCTTCATTTGTCTGAACTGAGTTTGAAGAGACTAATTCATTTACTAAATCTCAAAATTTAAAAAAAAAAAAACAATAAAATAATACTAACGCATAACATTGGATTTAGGGAAATTAGACAATTACCATTATACCTAAAAGAATGGAAACAATGAAAATAATTCAGTTGATGTCTTTTCGCTGATCCAATACTAATTCATTTACTAAATCTCAAAATTTAAAAAAAAAAAAAACAATAAAATAATACTAACGCATAACATTGGATTTAGGGAAATTAGACAATTACCATTATACCTAAAAGAATGGAAACAATGAAAATAATTCAGTTGATGTCTTTTCGCTGATCCAATACTACAATATCTATCGCTGACCTGCATTTCACTCTTATCTCACATTCTGTCTCCTCTCTAACATCTTTTTCAAAATAAATAAACTTAAAACTAATTGTAATTGTAAAAGATGGCAATTTCAACATGTACGTTGTATTTTAATTTTTATTAATTTTTGTCTTTGTATTGTTGACTTATTATATCTATCTACTCATTGAAAAGTGATGATGATTCAGTGGCTCTTAGAAAAAAAATTGAAGGTTTTTTAAATCATTGTTGTTCTAGTACGAATATGAGGTGTCGATTAATCTGTAGGGTGGAAATAGGTAAATATAGAAGATTCAGGAGGCTTATACTGATCAACACTACACAACATAAAAAACGAAGGGCTAATGAAGAAATAATGTTCCCTTTAGATGCTACTTGAGCACCTTCGGTTGATAAACAGAAATGAAGATATATACTGTATAATGGAGTAATATATGAAGGAAGACAGTTCTGAAATTTTATGTTGTGTAGCGTGTAATAACTAACGAGTGTTCATGTGGCTTGTACATGGTTATTTAACAATAATTGCCTTGTATTGATGATGTTTGATGTCAGTTTAAATTCAGGTTTTTGCCTTGAAGAGATTTAAAAAGTTGGAATTAAGCTGAATTAAATTCAATACTGAACGAGGCCATTGTCATTTTGGTTTGGGCTAAGTTTGTTAAATTTCAGTGTCTTTTGAATCAGGTGTAAGGTGCCTCCTCTCATTTTGGAACTGCCGGGCATTTTGTGTTGCTGATTCTAAGTCATAGGGACATGGTCTTCTTCCTGAAGTGCATCGATTTAGCTACCTATGTTTGAAATTGGAAGATTTAGGTCGACTTGCTAAGTTATCATACTCAATTGAACTTCGATTCGGTCAGAAGATCAGATCATTGAGTCAATGGTGTAATTAGTGGGTCGAGTGGTCAAACTGCATGGATGGTGAAAATTTTCATAAAATTAAAAATAATATATATGTGAATTTTAATTATTTTGACAACTTTAAAATTCTGGTTTTCAAAAGATCTAGTTAATTTGATATTAGCTCACAGACATGATAAGAACATTTTCAGTCCATTTAATATGAAATGTAAGAGGTAGTTTGTGAAGTGTTGTAACATTTTGCCTTAAGTTTTCTTGATTATGACCAAAAGTGCTTCAAAAGTGTGTGTGTATATATATAATAATGAAGCATACAATTAGACAATGAAGGTTTAGTTCAATGGTTAAGGTTAAGGCAGTCTTAAAGGTTTTAGATTTGAGTGATGTGTATGTGTTCTATGGAGAAAAAAAGATAACGTAGCGTACAATTATAACAAAAATAATTGTTTATTTTAAAGGGTAGTGATAATACAAATTTTTCCAGCAAAATGTAATCAGCTAAAGTAACCATTTTATTTAACAGAACAGAACTCAATTTTAAACAATCAAAGCAGGACAACAGACCAGACATCTCCACAAATCTAAACAGAAACCGAATACAGTTGTTTTTGAAATTCAAATCAGAGCAGATATGGTATACACTAAAGACAGATTGAGAGTAATTTAATAATGGTTTTTTTCCTCATTCATTCATCTTCCATTCTCCACTTTGCTTTCTTAAGGCTTCCATAGAATGGTAGTTTCAGCAATCATTGAAGTTACAACATAGGGATCCATGTTGGATGCTGGCCTCCTATCTTCAAAGTAACCTGTCAATTGTTGAAAAACTGAAATCAGTTTCACTCTCAATTTAAAAAAAAAAAAGTTTCTCTAAAGGAAAATGAATGAAAATGCTTACCCTTTCCAGCTTTCTCAGTATCACGACCAACACGGATAGAGGCTCCTCTGTTTGCAACACCCTGTGATTTCAGACAAAGTGAATATTAGGGGCATGTTTGATTCGGGCTTTCGAAAACTGAAAGGCATGTTTGATTCGGGCTTTCGAAAACTGTAAGCTTTTTTTTATGTTTGACAAACAATTTTTCAAAAGTAATTTTCGAAAACAGTTTTAAAAAAATAAGTTTTCAAAAACTGTTTTCTGAAAACTCCAAATTGGTGTTTTCTGACATGATTTTTGAAAGATAGGCTTAAAATTAGTGTTCACTCTGTTTCATTCTTCTTCCGTGGTATATAAAAAATATTAAATTTTGAAAATAAAACAATATTAATTATTTTTAAGTATTTAGTAAATATGATAAATAAAATTAATATAGATTTTAAATTTAAACTCAAAATTAAAAATAATTACAAGGTGTATCAAAACAGTTTTCAAAATAAAATTATCCAAACAACAATTTATTGTTTTCTGTTTTTGAAACAGTTTTCGAGTTACAATTATCCAAACATGTTTTCTTCAGAAAACTGTTTTCAATTTTCATTTTCAAAAACAGTTTTCGAAAACTAAAATATAGAAAATTGTTACCCAAATATGCCCTAATTGTTTTTTTTTTTTTATGGTTACGTTTTATGATGAAAATTAAAAAATAAGTATTAAATGCATTCTTCAAAATACTTTTTGTTTTACCAGTAACTTACCCAAGAGAAACTGTGAATGCTTGCAGTCTCGTGCCGACCTGTTAATCTTCTCTCATTGCCCTCTCCGTAGGCAGCAATGTGCCCTTTGTGGCGTAAACCTAATTTTTCGATTGCCTTCTTGATTACCTCAAATCCACCATCACTTCTGGTGGACTTAGTACTGAGAGAAAACAAAGAAACAATTCAGAAATGTAATTCTTACATATATTTCATCCTCTAAAAATTAAACAAACTTTAGAATCTAACCTGTAGTTTGTGTGAGCGCCAGCACCATTCCAGTCACCCTGTTTATTTACAAGGAGAGTGGAAAAACGAGTAAGCGAAAAACACTTAGATTAAATGGAGACTGAATAAAAAGAATCAATGCAGACCGGAATTGGTTTTGGGTCAAATGAAAGAACAACTCCTGCATTCTCTGTGATCCTCTGTTCAATCGAGCAGATTAAAAGATTATAAAGATACCCAAATTTTATATAAAAAAAATACAAATCATCAAATTGTATGAGCTTATACCTCAAGTATGTATCTTGCAACCCAAATTTGATCACCAGATGAAATCCCAACAGAAGGACCAACTTGGAATTCCCACTGTATGCACAAGCAAGTGCATACAGGCAAATACAAATTAGATATCATCCAAATAGACAAAGACAAACACAAACAAATGCAAACAATGTAAAAGTATGGAGATGATTCCCAGGTGATTAATAATAATAACATTATACCTGACCAGGCATAACTTCACCATTGATTCCACTGATGTTAATCCCAGCATAAAGGCAAGCCTTGTAGTGAGCATCGACTATATCTCTGCCAAATGACTTATCAGCCCCTGCTGCACAGTAGTATGGTCCCTGCAAATTTAATTAAAATATTCATTAAGATCTCAAAAATATAAAACAAAAAGGAGCTTTAGAATATGTTAGCACTTAGCAATCGGTGGATTTACCTGCGGGCCGGGAAAACCACCAACGGGCCACCCCAGTGGCCAATTGATGCCCTTTTGAAGAAGAGTGTATTCCTGCTCTATGCCATACCTAATCAAACACATGTTTTAATTACGTTTGAAGAAATGTTTCCAAATTTTTGTTCTTTAATTAATTATTTATATCAACATTTCAAAGAAAATGCATATGGGTTATTAAGTAGGGAAGTGACAAATTTTCTTGACTTGGTCGTCAACCCACCTACACTAGTCAATTAAGTTGATCATATAAGCCACCATATCACCATGCTTCTATTATTTATTCTTGAAAAGCCTTTTTTTTTTTTCTTCCAAATATGGACCATTGGCTCAATGGAATTTGATTTTGTTGGTTTACTATTTTTTTTTTGGGTGGAAAATGAATTTAGTGATTTATGGCTACTTTTTTTTCTCTCATTCCACTTAAACAAAATAAAAGATTTTAACGTTTATTTGTCTGAAATTGAAACTTAGATAGAATTATGATTTTTTTAATTATTTTTATATTTAAAAAATTATAATTTCATTTCAATTTAAATTACCAAACATAATGTAAATAAATAATTGAAACAGATCGGAAGCCAAACTTTTGACTTAGACCCTATAAGAAGAAAACCCATTTCCACAAATTGGAAAACAAGTACCAATCAATATATACTGTTTTGCTGCATAGAAATAAAGAAAGAGACACTTCAATAAAAGTTTACATGCTAAGAAAATGGTGTACCAATCAATCTTAAAAAAAAAATTCCATGAAAATGATGTTGATTAAGATGTCACATTAATTAATTTTGTGTGTTCAAAATATGTGTGTTTATATTATATACTTAGTATATTGTTAACAACCAAAACAAGAAACTGTATAAATAATGTGCAAATTGTACCTAAGTTGTATAACCATAACAAGGGAATTGTACTTATGCCATTTGTACAATAGCAATAACAGATTACACGTGGCACTCTCTTATAGGAAACCAAAACCCATCAAGTTAGTAGTTAGTTTGGACAGATTACAAGGGACAATCACGGCCGTCCAGTTTTCATTGGTAAAATAAAATGGTTATTATACTACTAGTAAAAGATAAAGCATCTATCTCTTAACTTATGCCCTCATATTGCTTGACTTCTAAGCTCAAAATTTTCAGGTCGACAGCCAATCCTTATCTAATGACTGGGATCATGGATAAATTTTTGTTTGCATCATTTTTATATTAGATAAAAATTTTATTGATACTTGTTAAATAACTTAACTGATGATATTCGTATAATCATTATTTATATTATCAATAAAATTACTTATTAATTATCAATAAAAATTTTACTCGATACTAAAATAAAAATTTGTATTGAGTGAATCATGAGGTTTAGTGCATTTAAAATATAAATGGAAAAAGATTTAAAAGTCAAAAACCAAATGTTTGACTTTTCTAAATAAAACCGATCTCTCTCTTTTTTTTTTTTTTTATTGAGATTAAATTAGACCAACCCTCTTTGCTTTCTGAGCACAAGATTGCCGAGTATGAGACCACCTAACATCTTCTAGTTGGTGGTTGGAAACATTTCGTTTTCGGATAAATTAACGTAAAATATAATTTTTGTATGAAATGAAAATTTTATTTGTAACGTTCGTATAATTATTATTTATGTTATTAGTGAAATTATCAAATAATTATCGATAAAAATGATATTTTAAACAAGTGCAGATAAAAATTTCTCAAGTTTTCATAAAACCCTCTTAGTAATTATACTGACAATTTTGTGGCTCCAATATGGACCCACGCAAAGTTCTACAACTCATAATGGCAATTTCATCTTTTGACATTTACATCATGAAAATGGAGGGTTATGCACAAATGTAGTTATGAAAGGATTCTATCAAATTGTGTATCATTAGAAACGGTAAGGGATAATGCAATACGAACCATGGCTCTTCGGCCACAACCTCCGGGTTGCTAAAGATCTTGGCGGCATTGAACCGCTTGTTGGTAGGAAGCGGATCGCCAGCAGGCGTATAGGTATCGCACATGACCTGAACATCAAAAAGACAATAGTATCCCTTCACTTTTTTATATTACCACATCGGGATGTATTCAATAACTTGTACTATTAATTACCAGGATGTTGTTATCTCTTCTAAACGGATCCTTGAACACCGCTTGTGGACTGATCCAATCAAATAAAATAAAATGATTTCATTCAATTTTATATTTAATTAAAAAAAATAATACGTACTACAAAATAACTTCACTGTCGTCTCCAGGGGCTTGGTTTGTGCTTGATCCATCATAGTTCCACTTTGGGAGTTTAGCTGGGTCAGTAACCAGTGCTGGTAAAGTCTGTTCCACAAAGACAGAGAGAGAATCAGTGATAAAAAGGAAATATAAAACTTTCAAGAAAATGAAACTCACCTTTGCTTTGCTCCTCAAGTCCATACCAGATCCACCAATCCTAAAATTATATATAAAAAAAGAAAAATATTAATTTCATAATAAAAAAGATATATCAGTGAACAATGTAAAAAGAGGGAGAAAGCTAACCATATGTATTCAGCTATGACTTTCTCAGTAGTTTCACTGAGATTAAGGTTGATAAGATCACTAAGGAGAGACATGGCTGAAGGAAAAGGCTTTAACACAGAGGGAGAGAGAGAGAGAGAGAGAGATAGGAGAGAGGGGGCTTCGTAGGGTCTTTAAATAGAGAGGGAAGGGCCACCTAACCACCAAGAAAAAAGAATTGATTTTAAAAAAATATGGAAAGTTCGACGTAAGTACTCCTTAATATCACAAGAAATGCGAGATTCTACTGGGTACGGAATCTTCAAAGTAATGAAACACAAATAGATGTTAATGTTTTTCGGCAGTTGTGCAACGGCCATTTTGTGATTAATGGTCACTGTTATTGTCTAGCCATGTTAAGTTGCTTGTTCTTACTCTTTATTATTTTGTGGGCGCCTATTAATTGCTTGCCTTATTGAGGTTTTTGCTTAAAGTTGTATAGATGAAATTAAAACCCAACAAGTAGTGGTCACTGTTATTGTCTAGCCATGTTAAGTTGCTTGTTCTTACTCTTTATTATTTTGTACGCGCCCATTAATTGCGCCCATTAATTGCTTGCCTTATTGAGGTTTTTGCTTAAAGTTGTATAGATGAAATTAAAACCCAAAAAGTAGTATTAAAGTTGTGATTCAGACAATAGAAATACAAAAGATAAGCATGATCGATATTGAAAATTAAGGGTGTGTTTGGTTTCTGAAAACATTTTCTACTTTTGAAAATGAAAATAGCTTTCATTTTTCATTTTTTGTCTTTCAGAAAAATTGTTTGATCAATGAAAACAAAATTTTTTTTTCTAAAAATGAAAAACAGAGAAAACGCATTTGGTGATACTGTTTTCTCTTGAGAAAAAAATTAAAAATGATGAATTATTATTTAGTAAACTATTATGGTGAAATATTTTTGTCTTTATATTGACGTTATTAGTAAATAAAATTACTATCGCTTAACAAAATTCAAAATTGCATCCGGATAATATGAATGAATCGAAAAATAATACTAATACCCATATGTCAAATATAAAAGTACAAGGCTAGTAAATTAAAATAAAAGTAAAATAGAAAATATCATAATAATAGTAAAAGCTCTTAATCTTCTCGACTCATTACGCATTTCTAAGTCTATAATCATTCCATAAAGATGTAGTAAGACCATCCCTACTGTGATCCATTTGAGCTGTTTGAGTCATATCGAACATAATAGCCTCATGCTATGAACTTATCACAGGTGCTCTTGTACGTAATTCATCTTCATTGTCTTTTTGCTTATAAGTTTCAATTAATCTATACCTTTCAACTTCAAGTCTAATAAAATTATGTATGGTACAACATGCCTTAAGAAGATATCGTTGGTTTTGAGTGGATAATTTGGCATATCCCTTAAAATTGAAAATCTTTTCTTCAGTATCCCAATTGACCGTTCAACGACATTGTGAATCTTCTTTCCCCTTGGTCGTCCCTTATTTTGAAACTCAGTTGCGTGATATCGTTGCCCACAATATGGTGCTAAAAACCCTAAAATGTTTGGATATCCAGCATCTACAACATAATATTGATCTACACAAACAAGGTACATATAAAAACTACTTATTAGTATCACTTGTTTTTTCTCAAGATAAACTAAATAATGTATCAATCAAATTAAGTACTCTTTAATTTATTACATTTTTTTTTGTAATTGATGGGGAAAAAGACATACCACCGGTTGGCGTTGGAAAATCAGTGTTTGTGATTGCGTTTAAGAAGACTCTTGTGTCATGAGTCGTTCCTTGCCACCCAGCACACATAGGTGAACAACATATCATGTGAGCAAACTACCATTACATTTTGTATCACATCAATTTTTCTTCCTCCAAAAGGAGTTTGTTTGTTTGCAGGAGCCCAAGCAGATACTTGTGTTCCATCAATGACCCTAATACAATCCTTTGGAGAAATAAAAAAATTAATAGTATTCTTGTATGCAAAATTAACTTTTAACATAATATATATGATATTCACTTCACTTCAATTAACATTACCAAGTAAATTTATAAGGTGCTACTGTGTCTACGTACCTTAAAATAATGATACCAATTAAGATTTCTAGCGATTTCTGGTTGAATTTCACCTCGGTTCTTAGGATGAATAATTTGAGTTCCAAGTTTACACACATGTCATAAGACTTTGTTAAACTATTCAGAAATCGTCTGCGTTGAGTGCTGAAATCTATGTGCCATAATTTTGTATCTTGTATTGTGGCAAAATATAAGTAAAAACATGTGACAATATTTTCATCTTCCAATAATCTCTCCCTTCTCATCCTTTCACAAAGCCCTAAAAATACATATAGTTTCATACGAAAGTTATCATAACACATCGTTAGATTTCCTACTAAAACTTCAATTATGTACATTTTACCTGATAACATTGAGTTTCTACATGGAACCTTAAGCATGTATCTACGGTAACATTCTCTCACATAGTTAAAAAGTACAAACTGTTTAATTTCATTTTGTAAGTCATATGAACTATCTAAACTATAATCAATACTCATTTCTCTCTGCATACATAAAAAAATATCAAAACAAAAATATAAAACGATTAATTACAATTAACAAACAAACTCATAATATCAAACATCAAATAAACGTCAAGTATAGTCCAAACACAAGTCATTAACATAAAACAATAAATGACAAACATACTATCCATAATACAAACCAAAACACATCAAAATAAACTAAAACACAATATAAAATTATAATCCATAACTAAATTCAAATTTTAATAAACACAAACCAAAAACACCTAATCTTCTCAGACGATATTCGCCTCGTATCTCCAAATTTCAAAAAAACTTTCTCGGTGTGCAGTTTCCTTCTTCAGCTCTCTTTCTGTCTAACTGACATATGTTTTTTTAAATATATTTTAAGTATTTTATTTTTTCTTAATGATAAGATAAACACAACAAGAGAAACTTAACCGCCACAATTTCGGAGCTGTAATCTGAACCGTTGAATAATAATAAATATAAATAAAAGTACCATTTAATTAGAATTCCCAAGAATATCCGTTATTTTCATAAATCAGTTATAATCACAACAACAACTCAACTAGGCGGTTATAACCCCCTCCACTTCAATGCCTCTCTCTCTCTCTCTCCAGAAACAGTTTAAAAACCCATAACCATTACTTAAACAGAGAAAAAAAGAAGAAAAAAATAGATCCTCTTCTTTTCTTTTTGTTCCCTTTTTTGGGATAGATTTTTTCATATTTTCATGATCATCATGAAGATGGTGAGTAGCACAACCACAGGACCAATGAGCGGCGGTGATCATCATCATCATCGCATCAAGGGATCGTGGACCCCACACGAGGATGCCAGCCTGATCAAGCTCGTGCAGCAGCACGGCCCCAAGAACTGGTCCATGATAAGCTCCAGCATCCCGGGAAGATCCGGGAAGTCCTGTAGATTACGGTGGTGCAACCAGCTCAGTCCGAACGTCCAGCACCGACCCTTTACGCCTGCGGAGGATACTACCATCCTCCGAGGCCATGCCGTCCACGGCAACAAGTGGGCCACCATTTCCCGCCTCCTCTCCGGTCGAACCGACAACGCCATCAAGAACCACTGGAACTCCACGCTCCGCCGCAAACGTGCAGCCGAATTGTCCCCAGGGTCGTCCGAGTCAAATAACCCGACCCGGCAGATCAAACCGGAGGAGTCCGAGTCCGACTCAGCGTTTAATCACAACGATGATGGCAACGACAATAATAAAAACGAATGTAATAAGAGACAATGCTTGCGTGCGTGGGAGGAGCACAATAGTTGCAATGGGGACGCGGCGCTCGTGGGGCCACAAACGTCGTTGACCCTATCGCCGCCAGGGGAGAGCGTGGTATTGTCGCTGCCTAATGAGGACACAATGAAAGAGGAGACCGAGGAGAGAGATCAGGAGGCTCCGATCACGAGGGAGGTGAAATGTACGGTGGGGATGGACGAGAGCTGCTTGTTGAGAATCATGCAACGGCTGATATCACAGGAGGTTAGGAGTTGCATTGACAGATTGCGGGCCCAAGATGAACTTAGGCCTAGGAACAAGCCCATGCCCCGAAAAGATCCATGATAGAGATAGTTGGGAGAATTAACAAATGTTTCATGGGTTTTCTTTTGACCAAATTTTTATTTGGTTTTCGATCATAGTTGGCAATGAATTTTCTATTTATTTAACCTTATTTTTAAAGATAATCAGGAGAAGTTTTCCTAATGCATCGTGTCCTAGTTAGGGGACGTCTGGGAATTGTTTAAACACTATTTTATGTTTAAATTACTGATTTAAATAATTTTTAAACCTGATCTTAATGATTATATGGATTTTGCTTCTTTCTGTTTTCGATTGGATATTGACCGTCAATATCACATATTTGACCTACTTATATCAAGTAAAATAATTTTATTTTAATTCTTTGGTTAGAAATAGATCAAAAATTGGATTCAATGTCCTTTTTTGAAATAAATAAATAAACTTAATTTTTTTAATAGTATTACATGTACTCGCATTTCAACACGAGCTAATAACATAATAAAACTATATTTACATTTTTGAAGTGATTAGTTTTATATTTTTACACCTAATAACACAATAAATTTATATTTATTTATTAATATTTTTGATATTTCAAAAAAGATGACACCAAAAGAATGTTCTGACTTTATTAACATATTATAGATTTCTCTACAATAAATTGGACATGTTATGTTAACTTGCATTGCAAAAACGAGAACAAAATATTTATATCCATTTTTTATAAAAAAAATTAATTCAAGAGAAGGGTATATACCTCTCCATTTGAGATGTTTAGAAATAGGGAAATGAAATAAAATGGAAAGATGTAAATATGTAATGTATTTCACTATTTTGCTTTCTTTAATAAAAAAAAGAAATGCTATGGGTTTAATTGTCATTAACGTAAAGGGAATTTAATGGAATTAAAAAAAATAAGCATAAGCTTAAAACTAGCTTTTAACCCACCTTCTAAATCTTTTTAATTTGAGTGAATTAAAAAAATAAATAGGGTTGAAAGGAAATAGAAGAAATGGACTTGTTTCTCCTCCGTTTGTTAAACATTCATTTAAGAATCTTCTAATCAAGAGGATGACTGTTCTTATTCCTTTCTTTTTCTTCATTACTCTCAATATGAAAAAAAAAAAAAAACAAAGTAAGATTAACAGTCATTTAAACTAAAGGTATGATAAAAAACAAATAGATCGCAAATCAAAAGTTTCAAACGGCAGGGATTATCCAAATGATATTACACACCATGAGACTGCTATGTAACTTCTCTTTCATAAGTTGAGGCCTAAACATATATTATACCGTATCTGTTTAGCTATTATGTTATCCGAATCCAAACCCATTAAAAACCATGAAATAATATCCGTAATCGTGAAAATTTCATTTATTTTTATTCATACTCGCTTAAACGGTTACAGTTCAGATCGGTTAACCGTAAAAACATCTGCAAATTAAAATCCCTATTAACTTAAGAATGTTAACGGGTTGATTACATACAAAAATTTACATATCCATAATCGTATCTGTTTAATTACCTTACTATCCGAATCCGTAACCATTAAAAACCATAAAATACTATTTGTTACTACTAAAAACTCATTTATTTATATCTATACCCGCTTAAACAAATACAATTTGAATCGATTAATCACGAAAAATCGATTAATTAGCATCCCCATCCTTGATTACAAACTACTTTTATCTCTAGGAATTACAAGTGCTTAGGAATGGTACAAATTGATTTCTCTTGTTAGGTTTGAATTAGGGTTATACGGAGCATACAAGTAGAATTTCACTTTTAACCCCTTTTGGCTTTAAGCAAATAGTGCGTTAATAATCTTCTTTTATTATTATTTTTTTATTTTGATTAATTACAACGAAATATAGATCAAAAGAATTGAAGGGCTTTCTAATTTAAAACCTCTTTTGAAAATAAATGTGTAATGATAAGTTGAACTATATGAATTTGCCTGTAAGACTAGTTATGCCTGCAGGCGATAATAGACTTGGTTACAAAGATCAAATCTTTTGCAGAATTTCTGGGAAGGCGTGAAACAGACCTGGAGCAGCTTAAGTTCATAATAAAACTTTATATTTCAAGAGTATTTCTATTCATCAAATCTTCTGTATCCAAAGGGAAAGAAAATATTGCTCTGCTTGTATCACATTTATTGAATGTGCCGGTAGGAAAGTGGACATGCAATTAGGAAAAGGTTAGGCAAAAAAGGGCAAAAGGAAGGTTTCCATTTTATAAAGTAAAAGATGGTAAACATGATCCCTTTTTAAGTATGTTTGGGAGCTTTATAAAGTAAAGGATGGTAAATAACTTCACTTTTTATGTAAACCTGCAAACCCACAGATTTAGTGTTAAAAAATTTGACAGGTTGGGTTTTTTGAGCTATAAGGAAATTTTCCCACCTTATAAAACACTCGAAAACATAATTTTTAGTTAACACTTCCTTTCCTTTCCCTTAATTAAGGATCAAACACCCCTCCTAAACACTGTAACAATAATGATAAGTTACAGGAACGAGACCATAATCATCAGAGCCCACATTCTATATTCTACCAGAAATCACTTCTAAGAGATTCATTCCTAACGACATGAAGGAATATATGAATCATTAACAAGAAATTAGCATCAGAAGATATATATTCAAGAGATGAGTTACATGGTTCAGTCGACAGACATTCAGGAAACCATTTCATGTTAAAAAAACTGCAAGTGTTCGTTAACAAATGCAAAACTAATAAGGCGACACGCCCTGCATGAAAGCACCAGAGGAACAGAAGCAAATTCAAAAACAAGTTGCATCTGTGCAAATCGGGTAAATTTCAAGCCTACTACATTCGCTATTCCAGGTATCAAATATTCTCTAGCCCACAGATTTTAATGAGTTTAAGATGCAATTTCTTCAACTTGGGGGAACTTAATACTATCAATAAACATCAGAAATTCAATTCTAATACGCAGCACAAATGAGCCAACCCAAAGACTGACCTCTATAAAAGAGTATTTTGTATTAAACATCCCAAATCAACACCCAAACTTCTCAGTATTAATTTTCTTTCATTACATGAAGATCAACAATAAACTAGTTACTATGACAAGAAGATCAAGACTAAGTCAGATTATGAGTGTCCAATGAAGGGAGCTAAATCATTAACTCTAGCATTCTAAATTCATTATCCATAAAGAGAGACCTGGATTTCTAGATAGTATAAAGATTACTTACTGTGGCCGCAATATCTTACACAATAAGAGAGACAGCCAAAATAGTTAAACATCCCAGATCAACACCCAAACCTCTCAGTATTTAATTTTCTTTCATTACATGAAGATCAACAATAAACTAGTTACTATGACAAGAAGATCAACAATAAACTAGTTACTATGACAAGAAGATCAAGACTAAGTCAGATTATGAGTGTCCAATGAAGGGAGCTAAATCATTAACTCTAGCATTCTAATTCATTATCCATAAAGGGAGACCTGGATTTCTAGATAGTATAAAGATTACCTACTGTGGCCGCAATATCTTACACAATAAGAGAGACGGCCAAAATACATCACGATTCCCAAAACATGCATGGTGAATCCACTCACAGATTTCACACAGATAAAAGTTTTCAACTCAACCCCCCACCAGCAAACCCCAAAGAAAAACCCTAGCGATCACATAATACTGGTGGATCTAAATGACACAGCAAAGTAGTGCTAACTTGTAAAGACAAACTCAAAAACATTCGGACATATAAGCGTATTCGTCTACCTTTTGAAAACCAAGCTCCTTTACTATGTTTATGTAAGCCCCAATAAAATACTAGTTGAAGTCATATGATCTTGAACTCTTTTAATCTTAAAAGACAAAAACACCTATTTTGCCCAACTAAAGGAGAATACCATACCCAATTACTCACATACCAATTTACACTGTGATTCACCATACGACAAACAACCACTAGAGATTAAAAACGAAACAAGAAACGATTCAAAAGCAAAACCCGAATTGTATTTCTAGGCCATACAGAAATTCAAAAAGGAAACATGATTCGATCCAACAAAATTCATTAACAACATGAAATAAAACATAAATTTTGCTACTTAGTCAGTACTGACAAGCGAAAAGAAAATACATAATCCAAAGAGCGAGGCCGATTTAGGACTACTTAGATCTCTGTCTCATCTTTCTTCTCTTCCTCTTCAACCTCCTCATACGCTTCTTCTTCCACTGAAATACCCAAAAATACAACAAAAACAAAACAATCGTTAATTAAAGAGATCGTTAACTGAACAATCCAAATAAAACAACGGTTTGAACAACCATTAACATAAAAAATATATCGAGCCTACCTTAGCCCTCATGGTGATAAGATCCCGAAACCGCTCACTTCAAAACCCTAGTTGGCTCTGTTAGACAATGGCTGCAGAGCAGAGAAAACCAGTGAGTAAGTAAATTAGGGCTTTCCTGTGAGTTATATAGTAGCAGTAAAGAAAACCCTAGGCTTTACCCAAAAAAACACTAGAGGCTTGTGATGATTGTAAATTTGGGCCAGGCTAAGCTGAGGCTGATTTTATGTTTGGGCTTTACACTTTGCTGGGCTCATTCATAGCTTTTGTAAAACTATTTGGACTTTGACCAGTTGAACGATCATGACACTTCTACTAAGTGGACTACAGAAAATACAATTGGACACGTGAGTTGACCATGGACCAAGCCTAAACAGATTTTTTTTTTGTTTATTTCTATTAGAAAAGGTTAATTTTATGAAATTTATTTATAATTCTATATTTATTATATTTGAAAAGAAAAAAAAATTATAAAATTCACTATGAAATTAAGTTAACAGATCTAAATATTAGATTCAATTTTTAAATATTCTAAACATGAGAATTGAAATGAATTTTACAATTTTATATAAAAAAAACCTAACATAAAAATTCATTTTAATACATTTGCAAATAATTTTTTTTCGATTAATTTTAAACGAAATAATTTTTATTTTTATTTCATTCTAAAAAATATGATTCGATCACTCTTATCATGTAATAGTACTTTCAAATTAAATCACTCTTATGTATCCTATCTCTTAAACTTTAATTCATGTGTCCGTTAACTTCTCCCAAAACTGCTTTTGTTAATGATCATAGAGTGAGTAGGGTTTCAGTACTAGTTCAATCCAGAAAGCACAGAAATTAAGAAAATTCATTGTGTATATGCAAGTGCTGTGAATCTGTAGAGTACAGGCAAGTGTGTTGCGTAAGAAGAGGTCAAGAGTTGACCACGTACCCCTGTATAATTTTGTCACTTCGGCTGGTAACCCCAACAGGCTACACTTAAGAAAAGTGAATATTATTCTAATGAACGGTAAAGATATGAACAGCCAAAAAAAAAAAAAAAACACTTCAAATGAACCCTCGAAATAAAAATCAATTAAAACCCAAAATGACTCGTTACGATATCGAAGCATCACAATAATAGTTAGACAGCCAACAGCTTGACATGACAGAGGCATTCAGATTGTTTCATTACTTAGGCCTCAGCTAAAGCTTGCTTGCTGCATGCACCATTTCACAACCATAGGATCACTTAATGATGGTGAAAATGGAATTGAAGAAGCAATGAAGTTCTTCTCTACACGACTATCTTCAGTTGAATAATAGATATCTCATTTTTCATTTTAAAATGACTTAAAATAATTTTCTCCAATAAAAAATAAACATTTTTATCATCAACTTTCAATAATTTGCTTAATCTTTGCATTATAGAAATAGTATTCCATTATTATTCCAATTACTTAAAATGGTTTTCATACTTGATGTTTCATCATCAACGTTTGTAATTAAAATCAATCAAGTCTTTATATTTGGTTTCTCCATCAGAATTTTTAACAAAGAACTAACTTAAAAAGTTTTAACCATCTAAACCTCAACCTTAGCGTTGAAAGAGTGAAAAGTCTCCAAAAAAATCACACTTCTTTAGTTTAAGAGAAGATTAAAATGGTTTAATATTGAAACTAGGGTTTTTTTATTAAAAAAAACAAAAACTTCTCATTTCTATTTTTTTTGTCTCTAACTAAATAAACCCGAGAGAAAAATAAAAGGAGAAAAACGAGCAATCTCCACCAAAATCCTCCATTTCATTGGGATAAAAAAATTGAGGGTAGTTATCGTTAGAAAAACACAAAGAAAAATCAATCGATAAATAAAAAAATAAAAAAGGAGTATTTCTGAAGAAAAAAAGGCAAAAAAACTTCATCTCTTTCCTCAGACTCTCTCGCGTAGCCCAATATAGCCATTACCAAAGCAGCAAAATAAACCAAAAGAAAAAATCTTCCTTCGCCCCACCACCACCATATCCCTCTCGCGAGCTCAGTCCTTCCCCCAAAACAGGGTGGCTGCAACTCCATCGCCATCATCGCTTCTCCACTTTGTAAGCAGTTGCAATCTACACCATTCTCCCATCTACGCTACAAGTCTAGCCGAGCATCCTTTGTTTCGGCTAGTCGGCATCCTTTGTTTCGGCTAGTCGCGATGCAATATCAACCCATCAACGCCTCCATTAGTAGCGCATTACTATTTCCCTCCGCTGGTTTTCGCATTCAAGCCACTGGTTGTAGTTCCACATGTCTATAACACTCCATCAGCTGTTGTGCCTCCCTCTTCGGTGCCATTATACTTTCACCTCCATCGGGTGATTTCGAAACAAGAAGTGAAGGATTTCAGTAGAGATTTGTTCGATTTTCTCTCCTATTTTTCTCTATGGTTTGTTTGGTTAGTGAGAAAAGGAAAAGAGAAGAGAAGCTTGTGATATATAATAAAAACCCTAATTTTAGTGTTAAAGACTTGATTGATTCTAATTACAAAAGTAAAGAATGAAATTATTAATTTTAAAACATCATGGACTAAACTAAAATAAGAATCGTGAAGGAAGAAATAGTATTTAAGCCATTTTTGAGATTTTTCAAAATGGACATGTTATGAGAAGAAGTGAGTATAAAGTTATCAGACCATAAAATCAAGCATGACTAAGCACAGGATGTAGAACAAGGACGTCCATAGGCATGAATTTCTCTCTCAATAAATTCTTGGCTGCAACGAGTGTAAGGGAAGAGAGATGCATCCAAACCGCACAAGAGGAGAAAGAGTACTGAACGGCCCTGATCTACATCTAGTGCATACACGAGTTGTAGGTCAAAATTTTCCTATTTTGAGAGATCATCAGTAAATAGTTAACGACCCCTCATTTGTAAGAATCAAGCAATCAAACAACAAAAACAAGATCCTCGATCTACTTGCTTGTGTGCTTAAATCTCTAGTTCATTTGCTTCTTGCTGCCCACATAATTGACACAAGTACCAATTGTTCCAGGGTGAGACTAAAAGCACAAATCTCAAACAGAAGAAAAGAAAATCAAAATATTTATGTAAAGTATTTGACACTTCTGATGATCATATAAAATATGCACCATTACTACTTCTTACTCAAAAGAACAATATCAAATTCAATAAAGTAATAGTAATCAATTAGACATAAAACATAAAAAGGACATATGAATTCACCTTGATACAAATTCACTCTCTCTAAATGATGGAACACCATAATATCACAACTGATCAAGCATAAGAAAATGAAATTACATATTTCTCTTAAATATGAGAAAATATAACAAATTTCCTTTTTTTTTCTTTTTTTTTACATTAATGGATAAAGATGGAACTTTGAGTAATCAATAATCTTCTTTCGTTTTCCCAAAACACTGCATATGCCTAAAATTCTAACCCTAATTATGACTATCAAATTCATAAGCTCTCCTTCAACAAACTCCAACTCCAACTCAGATTAAAGTTTTTTTTCCATACCTGAGAAATATAATATAAGCAATTAATCAAACCTTGAAATATCAACCAACCTTGTAATTATTGAAGCAAGCCAGTATAGGAAATGAACACATGCAGCTACATATATAATCCCATCTCTTGCCCTTCTGACTGTAGATCGTGTGTATTATAAGTTTATAACTGATCTGATGGAGCCTTTCTTCCCTTAAAATCTTCATCTTCACTACCTCAAATCTTTGATTTTTTAGATGGCCGTAAAAGATCTCCATGCAAACAATGAAAAATAGATCAAATATAGTAATTATTTGATTTTTCAGAACTCGATCGCATGCAATCCGTCGATATGGAATTCTGAAGGGAATAACCCCTTCCTCCTGAGAGTTTTTTCAGGTCAATTAATCTAATAAATTAACCCTCAAAAATCAAACAGGAAAGAATCGCTATAATCCCAAATACTACATAGAGGGTACTCCTCTTCACTCGTCAAAGGCCAAACCGATGGAGATCCGGGTCCGACGCCTGTCAAACCCGGATCCGGAGCTGCTGCTGGTGTATTGATTACCATTGAAGGCTGAGCAGACAAAGACAAACCCGAACCCACTGAGCCAACGAGCAAGTTGACATCATCGAACAAATTGCACCCTTGATGTTGTACTTGTGGTTGGTGATGTTGGAGATTAGGGTTTGGGTACGAAGTTGGGGCGGTGGGCCCACCACCACCACCCATGTTGCTAATAACGTTAATCTGATCAGTAGCTGAGGGAGGGTACTGAAAATACGGCTGCACCACTTGTTGCGGATTATTATTGTGTACTATGTTGTTAGGACAGAATACGGCTGAGCTACCGACAACAACGTTCGGATTATAAGCTCCGTGCAGCTGAGCCATTGAAGCCGAAGAGGAAGTAGAAGAAGGAGAAGGAGAGAAGGTGAAACCGAAGCCCGAGGGACGAGGGAGCAAAGGCCTTAGTATTTGTGTTGAGGAGCGAGAAGAGGAAGAGGAGGCGGAAGAAGAAGCGGAGCCTGATGGCTGGAGGTTGAGCTGAGCTCTGGAGCCGTACAAAATGATGGCGGCGCGGTCGTAGGCTCGAGCGGCGTCCTCAGCTGTAGCGAAGGTTCCAAGCCACTTCCGGGTCCGTTTTCGGGGCTCACGGATCTCGGCGACCCATTTGCCCCAGCTCCGTTGCCTCACTCCTCGGTACCTGAACTTCCCGTTGTCTGGTCCTCCTTTGCCTTTATACTTCCTGCTGCTGTTGTTGTTTGTTGTGCAGTTGCTGTTGTCACTTGTGCTATAGTTGCGTTTGGAATCAGTTGTTGTATTTGTGGTGTTGGGTTCTTGGGGAGGTTCCATAGAAAGAAAAGAGAGAGAAACTTAAAAGTGAAGACCTGCACCTCGTTCTTTGTTCTTGATTAGTCGAAATTGAGGAGACTGAGCTTTTGATTTGAATGTCATCCCTGTTAATGGTGGATTAGGGCGGTGCTTTTTTATATATATGCTGGCAGTGGGAGAGAGAGACTGCTGCTCAGTAAAGGAAACAGACCCAAAATGTTCCTGTAATGTCCACGGATTTGTTTCTAGTTATTACTGGAATACTTGGACTTTCTAGATCTTGATTTGTGCTTTCAAGATTTTGATTTTTTTAATTTTGTGTGGTAAATTTACGCCTCAATCATCATATTTAGGGTTTTAATAATTAACAAAATACAAAAAAAAAAAATTAATATTTTTTATTTAAAAATTAATCTAGTATCATTGTTTTCAATTTTAATATTATTGTGATTTCTTTTTCAAATTATATGGTTTGTTAGGTTTAAGTTTCTACTTAGAATCAATAGGATTGAAAGTAAATTAAAACGTGCTTATTATTGGAACATAATTTAATTCATTATAAGCTATAATAGAAATATATATAACAAATGGATAAATATTGATCTAAACTAAAACAGGTGAAATAAAAAAACTACATCTTGAAAACAAGTTGGCAGTATTTGATGAATGACTATAAAATGCTCATATGAAGCTTGCTATCATATAAAAAAAAGAAGAGAGAAATGAACAATGATATAACTTATATGAACCACATAAAAGAAATCTGATAATACCAAGACAATCTTTATAAACCTAGTTAGAAACTTCTGATAACACCAAGACAATCTCTACATCTCTTTTTCATTGTTAGAACCCCAAATAGAGAGTAAAAGAAGAAAAATAAAAAAAAGTGAAATATTTCTTATTAAAAAATACATAAAATTGAAAAGATTTAAACAATATAATTGGGAGTTTTATTTACCTTGAGTGATCTTGCTAATTTGGCATAAAATAACCATTAGATAGGATAGTTGAAATGTATGTAAAATGTTCCTACATTTCTTGTACAAAATTGAGAAAACCAAAGTCCATAATTTCCGTTTAAATGTTTGCATTAGTCATTCTTGTCACGTCGTTATCAACTTAGAATTTCGAGAAGTTCTTACATAACACATGTTCATAAAAGATACACGTCACAAAGATCTATCTCATCATTGAATGACAAGAGAAGAGAGAGAAAAATATATTTTATTTTCATTCAATAGTGAAATCAACTTTTGTGCCATATATCTTTTATAGATCCGAGTTAAACAATAATTTTTCTAAAATTAGGGCCAATATTTTCTCTTCTTTTAGTGGTAATAAATTAGGATGAGCACTCTTATTGATACATTCATTTTTAACATTCTAAAAGTTTATTAATAACAATATGGTTTATCTCAAAATTTTATTTGAAATTTATTATTGTTAATTTTAATCTCTTAAAAATTATATTTATTATTGTTAATTTTCTTCTCTTAAAAATTATTGACACTATCACTAATCATTTCATGCGTTTGGTATGATTCATAAATATTGATTTTGAATGTATATTTTAGGTGTTCTTAAATCTTTTATCAAAGTTATAATCAATATCTCCAAATTTGAAAAATTACAACTTACCATATACAAGACAAGTTTGTTTGCCAAGTTGAAACTTACTATATACAAGCTACCCTCTTGTTAATTATTCGATTAATATTGTGTAAATTATTTTCTTTTACAGTAAAAATATTAGTAACTCGAAATGGATCACTAAAGCGTTGTTTGGGCATTGATTTACACTTAAATTCATTCAAGATAAATATGCCTTGAACCACTTTAAGTGGCACAGATTTATGCATACTTAAATCAGTATCCAAACGTCACCTATATAGATAAATCTCATACAAAACATGTCACATGCCAAAGCAATGAAATTTTGAAAGATAAACTGATCAATTACAGCTTGAAAAGGGTAAAGATATTGGAACTCTTATACTACTGCCACCCTTTTTTGACACCCACATCAACAACTAATCAAAAACCTCAATTCATCACTCCTTATTGTGCCAACAATATTTTTAATATTAAATTGATAATTTACCAGTTAAGCTCCTATACGTGTCGCCTCGGTTACTAGTTGACTGTCCGGGTGGTACAAAAGGGTGGCAAAAATAAAAGTTCCTCTAGCAGTGCTCACTTGAAAATAGACATATGTCACTATATTATTATTGTATTTTTTTAACGTTTATTTTAAATGTCAAAGTTGGCAGGGGTGGAGCCAAGAATTATAAGTTGGGGTGACCAAATAATATTGTAACAATTTTAACTCGAGTTGAATTCAATATGTTATCCTTACAAAAGAAAAAGTGTAGTTGTTAGATTAAATTTACAATTTTTATAACGGATTGAATATATTAATAGTATTTTTTTAAAAAAATAACTTCTACTTTTTCGAAAGATAAATTAACATAAAGAAAATACATAAAAGTTTTACTTTAAGAATGTATTAAACATTTTTTGGTTTCTCTATACTTCAAACATGTTTGAAAAAAAATATGAAGTAAAAGTATTTTTTTTTAATTAAAGTAAAAATGCTTAACGAACTTATGTAATTATTACGCTTGTCAGGCACCAAAACAATTAATTCTATTAATTTACCACACTAAAACTGTCATATATTGTTCAGATTTTTATCATACATTATCAATTAACCTCTAAGTCAATCCCAATTTACAAATCAAGCTAGGAAATCAAAAATAAATAAAATCAACTTACACATGTTTTTCATATAAATATATCATCCCAAATTTCTAGCTAATAAACTCAATTCACACACAAATCAAAATTAAACTAGTCATACCATAAAGATATGTTAATACAAAAATCAAATTAACCATTGTAAAAATATATATAGACAATAATTAATACAATTAAGATAATATTTCTACATATATGTATTAATTTCTAAAAAAAGTAAACTATGCACAATAAATATCAAACATAAAATTTAATCTTAGAAACCAAAATATATTATGTTTGGTTGTTTGAGATTAAAACTTGAAATTGGAAATGAGATGAAATCATACATTTTTCAACATTAAAATGATTGAAAAATACAATAATTTCATCTCAATTCTAATTCCAAGTTTCAATTCTAGACAATCAAATGTAAGATAAATGGATCAAAAAAATTAAGTTAAGTAATTCGTTGGGTATCTAAGTTAAACGTAATATAAAGAAGTTTTTGGGTGTCTAAGTTAAGGAACTTTTTGGAGTAGTCAACCTAATAAGATTTGTGTTTGAGTCTAAATTATATATAAATTTAAAAAATTTGAGGTGGCCACGGACCTCCCAAACCTTGACATAACTCCACCCCTGAAAGTTGGTGATCTCAATATTATTACTACAATATTTCTTTTATGTTGAAGTCACAACGGGGACTTAAAATAACTATATTTCGGTTGTCAATATTTATTGAGGTCACAAGTATAATTCGTAAATATATACATATGGTTAGAAATGCCATAAAAATACATGGAATAAAACATTTTTTATTATTTAAGAAAACAAAATTTGAGTGAAATGATTTTTTTTTTTTATCAAATGGTAAAAATTATTTTCCGTTATATATCACAAGATTAAACAAGATTTTCTCGAGACTAGGGCTGCTGTTTTTTTGTGTAAGAGGAACTGCATTTCATTGGTTAAATTTCAACATTTCATGTACAAAGTTCTGGCACATACATACAAACATTTCGTTACATCAAATTCCAATTTTTTTTTTTAAAAAAAAAAAAACCCAGAGTGCATGTCAGCACGCCAAGGAGGAATTCTTGGCTGATTCATATAGCACTTAGTGATCCTTCATTATATATTTTTACTGTTTATTATATTTATTGTAATACTATATACTGGATTTTGTTTTCCTCTGGGTTGGTGAAGTTTCTGCCGCTTCCTGAGATACGTATAATCAAGATCCTTCTGCTTCATTGGTTCCTACCTCGCAGATTCTTGTTTTTATTTTTGGGGGTTACTTGTCAAGGAGCTTGCTTCGTCACTAGTAACAGAAAGATTCTCTACTTCTTTTTTTTTAATATTAAAGCAATGTTATATATCAGTAGTACAATAATTAATTTTATTATAATATAAATTCGTATTATCACATTACTTTTACAGAAACTCGTAAAATTATCACAATTCACCTACAATAAAAAAAAATATAATTGATATATAAATCAGACAAATAACAGACACACCGTGTAAAACGAAACTGAGACTTAATAGTTCAAAAACTTCAATCTTGATCATTAAACCAAAATCTCTGATTATTTTTAGTTTTAATTTTAAAAATTTATAAATTAAACCTTTTTAGTTTATGATTGAGTTTTTGATAATTTGAATATTTAATATGGATTGTAATCTTTGTTGAAATTTTTTTAATATGGATTGAATGCTTAATATGAATTATATTCTTTTAGGATGGCTTAGGTTCCTTCATAAGCTCCAATCCAACGAATGGTTTTGCCAGTCCAACAGTGCTCCTGCTTGAAGCTGCAGGCCTAGTACTCTCCAGCAGCAAAATGAGGTTGTTGAGGGATTCAGTGGAAATAGTTAATGCAAGTTGATGTGACCATGATGACTTCTCTTGCTAGGGCTAGATTATAAAGGATATCAAGGCATTAGAAACTGAGTTTCTTGATGTCGAATTTGTGCATGAGCAGAATGGTAACCAAGTAGCACATTATTTTGTTACCAGAGCTGTAAGGCTTCTTGTAATCATGGTTGGAAATGCGACTCAGAGTTTTCTCTTGACCATCCTTAGTCGGATGTTTCTTCCTTTTAAGTCAATATATCGATGCTCAAAAATTATATGATGCTTTTATTAACCAAAACTATCAGTCTAAAAATGATTTTTCTTATTGATCAAATCGATTACCAAACCTTGTCCATTCTAACATCATCTCAAATCGAAGAAAAATTCTTGTTGAAAAGATATTTTTTTTAACTGCAAATAGAATTTTTATTCATTTGGTAAAATATTACGTACTTAAAAAAGGATCCCCAATTAGACCACGTACATCCAGAACCAGAAGCAAGTACCCCCTGAAACTATAGCAATGAATACAATAATACACCCAAAAAACCTCATATCAACTTCCAGCTTAGACTATAACAGAGCCATACATGCACAGACTCTGCAAGAAGGCATGAAAAAACATAGCATAGCATGGACTACAGGACCTCGACAAAGCTTACACTCCAAAATTGAAACCAATAACATGACAAAGATACATGGATTACAAGAATCTGCTACCCTTCAATGGAAAGCATTTTTCCCCCTCTTCTCTTACTATCTAATAAAAATAGATGCTTTTAGTCCATATCTTTTGAAATTTTGTTTAGACAAGAATTCTCCCAAACGAGATGGAGAGATCAAACGTTCAAACATTGCAAAGTATGCTATGAGAGAGAGCCTGATAGGATCAAGAGTTAAGTTCCAATAAAGGAGGAAAATTGCATAGAGCTAGAGTCCTAGAATTACTGCGTTCATTATAGGCCATAGAATAATGTATAATAAATTTATCCTCTTTGGGAATAAGCAAGCATGCATCTACCTATGTCTTTGACACCCCACTTTTTGGTCAAAATTACTCGTTTTCCATGAAATACCATGAAGTGCAGTCCAGCTTTTTGACCAACGCTGTCTCTAAACTCAATTATCAAATAGATCCTATACATACATTATGCATAACTGTTGTATTGCACTATTTCTTTTCTTTATCTGATAATATTTGATCATTAAATTAAACATGCATGACAATTCTAGTTTGAAGCATTATAGCCTGTATTTGCAAAAGGATTGTTAATGCATGACAATTGTTAATTAAGTTTTTTTTTTTAATTAAAAAGACAACCAACTAATTAACTTTGCCGCTGTTAATGGCTACTCGAGAGTGGTTTGGGAAGGCCACTCACTGAGGTTGTGTCAACTCGTGAAGATGCAGGAACCTGATTACTCACATTGGGGCGTGCTCGTGGAAGAAATCAAAGCTTTGGCATTATCTTTTAATTTTTGTGTTTTTCAATTTGTCAAGCGCGAGGCTTTTAGGGCTGCGCATATTATGGTTTGACATGCTACTTTGTTAGATTCTGCTAGAAGTTGGTTAGGTGCTCCACCAGGTGTGTAGCAGCCCAACTTTTTTTGCTAAGGTAATTAGGTAAGGGTTGTATATTAAAATTTTTGATTTTCTTAAAATTTTCCATTTAATGGAGTTAATGAAACAATTTTTTTTAAAAACAAAAGTTATGCGAAATACCCTTAAAAATGGATTAAGAGAAAATCATAAGCTGAAAAGAGAATTTTTTTTATAAAAAAATAACTGAATTTTCGTGTCAAAAACATACTCAGTTTTACATATAAACCAGATTGGCAATTTTGTTTTCAAGGACATATACACAAATCTTGATCAGTAAGGAAAAAATTATTTATAATTTGAGAAATATTTGTTAAAAACACATACACATTTGAATCTTTTATTTGTGATGTCATTAATATGATTATTTTTATATATATAGAGAGAGAAAAAAATTAGATACAAGATTTTCATAACCATAAAAAAAATCATATTTTTTTTATATATAATTAAGTACAATTGTCACTATTTCTTTAAAAAATGAAAGTCCCAAATAAAACAACATTCTTTAGTTGAAAAAACTTAAAGAAATACATAATGAAGGATAGAAAAAGAGATAAAAAATATGTATAATTTATTTGTGATTGGTCTAGAAATTAAACTTGAAGGATAACAAAAAAATATATATTCCTTTATCGATATTCTATTTCATAAAATAATTGTCTTAACGTTTTCAAATTGAAGAGTTATTGTGAAAGTTTTGGGAGTTATAAGCAAACCACATTACAATTGTTACATGCACGGGAAAAATCATTATTATCGAAAATCTTGCGTCTGTATGGCGCATTGGTTAAGAACATCTCCTTACATAGCTTATGGGTAGGAGTTCAAACCGTGTTAATCATGTGATTTTTCCGTCAATTGTCATGTATTGATTTTTTTCTATTGTAATAAAAAAAAAAAAACTCATTATTATTGGAATTTTTTTCAAACCTGTGAAAATTATGAAACAAAACTTGCATATATTATTTTTTATATAAAAATTTAAACTCTTTAAAATTTAATAAAATTATTTTATAATTTAAATTTATATATACTAAATGCTTTATTTCGATAGCTAACAACGTAGTACAACTTGACAAAAAAAAGGAATTCGATCAGTACAACTTGAATACTAAGAAACTTATCTTACCACGGTTATGCATCTTTCCGTAAAGTAAAGGGCGCTTAAAAGCTGAAACGTTGCCTTCCAATAATCAGAGAAAAGAAAAGAAGAAGAAGAAATGCAATATTGCATGAAGAAATGAGGTGGCTTCATGCAAGCAGAGATAGCATGTGGATGTCCCAGTGCCTCGGTACCCAAAATGGCACTCGTAAACAAAACCCTCTCACGTGAATGATCAGAGACCTCTTAATCACACAAAAACTTATTGTTTAAACTCAAACTTTGCACATAATTTTTAAAGTCAAACTGTTTTTTCAGTATAAATTATCACCGTATATTCAGCTTCTAGGAATGAAAGAGAAACAACAGCCTCTTGTTTATCTAACTCATCACCTCATCAAAAAGATTGAGTACATATCCGTATGTAGAATTCTATTTTTTTTTTTAATATCAGTCGATCCTACAATATCAAGGTTTTTCTTACCTCTCATATTTTCATAACACAATGCAAATTCTAACGTGTCACAAAGATATTTAACAACTATCTTGATTACAATCCAATGTTTTTTTATCAGGATTAGACATATATCTGCTCAATAATAAATGGGGTTGAGTTTGTGTTAGGTAATTTGTCATGAGTTTGAGTTTATATGGGATATGATGATAAATCGATAATAAATGGGGGGTGTACATGCTTGGTTTAGATTGCCTGATGAGATTAAGGTGTGTAGCAAAGATAAGTATGAATCTTGCTCCAATTCTTATTATGTAATGTTAGAGAATTTTGTGTAAAATCTGATGAAGACTTTTCCACACACCAAGTTTTGTGCGATTCTTATTATGTTCTGAGTTTATGCCTTCTGTTTTTTGCAATTCATGAAATAAAAAATTGGCTGGTGTAAGAAAGACTAATTATTTCTTCGTGTGCAGAGTAAGGGTAATCCTGGAGAGTGTTTTGACAGTAAAATAGTACAATCTTCGCTGGAGCAAGATTGCTCCCATTCTTCGTGTTGCCAGTGGAGTACAAGCAAGCCATGCAAGAATTGCTTGTCTCTAAGTTCTGCTAACCTTACAGGTTTTATTTGTCATGTTAATAAATTTTCTTACTATTTACATATTGTTTGATATTGGGGTTGCTTATAAGCAACCTCTGGATCTTCACTCGAAAAGGGCTGTCTAGTGCTCTGTTAACAAAGGGAGTGGTGTCCTACATTCTTTTTTATAATGGCTGCAAATGTAATCCACACAATCATATAGAGGAGGGGACTGGCCGCAGACAATTAATGGATGCATATAGTTCAGTTTGATGTTTGCGTTTAGTTGTCTTCGCATAGTGCAATCAATTGAGTTGTTAGTTTAGAAGTAGTTTCATTTTCAATCACAAGAAATGATAATTTCTCACCTCTTTTTGAGCTACGAGTTGACCAGATTGTAGAAAGATGTAAAGATTTCATAACAAGTAATGTTATGTTCATTCATATTGATTGATTTAAAATGTTGTCAGTATCTTCTTATCGCATATTTCATCTGCCTCTCGTGTAAAACTTATTTTTTGTTGCAGAAAACTCGAAATTATGTGAAAAAATATTTTTGAGAAAATTTTGTCCATTAATCTCGCTTTTCTTGGTTATTTTTTTCCTTCAATTGATCCGTTACTCTTTTACTTCCCCTCTGATGTATTGCGCTTCCACGTTATTTTATCATATTAATAAATCCTTTATGTTTTGTTGGCATCAATTTGTGTCCTATGAATTAGTCAAGAACATCACAGTTCGTCAACTGATACTTGCTTTGCTTTTGGGTCCGATAAGGCCTGTTTTTAAATTCTTGCCAAATGGATGACTTTTATTCAATTTTTGATTGATGATTTGCGCAGATTATGTTTCTGAGATGAATCCGAGCACCATTGTAAATGAGGATTCTGTTACTTGTTGGAAAATAAATTGAAATCAAAGAGAAGAATTTTTGGGGTCTCAGGGTTCTTAGTTACAACTTCAATACAAAGAAGATGCTTGGGAATTTCGGGGAAAAATTGTGTTACAGCGTTGAAGATGTTTTTTTCTTTGATCCATGGGTAGAAATGAGAGATAATATCTGATTTTAGAAGGAAAATCAGAGATCTCCTAATTTGACTGTTGTTCTTAAATGCAAATTGTCTGAAATTTTCTTTTATTTTTTTCTTTGTTTATTTGTTACTAATATATGATCTAAATGACTTTTAAAGCTTAAATGATGCACATGTTTGTTACATATTTATTTTCATATAAAATTGATTGGAATGTATTATTTACATCCAATTTCAATTTTAGTTGGGGTTTAAATTGCTTCTAAATAAGAGTGGTGATCCCATTGACCTGGAAAAGTCACTCTCACGGAACTGAAAAAATTCATTAGTAATTACGAGAAAATTGAATAGTAATTATTTAAAAAAAATTAAAAGAGAAAAATTTAAATACTGAAATTACTATACAATTTCTTTATAATTACTAATGAATTTTTTCGATTTCGTAGTAATTCTTTTGAACGCTATTCCCTAAATAAAACTGAGTGTAAAAAGTGCAACTGATCCTCAATTGAATGTATAATTTGCATTTAAGCCATTCTAATTTGATCTTGACTCAAATTAGAAAGTTTATTAGTTATGGATTTTCATGTATTACTTTAAATTTATCATTTGAGATTTATAAATACATGAATTATTTTTTTTCTCAAAAGATATATTAAAAAATAAGTAATGGAATCTAAACATGTTAATTGATGGCACTATTACAAGAAGCAGTCCTTTGTTTCTTTTTTTTCTTATAGATTTGTTAACACGGAAAATTTGGGGAGATTTACAAGAGGATGGAGAGTTCCTCAGTATATAACGCACGTTAGATGAATTATTGAAGGGAAAAGAACACTGATAAGGGAACGAAAGGAAATACCAAAGGGAATGGCTAATGCACGGCCCAAAAGGCTAGATATTTTGTGTCTTTTTTCAATTAAAAGACAAATTTTACCGTGTTCCAAACATTTTAGGGTGTATATTTTCGCATCTCTAATACCGAACATGAACCATTTTTCACATGAGTTTGGTGCAACAGCTGCATGTGTGGTACTTGCAGAACGGACAAAGCATCTAAAAAAGAAAGCATCACCATGGCCTACATTGGTAGCAAAGAGTGATATAATTTTTACGGTTGAATGGGTGGGCACCTGCAGAATGATCTAGGTAAAAGATAGGTAAATTAACTAGTACTCCATGTTTTTGATCTTTTAGTTTTATGTTACCTTCAATTAAATTGGAAATTTTGATCTGGGTTTTGAAGTAGTACGAGATTCTGCTCTTACTTCCCCTTATATAATCTCAATTATTCACAGAATCCATCCATTCCCTTTGAATTTCTGACTTAAATTCTTGATTTGGAACATAGATTGAAGGCTAAGTTTTTCAGTTAATACCAGAGAGAGAGAGAGAGAGAGATGAGAACAACTGAACAAAGTACTAAATATATGGAACTTGGCTAAGATCATACATCTGCCCATCTCGGCTCAGCTCCGATGAAATCTGGTTGAAACTGTCAATCAATTCACCATAACAAGGAAGATCACTGAAACCCACCATGCCGATATGATCATTATTGGAGACAGTAGCAGAATTTGCAGTGTAGCGAGCAAGTCGAGCTCTAGCAATGGCTAAATCATGTTGTAGCTCAACCGTCTTCCTTTGCAGAAATGCTATGGCACCAATACAACCATAAACAGGGTCTGTAAGCCTTGCTTCAGCCTCATATGCTAGTGAATTCACCGTATCTTCCCGTTGTTCCTCAGGTATTTCTATGAGGATTTTGCTCACATTGCTTGCCCCAAAAACCTTGTGAACTTTGGCAAATTTTTTCGGCTCATCGGATCGAAAATACGGTGCGAAAATGCAGTTGGGGCTGCATCTTCTCTTCAAGAACTTGCAGGCTGCACAAGAAGAGCTTGATCGTGGCTCATGTCCCCTCATACTTTTCATGTAACAACCACTTTTACAATGTCCTTATCTTCCTTTCTATCATATAAATAGCCTCTAGCATTCTGGTGATAAAAAAAATAAAGAAATATATTACTTTTTCGTAATATTAATTCTTTGTTGACCTATTAGATTAGTTGGTTAGAGTGTCATGCTAATACCTGCACGGGCCATTTGTTTTTGCCTTAGTCTGGTTTTGAAAGGACTTCTCGTAATAAATGTCTTCCATCTGGTCCCTTTTTTTTGTGTTTTCCCTTTTTTCCTTTTATTTTTGAAAGGACTTCTCAAAATGAAATAAAAGCAATTATCTAACCATATTTAAAGATACTTATGCATAAAAGAACCTTGAAAATCTTAAAGAGCAAACTTAAAAAGGAAAAATAGCAGTATGGCTGTATGGGTGTGTAATTATAGAAGTGGAAGAGGTCCAAATTGTAAATGGGCACACAACATTAATATATGTTTTAATGGTAAGTTTGGATGAGACACGATACTTCATCCATAAAAAGGACATATTTCATGTGATTGAAAGAAGGATTAGCATCCTCTTCAATAATTTGAAAAAAAATTTCTTAAGTGCACTATTAAATAAATATCGCGTCAACACTATGAATAATGTGACATTCGTTCAATGATATACTTGGAAAAAATATTTTTGAGTTATTAAAGATGATCTTCTCCCTTATAAGAAAAACATATCACAAGAAAAGTAAAATTATCCACCACAACAATGTTGGTTTTATCCACGATAAAGAAACCTTAAGTATGAATAGTTAATGATGTGTTTAGTACGAAAGAAAAGTAAAAAAAAAAGAAGGTGAAATGATTAAAAATTAGAATGATGGAAGAGTAAAAGATTTGATATTTTCTTTTATGTGTTTAGTAGAGGAGATGAAAAATTAAGAAAAAATAAAATAACTATTGTGTTCTCTTATTCACACAAGACCAATCCATGGTTACTCATGCAAATGGTTCCACTAGCATGGATATGATGTGGTAGTGTAGCAACTAAATAACATCTCACAAGTGATATCAAATATGTTATTTTCATTGTCAGTCCTCAACATGACTCTCCAAATAATATGCCTATTAATATGCTAGAAAAGTCATCAATAACATGGTGTGTCTACATTCAAAATACATCAAAGTCTCAACATGGTGTCAGCCAAGAGACATACCCAAAACAAACTCAAAACTAACACTAAGTTTCAAATTTTTACAACATGACATGTTATATGTTCAAATGCGTTCATACATATATAGAGACAAGATAACACAATATGAATGAAAATATGTATGATAATCATCAATTAATACCATAATATCCAACAATCGAACATACTTAAAATATGATTGGTTCCAAAATTACATAAATCTAATAACCAAATACATTAAAACATAAATAACTTTTACTAACCAAGTATATCAAAAGGCTCTAAAACACCCATACTATCAACATGTTCTTAAAAACAATGAGTCTCGGGCCTTTGGTAAGAGGATCGACAATTAGGGCTAGGTACGGTTCGGATATCCGATCCGAACAAGATTTTTTTGATTCGGTCCGAAATTTTCAGATCATTAAAAATTCAATTTGTAAATTTTGAATATCCGATCCATCGGTTATCTGATGGTTCGGTTCGGATATCCGGGATATTTGAATCGTTTTTCACCTGATTTAGATTTCAATAAAAAAAAAGTATAAACAAAACTCATTTTCCTCACAGTGATAACCAAATGATGCAACTAAACCATAAGAAAAAAAATCACCAATAAAAAACAACTTGAAGTTACAGTTGTGATGGGGAAAACAAGTTGATAAGAGAGAGAGACACACCGCATTCATAGGCAATAAGAATACAAGTTTCATCAACACATACCCATCAAGCCATTAGAACTTTTCTTCGACACACGAAAATACATAAGACAGCTGCCGAATTGAAGGAGATTCCCTAACAAATATTTCGTATTTATCCTCAAATCATTGTGTCTATGCTACAAAAGTTGTTCATGCTTTGAACATTTTCATTTATTTCATAGGGAACTCAAGCAGAAAAATCCATCTAATGATCTAAGCAGAGCAATCAAAGTAGAAGAAAACAACAGATCGAAGAAACAAAAACAACAGATCACAGAAACTATATCATAGATTCATAGATATAAACAAGAAGAAAGATTAAATGAACAGATCTCTCCATTAATTCAATCTGTGATTTGGAGAAAGAAGATAAGAGAGAAGTTGAGAAAGCTTTTTTATGGTGTGGTAGCAGGGTGGTGGTGCCAGTGCAATTCAGGTTAGAGAATAGAGAGACTGATAGAGGGGAAAATGGTGAGAGATAAATGGAGAATGAGGAGAAAAGAGAAGTTAAGGAAGATTTTTTATGGCGATAGTGCGGTGGTTGTGTCGATGCGATTCAAGTTGATAAAAAGGAAAATGGTGACTTGGCGAGAGAGATTTGGAGAAGGAGAAAAGAAAGTTTGAGGGGTTTAAATACCCCTAGGGTTTCAGAATCAGATGTATTAGGTTTAGTTAGAAGAGGGTCAAGCCCAACAGCCCATGGTAGTATGGTACTATTCGACTTGGGTCGAATACCTGCATGTTGTAAACCAATCGATCTGATATCCGAATTTTTAAAAAATTATTTGATCCAATTTTATTCGAAATTTTTTGAATATCCTAATTTTCGGTTCGATTCGATTTAAATTATCAGTTCAAATCGAATATCAGTTTTTTTTTTTGCCCAGTTCTATCAGCAACCATGTTCTCCATTTGAATGTGCTCAACAACGATGTCTCCTTGCTTTATTAAATCCCTGACTGTAAGGTATTTCAGCTCAATGTGTTTAGAACCACTTCAACTCTTATTGTTCTTTGAAAACAACACAACAGAGCTATTGTCATAGTATATCACCAGCAATCTGGAGATAGAGCCAACCACAATAAGCCCTGGAATAAAATTTCTCAACCACATAGCTTGTTTAGTTGCCTGATAACGAACTACAAACTTGCCTGCATAGTGGAAGAAGCAATAATCGTCTGTTTCACACTCTTTTAGAAAATAGCTCTTCCATTTTAAGTGAAAATGCATCGTGAAGTGGATTTCAGGTCATTTAAACAACCAGCCAAATCCAAATCAGAGTAACCTATCACCTCAAGATTATCTACCTTCCTGTAAACAAATATATAGTCCTTTGTCCTTTGCAAGAACCTCATCACTTTCTTAGCTACCATCTAGTAATCATATCCAAAATTAGAAAAATAATGGCCAAGCACACCCACTACATAGGCAATGTCTTGTCTAGTACAAACCTATGCATATATCATGCTACCAACTACACTGACATAAGGCACAATTTTCATGGATTCTCTTTCAAGATCATTCTTGGAACATTGACTCAAACTCAATTTATTCCCTTTCACTATTGGCAGATCTCAAGGTTTACAACTCTACATGTTAAACCTGTTAAGCACACAATCTATGTAAACTCTTGAAAAAGACCTAATATGCCACGAGATCTATCCGTACGGATCTCAAAAGTCTTGGACAACAACTATTTTGTCTCATGCAATAACCCAAGATCATTGCTAGCAAGCAAAATATCATGTACATAAAGAACCAAGTAAATGAATTTGTCCCACTTACCCTTAGGTATATGCAATGATCTACCTTATTCTTCTAAAAACTAATGGAATTCACTACCTCATCAAATTTTAGGTACCACTGACGAAAAGCTTGCTTGAAACCGTAAATGGACACGTTTAGCTTACATACCAAGTGTTATTTCCCAAGTTCTTCAAAACTCTGAGGTTGTGTCATGTAAACATCCTCTACAAGATCACCATTCAGGAAGGTTGTTTTCAATCCATTTAGTGAAGCTCTACATCAAAGTGAGCTACCAATGTCATGATGATCCTCAATGATTCTTTGGATGATACAAGTGAAAAAGTGTCATTGTAATCTATCATCTCTTTCTAGGTAAACCATTTTACTACTAATCTGGCTTTATAACACTTAATCTTCCCTTTAGAATCCTTCTTAGTTTTGTAAACCCATTTGCAAATTATGGGCTTACAAACCCCAAGAAGCTCAATGGGATCCTAAACTTTATTCTGAGCCATAGATTACATTTCTTCCTTCATAGCATCAATCCACATATTAGACTGAGGATTAGTGATAGCATCATGATAGGTTACCAGATCAATAACTGCACCAACATTGTAGCCATTCTATCTAAGAAACACATAATAATCACTCAAAATGGCAAATCTCATTTGTCTACTAGATCTCCTCAAAGGTATCTCCAAAACAGGGGTATATCAATAGGGTCAACATCAGGGATTGGATAATCAACTACCTGTTCTATTTGCTCTCTATGATCTACCCTCTCAATAAGTGCATGCACAACATTATCATTTGATACAGGTAAAGGCAACGGGATAGAAACAAATTTCTCAGATGCATTCTTCTTAACAATTGGCTGACTATCTACCGTCTCAATAACATCAAATTCCATAAACTTAACCGTTATAAATTCCACAATTTTAAAAAATACCACGTGTGGGACAATAGAACCCGTATCCTTTTGAATATTTTGGATACCCAATAAGAGAACAACGGGTGGTTTGAAGGTCAATTTTTCTCCTAGAAAAGTTATAAATTATGACTTCAGTAGGACAACCCTAAACATTAAAGTGATTCAAGCTAGATTTCCTTTTTGTCCACAGTTCAAATGTGTTTTGGGAACATATTTACTAGGAAATCTATTGAGGATGTACAAGACTGTTTTAATGGCTTCACCCCAAAGAGATTTAGGAAGATTGATTCTTCTCATCGTGCTCCACATTATATCTTTAAGGGTGCAGTTACGTCTCTCAACCACGCTATTTTGTTTAGGACTACTCTACATGGTAGATTTCTCTTTCTTAAGTTTTTCTTCATTTGAGACACTTAGAGATCAAATCATTCACACTCAAGATTTCATTCAAGGTATTGTAGGTAGTTTTGATTTGACTAAATTCAACAGGAAGGGCATTAAGGCTATGATAGACTATGAATTGATCAGGAATAATAATGTTATGAGGTCTCAGTTTGGATTAAATGTGAACCATCCTCATGATGAAATCTCTCACCGCGCCAACATTCTCATACCTCATACCCTACTCATTCATTAAGTTTCCAGCTTTAGACTTATTGGATACTTGGCATCTTTGTACCACGTTAGCAAAAAATTTATGGGCATTAATGGTCTCAAGCAAATCGCTTATAAAGTGTTCTGAGATAAACCTTTACACGGCGTGGAGACTCAAACGGTTAAACCTCTCATACCTAGTAAAATTTTTCGTCTGCTCAGCAATGTTATCATCAATAAGCTCAGCAGGCTGGTCCACACGCAGGGCTAAATCAATGTTACCCATTCCTAAAGCAAACTCTATATCTTCCTTCAATTTCTTATAATTCAAGGCAGTCAGTATCTCAATGTTTGCTTGGTTATTGTTCACAGAGAAGAAGACTGATTCAAAACAAGAATACAACACATTAGTATAAGGGCAATGATAAACATATTCCAAAACAAATAATCTAAAAGCATAGTTATGGACCCCCCTTTCGGCGGAGAATACAACAAACACTTAGAAATTCTACACGTAAAGCATATGAAGATAATGTCTTAGTTTTAAATGAATTATCCTCTTTGGGCGGACAAACCTTCTAAACTGATCTATCATCTTCACCACAGTGTTCTATGTACATCCATAAATTACAGTACATAACTACCCCTTTGGGCAAGTAATTGCATGATGCAACTGAAAATCATCCCACAACACGTTCAATGAAATCCCCCAAGTATCAATGAGTGTGCCACTTTGGCAGCAAACACCCATATCAACTTATGAAATTTTCTAAAAGCAGGATAGAAAATAATACCCTTTTATAACCACAAACACATGCATTACTACATGCATGCACAAGATTATAAAACATGAGGTACTCAAAACATGTACCTCTATGAGTCACCAAATAATTAATAATTGCATTCTTACTACGGGTCTTGAATACAACATAATATGTTAAAATAATTTAATCAATTATTTCTCATAATATGCATAATTTTCTATGTTTTCTTTCAAGCTGAGAGTACAATAAATAAAACAACTAATCTAGGAGAGTACCTACTGTTAACAATATCTAAGCACATCAAAATAATTTACTGTGAAATAAAATTTTAGAATATATGCACAGCTTTTGAGAAATAAGAAATTAACCACATATTTCTATAAATAAATATTTATTGAATCCAAAACTTTTCAAAAAAAATTATGACAATTATAGTTTGCAGAACACAAAAAACGAGGACAAAAAAATGGCCCACACACCCACACGAACCAGTCCCGTGTAGAAAAAGTGTGTTGCTGTTGAAGAAAGGCTTAAGGAACATTCGTGCAAGGGCTAGACTCCTAACAGGGTTTGGTGTTCTAGTTTAAAGATTTATGTAATCGTTGTTTCATATTTGGTTCAATAACTTCCTAGAAACAAAAATCCAATAATTAATTTCAACCATAAACCGAAAATAATTGAGATTTATTGAAAATAATTTCAACCCAATAATAGTGAGACTTGCACTGGTTGAAGAAATTGATTGAAGGACCTGTGTGCGAGGACTAGGAGCATGCATAAGTAGTTGAGGAAGGCTTAGGTGCCTGATAGGGTGATAGGCGCTTGGCAGGAGAAATTTTTTTTCCCCACAAATTGATTCATGAAGCAAAAATTATATGGTTTAATCATTGACTGAAGTGGAACAATTACCTTATAAATTTTTTTGTAAAACAATGACATAAAGGGACAAATCCAACAACCCGAAGTTGCAGCTCTAATTGGTATTTTCACATGAAATAAATGCAATATTCGTAAATTAGGTTTTAAATTCATGTATGTAAGCTCTGATACCACATGTAGACAAAATAATCATAACAATTTCATACTTGAAATTAGAACACATATTATTGCATAAATAAATCGCATATCTAATTGAGCCATTGTCACAGTGGAAGCTTGATTAGGGTTTAGTTTTTCTCTTTGTGCCCCCACAACAATAGCTTTCTCAGATGGATAAAAACTGAAATATACAAATATACTGGAAGCCAAAGAGGGGACCTAACTTATTCATATACATCAGTAACCCAAAAGTAGTTACTGAAGTCCAAATGGGTCCTCCCATCCACGAGCCAATACCGGACTAAGGCCTACACTATTTGTTAACCAATATTAATTAAATTAAAGATGTGTACAAGTCCAAATCACATGATCATTGATTAAACAACATAAACTCTCGTACTTTCTTCATTGGACCAAATTCACTAACTTAGTTTTACAAAACTAAAACCACTATAATAGTGGTAGCCCACATAGAAAAAGTTCAACATCATAATGTTAATGGATATTAATGTGGAGTTTAGACGGGGATTAATTGATAAATTGATAATTTCATTTTTTTTCTCATATTTTTCACTCTCCAATCATCTCAATTGTAAAATAACAATCCTTTTAGTTTTCTTTCATCTCATTTTTTTATCCTACCAAACAAGAAAAAAAAAACCTATTTCACACACTTTTCTTTCCTTGTAATTTTTTTTTCATACTAAACACACCCCAATTAAGAATCCACTCTAAAAAAATATGGAGTCCAAATCAATCACCATAGACTATTGAAAATTTTTGGAAATTGAAAGTTCACAGTGAAGTATTTTTGGTAAGTTTGTAAAATCAATCAAAAAAAATATAATAAATATTCTTTATGTCCGTTTGGTACATAGTTAAAGAAAAATACATGATTACGGAAAGGATAAAATGAAATAATTTTATAAATGACGGAAACGTGTCTGTTTTTATATTTATAAAAAATGAACTTTCTCAAAGTGAACAGACATTTTATAAATTAAACTGAAGATTTTCAAAAATTTAGTAGAATTTTAAGTTCCATTCCCAATTTTCTCTTCTATATATACCAATCATTAAGGGTGAGCATGGATTGGTTTGGGTCAAGTTATCCTAAAATTTCAACCCAACCCATTCTAATCAGTTTGGGTCGGTTTGGGTCATCGGGTTGATATATTTTTTTTGCTAAATAATTAAACCATACATATTACATAAAAAAAATATTCTATTAAATCCATAACTAAATCCATTCATATTACAAGTAAAATATGTGTGTCTGACAACACAAATAATATTTGATAACATGGAAAATATACCAATTGTCTCATAGACTACAATGGTTGTAGGCTATGCTAAATTTGGTTTTTTGGATACTGATAAGAAGCTTTTTGATGATATATAAGAGAATGATATTGTGCCATGGAATGCCACAATTGGAGGCTACGTTGAAGCCAAACTTGGTAATGATGCATTAGCATTGTTTCATGAAATGCAAGTGAGTAATATAAAGCCTGATGAAGTGATCATGATCAGTTGCTTATTTGCATGCTCACAACTTGGAGCCCTTGATGTTAGAATATGGATTCATAATTATATTGAAAAACACAATCTTCATCTGAATGTTGCGCTAGAAACTGCTTTAGTTGACATGAATTTAACTTACTTTAGAAGACTGTTCAATTACGAAGGAAATATGGATTTCTGGACAGTTGCTGATAATATATTTTAGTAACTCAGCATTTGTTGGCTGTGCTAGTATTGCTTTCTCAATAATCAGTCTAATTTTTGGACTATGCTTTAATGCACTTGGAAGCGACATGGGGGCTCTTAAAAAATCATAGAGAGGCAAATTGAATGGTTCAATAATATTTGCATGAAAAACTTCCAACAAGTTGGTATTAGTAAGCTTTATCATGCATTCAACATTTCTTCCATCAACATTATGGTACATCTTTCTGGAATATAAGTTTATCTGCACACATTGATCCCGACTGGAATCTTGTAGGTTAGAGTGTTAATTTTTATGTTTATTTTATAGTTACAACGATACAATAAATCAAAATTTTGTTATTGTGCATCAATCTATTCTGACTGAAGTTATATTTAAGAATAATTATGAAAACTATTTCATAACTCAAAATCAGTACTTATTTCTATTGTAAATATTTGAAACTAAAATATGGGTAATTGAAAAGTATGAGACTTGTTTGGACATTGAAAAATCTATTATATATAATTTTACACACTAGCAGTAATTTGAATGGACATTTTATGATTATATATTTTATAATTATACTATAATTATTTATACACTATTTTATATTCAATAAATATAAAATATATAATTATATATTTGACCGAGTTATCGGTTTAAATCGGGTTAAAAATTTTAAACCCATGACCCAATCCAATTCATCGGATTCAAAATATTTTCAATCTAACCCAACTCAATCTAACCAATTATATCGTTTTAAATAGAATTCATCAATCGGGTTCTATATCCACCTCTACCAATCATATTCAACGATTGAGGAAGGAAAATATCATTTGAATATGTGGTGAGGTGGTGAAATGAGACAAGGATGATAATGCAGCACCATAGGCCCACTTGTTTAATGCCTGTCCTTTTTCCCAAAACCCACGCAATGAAAAAGAGCAAAAGGCTATTAAGTGAAAGCACACGCCTCACCACACGATGCAATCAAACACAAGAGAGATAAGACAATGGCCCACATATTGAATGGTCGGTGATTTGCACTTAAAACTCTTTTTTCTTTTTGTTGTTGATGATTTACATTCACTTTGAAGGGTTAAGAGTGTTTTCATTACCCATTATTACTTCACTAGTGATGAGATAGATGCCCACTTAGGGTTTTGATATTTTGGTCCATAGAATGTTGTGACAGACTGTAGCTTGACTTTGGTGTTTCTCCAAATCCACTATTTGCTCTTGTAAGGTTATGTACACGTTTGGGCATTTGAGTTGCAGGGCCCCCATGAGAAAAAAAATCAATATATTATTACAGTAACAACTACACAAATTTCATTAGAGATCATCAACAATCCTTTCTCTCACAAACCAGTTTTGTGAGCCACATATTCATTTACAGAAGATTGAAGCCTAAAGTGATGTGCACTTCAAGTATACACATGCGAATGTGCCCTCAAAGTGAGGCAGTGGTAAAAATAAAAAAAGTAAAGAGTGAAGAAAAGAATTTCGTTTTAACAGGGTGAATTGCTATTCCTTAATCCAGAGTCCATACAAATTGTTTCACATCCCAATTTTGACGGTTATCTAGGATGGACAACATTATTACGGCTGAGTGGAGAGGGCTTGCCGACTTGGTCCAAATCTTATCCCATTCAAAGCCTGCTTTGTTGACAAAAGTGACAAATTAATTAACAGAAGAAAGTGAACCAAAAAAAGAAAAGAGAAATGGATGCCTCTGTTCACAAGGGTGACGCAATTATTGTAATTTGTCAAGGTTTTAGTGTGCTCGTCATTTGCTATAGGTTTTTAAAAGAGAGGAGAAATGGATGCCTCCTCCTCATCTGTATGTTTTCAAAAATGTAATTTGATTTCTTGGTTCTGGAAGTATTGAAGATATTAACATGAAATCTTCAAGAATAACGGATGGTTTATCTAAAGGAAGTTATGTTCATAATGGAGGTCCACAAAATTCTTTCATTAATGAGGCAAAGGTGGATTTTTGCTGTCCTTTCAAGGTTTCTTTTCAGGAGCTTCTCAAAGGTAGTACTTACAAGGCCGATGGAAGAGAGACAACTGAGGTTGGAGGGAGAGTGTTGAGTTTTTAGTGTTATGAGGTTATTTTTAAATAAATGTTGATGTCGAGTTATTGGTGATCAAAATTATAAAAAAGTCAGTTTATTTTATTTAAAGGAAGTTATGTTCATAATGGAGGTCCACAAAATGCTTTCATTAATGAGGCATGGGTGGATTTTTGCTGTCCTTTTAAGGTTTCTTTTCAGGAGCTTCTCAAAGGTAGTACTTACAGGGCCGATGGAAGAGAGACTGACGTTGGAGGGAGAGTATTGAGTTTTTAAATCAAGGGTGTTATGAGGTCATTTTTAAATAAATGTTGACTTGGAGTGATTGTTTATCAAAATTAAAAATTTTAATTAATCAAGATTTAATAATAAAGATATCTATCAAATTAAATAAAATTATGAATAAAATAAATATATATATATATATATATAAAATTATCAAACTTCAGATCTTTATCTATAAGTTAAACCATATTATAAATAAGTAAATATAATTTATTCGTTTTCTTTAATAATAAAAATTTGAAGATTAAATGAAAAAACATTATCCATTGAAATCTCTTAAAAGCCCTAGTTTGAGGATTTGGAGAGAATGAATAAATACAAATAAACGACCCGTTGATTTGGTCCACCAAAGCTGCCATAGACAAAAGAATTTCTATAACACCCAAAAAGAAAAAGAAAAAGAAAAAATATAGACCAAATAAAAAAATCCAGTAGAGAAATACCGCCATTGGATTGTCATAAACTATTTCATACGTGCATAAGAAATGGAGCAAAAAACAGAAAACTAGAAGTAGAGCAAAAGAAATATTCAACCGACTAAAATTGGTGACTAAGGCACATAATCCAACCACAAAGCTCCATTTCGGTTGGTAAACAAGTAACTTTAAGGAGCAAACGGGTTCATGCCTTCTAGTGCAAAAAATTCAGCTTAGATTAGGATCGGACTGCTAGAGCAATCTGATCAAGATCCCAAATTAATATGTAACAAGTTAAATAATCTGATGAGGTCAATCCGTACCGTATAGGATACGGGTTCTTAATGCCAACTCTGCTATATGATTATATGTTATATTGACAAGCAATATACTATTACAGCAGTAAGAAATAACCCTTAAGATGTCAAATCTAAGAATGTTTAAGATCACAATCTAGTGAAAGAACCTGGCACTAGCAGTACAATTGGAACATCTACAAAACGATGGAATGTAGCAGTCAAACCCTTAAGAGCACCTCTCTACTCCTAACATGGCTTGCAGGTTGAAGCAAGGGAAAAGATGCAATTACTCAGAAACAAACAGCAATAAAAAAATGAAACTAACCAATCATATGACTTTTGAAAATCCAATATGTAAACTACGGTGGGCGTCGAAACTCATCACTGTAACTACTATTGATATGAAATATCTTCAAATCTTAACCGTTGAATTATCATAAGTACCGTAATCCCATCCTATTTAAGATGGTATTTTCTTTTTCTATTTTTCTGAAAAATTCAAGATTACGTGGATCGAAATAAAATGAACATATTTGTGGTCCTACAATTCTGTACATGGAGCAAGCATCAAAGCTGTTGTGCTTGAAAATCCATCTTTAGGGTCCGTGAACTCATACCTCAAGGCTTTCTAGTAAGACACTCCAAATAAAAACATGGATATTTGCAAGAAACTAGAAGCCACCAAACTAACAGGTTTGACAAGGCTCATTCAATATTCAATTTGAATATAAAATTGGCGGGGTATCCGGAAATTCCTCCAACTGGCAGGAACCCAGAACTCCCCCTTTTCCCTCCTACCACCTTTGCTATTGTCTGTTGTGTTACCTGTACAAACAGAAACAGTCAAAAATACATTAAACTAATTTAAAATTTCTTTTGTTGAAAAATATCAATGTTACTCAAAATGAAGTTCTGTCCAAATGATCTAAATCCCAACAAAAACCTGACCTGATAATAACGATGGACAGAAACTGACTTGCACAGTGTGGGGAAGTCATGGATGTAGCTCTTCCTCCTATCATGGTCTCCTCAGGCTTCTTGCCAACTGGGTCATTGTTGGAATCTTTGATTCATATATCCAATGAAGTTGCTTCAATCGAAAAGCTTCCTTTAGTACAAGTTAGAAACATCTCAACCATGATAAGGAGGATCAAACTTCTTTCTTGCTTGTTTGAAGATACACAAGAAACAAACAGCCCACTTCCTCCATCTTCAATCCTGTGTCTCACCGAGCTTCTTTCTGTGATTCGAAGAGTCAAGTTCTTGATCCAAGGATGCAAGGATGGAAGCTCCCTTTGGGGCCTTATACAAACAGAGTTCATTTCCAATCAATTTTATGTGCTTGTAAAGGAGATGGGGAGGGCACTTGATATTTTACCCCTGAGTTTGCTTCATATAACAACAGATATCAGGGAGCAAGTTGAGCTTCTTCACAAGCAAGCAAAAAGGGTAGACTTGTTTGTCGATCCTCGTGAACTTCAAAGAAGAGGAGAGCTTCTTCAAGTAATGGCCTCTAAGAAAGCTAAGAAAAAGGGCTTTATTGATTTTGGAAAAGTGAAAGAAGTTTTTAGCAGCATTGGTTTGAGAAGCTTACTGGATTGTGAGGAAGAAATTACCAAACTAGAGGCAGAAGCACAGAAGCAGGCAGGTACAGGTGGACTAATTGTTGTTTCCAACATAAACAATCTCATATATCTTGTTGCATATTCCAAATCCATGATTTTCAATCATGAAGAAAATGAGAAGACCAAAGAAGATATCAAACAGTGGTCTGCATCCACAAATACAAGGCATGATCATTCTTCATCTTCCCGATCAATAGTCCCTAATATTCCTGATGACTTTCGTTGCCCAATTTCACTTGACTTGATGAGAGACCCTGTGATAGTGGCATCTGGCCACACCTATGATCGAAGCTCAATTGCTCAGTGGATCAATTCAGGGCATCATACATGTCCTAAGAGTGGGCAAAGGCTCATTCACATGGCTCTCATACCCAATTATGCACTGAAGAGTCTAGTGCATCAATGGTGCCAAGAGAACAATATCCCATTAGTGGACTGTTCATCATCATCTTCCTCAGACTTGGAGAGAAGCAACAGCAAAAGAAAATTATGTGAGAATGTTGTTGATCACATTTCTGCCACAAAAGCTGCCACAGATGCTGTCAAAATGACAGCTGAATTTTTGGTAGGGAAGCTAGCAATGGGGTCCCCAGATATCCAAAGGCAGGCAGCATATGAGCTGCGAGTGCTTGCAAAAACTGGCATGGATAATCGCAGGATAATTTCTGAGGCAGGAGCTATACCATTTCTTGTGACATTACTAAGTTCCAATGATCCAAGAATTCAGGAAAATGCTGTCACTGCCTTACTCAACCTTTCCATTTTCGACAACAATAAGATATTAATAATGGCAGCTGGAGCAATTGACAGCATAACAGATGTTCTGGAATCAGGGAAGACAATGGAGGCAAGAGAAAATGCAGCAGCAGCTATATTCAGCCTGTCTATTATAGATGACTGCAAGGTGACTATTGGAGCCCATCCCAGAGTACTACCAGCCTTGGTTGCACTCCTGAGAGAAGGCGCGCCAGGAGGGAAAAGGGATGCTGCAATAGCACTATTCAATCTCGCAGTTTACACTGTTAACAAGGCAAGTGTCGTGGCTGCTGGGGCAGTTCCTCTGCTCATTGACCTATTGATGGATGACAAGGCAGGCATAACAGATGATGCCTTGGCTGTTTTGGCTTTGCTATTGGGTTGCTCTGAAGGGCTGGAAGAGATAAGGAAGAGTAGAGTGTTGGTGCCTCTTCTTATTGATCTCTTAAGGTTTGGATCTGCTAAAGGGAAGGAGAATTCAATAACTCTTCTGTTGGGGCTGTGCAAAGATGGAGGAGAGGAGGTTGCAAGACGCCTGTTAACAAATCCAAGGAGTATTCCTTCTCTTCAAAGTTTGGCTGCTGATGGGTCCTTGAAAGCACGAAGGAAGGCTGATGCATTGCTTAGATTACTCAACAGGTACTGCTCTCTATCTCACAATCCTGTTGGATAACTGAGTGCCAGAAAACATCAGTGAGAAGTGTAAATTTGTGGATTTTATACAAATCATACTGGTGTTCTTTACTGTAATTGAATCTAAAATATTACAGCTTCAACGGATTCATACATCTTCACATCAGCTTTACCAACAAGTACCTTGAACTGAATAAGAACTTCATTGTACAGGCCCAACTTGGGCACAGAATCTTTGGCATGCATTTTACCACAATATTCGTCAAGAGCCAATAATATCACGAGTATAAACAGAATAATAGCATTAAGAAACGGGAATTTTGCAAAGAGGTGAACACAAGCGCAGCTCCCAAGTCATGATACCAGTTTTTTTATCAAAGTAGTAAAGCACATATTTACTATTAATAAAAAGAAAATAGTGGCAAATTCTATTTCAGACTCAACTTGCAAAATATAGTCCGATTGTGATTCCAAAAACTTTAATGTAATTGGCATCAGCACATATCAAACAACAAATATTTGTGCTCATAAAATACACATCTTAATTTCATAATTGATTCCCAAATGAATACGCATGCCTCTGTTTGTTAAAAACAGGATATCTCTGCTGTCTTAGTCCACAGGTCTCTTCAAATAAAAGAATACATCCAACTGGGAAAAAGGTTGTATCATTAAATACAATCATATAGTAAACAATATAACACAAATACGAACTTTCTTGTAACTGCAACTTGAGAGAGAGAGAGAGAGCCAAAAATAGAACTTTTATTGATTTAATTTTACACTGATATACATGAACCCTCCAAAAAATAAAATAATGTTACATGAGCACTAGTCAAGACCCTACAGGTTTTACAGGACTCTTTTTCAACATGATACAAGAAAAGGGTTTAACTTCTGTTCAACCAATCAGAACTAGACAGGTAAATATTTATAAAGGTGAGCTCTTAGTCCATCTGTGAACCACGATTCACGCGAAGCAAGATTAAGGATCTAGTTAGTATTTTACAACTCTACCAATTCCAACAGAATGTGCATGCCATTTCTCTTGTAGTTCCAGAACCAGCTTCCAGTATCCATCAAATTCTGTTCAATAGGGTCTAAAGTGACTGCTAAACCTGAATTGTAAAGAAAATCACAAATGAGTTGATGATTATGTTTTGATTAGCATGCACTACGAAAAGGAGATGCATATAGGTACGATGATAATTAATAAATGGTCTGCAGGGAGAGGGGAGAGGAGAGGAGAGAGAGAGAGACTTCAGTCTTCTATAACCACACACACACACGCAGAGAAACCAAGCAACTATGCAACAGATATACGGTTATCACTATTATTCATAAATTTTGTAGTCAAAATTTACGGTAAACAAAATTTGCGAACCTGGATTTCCTGATGTAATATTCAATTTGTAGCCATCTGGGACTTCAAAAACATGATTTCCCTGCATCAAGGGACAAAAGCAGCAATAAAAGCACCTTTAGTATAACATTTAAGAATGAGTTACGTATAACCAGCCAAAGCAATAACAAGAATATCAGCTGAAAGTTCACGTTTGCCTAATAAATTGTTCTCTGGACCAAATTCCATCAAACAAATTAAGTCAGTCAAATGGCAATCGAACATATGCAGCCATCTAGTGTCTATGTGTGTGCACTCACATGGGTGGAACTTGTAAAATGTGGTATTTGACTATATTATTTTATTTATTTTACGATTATTATCATTCCCTGAACTGCAAAGATATTCTGCATAGGACCTCTTGCGACAGATCCTATTCTTGATACTCTGAATAAGTTACTTCCACGATACCTAGAAATTTGATTTATCCTTTTTTCTGAATATTTTAGTGTTCCCAAGTCAATCTAACCTGTATGGTAACATCACGTGCCTCAAATTCAGCATTTCCATGCAGTATGACTTTAAATGCCTCAAACCGCTGCACATCATGCTTCCAATAAACATTGTCTCCAAAACCCCAGTCAATTCCTTCATTCAGTATCTCGACATTATGTAATTTACACCTTCCACACCTATAAAAATGAACTCACAATTGAAACTATGAAATTTATTACTATTGTCCCAGAAAAATTTAAAAGAACACGGAATTATTTTACCTGTGCCCATACTGTAATATTGGTTCACCATTTTCGTCAATCTTACTTGAGCCCATAACATTTTCAGCCACAATGATCAGGCTACCATCAAGCTGGAAAACAAAAACCACATCAGCATAAAAGATAACAACTGATATGCATTCATTAAACTATTATATCAGAATGTTATAACCTGAACATTCCTCCACAAGAACTCTGCAACCTCTATTTGTAACTCTGAGCCCTTGGAAATGGAACCTCCACTGAACTGAGACAATGATGAAAATATATCATCATCAGCTGTTGAGTGCTTCAATTTTTGAAAGATAATAAAGCATGTGACTTTCGAATATTAATGACAGTCAATTAGAATAGCCACCCAACCATCAAAGCAAAAGATATACAAAGAAAAAGGGGAACAGTATGAATGTAGATAAAGCATGTGACTTTTGCATATTAATGACAGTCAATTAGAATAGCCACCCAACCATCAAAGCAAAAGATATACAAAGAAAAAGGGGAACAGTGTGAATGTAGATAATCAGATATATTGAAAGTCAAACCATGAATTAATAACAGCCACACTAATCTTACTTTCTGTCTTGTGACCTCCCAAAGTGGGCCAAGAGCAGGATGCAGAAGGATGAGATATGGTGGTCCGGAATCAATATATTTGTCATTACCTTCAATCTGGATAATATGAAAGAGAACACAATAAAGTGAAATAGCAGACATTAACCGGCAACCAAAAGGAACATATAAACATTTTCCCCTTTTTGTTAAGTGATAATAATAAGTGAAAGCTAAACACATACACTTGGGCTTTAGTTTAAACAGAGACATCCACCACATTCAATTGGGATGAATTGGGCTTTAACATTGCAGAGATGCAATAGGACTTACCACAGGAAGTTTAATGTCACATTGCGAAAGAAGATCATAGGCATTCCGGAGGATATCCAAAAAAGAACCATCTGGAGTCTGCACATATATCATACTACACAAATTAATGTTGCATAGCTATAATCAGGCACCAGTAAACAGATAAGAAAAAAGACATCTATGACCCAGATAAAACCTAGCATTTCACAAAGAAAATCCAATATCGGATTTTTTTCTTCATTTGTCGAGAAAAAGGAAGCATAAAACAAATAACCAGAAAACTATAACCTGGTGCAAAGACATGTCTGCATGTTTCCTCTTTTTCTTAGCAGAGGAAGTAACCCTTCTTCGTTCATTATACACAATAAAGGTATCCAGCTTATCTGCTGATATGTGTTGCCAAGATGATCAGTACAACCATAATGATAATGCAGAACCAACATGATAAGTCGAATAAATAAGAACACAGGAAATATTATACCTTCAACACCCTGATAGCCTCTAGATAAAAATGTATTAGAAAAATTTTCCGCAATATTCTGCATAATGCATTCCAGCCTACCACCAGAGACACTACAAGTAAAAGATTGTATGCCCTTGTTAATGGCATCACCGCTAAAAACTGATATATTAATACTGCATAGATCAATTCACTAATTTATCCAAACAATTAGAGAAAAATGAATGAAAGCACATACCAAAATCAGCAAAACAACAAATCACTAATAGGTACACATTTACCTTTAGGTTAAAGAAAGTTGTCAGTAAGTCTCAAGATTGTCAATTGATTCAAGTTGTAAATCTTACTATTCCAAACCCATGAAGGAAATTAAAACCGAATCACATATAAAACATACCTAATCTAATAGTTGGACTCAACTAAGAATGAACACTAAGAATGAACACATGCAACCCAAAAAAGTAAATTTTTTATAAGTAAATGGTTACACAGGATGTGCACCCAAGGTCCTTCTCAAAATAAAAATCTTAGCTCCAATGGAGTAACTTCAACCCCATCAAAACATTGATGAGGAACAACAATCGCAGTTAAATACATGAAATAAGAATAGTGAAATATGGAGCACCAGTCAAAATTCATCAAAGAAGGCATGTACCTGTGGCAGTTTCCATATTGATCAACATACGTAATTGGCTTCTTTACATTAAGAACCATGCCCGGTAAACTCTTTTCGTCATTACTCGATCCAACTAACTCTGCAGAAGGTAAATCCACATAAAGAATGTTTGTATTGGCAGGGACCTCTTCCTGCAAACTTAAACACAACGAAAAAAATTGGTAAGGAGCATTTTCTGACATCTTGAGCTTAAAATAACATATATTTTTATAAGTAAAAGGTTTTTTTCTTTTTTATAAGTCAGCTTAAAATAATATATTAAAAGAAACTTATAAAAAAAACATATTAAAAGAAAATCCAATGGAGATCAAAGACCAGAAAGATTATGAAGAAGTATTAACTAGGAGAGGTATAATGTTGGAAGAGGAGATATACACAAAACTAATCAATAATCCAGAAACAATCCTTTTTCATATAAGCCATGTATTCATTGGAGATATGAACTCCAATATATACAGTGAGTATACGCATCTTTATTTAACCCCAAGTTTCTTTCTTAATCACACATACATAGCACATGAGGGAAATAATCAGAAAGATAGTAGAAAATCCTAAAGAGAGTACTGGCAGAATTATGTAGGCAAACCCTTAAAAGACAAAAAACAAAAACAATTTTCCTTCAATTACTCCATGAAGATTCCTGTCCTATAAATAACACACGATGGAAAAGGAAAATCCAAGCTCAAATTAACTTTGAACTTTAGGATTACACGGATTTCCCTTGTTAAAGTGACCAAAATAATGTTAGTTAAGAGTTTATATATTAATGAAATATGAATACAGAGGGGATTCATCTGACAATTAAAAGTTGCAGGCCTAGGCAGAAATATGAAATGTAATGTAAGTGGTGAGCATATGCGGCTCTTATGTTGACTTGCAGCATGGAGAACATCAAACTGGATCATATAAAATACATCTACTTCAAGTGACATATAACTGAATACCTGTTAGAAGAAAGATGTCCACTGGTGATTCCAAACTTATCGAATTCAGTGTACTCAATGCATGATATACCATATGCCCACTTCCCATCAAGATTCTTCTTCTCAATTAGAACATTAACTCCTTCTGTAGCCCCCAAGTTTCGCTTGCAGGATGCAAACCCAAGTTTCTGTTGCAAGTACATTTAAAAAGATAAAGATCTGTGTGGACTTATCATATGCTCAGAGACGCTCATCTCGATAAGATTACTGAACCCATCCAAGTCACTTTACAATATCAATAATATTTTTTTGAAGTTTTATTCTTTCTCCTTCAAGTATTTTATCTGGGAAACATTACTTTTGCATGAACAAAGGTGCATATATCTATGTCAAACACAGTTAGTTATACATTATCAAACAATTAACTAAACAGAAGTTTCACATGACTGGGAAATTATTAATATTACAAAGATTATGAGTCATATTCTTATATGACAAAACCTTTCCTTTCTTTAACCACACATTTAAGAAGTTTCATATGCAAGATAAGTGTTGGCACGTGTCAAACAGAGCTATAAGCAGGGCCATACTGCAGCCAACAATCAAATGAGGTGCCCTTACTACATAAGCTAACCAAATTTGGCATAATTAATGTCACGATTCTTATAGGTGATACAAACAAGAATTACATGACATACAGGAAACCAACCTGCAGCCCAACTAGTCATTGTGTACCCTGATGACAATGAAGGACATCAAGCAGTAAGGGACACCTTTATTTTTTGTCTTCTCATTCATTTCTTTTCATTTCAACATTCCCACCAAGCCCTTAAAATAATATTGAGTGAACTAATAAACATATTACTAGTAATTTTGGACACAATTTGTAATCCTCCATGACATTGAGTTTTCTGAGATATCTACAAAAAATAAATACTTCAACATATTAATGAACAAAATAATACCAGCATACCATTGTGTTAGTGCCACAAGACAAAAGGATAATACAATCAGAACTTCAAATGGAAGCATACCTTTCCATGGTGTAGACCAATCCCAGCCAATGCCAAGAGGGTCAAATCCGTAGCAGCCACAACGTTACTGCATTGTCACCAGTATCAGTGCTACATTTAGAGACCCGTCACCAGATTCTGGAATCCAAACAAAATAAGGGACTTCAGTATACCAGAAATAGCTACCTGACTTGTCGGACAGTTGCACCTTTTCTTCCATGATCATAAAACCACTGAAAGATGCCTTTGTCATTAGCGAGTTTCCATATCACACCATGGCCACCGGGCTTGCATACAGGCGCAAATGGCTTTGAGACCAGCCATTGACCATCTTCAGCACTAATAGCTGGAACGAGAGGCTGCAATTCACAAACTTATGATTAACTGGAAAATAATATTCATTAATGAAACCAAGGAAAATCCTTCAAAGAGAAGTAATAGTAGTAGATAGTAGAAGACATCATATTAGTTTTCCAATTAAAACCTGTTCAAATAGTTGGAAACTTGATCGACCTCTTCCAAACCATCTGAGTCGTTCACAAAGAGAAGTGATGCGTTCATGATTGTTCTTTGCTGAACTTGTCATGATTGCGACAGGAGTGACACATTGCTTTCCATACATTTTGAAGTACAGAAATTCTCTAGCCTTGCAATTGTTAAATTAAACATGGATATCATTATTAATATATTATATAATGTCATCATCCAAAACTGGAAACTTTGGTGCTAGTATTATTCTTGTCAAGCATCAAAGTTATAAACAAATGTTTCCTGGCTTCACAAGCAGAGATTGCATACCTGAAGATCTCTTATAAGACCTTCCAATAAAGTCCGTCCACAATAAGGAAGCATTGCAGCAGGAAGACATTCACCTGTGTCAGGATCAACCAAACCAAGCCTGTCTGCAGAGCCACCCAGAGGATAAATTTCACCTAGGTCTGGCAAACCCTAAAAAGGATAAGATCTAATTACTCAAGAAAACCTGCTGACACACCTTCAGCTAATATAACAAAAACTATGAGGTACTAACCTCAATTCCCCACAAAGCTGCTTGAGATGCATATTCTGTATTCTGAGAAAGGTCAAGTACATTAGGAGAATGAATTTCTAAAAACTGACACTTCATTGATTCATTTACACGCTGGGACCGATTTGTAGTCTGCTTTTCGAATCTTGACTGAGCAAGGAGCTCCAGGACAATTATCTGATATCTGCAGCAAATACATCATAAACTGCTTGATATATTTCAACTCCACAAGAACACTAGCAAAAGGGAAATTATATTGCACGTGTCAAACTACATGAAAAACCTTCAATCAAAAGTTTCAATTCAAAACAAATGGATCTGCAATTAATTACAACAGAATTTTTCTGGCAAGTTTAAAGGGATTTGAATTTCCAATTTATTTACGAGGTATAGCCAATAACATTTAATTTCCTTACTCAGCACAATAATAAAAAATATTATCCCTACAATAACTAAATATTCTCTTAACTCCACGTGCATTGAGACTCTTGAAAAACCCGCCTACACCCAGCATAGCAGTAACAGTATGTCATTCTTCTTCACTGCAAAAATAGCCATTAGCCAATACACATCAAAACAAAACACATGAGCTCAAATATCCCAATCCCAACATTTAACACACTAAACAAAAATGGTTTGAATCATTCATGATTCAGTTAAATATTCCAACTAAGTTAAAAGTTTGCTAAGACAACCGTTTTCAACTGTTCTCTGTTGACATAAAGTTGTAAACCCAATGCAGGTTTTTGTCCCTACTTGGTTTAGATTGTAGATAATTAGAAGAATCAAATAATAGCCGTATTATTCACTATTCCCCTCACTGCAAACTCATCATCAACATGTAGTAATTCCTCTGACTTGCTCCAATTCAATCCAATTCAATTCAACAATTACATCTAAAACTACATAAATGAGCTCCATAACCCTATCCTAAACACTGAAAGCACCAAATTCGACATTTACATTATAAAACAACACAATCAATGCCAAATGCATTGCAAAGCATAGCTTACCCAATAATTCCTCCAATGCAATCATAAAACTGCTCAATCTCTCCCAAAGTCTTCAACAATTTCCTCAAGTCACCAACCTCCCTCCTCTCCAAGAGGAAACCGTTTCTCTTCCCCAAATCCTCACCAGCATTATTCACGTCCAGTCTCTCAATCATCTCAACCAAAGCATAAAGCGCGCTCTTCAACGAACTCCTCACCGAATCCTCCTCTCTCTCCACGAACTCCTCACCATACCCCGGACTAAGCACGTGCTCTTGCCCCGCCGCAACCAAACACTTCACCAAAAACAACTCACCTGAATCCAAATTAAGCGAAGCTAAAACCCTAGCGAAACCGTGTTTATGTTCACTAAAGAAGGCTTTAACTCTCGAGTCAGTGTCAATCACCAAGTGCTTCAGTTTCAGGTCCTTTGAAACGGTGAGTTTCGAGCGGAGAGCCTTGAGCCGAGCGATTTCTCGCTGGAAATCGAAGTCCGGCGCTGGAGGCGCGTACTCCACAGGCGCCGTGGTCACGCGCGTGACGCGAAAACATTGTTGTTGTTCTAGTGGTGATGATGACGATGACGACGATGATAGTGACGATGACGACGATGATAGTGACGATGACGACGAAGAAGACGAAGAAGAGAAAGATAGAGATATGAGAGGATTTTTGAAATGGAGAGAGCTAAGAGAGTGAAATAAAGAAGTTTTTGACTTGAAAGAGAAGAGGAAGTGCTTGTTCTGGTGAAGAACGGGACTTGACTTAGCCATAGAGAACAAAGCCTACGGAGAGAGAGGATAGAATTCGCAGGGAAATGAAGGGAACGAGAAGCTAAGGGAACGAGAAGCGAAGGGAAAGAACTGGCAGGGACGTGAAGGGAATAAGAAGCGAAGGGAAAGAATTTGAAGGGAAAAGAAAGGAAGCAGGAAACGAGAGAGAGACAGAGGGATAAGAGGAGATGCTAGAAGGATATACCGAGGCTCTAAAAATGGAGCTGTCAGTATGGCTGTGAGTTTGGGAAAGAGTTTGGCAAAAGAGATGCTCGAGGGATATACTCAAGACTCTAAAATTGGACTAACCGTCAGTATGGGGCCCGTTTGAAAAAGTTTTTGTCTACATAGAATAGAAAGAGTTTTTAAAAATGAGTTTAATTGGTTTTTTTTTTAAATTATTGTGCGATAAAATTTTATTATTATAATTTTTTAAAAAGTAATTGATAGGAAAAGTTAAATTTTTTCTTAAAAGTAAAGGTGGTAAGTTTTTAAAATATGTTTGATGAGATAATTTTTTAAAATTTTAATGAATTTTATATAAAATCAAAATTGTTCTAATCACATTTCACTAAATTTCAATTATCTTTTGCATATTCAAATTATCTAAACTCTTAATCTTTATTTTTTTTTGTTGAAACAATAAATTGAAACAATAAGCTCAACCATAAAAATGGTACTTAAAAAAAACGATTAAAAAAAACAAAAATTATAGATATTTTTTATTTTATTATTAAATAATAACTGATTTTATTAATATAAAATTGTTAAATATTATTAGATAATAAATAATTTTTTTTATTGTTAATAAAAAATACTCATTAGTAAAAAAAATAATTCATTAAAACTGTATACTTTGAACCATATCTATTTTAATAATTTTACAGATTTATACTATAATTAATATTATAATTATCAAATATTATTATCAATCACAACATTTTTACTGCATTTATGCAAAACAGTATATTAAACTCTACACTAAACTTTTAATAACAACATTTCTCACATTTGATATCAACACTCTCAGAATACTTTCGATACCAACACAACTTCAATGTCTGCATGTGTATACGTGTCCTAAAACCTCATCTGAGGAGTAGTTTTGGATTGGTTGGCTGAAGGTATACTTCGGCTTAGTTCACACTTTTGATCCTCAACGTAGGGCGCTTTTTCAATTTGTTCCCACTGATGGGACCAATTACTGGCGGTAATAACGGTTAATAATTTACTATTTAACAATTCGTGATGGTTGAGAATGTAGTGGGCAGAGAATCCCGTCTTGTTTTCCACAACCTTATTTTTCGATTGATATACAAAATGAATCTTGCCCATTTCTTTTTTTTTTTTTTCTCATATTCATATAACAAACATATAATAAATAATAAATGAATATTTTTCGCAGGAATTATCTCAATTCTCAAGTGAAAAGGGGCGTATTTTTCTGTTTTAAGAAAAAGAAAATCTTATCTATCAAATCGTTATACATTTCAATTTGAATGGGCTGGGATGAATGTTAATATATATAATGCTGGCTTAAATTTAAAATTGTACTTTAAAAGACTTTTGATTTTTATACCCAAATGGCCCTACACACAGATTTTGGGGGGTTGAAAAGCTCATGATAAGGCCTAATCAAGTAAAACGGGCGAATGTCTATTGGGCTGGGCGGTTGCAATGGATATTGACAATAATCAATACCAGAACTCCTTACAATAGGGAATAGATGTGGGCTTAGGCTATCAATACCAGAACTATCGTACAAAATTATGAATCTACTCTTCCTATTTTGAAAGTGAAATTATTTTATTTATATGTATTTTTTAATTTAATATAAATTATCTAAATCGATCTTTTTCCATCTAATATTAATATTGCGGTTAAAAGAAGTCTATGTCAACGTCATATAAGCATTGATTGGATATCACTTATCGATTTTTTGAAAAACAAGATATGGTTTTAATTTAATAAATGGAATTCAAAGCAAAGTGTTAATTAAAATAAAATGTGTGTTACTGGAACCATAAAAGTCAGGGTATTATTTGAATCCACCACAATAAAGTCTCATTGACATAATAGTGGACGAAAAAATGGATTTCGATCGACATTAAGTGCTTGTGAATTTTCTACCATTTGATGTTTTATATGGCCTCTATATAGATTTTAGTTAATAACTTGACGGAATCATCGATAGAAATGATAAGCAAACTTGATGGAATCATGGATGGAAAAGATTGATTGGGATTATTTTTAAAGTTTATGTATTAAATTAAAACAACTGAACGTACAAATAATAAAATACAATTAAACTAACAAAGATAAATAAATATAGAAACGCATATGTATGTCATGAAAATCAAGCGTATCAATCACTGGAACAAATAAATGGAGAAAAGATTATGAAGAGAATTAAAACAATTTGGAATGGTTTTTCTGATATCTTTCATGTACTCTTGAATTTTGATATATTTACATACGAGTCTCTTTTGTATTTTATGTATAAACCTTGGTTATAATAAAAATAAATTAAATATGAATGATAAAATCAAACTTCAATATTTTGAAAAGGTGATCTTTTATTTACAGGTGATAAGTCTGTTTCCACGACATTTGTTAACATAAAAGAAAACTTTAAATACTTAAAATTTATTTTACAAAAAATTTGGCGTGAAAACAGACTTATTTTTTTTAAGAAATAAACCTACCCTCATGGAATTTTGGCACCTATATGTCAGATTTCTCCTCTCTTGTTTAGTAGATTTTATGAGGATTTATGGTTTTTATAAAAAGAGAAGTGATGCCAAATATTAAAAAAAAAAGGGTTTTTAAGCATAATCCAAAGTTGAAAAAGAAGTTTTTAAAATCTGAATTTGTGTCAAAATAATCGTTTTCACAACTGCTTTACAAACACAAAACTATTTTTAGCTATACAACTATTTTTTTATTTCTTAAAAGTGGTGAAATACAAGTACAATCATACAATTATGATTCAATCACAACTCTATAAATCCTATAGACAACAAACTTTCACTATAAATAACTCATTTTTAGTGGAAAAATAACCCACACTTAAAAGTGGTGGGAAACGAATATGAGATTTTGTTGTCCTAAATTTTAACCATAATAATTAAGCTAAAACCTCATCAGTCTATACAGCTATTTTTCAAATACTATTTCAAAACTGTTTTGATAGTTATAAATCAAAACTACAACTAGGTCATACAATACTTATAGTATAATTGGTAATCAATCACTACTCATGAGTCTTACCGCTAAAGATGAGATCCCAAATTCAAATCCCTCACTCCTATTTAAAAGGTTGCTCTTTAATTTATGAATTTTAAATGCATGTACTTGCAATATTTTAAGTTAGTTAAAACACTTAAATATATTTTAAAAACTAAAGCTTTTATACTAATATTTATGTTGATGAATTAATTTAATTTTCAAAACTTGTGGATTTAAAATACATTTTAAAAATATAATATTTCAAATTTACAAATTTTTTAGACTTGAATAGCTTCCTAAAATTAAAAAAAATTGATAAATTTTTAATTTTATTCAAACCATTTAAATTAACTTCATATACAAATAAATTCATTTCAAATTAATGTTTCCAAATAAAGTATATTCTATTGATTTCTACATACTCCTAATCTCCATTGGTTCCTTACTTTCTCTGCCAATTCCAATCAATGCAATATCATCAAACATAACTGCTGTTTTCGCTTTCGGTGATTCCACGGTGGACTCAGGCAACAACAACATTCCCATAATTTTCCAAAGCAATCACCCACCTTATGGCCAAGATTTCCCTAACAAAATACCCACTGGAAGGTTTTGTGATGGGAAGCTAACAACAGATTATATTGTCTCCTCTTTAGGCCTAAAAGATACTTTACCAGCGTACCTTGATCCGACGGTAAAAGATAATGAGTTGTTAACCGGCGTAAGTTTTGCTTCTGCCAGTACATGTTTAGATGATTTGACTGCGGATATACCACATGTTTTGCATATGGAAACTGAATTGGAATACTTTGATGAAAAAGTGAAGAGGATTTTAGAAAAGATTAGGGGAAGAGGAAGCTAATCGGGTGATTAATGACGCGTTATTTGTGATTAGTGTTGGTACTAATGATATGGTTTTTAACTTCTATGATACACCGACGAGGAAAATTATGTTTTCAGTTTCAGGGTACCATGATTTTCTGCTCAATAAACTTGACAATTTCATTCAGGTATACTTAAGTTCTATCTATTTTTCATTTTCTTTGTTTGATGAAATATTCATTAATGGACAATTAAGTTCAGAGATTTGAATGTGGTGCAGGGAGTCCAACATCAATGGCTGGATTCTTTTTTCTTTTTTCTATGATATTCTCCATATTTAACTGCGGTTCATGGTAAAAGAGGCTTTATAATGCCGGGACACAGCGGTTCATGGTGGCTGTACTTCCGCCCATCGGGTGTCTGCCTGTTCAAGTGACACTTCATAGCGTCATGCCAAGCGAAACCATGTTTCGACATGTGTATTGACGGACAGAACAACGATTCCAAACTCTACAACCAAAAGCTCTTAACCCTAACCTTTAAGTTACAAGCTAAGCTTCAAATTGCTAAAGTCATATATTTTGATATCTATGATCCCATTATGGATACGATTAACAATCCAGCTAAATACGGTGAGCAACTTAATCTCACTTTTTAACACTCTTATCTTTTAAGTTACATTCCTAACGTGTTTTGTAGTTTCAGTTTTTGAGTTTTTTTTTTTATTAAAGCTTATGCTTACATTATTGATTTGATTACAATATAATATCACAAAAACATCACATAACTCAATTTACAATATTATCATATAGCCCGCTTAAAGTAGAAGAAGCAATCAACATATAAAATGGACAAACAACTCACACATCAATTTTATTCGAACCTTAAGACTTAGCTTTGATCTTTTTACCATTGAATCAAAACATCATTGATCGGTAGTTAAAAAGGTTTTTGAAACAGTTTTGAGAAAAACAACGGCATTTGAAAATCTGTTTGTTAGCTTTTGATTTTTCTTAGTTTTTTTTTTTTTTTTGTATGTTTGAGCTTAGTTTCTGTTTTTAGGAAATACAAACCATTTTAGAAACTATACCGACCAACAAGAGCTCCTGGAGTAATTAATTTTATGTACATGGTTTCCTCTAAGTATCTTGATTTTGATTCTCTGGATATGTGATATTTTGCAATTAGGATTTGATCAAACACTTCGAGGATGCTGTGGAACAGGGATAATTGAGACGGGTCCACTATGCCACTTTGTTACCCCAATGTGTATGGACGCATCAAAGTTTCTGTTCTGGGATGCTGTGCACCTTACACAAGCAGGATACTCGATTCTTGCTAATACGTCTGGAAATAATTTACTTCTTGGCTTAATTGATTAATTAGATTCAGCTAGATAGTTATAAACTTAATAGTATTACTTAGTTATAGGGAAATTTGATATACTTTTTCTTCAACTAGGATTTTAGGAGTTAGGACCTTGAAAATTACTATGAAGCATTTTGGATGATTTTTGCGGATAATATTTGATATTTGATTCTAAGCATTTATGTCCCGCATAATTGACTGGGGAGGAGATTGAGACACTACAAGATAATTGACATTTGCCGGCGCTTCATTTCCTGCGCTTCACAAAAACGCCGCAATATATTAACCGCCAGTGTTTTTTTTTGTGAAGCACCGCAATATTCAAAGAACATATAACGGAACTTCAAAACGCCGTTATATGCGAATTTTATTACATATTGCAGTGCTTTATATGCTCTTTTGCATATTCCTGCACTTCAAAGCACCAGAATATGCTCATAGACTACACTTATTATCAGCATTCAGTTCATCCTTACCGCGCTGTTTCCCCAAAAAAATTAGGTCTGCGCGCCCTTAGCATCGTTCATCACTCATAGATTTGTAGCTTGTTATTTCCTCAAGTTTTCTTTATCTCTTCTCTAATCAAAAGATATTTCCATAAGAATCAGCAAGTACTTAAGGTGAGTTACTGTTTATCTCTTCTTTAATCACGTTTTTGGGTTCTTGCAATAGAGTCTGACTTGTTGTATTCAACAGCTCTGCTCTTTGTTTTAGGTACGAAAGGTGTTTTTTGATCTCTTTCACTGTTACTGTACTCAGGTATTTTTGATTTCAAGTGTGATTGTAAAATAATTTTTCAGACTACATTCCATTACTTTGTTTTGTATGAATTTTATATGTTAACTATAATTGTTTTTTTGTGTAAATAAGATGAATTTGTATTGATATTTGAATTTTTATGGATTTGATTGTACATTTTATATATTGAAGAACATTTGAATTTTTATGGATTTTTTGGTTCATTTTATTTATTGAAGGGTGAATAGTATTGATATTTAAACCAAAATAATGTAAAACAAACCCACTCTATTGCGGCACTTAAAAGTGCCGCAATATGCATAATATGTCCACAATATAGCAGCGCTTCTAAGCACCGATATATTATGGCGTTTAAAAGGGCTTAAATATACCGGTACTTAGAAGCACCGCTATTTTGCTGCGCTTAAACGGGCCGAAATATACCGGTGCTTCTAAGCACCGGTATATTTCGGCACTTAAAAGCACCGTAATATAGCGGAGCTTAGAAGTGCCGAAAAAAATGCATATTGCGGCGCTTTCTTTAAGCGCCGTTATTGGCGCTTCGACACCACACATACTGGCGCTTTCCATAAGCGTGGAAAGCGTCAGTATTGCATATTGCGGCACTTTAAAGCAGCAAAATATGCTAAAAAAAGCGTCGGCATTTGTCTTTTATCTTGTAGTGAAACTTACCTGAAAATGAGATTCCAACATGTTTGATTGAGTATTATGTCTGCCCAGTTTCTCTCCTTGATATTTTTTTTCCCCAGAAGTCTCTCTCTTTGATAAAAACAAATAATTTCGATGGTAAAATTGTTTTTTTGTTTCGTTTTTATCATCAATATTTTAATTTAATTTTATCATAAAAAATATATGTTATACCACAAATGTATAAGAAAGACAAATCATCTTTTTTTTCCCAAGGTAGATAAACTCCACCTAAAAAGAAAGTTCAAGGAGAAAAAAGTTTCTAAGATTTACTTTGTTAAATATATATTGACTAAATCCAAATTAATTACAAAAATTATAATTGTTGAATCATACAATGCAATTTTAATTGTAGTTACCTTCTCAATCAATATGTAGTTATGAAAATTAGTAGGAGATTGTTGTGGTATAAATTAGGAAAGGAAACTTCTCATCCCACATTGTTGAGAAATCAAGAGATCTTGTCGTCAACCCTTTCCATGTGAGGCACTTGTTACAGGGAAAAACCGTTCGGCCCAACGAGCCAAAAACAAACAATATCTATAAATAAGGAATGTGACCAAGTGTAATACTCGTGTTCTTAAATTATGGGTAAAGAAGTAATTTAATAAATATGACATAAAATTAAAATAATATATATACACGAAAGATTTAGTATTGAATAAAATAATTCTTTTGAAAAGAAAAAAAATAAATCTGGCGTAGTCCAGAAGAAGAAAGAAGGAAGAAAAAAAATCTCTTTAAAAAAAAGGGAGAAAACGTGACAGTATGTGGCAACACTTGTTGCCAAGTGAAAATTGGAGGATTACATGCTTTACACATAGCAATTTAGTGGCAGCTTGAGAGTTTGGGGTGAGGGGGGAGCTGTAGAGTTGATTTTTTTTATAAATAGTTTAGTTTTTTTTCTTTTTTTTATTTCTTACCAAATCATGTTTGTTTCTTTATTTTATAATTCAAACTACTCTATTTCTTTAAACACTTGGGGATTGAAAAGAAGGTTGAAAGAGTAAAATTTTGAAGGAGTTTACAGGAGAATTTCATAGAGAATCACGGGAAGCTCTAAGAAAAACATAAGGTAATAATGTGAAGTTTATTTTTGAAATTTAGCATATGTGAAAATTCTGTGAATTCAAAATGAGAATTTTCAAAAGGTGTAAATTATGAAGAATTGAAGAATAAATTAGAAATTTAATATAAATATTATGTCAGGTGTTGACGATCAGCAACCAGGGGAAATTACTGAGAGGAGCAGGAAAGGCAAAGAGGTGATCCACGAGTAGCCCTAAGTGCTACGTGGCGAGTTAGATTTACTTAAAGTAATTAAGATAAATATGAAATATGTAATGATAATATTAGAATAAATTATTAACTTATGCTTTGGTGATAGATGAAAATCGATTGATAGGTATGATAGGAATAGTGGATGTGTAGAGAATTATTTTATGAGAAATAATATTTTTGGAATAATAAGTTGATTTAATAATAAAAACGATAAATGAAATTCTTGATGAGCTATGGTTGATGTTTTGATACGATTTATGTGGAGATGAAATTTAGTGGATCTTGACAAGCTATGATTGATGAATTGATGTGATTTATGAGAAGAGAAATTTAGTGAAATTTGTCAAATAATAATTTGAGAATAATCAAGATAGCTAATTTAAATATTTGAATTCATGTTTGTTTTTATGTTATTGTTCATATGCATATTTCATATCATTGTTCATATGCATATGCATGAAATAAAAGAACTGGGAGAAGACTGGTCTACTTGAAAAACCGTGACAGCCGGTATATGCTGGAAATAAATGAAAACTGTGACAGCCGATATATGATGGAAATAAAATAACCGGGAGGGGGCCATTCTAAGATAAAAACATGTCGACATGTGGGAAGATGTTCCCTAATAATAATTCATGCATTGCATATGTTTTAATTATTGATTGCATTACTGAAATGCTGAAGTGTTGTTTGTTATTGTAAATTTATTTATAGATGAATGAATCTCACAAAGAGACAGTTATGGTGAAAAAGAACACAGAGAAGTATGATTTGATAAGCCGTCTAAATAGTAGACTTTATGCTGTGAATCTCATAACGAGGTAATTATGAGATAATTGACGGTCTTAAGGTGAACCAATATATAAGAAGAAGAGATTGATAGAGAATGTGACTTATGGTATGTGTAGTGATAGTAGAATACTATTATCAAGTTGTATGAAATATAAATGATTAAGTATTGAAAGACCATTTATATAAATTGAATACTTCTAGTAAATTTTATTCACTGAGCTTGTGAAGCTCATCCCTTATTGTACAATAATTTCAGGTAGCAAGCAGGGCAAATAGTTTGGTGAGTTGAGGTTCAGACGAAATCATTATCTATAAGCCACGTACGTGTCCACATCCTCAGACTAATGAGAAAAATAAAATAAAAAATTATTTGTAAATATTCATGCATTTTACGTTGTATATAATGTTTAAGTCAATATCAGAATGATGTATCTCCCCTGTTGAAGGTTGAGAATTGATATAAAAATTTCTATTGGTGTTATTTTTATTGTTGCATATATGTGTCGTGCTAGGATTTTCAAAACGTGATGACACCATCTCGGGGGTAGTCAACCCAGGATGGGTCGTTATACCAAGTAAGGGAGTAGCCCTTCCATGTGCTCCTGAGGTGGCTTATAAATTAAGGGAAAACCCTATTGAATGAGTTTCTAAGGTTTATGTAGAAGGAGTTTTGATTCAAAATAAATTAAAATGAGTTCTAATTAATTGAAAATGATTCCAATTATAATTATATAAAAGTAGCCTACATCCAGATTAGTTTAAACATAAGGGTCACACACAAAAAAGGCAATGTGTAATCAAGAAATTACTATTAATTGAAAATGATCCCACTTATAATTACATAAAAGTAGCCTACAACCATATTAGTTTAAATATAAGAGATCACACATAAAAAAGGCAATGTGTAATTAGGGAAATACTATAGAGATTTGGTTTGTAGTTAATGGTTAGTTGTACTAAATCCTAACACTATAAATAATTTATGAGTGTACAGAAATTTGCTTACACATAATTTTTCTTCTTTCATAAAAATGAGAGAGCTAATTGAGAGAGAAATCCTAATTCGGGATTTTCTCTATGGACTATCTTTAGAGATCACATAGTTTTTTTTATTGTTTTGAATTCAAGAACGCGAAAGAATTTGGATTTGGGTGTGTTGGATAATTCAGCTACAACAAATTTAGGAAGTCTAGAACATAATGAATCAAAGGTAACGATTCTATCCTTGAATGTTTTTGTTCAATACATGTTCTATGTAAATCGTAAAGTGATTAGGGTTTACAAGAATCAATGAAATTTTTTAAAATTTCGCTTTGTTTTCTACATTGATCTCCTTCGTTCTAGCCCCAAGCCTATAAGCACCAGAAATGCTTGCAGCCCAAAGCTATTAGCCCGAAGGCCAGTAGAAACTTGGGCAGCATTAGCTATTGGCCCTACAACAAATAGTCATGCATCAATAAGATAGCCACCACCAACAAGGCCTTTGTCAATGTTCCATCTTTCTTTGCCACAAATTGGTGGTCGTTCAATCATCAATATAGAAAGTCTGCTTTTTGCAAGTAATGCTAAGAGGTACAATCAAATGCTGAGTGACACTAATCATGTTTCTTAAATCAATTCAAAAGCTGATGTGTAAAAGAAGATATCAAAATGACATGAGTTGGGATGTGCTAGAAATATGTGAATGTTTTTGAGAAATAAGTGAATGTTTTTGGGAAATAGGTTGACATTTTTGGGGAATTTTAATTTTGGGTTTGAACTGTTATGTTTATCTAAGTTTCAGATTATGGTTTGTAACCGTTAAGCTTTGGTTAGTTTTGGTTGATGTTAATGGTTGAAAACATGATTGAAATATATTGTTTGTAATGGTGTTTTAATGTCAATGCTGATTAGCTGCTTTTATAACAATATTTTTTTGCTTTGGTTACACAATTTGGATCGATTTTGTTGGATCGTCTTGAAAGTATGGAATGACTGGATTTGTTGGTTTACTTCCAAAACGGGACATGATTTTACATGTATTTAATGATATATTTAGTCTTGTGCGTAATGGATTTGGACAGCGGAATTGATAATCTGATGTTAAGATAAAGAATTCAATTTCGTTTTCCAAATCTATTACACTATTCCATTATCCAATCCGTTGCAGTTTCATCGACTCCGCCATCAATTCCATTGAGCACATTGAATTCATTATTCAATTTCACTAATCTACTGGTTGATATTGTCATTTTTATCAGTGCATTACTATTTAGCTAAACATGGTATGATTTTGCATGTATTCACAATGAAAATTGACTTGAAAGACATGACAATATGTACTCGGTGAACAATATTCAAAATTAAACTAAAAACGTTTTCATATATAATTATAGTACATCATTCAACAAAGATAGTAAAAAGGACTACAATCTCCCATTCTTACTAACAAGAACATGCCCCTATTCTAATTACATACACAAATTATAACTAAACCATTTAGTACAATATGAAAAACAGAATTGCAATAACCATCCATGATGAACCCAACAACAACTACTACAACCTCTATCTCTTGCAATGAAGCTTCAATAGGTCCTGCAATTTTGTCGTGGTCTCGTACAATTTGGGCAATAATTCCCACGATCGTAAATAGGTGGATCAAACCAATTGAAAAATCCACAATCAACATTGCATTGCAAAAACAATAAATTAATGCAACCAAATTAGCAAAGCACTTATGACATAGCCCAGAAAAGTAAGATCAATGAAACAACAAAAGCAAACCCCTTAATTCGAGCTTTAATAGAAACATCTCCCTAGACTCTCAACCATGCTCAATGTCCTCAATCGACTTAACTTACCACAGTAGTATAGCCCCCAATTCTAGTCAAAAACTTTCTTCTGCCTCTCTTTTCTCATATCTCTTTGTTGCTCTATTTTGACCCTGGCAAATGGGTCTTCGTCATTAAGCATAGAGGTAGGGAAGGGTTAATATAGCATAAAGGTTTAATAGCTAGTGGACGATCGGATTTCAGACACGCAGACGACTAAAAATCAAGCGAGAAAATGGTAGGAATAGGAAAAAATTACGCAAGTGAACTTGGACTATCGATTTTGCCCTTGTTTGGGAGGCTGGTATACCTTTCACGAGCCCTCATCATGCTCAATTTGGACGAAAGTCTTAATTAGTTTGAAATAAATCGTTCAAGGTCAAATTGACAAAATGATGAAACCTTGGGATTAAATTTATTTTTTCCCTAGAAAATAAGAATATTGACTTTTTCGTCTCCTTTACCTAGCGCAGTGGTGAGAAATACATTTCTCTTTATACTTATGGGCAGGGGTTTGAACCCTCAACCTCAAGCATCTCTAATGATGAAGTAGGTGCCAACTAGCTTAATTAATTGGTAGAGTCATTTGTTATTGTACAGGGATCAAACCAAACTCACACATGAGAGGGGAGGGATAAGGGTTGGGAGACAGTTATCTCCCGTTGTGTAACCTAAATTTTTTAAAAGAAAAATATATATTCCTAATGATAAAAAGTAAGATTGACTTTTTCCTTCATGTGTTTAGTCGAAATGATGAAAAATTAGAAAGAAAGAAAATAGTTCTCTATTCCTCGTTTGGTAAAATGGAAAAATTGAAAGAAAGCAAAATGCAAATAGTATCATTTTCTCCATTGCACCTCTCATAACGTTAATTCGAGGGATAATATGAAGATAAATGGGTAAAATAATAATATAATCTCTTTTATCTCTTGTTTTACACTATTCAATCCTCCAAATTTGGTAGGATTAGGAATTGTACATATTAGAGGAAAAATTAAGTGCGTGTTTATATGTGGAAAATGTTTTCCATTTTACTTAAAACTTTCTTCAATAATTTACACATTCTTAACATGGTTTGGAAAACACCACTTGTTTTCAATATAATCTTGGAAAAGATAGAAAACAAAAAAAAACATTTTTCATGTTTTCCAATTTTATGTTGAAAGGAAAAGTGTTGTTTTCTAAACTATGATAAAAATGTGCAAATCGTGTAAAAATCACTAGATGCCAATAAAAAAACTTTGTAAACTTACAATAGTTATTATACAATTCTATTTAGAGTAGCTAAAGCCTAAAGGGAATAAAAATTCCTATAAATCATGTATTTTGAACCTTAAACAAATCCTTTGGAAAACTCATAGGCTCTAAACTTAAAATATATATGTAGTTGTAATTTGTAATCTCAATCCTTTGATAATTTTCCTTGACATGATTCAAATGTGACTAGTCTGAAAAACTTATATATATGCTACATCCAAGATGATAAGATTAAAAATAGTACTATAAAATGAGAAAAAAAAATTTGTTGTCTGTTTCCAGCAATGTAGTTTCAGAGAACATAATATAAAAGATTTTTATTGTAGTAGATATCATTTGTGTAGTTCAAGACACACACATCTCTGGATCATGCATGTTTGTTTTTTCTTTGTTTTGATCTTTTTTTAATAGGCATTTACATCTGTTTAAGCAAGAGTTACAAAAACATAGAAGCTTATTTTAACTCGAAAGAGACAACACACAATACTCGATGTGCAGCTAGATAGATCTAGTAATGCTAAAATTATTCATCTAATAATATTTCTCGCGGTACTATTCACACAATACAATTCATGCATACAAAGATATTAATGAAGACAACAAGAAGAGTGAACTAATCTATTTACCTTTGTATTGTATGGTGTTACATATGATAAGCACCTCAATATCGCACTTAGAATTCTTGTCTCATTCACAAAGTCAGATCTGGAGTACTCGCCGCCTTTCCTTCCTTCAATCTGCTAATTTCCTTTGAAGATGAAGATGAAGACAGAGTAAGAGACAAACTACTATTAAGTACTTGTTCATCATCATGATCATCACCTTCCAAGAAGCCTTTTGAAAATTCATCGTTGTTTTGTTGTGTGATTTTCAGAGATAAATTCAAATCTAAGCTGCAATAATCTGAAACCAAGGCCTTCCTTTTCAGCATCTTTGGCGCTTCTCGGATTGTACTTTGCCAGCTGCTATTGATCATAGGTGGCGGGGGCCTATTGACATTATTGTTGTCCAAACAATTCATGAGTAGTGATTGATGACCTTTTTGATCTGATCTCTCTTGCAATTGGGTACTTGTGAGGTTGGAATCATCAATTCGGCTAATTGATGATCTGCTTTTGGTTCTCCATGATCCATTAAAGGACTGTAAGTCTTCAACAGTTTGAAGGGTACTTCTTCTCCATCTAGTAGCTTCTCCATTGAAAGAAGGAATACCCGTATGGGAATTATTACCACAATTAAATGAATTGTTGTTATTACTTCTTAACATTAATCTCTCAGAAAATGAACCATAAAATCCTTGTCTGGCTCTATTGAATTCAGTCCCAGTACCCTTGTAAATTTGGTGTCCATGATCTCTCCAAGAAGCATTAGTACCATATCTACAAAAAGAAAGAAAGAGAGAGCTGGTTATGATTTACTCCTATGATTATACTAAATCATAAAAATTAAACTGAAGTTTGCAATCAAAACCTAGCTATGGCATACCTTAAGCTAGAATTAGAAGGCCCTTGATTGAAACTTTCTAGCATACGAAGTTGGCTAAGGCTGTAAATATGACGATCTCCACCTTCAAATAAAATCCCTTGAACTGTCATTTACAATTACAAGTTTACAACAGAAGTAAGAATTAGACAACAACAATATCACTGAATTAGAGGAGAGGTTAACCCTAACTAATTAAGTCACCCAAAAACAAACCCTGATCAAGCTTATAATTAGTTCTATTTGAAGACCATATATGGAAATTAATAATTAACCTTTACCTTGATTGGGGTTGTCGATCTTCTTGCTTCTATACATCTAACAAAATAAATTCAAATAAAAAGTCAGAAAATGAGACTTAAAAGTCAATTATGACTATTAAATATATGATCAGATCAAAAGCAAATTGAGATGTGTTTTGCAGATCAAATTAAGCACCTGTAGATGGCTCTTGACCTGAGCGATGCTAAGGTCTTTGACGTTCATCACTTGGAGAACCAACTTGGGTGTTGCTCCTGTGTGTCAATAAAGAGATCGATCACACTGACATTAATTAGTAAACCCTTCTTTTCAATTCCCATTAATAGATCATAAACTCTAAAACTAGTGACAAAAAATTAGAAGATGGAGTAATTAAGATCATAATTGATTAAGTGATTATTAGTTCTTACTATCTTGGCCTCCTAGTCTTTCAACTGCACGAACAAAGCAAAGATGAAGCTCTGGAGTCCACCGGATCCTTGGCGTCTTAGAGCGAACGTACTGCCTTACAGATCCAGTACCCTTCTTTTTATTTTCTTCAACTGAGCTATTATTGCTTGAGCTCTCTCCATTTTTTGGCCTGCAAATCTTCTCCACCTCATCTTCGTCGTCATCGTCGCTGTAGCCTTTCAGCTTATTATAATTAGAATTGAAAGTCTTTGAATTTTCACAAGAAAAATCACTTCCTTTCATCTTTAGCTAGCAATAGGTTTCTTCTGTTCCCAAATATTCTACAAGGGAATGATCAAGAAACAGTACTCGTAAGGAATTACTAGCTAGCTAAGGTCTTGACTCTTGTGGGTCTTTATATATATTAAAGTATGACTTATGATGTTTTCTTACCTCATATATAAGTAATAATTAAAGAGGAGACAAGAAATTTATTCTTAATTTACAACACATATATATATCCGATGGGAACTTGCAATAATAGGTCCAACACTTCCAAACCCTAGTCCTTGGCACGCGGAGAAAATGTTTCTCTCTCTCCAATATTTGTCTAATATTTTATTCTTGCAATGATCTGAATACAAGTATATATATCTAATTTCTATATACATAATGACTTCAGGCCAGTTTGAGACGGGCCGGGAGAAAGACAAGAAGAAATTTCAGGCTGAATATTTAAAAGAGAAAAACATGCATGAATGCATGCTCATATGTCATGTAACTTGATTCATGGTGACAAAAGTATGACAATACAAGTGGGAAAAACCCACAAGTAATTTTTTTTTTGTCATTGATGATCACAGAGCAAATATAATTTAAGTTTTTATAGCTAATTTTTTCATAAATGAAATTTTGGGGGTCTTGTTATTTTTGGTATGCTTGTCTGTAATTTCGTTTATTAATAATATTTTCTTTGTTGTTAGAAAGCTTGACATTCTCTTGTTCCGGTGGCCCATCCACCCATTGACCACCCATGAACGATGGTCCACACGTAGGGAATGTTATGCATGGTTTGTTAATAAATATTAATATTTATGTTATGTGGGGTCTCATCATCAATTACGGTTTAGAAATGAAATGAAGAGATCGAACATGAAAAAGGAAGACTAACATGAGTACCTAAGATAGAGACCCTATAGACTAATTTCTCACTTTCTACAAAGAAAGGTTGACGTTGGGTTTTGTGCTTACATTTAGTCAGTCAAGTGGAGACAAAGAGAACCCCGTGACTCTCGACGGCAACACATTGCCATTTGCTCTTCTTTATTTGTTTATTTTTTTCCTAATAAAATCTGCTAGTGAGTGAGAGGCCGGGCACAGCACCTTTTAGGTTGGTTGATGGATGAATCTCCTTTTCTTTAACACATAAATGCAATTGGGAACTTTATTCTCAATTTACATCCATCTCAATTTTGAATGGATAAGTTTACATTGTCAAATAAGAATTAAAAATTAATTTACAAAATCTCTAATCCTATAAAAACACTTAGTGAAAACTATAATTCTATAAAGATATTCGTCTTTAAGAAAATCCTGATCTATTATAACATTTCTCGATTAATTATTTTTTTAATTGGATTCTATTTCAAAACATTATATAAAGAGGGCTCTCACATGTATCAAAACATAACTTTAAAAAACTCTCTAGCTCTCTACTTTCTCTAGCTTTCAAATTACTGACTTAAACAATAGAAAATCTCCCGAAAACATACCTCATTTGACGACTTTTTAATTTTCCTTGTGCTTTTAGTGTGTGTAGGTGTATCCTAACCAGTGTTTTCAGAGGCGAGGCCGTTGGGCGAGGCATTTTGCCTCAATGAGGCGAGGTGTAAGCATCGAAGCGTTGGGGCGTAAGACTTTTGAAACGTTGGGGCGTTTTGAATAAAATAATATTAATTAAATTATAAAAATATTAAAAAATTGAAATAATATAAATTAATTAATTATCAATAAACTTTACTAACTTAAGACCTATGAATGAATATTTATCAAAATATTTTTACACAAATATCAAAAAATTTGATGAAAATTTTAATCATATTTTATATTAGAAGTACGCTATCGTTTGTTGTATATGTATCTATCAAATTATACTATGGTCCTTTAACATAGTGGTTCCATTTGTAATGATGTTCAATCAAAATGTTGAAAATTTAAAATTCTGACCTAAAATGTTAAAAATCCGGGTAAGTCTTTTGAATTTTTTTGGGCGTTTTGAAATTTTAATAAAATAATATTAATTAATGAGAGTAGCAAAATAAAAATAATTTAATTTGTAATTAATTAATTAATTTTTATCAAAGTTTAATACTTTACTAACTCTCTATAATCTAATAATTATAATTTTATAAATATTAATATATATTTATATATAAATTATATCAAGTATAACTTATATTTCTATATTGTTGTAATTTGTAAATGATTAATTAAATAGTTTGTAATTATTATTAAACTAAATAACATGTATTATATAGTTATGAAGTATAATTATATCATACCGGCAGCGTTAGCTCAGTGATAAGAGTAAGGACTATGATTCTTTAGGTCATGGGTTCGAGTCGCAGGAAAGAAAATTTGTTTAATTTAATATAACCAAAACGAAACGACATCGTTTTGGTCAAATGAACTGATTTCATTTAAAAACAAAAAAAAAATATATCATTGGCCGAACGCCCGGGATGTTTGGGGCAAACGCCCACAGGTAATTACGCCCTAACAAATATGTTTTTGAGCATTTTTTACGAATTTTACCTCGAAACGCGTCCAAAAACGTTTTTAAAAACTATAATCCTAACATTCATAGTATTGCCCATCACAAATTTAACATCAACAAATTAATTTCGTCCATAGAAACCACAACAAGAACTCATGTCCCAGATGCCGACTAAAAATACATCTAAAAAATGTTGCAATCATTGGTGCTGTCGCAGCTACCACCGCCAATCGGACCTCAACCAACCGCGACCCGCACGTTAACTTATAAGCTTTTTTTTGCAAAGTTCATGGTTCTTTTTTCAAGCATTTTTTTTCATTTTTTTATTGTTCTCTAGCTTCCTATTGTACTTTAATGGTAGTATATAAATGATAATAACAGTGAAACAAAAAGAAAAGAAAGAGAGCTATTGAAATAGCAATGAATTCATTTTAAAATTAAATAAGTACAACTGGGCCTCACAAGCATAAGATAGATTTTTCTAGCAGGACACTTGTAGACATGTAGAATGCTTTTGAAACATTTGAGTAACCTGAGAGTTTTCACTCATCTATTTCCCATAAATTTTTGGCAGTCCCTATAAGTACACAAGGAATAACCATATTGCCCCTTACATTCCTCATGTGTTGACTAAGACTCCCTCCTAAAACAACCTAAGGCTCTTTAGTAATAAGGCATGTTTAGGTAACAAATTTTTATTTTCAGTTTTCGAAAATAAAAATTAAAAACAGTTTTATGATATTTTCTGAAGAAAAAAAATATGTTTAGATAACTGTAACTCGAAAACTATTTTCAAAACAGAAAACAGTGAAATGTTGTTTGGATAATCTTATTTTAAAAACTGTTTTGCTGCACCTTATAATTATTTTAAATTTTGAGTTTAAATTTCAAATCTATATTAATCTTATTTTTTATATTTACTAAATACTTAAAAATAATTAATATTATTTTATTTTTAACATTTTAATATTTTTTATATACCATAGAAGAAGAATGAAACAGATAAGTAAACACTAATTTTATGACTATTTTTTGAAAATTATATCAGAAAACACCAATTTTGGGTTTTCATAAAATAATTTTTGAAAACTGGTTTTTTGAAAACTGTTTTAGTAAATTACTTTTAAAAACTGATTTTAGTTTTTGAAAACTGAAAACTCTTTCCAAACATGTCCATAATATTTTGGATTGGAAAATGATTGGGAATTGTTGTTTGATTTTTCGCATGAATTTATGATACATAAAATCTTTGTCTATGGCATGAATGGAGGGCGATTAGGTAAGGAAAGAGAATCACTTGGCAGGATAATTGTGCCAGCACATTAGACAATGAAAGTTGTGGGGGATATTGTACCTGTGAAAGCTTACATTAATTGTGTGGAATTGGTTTTGCAGATTAATCTTTATTTTTAGGTCTTAATATCTATAATTCATTCCATTGATCATGCAATTAACCATTTTTTTTTTTGACCAAATATATATTTTCACCGTCAGATGGGGAGAGATGTTTAAGAAATTTTCTCATTTTCTCGATTTGCTCTCTATCTGATAATGAAATATATTTTTGGTCCAAAAAAAGGTCTTGGCATAATAAAAAGTACTAATAATGTCTTAGATTACTAAACTTGCCTAGAGGTTAGGAGTTGATTTGGAAATAATGGGATTTAATTGCATGGTCATGTATTTATAAGAAAAATGCTACTAAGAATGAGTGGATATAGGTTATATATATCTCCCTCCCCATGGGGTATGTTCATGGTTAATGTTTTTAAAAAATAGATTGGATATCACCGTATTGAATCAAAATCAAAACAAAGAAAAGAAAATGAAAAAGAAAATATTGATTCTCATTGTGTTAGGATTAGATCTGATGTTGGTTGTGCATGGAGGAGCTGTTATATTCAATTGTTGTCGATTTCCTTTATTGATAATGTTCAGTTCAAATTCGGTTGAGTGAATTTTATTGTTAGTGTGATCTCGTTTGCTTTGCAGTATGCTTATACATGTAAACAGATGTGGTATTTAAGCCATGTCTTAGACTCCAATCCTTGATTTTTATCTTTTGTAATTGGTAGTTGCTTATTATTAATAAATATTATCTTTCAACACTATATAATTAACATATCAACACTGTCAGGTTATTTCAATTTATTTTTTTTATCAATTAATTGGTTTAACTTAACTAAAGTTAAGTTGTTTAATTATGGGTATAATATATCTATCGCTTTGTAAAAAGGTATCTCTCAAATAGTATATTGCTATCATCAGTCATCATTTCTCTCTCTTTGGGGACAGTTTGGAAAAGTTTAGACATTGTGTCAGATATGGCTTTGTCCTAGGAGAAAGTTTAGGAAAAACAGTGATTATATGATTATAAAATGCATTAAAAAAATTAATTAGCTATTCAATTAAATTAACAATGCAAAACTTAGTATAAGTTTATATATATATATATATATATATATATATATATATATATATTATGCACAAATTAACATTGTACTAAAATTATACGTGTCACTTAAAGATAACAAATATATATTAAATTAGATTTTAAAATCAGCAAAAAAGGAAAAGTGAAGGAGTATATCTTTTTTCTTTTCGAGAATAAGAAAAAAAGGAAAATTTATTTTTTCTTCAATTGTTAGGGATATAAATGAACTTCCAAACTTTTTATATATAGGAGATATAAGTTCTATTCTCATCCTCATATATTAACGTAAAAAAAATATATATATTTATTATATAAATCAATTTTTTTTAATCATTTATGATCTAAGTAGAGTTACTCTTTCATGTTTTTTTTTTTTTGCACATCAATGTTCTCATCAATATTTATAATTTTATGTGTAATATATATTGAGTTCTCGATCTAATTTCAACAAATTAAAAGTCGCTTAAGGCACAATTGTTTCAGGTATTTTGGCCTTGTGATCATTTTCGAATCTTTTATATAAAAGATTTGAATTCAATGCTCCTCTCGACCAATATACTAAAAGAAATTACTAACGCAAATTGTGTTACAACATTTTTAAGAAATGCTAAATAAGGAGTACTCCATAAATTATCAACTGTGCCGTTTAAGCAACGGGAATGAAAGATTTTAAAATTAACTTAATTTTGACAGATATTAAAATTCTCAATGAATTTGAATTTATTTATAAATTTTTAACACATGATATGCATACTCTAATATACAGTTACCAAACAAAATTTCATATAAAAATTTATAAAAGAAGACCATTTATACAAATTAAGATCATCTTTGAAAAAAATAGTAATATCCTTAAAAATTCCCATGGTTTTTCCATTTCTTGTCAATATAAAGTATTTTTCATTAATCAGAATATGTAGAAAGGAAAAAGAGAAGCATGCAGTGAACAATGGCGGGCTGGTTTGGCCTCTGCAGATTATAAAAATAAAGGTTGGACTGACAGATTCGTCCAACAGTATCTCTTGTTTTTTTTATTTTTTTATCCTATTAACTTTTAAAATATTTTTCTATTATGCATGAAAATACGTGAACCTATTGATGCGAATCTACCATCAAATTTTAGAACGAGGATGTCTGTCTTTTCCTCCTTTTCAAATTTCGTATGACCAATGATAATACTATCATCGTGTTTTCAATCAAACACATGATATGATGGCTCTTTCAATGTCGGTGAGTCTTCGTGTTCACAAGAGTCTTAACTGCCCAATTAAAAATTTTATCATGTCTTCTTGGCATCTATGGAAAAGCTTCATTGCTTTATCCCTATTAATATTAGATTAACTTTTCAAAGTATATACATTAAAAAAAAAAAAAAAAACTTTTCACAATATCTCTGTAAACAATTTTGAACTTTTTGAACTTGTAATTACTTTTGAATTTTTTATATAAAAAATCAAAATTTGATATTATTTATTTTTATATATATATATAAAATAATCAAATTGTTAATTCATAAATTTTGTTTTATTTTCTACATCGATATTTTTAGCTAACCACGTTTATCTTTTTCACTCACATGGTAGTAAAATTCAACACCAAAACTTCAAAACACTCGAGTATTTTTTACTTAAAACAACGTCAACAAGTGTATGCATGATTCGCAAGATAAACTTCATACCCCAATGACTACTTTGCAATAATTGATTGGTGAGTAACGTGTACGATGAAATGTAAACACAAGAAAAGAATATGATTGAATATAATATTTATTTTCTTAATCACAAAGGTATTTTTCTAGCATTTTTGTGTGCCCCGCGAGTGAGACATGTTACCCGCCATCAATTTCTCTTAATATCATTTGAGTGCCAAGTGGCACGAGCTTGGAGAAAACTTGAAAATATAACCGAAACCTATATATTTATATAGGCTTAACTCTAAAAAGCATGTTTAGTAATAATTTTTATTTTTAGTTTTTAAAAATTAAAATTAAAAACTGTTTTTTTTGATGTTTTTTAAAAAAAACATGTTTAGATAACTATAACTCTAAAACTGTTTCCAAAACAAAAAACAGTGAAAAATTATTTGGATAATGTTATTTTGAAAACTGTTTTGATACACCTTGTAATTATTTTTAAGTTTGAGTTTAAATTTAAAGTCTATTTTAATTTTATTTATCATATTTATTAAATACTTAAATAATAAATATTTTTTTTATTTTTAATGTTTTTTATATACCACGAAAAAAAACTGAAACAGAAAATTGAACACTGATTTTAAGGTTATTTTTAAAAAATTATGTCAGAAAACACCAATTTAGAGTTTTCAAAAAACAGTTTTTAAAAACTGGTTTTTTAAAAACTGTTTTAAAAAATTACTTTTAAAAACCATTTGTCAAACATAGAAAAGAGAACAGTTTTCAAAAATTAAAAACAATTTTGAAAAACCCTATCCAAAAATACCCTAAGTATTCCCTAAGGAAATCAGAACACAAATTGAAAATTATGAATTATATTAATTTGTACATATTAGCATTTAGCCGTGATTTAACTAGTATAATCTTGATTTCCATGCAAGCCACATGTACAATGTATACATGCCGGTGGCACATGATCACACCAGAGGTAAGGCAGCTTCATGTTAGATTAAACCATGAGATTAAGCATGTCTAGAATAATTAAAGAAAAAATCTATGATCTCTTGGACTTTCTACAAGACGGTATTAACGATTACCACCTGTAACACGATTAAGTAAAATTTCTCTACCGCATAACGTATTAAATCACTATCAAGTTACAGTCGTTTGCTTTAGTGAACGGGACCATAGTCGGAGTCTAAATAACAACTCATGTCCATAAGGTGAAGAAAAATGTTTAGCTGTCGAAGATTGTAGGAAGACCAGACGTCATGAGTAAATCCACTAAAGCCACTTATGGACATAACCCATTAGGAACCGTTTGCTTCATAAACGGATTTATAATGAGATAAAACTAAGACTAATATAAAATAAGATAAAAAGATATTAAAAAAATAATATCTTAATCCTCTGTTTTTTATTCATGAGTTTGTTTGACTGAAACTAAAGTAAGATAAAAAGATAAAGTATCAAACTACCCTAGCAGTAATTACAATCCTAAACAATCTCTTATTTCTTCAAAAACCCTAAAATTTAATAATTATTATTATTATCATCATTATATTTTGTTTTTATTATTATAACTACTATTTTAATAATAAATAATTATTATTAAATTATTATTTTTATCATCATAATTATTATAATTACTATAATAATAATTTTATAATGATAATTATTATCATAACTATAATTATTTAGAGCTATAAACAATATATCGAAGCCTTTTAAAATCGAAGCCTTTTAACCAACCGTATAAATATAATCATTCAACCACAAGGTCTTGGAGCCTAGAACAATATAACCTAGGATTTATTCATCTTCATAATAACTTTTAGATCATGATTCATAATAATATTCTTTATTCCCACATGATACATCATGTTTGGCTGGGTTCCGGATGCCCCAGTCAAACCCAAAATCAAAGCCATTTTCCAGCGCATAATTACAATGATTATCCAGCCACAGTTTAACCCATCAAGAAAATGCTCAACAATTCTATGCAGGTTATCGAACATTCCGTTAGTAAAATATAACGTAACATGCAAGGCATTGCTCCAATCACCAAACTAAATCCATCATGGTCACTAGGGTTAGTAGCTTCGGGGATAAGTGGTCCAAGGTTGGAGCAGAAAGTCTAACAGGAGAAGAGATGCAGCACAACCCCTATCCATCACTGTTGTGATTTTCATTTTCCTGGTGCAAATGTCTTAAATTAGACTAATCAATTAACAGGTTCATACAGACCCTTCTAGAGCAGCACACTCCTCTCATGACCATGTCCCAAATACAACCAACAAACCCAGGTGGGTATCAAAAATTAATTTCATATTCAATTAAACCTTTTATTCTCTAATACTCCGTAACTATTTACGGTGATCAAGAATCTTGCTTAAAAAACAAAAACAAAAGTACAATAAAACATAACTATACTTTTTGAATGCCAGAGCAATCCCTCAAAGAATTCCTCTTCATGCTCATTATCTCTATCAAATTCCTTACGTTTTTTCCTCTACACTCTGGACACTATATAGCCTTCAGACCAACTACCAAATCAATTACATGACAGACACTAGGCAATCAACACAAGATCCTCTAACAACCAATCCTGGAGTTAAAAAGAATGAGAATATATTCTTCTTATTTTACCATAGTACTGACAAATGAAACAGTGGAGAACGAAATCAGCTGGAGAAACATTCGTTAAATGGAACCATTCAATGGTTTTGTCGAACACTCAGAAGAATGGGCCACTATGTCTACTCCTATACCTACGATACCACCATATTATTTTCCCCTATCCACGCATCATAAAACACCTCTCTAAATTTTGCAATCAAGATAAAAAAAATTACATTTTAAAAATCAATATTGTCGAAACTGAGATCCAGTGAAAAAGCAGAATCTTCAAAAGTATAGAATGACTCAACTACCTGAAGTGACAAACTTCATGTGTGTCATCACCAAGTCGTCAGACATCAAAAAAATTCCACATTCTATGATGGAGCAGAGAAGGTAAGAAAAAAGCCAGACTTCCCACGGTCATGGTCAAGTTTGTTTAGTATATAGCAGTAGTTTACCTGACAACAAAATTAAGCACATCAGCGAAGCAAAACCAAGACCGGTCCTGTAAAAATGAATTGAAAAAAAAAAAAAAAAAAAAAGAGGAACAAAAAGAAGGGGGAGCAACGTGAGGGAGGTGTTTTGAAGGAAAAATCAATTAACAGGTGCATACAGGGCCACAATAATGCATCGGATTGAATCCTATCAAAACTTCTGCCCATCCATTCCCATTGGATTGAATCATCAAAACTTCTGCCCATCCATTCCTTATCCTATATTTTCAATTATACTGATTATAAAATGATATTCAATTACACTCTTTCTAAAACTTTGCTTCCATCTCATTATATCTGTCAACCCCAATTTTATTGAATTTTATTATAAATGAATTCAATAATAAGAACCAGGGGGTGCATCCCACGTACAAAACTATTTACAAGAGAGAAGCTCAATAAACTCTATGAGGTCTTCCTCATTTACAAAGAAATTTTCCCTAAACCAAAAACTTAAAGTATTGAACCATTTATTACAAAACACTTCCAAGGGTCTCTCTTCATTTTCAAAAGCCCTCCAATTTCTCTCTTTCTAAACAAGCCAAAAAATAGAGAGGGGAATCAAAGAGAGAGCCTTCTTCAACTCTCTAGAAGCTAGAATGCCATTCCAAGCCCAATTTTTAATGATAGTTCAAATCAATTTCAAATAACCATCTCCAAGAAAGATAAATTAGTGTTCTGTAGAAATAGCATAATAGTCAGGCTTGCAATTTCGTTTTCTTTTTTCCTGGATTGAGATCATCACGTAACTTTTCGAAAGAAAATGCTTCAATTTTATTTCTTCCCAAAACCCCAGAGATCTTGAACCAATACAGCATCCAGGCAAAAAAACTGTAAAAAAATTAACTTTATTCTGATAAAGCAGCCTGGACAACACCTTACACCCGGAAGGCCTTTCTCAGTCATATAATGACCCAGTCAAAGAAGAGGGAAAAAGAGTAAAATAAATTATTCAAAGAGGGAGGAGCAAGGAAATGTAACAGAAAAGAGCTGACCTCCATGCGGAATAGATTTGTGGGAACAACAATCCCAACTCCGACAGTGCTTCGAAATGACTCCAAGAACTTCCGAGGAGAGAAATTCCGATACTCATTCTCTGTTAACTTGGCAAGATTCCCAGCACATGCAAAAGCATGTCCATGAATTCCTTTTTCTCTAAACCACCTCAATGGAAAATCAAAAGAAAGGTCTGCAAATGTAGTCAATGCAAGGTCTCCTCCAAGAAAATCCCTTCTAGATGGATCCGCATTCTCATCATGGATTTCCCTTCTTGGCTCCGTAGGGCCAAGGCCCCTAGTCTTAAATCCCCACAATGCTGCTGGCCCTCCCAAAGAGCAAACAGGAGAGATGTTGCCACCCAAGAAGAATCTCTCTGGCAGGGATGAAGGTGTGTTCAGGTATCCCTTTCCCCATGGAAAAATAACACCACCAGAAATCCCAAAATTGAACGCGGCGAGATAAAATCCAAGAGGAACAGCAAAACGCAGATCAAATTCCTGTTGTAAAAATAAAAAGGAAAAGAAAAAGCCTTAGGAAATGCAAGAACATAAAGAATTAGATCTGATTATAGTGAAGTTCTTTACTATTATCAATAAGGTTAAGAGGGTGGTTGGTTCCACTTATATGCAGGACAAACCAGCTTATAAGTAGAACCAAAGCACGACTCAACCGTTTGGTTCCACTTTAAGTTGGGGGCATTTTAAGTTGATTTTCAATAGCTGAACCCTCCCAACTTCACAAATACGGGCTGGATTATAATTTGCATTGACGAAGATAAATGTCTAGTGTACCCCTTTCCTAATCCTCATATCACAGATAAGCCAGACACAGAACACGATCTCTCAAATCTACCTTCTTATCTTCTGTGAGAGAACACTATCTTCATCTCTGTTCTCAGATGATGATCGTCGAGCATCTGCCCTCCTCTCCGGCGCTTCAGAGCTTCTGAATTAAGGTTTCTTTTCTTTCTTTAACCAATTAACTTAAGACAAATGAAAACATGGTAAGTGTGTTCAGGACACACTTGCAAACATGCACCTTGCCAAGGCCTTCATGCCATGGTACTCACCCTCTGTCCAGCAAAATCTCCAAAGCCCTCTACAGGCCCCACAAAGGAACGGAGTATCACTAGAAAGGCCCAACAGAGTTAATCGAAGGTAAGGCAAATCCTCAGACATTGCAGACCCGTAATGCATGATAAAATGGCCCCGATAGGACTTTGGGAACAGTTTGGGTCAAGGACTTAAGGCATCACCAAAAGGCCATGGTATGAAGTTCCATCTTAAACAACCTCATATCTCTTCGATCACAGCTATTAACTTGATTTCAAAACATGATACTGAGTAAATATTTATGTATCTTTATATGCATGACATACATAATGTAAAAACATCTCCGTATGAAGAAAGAAGAAATTGGCTTCTATTCTCTTTCTTTTTAAACAGTCGGTTAACACTCTGCGAATTACATTACAGGGAAAAACCAAGACAAGAACATGAAGAGTAGTACTAACCTGGCGCAGAAATCGTAAGCTCTGACTATCAGGTGCAAGGCCACCAATTTGAGTACTAGATATAAAGGCATATCCCCGAGTTGGCCGCAAAGGTGAATTTCTCCGGTCAATCTTAAATGTGTATTTCAAAGATGAAAGTAAATTATGTCCAAGCTGCCTCCTTATTGACTTTGATGACATTTGAGATGGATCAGTTAAGGTACGCCATGCAAGATTGTACGCCAAGTCATGATTCCTACTCGAAAATAAGCCAGCAGAGAGGCCCAATGATCGCTCTTTGTAAGAAGAAAACTTCAGCCAATCTTGGGACAGCAGGTATGCTCGTGCCGTTATGGGAGTTACCAGTCCTCTGAATCTTGGCAAATACACACCAAAACTTACCTCTGCAGAGTGGTCGCAGCCATATACTAAAGAACCATCCCAGAGATCCCCATATCCAAGAAGGTTTTTGTACTTGAGTGATCCTTCTAAACTTGAAGATCTAGCCTACAACACCATTATTCATATTCAGAAACCATGTCTAGGTAGCATACTCAGACATCTAACACAATATAAACATCAGAGAGCATGATACTTAACCAGGTCAACTTCCTAGACTGAAAATATAATAAATATCAGAAAATCACATATGACTGTTGAATTCGATAGTGGATTGTGGTACATTGCCCATATATAACCAAATATGCATCTAAATGTACATTTGGCCATGAGTGTAGTGTACAATTTAGTAGTCAATGCCTCAAAGCATACCTAGTCATTTTGCCTTTGCGGACTGGTAGTGGGTCAGGTATTACACATTCGACAGAAACATACCTCATTTTTAGCCTTGCGAAAGCTTCCATGTTCACACATGTTACTGAATCTAATTTAAAAATCACTAGACGGTGTATATTCTTGTTGAGAATGGATCTTGAGTTTGTGTTAGCCCACAACTATGTGCTGCTCGCTAATTGAAATACTAATTGATAGCGTAATATGTGATGAGAAAAGTTTTAGAGAGAGAGAATCAAGTTAAGAAACTCCAATACACCAGCAACTTACAACAGAAATCTGCCATCGTTTCGCTATATGGCACCAACAATCTTAAAGAAATATTTATCGTCAATATAAGATAACCAGAAGTCTCAAATATATCTCAATATCAGCACCAAAGCATCAAACGATATTTCCCATTTCAAATCACATTTTCCTTTCCGTTTTCTTCCATTCTCCCGGCCACCATACACAAGCCAAACCATTCATCACAAAACCTAACAACACATAATATCCAAACAAATTTTTCCTCCTCATTTTCCCCCAACTTCTTACAAACCAAACACAAAACCCTAAATCCCAATCAAATACAACACCATGTACTTAGATGAATAAACATAGAACCATACCTCTGCTTTGGTATAAGCCCCGATTTGACCCAATAAGGGATTTTTTGTCTCAACAACGTCGATGATCACATTGGCGGTACCAGGGAGCTCTGGTGGGCCCGAATCGAGCGTTATGTTAACAGAATCGAAAATCTCGAGGGACTGGAGCCTGAAATTGGTGATACTAGCGGCGTTGAGCAGCTCCTGCATGGTGGTGACGTGCTTGACGGGTTCCACCTCCGCCTCGATCACGTGGTCCTTCGTCTTCGTGTTGCCCCTGATTATCACGTCGTGGACGCGGACCGAAACCGGTTCCGCTTTCATGCGCCGGAGCAGGGCCTCGGTTCTAAGCCTGTCCACACGGGATCGGGACGCCGGGGTTTGGGGTTTCGGTGGGGTCGGTTCGTCGTCGTATTCTTCTTCTTCGTCTTCCTCTTCTTCTTCTTCGACGTCGTTTTCTTGTTCTTCGTCGGCGGTGGCATTTGAGCGTTGTTGGGCTTCTGAGTCGGGTTTTCCTTCCGGATTCGCCATGAGGGAAAGAAAGGGAGGGAGAGGGAAATAGAGAGAGAGAGTACCGGTGGGGTTTCTGAGAGGCGGGGGGGAGTGGTTCTTTAGCCTTGGACCCTCGCGAGTTGCGATTGCAGTTCACTATAGCAAGGTTCGCGATTGCAGTTCACTAGGGTGGGGCTGATTGCAACGGTGTCCCTATATTTTTGCTTATTTAAGTATTCTGCTGATGAGTTTTTTTTGGTACAATTCCGTTGATGAGTTCATTAGTAAATTTTATTTCTGAATAAATTACATCCCCATGTTAAAGTTTTGCACTAATAACAAACTAGCTATTTTTTGTTAGAAAATTGTGGATACTGAATTTGAAAAATACAGAAAAATAAATATTTTGAGACGTGAATATTTTTTTTAAAGATTTTATTTGTCAACACTTAATTATTATGGATTCTAACAAATATTCGATACAATAGTCAACAAAGTCATTGAATTTCTTAAAGCAAATTCAGAGTACTTTGAATTCTCTTTGAAACAATGAATTACAATGACGGTAGATTTTTGAAAAGAAATTAGAGAAAAATAAGAGAAGTTGTAGACATTGAATTAATTTTAAAAAAGAAGTTATTTCAATAATTTATATTTGTTTTTCAACATCCCAACAATCATATTTTGGAAAGACATGAGTAAAAGAAGATGACTTTATGAAAATATAGTAATTGTAAACTCGAATTTTTAAAATTAACAAACTACTAACTACATTGATTGTTTTTAGTGTATAAACAAGTTGGAGTCAGGTATCGAGATAACAATTGACTGTTAACTTTGACAGTCAACTAACCGAACCTTCTATCCAATCATATTTTCAAACAAAACTCCAACAATTCCCCATTTTTGTTTGGAAAAACAAAATCTTTTCTTTATGCAACAAATTTTGATAAAATTTACAGCCAAATTCGTTCGAGATTGATATACATACTTAAAATATCTTTCGATTTAAATCTTTACTTAGTGCAAATACTTTAAAACTCTATAAAAGTATCTAGTTGCTTTAGCATTAAATTAGGTACTCTTTTATTAGAGTCGAAAATATCACACATATATCGCTCTCTTGTTCCGATGAGAAACTTTATTGTTACTTAGCACGATTATGGCATTGAGCTTGATCCTGGTTCATAAACTCTCTAAAGAGTAAACTTTAAAACTCTCTCAAGAAGTGGTACCACTTCTAAGTTCATATAGGTAAAGTCTACAATATATTTCCGTTACTAAAACACACCATAATTTTGTAATAGACATCATTAAGAGTATAATTCATCCTCTACAAATAGTAACGCACAATACTGATCACTTGGGGGTTAAGAATTTGTCAGTATTAAACAATCACTTACTAGTAATTTGTTTTTTACCCATTAAACTTTATACCTAGTGAAATACTAGTATAAAGTCGGGTATCTATTGCTGGTGATTCTTTTTAAAAGGTTTCAATATTGATGTCATTCTCACCAACTCCTTAAAGAGAGTTTTAGTGAGAGGATCAACTAAGTTTTTACTTGACTTCACACAGACAATTGTGACGCTTATTTGTATCCATTCACATAATCATGTCCCATACTTGTCTGTTTGAACTTACCATTATAGGTACTGTAATACATTCTTGACAATGTAGTTTCACTAAATAGACGAGGACCAAGGTGAAAGTCCAAAATGGTCCTCCACCCCATGCAAATCCTTAATGGACGAAGACTGAGATGAGGCCCAAAACGACCCTTCACCCCATACAAGTCATTAATGGACAAAGACAAAGGTAAAGGCCTAAAATGACTCTACAACTCATACAAGTCCTCTACAACTGAGACTGAAATGAAGGCCCAAATGGGTGAAGGCCCAAAATGACCTTTCACCCCGTACAAGTCCTCAATGGACGATGACCGAGGTGAAGACCCAAAATAGCCATTCACCCCGTATAAGTCCTCAATATACGAGGACCAAAGTGAATACCCAAACTAGCCCTTCACCCCTTACAAGTCCTCAATGGACAAAGACCAGTATGATGAACGAACGAGGACAACAACACTAACAAGACAACTTATGGACTACTCCTTTAGACCGAAAATTCACCTCTAAAGGAATGAGGGGCATATGATATGGGTAAAATATACCACCCAATAGGAGATCAACATGTGGCTATCCCTATGGGTGTTAAAGTAATTTCATTCCTAATGGAAAGGGACACATGTCCCACAAAGAGTACCCAATCTCCAACACTGACACAATGGCAAAATAGTAAGATCACATTGGAGGGCCCCACCACTTTTTTCCCATTAAGGTAATATTCCAAACCTTGTATAAAGGGCATACTATTTCAGATGCACTATTCATTAAACTATTTCCAAAATATTCCCCTATTATCTACTTTTCTATGTCAGGTTATCTGTTGATTTAAGTATTAGAGGATCTTCCCCAAAGTATAACACTCAAGGGGGTTTCCTTTTAAGGTACTTTGGACTCAACTGACATGGAACAAACCTCAAAGGATGACTAGGTTTGATGCATTCAAACTTGACCTATTCTTGGCATGAACAAATCGTATCATTTATACATTCATTTTATGCAACCCCTAGAAATTTTTCATGTTCATAGAAAAAGAAAACAATAAAATTTAAATGTTGATTTTATCTTCAAAGTAGATACCACAATGAAGGAAATAGATATTAGAAAATAAGAGAAATAATGATAAACAAACCACGATATATAGAAAAGCATATTCTATAGAAGAAACTAAAATAATCATTGTTCTTTGTGCTGCAACAATCATAGGATAAATATGCAAAAAGAAACAAAAAAAAAAAGATATCCCAAATATTTTTTTAAAGAGTTTCTATGAGAGAACTATAAAGAAAACAGAATGGTGAGTGAGTAAAAAAAAACTCTACGTTGGTTAATGTGCACTTAAAACGTTTTGCTTGATTTGAATATTGAGATGGTAAATAGATGGGATAAAGGGAAATTGGAGATTAAAAGGATTGAAGAGTGAGATGGTGAGAGTGGTGGACAGTTATTAAAATACTTACGTGGACCATGATAGGAGAGAACGAGGACTTTGAAGAAATTTGCTTCTTGGGTTGGTTTTTTCCTTTACACCCCTCGTTAAAATAAAATGACATATTTTTTTTTATAATTATAAAAAGACATTATCTTTTTAAAGAATCAACGTTTAAGATTTATTCACAAATAATGTTTGGACCAAAATATTCTTTTATCATGTCAATGAAATAATTGTGTTTTTTTATTTAAAAATCACATTTTTCAAAAAAAATTAAAAAATAAACGAATACTGTTCACCATATTTGACCCCACAGGTGGACCAATGGCGCGTGGAGATGTGTTCGTCTAGTCCTTTTAGTTTGGTGGTATGGTCACTTTCTATCAACGGCCATCGAAAAAGACCGAATTTAAAAAAATACTCCCTCCATTCATGACGAGGTAATTAACGACGTGTGAAGGTGATTGGCTCGGCAAAGGGAAGCACTTTTGGGTTCCATTTGATAGCTCTCGATGAGAGCTTTCCAGCGATAAAAAGAGTGCGTTTTTTTACCTCCGATATCGTCAAAAACTCTAACGTGAAAAAATAAAATTAATAATTGTATTCATTTATCAAATTATTTTTTTATTTATTTAAATATCAACCATTGATTTTTCAAATGTTAATATGTTTTCTTGTGGTTAAAAAAAATAATCATTTGATAATGTAGTAAATGTATGTTACATAGTGCGAGGGGCACATAGCAGAGTACCTTGCGTGCTCTTGTCAGGTACACTTCGAAAGTATTGGATTACTGGATGGAACATGAGGCACGCCATTGGTGTCCCTTGGACAGCAATAGTCGTCCAAAGTGCGATTTATATTTTGACATCTTACATGCATTTCACATAGACATTTACTTACTTTTCTGTGATGTATTCGTGAGGATCCACTACCCGAGAATACCGTACACAAGAGTTGAAACCTCTCTCCTATTGTCACGTCTTAAAGTATTATTGCGACTGTAAATACTTTTCATTTACTTTAGAACGATAGATTTTTTCATTTGCTCAGTCTAGAAAATTGAGTGATCTCTCACTCTCTTCTTTTCTCTCTGTTCTTTTCTCCCTCATTTCTGTAGTAAGTATTGTGGGTGTTAAGACACCACTATTGGATCAAAGTATCTTAAGATTCCTGTGTGTTTTCCCTACTTTTTCCGTCTCCATCTCCGTCTTCATGTTGATTTTTGATTATACGACTACGTCAGCACTTCTCACATGTTACCAACAGAAGCTCAACTCTTTTTTTTTTTTTGTTAATATCAAATAACCGTTTAAACCTCAACTTATTGTCAAAGTCTTATTTATCTTGTAATTTTTTGGCACATTTTTACATGAGCAGCTGTCTTGAGTTACAATAACACGACGTCGTTGAGTACATCCCACGAGGAGATGATTCGAATAGAAGGTTTACCAACGTACCAGCGGCAGCTTTTCAAATTCAAAACCTCACCTCACAATCGCACTCTCCTTGTTACAGTATTTTATTATCACTCGACAATCATTTTGAAATTTGAATTATCACTTCCAAAATTAATCCCAAGAAAAACGAAGAAATGGCAAATGGCTACAACACTCACTACAACGATCTATTCTCTTCCCTGATATCAGACATCAAATCCTACTCTGGCAAAGACCCTCTTCTCCCTTGGCTCCGGTACTCACTTATATCTTTATATCTCTCTCTCTCTCGCTTTATCTATCTATGTATATATATGTGCATGTATACATATGGTCAGCTTTTTATTTGCATCTCTTTTTTTTCACTTAAAAATTTAATGGGTCTTTTTCTTTTTGAAATTTAAAATAGGGGGATTAAGAAGATGAAGGAGAATCTGCCTCCTCAGATACTGAATGAGAAACTGCCTCGGTTTCTACAGAAATGCACACAGTCGTTCGAGTCTGATCGTCGTTATCGAAACGATTTGCGGTATATTCGTGTTTGGTTACAGTTGGTAACTCACAATACCCATCTCTCATTTTTTTTTGGTTTATTAATATTTTGAATTTCAGCTTTTGGTCAGTCTTTTTAACTCATTTTTAGAGTATTATGGTATGTGGTTTAAAATGTTAAAAAAATGAAGATATTCGCTTAAAGTAAGCCAAAGAGCTGTATTGGGGTTAGTTTAGTGGTTTTTAATTGGTTCCAAAATTAATAAAAAATTCAACAGTTCAAATGAAAAATCTGTTTAACTTCTCCCAGATTTTCTCAGCAAATGAATTGAGCAATATAGGGAATTAATCTGGGCTCTATTTATTTCTCAGCATATAAATTTTGAGCAATAGAGGGAATCTAATATGGGTTTTGTTTATTTCTTTATTCTGTTTGGGATTGAGTAGATGGATTTTGTGGATGATCCAAAAACGCTTTTAAGAACCATGGAGGCGAATCGAATTGGGATAAAGCGATCTTTGTTCTATCAGGCATATGCTCTTTACTATGAGAAGATAAAGAAGTTTGAGGAAGCTGAGAAGATGTATCATCTTGGGGTGAAAAAGTAAGTTCTCTTTGTAATTTGGATGTACAAGTATCTTGGAGATGTAATGAAGCAATTAGATTTACAGTTACCAGACAAGTATACACTGAGTTAGTCATATGTGCTTTGTACAACAAAATGTTGGCTCTTTAAATATTAGGGGTATAATGTTGCTACTGGTGGTTTGGTGTTTCATGGAATCCTCAGTGTGCCCCTTCTTGTAAAAGTATATTTCAAGTGAAATTTTGTTGCTGTGTTTATGGTTTTGGGTGTCATTTGAGTATCCTGTAACTTTTTCTTGCAAGATTTTCCTTTGGAGAGAGAGAAATAAGAGCAAAAAGATAGTTTACAGTATACTCCGTCATGTCTACATGTCATGGAAGTGATGTTCATCCCTCACCATACGCGTGACAGCATCTCTTCTGTCCCTTTCATTGGTGGAAGCTACAATATTATTACTTGTATGACGTAGCCAATTAGGAGGGTGTACCCTACTTTAGTGGCATAGTACTTATCATGAAGCAGTGTCAAATGTTCTTATTCCCTGCATTGTCTAAATTCCTTATATGTTTCAGGATTCACCGAAACCATCTGTATTCAGTATATTTGATTTGTGAGCATGTTTTATTCTCTGATATCTTAGTTGCTGCAGGCTATGCTAGAAATTTGCTAATATTCTTTGGCACATTTGACATATGAATCCACTGGGTGTAATGCTATCCTACTAGAGATTACGAAAGCGTAATTATAGTTTACAGGCTTGCAACTGATGCTGAATAGATCTTGGGATGACGCTGCAAATTAGTGGGTTTCACTAAGTTTGCTTATCGACATTAATAATAGTTTTTTACAGGTCTAGTATATCTTTAGCTAAAATATGCCACTGGGGTATACTAATCTGATTGGCTCTTTTTAGGTTGGTGCTACATACATATCATTTGCTTTCCTTTATAGTAAGAAGTTACATATGTATTTGACTATTTATCGTGCAACTATAGTTTTTAAACTCAATGTGATTATTAGTTTTACTGTGTCATAGAATAGAAAACTGTTGAAGCTATGTAGCTTGTTCAAGTGTTTCGAGTTCCAGGATATGTATGTTCGAAACATAAACTAGAGCTATATTCATCTTCTATAAATTGTTAACCAGCCTTGCAGAGCCTGTTGATGAGCTGCAGAAATCATATGAGCAATTCCTTCATCGTATGGAACGACACAAGAAGAAGAAGATCCAGGTAGTTCTTTGTGTTGCATTTGTGGTATGCTTGCATTCATGTTCAAAGTCCATGGTTATCTAACTGTTGGCATCTGCAGCGCCAGGAAGGAAGAACTGTCAAGGGGCCTCTGTCGGCTAGGAGCATCCCTCTTCAATGCAGTGAGACCAAGGAAAACTGTGAAACTATATGCAAAATTGAGGATAGGCCTTCAGAAACATGTAACAAGGGATCTGGCTCAGAAACATCAACTCATAATGAAAATTTGACGACTAAGAAGATGCTTGGGGAAAGCTCTCAGTATGTGAAGCCAGTGGGCCAATATAACCATATTGGGGTTTCAGCAAATTCTTATAGAAATATAGATAAAGAACAAGTTATAACTGAAAGGGAATTAGATGAACCCCGGATGCTTGGCAGTGATGATACGGTTGTGGTGAAGTTTGTTGATACTGCCATTATTGGAAAGTCTGAAGCAGAAGATGCCTGCCATCATGGACTGGTGGAGCCTACAGTAAACATGAAGGAGGCCATGGATGCCATCAATAGCATGTTTCGAGAGCCTATAGAAACAGCTCCAGTTCGAAGAAGATCACAAAGAAGCCAAAGAAAAGAAGATCATGGTGTGGACAATGGATTTAAGGTTTTCATTGATGAAAATTTGGACAATGGATTTGAACCATCAGTTCATAAGGAAAAGAAGCAGCAGGGTAGAGCACAAACTTGCCAGCCTAGCCAAGCACCTTTTGAAATATTCATCGATGATGAGGAAAATAATGAGACTGGAGACAGAAATGATGAGCAAGGAAATTCAGTGCAGAGTGAGGTTCAGAATTTACCAGAGGATTCTATATCATCTGCTTCACGTCTAAATGCTTTCGCTTTTCTCTGCCCGAAGGATCATTCATCTGAAAGTTCTGATGTAGAGAGCTCTCCTAGGGTGAAATTTAGAGAGGATACAGTTGTTCATAGGTTTGTTGGGACTACCATCTCGGATGAACCAGAGGTGGAAAATGTTTGCCACCACGGCTTGGTAGACCCTACCATCAACTTGAAGGAGGCTATGGATGACATCAATAACATGTTTGGGAAGCCAATAGATTTTGTAAGGGCCAAGAGATCTAAGAAGCAAGAAAAGGCACCAGTTAAGAGAGATCTTGGTGGATTTTCAATACTACCTGACGATGACTTGGAACACCAACAAGGCCATGCCCCTTCAAATTCATCCAGCAAATTAAGTGGTTGCGATTTATTTGAACCAACCGTGTTTACAAAGGAAGCTATGGATGATATAAATAAAATGTTTGGAATGCCATTGGACTTCTAGGAATGAGGTAATTATTTTTTTTAATTTATTTATTTATGGAAGGAATGAGATGATTGTTTTATTGTGCTATATTTGTTGCTGAAATGGAATTGATTTAGCTGTGGTCCTAACCTGGCCCATCCACTTGAAATGTGAACATTTTGAAGTAGATTGGTCTCTGCTTCATGTTTTTTTATTGATATTATGTGTGAATTTAACGAGTGTTTGTGCTATTTATCTTCCAATCTGTGTTGGAGGCGGACTACATATGGTGTGATTTTCATCAAATTTTGGAGCAGGCAAAAAATATATGTTGGAGGGCAGCAGAGTTCAATTTATTCAAGAAATTTAAAAAATGCCACCATAGTTTGTGATAAACAGTGTAACATCAACAGAAGAGGCAACAAAACAAGAATCAAAAATCAAAATGAAGTTCAATCAAAAGTTTAAGGAAATCTGTAGTAATATTAGAAGTGAGTTGTGGCAGGGCATTGAGTTGGACGGAAAGCCAAAGGATTTGCAGCATAGATCACAGCCTCATAATTCCTCCCTTGCAGTCGCTTGTTATCATAACGAAGTGGGGAGCCATAGAGTCCATTGTTAATGTTAGAGAGGAGGCTGCAGTTTTCAAGAGGAGATGAAACAAGTTTCACATGGCATGAGTGGAGAGGATGGTCCAAAAGATAATGGCTCATCTTGAAACCTTCAAGTTCTGTGTAGAAGTAGCCCTTCCCATTTGTTTCGAAAACCTTGTAGTAGCTGACTTGATCTTTGTGGTTTTTGCAGACGACACTAACCTTAGCAGAAGGGATCGGCTCGGCCGCAGACAAAGACCGTTTTCCGTAGTGCTCACAGCTCTGGCAGTATACCATACCTTCCACAACTACAGCAATCCTCTTCTCTGCTGCATATGTTGGGTTTGCAGCTACAGAAAGGAAGGCCAACAGGAGGAGCAAGAGTGATGAGATGACAACAATGAGGTGGTTGCTTGCCATTTTTTTAAGGGGTTATTGGATTTGGAGCTTAGAGAATATTAGACAAGAAAGCTATTTAAATTTAGGATGGAGGGATATTGGATGGAGTGGTATGTATACAAGTTTGTTGCTCTTTAGTTAAATTTAATTTTTTTTTGGAGTTTTGATGGACGTGAGGTCTACTAAGCTACATGTCCACCACTCTTTTTGTTTGTTGATAATATGTCAACTACTTAAAACCTACAGGGTTGGTGTTAACGTGAAGACCATTTTCCATTTTAGTTATTGAGATATAATTGAACCTTCAATTTCGTAGATATTATTCTTAATTGAACATCATTGGATTTCAATAATATTTTCATTCTTGTGCCTGCCCTTACTGCCTTTTGCATTTCAGAATCAGCCTTGTTCATCTTTCGTGTTAAGGCCTTTTGGACTAACGAGCGTTTGGTTTAAAAAAGTTTCAGTTTTTGGTTGTGAAATAGTTTTGATAAAACAACATAAATGAGTTACCACCAAGACCAGTGGCTCAATGATTTTTTATTCACGTGCAGTTATATTTAAATCTGTTGCCTCAGAGTCTCCATTACGCGTTTAAGTGTGTTGGGATTAGACTTTGGTTCAGTCTTATTTGAGGAAGTGCGGTCTCCCCGTCTTGTCAGACTCCCCAACGTGTATGGGTGAGGCCTCCATACATTTTTTGTTTAGCAAAAAAGATTTACAGAGAGAGAGAGAGAAACACAACAAAAATTGGCAAGAAATAAACTCTACATGGCCACACTGAAAAAAATAGAAAAAACTTTGAATTAGTAATTGCCAAACAAATCTGCTTTTGTGCTTCCCTTATGCATTTTCACGGCCAATCTGTAACATCAAAACCAAAACAAGGAAGATTATTCCCTCTATCTCGGATTATGTACAACTAACTTTCCATTTACTCTTTAAGATAAATACAAGCAATATTAACCTAAGGGAAACTGTAGAAGATCAGAAAAACTTTTTTTGAGTTTTATACTTAAAATCTGAACTTCCCTAGCTTAGCTTGCCTCTGTAGACAGAATCTCAAGTTCTGCCCACCAAAGAGGGGAAAGTTTTGGTATAGCTCCATCAGGTGATATCACAGTGATCTCTCTCAATCTTGCAGTGACTTCTCTCATTGATGGTCTGTGCTTCGGGTCAGGGTGGACACAGGATCTTATCACCTCACCAATGTTCTCCAGCTGCTCTTCTTCAAACGAGTTCAGTGTAGGATCAACCATCGCTCTGAGGGGCTGCACCCCTCTCAAATAGTCTGATGCCCAGTCAAGCGAGTCATTGTCCACAGAATAAGGAAGCCTACCTGTCATCAATTCGAATAACAATACACCGAAGCTGTAAACATTACTCTGTAGACTGACTGATGGTGTATCCGAGAGCTTCTTGCCACTTGTTTCCATCTCAGCTGCAGCTATCTCATTCCAGAAACTGAAATCCGAGATTTTGGCTGCATAGTCCTCGGTGAGGCTAACAGATGATGAGGTCAGATTGTTGTGGACAATGGGTGGGTCAAGCTGGTGCATATTCTCAAGGCAGTAAGCCATGCTCATTGCAATCCTCAACCGCATCCCCCAGTCCAAGTGCTCTGATTCTCTAACTGCAAGACAAAATTAAATTCAATTTTTATGAAATATTTACTACAAAGCTTAATATCAAAAGGAATCATTAATAAGAAAAGTATGCTACCAAATGCAGTGTAAAATTACTTCAATATATAAAAATAAAAAGAGAAAAGAAATGATAATATTCTCTTCCAAGCTTATGTAGCAACCTCCTACTACACTGCAAAGTCAATCTTCCAAATGCTAAATATGCAGGGAATTCAATTCCCCCATGTGAGAGATCAATCGGTAAGGGGAAAGCACCACAACACCCCCTCCTACCCCCCAAAAAAGCCGAAAAAAGGAAGATGAAAAAAAAAAGCACTCTCTTCCTTACATTTCAACCCCCCAACCCAAAAAAAAACCCCACTCCTCTAAAGAGGTTGACATGTCATTACCATCACTGGTATCCCAAGTCCTAACCAGGACGCACATGAGAATGTTCATGAAGATAAACTTAATCTTAAAATAGAAATATTTCAAAACATAATTAAATCTATGAATAATACTATTTAAAACATAGTCAAATGGATCTCGTTTATATCTCTGAATCAAATATGCAAAATTAGTTTATTTTTCATTTGTTCCTTTCCAATTTATTTCATGTAAGAGTAGTCCAAAACTTGGTTTAGGCAATTGTACTGATCAAGTTATTTTGGCACTAATATGAATAGGTCAAAACAGCATGGATGACAACAAAGAGATGTAAGGTATCTAAATTTGAAGAAAGTGACATAAATTTCTTATCATGAAAGAACTCAATTTTAACTCATCCTCAGATAGTCGTTTTACTCCTCAAATAAGTTGGATTTGATGGTTAGTCAAGAATCAGAAGCAAATTGGAAACCTAGCAAACACTAAATCATTTTGATAAATAACACTAAATCTTTATTTGGGCTAAATATATACGTTAAGTTCAGTCCAGAAATGGTAAACAATTTGCTGGATTCTCAAGAAGGCCAAGTACTTCTTTTATAATAATAAATGGAATGTGCAATCAACTGACTGAAAAGTTAACAGCTAGTACTTGAGATAACTCCTACCATAAATATATTCTTAGTCCTTAAGTGAGGTAAAAAATAGGTACTCACTGTGTAGATGCTCAAAGAGTGTTCCATTTGGAGCATATTCAAAAACCATCATCCTAGTAAAAGGCTTATCTTCCTCACAGTATCCAAGAAGGTTGACAAAATTCTTGTGATTAACTTTTGATAATGTGTCAATCTGAAATGATGAGCATAGAAATGATTAGAAATCATAACACCATATCAAAATTACATATTGATGATCATAATTTGTTTATTGAGTACCTTCGTCCTAAAATGCACTTCTAAATTCTTCGACCAATCCTTGGTAAGTCTAACTGCAACAGAGATCACTGCTATTTCGACTCCACTAGACAATGTCCCTTTGTATACTGTACCAATTGGTGAAGTACCAATTACATTACTAAAATCTTCACAAGCTGCTTCAAGCTCTGATCTCTTAAGCTTTGGTACACCTGAAATGCACATCAGAGATCATGCATATATAAACCGAAACCAGCCATATACACAAACAATATTCAACAGACAACTCCAAGGGGGAGGGTGATACAGAGATGCTGATCTGGCCACTCTATCAACATGAAATGCAGGTGGCTAAGAGTTTGTCTACAGTTCTCATCAAGAAGAAATTCTAGGGCCAAATTCAACTATATTAGATTATTTAAACCATCCAGTGGAAAGTTCTCTGCCAGGATGTTACCTAACTAGATAAATCACACAATATATATTTTTCTTGCTTCCCTTTTTGGGTATCAGTACCACCTATATCACCTGATTTATCCTGGCCTAGGACTATTTTTTCTGATGGGTAACTTGTAATACATCTATCCAGTCAACACTACTGCCTCAATACAAGAGATGAATGGTGAAGTTTTAGGTCTTAGAATATCTTTTAGGGACCAAACATTAAATAGTTGGTTCAAAATTTAACCATTTGAATATATCCAGTAATCAGCCACTGCCAAATTGCGTTGGCATCATGAATATCTTTAGTAAAAAATTCAAATATTTAATTTACTATTTTTAATTCCCAGTGAGAAGAAAGAATTACCAGTTAAAAATACTTTCTGAAGTTGTCCGCTTAATCCTGAGCGCCAGGGTTTGACAGGATTTACTGTATTGCATCTGAAGAGATATATTCCGATTACTAAAATGAGAAGAAAAACAGCACCCCCTATGGAGCCAGCCAAAATTGCAAGTCGATGATTTGAAGAGGAAGTAGGGCTTCCTAAAGGTGGTGGTGTAGCAGAAACATCTGGAGTAGGAGAACTTTGACTTGGTCTTGGCACTTTTGAAGGTGCAACAGATCCAGATGGCGAAGGTAATGGAGATTCTGATGGTTGGTTTACTGAATGGGAGGATGGTTTTGGGATCAATGAAACAAATGGATCAAAGAAACGGGCCGGGTTTGGTACAGATGACTGTGGTTGTTCAGGAGCTGCCTCTCGCAGTAGTCTCCTGCTAACTGCATCCTCAGTTTGGATAACATTCCTAGCATAGGTAAAAGCAGCATTAGATAATACTTGCACAAAAAAAAATTAAGAATAAGCATCAGATAATAAAAGCAGAACAAAGAATTTCAAAGAAACTCCTATCGAAAGGAAAGCTCAAGAAAAAAAAATACCAAAATAATTATGTCATGGGACTGATGTTAAAGGGTCTAGTGAGTTTTATAAAGGTGGTGCATGATCATTTCCTTCCAACATCACTAGCTGCTCCCATTTTCAAATTTGTGAAAACACAAACAAACGAAAAAATTCCATATCTACAATTGAGTGCAGTAACATACCATGTAATGAATCTTTTGCTGCTAGATGATCCTCTATCAAGAAGCTCATTGTTGTCAAGTAAACTGCAATACAGACAGAAACTATGTTAAATGCTAGAGAGAAAAAGAATTTCCAGGATACGAAAATTGAATAGTTTGAACCTATCAACCTACAGAATAATCGGTGACAGATTACTGCCAAGGTCAGGAGGGAGTGGTCCACTGAAGTTATTGTATCCTAGATCCAATGCTTCCAATTCCTTCAGCAATCCAATCCCTTCAGGAATAATTCCTTTAAAAGAATTGTTGCGCAAGATGCTGCAGAAAAACACAAAGTGATAATGATTTCCAGAATAAAAAAAGTAACAATTCAAGGGAAAATTTTTACTAAATACTGTTGGCATACAAGTCATAGTGCAACCAGGTAACAATTAGTGAATGCTTACATAGACTTTATATGGACAAGGTTTCTCAGTTCAGGTGCCAATGTTCCTCCAAGGCAAAGATCTTTCAAATTCCTGCACATTTTACCGGTCGTTAGATTAAATTAAACGGCATAATTATGAGATTACAGGCACCTGCTTGTAACAAAATGACAGCATTACTTGCTAAACCACATAAAAACCATATCCCATAGTCAAATAACTGAACAATAGGCTTATATATTCACCATTGTAGAACCTATAAGGTGCACACAGGTAATGTTCACGTTTGACCCATTGTTGTCTAAATTTCTTTAGAAGTTAGAACCCACTCAGTGCCAGAACTGGTAGAATCACCAAAAACATACAGTGAAAGCAACAAAAGTAAACCCCACCAAACAATTAGATTGAAACATGGGATTTCTCCAACACGGCAATAAGGTAGATTTTTTTTTTGAGTGATCTAAGGTATGTCTTAAATACATATCTTGAAAACTACCATGGATTATATATATATATTTTTTTTGTTCAACATGTATTAGAGTTTTTTTTCTCGTGATTTCCAAAAGATCATATATTTTCCACTTATAACCTTATTAAAGTTCTCTATTTCATTTATCCCAAAAAAAGTTCTCTATTTCACTGAACCTCATAAAAACACATAAATCGCAAATCAAAAATAAAATAAAAAAATTCATTTACGGATTATAATTTATAACCACCAAGTTCATAGCGGCAACTGAAGCCTTAAATTCAATGTAACAGTATGTGAAGTTTCGTTCCGCTTCTAAAAAAATGAGAAACAAAAACCTTTCTTTTATTTTCCCCTTCATTTTCTCACCAACATACAGAATCACAAATAAATCATCATAAAAATATCACTGCTTCAATTTCCAGAGAGAAAACAAAATTACTTACAAGACCACAACTTTTCCATCAGAGCACTCAACACCAAACCACGAACACGGATCTACCTCTCCATCATTATCGTTCCAATTCGATAACGCGCCAAACGGATCACTCACCACTCTGTCTTTCAACCTCAACAAAATCAAACCTGCAAAACCAAACACAACGGCTTTCCTCAACATTTTTTCACTTCGTTTTCCCGGTTACCAAATAGAAAACAACAAAAAAAAAATATGTACCTTCATCATTCAACGACCAACAAAAACCAAAACTGAAACACACCAAAAACACCACCCAAACTCGCATTCTGTGCTTTAATCGAATGAATTTCCAGCTTTTATCCATCTTCGTTTGTGTCAAAGTTAAAACTCAACCGAGAACAAGACTTATAGCTCAAGTATTGAAATCTAAAAGCATAGATAGTAACGAAGAAACCAAAACAGAAAGAAATTATCTGCACTGAATAAAATGAAGAAGAAGAAGAAGATCGATATTGAGATCAAAACCAAAGCATGTTTTTGCGTACTTGGCAAACTAATTTAGACTAAAAAACACATTTTGTTTTGAAAACGCGTACTCTGACCTGAAGAAATAAAAAAAAACCTCCTTTAATTTTAATTTTTGAACTTTCGTTTTTTTTCACTGCAGTGAAAAACCCACTGGAGTCTATGACCAAGAAGTTATGGCGTGTCGAAAAGAGTGAGAAATGAACCAGCTGGGTCTTCCCTGTCTCATTTTACTTTTGAAGTGCGCAAAATTGAAAAAGAAATTTGCAGTAATGCACCGAGTCATTTCCTAATACGCCAGTGATGTGTCCACTTGCCTTGTTTGTGGTCTACTGTATTCTTAATGATGTTTGAGGTTTTTCTTTTTAATTATTGAGAATTTTAATAGTAGCTATTCATTATTCCATTGATTTGGCGGTGACTTTGTGTTGTTTCTTTGATGTTTCTGTCTATAAGACATACGTGGGATTGATACCTCACTGTAGGGAAAAAAAATTCTTGTGCAAAAATTCTTAATTTACACGCCTGAAAATTTGATTAATAATTTTTTAAAATTTTATTAATAATAATAATTATGTATGTTAAATATTACTATTGAAATTTTCAAAAATTACTAATCAAATTTTCAATTTGTGCAAAATTTGATTTGCCCCCTATATAACAAAAAATTCATCCACTTTGAGATATAGATTATATGCAGGTAATAGTGTATATGATCACATAATGTGTCACGTTATTTGAAAATTAAATTTATCATTGTGTTTGCCATACGTTATTTAATTTAGTTAGATTTTTATTTAAATATAATATAATTTTTTTATAAATAAAGTAGTATAATATCTCAGGATGAATACTACCAATTATTGAGAATCTAATTACGAAATATTACTTTTTATTTTTTTGTTAAACGATATCAATGGTCTTTGTAGTTCGTCCCTCGGTCAAATCGGTCTTCAAACTTTTAATTACGATAAATAAATATCACTTTCATCTAATTAAGGTCTCTCGTCAAATCTCTCTAACTTCGATAATGTTTTTGATACGTGGGATAAAAGAATTTAATCACTTGTCACACTCCATGCGAGACAAACACAATCAGGAGGTAATTAGAATGCATTTATTTGTTGAAATATCCCAAAATAGAGTTTTCATCTCAGCCATTTACAATTTTTTTTTTCTTTCAATTATTGGTGTTTTTTTAAGCCAATCGTTTTATAGAACAGTGGATTGATTATAGGGGAAGAACTGGAAGTCAATAAATTTGTGTGGTGGTTGCTTCTCTGTCTTGATTATACTCACCCAAGTCTCGTGCATACAAGTCAATGTTTTTATGTGCCTTGATGGGATGATTTTAACGTTTCGACGCGTGAAGTTAGAACGCAAATTCACAAGTTTGGTCCAACGACTAATTTTTCGTCTAAATTCTAATTTTAACATATTTGATCTTAAGATTATTTTAATCAGTTATGTTAATCTCTTCACCATAATTATATATAATTGATATTATTACTCTGACATCAAATTTTGATATTATTAATTTATAATCATGCATTATATTATTTTAATTATTATATTTAATAACCACAACATTATTTTGTGTATCAAACTCAAATTTACAAATACTATATAAAGAGATTTCCGTTATTTCTCTGGTATAATATAATTCTCTTTATAACTCTTTTGTTTTTTTATTATCTTATTTCGAGATATTAACTTAAGCATCATAGCTTATTTTGGAGATCAACCCCTTTCGATGATTTGTAGTATTTTTTATGTTTTTTGTATGCGCAAATGTTTCACTGCTCTTGAAAACTAAATCTGCAACAACATACCTTCTTTTCTTATACGTGAGTGGATCCTTTTTTTTTTTTTTTTGAAAGGCTAGAAAATAAGATTTGGAGAAATTATTAAATACTCTTGGAAATAAGTTTAACGTGCGTTTGAATAAATTATTAGATGCTTTTGGAGTATAATACTTCTCATTAGAAGTGTGCAAACGATTGCTATGATCAGATAAAAATTTTAATAAGAAAATTTTGGTCAAATATTTTAACCGTTTTAATCAAATTAATCTAAATATTTCAATATTAACTTAAGTTTTTTAGTTTGTTATATTATATTTAATTTATACTTACGATTTTTTAATTTATTATATTATATTTAATTAATATTAATATCAATTAATTAATTTTTTAATCAATTAAACGGTCGAAAATTATTTAAAAAAATTAACCGTCAACTGACCGATTAATCAATAGATATTAAATTGTTAACCAATTTAGAACCATTTTACTTAAACGGTTCGATTAATCAGTTTTAACCGATTAATAAAGACCCTTACTCCTCAATTACATACATGTGGAATTCCTTTGTGTAAAAGCCTACATTTAGCGCTTACTTGTGTGAGACTCGCATGCATATGATAATAATTCTTCGCAAGGATTATTTGAGGTTCTTGGGTCGATTTTTCATATCAATTATTCGTGTAAATAAAAAGATGAGTTAAGCTCACAATTATATTAAAATAATTATTTAAGTCAATGAGATTCTAATTTGGTGATCAAAGTTGAAACCGTGGAACTCTAAAAACTTATACTCGATTATTTGATACTCAGTGTGTGAATTATTTATTAGTTATAAAGAAAAATTGTAAAAGAGAGAAAACTAGATAATGCAATTTTTTTTACCATTTGTTAAATTGTTGACACTCTAATTTTTATAAAACCATAATAACAAGCAAAATTGAGATTAAAAGCGTGGATTATACAAAGCTAGATAAGCCTATCGACCTAGAGCTCTAAATATATGCCAAAATGTAATAAGTTGTATTACTATTTTCTTGTATTTAAAAGTTCAAATGTATTTAGGTACATTTTTTAATAATCAAAATTTTTGTTGAATACTTCAAATAATAATGTAGATTCAAGTAAAACACACACTATAAAGGAGCCCACCTAATTCTTTTATTAAGTACACATGGTTCTCTTCTTATCACATGATCACTATTATTGCCTTATTCTAAGGGATTAATCCATGTTAACTTTTTAATTAGGGTTTATATGACTGCAAATTAAAATAAAAGGTAAATCAAATTTTACTATCTTCAAGTTTGTTGAAATGGTATTAATATATCAAACCTTTCTAAAACCCACAATTCATTAAAAAACATTAATTTTCACCATTAACTTCAAACATACTCAAAATGAATTTATTTGAAGAATAAAAAAATTAACTGAATATTAATTTTTCATGATGACCAAATTACTCCTAGGTCTCATGAATGTTACCTTTTAGAAAGAAAAAAATAGAAGCATTAGGATGAAACAAATTTTTAGGGTTTTTTTAAAGAAAATTATCATTGTTCTTTTTCGAAAATTATTAAAAATATATTTTAAATTGATTTATATTCTATTATATGGTATTAAAAAAATTTACTCCATATATTTTATATTTAAAAAAAATATTATGATATCATTACTTATATCATCCTCAAATAAATGAAAATCAAATACTATCATAAAAGAAAATTAAATATTTTAAATAAAAAGTTTGTTGATATATTTTTTTATAAAATTAAATAGTTTCGCATATGAAATAAATGAATATCAATGACCATCATAAAAGAAAAATAAAAAAAAACTTTTCTATTTTAAAAATTAAAATTAAAATGATAATGATAATGAATATTTTTATTTTTATTTTTTAGAAAAATATGAATTCAAGTAGCCTAAAAATTTATGTTATAAATAATTGATAAATAGAATTATTAAACTTATCATAATCATTTCGAAATATTTTAACACTAAAAGTACTTTGGTTATCATGAAAATTAACATCCGGTTAAAATTTTGATTTTTCAAAGAAATTCATTTCGAGGCAGTTTGATGGTGAAAATTGATGTTTTTGAGTGAATCATGAATCTTAAAAAAGTTTGATATATTAATATCATTTCAGTAAAGTGTAATTTGTTCAAAAATAAATTATGTTTAGGTGGCTGTTACTTACATGTGTTGGCAAACTTTGTGGCTGTTTATGTATTACAATTCTTTAAATTTTCCTTTGACAAAAGTGCACCTCCACTTAATTGGTTCCTTAATTCTAATTTAGTGTGTAAGTTACATCATGAATCTTTTGACCAGCAAGCCTAATATGCTAGTTAGTAATTAATAATCTACTTAATTGGTTCCTTAATTCTAATTTAGTGTGTAAATTACATCATGAATCTTTTGACCAGCAAGCCTAATATGCTAGTTAGTAATTAATAATCCTGGTTACATTAACGAAACTTTCTTTAATTTAGGTTTCCGATTTTCAGCTTCACTTTCTAGTAAGTGAGCAATGCGAAATAGTTGGATCGGGTTGAAAGTTAACCCTAACTCAATCCATAACATTATTTTTTTAATCCTAATCTAATTCAATCTATAAAAAAATCGAATTGAGTTCGGATTGGTTTTTAAATTCAAAATCGAACTTAATTGATTGGATTGTATTGAGTTGGACGAGATCAACTCCTACTAAGCATGATTTTTGAATTATATTTTTGAATTTCAAATTTTAAATATTACAAAGAGAATTTTAAAACATCAAATTAACATGTTCAAATCCAAATATTCAGTCATGCTATAAAAATTAATACTTAGTATAGTAACAACAACAACATAAATAGTTAAAACACTATAATAAAGTCCATATATATTATGAACGGGGTTTGCTAATTTACCTCACTGTAAAAGTAAGCACTCTATCCCAACTTTTGTGGACCAAAATACTCTTAATAATTCAAATTTTCATAACACAAACACAAGGGTAATAGGGTAATTCAATAAATATATTATTTTTTTTGTATTTTTGGGTAATATCGAGCTAATTCATGATCGAAAAAGCTCACATCGGGTACCATTGGAAAGCTCTTGTTGAGATATACAAAAATGAGATCCGAAAGCACTGCTGTCTGACTAGTCGATCGCCCTCACACGTCGTTGATTATCTCGAGAGAACCTTTTTTAGATATAACACTTTTTGATAATTTTTACCAGAAGGTAATATCACTACTGAGTCGAAAATTGAATTTCCAACCTACATGCAAAATGTGGTAAATCTACGTAGCAATTATGTTTATCTTTATCTAATTTGAGATAATAGAGTCTCAAAATTGCAATAGTGATTAAAGTTTAGTGACCTAATTGTAACAAATTGAAGTTAAATGCCCACATCAAACTTTTGAGCAAAATTTAGGGATGAAAATTATATATTAGCCCTCATAAATAATTGAATAGAAAAAAAATGCCATGAAAATTATACTTTTTGTAGCTTTCTAATCAATTTTGATTTATGTAGACAGATTGTGGGTCCTATGGTTATGTAGACAGATTTTGATTTATGTTCTTGTTTGGATTGGAAACCAATAGCGAATTGCTCTTGATGATGTTATAGGTTTTGTATTTGTTAGAAACAAGTGGAGGATGATCACTGTCCAACCTTATTCTTCATTTTAAACATTTAATTAATCAGAGATATATATCCCAAGAATTAAGAAAAGTAAGATAATGAAAGGGAAATGCAGATTGTTAAATAGAGAAAAATGATGCAGCTGGTTTGGAAGTCTTGTGTCTCAATTCTAAACTTGAATATGAGCTACGGGCTAAACCCGGCGGCCGTGCTTATCTCATTTGGAAAAGTATCACAGTTTCGAGTAATTTTCTACTTCGACTCCTATTTGTCTTTTTGTCATCTTAACGAATAATAAAATAATCAATAAAGATAATTTTATTTTAAAATAAATCGTAAAAGAAAAAACAAACGCGTGCAGAAGAGAATGGAGAAAAATGATGCAGCTGGTTTGGAAGTCTTGTGTCTCAATTTTAAACTTGAATATGAGCTACGGGCTAAACCCGACGGCCATGGCGGCCGTGCTTATCTCGTTTGGAAAAGTATCACGGCTTCGAGTAATTTTCTACTTCGACTCCTATTTGTTTTTTGTCATCTTAACAAATAATCAATAAAGATAATTTTATTTTAAAATAAATCGTAAAAAAAAAAAAACAAACACGTGCAGAAGAGAGTGGAAAAAATAACACACAAGTTATCATGTAATTTATTTTAAAATAAACAGCACGTTAAGCACTCAATTATTTGCATACTAAATCAAATACTAAACATATTAACTCCTATTTGTTGCAGTTTTTTATAATGAAAAAGTACTTTATAAGCCATAAAAAACGCTTTAATATGTTTGGTTAAAACTCATTGCTTCAATTTTAAGAAATTAAGAAGATAAAAGTATTTTTAAATAAATTAGTTTTGAGGTGCTTTTGTCAAAAAGAAAGTAAGACTACTTTTATGTAAAGCTTAAATCATTTTAAAGCATCATCAATAAAGTATTTGATTATCTTGCAAAAGAAAAACACAAAAAATATTTGATTATAATTTTAAGCTGAAAATAAACTAAACCAATGGAAACCAAAAAATTATTTATATTTGGTCTATAGTAGTAATACATTTATTTGTTAAAACATTAGAGCGCGTTTGGTTTGGTTTTTGATTCTAGAGACTCAAAAATAATTCTAAAACAATTTTAAATAGAAGGGTTTGATAAAACTTGTGTTAAAAGTATTGTTAAACTAATTAATATGTTTGATAAAAAAGTTGTAAAACTGTTTTTAGATGTTGAAACAAGTCCACTCCAATAATTAACCATTTCAATTTAATTAACTTAACTATTTCAATATTAAGTGATCTAATTGATTTCGATCGGTACGATCGATTAATCGACTCTATTTATATATATATATATATATATATATTTTAATTTATTATATTATATATATTATAATTATATTTAACATAATATTAATTATTTTTTAATTGGTTAAACAGTTAAAAAATTACTAACTGCCAACTTACCGATTAACAGATATATTATTCGGTTAACCAATTTAGTATAGATTTAATTGATTAATCGAACAATTTTACTTAAACGGATCGAAACGGTTCGGTTAATTGACTTTAAGTGACTAATGAACACCTTTACTCTTCACTCACATACATGTGGAACTCCTTTGCACGAAAACTTATATTTAATGTTTACTATGTATATGATAATAATTTCTCGTAAGGATTATTCGAAGTTTTCAGATCGATTTTTTATATCGATAATCTGTATAAATAAATATATAAAAAAAATAAGTTAAGCTCACAATTACATTAAAGTGCTTATTTGTCAATAAGATCTTAACTTAATGAACAAAATTAAAGTCGTGAAACTATAAAATTCTAGACTTTATGATTCGATTCTCACCATTAGAGTTATTTATTTGTTATAAAGAGAATTTGTAAAAGAGAGAAAAACAATGGACAAGGGCGTCAATTAACTAATTTAGGCTTTTTCATTATTGTCTAAATTGTGTATGAAAAGGTAACTACGCTTAGGCCCAAGTTTGTTTGTAGAGGATTACTGTCCTTGGGCTTATTATTCACTCTACACAATTATGCATCATCAAATTCGGCTTGATTGGTCTAGCCCAATCATTAGGGTAAACTACCCAGTTTCTTTTGCCAACCCATGAATAATAGGCTTGGGCAAAAATACGTGCCAACCCAATCCAAATCGAAACCGAATTGAAAAGGTGTGTTTGTTTTTTTGTTGTTACAATTATGATCAGAGTTATTAATTTTTCAAAAAGTCGATTAGCCTTTCTTAAAACTCGTATTATCTCTTTGGAATTTATTAATTTTTCATTGTGTATATAGATTAGGTTATTTTAACAAAACAAATTGCAAAAATAGAATGAGTTAATTAATAATTTATTCATATTCAAATAATTGAAGAAAAAAAACTTATTTTATCGACCACCAAGTTCTCTACCTCCCTAGCCCAGCAGATCTCTCCACTCCTTGTTACATGTCTACTCATTTTCTCTTATCGAGAAGTTGGTTATATACGATGGATTTATGAGAGTGTATTATTTTATAAATAGTGAGAGTGTATCATCTTACGAATAGTGGAAGCATGTACAGAAACTATTGATATAGTATTTCACGAATAGTGAGATCCTATTTAGAATTTTGGCTAAATAACTAGGTGAGAGATGTTAGATATTGATAATCAGCCAACCTTGAAGTCTTGTCTCGAAATAAGAGATATTGGTAAATCTTCGAGTAATTGGACAAACTCATCCAATTATAGAGATGTCTTATCATGAAAGGACAAGTGGAACCTTCAAAGTAATGATCAAGAAATTGATAGGAAGAGAGGAATTTAGTGTTTTAAAAGCAGAAGTTGGGACTCCCCTAGGGCGAGGCTGGGACTTGGGAGGCACTAAAATGCTTCGGAGCTTAAACGGCTTGTTCCTCCGCTCAGTTAAGTCGAGAACCTCCCAGCACACCTCTCCGATATCTCCTATGGATTTCTCTCACAACAAAATGGATTTTCCCTCTTTGGCTTCCTTTTATGCTTTGTCTCAACGATAAGTTATGCCTCTTCTTGAACCATTGAGACCCCCCGTCCATAGCTTTGGGTACACATCCAATCAAGCAACCTGACGTTATCCAGAGTTACGTACAAAAATGCGGTTCAAAATCGAGTCCTCCAGCCTATTTAGGACTCGGAGGAGAAGATGATGCATAGGTTACAAGAGCTTGAGAAACAGCTTCTCGACAACGACGATGATGAAGGGGTTTCGTTTTCATTGAGTTTTATTCTGTTAATTTTTTATTGAAATATTTCTTATTGAAAAAAACATAAACTTAAAAATTTTTAAAAAATATAATAAACAGTTTCATTTACTTTAAAATGATCTTGTTGATTTGACATAATAATGATCATTAAATTTAATAGAATAATTGAGATATATGTAAATTGTCAATACGTTTTCAGTACAAAATTGAGAGACCCAATATCCAATTTGCTCACTTAAGATAAAAATTGACTACAACTTAAGATACCGAATGCAATTACCCCTAACATTATGATAACACATGCAATTAATCTTATTTATTATCTTTTCTCTTATTATATGTTGAAAAAGTTTTTATTTAAATGAATTTATTTTTAAAAAAATAAAGTTAAAAAAGAATCCTATGTTTATAAGATAAAAAAAAATCCTCATCCGAAACAAAAATAATTTAGATAAACAAAAACGAGAAAAGAGACTATAGATGTATTTTCCATTTCAAACCGGATCTATTGTCATTCCTAATCACGATGATGACACAAATGAACAACATCTAAGATTACCTCAGGTTAATTGTGGAATTGATATGCATTTTAGAATGGGTGCATGGCTCATCCTTTTAATGGCATTAAGGATAGTAAAATTATGCTAATATGCTATGTATGCATTTAAGAGTTTTAAATTTTTATAAAAATATTATGTTTTTGTGATTTAAGTTGTATTTAAACAATTCTCAAACAAAACCTCAGTGATATTACCTTCATTTAAATAATGTTTTGGGGTAATATTAAGTAACATAATAAATGTATTTCTAATTTATTTCCTTGCAAATTCTGTGAATCAATTTTGTACGAAAAAAATTAGAAATTAAATCAAATGTTAAAATATATCACAACATATTGATTTTTGTTAGATTTATAATTTTTATTGATGTACATTAGATATGATTGGTCACAATTATTAATTATAATGTTGAAATATGAAAATTTTAAATATAAATTAATTAAGAAACTTAATATATAGAATTGTATAAATTTTTTACCTTTTTTTGCTTAATATCTTTTGGTCATATTTTATAGATTTAATTGATATTATCTCTACAATTTTGATAAGAGGAGACTTTGATATTGAAAAGCAACAAGAATAGAACAATGAATTTAAAAGACTCAGATCCCATTGGTCAATATACCAAAAGTAAAACATGATATTATTATGGAAAATCAAAAAACAAATATCTATGACAATAATGTATTTAAGGTAATATTGCAAACTAAATAAGAATGTGAACATATACACAAATGTTGTAAAAAGAAAAAGAAAAAAACTTAAAAAGAAAAATAGCTAAAGGATTCTTAAGATATTTAAAGCTAGGATGAGATGCATCAACGGAGTACAGAACAGCAAGAGGGGCACCTGATCAGTCCGTTGACGTTGCAAACTGAACAGGTCTTGAATCCAAATTTCGCTGACTATATCTTGTGGCTCCCATTACACTCTTCACAGAGAATCCGCATAGATCACACACAGCGGACTCCACAAAAGGCAACACAGCAATCAGCTTCTTCAGCTCCCCACTCTCATGCATCGATGAAGACTCTAGGCAGGGTCAAGTTTTTGCACCCGATGATCCCCTGCAATTCATTCAAAAAATTAGCTTCCATGGACAAATCTCGTTCGTCAATTGAGACCCGAAACCCTTGGAGGATCGATCTGACGATCCTACAGTCCTCGAAGGTCCTGCGGACAACACGGAGGCTGGTGAAGCACAAGACGATGCTGCAATGATCAGCGTTGGGGAGTGTGATGAACGACAGTGATAAGGGTACAATATTGCGGTGGGCCCACGCACGGAGGACGGAAGTGGAGCTCCGGACCCGGTGGAAAATGGAGAGAGAAGTTTACGGGTGATTTTGGTGAGTTCGGTAGATAGTAAACCCTTCTAGGTTATTTTAACCACTCTGGCAACATGACAGAGAGAGATAGAGGTCTTCTGGGGAGTAGGGAGATTAGAGAGTGACAAGAAGTGTTTAGTGGTTATAAATAGGGATAATTAAAAAGTTTTACTACTATTAAAGTAAGTATGAAGCGTGAACAACTATGGGGAGCAAAACCCTAGATAAGGTTGGACCTTGAGGCCAAGGATTAGGCATGGTACCATTTATTATTACGATATAAAAAAAGTTAAATGTTCAACAAACATACCCTTAAAAACGTGAATTACTAATTACAAATGGACTGTCCACAAATTACCGGTCAACTTTTAAAAATCTACAATTTGGGCGTACGCATTGTTGTTAGAAAAAAGGATGATATTGTATACCCCAAAAAAGGAGGATGATATTGATGATGACGAAGCGAGATCCTCTAGTTGATTATTTTCTTATGTTGAGAAAATGAAAACTTAAAAAGGAGTACGTTCTACCGGTTTTGATACTTAGAAAGGCATGTGCTGGAGAACAAGAAATTATTGTTAAATAAAAATTAAAACGGACTATTGAGTTGGACATGAGTGCACACTAAGGTGTCATGTTACCAAAAATTCAACTAATTACAGTATATAATGATTCTACCTGTTATTCCCATATTAGCTCTACCTATTATTATGCTCTGAATATTGAATAGTATTCTGCATCCACTGAAATCCCTGCAATATCCACTCTCAAATACACTGAAATTCCTTCTATCAAGTGGTTTGCTCCAATGTTGTGCTATCAAATATACCTTAAAACACGTTTGTTACATGACTACAATGAACAAAATGAAGATTAATAAAAATATATCTCCATTACTTGACCACATTCATAATAATGAACTATTAGGAGATGATTAGATGAGGGGTGAATAATTTTCACAATGGAAGGAAGAACAAAATTCTGGATACACTCTGAAAAAGAAGAATCGGTATGTCAAGAGAAAAGAGGAAGAATTAGCCCTTCCTCTGTATTTTAACTGCTATCCTGATTTTAAACTCAGGTTCTTGAGCTCCTGTTTTAGCCAAAATCATAAGCTGAAACATGAAGCAAACTGTTCTACTATGGCTATCAGTGTCTTTGACTGTGAGGAAAAACTAAAAGAAAATACATAATAAAAATAAGAATTTGAAATGCTGACCTGACTTCTGTTACATTTTAACCCCTTTTGAGATGAAAATGTCTCCGTAAGGTACCTTCTGTTCAACTCTTAAGAAATCACGAGTGGCAAGCACTGGATACAAAGTTGTCACTCTTAGTTTTTGAACAATTAAGCGACGACAATTTGACAACAGTAGGCAGTGGAAAAGAACATGAATATATGGATACCACAAGTCTGGTAAAAGAGCTGAGCTGCTGCTTTTCTGTTCATTCCAGCAGCAAGCTTATTCAGGGATTCCACTTCAGCAGATCCTGGCGTTTCAAAATGATTTTTCATCTGCCTGTAGCATTTGAGTTTTAAGAAGCATAAGTTAATTGAGCACACAACTAAAAGTAACCATTGAGTGAGGAGAATTTAATATATTCAAAAAGTGTTATACATTCGGATACGGTCAGTGATCTTCTCATCAGAATTATTGAAGATGGGATGCTGAGTTTGTGTGGGTCCAGTTTCCACCAACAGTTCTGTGCAAAATATAAACAAGGTAATTAAAGTAATCATATTGAACAAAGAATCAAGTCCAATAGCTATGACTGCTGCAGCAAAACAAATGATTCACAAGCTATTTACCTTGATCAGGTGTCAAGCCATTTTCTGACAGCCTTGATAACTTAAAATTTGGATCAGGATGCTGCCATGAATTCTCTTCAGCTACTGGTGCAAGGCCATTGCTACTAGGTCTAGATGAAGAACAAGGCCTTTTATTGTTGGATCTGTTAATGGTTGGTACATCCAATAACAAAATTCAATGACTAAGTTTTTCATCACACAAAACTCTTCACTGGAAGTGGCACTTCAAGACAGTCATTATTCCTAGGAACAAAAAGGAACATTTTTCGATATTTTTTTTATTTGTTGCTTTAGTTGATTTGGTGAATGATAGAAATTCTACTAACCGTCCTGAATTGATTTCTACATTATTTGAGGGGATACCATGACCCGATGCTGAGCTTGGGATGGATCTCACATCATCTCCTGTAATTTTTTATAAACTAAAACTTCTGACTACCATCATAATCATCAGATAACCTCAAGACTGTTCAGCAGAGGAGTAACAGGTACATGGTATTATATAGGAAGACGCATTATACCAGAATTCCCAGGTGTGACCACCAGATTGCCCTCAGCTGGCAAGAAATCATTGTCCATAAGGTTGGCTCTAACTCTCCCCATTAGGTTTTCCATTGATATATCATTGACAAAAAGATTTGCCCGTAGCTTCTCTCTTGGAGCACCAAGTGACTGAGAGCCAATTCCACTGTGAAAATACTCGAAGGGCTTGACATTCAAACTCTCAATCAGAGATTAGCTAAACTGATTTTTATGAAAGCAAACTAAAAGACTGGTTCTGTGACTTACATATCCCACTTGATCATGATGATGCACTCTCTCTGGTAGTGTCGTTGATGATGGTCCTGGGGGCACCGGAGGAGAGGTCCTAACTGGATACAATAAATAATACAGATTACATTCTTTTCCATGAGAAAATTTCAAAAACAACCATGAGTAAACTCTGACCAGAAGGTGACTCGTGGAAAGCTCGGGTACTTTTCAACCATAGCTCCAGAAGAGGTGCTGGATAATGGATTTCTCCATTTCCTTTTGTAAACAGATCATCAATTAGTACTACAGGTGGCAGCTGCATGAGGTAAGGTATCTTCATTGTAGACATAACATCTGTGCATGCCTGCAACACAGCATAAAAACCTTATACTGTCTTTAAGAACTTTTTGCTGATATAAATTATCTCATTCCTTATGCGCCCTTCATTAAATATTCATAATAATATCTAATGTCTCCTAAACTTTACACACTAACAGGCAAGCCAGGGAATTCTAAATCTACCCAAAGTCTAATAACATAATAATAAGTAGGCATGAAGTTTTCTTTGCTTGAGGTTGAATTATATCTGTGTCAGTACTCCCACGAGAGGGAGAAACTGCATGGTGTGCATTGAAGGCACTTACCTTTCTCTTTTGTCCTCTTCTTGAGCCAATATCTGAAGTATTCTGAAGCCAAGACTGGTAAACATGGCCAGGAATCATGGTTTGTTCATAATCCATGATTGAGGCTGCTGGTCTTCTTGTTTTTCTTTTAGCTGGCCATTGTCTATGTTGGTCCTGCTTCATGCACAATATCAAATTTGGTCAAGTATGTTGTTTGTTTGGCTATATTCTTATTGTGATGGTTTCTATAGTTGAAAATTAGTGAATACCTGTTTGGCTTGCTTGCATTCGTCAGATTGTATATTGACGTAGAAGTCTGGCTGTTGGTCTTGGACTTCATTAGCTGCAGGACAGCTGGAGGTCAGCTGAGGGAAGTCTCTAATTATCTAAAGTTGCTTTCTTTATTAAAGCAGTCATATTCTTGATAACTAAAACCCTCCGTCACCAAGTCTAGGCTAACAATTTAACAGTTCACCCAAAAAACAATTACTAAATGACAGAGACGAATAGGTGCAGATGATTGGAAAAGGTTATAACATAAGGAGGAGCTAATTATTTTACTTAAATAATACACTAGGAAGGATTTCATTGGAAGCAGGGGACATGCATGTTAATCAGCACCAGACTATAAACATATATCTTGTATGAGTTTAGAGTTACATGCTTATAATGAGACATACTGATAGATCTCAAAGGAAGTAGCCTAATACATATGTATATGGCATTCTCTGACAAAGGAAAAGGGTATCCTCTCTTAGCAAACTTATGAAACATTAGATTTCATGTATAAGCTGATAAGACTAGGAAAACAGATGATTTGGGGCGCAGGCAGATATATCGTCCTTGGTTTTCGAAATTATAGGAAATAAACAAAATCAAAAGTACGATTTACTTATTGCAGATTTTAAAGTGCTGAACACATTACCATGCTGCTGACCTCTCTGAGGATCGTCTTGAGGGGGTGGGGAAGGTATAAGAGTAGCTGGGATTTGTGTGTGCTCTCCTGAAGTGAAGTTCGCCTGAGTTTCATCATCTCCTTCAATGTCAAATCTGCCTCACCATCCAGAAGAATCATAGTCAAGAATACAACAAGGAAATTTCAAATTTCAGGGTAATCGGGATTTGAAGATTGAAAGGAATATTTCCATGCAGAAAGTACTCGTACACTTTCATCACCAATTCTATATTATGAAAATCTTAACACTAAAAAACAAAAGGTGAATGGAAATTGAAAAATCAAGAGCACATCATGATTAGGAATTAACCTTTCAAAGCGATTGTACATATCTGTATTAGTCTGATGGGAATCAAAACGTTCAAACAAGGTGATTTTGTCAGCATCAGCTGCAAGGGTAACAAGGTTAGCTAGAGGGGAACTTTGGATATTGGCATGTGTAGCAACTTTGAGAGAGAAAGAAAACCTTGATGGAAGTGTTGGGCTAGATCTTCCTCTTCAGGATTGTTGTTAATATAGGGTTCATCCACATCATCCAACCGCTGCATGCAGAGAGAGGTTACGAATTAGTTACCTCCATGGAAGATGCAGAAGCTTTCAGTAGGCAGTGCTTTCTCATAGTTATATGATAGCTTTTAGAGAATTACCAAATTAGAATGTGCTTTCATTCCGGGTAAGCTTACTTGCAAAAACCTTGTAGGTCATGCATAAACCTCTTCCTGAGAACAACATTCACTTTTCCCTCTACAATTTTCACTCTTCGGAAGGAAAAATATCCTTTCTCTCCCTCAATTTCACAAGATTTCAAAAGATGAAAACATCTAACAACATCTATGTGGTGACAGATAAGGATAGACTGATTAACTTCATAAACAGACACGACTACAGGATATTATTCTATTGGAATGACAGTTTCATGTTTTGTGGAGATGAGGATCTGAAATAAATCAAGAACAAATGAAATAGAAATGAATGAGCATTCTGTATGTAGAGATGACAGCCTATTTTGCAGAATGTAGATTGGAAAAAGTCCACAACTAATATGTGAGTTATCGTAGTGCCACACAAGCAGAGCTCATAAATTCTAACCTCAATTTCAACTAGCCACATGATCAAATTTGCATAATCATGTATAAGCATGATCATTTGAAACTCATTCACTAACTTTAATTGCTTGTGACAACAAATTATTAATCCACTCAATGTGAAGCCTCTACAACGTCCACTTAAGTGCATGCATATATTAGACCTGGTCTTGGAACTAGGTTTCACATCCTGATTTAACTGCTTGGAGAAAGGGTTGAATCCATATATTTAGCCTGCATCTGAAAAAGCCTCCATCACGTTATTGGGTAATTGGTTACATTTATCAAACACCTTCCCGTCAGGGAACAATGATTCACCGTTTGATGTATACGGAAAGGATTAAGAGGCACAGACTTCACACAGGAGTTCTTACAACTGTTTTTTTTAAAACCAAAATGGCTTGCCAATGACAAAACAACCTAAGTAAAAACATTACTCTCTATCAAACTTTGATAATGAATTCATTATGTGTGAATCCTAGAGGCTTTTTCAGTCATTATAAACGGTAAATATAGAAGACATCGATATACAAACTTTACCATGGCAAAATAAGCGGTTTGTTGGAACCCCATTGTGGCGGTTGCGTTAGAGAAATTAAGGGACTGCTCAATATCTCCGACATCTGTCTCTTGGTTCTCAGGCAAGGTAACATCTCCTTTCCTGTTAACAAGGAGACCACACCAAAACCAAACATAAGATAATTTTATCTTCCCACCAGTTTTCCAAACGGTGTCTATTTAAACACCGAAAATGCTACGATGCACTAACTATGCTAAACTGCGCCGTTTTCTTGGAAACAAAAGTTTTTACAATGCATTATTCTACAGTGCAGCTATAGTACACTAGATTGGACCGTCTTCGTAACTGTAGTCTGTACTAAAATACTCATTGTACGGATTTACTGCTAAAATGCGCTCAGATTGAAAGAGAACGAGAAAGAGAAATAGAAAGAGAAGGAGAAACATACTTGGCCTGGGTTTTTCCTTTAGGGAGAACAGTGGGGTCTGGAACAGCTTTTACTTTCCACGCTTGGTTGATTTCAACCTGAGAACGTAAAAATTATACCCAATGGAAAAAATAAAAATAAAAATAAAAACACCATGAACAGCTCGTTAAAGAATAAAATAGGAAAAGAAAAAAAAACAAAGGACACGTGATTGATTTACCAGAAGACGGGTTACATCATCTGCAACGTAAACAAGAGTGTCAAAAACCCATTAGATTATGTTTATTGATAAATTTAACGTTGAAACTGAAATATAAATTTGAAGAAAACAAGGATTCAAAAATTACCATAGAGGAGTTTCACTTTTCTCTCATAGACAATTACAACTCCACCTGAAGAACAATGAGCACAGAAATGACTCTCTTATTAGTTCTTACTGGGATTGAAAACAGAGATCGAGATTTGAGTAACTAAAATTAATTTAAATTCAGAGAGATTTAGCAACTACCCATGAGAATCCCAGAGAGCCTAAGAGCCATAGGAACTGAAGGATTCAAAATCTCTTCGCTGTAATATTAGACACGAAAAAATCAAGTTCATTAAATTGAACTAACCGAACCAGAAAAAGAGTAAAATCAATCAAAGAAAGAGAATAACCAGATGTTGATTATGTTGAGCTTGTCTAACTTCCTTCGATTGATTTTCGCATGCATAGTCGCAGCCATCCTTCAATGGAGACACAAAAGAGAGGAAGAAACAGAGGTTAAATTCCCATAATCGTATAAACAAAACAAATTAACAGTAATTAAAAGTCTTAACTGAATGATTTCCTGAGTTTATGCTTAAATTCATCGTTTGAAATTTAAATAACACAATCAAAAGAGAAGCCGGAGCAACCTCAATATCAATATTCACATAAGCTAATTAACAGAGACATTGAGATTTAGAAAATTACAGAAGGTCATAGTTTATAAAGATTAAAGATGAACAAAGAAAAATAGAAGTTGAGTCACGACAAATGAAATTTAAACTACAAAAAAAAGAAAAATGAAAATATTAAATCACCATATCTGTCCAAGCGGAGCTTTTCGAGCTAGAAGCTGGTGAGAGTAAAACATTTTTTTCACTTCAAAAATTTCAAAAAAGAAGAAGAAGAGAGTGGGACGAAAATAGAGAAACTGAGAAGCAAGAGGTCTGTAAATGGCGTTTAAGTGAAACAACTAAATCTCACTAGAGAGAGAGAGAGAGTATGTTGCATGTGAAAAAAAGGAGGCGAACTGTAAACCCGCCATAGCAAAGCAAAGAGCCCGATATGCGCGGGGGGAGAGAGAGGAGAGCATATGGAAAGAATGTTCTTTCCAGTGATAACGTTACATTAGGTGCACGAAGGATTCCGTTGTATGGGGATTTAGGATGTGACAGGTTTCTTCTGGTGAACGGGGTTTGTGTATTTTCGCGAGTGAAAGTACTGTATACTCAAGTTAGTTATTTTGGACCCCACCATGATCACCTGCTTTCATAATTCCTTTCTCGTTGTGGATGCGGTTCATGCCCATGGGCTTTATAGACCCGCCTGAGGCTGAGAGTTACAATTTTTTTTTTTGTCCCGTGTAATTTGGGTGAGAGAAATCGGTCATATTCTAGTCCGACTAAAACTAAAGTTACAAGTTGGACAAAATTTTAAAAATTCGAACTCAAATTTAATTTGGATTGGATTAGGGACGAAGTTTCTCCGATCTCAACTAAATCTATTTTGTAAGTCTAAATTTATTAATTTAAATTTGTGTCAGATTGAAATTTTATTGTCCGAAAAATATTAAAATTTTAATATTGTTATTTTGATGCATGTAAATTTTATTTATTAACATTAAAAATGAAAAAAAAAATCAAAAATTTACACCAGTCCAATACATCTCAATAGATCCAATCTATTTGAGTCTAATGTTGATTTCACAAGAAACATGAACATAACTCGAGTAAATTATATTAAAGTTGCAATTTATATAACACCCGTAATAAATTAGATCCGGTCAAAATTAAAAAAATTGTGTTATGAATTGACTACGGATTAACCGCTACTCCAACTCAATTTATTTTGTACATACATCCGATAAAAAGTTCGACTCAATAAGTCACAGACTTAAGTTCAATCCAAAAATTTGAATTGATTTTGCTTGTAAATAAGAAAAAAAAAAGATTAAATTTGAAAAAATTGTGAAAGCTTTTTATGATACAAGGTTTAGATATAAATATTGCAAATTTTTTTATCTCAATTATGCATAGACAATTTGCTAAAATCACTATAAAATATAGTGAACACATAAAAGAAAAAATATAGTGAAATTTTTTTATATTATATTTCAAATGGGTAAAGTTAAACGCACATTGAGAGGTGATAATAACTTATATATTTTAGTCTCTTAATCAATGAAATCGTATCATACAAATATAAAATAATTTTTTTAGCCTCTTTGGTTGCTAGTAGAGTTTCTTCGATCAAGTTTGGTCTCTCATTTAAATCAACTTAAATTAAATTAGCTTAAATGGTTTCAAGATATCTCTCATTTAAATCAACTTAAAGCAAATTAATTTAAATGTGAGATCAAACAAGACCTTCTTGCTATCAATGGATTTTAATGTAATTACAAATAGAGATCATGGATAAAAAAATGTCAACCTCGTTTGTCTTTTCTCCTATATCATTGCAGATTCCAAAAGTTTGGATTTTAAAAGAGAAAATAGAAATTGATTGTCAAAAGAGTGGTATTATTGATACTTAAATATTGTTATTAATACTTTAGAGAAACTACACTGTACTATTTTCAAGTTTGCTTAAATAACACTAATATGTCAAACCTTTTTAAAACTCATGATTCATCCAAAAACACCAATTTCCATCACCAAGCAACCTTAAAATGAATTTATTTGAAAAATTAAAATTTTAATTGGATATTATTTTTCATGATGACCAAAGTACACCCAAGTATTAGAAATGTTACTTAGCGATGAAACATATTTAACAATAAATTTTTTAGGGTTTTTTTTAAAAAGAAAATTATCATCACATTTTTTTGAAAATTATTAAAAGTATATTTTAAATGGATTTATATTCTATTATATGGTGTAAAATAAATTTTATTTCACATTTTTTATATTTAAAAAAATATTATGATATCATTACTATTGCATACTCAAATAAATGAAAATAAAAAACCATCATAAAAACATTAAATATTTTAAATGAAAAGTCTATTGATATGTTTTTTTTTTTTTTTTTATAAAATCAAATAGCTTAACATATCAAATAAATGAATATCAAAGATCATTATAAAAGAAAAATCAAAGATAAATTTTTTATTTTAAAATTAAAATACTACTGCATATTTTTATTGTTTTAAAAAAATTAAATTCAAACAATTTAAATACTTGTGTTATAAATAATCTTAAAATATATAAATTTATTAAATTTATCATAATCACTCGATAATAATTTATTATATTTTAATACAAGATGATCGTGATTGTCTACCTTTTGATTTTGCTCGTGATAGGCACGTAAGTGGTTACACATTTTATCATTACTTATTTATTCCGTCTACTAATGCATTTTTTTCTCGTTAAACTGGTACTCACAGTTATATTTTATATGTTACAGTTAAATTTTTAAACAATTTTAATTTTAATTTAAAATAATAATAAAAAATTTACTCATAAATTTTCTTCATTTTTTTCAAAATTGGTGTTGATAAAAAAAAATTTTACAAGTAAACTCTTACATTTTGTTCGTAACCAAATGAAAATGCAATTCATTTCATTTCAAATGAATTAAAAATAATAATTTATTTAAAAATAAATTTTTATGTTTGATCTTCTTTTGTTAAATTGTAAAATTCAGTTGAATTCTCATATTTAAAATGTTTAGAATAAATGAAGAAGAAGAGAAAAAGGTAAGAAGAGAGAGAGGGAAGGAAAGAAAGTATTTTGATCGACATAACTTTTTAATTTTCAATTTATGAAATTCATTTTGTAAGTTCTATCAATTTTGATAAAATTTACAATAAATAACTCGATCATTTTCATAGTGATCAATTCATTTCGAAATGAATTTTATGGTTTTTTTTTGTTCCAAACATAGTAAATATAAAATTACAATGAATTTCATAAAATTTATAGAATTTGTTTATTCTAAACACACTTTTGTGCTATTTTTTTCATGTCAAAGACATAATTCTTTTGACTCTCACATGTATTTCTTTTTAGGTTAGGCTCATATGTATTTAGTTAACTTCAACCTTATAAAGATTTGTTGAACAAAAAAATATTTGTATTAAATTTTGTGCAAATAAAAAGTAGACTAAAAATATCATTGATTTCAAAAGCTTAAACCGATAAGAAATAGACCAATAATATATATCAAACTCATAAATCTATAAAACACTCTTCATGTGCATAGCTTAAGAGACGGTACGGACTTAGTATGTGAAAGCTCGAAACAAATAAGTAGAAGTTATCAAAATTTGAACATAAAACTTTTGGTTATGATACCATATTACTCACCATCGATTCAAAAAATTTAAACTGATAGAAAATAAATCAACAATGTACATTAAACTCATATGCATTTTAACACATACAAAGTTATGAGAAATATATTTGACTTAATTATTTTACCAATTTATGCACGAAGACATAGTGAGAATCCTTAAAGGTGGAGAAGAAGTGTTAATGGCGGCAAGAAGAGGAGAGCTAGAACTCCCTGAGTCACTTACCTAGAAAGGCGATAGGGGGGCGATAGGGTTGGGAAAAATACACATTATTAATAATTAATTAAGTATCATATTTTTTTTTTATAAAAATCATGAATTAAATATAATAATTATCAAATTATATGTGAAAATAAAATAACAATTATCAATTAAAGCTATCAATAAAAACACAAGAATTTACGTGATTATAAACTCTTTCAATAGTTGAAATATGAAATTTTTTTACGATTCATCAAAATCAATCACCATAATAAGAACTGAAAATCTTGAATAGAAAATACTTTGAATAATACCCTAAATTTACTCTATTGATAAAACAGAAGAATATTTTTTTTTCTTCACTATAACACATTACTTTCTTTATCATATATGGCGGCCATAAAGGGTAACTAGGATGCGGTGCTGATGCTGCTTGAGTTTGGGTTCGAATTTGGATTGCAAGGAAAATGAAGGTCATGAGCCGTTGCATTTGGCTGTGGAGAGTGGCAGTTTGAGACGGTTGAGTTGTTGGCTGGTAAAGGAGAGCTAATGTAAATGCCAAGAGCAATATAGGTGCTACCCTTCTTTACATGGCTAAGACTATGGGTTAGATGGTATCTCATAAACAAGGGAGCCTCCTTTTACTTCTTTTTCATCCTTGTTATGATTTAAAAAAAAGTTAATTATATATTTCATTCCGTATTTTTAACGAATTTTATTTTAAACTTTGAAGAATATTTTATTACAAACCGTACACTTTCATATGTTAGCAAATCAAATTATAAAATTAAGAAAAATCAAACCTTAATCAAAATTGAATGACATACAATGATAAATCTGTTTAATAAACTTAATCATTGTGTCACATAAACAATGAAAATGTTGTTGGATAGCTTCAGTTATCATGGGATTATGATAGCAAGATTATCTAACAATCTTATATGTGTGATGACGAGATTGACAATAACTTTTTCATCACAATCTCGTGATGGTTGAGATTGTCCAACAACTTTACCATTTTAATTATATAAAAAAAGAACTATCGATCTTAAAAGAATAATACTCACATTTGATTTTTTTTTTAATGTTTTCAAGACAGATTAAGTCTGTTAATAGTTATGAAAAGATTTCATTGGTAACTATTATTTTGTCATTAATAAAGTCACGTAAAAAGTGAGCAAGGATAGAGCAAGAGTCCATCCATAATCGTTTTAAAGGATTTGCTGGCAATTTTGTGTGTAGAGTTGAATATCCCAAACTGCGATATCTTTTGCTTGTTACTGTTAGGGTGAATTGTAGTCTGGTAGGGAATACTTTATCCCAGTACACTTTTTATGGGTTGGACTTTGGACTCACTCAATACTCAACTCTCAACTCTCAACACTCAATAGTAGCAGTGAGCATAGAGCGAATGACTTGTGAACTTGACCCAAATCGATATAATGGGTTGGGTTGAGTTATGTCTTTTTAGATATTGTGTTGGGTTGAATTGAAAATATTTTGAACCCGATGGATTGGGTTGAGTCATGGGTTCAAAATTTTCAACTCAACCCAAACCGATAACTCGGTCAAATATATAATTATATATTTTATATTTATTAAATATAAAATAGTGTATAAATAATTATAGTATAATTGTAAAATATATAATCATAAAATACTGATTCTAATTACTACTAGTATGTAAAATTATATATAGCAAATACTCCAATGTCCAAACAAGTATCATATTTTTCAATTACCATATTTTAGTTTTAAATATTTACATTAGAAACAAATACTGATTTCAAGTTATGAAATAGTTTTCATAATTATTCTTAAGCATAACTTCAATCAGAATAAATTGATGCACAATTAATTTATGCTAACAAAATTTTGATTTATTGTACCGTTGTAACTATAAAATAAACATAGAGATTAACACTAACCTACAAAATCCAGTCGAGATCAATGCATGCAGATAAACTAATATTCCAAAAAGATGTACAGTAATGTTGATGGAAGAAATTCTGAATGTATGATAAAGCTTAGTAATATCAACTTGCTGAAAGCTTTTCATGCAAATATTATCGAACCATTCAATTTGCCTCTCTGTGACATTTTAAGAGACCTCATGCCGCTTCAAAGTGCATTAAAGTATAGTCTAAAAATTAGATTGATTAGTGATAAAGCACTAGCACGGTCAACAAATGCTGAGTTACTAAAATATGTTATTAGCAACTGTCAAAAAATTCAGATTTCATTCGTAATTGAACAGTCATTTAAAGTAAGTTAAATTCATATTAACTAAAGTAATTCCTAGCGCAACATTCAGATGAATATTGTATTTTTCAATATAATGATGAATCCATATTCTAACATCAAGGCTCCAGATTGTGAGTATGTAGATAAGCAATTGATCATAGTCACTTCATCAGGTTCTATATTACTCGTTTGCGTTTTATGAAACAATGCCAAAACATCCTTACCAAGTTTGACTTCAATGTAGCCTCCAATTATGATATTCCGTAGCACAACATCTTTCTCTTACATATTATCAAAAAACTAAATTTAGCATTGCTTACAATCATTGTAGTCCATGAGATAATTTTTCTTTTTTCTATGTTATCAAATATTCTTTGCACTGTCAGACACACATATTTTACTTGTAATATGAATGAATTTAGTTTTGGATTTAATAAAATATATTTTTTTGTTATGTAATAAGTATGGTTTAATTATTTAGTAAAATAAATATATCAACCTGGTGATTCAAACCGATTCAAACCGATTAAAATGAGTTGGGTTAGATTGAGATTGAATAGGTTCATGAATTGGATTGAGTTGAGATTTTTCTAACCTGATATAAATGGATTGGATTGAAATTTTAAAATATCCCGGCCCACACTTACTGAACAGTAGTTACTAATAACACTATTAATAAACTGAAAAGGGAAAAACGGAAGAAGAAAATAAAAAAAATATGGGCACAATTTCTCACTCTATTATTTCTTTTCTTCACCACCATAGCAGCCTCTCCTTCCTCGCCGGACCATTTTCTCAGATCGCTCCCTCTCTCTCTCCGATCAGAGCACAAACCCAAAGAATACTTCGAGGTCACACGCCCGTTGCCGACCGATCACCTGACGCCGTCATGCACTCACACGATCGTCCACCACTCCTTCGCCAACACCGTCAACTCCCCTCCGTTTACTGCTCCTTACAGCCCTCCGTCCGGTTGCCCTCCCCTTGGTCCCATGTCGTCCTAAATTTCCGCGCCGCGTCCAGCGGGGACCAGTACGACCGCATCTCCGGCTTGTGGCTTGGTGGCGCCGAGCTGCTCCGCACAAGCACAGCCGAGCCGAACCCCTCCGGAATCTTCTGGACTGTTCGGTAGGACATCACCAGGTACTCCTCTCTCCTCGTGAAACCCAACCTCAATATTACAATGATGCTCGAAAACGTCGTTAACAGTGTTTACACCGGCGTTTACCATATCCACGTCGATCTCCTTGTCTACAAAGATAAGGCCGTTAACCAAAACTTGAACACAAAATCAGGGATAGAATTAGATAAAGAACATCTGGGTAATGATGAAACATGGCAAGGTTTACGGGGACTAAATAATTACCAATCTCCAGCTGATTTGATAATACCTATATCTGAGGATGGAAACAGGGGTTTTTGGTTTAGAATTGAGAGTGAATTGGATATACATTATAGGAGAATTCAAATTCCACCTAACACTCGCCGTGTTATACTGGAATTGTATGTGTCATTTCATGGAAATGATGAGTTTTGGTATTCAAATCCACCAAATTCGTATATTAGAATGAATAATTTGACCACAGAGCGCGGTAATGGAGCTTATAGGGAAGTGTTTGTGACAATTGATGGGGAATATGCAGGAGCAGAGGTGCCGTTTCCGGTTATTTTCACAGGTGGGATTAATCCCTTGTTTTGGGAACCCATTGTGGCGATTGGTGCATTTAACCTTCCCTCTTATGATTTAGATTTGACGCGGTTGTTAGGGTTACTTTTGGATGGTAAATATCATGAATTCGGGATCGGAGTGAGTGATGGTATTTCATTTTGGCTTGTTGATGCTAATTTGCACCTCTGGATGGATCATGATTCATCAAGTGTTGAAGCGAAATCTGTTGTTTATAACTGTCCCGCTATTAGCATTGCGGGCCGAGAAGTATTGAAGCTACTTGATGGATCGTTTATGATTAGAGCGAGGAGTAGTCAGTTTGCAGGGTGAGTTAAATCCAGTGCAGGTAATTTAACCACCATTGTTTCACACCAGTTTAAGGTGAGCAACTCGGTAAAATTCCAAAGGAGTGGGACTTATAAAGTGGTTAAACAGAGAATCAGGGCGAAGAGAGATATGACGATGAGAACTGATGCGGGTAACTTGGTTACTCGAGTGTTTTCTAAAAGGAGATACCCTCTTAATGTCATTACGTCGACCCTACCTGGATGGAGGAAGAATGATACATATTTTCTCGTAACGAATGTTTCCCATTCGTTGAATGAGAGATATTCTAATGGAGAATTTTCGAGCTATGTTTATAACAGTCAGAATTCTGGGGGGTGGATGGAGGTTAAGGATCACTCTGTTCTATCTGGTGAATCAAACACCAACCAGAGTTTCAGTTACAGGGATATGTTTGATTACTATTTGCGAACTGTTGCAGCAACCAATGGAAAACTTGTCGGGGACAATTCAACCTTTTCTTGTCTCTCTTCCTTGTAAGTTTGGCTGTTAAAGATCATCATGAACTAATCAGCCTGTGTGTAAAGTGGGTTCCTTCCGAAGGCACAGGTGAGGCTTTCTGCATGTTCAAGTGACCCTCCCTTGAGATTTGAATTGTTGTGAATTCATTAGCATTCCTATTGTAAAATTTCTTGTTTCATAGTTTCCAGATAACGGTTTCCTCCCATGTAAGCTTTATGTCTTGTGTGGTCGTGTAGTAGCATAACAACGTATAGGAGCCGTTCTTCTAACATGTCTTTAATGTTGTATTTATATTTGTAGGCTTCAAGCTTAATAAAGCCTTTGGACGATTGCATGTTCATCACTTAAATTTGCTGTTGGTGCAGCTATTTTAGACGATTCTGAAATTGCAGAGGATCCTATTGCAGTGGCTATTGTTCGTGAGACTATGAAATCTGTCATCGGTGAGACCACGACAGCCGTTATTATTGCTGGTAGGATAGCCCACGATTCTGCTACCAACGTTTCTAGTGTATCCCCAACGCTCACGGAGGCTTTCACTACTTTCCAGTCTCTTGTTGTTCCTAGTGTTAGTGACTCCCCTGCCCTTCGAACTTTTATTGCTAGGATTAGTGACTCCCCTGTACTTCAAACTTCCATTGATAGGGTTTTACCTGCACCTGTTGTACCTGCACCGATTATTGCAGTTGGTTTCACTTCTGCACTCGGTTCTACTTCGGTTGCATCCGACGCTCTACCCGAGAAACATGTTTATAGTATGGTGAGTTTTTCTACTTTTCATCTCACCATTCCAACTTTATTTTTGTTATCATATTACTCAGAATCTTTGTTTGATTTGGGCTTGCAGGGGAGACATGACACCAAGTTAATTTTCAAATTAAAACGACTCGGTCGAATAAACACTGGGTGGAATTAGGCTATATAGTTCGGTATTCATTGAATCTTAGGTGAATTAGTTGCATTGTTTGGATGTCAATATGTTCACAAAACAAATTTTGGGGAAAGTATATACATGTTGGTGAAAGTATATAAGTTTTTTGAAGCAATCAGTCCAGCTAACCACAACATGTATATACTTTCCCCAAAATTTGTTTTATGAACATATTGACATCCAGACTATGCAACTAATTCACCTAAGATTCGATGAATACCGAACTAGATAGCCTAATTCCACCCAGCATTTACTCGACCAGGATCTTTGCTCGTTTTTTCGTTTTAATTTGAAAATTAACTTGGTGCCATGTCTCCCCTCCAAGCTCAAATCAAACAAAGATTCTGAGTAACATGATAACAAAAATAGAGTTGGAATGGTAAGATGAAAAGTAGAAAAACTCACCACACTATTCTCGGGTAGAGCGTCGGATGCAACCGAAGTAGAACCGAGTGCAGAAGTGAAACCAACTGCAATTATCGGTGCAGGTAAAACCCTATCAATGGAAGTTTGAAGTACAGGGGAGTCACTAACTCTAGCAATAAAAGTTCAGAGGACAGGGGAGTCACTAACACTAGCAACAAGAAGAGACTGAAAAGTAGTGAAAGCCTCCGTAAGCGTTGGGTATACACTAGAAACGTTGGTAGCAGAATCGTGGGCTATCCTACCAGCAATAATAACGGCTGTCATGGTTTCACCGATGACAGATTTCGTAGTCTCACGAACAATAGCCACTGCAATAGGATCCTCTACAATTTCAGAATTGTCTAAAATAGTTGCACCAACAACAAATTTAAGTGTTGAACAGCAAATCTAAAATAGCTGCACCAAATGCATGGTCTTGAGCCAATATCTGAAGTATTATGAAGCCAAGACTAGTAAACATGGCCAGGAATCATGGTTTGTTCATAATCCATGATTGAGGCTGCTGGTCTTCTTGTTTTCCTTTTAGCTGGCCCTTGCCTATGTTGGTCCTGCTTCATGCACAATATCAAATTTGGTCAAGTGTGTTGTTTGTTTTGTTATATTCTTATTGTGATGGTTTCTATAGTTGTAAATTAGTGAATACCTGTTTGGCTTGCTTGAATTCGTCAGATTGTATATTGACGTAGAAGTCTGGCTGTTGGTCTTGGACTTCATTAGCTGCAGGACAGCTGGAGGTCAGCTGAGGGAAGTCTCTAATTATCTAAAGTTGCTTTCTTTATTAAAGCAGTCATGTTCTTGATAACTAAAAGCCTCTGTCACCAAGTCTAGGCTAACAATTTAACAGTTCACCAAAAAAAACAATTACTAAATGACACAGACGAATAGGCGCAGATGATTTGAAAAGGTTATAACATAAGGAGGAGCTAATTATTTTACTTAAATAATACACTAAGAAGGATTTCATTGGAAGCAGGGGACATGCATGTTAATCAGCACCAGACTATAAACATATATCTTGTATGAGTTTACGGTTACATGCTTATAATTAGACATACTGATAGATCTCAAAGGAAGTAGCCTAATACATATGTATATGGCATTCTCTTACAAAGAAAAAGGGTATCCTCTCTTAGCAAACTTATGAAACATTAGATTTCATGTATAAGCTGATAATACTGGGAAAACAGATGATTTGGGGCGCAGGCAGATATATTGTCCTTGGTTTTCGAACTTATTGATCCTTTATAGGAAATAAACAAAATCAAAAGTGCGATTTATTTATTGCAGATTTTAAAGTGCTGAACACATTACCATGCTGCTGACCTCTCTGAGGATCGTCTTGAGGGGGTGGGGAAGGTATAAGAGTAGCTGGGATTTGTGTGCGCTCTCCTGAAGTGAAGTTCGCCTGCGTTTCATCATCTCCTTCAATGTCAAATCTGCCTCACCATCCAGAAGAATCATAGTCAAGAATACAACAATGAAATTTAAAATTTCAGGGTAATCGGGATTTGAAGGATTGAAAGGAATATTTCCGTGCGGAAAGTACTCGTACGCTTTCATCACCAATTCTATATTATGAAAATCTTTACACTAAAAAACAAAAGGTGAATGGAAATTGAAAAATCGAGAGCACATCATGATTAGGAATTAACCTTTCAAAGCGATTGTACATATCTGTACTAGTCTGATGGGAATCAAAACGTTCAAACAAGGTGATGTTGTCAGCATCAGCTGAAAGGGTAACAAGGTTAGCTAGAGGGGAACTTTGGATATTGGCATGTGTAGCAACTTTGAGAGAGAAAGAAAACCTTGATGGAAGTGTTGGGCTAGATCTTCCTCTTCAGGATTGTTGTTAATATAGGGTTCATCCACATCATCCAACCGCCGCCTGCAGAGAGAGGTTACGAATTAGTTACCTCCATGGAAGATGCAGAAGCTTTCAGTAGGCAGTGCTTTCTCATAGTTATATGATAGCTTTTAGAGAATTACCACGCTTTCATTCCGGGTAAGCTTACTTGCAAAAACCTTGTAGGTCATGCATAAACCTCTTCCTGAGAACAACATTCACTTTTCCCTCTACAATTTTCACTCTTTGGAAGGAAAAGTATCCTTTCTCTCCCTCAATTTCACAAGATTTCAAAAAACGAAAACATCTAACAACATCTATGTGGTGACAGATAAGGATAGACTGATTAACTTCATAAACAGACAGGACTACAGGATATTATTCTATTGGAATGACAGTTACATGTTTTGAGGAGATGAGGATCTGAAATAAATCAAGAACAAATGAATGAGCATTCTGTCTGTAGAGATGACAGCCTATTTTGCAGAATGTAGATTGGAAAAAGTCCACAACTAATGTGTGAGTTATCGTAGTGCCACACAAGCAGAGCTCATAAATTCTAACCTCAATTTCAACTAGCCACATGATCAAATTTGCATAATCATGTATAAGCATGATCATTTGAAACTCATTCACTAACTTTAATTGTTTGTGACAACAAATTGTTAATCCACTCAATGTGAAGCCTCTACAACTTCCACTTAAGTGCATGCACATATTAGACCTGGTCTTGGAACTAGGTTTCACATCCTGATTTAACTGCTTGGGGAAAGGGTTGAATCCATATATTTAGCGTGCATCTGAAAAAGCCTCCGTCACGTTATTGGGTAATTGGGTACATTTATCAAACGCCTTCCCGTCAGGGAACAATGATTCACCGTTTGATGCATAAGGAAAGGATCAAGAGGCACAGACTTCACACAGGAGTTCTTACAACTGTTTTTTTAAACAAAAATGGCTTGCCAATGACAAAACAACCTAAGTAAAAACATTACTCTCTATCAAACTTTAATAATGAATTCATTGTGTGTGAATCCTAGAGTCTTTTTCAGTCATTATAAACAGTAAATATAGAAGACATAGATATACAAACTTTACCATGGCAAAATATGCGGTTTGTTGGAACCCCATCGTGGCGGTTGTGTTAGAGAAATTAAGGGACTGCTCAATATCTCCGACATCTGTCTCTTGGTTCTCAGGCAAGGTAACATCTTCTTTCCTGTTAACAAGGAGAACACACCAAAACCAAACATAGTAATTTTACCTTCCCACCAGTTTTCCAAACGGTGTCTATTTAAACACCGAAAATGCTACGATGCACTAACTATGCTAAACTGCGCCGTTTTCTTGGAAACAAAAGTTTTACAATGCATTATTCTACAGTGCAGCTATAGTACACTAGATTGGACCGTCTTCGTAACTGTAGTCTGTACTAAAATACTCACTGTACGGATTTACTATTAAACTGCGCTCTGATTGAAAGAGAAAGAGAAAGAGAAAGAGAAGGAGAAACATACTTGGCCTGGGTTTTTCCTTTAGGGAGAACAGTGGGGTCTGGAACAGCTTTTACTTTCGACGCTTCGTTGATTTCAACCTGAGAACGTAAAAATTATACCCAATGGAAAAAATAAAAATAAAAACACCATGAACATGCTCTTTAAAGAATAAAATAGGAAAAGAAAAAAAAACAAAGGAGACGTGATTGATTTACCAGAAGACGGGTTACATCATCTGCAACGTAAACAAGAGTGTCAAAAACCCATTGGATTATGTTTATTGATAAATTTAACGTTGAAACTGAAATATAAATTTGAAGAAAACAAGGATTCAAAAATTACCATAGAGGAGTTTCACTCTCTCTCGTAGACAATTACAACTCCACCTGAAGAATAATGAGCACAGAAATGACTCTCTTATTAGTTCTTACAGGGATTGAAAACAGAGATCGAGATTTGAGTAACTAAAACTAATTTAAATTCAGTGAGATTTGGCAACTACCCATGAGAATCCCAGAGAGCCTAAGAGCCATAGGAACTGAAGGATTCAAAATCTCTTCGCTGTAATATTAGACACAAAAAAATCAAGTTCATTAAATTGAACTAACCGAACCAGAAAAAGAGTAAAATCAATTAAAGAAAGAGAATAACCAGATGTTGATTTTGTTGAGTTTGTCTAACTTCCTTCGATTGATTTTCGCATGCATAGTTGCAGCTATCCTTCAATGGAGACACAAAAGAGAGGAAAAAACAGAGGTTAAATTCCCATATTCGTATAAACAAAACAAATTAACAGTAATTAAAACTCGTAACTGAATGATTTCCTGAGTTTATGCTTAAATTCATCGTTTGAACTTTAAATAACACAATCAAAAGAGAAGCCGGTGCAACCTCAATATCAATATTCACATAAGCTAATTAACAGAGACATTGAGATTTAGAAAATTACAGAAGGTCATAGTTCATAAAGATTAAAGATGAACAAAGAAAAATAGAAGTTGAGGCACGACAAATGAAATTTAAACTACAAAAAAAAAAGGAAAATGAAGAAAAATTAAATCACCATATCTGTCCAAGCGGAGCTTTTTGAGCTAGAAGCTGGTGAGAGTAGAACATTTTTTTCTCTTCAAAAATTTCAAAAAAAGAAAAGAAAAGAAGAGAGTGGGACGAAAATAGAGAAACTGAGAAGCAAGAGGTCTGTAAATGGCGTTTAAGAGAAAAAACTAAATCTCACTAGAGAGAGAGAGAGAGAGAGAGAGAGTTGCATGTGAAAAAAAGGAGGTGAACTGTAAACCCGCCATAACAAAGCAAAGAGCCCGATATGCGCGGGGGAGGGAGAGGAGAGCATGGAAAGAATGTTCTTTCCAGTGATAACGTTACATTAGGTGCACGATGGATTCCGTTGTATGGGGATTTAGGATGTGACAGGTTTCTTCTGGTGAACGGGGTTTGTGTATTTTCCCGAGTGAAAGTAATGTATACTCTAGTTAGTTATTTTGGACCCCGCCATGATCACCTGCTTTCATAATTCTTTTTTCGTTGTGGATGCGGTTCATGCCCATGGGCTTTATAGACCCGCCTGAGGCTGAGAGTTACAATTTTTTCCCCAATGTAATTTGGGTGAGAGAAATCGGTCATACTCTAGTCCGACTAAAGCTAAAGTTACAAGTTGGACAAAATTTTAAAAATTCGAACTCAAATTTAATTTGGTTAGGATTAGGGTCGAAGTTTCCCTGATCTCAAATAAATCTATTTTTCAAGTTTAAATTTAATAATTCAAATATGTGTGAGATTGAAATTTTAATGTCTAAAAAATTTTAAAATTTTAATATTATTATTTTGGTGCATGTAAATTTTATTTATTAAAATTAAAAATTGAAAAAAAAAATCAAGAATTTACTCCAGTCCAGTACATCTCAATGGATCCAATCTATTTGAGTCTTATGTTGATTTCACAAGCAACATGAACACAATTCGAGTAAATCAGATTAAGGTTGAAATTTATATAACCCTCATCGTAAATAAGATTGGGTCGAAATTAAAAAATGTTGTGTTATGAATTGACTAAGGGTTGACCGCTACTCCAACTCAATTTATTTTGTAGATACATTAGATACAAGTGCCGTGCTAACGTGCGCCTCAGGTCCCTCTGCGACACAGCTCCGGTAGCCTTCAAGGTCCAAACATCAGATACAAGTGTCGTGCTAATGTGCGCCTGAGGTCCCTCTGCGACACAGCTCTGGTAGCCTTCAAGGTCCAAACCTCGTCACCCAACAAGTTTCTAGTCAACCCACCGAGTGGACTCGTTCCCGCCCTTATCCTACGCTACCTTAGAAATCATCCTCAAGCCCCAGACGCAACCCCCACCCACTTTCCTCGATCCCTTCCGATCGTTTCCTCATCAAAACTGTACCGTTTGTACTCGACTCGTCTGATTCGACTGACCCCGAGTCAATCAACTCGTCGTTCTCTACTCATTCTCGCCGGTCAATTCAAGATGTTAGGCTCAAGGTTGCCTTTGTGGGCCCTTTCCTTCTCCATCACGCGGTTGGTCGTGGAGACTGTGATGCTCTGAGGAACATAATCAAAAGGCAGAAGGGGATATTATCGGAGTTGATCGCAAAGAAGTTGAGCCACTCCTCTGAGTCACAACCGAGTTGGCTATCTCGGCTGCATTGAGAATTGACGCACGTGCGAAATCGACTAATAATGCGAGCCTCTATAATTGTGTTGATTCGCTGTGGGAATCGAAGGGTTGAAGCGAGTTACACTTGGCGTCGGCCTTTGATGTTGCTCGTGATAGGGGCACGTAAGCGGTTACACATTTTATCATTATTTATTTATTCTGTCTGCTAATGTATTTTTTCTCTCGTTAAACTGCTACTCACAGTTATATTTTATATGTCATAATTGAATTTTTAAACAATTTTTATTTTAATTTAAAATAATAGTTTTTTTTACTCATGTTTTTTTTTTCATTTTTTTTTAAAATTGGTGTTGATTAGAAAAAATATTAATTTTACATGTAAACTCTTACATTTCGTTCGTAACCAAACGAAAATGTAATTCATTTCATTTTGAATGAATTAAAAAAATAATTTATTTAGAAACAAAATTTTATGTTTGATTTTTTTACGTTAAATTGTAAAATTCAATTGAATTCTCATATTTAAAATGTTTATAATAAATGAAGAAGAAGAGGGAAAAGTAGAAAGAGAGAGAGGGAGGGGAAATGAGATAGGGAAGGAAAGTGAGTATTTTGATCAACATAACATTTTAATTTTCAATTTATGAAATTCATTTGTAAGTTATACCAATTTTGATAAAGTTTACAACAAATAACTCGATCATTTTCATAGTGATTAATTTATTTCGAAATGAATTTTATAGTTTTTTATTGTTCCAAACATAACAAATATAAAATTACAATGAATTTCATAAAATTTATAGAATTTGTTTATTTTAAACATATTATTATGCTATTCTTTTTATGTCAAAGACATAATTCTTTTGAGACTTACATGTATTTCTTTTTAGGTTAGGCTCATATGTATTTAGTTAACTTCAACCTTATAAAGATTTGTTGAATAAAAGAATATTTTTATTAAATTTTGTGCAAATACAAAGCAGGCAAAAATATCATTGATTTCAAAAACTTAATCTGATAAGAAATAGATCAATAATATATATCAAGCTCATATATATTTTCACATTATCCTCGTGTGCATAGCTTAAGAGACGATATGAATTTAGTATGTGAAAGCTTGAAACAAATAAATAGGAGTTATTAAGATTTGAACATAAGACTTTTGACTATGACACCATGTTACTTGCCATCGATTCAAAAAGTTTAAACGGATAGAAAATAGATCAACAATGTATATTAAACTTATGTACATTTTAACATTTATAAAGTTATGAGAAATATATTTGGCTTAATTATTTTACCAATTTATGCATGAAGACATAGTGAGATTCCTTAAAGGTGGAGAACAAGTGTCAATGGTGGCAAGAAGAGGAGAGCTAGAACTCCCTGAGTCACTTACCTAGAAAGGCGACAAGGTTGGGAAAAATACCTATTAATAATTAATTAAGTATCATAATTTTTATAAAAATCATAAATTAAATACAATAATTATCAAATTATGTGTAAAAATAAAATAATAAGTATCAATTAAAACGATCAATAAAAAACACAAGAATTTATGTGATTTTAAATTCTTTTCAACAGTTGAAATTAGAAAAATCTTTACGATTCATCAAAATCAATCACCATAATAAGAACCGAAAATCTTGAATAGAAAATACTTTGAATAATACCCTAAATTTACTCTATTGATAAAACAGAAGAATATATTTTTTTTCACTATAACACACTACTTTCAATTTTTGCTAACACACTGGCAAACTTCAGTTTTTGGGCAGAAGGTCCGAACAAATCATCAAAAGAGAGAGATTCGTTTCTTAACAGGTTTCGTATTTCGTGATCTAATGCAACCACTTAGCCTCCAATTGCCAATTGCCAGTTGCCTTTAATTTTGTTTCTATTTTTTTTTTCCTTTCTTATGACTTACAAAGCCACAAAACCAATGGGCCATTTTTCTTTTGTTTTCTTTTTCTTTCTTTATCATATATGGCGGCCATAAAGGGTAACTAGGATGTGGTGCTGATGCTGCTTGAGTTTGGGTTCGAATTTGGATTGCAAGGAAAATGAAGGTCATGAGCCGTTGCATTTGGCTGTGGAGAGTGGCAGTTTGAGACGGTTGAGTTGTTGGTTGGTAAAGGAGAGCTAATGTAAATGCCAAGAGCAATATAGGTGCTACCCTTCTTTACATGGCTAAAACTATGGGTTAGATGGTATCTCACAAACAAGGGAGCCTCCTTTTATCTTCTTTTTTCATCTTTGTTATGATTTTTTTTTCAAAAAAAGTTAATTATATATTTCATTCTGTATTTTTAACCAATTTTATTTTAAACTTTGAAGAATATTTTATTACAAACCGTACACTTTCATATGTTAGCAAATCAAATTATAAGATTAAGAGAAATCAAACTTTAATCAAAATTGAATGGCATCTAATGGTGAATATGTTTAATAAACTTGATCATCGTGTCACCTAAGCAATAAAAAAGTTGTTAAATAGCTTCAGCTATCATGGGATTACGATAACAAAATTATCCAACAACCTTAAATGTGTGATGACGAGATTGACAATAATTTATTCGTCACAATCTTATGATGGTTGAGATTGTCTAACAACTTTGTCATCTTAATTATATAAAAAAAGAACTATAGATCCCAAAAAAATAATGCTTACATATATTCGATTTTTTTTAATGTTTTTAAAACAAATTAAATCTGTTGATAGTTATCGAAAAGATTTCATAGGTAACTATTATTTTGCCATTAACAAAGTCACGTAAAAAAGTGAGTAAGGATTGAGCAAGAGTCCATCCATAATCGTTTAAAAGGATTTGCCGGCAATTTTGTGTGTAGCGTTGAATATCCCAAACTGCGATAGTTTGGCTTGTTTCTGTTAGGGTGAAATGTGTCAAGTCTGCAGGGGACTCTTTTGCTTTTTATGGGTTGGACTTTGGATTCACTCAACACTCAACACTCAAAACTCAACAGTAGTTATTAATACACTATCAATACACTGAAAAGGGCAAAACAGAAGAAGAAAATAAAATAAAAAATGGCCACAATTCTCACTCTATTATTTCTTTTCTTCACCACCATAGCAGCCTCTCCTTCCTCGCCGGACCATTTTCTCAGATTGATCCCCCTCTCTCTCCGATCAGAGCACAAACCCAAAGAATACTTCGAGGTCACACGCCCGTTGCCGACCGATCACCTGACGCCGTCATGCACTCACACGATCGTCCACCACTCCTTCGCCAACACCGTCAACTCCCCTCCGTTTACCGTTCCTTACAACCCTCCGTCCGGTTGCCCCTCCCCTTGGTCCCACGTCGTCCTCAATTTCCGCGCCGCGTCCAGCGGGGACCAGTACGACCGCATCTCCGGCTTGTGGCTTGGTGGCGCCGAGCTGCTCCGCACAAGCACAGCCGAGCCGAACCCCTCCGGAATCTTCTGGACGGTTCGGAAGGACATCACCAGGTACTCCTCTCTCCTCGTGAAACCCAACCTCAATATTACAATGATGCTCGAAAACGTCGTTAACAGTGTTTACACCGGCGTTTACCATATCCACGTCGATCTCCTCGTCTACAAAGATAAGGCCGTTAACCAAAACTTGAACACAAAATCAGGGATAGAATTAGATAAAGAACATCTGGGTAATGATGAAACATGGCGAGGTTTACGGGGACTAAATAATTACCTATCTCCAGCTGATTTGATAATACCTATATCGGAGGATGGAAACAGGGGTTTTTGGTTTAGAATTGAGAGTGAATTGGATATACATTATAAGAGAATTCAAATTCCACCTAACACTCGCCGTGTTATACTGGAATTGTATGTGTCATTTCATGGAAATGATGAGTTTTGGTATTCAAATCCACCAAATTCGTATATTAGAATGAATAATTTGACCACAGAGCGCGGTAATGGAGCTTATAGGGAAGTGTTTGTGACAATTGATGGGGAATATGCAGGATCAGAGGTGCCGTTTCCGGTTATTTTCACAGGTGGGATTAATCCCTTGTTTTGGGAACCCATTGTGGCGATTGGTGCATTTAACCTTCCCTCTTATGATTTAGATTTGACGCCGTTGTTAGGGTTACTTTTGGATGGTAAATCTCATGAATTTGGGATCGGAGTGAGTGATGGTATTTCATTTTGGCTTGTTGATGCTAATTTGCACCTCTGGGTGGATCATGATTCATCAAGTGTTGAAGCGAAATCTGTTGTTTATAACAGTCCCGCTATTAGCATTGCGCGCCGAGAAATATTGAAGCTACTTGATGGATCGTTTATGATTAGAGCGAAGAGGAGTAGTCAGTTTGCAGGGTGGGTTAAATCAAGTGCAGGTAATTTAACCACCATTGTTTCACACCAGTTTAAGGTGAGCAACTCGGTAAAATTCCAAAGGAGTGGAACTTATAAAGTGGTTAAACAGAGAATCAAGGCGAAGAGAGATACGACGATGAGAACTGATGCGGGTAACTTGGTTACTCGAGTGTTTTCTAAAAGGAGATACCCTCTTAATGTCATTACGTCGACCCTACCTGGATGGAGGAAGAATGATACATATTTTCTCGTAACGAATGTTTCCCATTCGTTGAATGAGAGATATTCTAATGGAGAATTTTCGAGCTATGTTTATAACAGTCAGAATTCTGGTGGGTGGATGGAGGTTAAGGATCACTCTGTTCTATCTGGTGAATCAAACACCAACCAGAGTTTCAGTTACAGGGATGTGTTTGATTGCTATTTGCGAACTGTTGCAGCAACCAATGGAAAACTTGTCGGGGACAGTTCAACCTTTTCTTGTCTCTCTTCCTTGTAAGTTTGGCTGTTAAAGATCATCATGAACTAATAGGCCTGTGTGTAAAGTGGGTTCCTTCCAAAGGCACAGGTGAGGCTTTCTGCATGTTCAAGTGACCCTCCCTTGAGATTTGAATTGTTGTGAATTCATTAGCATTCCTATTGTAAAATTTCTTGTTTCATAGTTTCCAGATATCGGTTTCCTCCCATGTAAGCTTTATGTCTTGTGTGGTCTTGTAGTAGCATAACAGCGTATAGGAGCCGTTCTTCTAACATGTCTTTGGTGTTGTATTTATACCTGTAGGCTTCAAGCTTAATAAAGCCTTTGGTAATTCTGATGCCAAATTACTCGAATCCTTAAAGGCAGATAAAAACTACCAAAATTTAGCGAAGCTTGTATTTTTAATTTCATATTGCTCGACTGCTTGGAACTGTATGTGTTGGATAATGATTAAGGTTCTTACTTGCCATAATGAAGGTACCTTTTGGCCTAGCAACAGTTCATTAAAGTGGTTTTTGAAACAATTTTTGGTTAAAGCAGTAATGGATTTGAAAATTGTTGTGTTCCGTAGAACAATTTATCAAACATAAATTCAAATTTTTAGAATTTTTTTTAAGTTTTGATTTATCCAAAAACCGTTTTTCTTAAAGAGGATCAACCGTTTTATAATCTCTACCAAACAGTGTAAGGGTAGATTTGCCTTATATGGAGAACCAGGTCCTGCTGGTGTAGGTGGAGTACTGAGAGATTCCTCTGGTGTTATTAAAGCTGTATTCTCCATGAGCTTATGAGAAGCTGAGTCCAACTACGCAGAGTTAAAGGCAATCTGTGAAGCATTTAAAGGCTATGAGAGTAGAAAGAATTACAAGCTGACTGTTGAAAGTGATTCTGCCGATGCAATTTTGTTGGATACAAAACGAAAATAGAAGACCATTGAGGTAAAATAATGTATTTTTGGACATCCATAATGCTTTGACAGAGTTGGACAATGTGCACTTTCAGCTTATTCCAAGGGAAGCCAATTCACATGCTGATTCTTTGGCAATGTCTAGAGTTAATAGAGTAGAAAAGCTCATGGTTAGGTTGCAATTTTTTTTATTATCTTGATTGAAAACAAGTATAGCTGCTTTGTGAGTTGTGGAACCTTGCTTCAGTGGCTGCTGTCAGCTACTTTTTTAGTTCTGTTTTTTTGCAGCTAGCAAGTTGTTCAAAGAACCACAATTTAGATATAATCTCAGTACAGTGTTTGCTAATGAATTTGGTTTGGAGCTGTAAAATTCTCTATGTTCCTTAACAGGGGTGATGTATGTCCTGATGTACAATTTTTCGTATCTGCAATATGCTCTGATATTAATAAAATCATTTTGCTGTTAAAAAAAAAAATCTCCATATTCGCATGCATCGATTAGCAGCCGAGAGAAAAGTTGGCTGCTAAGAGAATGAAACTACATCGAAATTACTTAAATTGTCTGGATAGATGGGCTACAGTATAGTCACCATCTATAGGACGTGCTGATTACGCTTGAAATAACTGAAGAAAAGACAAGCTTACCTGACTACAAACTCAACTATGCAAATCAAGCGATATCATTTCTTTGCTATGGCTGTAAAATGCTGTCTTTTTTATCTAGAATTTACACAGGTAAATTTAGTTTTTGCAACAAAAAATATTCAACATAATAGGGGAACATAATCCCTCGCTTTGTTTTTCCCCAAAACATGTGCAAACAGTTTCTTTACACAGAGAAAGATTACAAGGGGAAGATAGATTTGGACCTTGAATTATGCTTTGATTTAGCCATCCTGTGGACGCCAAAAACCTTTCTTACCTACAAGAAATTGGCCTTGATAGAGGCTAATTGACCAATGAAGTGAACAAAGTATCGGACTCAGCTTCTGCATCATTTCCATGGTGTTTTGGACAAAAACATATCCACCAGGTCTCAATATGCAATCCATCTCCATAGCTACATCTGCAATGTCGCATCTGATAAAATGCAAAATACAATATAATCACAGCAAGCCAAAAACCCAGTAGTCTGTAAACTATAAGACTCAGAAATGGCATATAAACAAAAAAATAGAATGTGAGGATTGTTTTTATATGTCAAATTGTAGATCTTCTATAAAAGGTCTAAATCAGCAAAATATTATCACTTGAAAAGGTAGTAAGCGAAACTTGTCATGACGCTATCAGTTTCCCGAAGAAAAAACTGGAACGCAGCAGATCCTATGTTCGAGGGTAAGTATTTAAGGATTCACACCAGTCATGATAGATTCCGATCAACCCTCTGTCAAAAATGATGGATAGAGTATCTTGTTCATCAATGGGATGACATTCATTACCCATAGGGGTAGATCAATAAGTGCTGCTGCGAACCTGTCAGTAACAAAGTTACAAAGCCTTGATATTAGTCTAGAGTAAGAAATATTCACCTATAACCAGGCAACAGTAAAATTACCATAACAAACACCATTAGAACCCTTATGATGATACAACTTTTGCATATAAATGTGAGAAGATAAGCAAGAAAGAGAAAATAATGGCAAGTGATTAGATGCATTCAAGATGACTGAACTACAAATGAATTAGTGGATTGGTTTATAACAGGATAACAAAAATACAGAAAACTTTTTAAACTAGATACCAACTCAAGCCCCATCAGAGTTGAAGCCATTATGAAATATATTGGAGATAATAGATAACTTGGTTACACTAAAATTATTCCTATCTAAATGTGTTTCAGTTTGGATGTTGACCACTTTATTATTAACTTCATTTTACAAGTTTATGCATGTTGTAAATTAAAGCTCTTGGTGCAATTTTAGGACTAATTCATTTGTTGACCGTTCAGATATACCCATATTCACCAACATGTCTTGTACCGGTTAAAAACTCTGCCTGCTGGTTTCTAGTCCTAGAATCTGATCCTTCAAATTTATCATAATCTCAGATTAGGATCTAGTCATCAACAGCACACTTAAAAAGTTATCAATAGTACGTATTCATATCAAAATTACTTTTCTAAACTGCAATAAGTAGATCTATCATACTATTTAGAGGTAAAGATGCCATGGACAACGCCAGTGCGAAAAATTATAGGCCAGATACAAATCCACAGATTCCAGCATCATGTAAACATCTGGCAACACACTAGCAATCAATTGCACTACTATATTATGAGGCAAATTTATAAGTAATGAGAAATTTAATATTAATAGAAGTAAAATAAATGCAACCCAAGGAGGAAAGAAGGAAGTAAAAGCAAATAATTTGCAAGTTTATATTTATTACCCTCCATTACCAGCATTCACATCCATTACATTTCGCAAACTGGACCAGTTTATAGCTAGGCCATCCAGATAAACATCTGACACAAGTGCTGACCAATGTTTGGAGTCCCCATAGAATATGTCTTCAGCATCCAGATCAGTTGAAAGACTTATGAGGTTTACCGCAAAGCCTTTTGGGCCAGCTGTACAACTTACCAGCTCTATCAACTAGAAGTCTGGAAAGACATACTGAGAGGCGCATACCTATAACATAAAAATAAAAATTACTAGAAGCAATTGGAATTTTGATAGAAGCCCTATAGGTAGCCAATTTTTAAGACGAGTTCTAGTTTTGGACTAATATAATAAACAGGGATAATATGTCTCTTTATGCATGTGGGTAGGCATATATACAGTGGTAAGATGGTGATGATTTATTCCAAAAGATTTACCAAGAACTGTTCCTCTCATCTTCCTGATCGCGCAGAGGTGGATTATCTTCTCTGAGTTTCTCATAGCAGGAATATGAGACAGGCTTCTGGTAGATTATATGCCCAATTCCTGATGAATCAACAATCTTTGCCACAACCTTCCAGCACATGGATTTCGTCAAAGCTACCATTGCTGCAAGAAAATTGGAATATGAACTTCCAACTTAGATCAAATTAACATATATTATGAATTTTACTGCTGAGACCCCATGATTTCCGTTAACAGAATCAATACAACTAGTGGAGTGAAGAAGTATAAAAGAGTACATCATCAGGGGAATAATCAGAAGGAGAGAACGAAGGGAAGGGGAAGGAAAATGACACAAACCATTCCAAACATTACGATCTCTTTCATCATCAAGACAAACTGGTGTAGCAGACCATACAAAAAACCCTCCTGGCCTAAACATCCTGTTAAGCTCCATTAGTAGTTTCCCACCCGCATTTTTTACCAAACGCATCATAAAGGTCTAAGGAATTCATAATAGGCTAATGGGGGGGAATAGAACTATAATTCAAAAAATGGTGGTAACTGCAAACAAGAATTTCAAACTCAATGCCAAACACAGTAACACAAAGTACCATCTGCATCCCAGTGCAATCTGCATTGTGCCCAATGAATCAAATCATATGCGTTGCTCAGGAAGGTAAGCCTTTGAGTTCCAATGACAGAAAGTGTAGCATGGATTCATCGTTCTAAAGCAAACTGTATCTGAGCTTCATGTTCATCCTTCGGGGCAACAAATGACATGGTAATAACATCTTTGTCCAGCAAATAACCACCAAAGACACCCTGATGTGCTTCTCCCATTGAAGAACTGGTAAAATCCGGATTGAACAGAAGATAAAAAGCGGGGGGGGGGGGGGGGGGGGGGGGGGGGATCAGCCGGTAAAAATGTATGCTAAAACAAGATAAGGACTGGATCCATATTCCATAACAAAATAACGAATGTATTTGTGAAGTTCAATGTGTGAGAAGCGAAAGTTCTCAACAGTATGTGCACTGATATAACTTTTGAAACATAGATATTTAGCCTTGCAAATCCATTTCATACCTTTTCTACAAACTCAATGTAATTGGTAACCCCATCCTTAAATTGAGTACCACCTCCAGGAAATATGAGATAATCACCAGATTTACGCACCCAATTTTGGTTCTTCTTGTATTCAACAAGCTTCAGGTGAGGGACGTTGTCATCCCAAATCTGGAAATAAACAAGAAAACGCATGTCTTTAACATCTTCCTAACTATTAAAACACAAAAGAAATGAGTGGAAATGCTAAATTTTTTCCCTCTATAGTAGTAACTTTGGCACCCAACTTGAGGAGTAAATTAACAAAAAAAGTTTCTGTAACTAGCTATTTCTCTTATAACTCACAAGAAACTCTGCGATAATCTGCAAGCAATAGGCAACCCAATTTCTTATTTTTTTTGGATAAGTGACACCCAAAATAAACTATAAAGACAAAGAAAAAAAATTATTCAGTTCATTCTCAGAAGAATTAATGCACAGCTGGGCACAATAGTCAAATGAACAAAGAAAGAAAGAGAAGCAAGGTTATATAAATTTAGACTCCTCACCTCTCAGTTCTAATCTTTTATGGTTGTGTCTATTCATGCTAGGAAAATTAAGGATATCGTTTGTTTCTGAATATAAGAGTTCTTCACATCATACCATGTCATAATGTTTAAACCCCAGGAAAGGGGGCAATGGCATTCAGTATTACTATTATGGTAGCCGAATAGCAGATTCCCCAGCTACATTACAATACCTCGTGCCTTATACAGATTCCCTCGTATTATGGTAGCCGAATAGCAGATTCCCCAGCTACATTACAATACCTCGTGCCTTACACAGTAGAAGATTTGGCTGAATATTTTGTGTGCCATTTAAAAAAACACTTCATTTATTTATGATTACCTTTCCAAACAAGCACAAGCTTATCACCAAATGTCTCTTCTATTACGATGACTGCCTGGTTGTGGAGATTAACCCGGAGATGTTTTCTATTAGCATTCATTCTAAGATACACTAAATTAAGCTCTTAGGTAAAGGAAGTATGACTGCTTTACCAATAGTTGAGATGCAGTCAGGAGACATTTCAGCTTATATTCCTACTAATGTAATTTCCATAACAAATGGACAAAGCAATCTATGGTATAAAGTATTAACCACTTTTTGCAATCACATTATGTTAGGATTTTACCACTAAAATCCACATACTCAAACTTATAGTAATTAAATAGGCAAATAAATAAACAAATATCAAGTATAATAATTTAACATGGTTCGGCAACCTCTTTGCCAACACCACCAAAAAGCTTACAACTTTATTAATCATTAATCACAACTTTAGGAAAAACAAAGTTATTACCATGACAACCCCACAACCCAAAATCCCCAAGACACCCAAAACTCTCAACCTCTAGTAGTAAATCCCTCTTATTTACAATGTATATTGGAATTATCTCAAAATTTCTCTAGGACCCTTTTTATATAGATGATATTTTTCTAAACACTACTAAGAGAAGAACAACAACATAGTAAACTACTGCTACTAGAACAAGCAATAATCCAATAAGAAACTATTACTCTTTCTACTAGAACAAACAGCTACAAAATAGGATTTAAATTCTTCCATATAAGGATTTGACCCAAAATCCTAACAATCTCCACCTTGGCTCAAATTCTCTACCTCATCAACAAATCTAACTCTCTTCTTGGTTGGTACTATCCCTCTTTTTGGTCCTTTTATATCTCCTACATCTAATTTTCCATGCAAAATCTTCTCATCCAACACATACAAGTCCTTCTTGTTCATAGTAACCTTCAACACTACATTTGATCCATTAAGAACTTGCATCTCTCCATTGCCACAGTCTAGGTGTATCCCATCTTATCAAGCTCCCCCTAAAAGATATATTTGTAGTTAGAGAAGAAGCAAACTTTACCTTCTCAAGTGTTTTCACACTTTCTTCATGGAGCTTCAACCTTAAGCTTCCTTCACCATCAATTACTTTGTGTTTCTCACATGCGGTAGCAACTGTAACATGGATAAGTTCCTTCATACAATCAAAGTACCTCTTCTTGTTGAATATGTGTGTGGAGGACGCCGAATCAAGTAGCACCATATCACTTTCATCAATTTTTTCTTCAATGTGCTCAATAGCTAGCACCACGTCTTCATCACTTCCCTTAGTGATATTAGCACTTTCACTACTCTTTCCACCATCGCTCTTTTTCCTACTCATCTTTCTCAACCTCTTAAAGTCATCTTTCATGACCTTACAATAATATTGTAAGTGTTCTATCTCTCCACAATAGAAGCACTTCTTCTCACTGTCATCTCTAGGTCTAGATTTAGATCTCAACCTTGAGCCACTATTCGCTCTCCATTGACTTCTCTCTCGATTAGAACTATCACTAGACAAGCTTTTGTTTCCCATCAACCTCTCATTCTCACGCAAGAACGCAGTCACATCATCTAAGCTCAATGTCAACTTGCTCACCAACATTGTTTGCACCAACGATTTGTAAGATTTTGGTAAAGATGATAACAAAAGCAATGTCTTCTCATCATACTTCAATGTTTCTTTTGCATTCAACAATTGAGACACTAGCTTTTAAATTCATTCAAATGATCATGAAGACTTGTATCTTCTTCCATCTTTAGAGAGTAAAGGTTCTTCTTGAGACACAATTTGTTGGTCAAAAACTTTGACGCATAGATGTTTTCGAGCTTATCCTGCAAACTCTTGGGTGTAGTTTCCTCAACATAGTATAATTGATCTCGAGAGCAAGAGCCAACCTGATTGTGTTCACAGCCTTCCTCTAAATTGATTGCCATTTTCAATTGGTCACCTCTTCTGACTTTTCTTCTTCTAAAGCCTGATCAAGATCTTGTTGCACTACTCTGCCACAAAGCAAAATTATTTCTCCATTAAATAAAGGAATCTCAAATTTAGATATACTTGTCGACACGGTAGCATAGACGTAACAAATAGCAATGACGTTGGCAACTTCTCCAAACCGATATCTAAGCTCTGATACCACTTGTTAGGATTTTACCCCTAAAATCCACCTACTAAAACTTACAATAATTAAATAGAAAAATAAATAAACAAATATTAAGCGCAACAATTTAACGTGGTTCGACAATCTCTTTGTCTATGCCACCAACAAACTCATAATTTTATTAATTCTTAATCATAACTTTAGGAAAAACAAAGTTATTACCCTGACAACCTCACAACTCAAAATCCTCAATACAACCAAAATTTTCAACCTAACTCTAATTGTAAATCTCTCTGATTTACAATGTATATTGGAATTATGAGTGTCTCAAAACTTCTCCAGGACAATATAGAGGATATTTCCTAGTACTACTAAGAAAAGAACAACAACATAGTAAACTACTACTACTATAACAAGCAATAATCCAATAAGAAACTATTACTCCTACTAGAATAAGCAACTACAAAATAGGAAATTAAACTTTTCCTAAACCAATTTGAATTCTTCCATGTGAGGATTTGAGCCAAAATCCTAACATATTATATGTCACTGAAGAATTGGATGTCCTAAACCTATATTTCAAGCAATAATATACCTAGTTAGCCATATATTTTTGGTTTCCTTTTGTTACAAAAGGAAGCGACAACTGGCTCCAATTCTGTCCACGGCAGAGAAGGCTTGCTTATACATTGGGAAATTAAAACCAAGAGACCAAAAAGGAAAATGGGAAAACTCATTAACACAGTTTAAGCAATTCGTAAAAGAATTTCATCCAATTTAGCCTCAAATTCTAAAGAACGAAACAATCTTTACACAAACAATCACTTAACACTTTAATATTATCACATTAGTGAATTAAAAGAAGAACCCAATAAAGAACAGTAAATACATCTTACCAAACAGTATCAGCCTCACCATGTCCCTGTTCTTAGGCCACGGAACCGAGACCTTGGACCCTTTAAGCAAAGGCACCAAACACCGTGGACTCGGCTTGGGGCATTGCCTGTCTTTGTGCTCCAAATGCCTCCTTGACTTCAATGCCTTGATTGCATCATAGTTATCCAAACACGATATACAATCAGCCACCCTGACCCCTTGCACAATAACCATTTCACGTTCACATCATCAAGCGAGCTGTTATCAAATGCCCGTGAAACGGTGTTGTCTAGGGAGGGAGTGAGACCGGGCTTTGTAGAAGGAAACAGTGCCATTTTCAGGGTTGGGGGAAGTGTGTTTGGGTTGCAGATGGTTGGAAAGAGAAGAGCAAGGGAAACGGTTGTTGTTAGTGAAGAGGAAGATGGTGACACACATGACCAGAATTGATAGAGCGAAAATGAGGATGTTTTGTACAGTATGGCCATTTCTTTTTCTTTTTTCTTTCTTTTGTGGGCTGTTTTTGTAAAGATTTCTTTTAGAAGAGATTGTTGGTGAGATTTATGTCACTAGAAGCTGATCAAGATCCAGTGAGATATGGATCTAGAGAGAGAGATGCGCAACTGCTGAATTAGCTGAGATTTTTTTCATTTATTTATGGATCATATAAATATGCTATTTCTCAAACCAAGTTTAGCCCATATTAGACATTTATGTCAATGTAACTTCCAAACACGATATAATACTTTGAAAGAGATTTAAATAAACCTAATTTAAGTTTGCTTAAATCTACCCAAAACATTATTATAATATCTTTGAAAGATTGAATTTGGATTTAATCAAAAAGGTATTAACTCTGTGGGGATGAAGATATAAACCTTTTTTAAAAAGAATTTTCAGATTCAAATTCTTCTTTTCCATTATATCGAATTAATAATTGTTAACTACCATTGATCCCAAAAGCTTAAGCTAATAGGAAATGGGCCAACAATATATATCAAGCTCATATGCGTTTTAACACTCCCCCTCACGTGCATAGCCCTAGAGACGATATGGGCCTAGCAAGTGAAGCCCGAAACAAAGACAGACCAAACCAAGTACTAATCATAAACAGAGACAAGCAAAAGTTATCAATATTCGAACACAAGACCTTAGGCTCTGATACCATGTTAACTACCATTGATCCCAAAAGCTTAAGCTAATAGGAAATGGGCCAACAATATATATCAAGGTCATATGCATTTTAACAATAATAATTACTCCATGAAATATCTCGACACTACAAATCACAATTCCTTTTCTTTTTCTCATGACTTTCCTTCTCTACCCAATATTCCCATTTGAGCCTAAAGAAAAGTATACTAAAGCAAATGACAAGAACTATAAGAATTGCAGCAATTGGGATTACTAATGCTATTAGTAAAGTTGGTAATGATTGCATAATGCATAAGTTTGTGGTGTGGAAAAACCTACTAGTAGTATATTAATTAATTGTTCTTCCAATTTCCATCAAAATCTAGAGATTCAAGAAAACCAAGACTACAAATTCAAAATCCATTTATAATTAGTAAAATGCCCAATAATAATAATTCATGGAGCATAGACTTACTTTTCAAGACACTGTATGGTCTCTGTATCCAAATTCCATTTTCCCATCAACTAATGCCTCTCCATCCATTTAAAATTTTGTGACACCGGTTGCAAAAGAATAATAATCAGCAACATATGCAGGTATGCAAAGTTGACCCATCTGATTAACTATGAAGCCATTTTTACAAGGAAAATTGTTCATGCTTGGAAACAAATAAATCTAAATAAATTTGTAAAAAGAATTATCTTAACCAAGAGAAAAATTTCAGTAGAATATGATTGCATCTGGTTTAGCCATCCATCCTAAGGACGCCAAAAACCTTTCTTACCTACAAGAAATTGACCACGATAAAGTTTTGTCGACCAGTGAAGTGAACGCAGAACTGGATTGAGCTTGTTAAACATTTCTATGGTGTCTTGAACCAAAATATATCTATCCGGTCTCAATATACAATCCATCTCCACAGCTACATCTAAAATGTCACATCTGACAGAGAGCTGTATTTTAGATTACCATAACAACCGTAAAGCCTCAATGCATTTTGAGGGGAATGGAGGGAAAGGAAAGGAAGGGGTCCATTCCCCTCAATCCAAACACTCTGTAGAGACATAAGATAGTGACGTAAAAACCAAAAACAGGTGAGAAACTAAAAGGGTTTTACTAGCAAAACTTGTAACGACAATGTACCTTGGTGTAAGATTTATGAAGAGAAAACTGGAATGCAGTAGATCATATGATCGAGGGTAAGTATTAAAAGACTCACACCAGTCATGATAAATCCCAATCAACCCTCTGTCAAAAATAATGGATAGAGTATCTTGTGCATCAGTGGGGATGACATTCATTACCCAGAGAGGTAAATCAGTCAGTTCTGCAGCAAATCTGTAAGCGAAAAGCCTTAATATCGGTCTGTGTAGGATAAACATTACGAGGTAAGTAGCAAACCCGACACAAGAAGAGATGGAAAGCAGAAGTAAATGAAGAAATTTGCAACTTATAAATCGTTTCTTACCCTCCATAACCAGCATTCATATCCATTACATTTTGCACGCTTGACCATTTAATAGCTAAGCCATCTAGATAAACATCCGACACAAGCGCTGCCTAATGTTTGGTATTCTGGTAGAACATTTCTTCAGCATCTGATTCAGTTGAAAGGCTTACAGGTCTACTGCTAAGCCTTTTGGGCCATGTTGAAGGCCAACTGTACAAATCACCCTTGCTATCAACTGGAAGTCTGGGAAGACAATTACTCAGAGGAACATACCTATCACACAAAACAAATTTAGAAGCAATTTTAACATACATTGACAGTAAAATCCTATCCATTATTAACATAGAGTAACATAATAAATGAAGGCTAATATCGTTCCCTTGTGTGGGATGTGGATGCGTGCGTGTTTTTATTTGTGTGAATGTGCAATCGTCATAAAATGGAGATGACACCCTCCAAAAGATTACATTGATATATTCTGGTTATCATCCTCATCGCACAAAGGTGGATTATTGTCTGTGCAGTTCTCATAACAGGAATATAAGTCTGGCTTCTAATATATTACAAACCCAACTCTTGAAAATCTAGCCTTAGCAACAACCTTCCAGCACATTGATTTTGTCAAAGATACCATATCTGCAAGAAACATGGAATGTGAACATCAAACTTATAGATCAATTGACTTTCAAGGCTCTGCTACAAATTCCACAATTGACAATGATGATTCACTAATAACATAAAACAATCGGTACAAGAAGTGAGAGAGCGGATACAGGAGAATCAAAAATAGAGGTAAAGAGAAAGAAAATGGGGGGCTGGGGGGAACAGTGATGCTCACAAACCATTCCAAACACTAAGATGTCCTTCATCGTGTTTATAAACTGGCCTAGCAGACCATATAAAAAAGACTCCTGGCCTAAGAATCCTGTTGAGCTCCAAAGTGGTTTTCCACCCGCATTTTTCAACCGAAAGAATCACATAAGTCTCAGTTTCTGTAATAGGCTAAATGAGAGAATAGAAATGTTCAAAATACAGAAGTTTCAAGCTCAATGCTGAAAAGGGTAACTCAAAATACCATTGGCATGCCAGTGAACTCTGCATCGTGCACAATAAATCAAATAATAAACATCGCTTGGAAACATCAGCTTTTGCGTTCCAATTTCAGCAAGTGTAGCAGGAATTCCTCGCTCTAAAGCAAATTGTATCTGAGCTTCATCTTCATCCTTTGGGGCAAATGACATGGTAATAACACCTTTCTCCATCAAATAGCCACCAAAGCTAGCAACACCACAACCAACATCTAGAACAACCCTAACATGCTTCCCCATTCAATAATTGGTAAAGTCTGAATTGAAATGGTAATCAGATGGAAAAAAGAGAGGAAAATTAGCAAAAATCAAGGCATGTTCCTATGAAATAAGAATCTAGTTCCATATTCAATGGATAACAACAATAGTTCAGAGACTTAATCTTCAGATAAGGCAGAGCAAATTACATCAAAAAAAAAAACTGTAAGATAGAGAAATATTGAGGCAGACAAATTATTTTTCATACCTTTTCTATAAAGTTGAAGTAATGAGAAACCCCATTCTTAAACTGAGTACCTCCTCCGGGAAATACAAAGAAACGACCAGGTTTACGCACCCAATTCTGGTCCTTCTTGTATTACAAGCTTTGAGTGAGGAACATTGTCATACCAAATCTGGAAAACATAAATAAGAGAAACCATTGTTGGAAAATATTACGGGGATGTTAAATAATTATTAAAGAAACTAAACAAAAAATGATAGTGAAGTTTTCTTCCTGTTGAAACACAAAAGATATTATATTGAAAAAAATATCGAGTTGTGGAATCGTTCAGAAAGGACACCAAAGAAAGAGATAAAATTAAAAAATAAAAAAAAATCTGACAAACAACTTTCAACCATGTGCACGGAAAAAGATTTTAGTTCATAGCACATGGAAAACTTAAAATGCTTAGCTACTTACTTGAAAAAAAATGAGTTTTACACTGTAGATAAATGCTAAAATTCAATTCACTCGGTGACTGAATATTTATGAAACTGTCTATATGAAAAAAAATTCAAATAATAATTGATTTATACTCTTTGATTCTATTTAATGCTTTGAATTCAAATGGCACCTTACAGTTCTCTTTATTGATTCAATCAACTAAAAAAGATTTTTATTTTTCATTAAAAACATATAATCATTAGAATTCAATAAAGAAAAAATCATTACTGTAATTCAAGTAGATAAAAATTTGAAGCATATTCCAACAATCATCTCACCAACATGAAAAAAAAAAAAAAATCATGTAACTAAAGAAGACCACATGGTAAGAGAGAACAAAAAAATAAAAATAGAAAATAAAAAAGTGTACCTAGGCAGCATACCACTCATAACAATTGATCTAATTTAGGCTCAACTTATTATATAAAAAAAAATTAGGCTCAACTTCTCAGAAAGCAAATGAAGTTTAATCCAATAAATATTGATCAGAAAGAATCCACCTTCCCAATAGCCCCAAACATATATTAAACGCATTAAACATTCACATTAGTGAATGAAATCATGAACCCAACAAAGGTTATAAACAATAGATAAATAAATAAATAAATAAACAAATCTTACCAAACAGTATCAGTCTCACCATGTCCCTGCTCTTAAGCCACGGAAGAGGGACCTCGTACAATTTAGGCAAAGGCACCAAACATCTTGGGCTAGGATTTGGGCAATGCCTCTCTCTGTGCTCCGTGTGCCTTCTTGACTTGAGTTTCTTTATGGCTTTCATGTTATCCAAACATGGTATATAATCCACAGCCACCGGTCCCTTACACCTCTCCCACTTGACATTCAAGCTGCTCACATTCACATCATCAACCGAACCATTATCATCATCCAAAGATTGTGGTGGATTTTTATCAAACGGCAAGCTGTCATTGAGGGGAACGGTGTGATTCTTGGAGGGAGCTGCTAAGACGACAACGGAACTTTTTTCGGGCGGCGATGAAACGGTGACGTTTGAGAAGGGATAGAGATCAGGGGTTGATCGTTTGAGATCGGAAGGAGACAAGTAAGGGAAGAGAGTGGCGGTGTCGTTGGTCAAGAGGAGGACGGTGACGCATATCAACAATACTGAGAGCGCGAAAAGGAATGGGAATTTTGTCTCATTCAAGATGTTTTGCATTGACATTGACATTGACATTGCCATTTCCCTTTTTTTTCTTCTTTCTTTTTGGGTTTTGTCGATTGGATTTGAATCTTTAACGAAAGGGGAAGAGATTAAAGATGAAAGTAGAAGCTGATCAAGATCAACTGAAAAACGGATCTTGAGAGAGAGAGGCGGTTAAAACGCATGGTGTGATTTGAAATGTCCTTAAAAGAAGGGTAGTGACTAGGTTGGGATTTATTTCTTATTTAGATCGCTAGATGTGCGGAAAACGGGAAAAGCTGCTCTCGACTGAAAGAAGCAAAAATGAATATTGAAATCTACTTATCAATATGAGAAATAGTATTTAAGATGCAACTGCAAACAAACCTACTTACTAATTACACTATCAAGACCTTTGGGGTATTTTGGTCATCTATCCTATCATAATGCTATATCACAGGAAAAATCCTTTCCTTTGCAACACTGTATGAGCTTAAATGAACATATACAATTATCAAAACTGCCATCCACGGATAGTGATTCCTCCATGTAATTCATCATTTCCACATCAAAGCCTATAAAAAGGCTAAATCGTAAATTTGGTCTTTGAAGTTTATCGGGTTTCCTACTTTGGTATTTAATTTTTTTTTCAATCAAGCATAAATGTTATCCATTCTTCTCAATCGTGTCATTTTGTTAGCAAAAACATTGGTCTCAACCATCTTCTGTCTAAAAATTTTCAGCTAGCTATTTTCTGTTAAAATTTGACAATTAGCATCCTACTTGGCCTTGGGAAGGAAATTTTTGTCATAATTGTGTCGTTAATTTCAAGATTGAAATATGTTAAAAACGTTTTTTAGGGTTTGTAAGAGGGGAAAATTGAGCTGAGAGATTAACACATAAGAGAGAATATTAAGTGATTTTGGTGGGTCTCTTTGATTTTCTCTTGCAATTCCAAGAGTTAATATTGGGTTCATTATGACAAATTGTGGTCAAAATCATCTAACATTTCCATAGTTTAGTTCACACGCGAGCAATGGGTGAGGAAATCCCAATGGAATTGGTTTTGTGAGAAGAGCTTACAGACTTTCTCCTTGACTCCCTCTCTCTTGGGGTTTTGTCCAGTCTCCATGTTGAAAAATGTTTGACATTTGACCATGCAAATGTTTATGTTGTTTGAGCATTTTAGATAATGTTTTCTCACATGTTGGTATAAGTTTAGTGTAAAATAATAGGAATTTAGCATTCCATGAATCATTGCAAGTGGCATTTTGGGTTAAAATATTGGACCCGATTGTGTGATTTTGATTTGTTTATTCCCTCAATGCACTTGTAATTGTGTATAGTTTTAGTGTTTGTTGTTGTCCATATAGTTTAGTGTTTATTCCCTAAATGTATTTGTTTATCCCTCACCCATTGTTGCTTTCCATAGTTTAGTGTTTGTTTATGCGCGTATAGTCGTTGTATGACCAAATAAAATAATTTTAATATGACTTCATTTAGGTTATAGTGGTCATTTCACAAATGAAGTTGTTCATGGTGGTAATTTTGTTGGTACTCCTTGAAAAATGTGTGTTAATGGTAAAGTGAACTATTTTGATTGGCGCTATGGTGATAAAACGAATATAAGTGAGGTTGTTAAAATGGTAAAAAAAGTTAGGTTATAATGGGTTTAAAAATTACTATTAGAGAAAACCATGGATATTATTAGGTGAATATGGAGTACTTGGCCCAATTAATTGTGATAATGATACATTTAAGATGTATAACAGTGTCAAAAAAGATAATAGATTCCTAACTTTATACCTTGATCTTTTGCTTGATGTGGCAGACAATAAGTGTTATGATGTCCTTATATGTATTGACTCTGATAATGATGATTATTATGATTGTAATGATTATGATGATTATTGTGGATTCTATGAGTTTAATGAGTCTGTTAGTCTTGAAAATAGAAGAAAATCATTTGTGATCATAAATGAAATTACTGAGGAGCAAAATTTTGAGGTGATGAGGAAATATGGGTCAAATAAAAGAGGGAGATATGGTGGGCCAACTATAGGTGTTGAAGAACAGTCCAGAGTAATATAGACTGATGGCAGTGTGAGGGTTGGTGCTCACCCTAGGGATAAGGGAAAAAGGATGGTTGTGGACTGTGGTAATGAAGACTCTAAGGATAAGGGGAAAATGGTGGTTGTGGATTATGATAATGAAAAGCCTAGGGATAAGGGAAAAATGGGTAGATGTGGACTTTGATGATGAATCTGATAGTGAGGCAGACATGGAGTTTGTTGATAGTGATTATGGTCTTTATGAGTATGGTATAGAGTTTGAGAGATATGTTGATCAAGGTATAAAGAGATGTTTGTGGGGCAGATAGTTCAAGGATGTATAAGGATGTCTTAATTAGTGTGGACACCAATGTGCATGATGGCTCAAATGATCTATATAGTGGTGATGATGACTCTAATTCGGATGGGAGAAGAAAAATGTGTCCTGAGTTTAAAGAGGAACACCTGATTGACCCAAAATTTGAAGTTAAACAAAGGTTTGGCACCAAATAACTTATCATTAAGTTAGCTGATGAGTATGCTTTGAAAAACATATTCAATATCAAGATATGGAAGAATGACAAAGAAATGGTAGTTGTTAAATGTAAACCTGGTTGTCCTTGGAGATTCAATGTTAATAAAATTCCATAGGTCCCAATTTTTATAGTGAAAACATATAATGTTGAGCATAGTTGTAGTACGTGTAATAGGAGCAGAAGAGTGACAGTAAAACAACTTGCAAAGAGGTACCTAAATATGTTGAAAGCTAACCCCAAGTGGCCACTATCTACATTCAACTAAAAAGATGAAAAAAATATTATGGTGTTGATGTTTATCTCTCAAAATTACAACGAGCAAAAGAGGTTGTAAAGAGAATGATTATAGGGGATTATAAGAAGCAATATTTATTTGAACATGCAACTAAATTAAGAAGATCAAATCATAATATCATGGTGATTACAAAATTGGATGATTTATTATTTGAGAGAATGTATGTTTGCATTGATGCATGCAAAAAGAGGGTTCCTAACTGGTTGCAAGCCTTTGATTGGCCTAGATGTTTGTTCATTGAAGGGTAAATATGGGGGCCATGTTTTAATTGCAATAAGAGTTTATCCTAATAACCAGATTACCCTATTGCATATGTTGTGGTGGAGAAAGAAAATAGAGACTCATGAAGCTGGTTTCTAAATTTGTTAGCAAAGGGCTTGAACGTACAAAATTCATATGGTTGGATCTGGATCTCAAATAAACAAAAGGTATTAATTTCAGCTAATCAAATTTCATTTTTTTTATTTGTTTGGTTTACATTCTAAGTACTAAAGCTTATTTGTTTGATTTCCTCAAGGTTTGGTGCATGCTCTAGAATCTATGTTTCTTGAATCCGAACATAAATATTGTTCTAGACACTTATACAACAAATTCAAGCAACAACACTTTAGGCAAGCCTTGAAAGATGCACTTTGGAGTCTTACCAAGGAAACTTATGTTGAGTATTTTGAGATACATATGGAGAACTTGAAGAAGTTGTCTACTGAGGCATATGAATAGTTATAGAACAAGCCTCCTACACAATGGTTAAGATCACACTTCAACACCCATACTCAGTGTGACATGTTGCTCAATAACATGCGTGAGGTATAAAACAGAACCATTCTAGATGCAATAGTGCCTATACTTACACTATTGGAGGAGTTGAGGAGTAAGCTTGTGAACAAAATGCCAAACAAAAGGAATATGTTGAAAAGAATGGATGGTCCAATATTCCTAAGATCCAAAGAAAGTAGGAGAAAGCTAAATAAGCTTTTGTTATGTGCACCCTGCATCCATATAGTAGGCCAAAAATTGGTGTTAGTATGCCAAATTGAATTGGGTTTGTTGTGGACTTAGAAAGGCAGACATGCACCAGTAGAAGGTGACAGTTAACTGGCATTCCATGCTACCATGCAGTGGCAACTATTTTTTATAATAAAAAAGAACATGACAAATATGTGACTGACTGTTACAAAAATGATGCTTACATGAGGGCTTATGAACCAATCATTGACCCTATTAATGGCCAACAGATATGGCCCAAAGTTAGAATTGAGGGATTAAGTCCACCTTTAAACACAATAGCAAAACTTGATAGGCCACCAACTGCAAAAAGAATGAGTGCAGATGAAATACAAGAGTTATAAGATAAGACTAAAAAAATTGAGGAGGACATTCAAATTGGAGTGTACAAATTGTAATGGGGAAGGACATAACAGAAAGACATATAGGCTATATGAATATGCTGGTCTAAAACCACATGCTGCACACAACTCTAGAGTGGCACCCGCAAACCCTACTATTTCAAAAAGTAGATCAAAGTTTAATGTAAGTGACTTAACTAAGGTTGTTGCTATGTATAATGATTCTGTTAGGTTGTCTTGTTAATTTACATTTACTAATAATATCAGTAATATGGTGTTTTTTTAATTCCATAGGTTAAGAAAGAAGCACCTGCTAACACTGTTGAGTCTTCAGGCGCTAACAATGGTTTAGTTAGGACACAACCACCTGTGCACATTGTGCAATGGATGCCTAATGTGAGTGAGATAAGTTTGTGCTATGTTGTGTTGTATTCTATTGGGTTTTATTTTTAATTGCATGTATTTATTGTATGTTTATTATACGTTTTGTTGGTTTCTATTGTAAATAGCACGTGCATACTGTGCAATAGCTAATAGGTTAAGTTGAAAGTTTATTAGTACATTGTGAGTGTTATGTTCTGTTGCGTTGTGCATGGGCTAATATACTTATTTTTTATTAAGGGATTCAACCATCATAACGTAGGAACTGGTGGTTCTCATATGCTCCACGGAAACCACCACATTTCTCAAGCCAAAACTCAACCATTCCAACTCAATTTGGTGGCTCCTAAGGAGGTACAAGTCTAAGGAAGGGTAAAAGGAGGACAGAGCCATAATTAGTATTAATTTTTGTTTTAGGGTTAATCAAACTTCACTTTACTCTTTCAAATCTAATTTGGGCATTCTTTATAATTTTTATATAGGGATCAATGCAACATATACCAATACAAGGCTCAAATATTGCAAACCAATCCGATGGCCCAGAGAAGGCAGAATTTGACAAAAGAAAGAGGAAAGGGAAAAGAATACGAGAGTCTGTTTGGTTCACAAACAGGATTACAAAGATGATTAGGATTAATATGGGATAGGACAAAAAGAGACCAATGAGGTAATATCGTAATCCTATGTTGAAATGTTGGATTGGGATTAAAGTAGAATAAAAAGTTTAAATACCAAAAGACCCTTAGTACTATTCATCATCCTCAACAATTCCTAATTTCTTTACAAAATCCTAAATTTTCACAATTTTCATTATTATTAATATTATAATTATATAATAATAATTACTTTTAATTATAATAATAATAATTATTTTTAATTATTATTATAGTTATTATATTATAAGAATTCTAATTTTTTTTATTATTGTTATTATTATAGGAATTATGATCATTATTATTATAATTATTCAGGAACAAAAAAGAAGGAAAAAAAATTTAATCCCAAAGAGGTGAGACTGATTCTATCCTATAAGAGAGGTGGAACAAAAAAAAAATGAAGTTATGATTAGTTTCATGCCATTTTAATTTCACATGAACAATAAATCCCTTCAACCAAACATGGAATTAATTGTTCATGTGGAATTAAAACAAACTAATCTCACCTTAGTCCCTCCAACAAAACGGGCCTAGTAGTAAGAGGAATGAAGCAATCTTGAGTTGTGTTGTGTTTCATTTTGTGTTTGAATAACTAGAATGACTTGATAGAATAGAAGCTTTATATGTGTTCTGTTGTGTTTAATTTTGGGTTTAAGTAACTAGAGTGAGTTATGAACAGTGTTAGCAAATTGGACAGACTGATGTGGACAGTATTGATGCACAAATTGTTTTTGTTTTGGGGTTCCAAAGTTGTTCTATGCTTGTTTTGAAATTATGTAAATGCCAGAGTTTGGGAATATGGTTTGACATAGCATATTTTGTAAACACACAACTGGATCAATCGAAAATTTATGTTATGTTTTATGGGTGAATACACTTCCAGATTTGAAGTGTTACAGTCATCTTAATTATACAGTTATAATGGCTGCAATGGATAAATTAGCTAAGTTATATTTTACAATTGCAGAAATGAATGACAAGGAATAAATGTGCAGCGAAATTGGCTACAATGTAAAGCTTTTAATTACATTGTAGCATTCATCATTAATCACACCATTCATATTTAACACAAGGAACAAATTTGAAAAGTGCATGCATTCCATTGATCGGTAATCAGTAATCAATACATTGATTATTTTGCCAAAATATTCTCCAAATTCAAACCATAAACCAACACAAACCTACCTACCCACTTGCTCAAACACAAACCCAACACAAATTTGCCATTACACAGCTAAACCAAACACATGTTTGCCTACCTAACTGCTCACACTATACTCGTTGCTCAAACCCAGTACTCTCCAAATTAGAGAAAAAAATACCCTACGAAAATCCCAGCTATGAACAACCACAGACCAAAGCTTCTCCCCCTTCTACTGTAACCTTGATTCTGTCTTATCTTCCTTACCCTTATCTTCCTTATTTCCATTGTACCATCACCTTCATTGTCCCTTCTCTCCATTGTACGATAACCTTCAATCTCCCTCTCCAGCCGGTTAATCTTCTGCAATAATCCTACCACAACTTCTCTACTGCGATTTGATATTGGAGAATCATACCAAGCGAAGTAAGAGCATGCCCCACCTCCTGTAAACAGTACACATCAGAATTAAACACACAAAGATTAAGTTTTTTAGCAGAGAACAAACACCATAAGATAGGAAATGCAATATAAACAAATCCCATAAGATAAGAAATTCAACATAAACAAACCCCATAAAGTCTACAACCAATGAACCTTCTTCCTGGGTTTGTCTCGGTCCAAGATATTCTCAACACCGATGGTTGGCCACAATTGCAATGCTGCATCAAGATTCATGACGAATCCACTAGACCCAAACAATTACTCCTCTTCAATCAGTTTCGGGATGGTGGTTTGCCTCCCTTCTTCCACGTGCTTGAATAATCCTCAAAACCCCTCCCCTTGATTTTGGTTTTCATTTCTTTGCATAAGTGAGAGAGAACAAAGCTATTTAAAAGAAAGAGCTCAATGAGCTCTTTTCGTTTGGCAAGAATTTTCCCTCCTAAATCAAGGTAGGATGCCACCTCGCTTTAAGATGGTGTAAACAGAAGATGGTTGAGACCAAAATTTTTGCTAATGGAATGACACAATTGAGAAGAATGGGTAACGCCAATGGATTGATTGAAAAAACATAAAACTTTAAAGACCTAAATAGAAAACCCTATAACCCTCAAGGTCCAAATATGCGATTTAGCCCTATCAGAAACTTAAATGACGCAAAACCTAGTGAGGGAGAGATAGAGCGCAATCGCAGCACAAGGCAAATGCCCATAAGAACACTAACTGAGAAGAGAGAGAGAGAGATAGAGAGAGAGCGAGAGACCAATTTATAACAACACAATCCCAGTAATCACAGATTGCAGCACAACGCAAATGCCCATAAGAAAACTAATTGGGGCAAGAGAAACAAACGCAAACTCTTTAAGGTTGAATCATTAAAGTGTCCTATATCCAGATATAAAACCTTATGGATGATTTTTAAAATAAGGAAAAACAGCTCAGTTATACAATACATGAGATGTTTACACCACCGTCAAGATACTCGTTTCAAAATTGACAAAAATAATAAAGAACAATGTTTAACATTTAGTCATCATCTATGCTACTGCTGGCATCTTTCACTCTATTAACCCAGCACCCCCATCAACATCAACTTCTCCCATTCCTGTGTCTTCCTCTTCACTGTCTTCATCACCACTGACTTCTTCGTTATCATCACGAAGCTTAGCCATGTGCTCCGCGAGCAATTTATCATCTCGTTCACTCACCTATTAATGCACCATATTAGAACCTCAAAGAAAAGAGCTGGACTCAAACGCAAGGAAATGAATGTTTTGACATAAGAGAGAATTCATGCAATTAGTATTGAGAAAAGAAAATTGACACTCACTGCTCTGGGTGCCTCCTTCACAGATAGTTTACCCTTGTGTTGCTCTATTTCTTCAGTGCAAGCTGTAATTGCTTTACTCAGGGTTGCTATTCCTTGATCCTGTTCATACCCACTAAGAAAATGTAAGGTAAAAAAAATGGGCAATAGTTCTGTTTTCCAAGTTGCCAGCCATATAGGCACATTAGTAGACAACTGTTCCAAAGAAGAAATAGTTGCTCGGCAAAGAAGCACAACAGAAACATTTAACAAGATCCATGTTGTGAAAGTCACACATAAATAAGACTTGTACCACTGCCAAGCTTTAGCTAAGTATCCAGGGGATTTGCGATCACCTTACTTAAAAAAAATATCAATGGCCACAGTGAATCAAAGTCTATAACATTTAAAAGTCTGTAACCTTAGGAAGTAACTACGGGTATAGACGAAAAAAATGAACTCAAAATGTTAGGCCTTCTCTATTCTCCCTGAGAGCATTGCCTTCTATTTACTTGACCATTTCACAGCTTCAAAACTAAACAGCCTAAAAGTTCCAGTAGTGAACAATTTCTTCATGAAAAATCTCATGGACTGCATGCATGCTTCACATGATTAGATGATTTGGTATAGTATAGAAAAAACAAGCAGTCAAAGAGAGCAGGACAAAAAGGCCACACCTGAATGTGGTAGCCATTTGACAAAAGAAAAAGGAGCACATAGCACTTGTCAATTAAAAAAACAACTTAAATAATAGATCAACAGATCAAATGAATATTTAAGATAGATGTTGTCCTAACCTTGTCAAGAGTCTGAGTGGTAAGAACATAAAGTGGTGGTGCAACCAGCTTGATTTTCACTGGGCAATCATCATTGCCAGCAGCCTCAGCCTTCCGCATGGCGGCCTGCAAATTCGAATGTAAAAGTTAGGATATCAGATGCCATTTTGCACAAAAAGAGTACCTGTCAATATTTTTTTATAAGTAAATTGTATTAGCAAAGCACCAAGAGGGTGCAACTAAAAGTCAAAGGTTTAACTACAAGAAAGAAGGTCCACAAAATCAAGGTGGTCAAAAACATTTACAAAAGAATTCCTTTTAAACCAAAAATTGAGTTATACCAACTATCTCTAATGACTTCACTAGGCTTTTTAATTCCATTAAAAGCATGCCCCTATTCCACTCATTCCACACTATCCAAAAAACAGAGAGGAATCAACAAGTAAGCCTTCTTAATCTCTTTTGCCGCCCGCAACCCACTCCAAGCCCACATTTCATCCATCACAGTTCTGGCCACCACCCAACAAATCCCCAAAATCCTATAGGCCATCTCCCATAAACATCTAGCCATCGGACACTCCACCAAAAGATGAAAATGGACTTGGCGCACTCTTTGCACATATAGCACCTATTAACAAACACTCTACCCCACTTTTGCAAATTGTCAATAGTAAGAATTTTCTCCCAATATGCCTTCCACACACAAAAAACAAGCTTTTATGGGGGCCCGAGGAACCCAAATCGCTTTTACGAGAACCATCCGTACCAGTCATTATGAAATCCAGAACATCTAGTTAAAATAACTAACAGAAATAGAAGCAAATAAAGAATGCAGATAAGACCTGGATATGAAGAACTCCATCAAACTGGAAACATTTCATTTCAATATCAGAGCGAATCTTCAATGGTTGTGGTGTCATTCTCCTCCTAATATTCTTTATCAAAGCATCTTTCACTTCTTCTGACATAGCGGGAACCACTTTAGTCACCTGAACAATAGATGAATCAGACCTGTCATCAACAAAAAAAAATGTGACATAAGACCTCAGTAAACAAAGTTTACCTCCTGTCCATCAGGCCCAGTTTCTTTGACCTCACGGGTGAGAGAATTCAAAACTGAATCAGGATCAGTTACAATGATTTTGAATGCCTGCGTAAAGAATTGTTCTAATTTATTAACAATCAACTTAGAAGAATTAAAAAAGAAAAACGAAAGGTAAATATCCCAAAAAGTAATGATAATTCTCACCTCAAAAGCATGACCATATTTCCGGTATAAAGGCCAGCCAATATTTATATACAACTCCTGTAATAAGTAATTTGAACTTAGTAATAGTCAATTAGAAGGAAAAAAGGAAAAATTACCAGTGTTTTACAGAACTAAATCAGTAAACAATTTGGTTAACCATCAATATATTTGAAAGGGCGTAAGTAAAACAAAAAGTTATTTGGAACCAAGTCTTGATGAACTAGAAGGAATTGGGCAAAAAGTAGAACACTGTAGAGAAGACATGACTTGGTTTTAAATTATTTATTAAGAAATGAAAAAGAAAGTTACCAATTCATAAAATAGACCATATTCAATCCCCAGATAGGTGACATAAGCATGCACAAAAGGACAAACAAGTGCAGGCACAGACAAAAACACACACCTCTCAACACCCAATCCCAAGCAGGGTATTACTAATAAGTGCTTAAATATTCATATTTAAGCCCCTTAATTTACATTTGTTAAGCTCTTCGCTTACGTGTTTTATTCTATTTTACTTCATTTTTGTGTTTTCGGTGTTTTTATAGGTTCTTGGAGAAAATACAGCAGCCAAGTGCGATCGAGCACAGAAGAGTGTGATCTAGCACAGAAGAGTGTGATCGAGCCCACACATGCAGTAAAACGACAAAACCTATTTTGGAAAGGATGGTTCGGGTCTTGTTTTGGAAATTAGGGTTTCGATGTGTCTTTAGGACCCTATAAATTGTAAAACACAGAAACAGGATCTTCTTGGAAGTTTTAAGCTTTGGCGACGAATTGACGACTCTTCTCCACAGTATTTTTCGGGTTTATTCTTTTCTCTTTAGTTTACATTATGAAGTTGTGTAACATCATCACTATGTGTAACTAACTTACTAATAGGGCTCGATTGAAGCCCTAATTATGCTTTTCCATATATGAGTATTGTTGCCTTTGCAATAACTATATTATGATGCTTTAATTGATTAATGCCTGTTTTATTGAATTCTTCATATGTGTTTGTCTGATCAACATATGCATGTGATATGAATTAGTTAGTTAGATCAATTTGGATGACCGAGTCCTGGGTCTGACAATAGTAACAAAAGAAACCCACGCCGAATTCTTGGGTTAATCAACATAGGAAATCGAGAGTATATAACATGCCCTAGGTCTTGTGTATTTGTCGATTTTCACAGAACTTATGCTCTCTTAAAGAACAACTTAGTATACACCATGCTAAATCCTTTAAGAAAGAAAAGAGTTAGAGTATACACCATGCCTGACTCATGGCTTAGGGAAATCAATAGCTTAAAGAGTATATACCATGCCCTTAGGTTGACAACATTAGGTATTCATAGTATGGTTAGAGCATTGGCACATTACTTATTGGGAAAGTATGATTAGTGGTGGTTATCAAAGCCCTATGTTTCTATCATTATCAAATTCAAACTCAATATCTATTTCTATCATTTTGTATTGCGAATCTGATTCTAAAGCGAAATTCACCAATCCCTATGGAGATGATCTCGCATTTGCACACTATGCTACTGTTGACCTTGTGCATTTGCAAGTAAAACTGTTCAAATATTTGCTTATTAATTTAGGTAGATAATTGCATAAGAAGTTTTTGGTGCTGTTGCCGGGGATTGCGTTAAATTTTGCTTAGAATTATTTTCGTTAGTTTTTATTTTATTTTATTTTATTCTGTTTTGTTTTATTTTTATCAAAAATCAAATTTATTCCTTCTTTTCGTTTTCTGTTTCAAGTACTGCAACAGAGTAATCTTCAGTACTGCGATGTAGCGCACTCCTTGGTGTGATCGAGCGCACTCGAGGCAGAGACTACCCGAGCAGCAGTACTGAAGCTGCTGCACTGGTAGTGTTTCAGTTAATTCATGCAAGGACTTCGATCCAAGAATCCAACTTTCTTTCCACTCTATGCAAAGCTTGAGCGAACCATTCGATAAAGGCTTAGAGACAACGTTAAAGAGGTAGAAAAAGAACTCGAGGAAGAAGCACCGATGGCGGATCAGCTTGACAACCAACCGCCACCTGAGCGAAGACCTATGAAGCAATCCTTCATCCCACGAAACCTCGACCAGCCATCATGCATTGCTTATCAACCAGAGGCAGAAGGCAATTATTACATATCTCCGCAGATACTCAGTGCATTGACCCATTTTAGGGTTACACTGCTGAAGATCCACACTTGCACCTTCGGGAATCCTTTGATCTTTGCAAGTTTCAGCATATCCGAGGCCTAAACAAGTTTCAGCATAATTGTTTTTCGTTTCTCATTAAAAGAGAATGCTAAACTGTGGTACAATTCACTGCCTGCGGTTTCTATCCACACTTGGGAAGAGTTGACCCGTAAGTTCCTAAGGAAGTTTTTTCTAGCTCAAAAGACAACACAAATGAGGAAGAAGATTCAATCTTTCCAACAGAAAGATGAAAACTTGTTCTTTGAGGCATAGGGATATTTCAACGAGCTGCTACTCAAGTGCCCACATCACAATCTACCTCAAGATGAACTGGTACAAGCTTTCTATAAAGGTTTGAGTGATACTAATAAAATTATTGTGGATTCAGGTTGTGGAGGTGTGCTGATGGAAAAGAGCAATGAAGAAGCCATGGAGCTGTTTGAGACATTGAGTGAGCACATCCAGCAATTCTCCTCTACAGGTAGACAAGGAGTTATGAGCAAAGGTATGTATGAGTTGAATCTAAATGGTGGATCCTCTAATCAGATAGTTGCTGTGGAGAGGAAGCTAGATCTGCTTGTTAAAGCCATGACTGCCCAGAACGCCTCACCTAGTCCACCAGTTACACCACTCAAGGTACGTGCTATATGTTCTCATTTTGATCATAATACTGAGACATGTCCTTTATATTCATCTACAGATCCAGAGCAAGCAAATTATGTGGGACCGAACAACTACCCTCCCATATGCAAATATCTACAATTATGGATGGCGAAACCACCCCAACTTCTCGTGGACTAACAATCAGAATGCCCTGAACCTTCAAGGGCAGCAAAGGAACTCCCAACCAGCAACCTACTCAGGTCTCGAATCAAATAAAAGTGACCTAAAAAGTCTTGTGAGGCAATTGGCAACTCAGCAACAACAGTTGATGACCTCACAAGATCAGTTCATGGCAGATGAAAGGCAATTTCGAACTGAGCTAAGACAAACCACTGCAAAACATGAACAAGCAATTCAAAGACTAGAAGTACAAATGGACCAATTAGCTAAGGAACTGAGTGGCAGAAAACAAGGTGAGCTTCCAGCTGAAACACCAGCAACTGAAGGCTGTTACAACTCTCAGAAATGGTAAGATAATAGGAACCGATGAGTTTGCACAAGCATCTCTAGAGAAACCATCTGCATCAAAGGTAAGTGAAATGGAGAAGGAGAATTCGCCACCCTTCCCGCAAAGGATAGTAAAACAAAAGGAAGAAAATAAACTGCTTGATATTTTTGAAACTTTGCTGAAAATAGAAATAAACATTCCTTTATTAGATGCACAAATACCTGATTATGCTAAATTTTTGAAAGATTGTTGCACTCATAAGAGGAAGTTTCAGGAACATGAGACAGTAGCTTTAACTTAAGAGGTAAGTGCAATATTGTTAAGAAAGCTACCACCAAAGCTAAAAGATCCAGGTAGTTTTACTATTCCCTGCATTTCTTGTTATTATTTATCTTTATAACTAGTTACTTTTAGTATCTTTTGTTTTCCGGTATTACTTTCGTTTTCTTTTTCAAGGACAAGGTGTGTACATCAGTTCAAGTTTGGGGGTGTGCTATGAGCCATGCCAGCCAGCTAGTTCTCCATCTCCCAGGACAGATCTTTCTATGTTGTTCACACATTGGGGACAATGTGTAATTTAAGTTTGGGGGTATGGGAGACACACTCACACACACTCTGTCCCAGTTTTTTTTAATTATTATTATTGAAAAGATAAATACATGTTCATATTGTTCTAAAAATTTTGGTTGGTCTAAACGAATATTGTGATAAGATTTCATCAGTAAGCTTAAAATCTAGAACACATAGTCTAAATAATAAAGTTTTAAAAGTTTAATTACTTACTTTAAGGCATTTAAGAAATCACAAGTTTGATCTAATATGACACGAGCACATTAGCACATAATTGTGTGGTGTATGACATGAAATTCTAATATATATGTTTACATAGCTTAACTGTAACCGGATGACTTGTTAGATGAACACTTTGGCATAGAAAAATAGAAAAAAAAATTATTTCACAAAAAGAGAAAATAAAATGCTCCTAATGATCATTAAAAAACTTTCCACTGAGTAACTGGACTTCTCGCCTCAATAGGCTAAGTGTTCACGTCAAAAGGTGGGAATTATGCTTATAATGATCATTAAATAAAGTTTCCACTGAGTAACTGGACCTCTTGCCTCAGTAAGCAGTGAGTGTTCACGTTAAAAGGTAAGAATTTTGCTTGACAGCATTAAGACCAGTTAGTTTCGTAGCCTTTTTTACTCGAGTTAGTAAGTCCTTATGAGTGTCTTCACACCTAATGACCTAAAACCATATGGTTTGGGAGTCATTGGCTAAACACTCGCTACATGGGTCAATTAGAAAGCTTAAGAGAACTCAACATAACAAAAATCTCATAATAAAATAAAAAGAAATAAATAAAATTATGCCATTATTGTTCATTCTGATAGGAAATTCAATGAATGTTGAGACAACAAAACACTATACATTAGAGTTATTTGGAAGCTTCATCTTCTATGTGCTAATTCAACACACACTAAGTCAGACTTGTGATGCCTTAACCAGCCTTATGTAAGTGATTAAATTTTAAAACTCTTATTCATTGCGAAGATGTGTTTATATTTTAAACTTGCTCATGAATAAATATCATGGTTTTGTGTGCAACCCAAATTTTGGACATCATAAATAGTGGATTTATTTTTGTTATTGTTTTCAGTTAGTTTTTCGTTTCGTATTGCTAAGGGACTAGTAATATGTAAGTTTGGGGATGTGATGAGTACTTAAATATTCATATTTAAGCCCCTTAATTTACATTTGTTAAGCTCTTCGTTTACGTGTTTTATTCTATTTTACTTCATTTTTGTGTTTTCGGTGTTTTTATAGGTTCTTGGAGAAAATATAGCATTTTGAACTCAAAGGAAGAAATCTGGAAGACCTGGAAGCAACCAAGTGCGATCGAGCACAGAAGAGTGTGATCGAGTGCACAAGCACTCATGCGCACACATAAAAGGCTCGAGCGCACAGGCATGAGATCGACCGCACACGTGCAGCAAAACGGCAGAACCTGTTTTGGAAAGAATGGTTCGGGTCTTGTTTTGGAAATTAGGGTTTCGAGGTGTCCTTAGAACCCTATAAATAGACTCGTAAAACATAAAAACAAGATCTTCTTGGAAGTTTTAAGCTTTGGAGACGAATTGACGACTCTTCTCCACAATATTTTTCGGGTTTATTCTTTTCCCTTTAGTTTACATTATGAAGATGTGTAACATCACCACTATGTGTAACTAACTTACTAATAGGGCTTGATTGAAGCCCTAATTATGCTTTTCCATATATGAGTATTGTTGCCTTTGCAATAACTGTATTATGATGCTTTAATTGATTAATGCCTTTTTTTATTGAATTCCTCATATGTGTTTGCCTGATCAACATATGCATGTGGTATGGATTAATTATTTAGATCAATTTGGATGACCGAGTCCTGGGTTTGACAAGAGTAACAAAAAAAATCCACACTGGATTCTTGGGTTAATCAACATAGGAAACCGGGAGTATATAACATACCCTTGGTCTTGTGTGTTTGTCGATTTTCACAGAACTTATGCTTTCTTAAAGAACAACTTAGTATACACCATGCTAAATCCTTTAGGAAGGAAAATAGTTATATACACCATGCCTGATTCATGGCTTAGGGAAATCAATAGCTTAAGGAGTATACACCATGCCCTTAGGTTGACAACATTTGGTATTCATAGTATGGTTAGAGCATTGGCACATTACTTATTGGGAAAGTATGATTAGTGGTGGATATTAAAACCCTATGTTTCTATCATTATCAAATTCAAACTCAATATTTATTTCTATCATTTTGTATTGCGAAACTGATTCTAAAGCGAAATTCACCAATCTCTATGGAGATGATCTCGCATTTGCACACTATACTACTGTTGACCTTGTGCACAACAATTACCCCACAAAGATCTTTATGCCCTGTGTAAACTCCCGAAAAGAATCAAGTTCAGAGTTGTCAAGTCTACACAACCTGTTTGCCTAAGATTCTAACATGTTTATTTTTGAAATAAACATACAAATAACCGAAGAAACTTTTAAATACTAGAACAATTCTAGTTTAACAATACACAACTCGGAAATAACACAATAGATTCAGCGAAAAGGAATTTCATGAGGATTAGAATATCAAAAGACTGATCATGGCTTTGTCATCTCATCAATAAAATGGAAGCATTTTAGAAGAACAACAATTATTGATCATCAAAATAATCGTAGTAAAACCATCATTACATGATCAAAACCACCACCAAGAAAATTATTTAAAAATTACATTGAATGGCATATCAATAGCTTAATTTTTTTATGAACCACTAAATTAAGTGAACAATCTCATTCTCCTAACTGAATTTACTCCTAAAATTGCAAGTACCTCTAAATCAATGGGCATAGTTCCCAGGACATCACATGAAGCCTAATATATAAAATAGCATCATGTAATTCAACAGTTAAGATTTGAAGAAATTTCATATCAAGGGTAGTTTCAGTCATGGGCATCAGTGCCCTCACTTCCAATAATGGCACCATAGTTTAACCAAATTAATTAACCCAAGATCAAAACCAACCGTCATAGCGAAATGGCACATAATCAAATGAAAAAAGCTTGCTCTCCTTTTTCCTCTCTTCGCACACCAAAAAATCCTCTTCTTAAACCCTAAATCTCCATTCTAAGGTAACAAAATTATCCTTACGCTTCCCAGCAATCAAACAACAAATGAAATATTACAAAAATCACCTCTATGATTGGTAACTTAGATATCCTCTCTGCTAAATACATATTCACTCTAACCGAAATGCAATCCAATCGACCCAAAACCTTCAGAATCAAAATCTTCATCATAGTCTTAGCAACAAGGCGAACTCACAGTGAATAAGCTTGCTCCTATTTTACCTCAAACATACGCAACCAAAGAAAAAAAATAGCATGGTCCTCAAATATCCATATGTTACCTTCAAACTTCACTCAAATTGCCTTTAACACGTAATCAGTGCCAAATTTAATTCTCATTGTACCTCTAATAAACGCAACCCAAATCCCCCCCTAAAAACCACAAAAAATAAATCCCAAATTCCATTACATCTAAAAATCGATAAAACAAAATAGCTTGTTCTTATTGTAGCACTAATAAATTACTCGGGAAAATATAGAAAAAATACAAAAAACAAAAGTAACGAAATTACCTCTAAATCGATTCCCAGAGTCTCGGCGACATGCCGCATGATAGAGTGCACGAGCTTGCTCTTGTTGTACCTCTCCTCGCAGGCCTGGATATCTTCCTCACTAACCCTTCTCTTGCTCAAATCGATGTAGCCCTTCTCTTTGTCCACACGCAGGACCATGACTGGCTCGATGCGGCCCACCTTGATCAGGCTGCTCACACTGCGAATCCGACGGCGGGAGAGCTCCGAGAACAGGATCATACCCTCTATGTTGTTGTACTCAAGCAGCGACACGTAGGCGCCCATGTCCGCGATGTTCTTTACCTGAATCATTACGGCCATGTCCACCTCCGGGTACTTTGCCTCGTACATGCGGCACTCGAGGTTTGGTGTGTAGGATGCCATGTGAGAGGGTGCTTGTTTCACGGTAAAGTTTTTTTGTGTTCTTTCTGAGAGAATTTTGGGGGAGAAAAATTAAAGAGAGGGTTAGGGTTTTAAGTGGAGAGACTACCCGAGACTGCTCCGCATCATGTCCTGTATGGTTTCAAATGGCAAAAGAGTATTTTCACGAGGGCTTTATGGTCATTTGATTGGAACTAAGGTGATATTCATTGCCTAATCACGACGTCGTTCCAAATTTTAATGAGGAATGTAAAAGTTTAAAAATAAAATGTCTACAGTGAGATTCGAACCTACCCAAGCAAAAACCATCACATTTCGAGCGTTGTTAGTAGAGCAGAGCATATTAATTTCTAAAATTAAAAATCATAAAATAGATAAAACGCCCACCGTGGGGCTCGAACCCACGACCACAAGGTTAAGAGCCTTGCGCTCTACCAACTGAGCTAGACGGGCTTGTTGATGACTAGAACTACTCCAATATAACTATATTATTGTCATTTTTGAAGGCATGGAAGCTGATGACGAAAAGATTCAAACACGAGGTGTTAAGAGTGTTGGAAGTGTCATCACCTTTGGTACATATATAAAATTAACTATGTAGTGTTTGGAAAAACTATATTTCACATAATTTATTTGTATTTACTTAATTTTCGTGAATGGAAAGTTTTAAAAACATAGAATTCCATGTAGAAATAAGTTATTAGCTTGTTATAGTGACCCGTGAACTTAATTCAATGGTTATATCTTTCTCCAAGTGAGGTTATCTGATTATAGTTTAAAAAAATAAAAAAAAATAGCTCGTAACTAATCTTGTTAAAATTATTGTATTTTTGAATTAATTTAAACACAAAACGTAGAGTGTAAGAGCATTTGAAAAAATTAATTGTGTTTCCATATCGTCATTTAGAATAATTTTTTTTAATTTAAGTTGGTTGTACTAATCTATTAGGTTTTTATGGGAACAATTTTTTAGAGTTTTTTTTCTTCTCTAAAGTTTGTCTTTTATCCAAGTAGTGATTTTCTTCTTTTATTCAGTCAGGCTTTTATTTTATTATATTTGGTTTAAAAACTTCCAATGCTAAAAACAAGATGTAATATACCAAAAGAAAAACACAATGGTTTTGAAAAGCGTAGATAGATAGATATATTGGCGGATTTTTTTTCGTCGGTATAGATAAATGCGTTTTATTTACGATCAAAAAATTATCGGTATAACTCTTACACTCACGAAAATTTAAACGGTTGGTATAGTCTATATTTACAGTTTCAATTCGTCGGTATAGTTTTTCAATCTATACTGATGGTTTTGTATCCGCTACTATAGATGGGTTTTACTTACAGATTTAATTTGTTAGTATATTCTTGCCACCTATACTGACGGTTTCTTAAGTTACTATAAATACGTTGTACTGACAGATTATCTGTTACCATATGTTATCTATGACAGCTTTAATTACGTACTTTAATGATAGTTTTACTGATTTATAACAATGATTATTTCGTCAATTAAGTTTTTTTCTCTCAAATTTTTCATTTTTTCTGCTTAATGCATAATAAATGATAATATCAAAATAGACAATTAAGTACACAAACACTATACGAAGAAATAATTTCATTCTTTTAAAAATAAATATGAGCAACAATTCAAAAAATGAAATCTTACGTATCATATATAAAAAAGAATATCTTTCGAATTGAACAAAAAAATCCATTATATATGAAATGAGACTCAAATTTCTTGGAGCGTTTGAAAAAATTAACACCTGAAAACTCTTTCACAAAAATTATCATGTTGACGGTGTCTTGTTTTGTATCTTTATCCTATTGAGAATAGAAAATTATGTAAGACACTTGCAACATAATTTTCTCAAAATCTTGTGTCACGATATAGTATTAAAAAACTGGTGGAATTGCCCAATAACTCCACCATGTAAACACCCATCCCTGCACTAGCAATGGAAAGAATATAAGCAGCTTACTTATACAATAACATAAAAAAAATTACCAAATAGTTGGAAATACATTTCCTGATAAAAATGAAGTAACAAAGCACTTATAAAAAAATTACTAAGTTTTAGTGACAGCAGGCCTAACTCGATATACACCATCATCACAATTGATGTAAGAACTGTGTTATATAAAAATAGCACAATAATGTCTGCCACAAACATTGACCCATTAATGTAAATTACAGAGAAAAGAACCATAATTAATAAGAGTAACAAAGCACCATTAGAATTAGAATCCCATGCAATAGGCTTACCATCTTAATTCTCATAAATCCGATGACTTGCACCCGAAGAACGTGGATTTCTTAGGGTTGAATTGTATTGAACGCTATTTACATTGAACGATTGTTAAAAATTAAAGAACTTATAGTATAAGTCAAATAACTTAAAATCGTAATGAAAGAACTTATAGCATAAGCCAAATAATTTAGAATCATACTCTAACAATTTTATTTAATGTTTAACTTTAACAGAACACAATGAAAACAAGAAAAGAACACATTTTCAAATTGGAGAAACGACTCATTGCGCCAATGAATGAATCATACTTTCAAGATAACAACGGAGTCATACCGCTTCGTTTGAGTAGTTTGCTTCCATTATAAGATCATCAATGTTCTCTTTAGGAAATCTTCTACTATGCAAGGCCATGAATTATTCATTATAACCTCCAAACTTTTTTCTTTATTCTTTTTTCATATTCAGATGGCTCAAATGACGAAGGATTAGGATTGTTAAAGAAGCTGGTGATCTTTCTGAAATAGTGAACACATCCTTTTCATTCTGATCGTATTATTTGAGAAAACACATCATCTCTCCTAGAAGTATATCTATGTCGAGTTTTTGAATCGCTTAACTCACTAATATATTTATTCATTAATTCTTGAGATTTAAAAAATAAAAATAAAAATATTATCCATGGGTGCAAGATGTTTATTCCTCTATAATTATAATTATTTGTAAACACTTAGTTTATGAAAGTAATTAAGTAGTAAATACACTTAAATAAAAGAGATGATGATTTCACGAGAATCCAATCATCACAAAAAATAAAATAAAAGAATACAGCAATAAGAAGGCACTTTTACATAATCAATCAACTTTACTTTTTGGGTAGAAAAATTGGGGAAGAAAATGATGGAAACCGATGCGAGTCGATAAAGTTTGAGGGAAAATCTTAATTTTGTTTTTCTTTTTTACTTTTTGGGTAGAACACAAACAGGCTAGGAGAGATTTCCTTGTATGATTCTTGTGTTTCAGTGATGGAAATTGTGTTTTTAGTAATGAAATATTTAATTTATTAGTATACATTACATTTATATTGATAGATTTAAAATCTATAAATATAAATTATCTATATTTATGAATTTTAAATTCATCAATATAGATATATGTCGGTATGTTGCAATTTTTTAAAGCAGTGTTCTTAAAGTTTTCAGAGATCTAAGCTTTTGTACTCATCCGAGTTCAGACTATCAAACATTAATCATGCAACACGTTAAAACTACAAAAGTAAACAACATCATTAAGAAAGCAAAGCAAAGCAAAGAAAGTAGAAAATAAAATAAAATAGAAACAAAAAGCATTAAAAACAAAGAGGAAAAGGCAATAGAACTCAAAAAGAAGTCCAAGCTCACATCCTTGATAAAAAAACACAAGACAAAAAAGAAACACACACTACTCTCTCTTTAAGTAGGAGCACTTTAAGTTCCAGTATACCGCACCAACATGGCGAGCTTTGCACAGGCATCATCAGGAGTGGACGCACTAGGAGGCCTGATAGCCATGATCTTATCATCGGCAAGGAACGCTGCGACGCACCGTAAGAACTGCGAGCAAGTAGCGGGGCTCTTGAAGATTGTAGGGAAGTTGTTGGAGACCCTGAAATCGACGGACCTGATGGCTCTGCCCGAGATAAGAGAGCCGTTGGATGGCCTGGGAGAGGCGTTGAAGGGAGCGCTTGAGTTGGTGGAGAGTTGCAGAGAGAAGAGCTGCCTATACATGGTTGCCATGGGGTGGAGCGTAGTGTATCAGTTCCGTCAAGTACAGGCCGAGATCGATCGCCACCTTAGCCTCATGCCCTTGATTTCGCTGGTGCATGAGTTTCGAATGCAGGTGTGTATAGCGCATATATATATATATATATATATATATATATATATATATATATATATATATATTACATGTTTAATGTTTTCTCTGTTACTAATTTAAGTCCTGGAAATGGATTAAATATGAAAGCTATGTGAGACCCACGACCTAAGCATACCAGTGGGCATAAGTGACTAATAAGCGAAGACCAAATCAGTGTGCATAAGTGGAGAATTTATTTGGGTGTCTCGGACTTCGTGGAATAGTGTCCATACTTTTTAGAAATACTCGGAAATTCGAATAGTAAATTTTGAAAAGTCGAGTAATAATTTTTGTAACTTTTCAGAAATTGTTTTTTATTTTATTCGTATTACTACTTGAGATTTTAAGAATTACTATTTGAGTTTTTGGGTGTTACTAAGTCAGGTGGCCCGAAAATCCAGCTAGGCCCAACCCTTTAATTTTGTGGGCTTGGGCAGAAAAATAGATCAAATAAAATTTCTGAATTGAGTTTGAAATTACGTGAAAAAACTTAAATCTAGCTCGAAAATAATATTTATTATATTATTTTTTAATATATATAAAATAATATTTGTAGTAATACATAATGAAATTTATTGTATAACTACATAAATTGAAAAGATGTCTCAAAAATATTTATTTTAATGATAACATATTTTTTTAAAGACAATATTGAACCTATGAATTTGATGGCCTCTTAACAAAACTAATCAGTAGTAGAATTTATTTTTTGTTATTTTAACCATGGTTTAACCAAGTTAGTTGTTGCGAGAAAAATTGATCTTGTTGCTTTAAGATGGTGAATCCAGAACTTGAAGGAAGGCTTGCAGGCAATTGAAGAGGATCAAAGAGAGTACGCTCTTGATGAAGAGGATGTAGAATCACAGAGTATTCTTCTAAAACCTGACAGAACAAAGAAGGATGCCAATATATTAGAGAAGTTGTTATCGCGTAAATATCCTGAATTGGGGTTCCATGAAGCTCTCCAGGAAGAGAAAGAGAAACTTCGTATTGAGCTACAACGATCAAGATCAACAAACAATGATCCTAAGCAATGCAGGGTAATTGAACATCTCATTGATGTAACTGAAAATATTGTCAATGTGCTACCAGCTGGGAAGAAAGTAAAAAAGCTTCTTGTAAATGAACCAACTTATGTTATATCAGGGTAAGTGTTAAAACTCAGAAAGTACGTGTAGGAAAAATTCTTGCTTAGATCGGAATAATGAGAGATGTGTGGACTGGAAGTATCGGGCACATCCAATGATAATTTCTCTCTTTCTCATGCTAACGGATGGTGCCCGATGATTTCAATCCACACATCATCCATGGTTATGGTTTAAACAAGAATTTCTTGTTATTTAGTTGTTTCTTGGCTTAATTTTTGTGGGTTTATGGAATTATGGCACAGGTACACAACCAATGCAAAATCCAGCCATGAGGAGTTTGGGTTAAAGCCTGAGGAGCAAGGTCAATCACAGTGGCAGGTTGATCTTTTCGATTGTTGCAGCGAGCCTTGTTTAAGTGGGTTAATTCCTACAAAATCCTCTTCATTTTTTTATGCAATTTTCGAAACACAGGGCACCCTCCAAACGTCAATAAATCAACCATTGTTAACTGTTTAATTAGAAATTACAGAATAAGTTTGTTTGATCTGACCTTTTGTTTTGATTACTGTATCAGAGACTCAGATTATAGGTAACCTGCAGATTTGCAGGCCAAATATTTTACTGTATTGAGTGGGATTAGTCGATTTATCATCTATTTCTTTTGATTTTCTAACTTCAGGCTTGAAGACCTGCATCTATCCCTGTGGAATATTTTCAAGGATAGTTAATGTGGTGTCAAAAGGAAAAATATGCGAGTTTATTAATCTGTATAATGAGAATTTAGTATATACTAAACTAAGCTATTATTAATGAATAGAAAGCAAGTTCAAGTGTATAGTTCTAATTACTACTGGTTCATGTTTCCATTCATTATACAGCTCGTGAACAAGCAATCAATGATCTGATGGCGTACTCCCTCTTCTGTGGATGTTGCTGTTACTCCTGCTGCGTGAGGAGGAAATTGAGGCAACTTTTTAACATACAGGTAATTCCCTTTTTCTCTATTATACAGAGCAGGAGCAGCAGCAACTTTGAAGTACGACTTGATGTCCTTCCTCCGACAAATATGACATTGTTTTCAAAGAAACAAACCTAGTCTTTGGCAGGCAAATGATTTTCAGCATACGGTACAGTACAGAAGAGTTTAGTCAAAAAATAGTCAGAGAAGAGTTTATCAGAATTTTCTGCTCAAATTTCAGCTGTTTATGATCTCAGATTTGACTGGCTTTGCTGGGAGGCATATGTGATGACTTCTCAACTCATCTCATGTGCTGCTGCTGTGCAATGGTTCAAGAATGGCGTGAGCTTGAAGTCAGAGATTTTGAGGGTAGGTGCAGAAAACTGCATCTTCTAAACTATAGACATGGAATAAGGGTGTTTTTTTTTGGGCCCAACATCTTAGTAAAAGGAACTTCACTGAAAATTCAACTGAGTATAAGAATGATACTCACATTTATAAAGAATGGTACAATAAAAAGATCAAACTCATTTCTAATGCTAGCACTAAAGATTCTGCTCCACCTATTCAATTGAAGGTCATTGCAACATTATGGTTTCTGCTCCTACTAACAAATTTATTTCTTCGCAGGTTGTCAAGGGAGAAAGATGATTCCTCCACCTTATCAATATATGATTCCTTGAATCCCTTGTATGGTGGTTTGTCTGTAAATTCTACAAAGTATATGGCTAATAACATTTCCAAAAATATGGTTATGTACTAAGAGACCCATATAGAACTACGTGGAAAAAGAAATTAGCAGCATCTAAATATTGCTAACATGGTAAATGCATTCCACAGAGACCACACTATTTTTTATTATCTAGATCTTTGCCCGTATCCACGTTGTTTGTCCCAAGTCACAAATGCTTCAGAAAACTCATAATAGTTGACAAATCGTACTGATATTTATCTTCAAAGAAACAATATTCAAGCTACAAGGAACGTAAATCTAGTTCCAGAAGTAAGCATCTATGACTATAATCATATGCCAAGTACCTCCATGAACACATCAACCAAGAGAGGCATCGGCCATATTAGAGGGTAAGAAGAGGATGATTGCACCACAAGGAAAACCTGATAAAGATTGTACAACTTGTAGCCCTGACAAATACCAAAGGATGTAAGTGTTAAAACCCTGCCTCTGGTACCCTACGAGACTTTTGGATTAGCACATGAAATGAAACTGACCCAGTAGACTTTTGTTGTGATGAAAGCATTGTCCATATAGTAATTTACCGATGAGATCAGTGGAGGTGCACTCTGCTAGGAGGAAGATCTGGCCGTGGCTGAAAAACACACCGATGAGTGGCAACACGGAAAAATCATGTAAGAATTATTCCTTATCTTCCAGAAAACTAAACTACAACTCAATTTTGTGGAACTGTGTATCGTCATTCCCCAGCGAGAAGAACCAGCGGAATAGTCGTAATAACTTACTGGTTACAGGCTTTTGCTGTGGTTCTTCCTGCTTAACATTGCAGACAGTATCATATTCGTGCTTTAGATGAGGTGCTACTATTCTTTCCTGAAGATAGGAGAAAAAAAAAGTATTAGCATGAGCACAACACAAGCTATCAATTATAAGAAATTAGAGTTGGATGACGGCAGTACCTTGAAAACTTCAAAAGGACAGAAATCAGTATCATCACAACCCTGGTTACAAAAATACAAAATGTTAAACATCTAAGAAAATTAATATAGGCACAAATGAAAGGGCAAACATAAATTTGTTATGAAAGAACAAGTCCTGCAACATCTGAACACTAGCAACCACTAAAAGTATGAAAGAAATGATGAAAAGGAAAATATAAATAGTATCCCTGTTTATAAAAACATAAGAACATCTAAGAAAAAAATAATATAAGCACAAATGAAAAGGAAACAATTTTTTTATGATAGAGCAAGTTTGGCAACATTTGAACGCTCTCAAAATATAGAAGAAAAGATGAAAGGATCTTGTTAATAGATACTCTGCTCCACGATGTAAATTTCACAAGTGAAATTTCATGTCTTTTAATAATCTTAAATACAAACATAGCATACTCTAAAAAAGGGGGGAAATGAAGCATAGTCAAGTAGAGCTTACTGGCATCGGAATAGGATGTTCATTGTGCAAAACTTGCACAAAGTACTTGCTTGAAGAATTAGTAGGACAGCTGTACAGAACCAACATGTTATTCCCACCAAAAGGCGCAACATTGCTCCCCCTCCAATTTCTGTTCTGGGGAGGCTTTGGAGGGAGTTCCAAGGGCTGTTCCTTCTGTATTTGTTGGAATTCTGAAATATTCAAAAGCTTAGTAAGAAAAAAAAAACATATGGCAGAACTCACAAGTAAATTCAATTACGTTTATATACTGTCTACTTCTCAAATAAATACGTACATATGACTGAAGGGAGTTCAAGAATAGAACAGAAGATGCACTCACCAGATCCTTCAAGGAAAAGCCCAAGAAGACAAGAAAATGGAACCACAGTTTCTGCATGTGCAAACCGAAGTCTTGCCTTTTCATAATTTCCAGGAGAAACTTTTTCTACAGGGACAAAAGATCAAACAATTGGAAGCCAGGTATAACAAAGATACAATCACCAAGCATCCTTTATAAAGTGAACCAAATAGCTAAAAGGGCAGGACAATATCTTGCTTCTCTTTGTTTCTTTCTTTTCCACTTACTTCAGTCCAAACAGGTTCCTCCATTCAGATAGCATCCCTTTATCAGGTTCCTCCATCCAGGAAAGATGAACAATGTAACAACTTAAGAGTAGAATTGCAGCACACAAGAATGACATATGACTGTAAAACTAAAAGTTTGATAATTTATATTACCTTCTTCAGCCCTAATAGCTTCTTCCATTGATTGAAAAACATCTTTAAGCAATGGCACTCCCATTCGATAGTTCAGTGATTTACCATAACCCTTCAGTATAAACACCTCCAAGTCATCTGCCCACTCCAGCAAAGCAACCTAAATATGTATACATATTATGCAAGTCAATTAGCATAAAACACAAAAGATCTTAAACAACTGCACTAGCATAAAAGGGCTCCCAATTAAAGCACAAATCATAGGAAAACAAACATTCTCAAAACACTCGACCGTTAACTTTATTCCTATCCAACACAAGTTTCTGACTTCCGTGGGCTGATATCTATGCAACTTAAGTTACATTATCCATAGGCATAAAAAATCAATGAGATGACACATCAGTAACTCATATTTTTTATATGATTAGATTAAATGTAAAAAAATGCATACGTGGATTTATTGGCACTGAACAACCTAAGTATAAACACACACACACAAAAAAACATCTATCAATTAAATAACACAAAACCCTGTACCTCAGAAGGACTGAAAAGTTCACAAGCTTGATAAGTTATATCCAACAAGGATGCTTCCTGCAAGATTGAAAATTCAATAGGATTATGTCTCAATTGAACAAGTAGAGAGTAACTAGTTCTTGATTCATGAGATGATAGAATTTGTTTGCTAAGAGATTTGCCAGAACTGCAGAAAGTAATCACCTGTTTGCAAAGAAACCAGAGAGAAGATGTATCCTTTCTTGTGAAGTTCAACTCATATCGCTTGGCTAATGCAGATGTAATTTCATCCAGAATAGGTTCCTTGAGCTTATCAACAGCAGGCTCCTGATTTTTCCTAAAATGCTGCATCCGTAGAGTATATCCATGAAAAACAAAGCAACTATAAGGAATGCAAGAGAAAGAAACTGCATCACTATTATGCTGACCAAACATCCATTTGTTCGTCATCAAATGTTTCAAGTTCTCTCTTTCAACTTCTTTCAAACTCTATTAAGTTTCATGAGACCATGTTTTAATTTTTGAAGATCAAAAGAAGGATTTGAGTTTTTAAAACACCTATCAAAGGAAAGGAAGAACCAAAGCACACTTCTTAGCACTTCAAATTTTTTTTTTTTTTCCATACATCCCTTCCTTTCTATTCTCTTTCTGGTTCATTCAGCTTTTAATAGCTACAGAAATAACTATGTTTACAATATGTTCCTAACCACTCAATAATTAGGCAGCTAAAATTCAATTCTGCAGTACCCATAACTTCAAACATTAGTTTCTAAGACATTACTATATCATAATGGTAACTCCATCCAGTAATTTACAATTATATATTCCATTGGACGTGCTAAGTAGATGTGGCACAATTCATCAAATCATATTCAACAAAGGCAATGAAAAAACAAATTTAAACCAAGTCTATTCAAGTTAGTCATCCCAGAAAAATAATGAATGAGGCATAAATGAAGACTGCAACGAGAAAACATTTCTATGAGTAAAGCAACATATCTTCAGGGGAGGGGTATTATGACAAGATAATATAATATTGTCCTCTGAATAAGGAGGCATGGCGTATTATGTACATTAACAACCAACTTGATTAAGTATAGGCAATTCTCTTCAGATTTTAGAAGGGTTTATATTAACCAAGTTGAATAATGATATAAAAAGCTCAGCGACATAAAATCATTGAATAATTGATAATTATGTGTGACTGTGTTTGAATCAAACAGAAATGAATGACTAGTGAAATGAATACCTTGTAGTTTTGACAACATTCAAAAAACCTCAGCAATACATCACTTGCACGGCTTTCACTTGTGACAGCAAATGCTCGATGATGCCCTGGTCCTAGACTTCCTCTCTCACTAAACAGCCCCATGCCAAACGCTACAGCACTAGCAGATGCCCGAGGAACCTATCTCATCAGAGAAGGGAGATGTGTAAGTAGAAAAGAACTTTAAAAAAACAGAGATAAAACAAAAAAAGGTAGAAGGTTAGACAAAGTAATTGTCATCAGTATCTGATTCTGAGCCAAATCATAGCATCAACTTGAAGAAATATCTTCATACAACACATTTTGCATGGTTCAAAGCAAAGAAAACTTTGAATATGTGGAATGCCTCACCTGTGTAGCCTTTATTGGATAAACATCTGGGTGGTATTCCTCATCAAACAATCCAGGAAAACTTTCTCTGATCCTGAATCCAAGCTGATACTGTTCTTCTTCCCCTTGCCGAGTCAATTCCCCACCCTTCAATTTTCCTTTCCATGGAGATTCCCATTCCCTTAACCAAGTAGGAACTTTCTGCAGGGACAATTTCTGCTCTTCTGCATCTCTAATCAGTTCTTTCATATGATCAGCCAATCTTTCTAACTCTCTCATCCGTTTCTTGGTCGGAGAACGAGTGCCATGCCTTGCCTGGGGATTCAGAATATGCAAATGGGTGAGGTTCTTTTTTTCAGGCTTATAATAACACAGGATCAACTTTCATCCCAACATTTACTCATCCGGACATTGAAAGAGCAACATGTCATCACAGAATAATTTTAGACAAGGATAACCAAAATCCAAAGCAAAATGGCAAAAATAGGAAATTTCCAAAAGAAATTCGATATGATCATTACAAACCAGTACACAGTCACAGTAAATGCATTAAAAAAAAAGGATCCACCAAGACTAGTTTCTGCAGTACATTTTCAGAAATAAAAAGCAGACATGGGTGTTCTTCCATATTCTTCATTAAGGTCTACATACACACAGCTCAACCCCCAAAAAGAATTATCAAAGTAAACTTTGACAAGCCTGCCCTACTTCATCAAAGGCCTAGCACTAATTTCACTGTTCTTACCGCCCTATAAGTGACATCTGATGAAATAATATTTGCAACTAGTTCTTATTCAACTTGAAAATGAAAGACCAAAACAAAAAATATAGGAAACTTACCACAAGGTTTAAGTGGATAGGAGTACATCCATCCGGAATTTCAGACGGTACAAAGGAATTGGGAGCAACATCTCTTATAACACCATATCTGCACAGAGAATATTTAATAAATAAAGGGCATAAATGATTTTTAAAAATTGCATAAACCTAGCTATCAGCTCATTTCTTATACACGTGCACTTCCAGTCCCAACAATCATAATTACCAAGTTAGTCACTAAAGCCTCACTTGACTTTCATGAATTAAAAAAAAAAAATGTAAGCAAATCAAAGGGAATTCTACTCTCAATCCACGAAAGAAGACATAAGCCTCTATGTATATGCGATGTTTTGCAATTTTGATAGGCAAACAACATGAAACACACAAATCAAACTTTACAAGAGTCGTATTAATCTTCTTTCCTCGATTTTCTCTGCATTCTCATTCTACAAATACACATCACTAGCATGCTTATCATATAATTAAATAACTAACAAATAACCGAACCGAAACAAAAGCCAGGGAAAAGAGAAAACTAGTTACTGCTTGTATTCTACAACGCGATAAATTGAGAGAATATATACATGCATACATATACAAATAAAGAGAAAAAGAACCTTGACACAGTTGAGAGGTGTTGGCGAACATCGAATCCTTGATCAGCTTTTGAATAATGTATTGACACAAACAACAATAGTATCAACATAGATGTCTTCATTCTCTCTCTCTCTCTAAGAACTTGAGAAAGAATATAAGCGGAAAGGAAAGCGCAGCTTATCAGTTCTCTTCTCCACGGTACACGAATTACAAGAAACTGTTGGTGTGCGGTGAATTTGGAAATCTTGGAGATCTGTCGACGTTAATGGGAGCTCAGCTGATTGTTAATTTGGGGAAAGCCGTGGGGACGGACGATGCTCGTGTGAGCCGCGTCCTAGATGGTGATAACATTCAGCCCATCTAGTAGCGCCACGTGGCAATCTTGTGAAAGTATTATGGGCCATTGTAGTGTGATAATCCATTGGACTTAGGGGCCATGGACCATATAATTTTGAATTGAACTTTGGAACCCAGTTGGGAGAAATAAAAAACCCAAAGAGACAAAAATCACGAAAACTAAGGTCTGTTTGATTATGAAAATAATTTTTTATTCAATACATTTTTACTAATAAAATTTTAAAAATGATATATTTTTTTTATTTTTATATAATATTAAATAATGATAAATAAAAAATATTATTTTTTAAAATTATATTAAAAATAAAAATAAAAAACATTGTTTCTCAAATTATGCTCATTGCAAATTATTGAAGAAATTATTAAAAATATAAAAATAAATTACAACAAAGCATACCTTAAATGATTCTTAAACCTCATAATTACAGTACATAAGTTTGTAAATTATTCTTATAATTAAAATTACCCTAGATCCCTTATTATGTGTGGCATAAAAAATATATATATGTTTTATATTTATTTAGTATTTTCGTGATAGTATTTAAATATCATGATTATTTATAGCCATGAATTTTTTTACAAAGCTTATATCCAAAGTTGGATCCAATATCATTATTTTTGGGGTCAACTCATGAAATAAAAATTCATTGAATTATATTTAAAATAAATATTTGAGCAAACATATGGATAAAAAATAACAAACCAGCGTAGTACAGGAAACACCTAAACCTCTTAAAATAAACTAATATATTACAAATATTTTTCAAAGTTGTATTTGACCTTCTTTCATCTAACTAGCAAATATTTCAATGTCTAGTATTGCCAATTAGCAACGAACTCTAATGTAAAATTATGTAATACCTAGGAATGACAATGGTTTAATTTGGGACGGAGAGTATCTTTTTCATTTATGTCTACGACAAAGATTTTTGAAGATTTAAATCTTTATCTTTGTTCTATTTATAAAAAGGATTTTTTATTAACAAATTTGGGGATTCATCATTAACATTAAGTTTTATTTATTTATTTAATAGAACTAAATTACAGTTTAAAAACTTTATCCCCTAATTGGCTATTTATATAGTTACTAGTAGTTATGTACATTTGTAAACGGGGAATACATCAAATTCTAATGGAGGTTTGGAGACCAAGTTCAGATACTAAATGGTTCGGAGAGTGCCTTTTTCATCCTGCCTTTCGAGGGTTTAAAAGTCTTTGTGCCGGTCCCCACAAGAATAAAATCACACTCAAACTCGATTAACTATATTAGTCTTAACTATGTCATAATTATATAAAAATAATAAAAGAACTTTAATATAAAATTATTTAAAATCTCAAGTTTTCATCATCATGGATTTGGGTACGATGGTTGTAGTTAGATGCGGAAATTTGGACTCAAATCCGTTAAACCCATTTTTTTATCCGTAAAAAAGTGAATATGGGTTTAAATTTATTAACCCATCAAATGAGTGACACGTTAAATTGTTCGTTACTATGTTGATTTTTTTATGTTGTTTCAATTTTGTTTAGTTACTTATTACTTTGTGATTGTTATAATTAGTAACAACGATTTCCTAGACAATTCTAGTTCTCACTGTATCTGATGAAAATAACATCACCTTATAATTAATCTCTTAAAATATATAGTCCCTGTAAGGCTCGCCAGTTTACTTCTTTGTTGGATTATTGGTATGAATGGATTGCATATCAGTGAACATATTAGAAAGGGCATATTATAATAATATTAAATCATTAATAAAATATTTTTATTTTAAAAAAATTTATTTTACTTAATATTAAAAAAAATTATTGGGTTACCCGTAGGTCCACCCAAAAAAATGGGTTGGGCTTGAGTGTGAAAAATTTGACAAATTTAAAATCTAGTTTTTTTCCCTGGCACCCATTTGACCTGTGATCCATGACGAATTATCTGCACCCGATCCGATCCACCCATTATCCACCGTAGATTACAAATGATTTTAAAAAATAAAATTATTTTTTTGTGATATTCTAATATGAAAGTGTTAAATCTGGTGTGACTGAAAATTTAAGTGTTTTTTTTATAGCATCAAAGTGATGGAAACAGCAACAGTTTCTGGTGGCTATAGCAATGGCGGTGTCTGGTTGTCTATGACAGCGGCTTGTGGTGGGTCCACAAGGCATAAAGATGCTTATTTGTTTTTTCTTTCTATTTTACTGTATAAATTAATAAAATAGAAATTTGGAGAGTTAGAATAAATAATGTATGTTCCTGTAAATGTGATTGGCCGTGGTGGCTGTGATTTGTGGTTGTGCTTCTAAATGTGGGTGTGGATTTGCTCTAGAAAGCACTTGTTTAATTGGTGTTATATGTTGAATAAAATGACGGTTTTGGAGAAATTGAAGCTCATTAAGATAAGAATTTATTGGAAGGCAATCCAATTGATAACAAATGAAATATTACGAAAGCAACTGATCGTATTAGTTTGACAATAAATTGCTCATCAAAATGCATGCCCAAATGTAGATTCTAGAGGTAAATCATTGGCTCCATATTTTTACTTGTTCTATTAACATTGTGTTTAGCATACCCTGTGGTGGCTTAGTATCATCCGCTATCATGAAAGGGAAGATGGAGAGGAGTGGAGAGAAAGAAAAGACTTGCACTCAAGGAACACGCAGCAGCTGGAATTTTTTGCTCTAGAGAGGAAAAGTGAAAGAAATACAGAGGGAAAGGGCAAAAAAAATAAGAGAATGAAAGAATAAGATGATTGTAACAGGACTTCATGTTCTTATTTCTCTAATACAATAGTCTCCCTTCTTCTTCTTGGCAAACCAAAAGAGCAACAGTGAAAAGACAAGTGGGCTACCATTAGCGAATTTGACTAATAGACCACCACCAACCACGAGATTATTGCCTTATTTTGAAGGACTCAACAATACAAGAGGTGAAGTAGAGGACATCTGCATATAAGTGGTCAGCATTAAGGCCACCTTTGGAACCATGTTTGGCTTAAATATGGTTCCAAACACGGCCCAAGTGTTAGCATCCAATAAAGTATGAACAAGCTAATAATTAACCAAGACGCATCACAAATTTTTCTCAGATTGCAAACCATCCCTCTAAAGGAGGAATTCCATGCGTTTGTTTGTAATACATCTAATTGAAAATGACTAAAATTTCTCATTCCAATTCATCTACTGACACAAAAAGTCCCTGGCACTAACTGTGGATCCAAAATCACTACGCAAAATAAGTAAATAACCACCAACACAAGACCGCATAGAATACCCTCTGAAATGGTAACCAGGTTGAGAGCAGAACAACATCATCGTCAGGCAACAGCTGCAGCTCCCTCCTGGAGAAGCATCTGATCAAAGTGCCAGACTCCTGAAAATCCGAACAATCAGTTAGGTGGAGAAGCAATTCATATAAATGTTGAAGAATATGGCGAAGAATTGAACTGAAATGAATCTAAATTCCTACCGTGTCCTTTGCCCACTCTTCTTAGCTGAGCAACATACTCTGAGATTTTCTTGATCGCTTCCACCTACAAGGGAAAAGATAGAAAGACCAACGTGAGTATCATAATATATAAACTCATGCATATTTTCACCATAAACATGAAAACTGAATAGTACCTGTTCAGTTAAAAACTCGCTTTCAACAAAATCTGCCAACTGCACATCATCGTTCTGTGTAGCCACCTGTTGTTCAAAGCAATGAGCGATGTGACTCAAATCCATGCAATCATTTTGGCAAGTAAACAAATCATCTTATAAGGTATTTATTTACAGAAACCAAGGCTCATACGAATCCCACTTCAATCCTAAGATTTAGCAAATCCCATTTCACAGGACCTCAATATCATGGTAAAATTAATTTTTTTCTCCCAATACGAACAAACAAGTGAATAATAACTCAACAATAAGAAAACAACATGAAGTAAAATTGTCTTACATTGTGCAAGTTCAGGAGTTTTTCATTGGTTAGTTTCTCCAGGGACAATGCAAGCTCCATCGCTGAATCAAGAAATTAAGTATAATTGGTGCATACTAAATAATCATCATAAAAGTTGCAAATATAACAAGAGTAATCAAGCACAATTTCACTACTAGAAAAATCACTTAATTCAGCAGATTGCAAAGCACTAAGCTAATACATATCACATGGAATCCAGCAGGCTGAAGATTTTCACTCAGTCATCTATCCATCAATCCACCACATATGAATGTATTCGAGAAATGGTGTCTTCCTAAATTTTTATCCCTAAATGAACAATTTATACAAAATAAGTTCACTAACCAAAAGACCTCAACATCCACATGACATTCTTCACATGCTAAATCGTTCATCCACACTACATGTACACAAACATTAACATAGTGAAGCTCACTCTCACAGACTGTTACCCATTTTCTCAAAGATAATATATACACCATGCACCATAATAAAAATATGAACGGTTTCATTCAAGTGCAAGTGCAAGTGCATCCCTAAATTAAACATGTTCACATCAAGATAGTATCAGTAAGTAATGAAAAATGTCTCTTTAGATCAAAATAGTATCAATCATCAAAAGTATGCCTCATGGAACTCACCATACAATGCATCTCCTTTCTCCACATGATCAAACTCAGTGAGGGGCATCACAATTGATTGCAGCTTCACCCTCCCACCCCGTTTGTTCTGAGAATTAGGAAACAACAGACATCAGAAGAGCAATCTCATAATAGAACAAACGAAATTTGAACCTACAAAATACAACCCAAAAAACAAGAACAAAAAACATGTAGTACTAAGATCCAAGAGTAAAAAGATGGAGTAGATCGAAGACCTGATATTCCATAAATTTCTCAGCATGCTCTCTCTCTTCTAGACTTGATTCCTTGAAAAACCTGTAACAAATAAACCAAATAATAAGATCCAACAAAATTAACTAACGAGAACACCCACATAACTTCAGTATTTTCCTAAAACTTACTTGGCAAGACCGTTAAGCGCCACGTTGTCCCTATCAAAGTAGGCAAACATGGCATGGTACACATACGAGACATTGTACTCCACACTGCGATTACAAAGATATATACAAATCTTCTTAAACATTATCACAGAAAAACAAAAATCAACCACAACAAAATTAAACCTAGAAAATACTTCAGCCAGAGCCAAATATCTAAGGGCAGACACCAGTCTAACATTGACCAAAATAAAAATTTGAAAATATAATATAAACCTACACAACCCTTTACACAAAACATTAAAGCAAGTCTCAAACTAATCCAAAAAACAGCCATTTTACACAAAGACAGCAGAAATCAAACACGAAACACATCAGCAACCAAACACAAACTTAAAAAACCAATCAAATAACATACTAAACAAAAATGAAAATCAAAACCCAAAATACCCAAACAGAAAAAAAATATATTTTGACAAGCAGTACACTGAAGCTAGAAAAACAAACAAAACCCACTTGATCTGTTCATTGATTGCAGCCTCAGACTCATTCGAATACTTTTGTCGAGCAAGAGAAACTTGAGCGACAGTTGGTACAAGATCGAGCTCTTTCTTCACCTCCTCGAAGGGCTCGAAAACGACACCGGTTAGCGGCCGATTGATGGCCCCTTTTGCCGCACAAACCACAGACCCAGTTCCAGTTTTCACCGAAGGAAAACAAAGACCCGAAGGCAGAGAAGAATAAGAGTTCAAAGTAGATTTACAGGGACCCAGGTTGTGTCCATTGGTGTTCAATAGACAGAAAGCAGGAGCAGCCTTGAGTAGCATGTTTCTAGAGAGAGAAACAGAGTCTTTGAGAGAGAAAATACAGGGACTATTGAGAAACGCAAGGTTATAATCTTTTGAAGAAAGAACAAAACACACAGAAAGAGTGCAATGAAGCGAAGGGTTTAGAGAGAGGGGCCGGTTTGCGTGGTGAAGGGGTGAAGATAGAGAGTGAGGATTATAAGGGTGGCCTGGGGTTGTGGCGGGTCATTGGATATTTTACACGTGGACGGTCATCATTGAGAGGTCGATATGGGCGCGTGGTGTGCTCGTGGTGTGCTCGTGGTGTATCAGGAGATATCTGGCACTTTTGACCCCTTCTGTTTGGAATCAATATCCAAAACGATTATTTATTTTGTTTTCTATTTTTACTCCGTATTTTTTTTTACCCTTATGATAAATACAGTACGTCAGTACTTATCTTGGAAAAAAATTTGGAGATATTATTCTATTCAAAAGAGGTTATCTGATAATGTCAAATATAATTTTTAAAATAGTTAAGATAAAAATATATAATTTTTAAAATAATAAAATTATTTTTTTGTAATTATTTTTTAAAAAAAATAAAAAATAAAAATAAAAATTACTACTTAATTTTTTCGTTATTATTAATAAACTTTTTTGATTTCATGATAATTCTAACAGAAAGTATCGCATGGTATGCTCGTGGTGTATCCGAAGATATTGACACTTTTAGGCCTTCTTTTGAAATTAATATCCCAAAAGTACAATTTATTTTATTTTCCTTTTTTACTCCGTATCTTTTTTTTCATCCTTTTAGGACCCTTATATTAAATACAATACATCAGTACTTATCCTTGCAGTGGAAAAAAATTTGGAGATGTTATTCTATTTGGTAGAGGTTATTTGATATTGTACAATTGAAATCGTTACTGTGGAGCATCGAGAAACTGACTAACTACACTTGTTGCAAACGAAATATCTTAGATTTAATCTCTCAACCAATCATCTATACTTTCCTTGTTGGGATTCATAAGATTATCCATAGGGTTACACCCTAACATTCTTATATTACTTAACAAATCATGAACATATTTACGCTGAGATAAAGAAATACCATGACGAATACCACTAGCAGTGGATTTAGATCCATCAGCAAGAGTAACATCAGGTAAGAATGATGACTGAGAAAAAGTATAAAAAACATGATCATTGACAAATGATCAGTGGCTACAGAATCAAGAACCCAAAGTTTAGATGAAGAACAACTAGAGAGTAAACAAGCAACTGGTGTACCTTACTGAGTCAAAAGAGTAGTCATGGAAGATGTTTGGTGAGCTGTCTTATACTGTAAAAACTCATCATACCCAGCTTTAAAAATCATTAGAGAAGTGGAAAACACAAGATCACATTCAACTGAATTAGAAGTCACACCATTAGCAACTAGGGGACGACTAACCAAGTGCCAACATGTCTCCCAAGTATGCCCATAACGATGACCATCACCACCCCGACCAACAGATATATCACTACCACCAATTTCATGACCACCTCTACCATTACGACGACTCAGTCGCCAAAGCAAATTTGTTGAAAAGCCATAAGAATGGCCTTTTTTTAACTTTTTTTTGCTTTTATTTTTTATTTTTTATTTTTTATTTTTTATTTTTTACCTTGAAGATATGGGTGGGGTCATGGATCCAAATCTATGGGTTGATATATCTAATAAGAGTGTTGCACAGGTACAAGACTTGGTTTATCTTCAAAAAAGAAGTCGGATATGATGAAACATCATCGTGCCCAGAAGCTGTAATAGCAGTTCGTACCGGGAAGATTTGTTTTTTTTTTCACTTTTTTAAAAGGATAAGAGAAAAAAAAATTATTCAAGGTCCCAAACGGGATATTGCTTTGATACCATATTAAAATCAGACAATTGAAGAGAATTATGTATTATTGATTGATGATTTGAATACAATTCAACAGTCCTATATATAGACTTATGAATATTAAACCTAATAGACTAAGAGACATAACAAGATAAAATAGATATAAAAATAAATAAGATTTAGGAAACCTACTCAGATACATAATAAGAAACCTAATTAAGACTCTCAGCACTTACAAACGACACCTCCCATACAATACCACTCGAAGACATAGTAGCGCAAGATGTAGCAATGCAATTTTTTCCCTAAACAGAGCGAAAAGATTCGCAAAAAGATATTTGAGTGGGATCTCACAACACATCACACCAAATAAGAACATTAGCCTCATTTCCAACATCAAATCTAACCTTGGGAAAGAAATCATCCCATCATTTTTTAATCTACTTTCACAACCCAACACCATAAGATCCTTTACCAATTTTAGAAGCCCAACCACCATGCTTCACACCCTCCTCCACATTGTTTTAAAGCATAAATCCCTAGTCATTTGCCAACAAGCGCATTATTAAATTAAATATGATATTTGATGCCCAACCTTTCTATCCCAGTAGGTTGCTAGACAAAAAAGATAAAATTAAACAAAATTACTTTTTTTGTAATTATTTAAAAAAAATAATATTTTAAATATTAAAATTATTACTTAATTTTTTCATAATTATTAACGGATTTTTTTTTGTTTCATGATAATTCTAACAAAAAAGTATCGTGTGGTGTGCTCGTGATGTATCCGAAGATATCTGGCACTTTTGGCTCATTCTGTTTGGAATTAATATCCCAAAACTAGGATTTATTTTATTTTCCTTTTTTACTCCGTATCTTTTTTTCTTCCATTTAGGACCTTTATGTTAAATACAGTACGTCAGTACTTATATTTGCAGTGGAAAAAATTTGGAGATATTATTCTATTCAGTAGAGGTTATTTGATATCGTCCAACAAAAATTGTTAGGATAAAAACATATAATTTTTAAAAAAAATAAAATTAAACAAAATTATTTTTTTGTAATTATTTTTAAAATAAAAATTTAAATATCAAAATTATTACTCAATTTTTTTGTGATTATTAGTGGATTTTTTCAGTTTCATGATAATTTCAATAGAAAGTATCACAAGGTGTGCTCATGATGTATTCGGAGATATCCGACACTTTTGGCCCCTTTGTTTGGAATTAATATCCCAAAACTAGGATTTATTTTGTTTTCCTTTTTTACTCCGTATCTTTTTTTTCTTCCCTTTAGGACCCCTATGTTAAATACAGTACGTCGGTACTTATCTTTGCAATGGAAAAAAATTTGGAGATATTATTCTATTCGGTAGAGGTTATTTAATATCGTCCAACAAAAATTGTTAGGATAAAAACATATAATTTTTTAAAAAATAAAATTAAAAAATTATATTTTTTTGTAATTATTTTAAAAATAAAAATTTAAATATCAAAATAATATTTAATTTTTCTATGATTATTAGTGGATTTTTTTGGTTTCATGATAATTCCAACATAAAGTATCACATGGTGTGCTCATGGTGTATTCGAAGATATTTGGCACTTTTAGCCCTTCTGTTTGGAATTAAAATCCCAAAACTAGGATTTATTTTGTTTTCCTTTTTTACTCCGTATCTTTTTTTACTTCCTTTTGTGACCCTTCTGTTAAATACAGTACATCAGTACTTATCTTTGCTGTGGAAAAAAACTTGGAGATATTATTATATTCGGTAGAGGTTATTTGATAATGTCCAACAGAAATCGTTAGATAAAAATATATAATTTAAAAAAAATAAAATTAAACAAAATTATTTTTTTTGTAATTATTTTTTTAAAAAATTAAATATTAAAATTATTATTTAATTTTTTTATAATTATTAATAAAATTTTTCAATTTCATGATGATTTTAATAAAAAGTATCGCGTGGTGTGTACAGAGATATCTATCACTTTTAGCCCCTTATGTTTGGAGTTAATATTCCAAAACTAGGATTTACTTTGTTTTCCTTTTTTACTCCGTATCCTGTTTTTTCTTTCTTTAATGACCCTTATGTTAAATACAGTAAGTTAGTACTTATCTTTGCAGTGAGAAAAAATTTGGAGATATTATTCTTTTCGGTAGAGGTTATTTGATATTGTCCAACAAAAATTGTTAGGATAAAAACATATAATTTTTTTAAAATATAAAATTACGCAAAAAAAAAATTTTCGTAATTATTTTTTTAAAAATAAATTAAATTTAAATATCAAAATTACTATTTAAAATTTTTATAATTATTAATAAATTTTTTCAATTTCATGATAATTCCTACTCATCATTCTTTATGTTTCTTATTTCTCCGTGCTACGAAAAGCAAGTTAATCAATAGATTGATTCTTTATGTTGGCAATTTAAATCCGTTTCGAAAAAGAAAATTAAAAATTAGAGTTAATTATTGCATGAGTTGGAATAATTGGCTTATTAGTCATTAAATTAATGATTGATTGTAGTCATTATTTCTATGATAGGGGAGTTAGTTGTTTCTTGAATCTTGATCAAAACATAATGATTAATCAATAGAATCTTTAAAAAGGCGAAGAAATAAAATTAAAGGGGTTAACTATTTTCTGATTGATAAAAATTGTTATTTTTACTGTTTATATATAAACTGGTTGATAAAAAATTAAAGGAGTTAACAAATTTTTTAAAATAAATTCAAATTTTTATAGGCAGAAATGATTTCATAAACCTTAAAAATGGTGTTTAAGTTAGTTTCGGTTTATAATAAACGGAAACAAAAATTAAAATATCTCAAACAAAACACAATTTATGGTTTATAGAATGATTTTTAAAACTGTTTATGATAAAATAATAATAAATCTATAAATTATTTAATGTCTAACCTAACAATATTGAAAACAGTTTTTCTTATACAAATCTTAATTTTTTTAAAAAGCATAAAACATTTTATAAATCTCCTTTTTAAAATGTGATTCTCTTTATATGAAACATAAATCTTTTTATGTAAATAAAAACCCTTAAGATTTCACAAATGTTTCAATATACTTTTGAGGTTTTAATTTGAGTCTATTAAACCTTCAACTTTACAAATTATTGTAATGATCTTTTTGATTAATTTCAACAAAATTCTTCATTAAATCACGCATGTAAAACACATGTACACCAACATTAGGGGTAAAATTATTCTGAATATTTTATTTGTAAACATCTAATTTATTAATTTTATTTTTAGTGATAGTGCATATCTGTCTTACATGTATAATTTAATAGGAAATTTCATCAGAATCGACCAAAAGAAAAACATTACAACAATTATAAAATTAAAAATTTAGTAGATATAAATTAAAATTTTATGAATAAACTAAAGTATTAGTAAAAGTTCAAAGATCACAACGAGATTTTTTTTCAATATTTTAATGTTGGAAGGTTAAATCATATTTGCACTAGACAATATTTTTTTGTATTTTAAGTGGAAGAACAAAGGTATTTGTTTCCATTTCTCTTTTGTCCTTTTTTTAATAGGAAAGGCCATGTGAATGTTCGAGTGAAGTGAGGAAAAACAAAGAGGAGCTGCTTCGCTGGTTGGTGATAAGGAATAAAGATTGAAGTGAAAGCTTTTATCATTGTAAGTGGAAAATAACTAGAGCATCCCATTAAAGTAATTAGCTACGTACAGTGAATATGCTTGAATTATAGCCCTTGCCTTAAAAAAAAATTATCCCTTTTTTTGTCTCATTTTGGTTGTCACAATTAAAAATATATAAATTTTAAGAAGTTTATCATTTAAAAAATCAGGAGTATTTTTGAGAATTGATTGTGATTTATATACTATTTATAAAATGTTGTCAAATAATTCGAGACATTCATTTTACGAAAGGTGATAAACAAAATGAGGCAGAATGAATAATAAAATTGAGCCATCGCATGATAACCGATAAGATCTTTTATCCTCAATTATAAGAAAGTAGTGCGCACTATTGTGCTTATTAGATGGGATGGTAATTTTTTTAGTGGTGGTCTCACCGATTCGATTTTATAGTAACCACTAATAGATAAGAGGTTTATTGGTAACTGTGTGGAGATAAAGTGGTAATTACATAAAAAAATTCAATGTAAAATTATTACTTTATTTTCGTTCAGTTATGAGGTAGCTCTATAGATCCGTGGTACTTACCAATAAACTAAGTCCGTAAAATCATCACTCATCTTATAACGGAAAGAGAATCTTTAACAGTAAAAATATTTACCTTACTGAAAGAAAGAAAGAAAGAAAGTATTTACCTATCACTTGTATTTGCTAAGGTAGTTTTTTTTATTTTTTAAATATTCTCTCTAGCAATTTGGCCTTTTGGGTAAAAAGATATGTTTGGGATAACCACTTAAGCACTATCACATGTACATGATCTTGTTTGTTTTCAGGCATTGCATATGTTTGTTTGCTCCCCAAAGATAGGTAAGGGCTTATGGGTTAGTTGGGTTCCTCCTTCATATAGGAACTTGAAGCTAAACACGGATGGATCTAGCCGTGACGGGCGTTGCACTGGTGAAGATTTGTTTAGGGACTATCGAGGTGTGGTTTCCCTGGCATTCTTCTGTTTTTATGGCATCAAATCAAATTGGATGCAGGTCAGACCCCTCCTCTAATTCTTTGTATCCCCCTTCCATCTTTCATCAAAATTATTTGTAGATTTTAAATTAATGGATAGAACACACGCTAAGTTGAAGATGTAATACTTGACCTCTCCTCTCTCTTTTCCCAACTTTTAGAGTGCGGTGCAAGTGAAGCCCTTTTTCAACTTTTAGAGAGGTTCAAATAGTCACAAGCATCTCTCAAACAGTTAATATATCATACGACATCACGTGTTCAAATTGTCAAGTTTAAAAATATTATAAAATTTATTTCAACTAGTAGAAATATAAAAGTGAATTTTTTTGAATTGAGATTTATTTTGAGGGCTAATAGCTAATAACATTTATTGTCTAGGGACATTATTGCTAATTAATCTTATTTATTTATTGACAATAATATTATTTATGATAAATTATATTTATCATGTTTTAATTACAATAATTTTAATAATGTATTTACATGATAAACCCAATAGAATTAAAGTGTTGATACCTATTTTTTTCCATCACATGTCAAACATTCGTTGAATGACAAAATCACACAAAATCATCCGAACACTTAGCTAAACACTTTATCTACCAAACTTGGGCCTTCGTATCAAAGAACAACCTTAATAAAGTCCAAAAGGCGTATAAAGAGCCAAAAATATGATAAGACCCATTGAGCCCTACTATATGACAAAACTCATTGAGGCTCACTATATGAAAAAACTCATTCAGTCTCACTACATGATAAGACTCAACTACATGTTAAAGCCCATTGAGATTCGCTTCATAATTAAGCCCATTGAGGTAAGGCTAACATGATAAGCGAATTGAGGCTCAACTACATGATAAAATCCATTGAGACCAACTATTTGATAAAACTCATTAAGGTCCACCACATGAGAAAGTTCATTGAGGCAAAACTAACATGATAAGGCCATTGAAACCAAACTACATGATAAAGTCCATTGAAGCTTATTGCATGATAAGACCCACTACATTATAAAGCCCATTGAGGCTCACTAACATGGCAAACCCATTGAGGCTCAACTACATGACAAAGCCCATAAAAGCTAAATTACATAATCAGCCTAATTGTGGCCAACTAAGCATGAAAGCCCATCAAAGCTAAATGAGGACAATACACATGATATAGCTTATAAAGTCTAATTTGACATGAAGTAACAATCAAAGAGTTAAATAGCAACACAAGGCCCAAGAGACCCACATGCATTCCAAAGTCCAAACATCCAGTAGACATGAAAAAGGATAGGCAAATAAAGATTCAAGCTTACAAACCAACACCAATGGGTTGCATGAGTTAGGTAAACCAACCCCAAAAGAGCAAATGTATGCAATTGTAAACTCATTTATGTGCAGTTATATTTTCATAAACATAAATTCCCACATCTCTTGATTATTCTATTACCGAAGTGAACCTAAGTCACGTCATTGCTGACAGATATAATACGTGGGATAGTTGTTTGGAAGGCATAGAGATTTGATGTAGTAACCACGTAGGTGCCACATGGATTGCGAGTCATAGGTGACTTGGGCACCTCTAGTACACATGGTAGTCCATTTAGAAACCTAAGTGAAAGCTTAAAGAGTAATTCTAACCCTGCACATACGACATGTATTAGTTGGTCATCACACCCCCATAATACAACAGTAGTAGAATGTCCTTTATATTTAAACACCACAAAATGTCCTTAAAATAACCATAAAATAATATAATTTAATCTCAGACATCATTAAGCTTTCAAATTGGGTCATTAGACCTAAAATTAGACCTTAAACCCTATCAGCTTTACCATCTATACATTCCATCATCTCCCCTTGTCTAGCACCAGATTCCTTTAACCAAAGGATAAGAACCACCCAAAATGGCTCTTTCACCAAGAAAATGAGCACTTGCAGTAGCTCCATTATTTGTACTGGTTTCTTAATGGGGTTAAAGCTAAAGCCATGGGCTAAAGGAGAAGAAGATGAGACAATATACAAAAGCGATGGTGATGTGACACATTGGTGACTATAATAGTAAACTGCAGATTTTTGAGATTTCTAAATTGCAGTTGTAGACCAATTTCTAGGGGTTGGAACAATTCTTCCAAGGTCCATGACCTCTAATCTTAAGGAAAATGGCAAGTTTCACTCCTATAAATAACCTTAATCTATTTTCACAAAAAAAGAAAACAACACACAACCAAGGCAAGAACAAGAAAAACCTCACATACTTCCAAAAGCTATTCAGGAAGAGTCTTCATCCATTTTCACAAAAAAAAACACCTCATCCATTTGGTTTAACTCTTGAGTTTACTATTCTAATTCGGGAAGAGCTCACGAGACTTTCATCATAACATGTATAGTTTTCTCCTTTCTTGAGTTTGATTTCTCCACTATGAATGCGAAAAATGATTTTGTAAATATCTGTTATGATTAATTTTTATGTGTAGACCAATATATGAATCCTTATGTGAATTTGTTCTTTGTGTATGTCTATAATATGAAGTTAACTTGTGATTCAAATAATGTTGTTTGAGAGCTCATAACTAATTTTATAAACCGATATGAAAATTCAATGTTCACATGTTTCTGTGCGTTGTGAGTTCTATGTGGTTCTGGGCTCACTAAATCTTCGTATGCTACTTATTCCCTATACTGCTCATATCACAAAACCTGTGAGTCTTGTTTGATGTGACAAATATTACTTTGCAAGCTCAGATTTTTGTGCAAGTTTAGTGTTTTGCAGGGTTTTGGATTAATGTCATAATATATATTAAAATATGTTATCAGTTCTCTTTGAAATCTAGGACATGAATGTGATGTGAATATTTAGAATCATCTCTGTTGTACCTGCTCTTTGTGATGGATTTCAACATGTGTTTCGTGTATACTCACTTTTCATCTCGCACGCAAATAGCATGCTCATCTCTCTGTTTGAAATTTACATATGGTTTAGGATAATTACTGTAATACTCGTAGTCGTAAAGAAAGGTTAAAAAGTAATTTAATAATATGACATGGAGTTAAAATAATATATATATATATATATATATATATATATATATATATATATGCGCGAAAGATTTAATTTTTATAAAACAAATCTTTTGAAAAAAAGGACGCTTGGACAGCACGTAAGGAATAAGAAAGAAAAAAAAACGTGAAGAAAGGCAAATACTATATGTTTAGTAGCACAACCTTTAACAAACAGTGGATGACAATATATATATATACACTTTTTACTTTATTTTTATTATACTTATCAAATCCTGTTTGGTTTTCTTCAACTTCAATTCAAACTACTTTTTTTTTCTTTAAACACTTGGAGATTGAAAGAAAAGTTGAAAGAGTAAAATTTTTGAAGAGGTTTACGGGAGAATTTTATAGAAAGTCACGAGAAGCTCTAAGAAACACAAAAGGTAATAATGTGAATTTTATTTTATTTTTTGAAATTTAGCATACATGGAATTTCCCAGAACTCAATGTGGGAATTTTCAAAGGGTATGAATTTTGGAATAATTGAAGAATAAATTAGAAAATTTAAATATTATGTCAGGTGTTGACGATCAGCAATCGGGAGAAATTGCTGAGAACAGCAAAAAAGACAAGGAGGTGACCCACGGGTAGCTCTAAGTGCTACGTGGTGAGTTAGATTTACTTTAAGTAATCAAGATAAATATAAAATATACAGTGATAATATTTGAATAAATTATTAACTTATGATTTGATGGTAGATGAAAATTGGTTGATAGGTATGATTGAAATAATTGATGTGTAGAGAATTTTTTATGAGAAATAATATTATTGGAATAATGAGTCAATTTAATAATAAATGTGATAAGTGAAATTCTTGACCAACTATGGATAATGATTTGATATGATATATGAGAAGAATTTAGAAATGATTAAATATATGGTTGAAAGATTGATATGTCTGATGAGTAACTTAAGAAGAGATTATGTAATGATAAAATTATGAAATCGAGTAGTGATTATAGAATATTGTTATTGAATTATTTGAGGAAAGAGATGAATGAATATTGGAAGATTATTACAAGCAATTGAATTATAAAATGTAACTTGTAGTATATAATCGAATACTTCTAGTAAATTTAATTCATTGAGCTTGTAAAGCTCATTCCTCATTGTACAATGATTTCAAGTAGCAGGCAGGACATATAGTTTGATGAGCTGAGATTTAGACGAAGTCATTATCTGTAAGCCACGTGGTCCACATCCTCAGATTGATGAGAAAACAAAAAAAAATAATTGTAAATATTCATGCATAGTATGTTGTATATAGTGTTCAATTGAGATCTGAATGATGTATCTCCCCTCTTGAGGGTTGATGAATGATGTAATAATTGTAGCCGGTATTATTTTTATTGTTGCATAAAGTGACGATACCGTCTCGGGAGTGGTCGACCCGGAATGGATTGTTACAATTACTACCCAAATTCAAGTATTATTTAGTTGTAAAAACCCTATAGGAATTGATTTGTTGAAATAGTATGGTTATCATCATTCTTATTAATGCTTGACTTGACTTAAATGAAAGGTCTAGTTAGCATATTAGTTCAGTTGGTGACACTAATGAAATGTTCTTGTTCATGATTGGGTATTGGTATTCATACGTTATTGCTGTTTACCCTTTTATATATTCTTGTTGACCTACTATCTTTTTAGTATGATTTTGTTGGTATTTGTCTAAGAATTAATCGGGTTGAAGAATGAAGCTTCATTAGGCCTTGGCGCCTCACCCTAGGAGGTGTGCGCCTCAGCACCCAGCAAGGAGAAGTGTTCAGCCTTAGGTGTACGCCGCACCCTAGGAAATGTGCACCTCACCACCCAACAAAGAAGAGTCTTCTGCATAGGTGCGCGCCACACCTCAGGAAAGGTGCGTCGTGGCCTGCCCTGTTATGAGCCGCGGCGCTAGGCACACCTGATGTTTCCTGATCAGCACTTTGGATTGATGCGTGAGGGTTGATCAAAATGCACAGGATCACTTAGACTTGTTAAAGGGCTATGATTGATTGATCCTCAAGATCTAAGGGTTGAGATTGACTTCAAGATAGGTTCAAGAAGTGGTGTACTATATAAAGGGTCATCTAGCTTCAATTAAAGAGAAGCGTGTGACAATCATCTCAACAAGAGAGGTGTGATGTGAATGACATGTGAATATGTGTGCAATAGAACACATGGTGTATGAGAGTGCAAAAACACTAAACACAGGAGAGACTCATTCAAAAGAGGCTGGTTGTTTAGAGAGAGAGTAGTATAGATTGGGGATTGAAGGGTTTTGTGAGTGGAATTTTCTTGGGGAAAATTCCAGGGAAACACTAGTCCTTATCACTTTCTTTTTCTCTTCTTTCGTTCTTTAAGAACTTGAGGATTCTTGAAGAGGTGTTGCTGTAATTGTAAGAAATCATTGATTTAGTGCAGAGAGCTCGAAGGAGCTCATGGGGACGTAGGCACATTGCCGAACCTCGACAACAATTGCTTGTGTTTTTTGTTTGATTGGTTTGATTCCTGTTTTGTTTCAGTTTTATTACAAGTCATTCTAGACTTGGGTGTTTGGAAGATCACCATCTGAACATCTTGAGGTGATTTTCAAAAATGGTATCAGAGCTTTGGACAGCTGGTATCGGAGCAAGAACAGGGGGTTATCGGAGCATGACTCCAAGAATCAAAGGTTAACTTCTTGGGTGATTCAAGAACAGAGTAGAGATCAATATCTGATCATGTTCTTGAGATGATTCAAGAATGAAGTAGAGATCAAGAACTGATCGTGTTCTTGAGGGTGATTCAAAAACGGTATTGAGATCTATCTTTGATTGTGTTATTGAGATTTAGAAGAAGTTGGAAAATAATTGTGGGTGCTGTATAAATTTGGGATTTTCTCTGCAAGATGAGTTCAAACTTCATTGTTGAGAAGTTTGATGGAAATGAAGACTTTGCCTTTTGGAAGCGGAAAATTGAAGCTGTTCTTATGCCACAAAAGGTGGACTTGGCAATTGGAAAAGATAACACTTTTTTAGTAAGTATCACGGAGGTCCAGCGGAATGAGATGAAGAATATGACGTACAACACCATCCTTCTGTACATGTTAGATAGTGTCAAGGGAGTGCGGAGACTCGGAAGATCCAGCTGCCATTTGGAAGAAACTAGATGAGTTGTTTCTTACCAAGATTCTCCCGAATACGAGGTATCTTCTAAAACGAATCTTTTCTTTTAAAATGGATCTTAATAAAGAGTTGTAAGAGAATCTTGATGCAAAGATGAGAGAAACATCAAGTGGAGAAAGATTGTTCGTTAGAAGAAGGCCATCAACTCGGTATAGCAGCAACATACATGGCTACTACCGAGACAAACCAGAAGGTAAAAAAGAAAGCCATGGGAGATCGCACTCTAAATCGAGATTTGGAGGGAAAAGATGCTTTTACTGCCATAAAGAGAGTCATTTCAAGTCAGATTATAAGAAAATAATAAGGGATGAGGGAAGAAGATATAACAAGAATGGAGAGGCTTCGGTTGCCAAGGGAGAACAACAAGATGATGATGTTCTTATTGTGTGCTCAAATGTGAGCAAGGGGCAAAAAGGCAGCGAGAAATGGATTTTGGATACCGGGTGCACTCATCATATGTGTCCTCACATGATTGGTTCAATAATTTCAAGAAAACCGATGATGGAAAGGTTTTTCGGGGAAATGATACTTCTTACCAAGTGAGGGGCACGAGAGACATCCAATTGAGGATGTTTGATGGAATGATAAGGCTGCTGAGGAATATGAGATATCTTCCGGAGTTGAAAAGAAACTTGATCTTATTGGGGCAGCTAGATTCCATGGGATACACATACAAGGCAGATGGAGGATAGATCAAGGTAACCAATGGATCTTTGATAGTGATCAAAGCAGCAATGAAGGATGGTCTCTATGAGATGATCAAAGACACGGAGATCAAGGGTCAAACAATAAGCTTGATGGCTGAGATAGATAAGGCAGCTCTTTGGCACAATCGCTTGGGACACATAAGCGAAAAGGGCCTGCAAGTTCTCACCAAGAACGGTCTACTTAATGGTGACAAAGTAGAAGAACTTGATTTCTGTGAATGTTGTGTTCTTGGGAAACAACATCGGGTTAGCTTCAACATTGGAGTGCATAAGTCTAAGGGCATTCCTGACTACATTCATACGGATCTTTGGGAGCCAGCAAGAACACCAACACAGGGAGGTAATCTTTACTTTCTGTCTTTAATTGATGATTATTCAAGAAAGGTTTGGGTTTATTTGCTTAAAAATAAATCAGATACTTTAAATAAGTTAGTGGTGTGAAAAAAGCTAGAGGAAACTTAAACAGGCAGGGTAGTTAAGGTGTTAAGAACTGATAATAGCTTATAAGTTTTTAACAAGGAACTTGATCAATTCTGTAGGTTAAATGGGATTCTAAGATATAGAATGGTTGTGAAAACACCTCAGCAAAATGGAGTTGCTGAGAGGATGAATAAGACCCTTAGGGAAAAGATTAGGTGCATGTTAAATGGATCCGGATTACCCAAATGTTTTTGGGGGGAAGCGATGTCTACTGCTTCGTATTTGGTTAATAGATCGCCCTCTAGGGCTATGGACTTTAAGACTCCCGATGAGATATGAAGTGAAAAACCTCCTGAGTTGAACAACCTTAGAACTTTTGGATGTGCTGTGTTTGCACATCAAAAGGATGATAAGCTTAGCCCAAGGTCTAGAAAGTGTGCGTTTCTAGGGTATAGGGAAGGGGCTAAGGGGTATAGGTTGTGGTCCTTAGAGCAAAAAGGATTTAAACTCATAATAAGTAGGGATGTAATTTTTAATGAGCATTTATTTCCCTATTTGGAGAAAACTAACCCTGCAGGGGATAGTGAGCAAACCAGTTCGGTATTTATGGAGCATAACATCAAGGAAAATTCAGTTCAGGTAGAACAAGAAATGCAAGAAGGTTCGGACCAGGTAGAGCCCATTGATGAATGCCAAGCTTAGGACACTCGAGAAGAAGTTGAATTAGAAAGAGATGATGCAGCAAGTCAGAATGTTTATCAGCTCACAAGAGACCAGGAAAGAAGGCTGGTCAGACCACCTTTGAGATATGGGTTTGCAGCTGCGAATGCAGCAGCTCCTTGGATAGAATGAGGGATAAGTGAACTAGAGACTTACATTGATACCATGGGATGTAAGGATTCGTCAAAATGAAAGCTAGCTATGGAGGAAGAAATGCATTCTTTGAGGAAGAACAACTCTTGGGAATTGGTGCATATTCCAAGAAAACAGAGAGTTGTAGATTGTAAGTGGACTTACAAGATCAAAGAAGGGAACCCTCCAGGGGATGAAGTCCCGAATAAGGCTAGACTGGTGGCGAAGAGGGTTTACACAAAGAGACGACATAGATTTCACAGAAACTTTCTCACCTGGACACAAGGTGGAGGAATAGGTGAGTATCCTCATCTATGCCAATGGCATGCTGTTGGTTGGGAACAGCAGGGAGAAGATAGAAAGGTTGACATCTCAACTCAGTGAGGAGTTCGAGAGGAAGGATCTTAGCCTTGCATAAAAGATCATTGGGATAAGAAGAATTCAAGAAAGGGGGAGAAACAGGTTGAAGGTTTCTTAGTCTTTCGACATAGAAAATGTGCTATACAAGTTTTCTATGGAAGATGGTAAACTAGTGAAGATTTCCCTTGCTGGTCATTTCAAGTTCTCCAACGATCAATGTCCTGGAAAGGATGAGGAGAATAAGGAAATGGAAAATGTCCCTTACTCTAGTTCGGTTGGATCAGTCATGTTAATGATGGTAAACACTAAACTCGACATTTCTCAGGCAATTAGTGTTCTCAACAGATTTGTGAGTAATCCTGAAAATGAGCTTTGGCTTCGGATGAAGTGGTTACTGAGGTACTTGAAGGCTCAGTTGCAGCTGGTGATAGCACTTTCAACAACTGAGGCTGAGCACACAGTGGCAACGAAAGCCATCAAGGAGGCTATGTGGTGCAAAGGGTTGTTGGAAGAGTTGAAGGTACTAAAAGAGCAGGTGGTGGTGTCTTCAGATAGCCAAAGTGCATGGCACTTGTGTAGGAACCCGATGTTCCATGAGAGGACTAAGCATATGGATGTTTGGTATCATTTCATTCAGGAAAATGCTACGAAATGATGCATTCATGTGGACAAAGTCACAACAGAAGAAAATCCTACAGATTTAGGTACTAAAGTTCTACCTCAAATTAAGTTCAATCATTGTCTTGGACTTCTTAGGATTGGAGTCGGTTAATATGGTGACTCAAGTGTAGTTTGGATCTTGAGTTCTCTGCACAATGGGTTCGGGTTTAATCGCTTAGACAAAGGTAGAGATTGTTGATATTTGTCTAAGGATTAAACGGGTTGAAGAATGAAGCTTCATCAGGCCTTGGCGTCTCACCCCAAGAGGTGTGCGCCTCAGCGCCCAACAAGGAGAAGTGTTCAGCCCCAGGTGTATGCCGCACCCCAGGAAATGTGCACCTCACCACCCAGCAAAGAAGAGTCTTCTGCCTAGGTGTGCGCCGCACCTCAGGAAGGGTACGCCGCAGCGCCCAGAAGGTGGAGGTAGTGTGCCCTGGCTTGAGCCACGACCTGCCCTGTTCTGAGCCGCGGTGCCAAGCATACCTGATGCTTCCTGATCAGCACTTTGGATTGATGCGTGAGGCTTGATCAAAACGCACAGGATCACTTAGACTTGTTGAAGGGCTATAATTGATTAGTCCTCGAGATCTAAGGGTTGAGATTGACTTCAAGATAGGTTCAAGAAGTGGTGCACTATATAAAGGGTCATCTAGCTTCAATCAAAGAGAAGTGTGTGACAATCATCTCAACAAGAGAGGTGTGATGTGAATGACCTATGAATGTGTGTGAAATAGAACCATTGGTGTGTGAGAGTGCAAAGACACTAAACACAAGAGAGACTCATTCAAGAGAAGCTGGTTGTTTAGAGAGAGAGAGTAGTATAGATTGGGGATTGAAGGGCTTTGTAAATGGAATTTTCTTGGGGAAAATTCTAGGGAAACACTAGTCCTTATCACTTTCTTTTTCTTTTCTTTCGTTCTTCAAGAACTTGAGGATTCTTGAAGAAGTGTTGCTGTAATTGTAAGAAATCATTGATTTAGTGCAGAGAGCTCGAAGGAGCTCACGGGGACGTAGGCACATTGCTGAACCTCGACAACAATTGCTTGTGTTCTTTCTTTGATTGGTTTGATTCCTGTTTTGTTTCGATTTTATTACAAGTCATTCTAGACCTGGGTGTTTGGAAGATCACCACCTGAGCATCTTGAGTTGATTTCCAACAGATCTATTGGTAGCTTGGAATAAACTTTAATGGGTATTATCTTGATTTGATATATACAGTTGTCCTGATTTCAATGGACTATTAGTTCATAAAATTTTCTCTTCATTTACCCAAAACTCCCCATCTAAAACACTAGCCTTATCCTCTACATTTTCTCCTTTGTGCAGGCCTGGGTTACATCATTGCTAATTAATTGTAGTAAGTGAAAGCCTTAGGCAGTTTTAAAATTACTTTTGATAACAACAAAAAGTCTAAAAAATAATCCTTTGCCCCCATGAATGCTTCCTCAATATCCTTTTATGCACCAGTTTTCTCTTATTTCTATCCTTTTACCTCACACCCTTTTGTTACACTCCCATTATGACATTCACTCTCCTATCCATTACCAAATGGGTTTAAAGAAAGGCCCTACAGCATTTTTATTTTGTTCTGAAATTGTTTCTTCTCTGCATAGCAATGTATGATTTGCTTCTTTGTGATAGGGTATGATTGTTAGTTCTTCCTTTGTTCGGTTTAATGTTATAGTTTTACTATGTTTCTCTTATACGGTTGTTGGGATTAAGTCCAAAATTTGATTAAGCGATATTGGAGGCTCAATTAAAACAAGGAAGTTTTGATTGGACAAAGACAAACCCGATGCATGGATCTAAGTTTTTGGGGATTTGAGTCGAAGGAGGAATTTGTTGGGATACTCCTCAAATCTCACATTGGAGAGTGTTAATGTAAGTAATTATAGTCCTACATCGTCTATGTGTTAAACGAATGTGGTATTAATTATTATAAATATGGGCATTAATAGTGGTAGTCTTTCACCCTTATTCTTGAAGCAAAAATAGTTGGTCAGATATAGAGTGTAGAAAACTGAACACCAATATAACTTGTAAAATAGGGTTTTATAGGGATTCAAGAGTTGAGTGAATATTGGGTGTGTTGAGGTTTGGGTCGTGAGATTAGAAAGAATTTTCATACAGTTTTGCATAGAAAAATTGTGTACTATGGAGTAGTGAGTTTTTACAGCTTTCTTCCATCCAAAAGTTGCAATGAGTTTTTAGTACAATTTTGCTTCGAGAAATTATATAACTGATGTAGTTGAGAATTAATAGTGACATTGGCAAAAGGTGTCAAACTACGTTAAAATTTTTGTATTTATTTTGTATTTATTTTTACTATTGTAATTGTGTGATTGTTAATTGGGTGTCAGATTCTATTACAGTGATAAATTAAAATATGATGGACTTTTGCTCACTTCAGACATTGATTTTCTTGTTCATCTTTCTTACTTATTATTTAGGCGTGGTTTGGTTTCTTTTTAAATAAGCAATTTTGCATAAATCAAATTTGTCTTATAAATATTTTTTTTAAACAAACTCATTTGACTGGATTTAAGTAAAGTTGTTTAAATTTATGTATAAAAAGAACACAAGCATTGCCTTGATCTATTACTGTGTATGGTGGACTCTTGATTCTTGGTGCAGGACGTTAGGTTTGATTAGCCTAGGAACCAATAGGTTGGGATGACGGTTTGAGAGATTAAGAGGGTCACAGCCCATTTTGCCATTTTTGTTCCATTTCTTGTCCTAAGGCTTAATTGAAGGATGATCCATTTATTCATTCAAGAGCCCATTGAATTGATTGTTTTATCTTTTACTCGATCAGATTGTGACTTAAAAAACAAAGAGACGTGAGTTGGGCCTATGCCCAAACCATTAGAATATGTATATCTTGTGCATCCATGCTTGTTTCATTCTGGGCCATAGGCCCATTTTAGTACTAATGCTTAACTTGGAAATATACGAGAACAGAAACGAAAAATTCAAAATTAAACAAAATCAAACCAATATACGACAAAGCAAAAGCCAGAGAAATTGTCGAAATGATGCAGTCATTGACTGGTGGCCGGAAGCTTCCGATCAAGAAATCATTAATTAAGACGGAACCAGTGTTTTCATGATGATTCCGGGACTTGCCCGGGACGTTTTTTTTATAAAAAAATTAAAAAAGAATGTAAATTAAAAACTCGAATTTATGATTTGATAAGTTTTTTTAAGTCTTTATCACGAAGTTTGTATTCTTGTCATGATATCATTATACTTCATAAATATATATTACATGTTATCGAGTTTAATAATAATTACAAATTATTTAATTAATCATTTATAAGTTACAACAATATAAAAATATAAGTTATACTTTATATAATTATATATTAATATTTATAAAATTATAATTATTATGCAATAGAGAGTTAATAAAAGTAATAAACTTTGTTAAAAAAATAATTAATTTAAATTATTTTATTAAAATTTTGAAATGCTCAACGTATTCAAAAGGTTTGCAAACACTAAACGATCATAATCAATTGATGACAGTAAATTCACGTAGAAACTAATGAAAATGATTAAGCTTAACTCAATATCTAGGGAATTATATGATAAATTTGTCATATCCATAACTGAAACTGTTTAGTTAACGATTTACATTATACTTTTTAAACCTATTACTGTTAACTGTTTAAATACTTGTTATTAATCACATCTACCTAATTACAGGTTATTGAATATGAATATGTTTACTCGATAAAAAAACCGAATCCAAATCCAAACCCACTTAACTACAAGTTATTTGATGTAGTTACTCGACAAAAAACTGAATCCAAAACTTGAAACATTAATTTTTACATGTTTAAAAGTAAAGAAAAAAATACAAATTGTATATCTTAAATCAACGATAATATAATTAAAATTATTGAGTTGAATCATTGATAAGACTTGACTCTTTTAATTTAAAAGTCATGGGTTTAATATTTTCAAGTAACCAAATTATAAAAATCGAAATCTAATCTAAACCATTAAAAACTGAATTGTTATATAAAAACTATTTAATCGAGTAATTACGAGATAAACGGAAAGCAAACTAATTAAGGCATGTGAACATTAATCTAGGCTATATATGATATGTATAGGTGTAAAAGGATTGGATTGATCGAAAGGATAAAACAATGAAAACATGCAAATAGTTTTTTTAATCACTCGATGACAGAAGAGTGAGGGGAACAATTCAAAATGACATATGAGAATGAATTTTACTGCACATTCAACAAACAACAAAATCGATTTCAAAGGAGAAAATAAACCAACCTTTCGGGATCGTCAAACGTTTGGTGATTTAATGAGCGATGAAAATTGTGGTTTTGATTTCAGAAGTTGGAATTGATTACAAAAATGAGAGTGTTTTTTACTGGTGATTTTGAAAGGGATGACTTTATTAAGTACCCAACCTATTACAAAACCTGTAGACCCCAAAAACAAATTATGTTATAAGCATGAATATCTCTTATATGTGTAAAATTGTCTCGGTAGATGTGTAAAAATGATGGTAGATGGGATATATATATATATATATATATATATATATATATATATAAATGGATGGAAGGTAAATTGAAATAATGAGTGAGATTGATCATAGAATAAATAAACGATAGAGAAAAGATTTGCAGAATCAACATATTCTTAGAATATTCTGAGGATAAAATCAAAACAAAATCACGATATTAATTTGAATAGTTTAAATATTCTGCAATATTTTGAATGGTCTATATTTGATATAAAAAAAAAATATTCATCATCAAATGGAGATTTAAAAAGGTATGTAGAATTAAAATGAAGACTTAAAAAGATATGCAGAATCGAATGAAGATTTACAAGCGGCAGGCTCTAAGAAGAAGGGTATAAAAACCTAAAGTTGGACCCCATAGGCAAATGAGGTAAGGGTATAATAGATTCCGTATTTTCTCAGCATTAGTTGCTGAAAAATGTGAACTAGATGTATGTTGAAAAATAGAGCTTTAACCGCATATCTTAAAAATAATTTGAAGATTATTGGAACACTTCGAGATTGAATGTGTCGTTAAACCCTAAAAGCTCGAGAATTGGTAAATACACAACACATTTTGTTATATACATTACAAAATGAGTGTGAAGGACAACTTTATCCACTTTTATTTTTTATTTACTTCTATTTGAGTGGATAAAACTATCTATTTATACTCACTTCGTTGTGTACATAATAAACTAAATCATGTGTTTAGTGCCACTTGAACATAAATTCAAGAATGATTACCAAAATGTGTGCATATAATTACGGTCACGTAGACGTATATTATTCAACAATTATTAAGTAGGTAAAGAGAATTAGACATACATACATATGACAAATCCACCTATTATAAAACTATATTTTTATTCATAGGATATCTCATAGGTTGACCACCGTCAGTTAAGTACACCATACGGGTCAACAAGAAATTAATCAACAATTGCAAAACCATTTTGATGGGGTCTCGTAATCCATTAATGTGAATACCCACATCTTAATTTATCTAATTAACATATATTGATTTGGGTCAACGTTTAATGCATCTTGAGAAAGAAAGAGAGAGCCTGTCTTTCTTTGTGTTCACGTGAATGTTTGTGTGCCTAACAAACATTCACGTTGAACCATTTTGATGGGGTTTCTCTGTACTTTGCAATCCTAACTCTTTAAATACTCTACTCTTAATTAACCTTAATGCCACGCGCTAACATATAGGTTTGCTTGCACCCAAGCCTTTTTTTTCCTTCAATTTAATTACTAACACTTATAAAAAAAACTCACGATTGATTTCGCCGTCGATTTCATTAGAATGAAATAATTTTTTTTATTAGTATTAATGAAAAATTAAATAATAATTATTTAAAAAATTTCAATATTAAAATTATTATTTAATTTTTTTCATAATTATTAATAAATTTTCAGATTTCGTATTAATTTTCACGTATCAAAAATAACCTACATGAAGTGGATTTATACGTTGGTGCATGCCAGCCTCTCACACGGTTTTGCGGCAGTCTATCTTTACTGTTGATTTTTCCTTCGTAATTGGGCTGAATGGACCTAAGCGCCTATTTACCTCCTAAGTACTTAATTTTTTTAACCAAAAAGCAATGCCCCTTCAATAAATCAATATACCCACTAGTAAAAATAAAATTAATAGATAATACTCTAGTTGCTAGCCATATTTTACTAAAATGGCCTACAATATTCTTTGTAATTTACTACTGATGAGTGAAATTTGCACATTAGTAACATTTGGTATTAAATTTAATTTGGATTAAATTTAATTTTTAAAAGTTTTTAAAAATAAAAAATAAAATTTAAATAAAATATAAATTAAATTAAATTTAAACTGAATTAAATCTAAAATCAAATGTCCCCTTTGACTCTGATGATACGAGGATTTCCCTCCTTTAAGACTCACTGTACAGAAGCGGCTAAGAATTCTCTCATCTCAGATATTATAATAATGAATAAAACCAATTCATTTATTTAATCATTATTATTCCCAAACAGTTTATAGCTTCTTGATCTATAGTACACTTGGGTTCACAGGTTCTAAGCTATTATAAATGTGCATGCTCCTTTTTCATTCTCTTCGCACAAGCCAACAGCTTCTGTTTTCTAGTCAAGCCATCGTTTCATAGCACAGCTCTTTCTCTTCACCTCTTCTTTCTCCTCCTAATTTCTTCACCAACATTCTCCACAAGAAAATGGGTCGCAATTCACCATGCGCTTCCTGCAAGTTGCTTCATCGCCGTTGCTCCAAGGACTGCATCTTTGCTCCTTACTTCCCTTCTGATGATACTCACAAGTTTGCCATTGTTCACAAGGTCTTTGGTGCTAGCAATGTTAGCAAAATGTTGCAGGTCTGTCTCTCTCATATGTATAAAATATATCTTTGGGTCATAAAACATTTTTGGTAAAGTTTACGAAAAAGTTTTTGTTTTCTATAGACAGAAGTCACACCAAAAACTCTTACAAAACAGTTTTTGAAATGATTAAGTATTAATTTTTTTTTGTTTTTAAAAACAATTTTCACTGTTTTTTTACCAAACACTAAATAATTAATGTTTTATCATCACTTTATAAAAAAAAAAATTATAAAATGGTTTATATTTTTAAAGAATTGTTTTTACGTTTGTTTTAACATGTAAAAAACAATTTATAACTCTATTGCTGTTGAAACAAACTACGTACTGTTTTACCATAAATCGTTTCAACATTGATAAAGTAAACCATACTGCTTTTCTACTGACCTAACCGTGTTTTGTTTGTCAAGCAGGAGCTTCCAAAATATCAAATAGCAGATGCAGTGACCAGTTTAGTCTATGAAGCAAATGCCAGAGTGAGAGACCCAGTTTATGGATGTGTTGGGGTAATATCTTACCTGCAAAACCAAGTTTCTCAGCTACAAATGCAGCTAACAGTGGCTCAAGCGGAGATACTATGCCTCCAAATGCAACAAGAGCCAATGATGCCAACCCCACATATGGACGAACTAGATGACAAGTCATTTCTTCCCCAGCATAACCTCCCTGATCAGTACTTCAATTTTACCTCTCCTACCAATGTAATTCAGGATTCTCTCAGGAGAGAGAGCATCTTTGGACAAGACATGGTTTCTTAATAAAATTTTAATTTTTTTTTTGTCTCTTCATATGATTGGCATACGCACAAAAATGTCAGTTAGAAAAAAAATTAACCAAAATGATAAAAACAAGTAGAGACAACTAGGGGTAAGGGGTTTGTCTTAAAACAAGGGTAAGTTGATGGGGTCAGCTCTAGCATGTGAGATGTGAAGTAAACAAGAATTTCTTAGGACATAACATAATTGTTAAACAAATTAGGCTGCTGCTAATAATTTAACTTGTGAAAATTGAGGGGTCGGTGGCCTCTCAATCAATCTTAGACATAAATTCTTGTAGTTAATTGTTTACAGTAATTTAAGTGCTTGTTTAGTGAATCAGATCAATAAGAAAATAAGATAATGAAGAATATAAAATAAATTGATTTCATTTAATTTTATATTTGATATAAAAATAAACATAAAAATAATATCGAATTACTATACATTTTAAGAAAATGATTTCATCATGTCTTCTTACTAATCTTATCCTTATTTTAGTCTGAGTAAACTAAATGGGCACCAAAGTTCTTGCAGTCATCTATGCACAATGATAATGCAACAGATTAATTACTGTGCAGAGAAACTGTTTTGGCATCCTAAGTAGTACAACTATATCAGCTTCATTGATACTAAAAGTTTGATTATGCACAAACTTTGAAATACCTAAAACCTGTTAACACAAAATATCCCAAGAGACAAAACTGAATTACTACTTAATCATTCCAAATGAAAAAAGTAGTATTAGTAGTACTTGTTTAGTACTTGAGGCCAATATTGTTTACTTCACATGGTAGGGGATACCATTTGACAGTGAAAGTAAAAGTAAAACCATCTACAACCCCATTTGAAAATCCTGAAGGAAAGAACCTAAAGGTGCATCTAGTTGTAGAATTTTTTATTTTATTTTATTTTATTTTAATATTTTTAAATAATTTACGTTGTTTGTATTATTTTCCAATTTTTTTAAAATTATGTTGGAAGAAAAAATATTATTTTTCAAATTAACTTTGTTAAGAATATAAAAATTATTAAAAAATGTGTTAAGAAAAATAAAAATAAAAATAAAATAAAAACATTTTTTCACAACCAAACACACCCTAAACCTTTTTTTAAAAAAAATTTTAATAGGAGATAAATAAGTTTAATTTGACATGCATAGCACCACTCCATAATTTTAAAGTTGCAACCAAATTTAGGTAGTAAGGTGGTTCATGGTTAAAGTGCAAACCCTTTCCGTACCAAAGAACTTTAGCATAAATAAAATGTTATTTCTTAAATTTTTGGGAAATTACTTTCAAAAAATGGAAATATACTTCAAATATACATGTAGCTCATAGAAAACAAAAGATATGCAATTCAAGGAAATCACAAACCCTATACTTGAAGAGATGTCTCAAGTCAACAAGACGAGAGGGATGATGGAATGTTTTATTCTGTGTGACAATAAAATGAAATCATTTTTTTATATAAAAAAACACGTATTGTGATGAGAGTTTGATGGACCTATACCAGTATATTAAAAAGAAAGTAAAAAAACAATCAAAATTGGGACATAAAACCTTACCCCATGATAAAATCCAAAAAGATGATAACAAAACTTAAGACAATTGAGGGGCTTAACAGACCTTAATAAAACAGAATCATTAACACTAAGAATCCATAACCCTGTGCACCTAAACAAATTATCACCTACTTTTCTATCTTCTCTGATTATTTTTTTTATTATATTCATTAAATATATTCTAATGTAACGTTTCGTATAAAATTTATGTTTAAAATTAAAATTCTAATAAAATTATGATTTTTTTTCAATTATTTTGATGTTAAAAAAAATATAATTTTATCTCAATTTTAATTTTTAATTTAATACAATCAAACGTAACGTTAATGTTTTCTTAACCATTTCTTTGAGATGGTTTTATATTTGTACTATTTGCTTCGCAATCTTCTCATTTCCATTAATCTTAATTATCACTTTCACTTCCATGTCTCATGCACTTGCTAATTAAATAAACTATAGTAACAACATACTATTCAGAAAAAGAAGAAGAGCACAAAATTGGCATTCTGCCGCGTGCCATTTGATCACACCTTCTAGTTCGTTCACGTGGGCGGCAGTGCAAGGAAGTGCTCAGTTCATGGGTAGCATACAAGAGGATAATATTTAATATATATTTTTTCTTAGTCCATCTCTCTATACAATTATGTGTCGAATCAAAGTAATTTTTTAGATGATGAAGAGAAAAAAAAAAAAAACAAGGGCTGCCACTCATGACTTTTTCTTCTAAGCCTATCAAATCCAGCTTTTTGTGCAGCCTTTTTGTAGCAATTTCAAGCTGTATGGTTACTAAATCCTTCTAGACTCTAGTTATATATCGATGAACTATTCAAATCACATAGGTTTTTTTAAATTCAAATGAGATGGACATGAAGCATACCGCAACAAAATAAAGTTATGTTAAGAAAAATATAGAAGCTTCTCATGTAGTCTTTTTCACTTGGATTTAACAATGTTGGTCTGCGATAGATTTTAAAGTTTGGACTTTGAAGGGTAAAAATATACAGGCAGAGAAGAAGTGATAGCTTGGGGCCTTGAGATATTAGGTATGATTATACAAAGATCATGGTTTTTCAAATGGGGCCTAGCTAGGAGTATCAATTTGAAGAAAGTTGAGGGGGAATTTTGGTAATCATATTCGGAAGTAAGTCTGTAAATCAGCTCGAGTAGATCAAGTTCAACTCGAGATTGACTTGACTTTTGATTTGTTCAAACTTTCTCATAATGCTTCATGAGTCAATCTCGAGTAGAATTTTTGACTCGTTAAATTATTGAGTCGAGCTTTAGCATAACAAGGCTCGACTTGATAAAGCTCAAGCATTTTAAGCTCATTACTTTTCATGTCGAGCAATCAATATGACTCGATTCGGCTTATCTTAAATTAATACTTCAAAAGAAAAACTTGCATAAAAATATTTCAAAGCGAAAAACTACCATATATATTTATAATCTTACATAATTACTAGGATTTTTTTGTTCAACCACTCTTATTGTCATTAAACCAATGTTCTCAACGATAACAGTTATGAGAACAAGAATCAAAACTACAATAATATATTAATATCGTTTTGTTAAACTAAATCAAATATGAATCAATTTTAAATCAAGCATGAATTTGAGAACGGTCAAGTTTGAGCCCGAGTTATGACTAGCTCACTCAAAAAACTTGTGAGCTAAGTTCGAGTAACATTTTCATAGCTCGACCTCAACTTAATCTTAGCTTGAGATCATTTTTAAATATTTCAAGCTAAGTTTGTGCATGGAGGTGCTCAACTCGACTTATTTACGACCTTATTCGAAAAGGTCTAAAATATATATTCTATATAGATCATAAGTTTTTTATTTTACTTTGGTACGGGGGACCCATTCTTATACCTTACACCGCCCCATCTTTTTTAAATATTTCAAAGTAATAGCGCCTAAATATTTCAGAACAGCAGTTCCATGTTGAAAATTAAACAGACCATATATTTTCATTTAATTAGATCGCTAGAGATATGTTTCCTAATTTGTTCTTAGATTACTCTAGTTTCTAACTTTCTACAACATTTGCACTATAAATTTTATAAAGAGGTACACGTACTCTTTTTATTCTTTTCCCTTCATTCCTTTCAATCCAAACATAGAATATATCTTCTTAAGTGTTAAGTCATGCTAACATTTTAGAGATAAACATCTTGTTGACAAACAGAAATGAAGTTTTCCCTTCTGTTCAAAGCAGAGCAAGGTATAAATTAAGTGCTGATGCAAGTGCAAGTTCACATGTCCAAACATGATGTAGAATTTAATAACAGAAAATGACAACTTATATGCAGAGTTTAGCTACAAATTAACTTGACTGATTTTGGTTCAGTACATATAATTTCCACTGTGGAATTAGAGAGAGAAAGTTGACAAGAAAAAAATAATTGAAGTCACATAACAAGACAAAGACATCTCTTTTTCATTCTATGAACCTCAATTTATACTTCTTTATGGAGACACGAAAGAGATAGTGGGAAGAACCTACTTCTTTTTTGAGGGCTGGAGGATATAATACTTCCAAAGAAAGCTTCCGTTTTCAAATATCATTCCCCCTTTTAGTTATCTTCTTTCTTCATCTTTCTTTTTTCTGCTTTCTCGTCCAAGCCATGTACTTAGGATTTTCTTTTTAAGGGTGCCACTTTGCTTCGGTACCAAAAATGGCAAAGCATTGATGAGAATTTTAAAGCAAAAGAATAGAAAATAATCACTCGACCGTCGAGATGATTTAATATTTGATCTAAAGAGATAATTACAAAATCACTCTTATCTTTATATATAAAACACACTTACATCTTTTTATTTTAAGATATAAACTTGCATCCCAAAATAGTGAATCCTATTCAACCTTTAGTCTAAAGTATACATTTAAATCCTTGATCCTCTATTTTAAGGGATGCAACTGTATACTTTTGAAATAGAGAGACACAAATGAATTTTTCATATAAATACATGGGTGTTTTTGTAATATCTAATCTAAATTATATGTTTTAAGATTAAAAAAAAAAAAATCTTTCAATCTCCTCCTTTTAGCCACCCAGTTCCCATATATCAATTAAGAGTAGTGCTATTAGCAACATGGGAATTGACCACCAAGATGAACCATTGAAAAGATTTGCTAGCAATATAACTAGGATTGAAATCAAAAAGACTTTTTATCGAATTATTCGAGTGTGAACTCGATCAAAACTCGACTCGATGAAGCTCGAGCTTAAAAATTAGATTCGAATAGTTTCTCCCACTGCACTTATAAAAGTTCCAAAATGACTATCTAAAATTGGAAAGATTAAACAGTCTATCTCCATGTTTCAGCAAGGTTGACAGTCCCCACTTATGCCCCATAACAGCAGTGGCTTAGATAAATTCGTCAAATTACTGAGGTTTGGTACATTTCTGTTATTTAGTATATGTTGGGGCTAGTGGCCAGAGGCTGAACTTTTCCCTAGCACTTCCACCTTTATCTTTACTTTTTAGGCATCATACGTCAGTGGTATAAAAGGGATTTACATATTCAGTTAGGAGCATAACTCTCTCATTTTCCACATGCTGCAACAAGTTGTGGTGCCCAAGGACCAAATAATATCAAGTGAATATTTGTTTTTTTTCAGAACATACGGATTTCGTAATTAGTAGTGCAAGATCAGATACCATTCATACTACTTATTGTCTTCTTTCTAAAAATAGGTGTTGTAAGGTGAAATCTAACAGAGAATGGGAACAGTTCAATGTATGCAAATTCAGTAGTTTAATATCATCTAATGAAAACACATAACTAGTACAGACATAGTATTGGCAAACATCACACATCCAAAAGACAAACTTATTCTAACCTGCTTTTATTGCCATTTTATCATGATACAGTGAAGTTTTTCACCCCTCAAGAACGAATTATGCACAAGAAAAACATTGAAGCAGTTAAAATCAATGACCTTCAGTGTCCAGTCGAAAAAATGGCGAATCATCCAGCTTCTGGCAAGAACCACTGATTGTACAGGCTTGAATAATGAATTTGAGACTATCAGTGCCAGAAGGAATGACCAGATCAGAAACATAATAGGCTTCAATGTGTGCGATTCCAAGAAACTCCTGGGTCCTTTCTAGCTCTCCCCCTAGTTTTCTAGATCCTTGCTTTGCTAGTTTCTCAACAAAGATATTGTACTTTGGGAACAAAGAATTATTTCCATCTTTCAGTTTCCAAACCATCTCAACACTAAGGGTCTTGTAACCCTGAAGACCTGAAGTCCATTTAACATACGGACCTTCAATGAGCCATGAAGAAGATGGAGGAAAATCTGAGTTCTGTTCAGAAGTTCTAATTGCAATATGACCAAGCACAGCAAAGTAATTTTCTGGACCACTGGATTCTAATCTTAGTGTGCTTATGTCAGGATGAGGCCTGTAGCAAACGGCATGGATTTCTGTTAATGTGTATCCATTCACTGCAATGCTACTCTCCTCTATGACCCAGCCTGAAGCCATTTCTGGTGATTCAACTCGACGTGGCACAACCACGTCACTGAATCTGCTTGACAAATGGTTTTTTCCCCAGGATGCCAGAAGTACCGATTTCCTTTCACTCATGGCCGAAGAGAACTGAAGAAAAAGACCCAGTAGCGAACTCCCCTCCAATTTCACCTGCATTTTTGGAGTACTAGGTTAAGCTAGATGAAGTAGGGGGAAAAGAGGAACAGAACATAAAATTATTGTTGTCGGTTTGAGTCCCTTTGTCTGCATGTGCACAATATGCTCTAAAAATCGATTTCTAAAACAGACTAGATCTTCTTAAAATTAGGGGTAGCCGTTGCCATAATAAAATCTCCATGACAAGAGAAACAAATGGACGTCAAGTATAATATTAGGAAATAGTACTCTAAAAGTAAGCCAAAAAATGTTTGATCAGTATACTGTTCTTTGTGCAACTTTAACCCACAGAAGAGATAGCTTACAGAATAGGTGATGTGGACCCGTGAATCCCCCAAAAGAAGCTCCCCCCGAAAGAGTCTTGTAGTGAAATGGGCATTGTCTTCAAGGGTTCCTTTAAATGTGATGTTTCCTCCTCCACTATAAGATGCTTCCTTAAAACTACCATTTGCAGATATATATTACAAAGAGTATCTGATCAAAACTATGTTAAACAATACTAGAGCAACATAGAAATTCTATAAATAAGTAATGCGCTACTCAGATCATGTAGCTGGCCAGGAACACCAGCAACAAGCCAAGTGATCAGATCCAAAATTATAGACACTAAATATTATGTCCAAATGTCATGCTTTGCACTCAAAGAATACTAACAGAGGCAATAAACCAACATAAACTATCAGGATTTATGAATCAGGTAGTTGCTCATCCAAGTTAATTGTTTCCTTGCAAAAGAGATTCAATAGTGAGCTAGCCCTTCTTTTAATCCAAAGTAATAAGGAAATCAATCTGAAATTTCATAACAAATCAAACATTTTAAACCAATGCGTTAGTCCTAAAAGTCTCTACATGATAGAATCATGATTTATGACGTATCGCATTTTTCTTTTTTGGAAATGAAACTACATAGAAGATCATTTCCTTAAATTAATAAAAGCCCCATATGAGTGCTGAAACTTACTCAACAAGGACTTGCAAAGCATTTGGAGAAGGCTTGTCATTGAATTCAAGGAAAGGCTGCCATGAGTACGGAAGTAAGAATGAAATTAAATGATGTGTTAACAATCCAGCATAAAAAAAAAATAATAACGGCACATTCAGTTAATAACAGGGTTCAATTCTAATATATTGCAAAGGAAACCATATTACCAAGTACTTTTTTTTGATAAATGTACAGAGTACTTCTTTTGACAAGAGAGGAAACCATATTACTAAGGTTGCAATTTTATATATTGTTTGGAACAAATGAATTCTATAAAATTTATGGAAATCATTTGCAATTCTATAGTTTGTTATGTTTGAAAAGTCAATAAACTATAGAACTCATTTGTAAATGAATTCACCAAGAAATTGAGTAAGCTTGTAACAAATCCTATCAAAATTGACAGAATTTGCAAATGAATTCCATAAAATGAATAGTGCAAGATATTATTAACAAAATTCTCTCTCTCATCTCTCTTATCTCATTCTTTTTCTGCAAGTCTGAAACCAAAATATTACGGGTATTTTGGAAAAAGATTGATTCAATTATTCAATTATTCCAAACATATTGATTCAACTGAATTCTAAAATTTCATATAAGTGAGCCGAACATGAGATTTCATTTTTAAATGAATTCACATGTTAATGAAATGAATTCTTTACTTCATTTGTTCCTAGCATATTCAGATTTTAGAGTACTAGGAACCTTATTGCCAGTTCTTTACAGAACTCGAAGTGAAGGAAAAAAAAAAGAAACAGGTCCATTCAGTGCACACCTGTAAGCCTTGGCAAGAAATGTTATGCCAAGGAGCATCAGCAACTTTCGCTCCCTCAAAACAAATATGAGAACCACAACCCTGAACAGTATAAAAGGAAGTTTACATTTAGATCAATATGAAGACAGGACACATGATTTAGATCAAGATGCAGACAGGACACATGATTGAGCTCTTGCTCCACTATAGTATCTTGTGTTGGCTAGTGCAATGCTATGTTACATGGACTCAGCAGTTCAGCCGGTAACTGTACGAAATACGTCTCAGGTTCCTTGATTGCAGTCTGGATGCGTTGACCAAAACACAAAAGCTTGAAGTGCACGTATCATCAAGAATGGAGATGCAAACAATTCCTCTGTTGCACATGACAAGCTCCAGCTCCTATTATACGGATCTGGTGGTGGAGAATTTGGGAGGTGGTATGATGATGAGGAACTGATTTGAATAAAAAAATTTATGAACAGAGGTGTTATCAGCCAAAAAACTAAGATTCAGAGAGAGAGAGTAGAAGAAGAATACAGATGTGGTGCTCCTATTTGGTCATATTCAATGCTTGATTAGAAGTTTCTAGGTCCATTTCTCCATTTTAAAAACTGAAATATAATAAAATAGAAATCTTGTCTTCAGGCCCAAACCCAAAAATGTAAAGCAAGTAGTCTCAGAAACTGTTTGGGCCAATAATAGATAGGTGGACTTTGCTCAGGTCCAACAAATACAAACGCGTGCTATGATATACTAGCGTCTCAACATGCGCTACACACGTATTGATCTGCTCTTTTATGTGGAGAAGATAAGAATAGAGAAAATCAATGTGGGTTGAAGATAAGAGAGATAAGGAGAGTGGAGAAGGTAAGTCTGGGTAGGATAGAAAAACATGGTAGAAAGATGTGGGGAATTAGAGTCAACTGAGTTATATATATAACCTTATTTGTATATTTAAGTACGGGTTTATGGGACAATTTGAGGAGTGGACACCAAATGGGGGTTCTGGTTTTGTTAATAGTATAGATATACAACTAAAAGAAACAACGCCCATTCGAATACCACTTGGGCCAACTTGCCTTAACTATTATAGATGGATAACCCAAAAATATGGTCCAATTTACTAACACAAAATAATGCTATAAATTATAAAATATATTTTTGTTCAAACATAGTTGACATATCCCCGTACACGAGTCCATGTAACTTAGGTGCAATGTGAACATCTAAAAGAAGGAAAGTTGAGCATCTAACCAACCAAAAATGCTAAATTTCATTTTGATCACACGAGTTTGAGTCAGGTTATTAGCATTCTATAGTCTTTATCACATTCTTTCAAGCAACCCCATCTAAACAATATACTAAAAAGCAATCATATCACAAGAAAGGAATAGAGAATTCAATGTTATTGCACCTGGTCAAAATTTGAGTAGAATGGTAGTACTTTTGGATAAGTCTGCAGTATTCCCCATGATTTCTCAACAAGGGCCCACCATCTGCAAAAACCAAAGCATGCAATAATTAGGCTCACCAAACAATTTTGTAATTTGCAGGGAAGAGTAGAAATTATTAAACCATTATTTCTAAGTAATTAATGTGTTTCATGAAAAAATTTGCATTCAAAATGATAAATTAATAGAAATATAAAATCATGGATAATAGACACGATATCAAAGACATTCTAAAGGTAGGAGCAAAATACTTTCGGAGCTCAAGATAATAAATTGTGAGAAGTTATTACTAAAGGGGGAAAAGAGCTTGAGATCAAGAATTCTATAAATGATAAATAATAAATCTGAGAACAGGGCAAAAATAATAGGAAACAATTATAACTTGAGACCAAAAGCTTGACTTCTGTATCGAGGTGTGTAGCTCTCATTTCCTGATTGCATCACATAGTATAACCTTTTCCTCACAGAATCATTTCCAAGCACAACAACATGAACCGTGAAGAGGCAATTAAATGGGTGATACGATTGACAATAAGAATAGAACTGGACTTCTAAGGTAATACACAATATTAAATGTACAACTGTACATGTTTAAAGATCAGATACAGACTTGCTAGTATTCAAAAAAATAACTTTGATCCCTTGCATGTGATAGAGAAATCAGTACGGAAATCTTGAGATATAAAATCTATAACATCAAATCATCATGCAAAAGGTACTATGATCATGCTTCACTGTAAAGATAATAACAAAAGAAATGCAAAGCACCAAGAGGTGCCTACTGGAAAATTGATACCCATTTGATTTTTCTTTTTCTGAGCTGATGCTGAAATGTAACAAAATGTTAAAAAAAATTCAAAGCTTAAAGATGCATCAGAAAGTTTACATGTGAGCAGCTATATCAGAAATAAAGCATTAAGACGCAAAAAAATAAAAAAGGTTACCTATTTTGAGCTGTCTGAAAATCAGGTGGTTGATTAGTCTCGTAGACCCATCCAGGAGCAAATATAGCTGCTGATACATCATCATTCTTTAGCACATCAAGTGCAACATTTGCCTGATGTGTGAATAATTAGTAATTAGGTAAAAGGTAATCTTTCGAATGCTTAAACTTAAAAAAAAATAAACTGAGCATGTGAATTAAAAACCTCATCCTCTACCCCCCCTCCCCCCAAGGCCCTTTGCCCCATCCCCCCCCCCCCCCCAACTCATAATTGGAATACAGGAAAGCACGTTACTTTAATAAGAACCACTATAAAATATAATATAAATTTTGTTCCGCAATGTAGAAGTGCTAAATTGTCTTTATTTTCAGAAGGGTATTCCACAACAGAACACATGTGGGTACAAGAAACACATGTGGGTACAAGATACTTACAGAATGAAACAATTAACCCATTCCAACAGGGTGCATTGTAAATACCATTAAACACAAAGCGTTTCCTCGATGAAGATAATAAGACGACTATCAATTTTTTCAAGAAAAAGGTGCACCAGATCAGTTCCTGAAGGTGAGTTTTTTTTAAGGTCCTGCTATGAATTAAGCTTCACCCGCTAACATTACTAACATAGGACTACTATCCAGAAAGGAGATGAAGATGGTATACAACCAAGGGAAACTGACAGACAACATGAGTAGCAAAAGGAACAAGAAGACAACATAAATATTTTGAAGAAAAAAACACATCACAATTCCTTGATTACAGAAATAAAATATGTAACTAGTCTATGATGTTTTTCTACTTATAAGATGCATATGCATTAAAAAATAAAAACGAAGAAGCAAAAGTAAAATTCTTTGGTGGAATGCCTTCCACATAGAATGAATCCATTAGAAATTACAAAAACTAACCCACAAATCGATTTACGGTTACTACAATAAATATATTTAGTGGATACTTTCATCACACATAAAAATTCACATGTATAATGAGATTCACTCGACACTTACATCCCATTGTCCACCGCCATAAGTGCCCCTTCCGAATACATCTATTCCCATGTAGACATCAAACTTTCTATCACCAGCTACAGCTGCTGAAAGCTTAGGGTAATCTTCCTGCACAATGCATATGAGAATTTTTAAGCAAGAAACAAAAATGATCGAGTTTCCTATGGGAGATCAAGGATAAGTTGATACCTTCCATGAATAGTTTACATATATTCCATCACAAATATCAAAAAAAGTTTTATTGTTTTCATTCAGTTGATTTTGCCATCTAAGATTTCCATTGATTGTGACACTATCGTACCTGCATAGTGCATATACAGAAATAATCAATCAAGCATAAATCTGAGATGCTTCACTATAGTGTATATTGTATAATTAAAGTGATTGAAAATGCAGTGGTCAAAATAAAATGCGCTTGAGAATGCGGAATTTCATTACTAACCATATCACCAAAGATCCAGGCATTGAGTTATGCATGGTCATGGTTAGATGGCTGACAAATTCTTTCAAATTAGGGATTTGCTGTATGTCCAATTCAGCCTCCACATTGATCTGTGAGTAACAGTTCCAATGTAAACTACAAAAGGTATTGTAAATTGTAATAGATGGGCCTCGAAAAATTTATAGTTGATAGAAGTGAGATCATATCTTTCAAAATTAATTCACTTCAACTATTGTTTTTTCCTAGAAAAGTATCAAGTATGATCTCAATTTACATTTATCAAAAGCATAAACGACACAGCATTCCCAACCTGTCCAGCTGATGTTTCAAAATGAAGTGCTGGAAGAACTAAAACTGCGCAAAAATGGAACAATGTAAAAAATCAAGCAGAGTTCATAAAAAAAATACCAGCCATCCATCAAAGCCCAATGCATCAGCAAGCTCCGTCAAGCGTTTAGCATACATTTGTGAAGACTCCTTAGTTGCAAGCAAAGTATTGCAAATAGCTCTTCCCTCATCCCATTCTGTGATGAATGTCCCCAATACCTTAGATTCAATGTGCACAAGCAAGAACATCAAATACATAAATCCTTTTAACTTTCAATGTACAGACCAACTACATATATCAACTTAAGCCAAAGTATAAAATGAACAAAATGGGTATATTTCCCCACTGAAGAGTCATGAGCCTTTAATTCTAGCTAAGCTAAAACCACACCGACTCTCAAGTATGTTACTTCTATCCTTTAAAATGTTCAATCTCAAATGAAAAAATTAGTAGTTATATTTATCACTCTTAAAAAAATAGTTATATTTATCACTATTAACCAATTAACATTTCAATAAACACTTCGTTAGAGAGAGAGAGTATACTATTAACCAACTAACATTTCAATCAACACTTCGTTAGAGAGAGAGAGAGGCAGAAGAAGAAAAAAGAAACGTGTAACTACTATTGACTGGTAGTTTCTACAGTAACAATGCAGCTACCACTACACTACTCAATGCCAAATGAAGATAAAAATATTTTTTAAAAAGTAAAGTAAAATAGTTCCAAGCACTATTTTATTAATTTCATATCTTTAAGTCACCAGTTAAACTCACCAATACATTTATACTAACTAAAGGTTCATTTTGGTTTCGTGAATTTAAAATACATGTGTTTGTAATTCAGATTAGTTTGAAATGAGATGCGTTTCAAAGGCTCTTTTGTAATGACTTTGAAATCATGAATTTATCGAACTCTCAAAACTTGTGAATTGCCAATACAGGAAAGAAAAGATACTTCAATTAGGTTTTACCGTTTGAACAAATTCATGAAATTGCAAAATCCTTAAATTTTGAATTGCATTCATGCAATCATGCCTTTTAAACTAAATTTGAAATACAAATATATGTATTTTAATGTCATGAATCCAAGTGCAATCTAAAATAAAATAACAAATTCCAATTAGAAAAACCAACATTTTCCAGTCTCTACCTTAAAGAATCACAACCAACAAAAAAGGCACTCAATACCAAAAAAACCAACTCGGAAAAAAATTAAAGAAAAAAGAAGAAGAAGAAGAAAAGTGACCTTAACCCCATGTCTATGAGCAGCATTAGTCCAACAAGGAGGTGGCAGCGTTACCAAACTATGCGAGAAATACACAAAAACATCGATCAAATACCAATGCCAAAACGCATAAGCACTGTCATTTTGACCTCCCTGGATCCACTTATCATCCCCATAACCCCCCTGCAAATCGTGGCACACCAAAATCCTACGCCTATCAGGCAAATGCTTGTTCCATTGATGAGGAACAGAGGATTTGTTAAACGGGTAGTGAAAAGAGTTGAAGTAAGATCGAGAACCGAGCTCATCAAGCGTTTTGATCGGGTAGGAGATGGGAATCGACGGCAGCGATGGGTCGAAGGGGGGAGGATCGGGTGCAGACGGTTGGAGCTCGTTGGATTGGGACATTGTGATGATAAAGGAGAGAAGAAATGATTTGATAATCTTTTGGTAAGGAGTGAAGGGATTTTGAACACTGTTTGGGATTTTGAGTTGACTGTGTGAAATCTTAAAAAATTGGAGGAGAGGGGGAAGGAAAGAAAAAAGTTAAATATCAATTTTGGACTCAAACATTTAGACTAAATAATGATTGAATCTTTAATATTTTAATTTGAAATCAAATCTTTAATTTGTTAAAATTAAAATAATTAAATTTTAAATCATTGTGAAAAAGCCTAAGTGGACACATGTAAGATATAAAAACTCTTAATACATTTTAATCTCATAGATCAGAATCCCAACAGAGGGGAAAAAAAACTACATCACTTGTCTTTATCCTTGCAACCTTAATCTACACGAGGAAAAACATGTACCAACTTGCTCTGACCATCCACGTCCGCGCCGCCCGATAGAAACGGTCCTGACTTCCATAGACGAAAGCCCGAACCAGCTGCCGTCAGATTTGGCCGTAAGCCCAACTTGTTAATGCCACATCAACTATTATTTGCAAATATGGGTGAACATTTTTACCCTTTTTTAATCTTCCTTCAGTTGTGATTGGTTGTTCTCAATCTGTTGAAGAAAATAAGTACTTCAATTATGCCTCAATGTCAAGAGTTCAATCACACTATTTTTTTTTTCAAGTATACTAGTTAAACGTATAAAAAAACTAAATAAGACATATGGCGGCTCTTGATTGAACCAGCAGCGTTTACGAATCCAGCTTCCAACTGTTTTAGTTGTCCATGCAAAATTAACCAGTAAAGGCTTCGAAATGTAAAAGATCGCAAGGGAGATAGGAAGTGCGGTGAAGAAAGCGGCGAGGGATATGAGTCAGACACAGGTGATGTAGTTTTTTTTTTAAAATTTTTCTTTATTGTAGTCAAATATTTTTTCTAACTAATTTTTAAGGAAAAAAATATAAGTTGGTGGCCCAAATTGACTTAAATGGGTTGGAATGAGTTCAGATTTGATGAATTCATGGGTTGGGTTGCCTTGAGATTTTTTTAACTCGGTATAATTGAGTTGTGTTGATTTTTTATGTCAATTTGACTCATGTTCACCCTAATCCCAGGTATAGAGAGACGTCATATGAAGAACAAAGAGAACTCATCTAGTTCTCTCATCTTCTCAAATATCATTTCACTTCCTAAAATCTTTCTTCTTTCACCTCATAAGAGTGTTCACTTATTCGAGCGTCGAAGGGTCCCCTGAAGTACAAATTTTTTTAAAGGCTTCTTTTGCAAGTCATTGCCCATAGCTAGCATGAGAAAGACCTTCAGTCCAACACCCCTCTAACCAGGGTGAACCTTTGGCAAACCCTGCTGAAGGCCATCGAAGACGGGACGTCTTTGTCCACTTTTTTGGCATCAACACGTATGTTTAGTACTCTATATCTCTTTTCGAAAACATAATTGCTTTTTAAAATAAAAAAATAGTTATCTAACATCTTAAATACATTTGGTTAATATCTTCACAAACAAGTTTTTGAAAACTGTTTTAAAAAACATAATTTGTTTATGGAAACATATGTTCTCTTTTTTTCTTGTTTTTTACAATTGGTTTTACACTATGGGAAACACACTGTTGATATCCGTCTTTTCACACCACGTGTCAAACATTTATTAGGTGATAGATTCTCAAAAATCACACAAACACTTAGCCAAAACAAACATATTAGCTATCAAAGCTTGGGCTACCATGTCAAATAAAAGCCCATTAAAAGCCAAAAACATGATAAAGCCCATTGAAGTAAAACTAGTATGATTAGTCTATGGAAGCCCATTACATGATAAAACCCATTGAGGTAAAACTAACATGATAATTTCATGAAGGTCCATTATATGATAAAGCCTATTGAGACAAAACTAACATGATAAGCCCAAGAGGGTAACATTGCATGATGAAGCCTGAATAGGCTAACACACATGACATGGCCCAATATTACATGAAAAGCCTAAGAGGCTCAATAACACATGAAAAGCCTAAGAGGCTCAATAACACATGAAAAGCCCAAAGGCTAACAAGGTATGAAAAGCCCAAGAAGCCCATTGGAGCACAAAAAGCCCAAGGAAGCATGAAGACTTTCAAAAAGACATGAACAAAGGAGAATCAATGCTTACCAATGGGTTACAATTAAAAGGAAGATAAATCATCCAAAAAATCCTAAGGTATGAGCTATTTAATACATAATTTCACTATTTTTTCTATCTATTGTAGACATACAATTTCATTCCAATTATTAGAAATTCCACTTGTGAAGCCCGATGATGAGAATTTGGTTTAAAAATGCTCGATTTAGAAAAACGAGGACCAATACTTTGTTCTTGAAGAAGAACCAATTACAAGCTCAATTTCAAGCCCAAAAGGCCCAATTGGACCCAAAACCAAACCGAATTAATTTTAAAACCCGAACCAAACACATGTCTAGATTCATAGGGCTAATCGACCTATGCTTTGGACCGATCAATTCAGTAAATGAACCGATAAGCCCATTGGCTGAGCCGATCAGCTTGCAGCTGTTATAAGGACAACAGGTTAATTCTTGATTTTTTTTTTTGTGATCTTGCTTTTAATTTCAGACAAGAATGTTACATAATTAATCATGTAATGTCTCCAATAGCTCATTTACACATCCTTAATACCATTTACACCATTGCTTCCTAATTAATCCTATAAATACCCCCATCTTCCAAAAAAGACACGCCTTCTTCATTTTCTACCTTAATTAAACTATAATGAAATTGTTATGCAAAATCATACACTTGAGTATCTTTTTGGGTTAATTTATGTACTAGGTTGGGCTTAAAACCACTATTTCACCCTTACATTAAACACTAGCCAAATTCCGTTTAATTTTCAATTCATATTTGGTTCTCAACTTCAAGAACAAATTTGAGGTTCATATTTGTTCATCTTCCAAGGAACATAGGACTTTTTTAGGGCAACTACGTACACTCATACGTTGTATCTTAAACCTTATAAAAAGGTTGGTAATTCTCACTATTTTGTTGTTGACTCAACCATAGTTATGTTTGCTATGCCATTAAAGTAAAAATGTTCACTATGATGTTTTGTATGTTTTAATTGTGCTCTAAACATGAATACCGTGTAGTTTGAATCTATGTTTTTGTAAAACGAAACAACAGCCTTTCAAGTAGTATTACCTTGTTAGTCAAGACATAATTTGTTGTTGATTTATTTTTAATATTCTCCAATTCTTTGATTTATTAATTGTTGTTTGAAAAAGAAAATAAGAGAGTTAAGGTCATTGTTCTTAGGAGGACAAGGTTATCCAACAAATGAGTGTTGGGTCAGTAATCTCCCAGATACATATGATTCTTTCTTATTTGTGGTGATTTGTTAAATTATGATTTTGAGTGATATGAATTGTAATTGTATGTGTTGAATGCTAGTGTGTGGTAAATCTAATTTTACTTAAAGCTTAAACATTTGTCCTGAACACATAAAGGGATACTTAATGGCCTAGGTGGAAGAGGGAGCTTTAATTCCTCATTCTTTCACACCTAAATTTCCTTACCTACTTATATCACGCTTTTAGACCAATGAAAAGGGATTTGACTCCATTCAAGTTCAAATGAATACTCCTCACCCTTCATCCTTACTTTGTGTTTGGATGACAAAAAAGTCCAAAATGTAGGAAGTACACCCCGACCTAGAAGTACTATCCTTGAGGGAGTCTCCTTATTAACTGACAAAAGGTGATGTAGGGTGCGGTACCCATATCTATCTGTTTAATTAATTATTAATTGTGCACATAGACCCCAAGCCACATCATCAATCTCGTGGATGAAATGTGGGGTATTGATATGGAAGGTATAGAGATTTGATCCCCCATAAAGATCCAATGAAAAAAGAAAGGGCAAAAAAATCATTTTTTGTTTTTAACAGTTTGGGCGATGTAAACTAAACTACCTTTTGGTTCTCCCCAAAAATAGCCTTCATTTTTTGAACCTATTTTTAAAGAATTAAAAATATAGAAAATGGAAAACTAAGTGTTTTATGGTTTTAAAAGAAAGAGCAATTTTTTTTCTAAAAGTCTAAAAAGAAACAAAAAAAAGGGTCATTAAAAGCCTTATATTTCTAAAAGGAATAAAAAAAAACTTTCTAAAATAAATCCAATTCTATTATTTGGATTCAGAGAAATATATGAATCGAGTGAAACTAAAAAAGATTCAATAATTAGTAATAAGATGATTCCTGAATCATCTGTTCAAATTCGATCTATGTGGACAAATTATTCACTGACGGAAAACAAAATGAAAAATCTATTCATATAACAACCACAATCAAAAATCAAATAGAACAAATTACAAAAAGAAGACAAATGGAGTTATGAATCAAGAAATAAATCTTAGTTCTAACTACCTATGCAAGGAGGAGTGTGAGTCCGTGCATCATTTATTGATAACTTGTTATTAGACGAGACAATTATGGAATATGGCTATTTGGATTATGGTTTTTATTGGGTGAATATCGGTTTTGTTGTGGGGGAGGTGTGGGCTTGGAATGATATTCGAGCTTCTAGATAAAAGAATAAGATTCTTACCTTAATTCCTCTATCCATCTAGTGGTTAAATTGGAAGGAAAAAAATAGAAAGGCTTCTGATGGAGTGGAAATGTTGATTGAATCCCTAAAAAAAGGTGGTTTAATATCCTTTTTTTTTTGTTAAAGGGTAAGACTTTTGTAAAAGAGATACATCTTTTAGATTTCATATCTATTAAATAGCTTTACTTGTACATGGAAGTAGTGGCGAATCCATAAATTTTTCTTAGTAAGGGTGACATATATACACATTGTAAATTTTATATATATATATATATATATATATATATATATATATATATATATATATATATATTGAAAAATGCTAACTTGTCCCTTTTAAGGCACAAGTTAGCATTGTACTTTATTTTTTTTAACACAGTGTCACTGATTCCTCCATTTCAGTCTACCAAATTACCAAATTAAGGATTTTTTTAGCTTTTTTTTTTTAATCTTTTCTTCTTTAAAAAATAGTTACCGAGAATCAACCCCACACATTGCCAATGGTGTGTAGGGCGCGTGCGATTGATTGTGACAGAATCAAACCACTGTGGTTTGACAGTTCGATATATCTGATCATTTTCGACTCGGTAGTAGTAGTTGTGGTTTTCAGTAATACGAACAGAAAAAATGCAGATCTAAGCCATTTCCCTTCTCACACGGGTGGTACGTGAAGGTGATTAAGCAATGATTGAACCATTTTCCCCTATTCGATTGTGTATTCGATTATTTATAATACTCATCGCAAAAGGCTAGATAATTTGCACATAATTTTTTTGGAGAAAAATTCTATTTTTTCGGAGAAAAATTCTATTTTTTCTAACAAAATAAAAGGTTTTATACGTGAGACAATTTGTGGGCAATTACATTAAGGTTAAATAATTTACACATAAACCCAAAACTTTTGAAACATGTGAAAAAATTATATTAAATTTAGATAATTTTTTAATATTTGCGAGGAAAAATTATTTATATTAATGAGAATAATTTTAAAATAAATATAATATTAATATTTTTTCAAACATTAAATTGAGCGGATGATCACACCACCCATAGTGGATTCGCCGTTGCATGGAAGACACTCCCTAAGTATCCTCTTGACATTTATATAATACTTATATATATATAAAGAGAGATTAGAGATTTGTTATGGATTTGAACTATGTGCTTCACTGATATGTGATGTTCTCAATTTGATAAATCATTTTGCATTATACGATAATTGTTAGTATTTCATTTAAGAGTGGTGATACAACGAAACCAGATAACTAGGAATATTTATTAGTTATCATGTAGAAATTGAATAATAATTTTGATATTTAATTTTTAAAAAAATTATTATTCAATTTCTTTATAATTATCAATGGATTTTCTCGAGGGATTGAGACTTTTCCTTTAAACTATAACAACATCGTCAAACCAGTAAGATTTTCCTTAATTTCACATGATTACATTTAGAGGTGGCAAAATCTGAACCGACCCGATTAACTCGAAACTCGAACTTAACTCGACCCGAACCCGAGACACCTGAAACTCGAAATGACTCGTGCTCAAAACGACTTGAAACTTGAAATGACCCGAACTCGAATGACCCGAAACCCGAAATGACCCGAACACGAACAACTCAAAACCCGAGAGAACCTGAACCCGACTTTACATGAAACCCGAAACAACATGACTCAAAACCCGAATTAACTTGATTTTTTTTAATTAAACGGATGGTGGTAAAGTGAAAATTATTATCTCATTGTCTCATATATACTTATAATTATAAATAAAATGGAGGCAAAATGAGTATTGAGTTTGAAATTTACTCTTAAGAAACATGATACTAATATACTATAACTCTATAAGTTGTTCTTTTTATTTTATAGTTTTACTGTTTGACTACCAATTTCTATACTTTGAAATACGCTACACAAACAATAGTACAATTAAATTCAGTTACACTATCTTTGGGAATTCAAAGGAAAAGAAAGAAATTAGAAGGGTCGATACTTGATAACTTACAATGATACAATGGGATAAACACCAAAATGGAAAGAAAAAAAATGAGCTTCCCCTATTAGTTGTCCAATGAGGTGTTTGAGTTCATTCTACTTTGGAATTTATATCTATTTATGGCCAAATATCCCTTGTATGATTGTATCACTGCAATTTAAGAAATGAAATTTGGATGTTCAAGAAGGCATTTCAAGACCTTGTAAAGAGGGAGAATAATGGACAATATACATACCTTAACTTTGGATGGTTCTATGTAGACAATAAAAATAAACTATTGACAAAATTTAAAGAATAAAATATTAATGATAAATCTGTAGGTACTATAACTAAGTTAAAATTACAAAAGTTCTTTCTCCCTATTCAACCCTGCATTCGAGGAAAACATTCAAAACAATTGATAATAAATTGGTAATGTTTCCCCTTGTATGAGGACATAGTGATATCTCTCCATCAACGACCCAAAAGACATCTGATAAACATTTAACCACGTTACAAGATACTAATTGTTTTCTATCCAAAACAAACTTCTTATTCCTTGATAACATTAGAAGCTTCTGATCCTTCGTTAATAGAAACCTTTGAAAAATCCACAGTTAAACTTTAGACATTGCCATATTCTACATTAAGCAATTGAAGATTTTAAAGAATAAATGAATTAGAAAGCCAATCATGTATGAAAATAAACTTAATAGCCCATTCGACAATTAACTGACATAATGGTTATTTTGAAAATATCATAAAATCTAGGAAAAAAATTATATATTCATCTTACCCTTATATCCATATAACCAATTGTGAGTTGTTACTAAGGCTTATGCGTTTTCAGGTAGAAAAGAGCTTCTCCATTTGTTTAAAATTATATTCCCTATGCTAAATGTTAATTCGGAAGCAATTGTGGTGATAGGAACACTCAATATATCTATTTCCATAAGCGAAAGATCTTTGATTCAAAATTGGTTCTCTTTTCAGTAATGTAAAATATCAAAGTTTGGGAAACGTCGATCTATTCGAGCTTCATCCAATACACATCTAAATTTGAGAGTATTAGACTTGAGTCCAAAGGGTCCATTTCATCAAGTCCTTGCATCATAACAAGAATACAAATATTATTTGCAATTTGCATCAATGCATGTATGCAAACATATATCACATTGCTAAGCTAAAAACAAATCAAAATTAAAGCATTATATATATATTAAACTCACCAACAGGTCACGAGAACAACTCATACCAATTTCACATTACTCATGAACACCTCCACCACCATGTGCAAATGAGTAAGGAGTAGTCCTATTCTTTGCATACTCCTTGAAAAGCTTGTAGAGTCCGTCACATACTTCCTTTAACTTACCTTCTACAATTGTCTAATCCAAATACAATTTTTGAAAACAAAATTCCACACACTGTAACTTATAACAAAGATCAAGTATTGCCGCAAAAGAAAGCAACATATTGTATGTGCTCCAATACTTATCAAACTTCTTCTTCATATCTTCCGCATACGCCTTATAGAGATATCTAGGCTTTTTATCTCTTCAAGTAGACGCAACTCAATACTATAAACATTAGAGAAGTACAATTTGGCTGTAGGGTAATCGGTACCAGAGAAAAGATTGGCAATTTTATATAAAAAAAAATCAAAATATGCATGATCCTTTCAACCTTATACCACTCATCATTTGTCGGACAACACTTATAATTGGTATCCACCAATGCCAAACTAGTAAAAGCACGACGATAAGATAGGGCCCTTTGAAGCATCAAATAATTGGAATTCCACCTAGTAGATACATCCAACCACAATGATTTAGAACAATTCAATCCAACCTGTTGCATGCATTCATGAAACTTTATCTTCCTTGACTTTGACCCATCAACATATTTAACATTCTCTTTAACTTTGCATACACATTCATAAATCACTTTCAAACCCTATTTTACAATAAGATTTAGCATATGAGCTGAACAATGTACATGAAAAAAACTCACCACCACATAACAAAGCACCTTGCAAGTTAAGTTCCCCACGTTAAATATCTTGCATAGAATCATTATTAGTTGCATTATCCAATGTGAGTGTGAAAATCTTCTTTTCAATGCCCCAATATGTGAGTAAATCATAAATTTTCTCATACAAAAGAGTTCTAGTGTGTGGAGGAGGGACATGACAAAAATTCAAAACTTTACTCTTTAACTTCCAATTGTTATCTATATAATGTGCAATGAGACAAAGATACCCTTGTGTTGTGCATGAAGTCCACAAATCACATATCAAAACATATTCTACTAGGAACTGCCACTAAAGTTTGTTTGAGATTCATTTTTAGTATTCTATGCATTTTCAAACAATCCAACTTAGTAGTGTTACTAGATATGGTTTTAACACTGCTATTTAAATAAACATGAATATCTCTATTCCTTTGATGCTCAACCCATGTGAATGTATAACCATGCTTGATAATAGCTTTAGTATTCTATGCATTTTCAAACAATCCAACTTAGTAGTGTTACTAGATATGGTTTTAACACTGCTATTTAAATAAACATGAATATCTCTATTCCTTTGATGCTCAACCCATGTGAATGTATAACCATACTTGATAATAGCTTTAGCTACTAAGTCACGATAAATTTCCTAATCAATTTTATTAGCACTTGATCCTCCAGTAGATTGACTTTTACAAGCAGAACAACGCTCTATATGTCTTTTAAAATTCGATGTTCCCTGACTAGACTCGGCAATAAACATCTTCTGGCAATGCTTGCATCACTCTCTCATTTACCATTTGGAAATTGATCTCTATCAATAATTTCAAAGTCCTTCCAAACTTCAGAAATTGTCTTACGCGGCTTCAAGACAGGTTTATTATTTCATACCCATGCTCAGCCCATTAAAAAATAAGTGAACCCGTAAGTCTTTATTAATTTTTTTAATAAGTGGGTCTCTACTAAAATTGACCGACCAATTTTTTATCCTATTATATTTTTATCATAAACGAAAATTAATTAATAACAAAAACCTCTTACTACAAAACTTCAATCAGCAACCTTAATTTTTTTAAGCCAGTTAGTAATTCCTTTGACCATTTCATGCTCAAGATTATTAATGATGCAATTAATTTAATGGACTTGAAAAAGATAAAGAAATTGGCCTCTAAAGGTATTTAGAATATCATAAAGAAGATATAATATGAAAACAAGGAGACAAATGCAGCCTCCAAAGAATTTCCATTCGATCATGTTTCCCAATTGCTTTTTTCAATTAATCCCACCAAAGCTAACCACTTATGTGCCCATCAAAATTGGACCTAGTATTAAGTTCTAAGTCACCGTAATAAATGCTAAGCTAGGATAAACTCACATGGTCGACCAACAAAAGTAAATGACATAATTAAAAGCAACAAATGCAAATCACACTCAAAATCCAAGACAACCAAGCTATCAACATCTAGCTATGAAACCTGAATATTCCCACAAAAATAAAAACTAAAAAGAAGAGAGATTTAGAGCAAGGAGAAGAGGTGAAGCATAACATTGGAAAAAAAAGCCTATATAATGTACTAGAACTTAGCTCTAGTGAGTGAGTTGTGTGGCCTGTCACCTGTGCGGCTGTGTCTGTGAGAGATATATGAATTCAGAGTGTGAGAGGAGGGAGTTAGGTGCTTAGGTTTAACCATTTAGGACTTGGTCCTTGGGATTGGGGGCTGAGTTTAGGCTTAAATATAATTATTTAGACCTAACAAGAAATTCCTAAACCTTAAACCCTATACCTTAATCTTTTATTTTACTTGAAAATAATTAATGAAATAATTTATATAAACATATTGATTATTTTTATATTTACTCCATATAAGTTTATAGTAATTAGTTTTAATTTTTTATTTTACATTACAATATCCGTGTACCATGCACGCACGCGTTTAGTTATTAAATTTATTTATTTTAGAAACATAATATTAAAATTTGAAATATTTTAAAAGATAATTTCAATAGTATACATAAATAATTTAATTTTAAAAGTTGAAAGTGTTTTTTTTTTGTTATAGATTATGATAAAATATGCACGATCACGTAAATTTAGTATTTTGAAAATATAATTTAGTTAATATAGATATTATATATTAATTGTGTTTCTAGACAATACACGTGGTTATTTTAAAAAATATATATTTGGTTACAAAAATTCAAAGCTAATATCTTATTATAAAAATGTTAGAGTCATCATTTAGTTAAGTTAATTTATATCAAGATATTATTGTGATTTTAATCTTTAATCTCATATTCAAGGACTTGGCCTTTGGGATTGGGGATTGTGTTTGGGCTTCGATATAATTATTTAGGCACAATAAAAAAAATGGAATGGGCTTTGATATATCCTACGTCTTAAACCCTGAATTCTAAACCCTAATATGTAAACCCTATGTCTTAAACCATAAACCCTAAAAGGCTAAGCCTTAATCCTCTATTTTACTTGAAAAAAATTAATCACATAATTTATATAAACATATTGATTATATTTATATTTACTCCATATAAGTTTATAGTAACTAGTTTCAATTTTTTACTTTACATTACACTATCCATCTATGCTAATATCATATTAGAAAAATGTGAGAGTCATCATTTAAATTAGTTAATTTTATATCAATATATTTTTGTGATTTTAATCTTTAATCTCACATTCAAAATTTTAAAAATCTCAAATTTGGATTTTTTTATAACTTTTTTTTGTTCACACTATTTGAGTTATAAGTAAATATTCATTTATGTATGTATGTAGTTGAATTTTTTTTATTGGCTTATCATATAATTTTTAAAATCTTTTGCTCTTTATATGCATTGATATTTCTATACCTTAGTTTTATATTCACATGGTTAATTTAATTTGACATATGTAATATTATATGTGTTCTTAAGTTGTTAATAAGATCGTTTCAATTGAATATATATTCTCTCATAATTTTGTTTGTTATACAATTTTTTTTTTAAAAATTAAGATTAACTTGATTAGATTCTTTATATTGGGGCTTTATCATTTTGGGTCTTTATAAGGATTATGAATTTATGATGTGGGTTTTATACCTTTATATCCCAAATATTTAATTATTTATAAAACAAAAACTACATAGTTTTGATGGATTTAAAAAATAAGACACATTTTAAAATAATAAGCCTCATCAAAAATAATTTTTTGAAATGGTTATATCAATAGATTTAAGCTAGTTTACAATTTAACTATCAAGTTGATTAGATTATTTTATGTTTAAATTTTATTTTAAAAAATTGTATTTAGTTTTAATTTATTAGGTTTTATTATTTTAAGCTTTGTAAAGTTTATGGATTGAACTTTATATATCAATTAATTATAAAAGCAATAGTACTTTACTACTTTTATTGGACTTTATTATTTTAGGTTTTTAGCATTTAAAGAGTTTATGGATTGAGTTTTATATCTTAATTAATTATCAGATCAAAATCACGTAATTTCATATTTAAAATAAAAAAACTGGGACTCATGGCATCATCTAAACACTTTAAAAAAAAAGTTATTTCAAATAGTTATATTTATAGATATAGATTTTACATGTGTTTTATACGATAAAAATAAAAATAAATATAATATAGGCACTCTCAAGAGTAAGATACTCATTTCATAATTTTTTTTACAAAATTACTTTTTTGCCCTTTAAATCTCGTGTCCTGCATTTGCTCTACAAATTGGTTACCTTATCATGACTTAATCTTAGAGATTAATATATTATGTTATTAACAAAGAGAAAAATACTAAGGACATTGTTTCTCATTTTCTTTACATTTATTATTGTTATCATGAGCTTAATTGGTGATTACATTAAAATTTAAAAAAGATAAAAATAAACTAACTTAACGGGTCAACCTGAATTCAGATGAATGCTAAAATGACATAATAAAAAATTGGAGGAAAAACAATTGTTGTAACCCGATGGATCAACCTAAACCTGAGATGACCTGAACCTAAATGACCTGAGGCCTGAATGACCCGAGACCTGAAGCGACCCAAGCTTGAAATGACCCAAACTCGACTCAACCCGTAACCCGAATGACCTTAGCCCTAAACAACCTGAGCCTTAAAACGCAAACCAGACCCAACCCACCGATTGCCACCTCTAATTACATTCATTAGTAAATTCTTCAACCATTTGGCTTAGTTTATTTTCAACTTATAAGTATACCTTGAATGAGCAACAAACCGTTTTAATCAAGCAAAATTTCTAGAGTAGAAGATTTATCTCATGGGGTGTTCAAGGAAATTTCACAGAACTGTGGAGGGTTTAATAATAAAATTAAGATAGAATAATGGTGATTGCAGCAATTAAACCAAAGTTTAAATTCCTCGGAAAATAGTGATTTGTTAAACTGTTCGTTTCCCTTCGTAGAGACGCGAGAGAGTATTGCCTCATTTTCCCATCTTGGACCTTTGTTCAAATCTCTCTGCAACAATATGAGTTGGTAAATATCAGAAAACTGAAATTAATAAGGAAAAATTATAGTTGGTTGATTTTTTATACGAAAAGAAAATGGCAAGTGGAGGCGATTTACTACTGAAATGGCTATTCATCGTTCTCTTGACGATTCTGCACCGAGTTAACTCGGGTCCTCTGCCGTATGCGAACTCAGTTTCACTTACCGCGATGAGCTCTTTAACTTTAGCTTGGCCTCTCCAATCCCTAAATTCCCTCACGGCGTACTCAGCGAAGATGGGGTACTGTCTCTCTCTCTCTCTCTCTCTCACATACACACACAGATATATAGATATATCAATTTTGTTGTTTGTTAATGTTCTGGGTATCTATCATTCGTCTTGAATTGTGAATTGCTGCTAACAAATTGAATCTTTCTTAGAATTTTGTCGACATTAATGCATTTTTTTTTCCTCTTTTGTTAGTGTTGAAAAATTCTTATTATTTTTTATAGGACTTATATGTTTGATTGATAATGGGTTTCTATGCTAAGTACTTGTGACGTTTATTCCATTAAACACAGCTTGCTAAACACTAATCAAGTAGTAGAAAATTTGGTGGAACGAGTTTGATATCACTGAGATAATTGTTGTTAAAGTATGCTATTGACCTCCATTCAAAATTATTTGTTCCAATGGATGGCAAGAGTCAGTTAAACTTAAGTTCTTTGAATGATAGTAGTAGTATTGGACTAAACGCCTGGAATTATTGATTTTATTGAAATGAAAAGCTACCTTAGATTAAGCACTTACAAAAAGAGGATACATCCATTTGGATAATATCTTGTTTTGAATTTTGTGTTTTTTTTTGGGGATTTGAATTCAGAATGGTTGATGCTTTCGTACCATCATATGTCAATTTTGGGTTCTAATTAAGTCGAATCCCTTTTGGTGATGAAACTACCTCAGGTTTTATAAGACACAAGTGAATGAGACAGTGCTCTGGTTTCAGGTTGGCTCCATCAGGTTACACTTTGTTTCTCTGTTTTCAATTAGATTTTTTTTTCTCTTCAATTTTTAGCTGTTTTCTATCTACGGAGTTGTCTAGATTACCATTTTCTGTTTCTAACTACTAACTGGTCATGCAAATGCAAGCAATTATATGTTGTGTATGAACAACTGACTTGCGAACAATGAGCTAACTAGATGCATGGTTCCTCAGGACAAGTTTAATGTGCTGTAGCATAATCTAATTGGATGTGTTGACCAATCTGGGTTCAACTCCCAGCAGCGGAACAGATCTTATAAAAAAATGAGCTAGCTAGATGCATGGATCCCGCAATGGGATTTATTAGATGGATGTTGAATTTATACTTGATTTCTTTTAGAGTAAAGTTCAAAAATAATGGTTGGGACCCTTTTTTGTGATCTGCAATTGGGTGTTAAATATTTGTGATGGCCTTTTAGTAGCACTTGTACAGTGGAGAGTGCTTACTTCAACTTGATTTGTTATTGACTTTCAATTCTATGACTGTTCGGAGCAGCTTTGCGATGGGATGATTTTCAATCATGATCCACCCAAATGTGTTGGCTGCATGGTAAATGCTCGTGGAGTTTTATTGAAAGATATATTTTACTTTGATGCATACTGATAAGCATTAATAAAATAATAACTAATAAGTATATCATTCATTGTCAATATAATATCTTACTTCTCTATTTGACTCCCTCTTGATATCATAGGATTGTGGGGGTTCATCACGCTGTGGGATGGCATGTAGTGCACTTGTGGCAAACAAATTTGGAGGTAAATAATTTTGGAAATGTAGCTTTATCGTATACTATGTATATCTGAGGCATGTTGATGAAATCTAAAAAATGTTATGTCGTATTCATTTATGGGAGTCAATGACTCGATCAAGTAGAGATTATATTAATAATAATATATTTTTTTAGGAATTGAGTTTCCTGAATAAAGTTGATGTGTTATGTACTAATACTGTGTAAACAAATATAGAATTGAGTGTCTCCACCATCCTGGTGATGTGCGTGGACACATCGAATGTGGAACGTGTGCGCACTAAGTGAGCCACTCAAGGAAACTTGGTGTGCGGATTCTAGGTCATCTAAATGGGTGACTAGAGTCTCCATGAAGCGGGAAGCTTAATAGACAATATTGGTGGTGCGGAAAAGACCAATATTGCGCTTTGTTCTTTGGCAGAGGGTTCGACCCTAAATTCGCTATCAGCGTCGTTATTGGCTTGTCATTTGGTGTTAAATGGGCAAGCAAGTGTGCGTCCTTTATGAGGTATTGGGGCACTTTGATGGGCTGTTAGCTTTGATTATGCTAGTGTACTAGCATGATGGTCAGAAGCACAATGAGGGAGACATTGTGCATCGTTAAGCATGTTATGTTGCGTATTATGAGTCTTCGGATGATTTGAGTTCCGTGGTAGAGCTCTTGTGGTTATTGGGCCACGTTCTTATAAGCTACATGATGTTCAACAACATCGTGTTGGAATTGAGTCTTGGTATACGGCCTTGGATAAGGGTTGAATACATAGTGTTTGCTCGGCATATGGTGTGCTTGATTAAAGAGGGCTTCCATATCAGTCGAGTATGAGGTAGTTAGTGTGCGTGCTTGGTAGTGAACAAGAATTGAGTTAAGCCGTTGTCGCATGAGAGTGCACGAATGATCTTATTAGATGAGAGTCGAGATTCACAAAAGAATTATATGTTCTTTGTGGTCTCGCTGAGTTGTTCTTAGCGCGTTCTTGGGGCGAAACACGATTTGAAAATAGGCTAACCTTGACTTAGAGAAGTCTTGGTGCTGCGTGATCCTCTAGATTTGGGGAAAATCTCTAGGACCGTGACAGTTGGTACTATCTTCTTTTAGTTTTAATGGAAATGTAACCCAATGAAGGGTTTTTGTTTCCTATTTTGAAGCATTCAGTACAATATGCTAGAGTAGGAGTCTTCATCTAAAAGGATCTGTGTGGTATTTGCAGGTTATGATGTATGCACTACTATAGGGCATGTCTCAACCACGAATATTAACGTCATTGGTAAGATCAATATTTCCTTCTATTTTTGGGGGTACTCATCCAGACTAGAAAAGAATAATACTTAATTTTATTCTTGATGTGATTGTCTTATTAGCACTGTAAGGTGTGTAGTTCACCACTGTAGCTTGGTAAATGTTACTGGACTTGTATGCTCATTTGTGGCTTTTTTCCTTCTTGTTGCTGTGGTTTAAGATGTGCCAATTTATTAATGGTTTCTCTGCTCATGAACATGACAGATAAACAGAATCCCCACAAGGGTGTCATTGTTAAGATGTCAAGTAGTGGTGCAACGCATAATTGTTCATTCTCTGTATCTGTCATTTGTGATGCAAACGGAGTTCAAGTGAGAACTTGTTGCTTAGAATTATATATCAAATTTGATATATTTCGATTTCCCTAGAATTGGTTATACCTAGTTTATGATGTATAACTCTCTCATTAATTTGTTTTAAAGGAGCCGCTTTTGCTGGAGAAATTGGGGAGCTGTGATTATGTGAGTATCCAGAAAACTCGTCTATTCTCCTATGCTTAATTTTTTCCCAGTGAGTTACTTCCGTTGCGTGACTATAATTTTTTTTTGCAAAAATAACATGATCACATGTCTTTAGATACAGATGCCTACACATTATGTAGCCTTTAACCAATTTTCTAGCAATTCCCTGTATGCGTATCATTTCAGTACCATTTGTTAGTATATCTAAAAAAAGCATGGGGCTTTTGTCCGTAACCTGTAGGCTGTGTTCTGGTCTTTTGAATTCCTGTCATCTGTTTTTATATGCTCATTGTTTCAGTTTCTTTTTTTAAACAAATTTTCTTTTGAGACATGACACGCAGTTTGTTCTATTTGTTTTATATTCCCACTTCAATAGTTATATAACAAAGGCTTGTTTCTATCAGAAAAGCTAACTAAATAAGCTTTCATGTATTCATGGTTCTCTAGCTGGGATATTTTGTAGATTCAAATTAAAAGTTTCTTCCATATTGCGACTTTGAAATTGCTTCCCGGTTCTCTTAGATGGAGTAGAAGTGGTCATTTTCTCTTGTGGTTCACTCTACCATCACTTGAGAGAGGGAAGTTTTAGAGAAATTTCTTTTCTTTGATGGGGTCTGATGAAGTTTGAAGCTCTCTCTGAACATGTGCTTAGAATTTTTGTGAGTTGATCACTTTCCTTGTTTCAGAAATTATTCTAGCAGAGTAGTGCATTTTTCGTAGTTCATTCGGTACTTCCTCATTTATTTCTGTTGCATCTTGAAGAATTTCTTCAGGAAATGGGTTTGGACAAGCATGATTCAAGGGACCACTTTGCCAGAGGTTAAATAGGTTAGGTGGAGTGTTGACAGATTTGGGGTTTCTGCTGGGGTGGGGCCATGGGGATGGGAATGATCTGTCTGTCCCTGCCAGTATGTGATCATTAGGGAAGGAGTTCCCAGCACGGTAGAACTAGGAGTGTCTGCTCACAGCTGCACCACTACCATTATTAGGAGTGAAGAAAAGGATAGGAGCACTCAGAGAGAAAGAAACCTAGGTTTTGATGAATTGAGTGAACATAACTCGTTGGTTTCAAAATTTCATCCTGAAAAGTTCTTTGGAATGCCCAACATAATATCTATTGACTGGTCAATTTCTTTCATGACATCTGAATGTGCAGATTAGTAGTTGATACATGCATGAATAGTTGTTTCAGTTTTTTTTAATCTTATTTCTCTGATAGGCTACAGTTCTGCGACATCCTTCTGGTTGTGCCACAATTATATCTGTCAATGGGAACGGATGGGGCTGGTTTGTTACCTTCATAACCACGTGAGGGATTTGAACTTTTTTTTACTGTCTTGTTTAGTTTTTGTCAAATAACAGCAATCTGGCTAGCTATATGGTTTGGATGAGTCACTATGATTGACTGGTTGCTCTGGTCTTCAGTATCTTATGCCTCTTTGGAGCTTATCTGCTGGCTGGTACAGTTTATCGGTTTTTTGCCCTTGGAGTTCGTGGTATAGATGTATGTTTTCTATTTTACTCTGTATGCTTAGTTGAGAATAATGTGCTGCTCTTTCCATGGATCACAAATGATTGCTATATCCCGCTTGTTTGAAAGGAAATGCTACATATTCATATATTTGGTGGATATTTTTTTGATAAGCAAAAATGCATTAAAAAGCACAAGGAGGTTGCAACTCTGAACCAAAGGCTATTTACAATAAAAATACTCCACAAAATCTAAAAGATATATCTCGTTTACAAAAAAATTCACTCTAAACCAAAAAATAAGAGTATTGAACTATCTATCTATAATTACATTTATAGGCCTCTCTACACCATCAAAAGCTCTACAATTTCTCTCACTCCACACGATCCAAAAATAGAGAGGAGGATCGACGAGTAAGCCTTTTTTAACTCTTTAGATGCCCTCAATTCATTTCAAGCCCACACTTCCTGTTTCACGTGGCCGACAATCACCCAAGAATCCCCAAAACCCTATAAGTCCTCTCCCATAACCTTGTAGCCAAGGAACACTCCAACAAAATATGTGACACGGACTCGACACAACCATTGCAAATGTAACACCTATTAACAAGCATTTTTTCCCTTTTGGTAAATTGTCAATACTAAGAATCTTCCCCTAAGTGGCTTCCCACACAAAAAAAGACTTTATTTCTTAGGGATGCGAGGGAACCAAATTGCTTTCGAAAGAAAGTGAAAAGAACCTTCCATTTGAGCCTCATCGAGAAGAATCTTCTAAAAAGATTTCACCTCAAAACCTTTGTCCGAGCTAAACCTCCACCTAGCTAAATCCTATCTAGTCATATCTAGTCTAGCACGATACAAGGACTCCAAGAAACTTTCAACCAACTCAATCTCCCAATCATGGACATTGCGAATGAAAGGTACATCCCAAGAGATCACATCATTATTCACATTGATGCAAGAACCAATAAGAGCTTTCTTATCTCTCACAATATCAAAGATGTCCAGAAATTAGTCTTTTAGGGGAGTATTCCCAAACCACATGTCATGCAAAAGCCGAGTTCTTCTTCCATTACCTACCAAAACGGATTCACAAGGAAAGAAGTCCTCCCACCCTTTTCGAATCCATTTCCACACCCTCACACTGTAAGCCCTCCGAGCCTCCATAGAAATCCAACCATTGGGCTCCAACCCAAACTTAACTTCCACTACTTTCCTCCAAAGATGATTCATCTCCACCATAAATCTCCACAACTATTTATCAAAAAGCGCTTTATTGAACAAAGTGAGAGATTTAAGACCAAGACCCCTTCTTTCTATTGGTTGTTTAACCACCATTTTCCTCCAAAGATGATCCTATTTGGTGGATATTACTTGTTTTGCTACACTTTTTCATGTACTGGAACTTAAAATAAGTACCTATTCTTTTCTCTATTGCAACAATCTCTTAAAACGAGTGATAAGCATATAGCAATTGCTTCAAATTGTAAATCCTACATTCACCGTCCATGATCATTTGGTCCTAATTCTATTCTGTTCTCCTACTTTCTTCAGGTAATTCCAAATTTGGACTTTTGGACTGGCTTACCGCATAGGATACAGGTAATACTTCTAATAAGCATAAGGCTGCAGTATCTTCTATATCTCCTTCAGGGTTGTGGCATGAAACATGCTTTTTGAAGTAGCTTATGCTTGAATGGAAATATGAATTAATTTGTATCCGTGTCTAACATGTTTGAGCTGTTTTCTTGATATTAGGAACTAGCCTAAGGACTAGAAAGTTTTGCTCGGATTTGAGTAGATGTTTTTCATTGCAGCATAGTTTTGGGCCAAGTTCTTCATATGTAGAGTTTGTTTAAGGATTAGAGACATGATGAACCCCTCTCTCTCTCTCTCTCTCTCACATCGTGTTTGTGATAGCCAACTGCATGGTTTTGGCTCTTAGAACTGTGGAGATCTTCAGGATTTGTAATTTAATATGTAGCCTTACCTGGATTAAGTTGAACCTTGTTGTAGATTGTATTTAGCGTTGATACATTGAGGGAAGAGAGGGAGAAGAGAGACAGAGTATAACGAGAAAGAGAGGGTGGCTGCACACACAAGGACTTACTAACCCTAAGGTTAGTAGTAGTATTTATAGAGAACATAATATAGATAAATTACAAAAGTACCCTTACACTTTAACACTCCCCTCAAGTTGGAGCATACTCCAATTTGTTTCAAATAAATCCATATCATAATAAACAAACCCAATATAGTTTAAAACAAATAAATCCAAACCCATAAATTCTAATAACCCATGAGAGGTCGGGGCTCCACATCCACGACAAACAGTTAGGTGGTAACGTCGGATCAGCAAGATATTGACTTTTTTGTCTTGTTTTTGATTGAGACTGACTCAACAAGACTTTGACTTTTTCGTCTTATTTGAGACAACAATTTTGACTGAGCTGTAATCAGGGCTGGATCTTCGAAATAAACAGATTGGGTTGTCTTCAACAAACACAAGGGTAATAAAGAAACTGTAAAAAAAACAATACATCATCACACACATTTTTTTTCTTTTTCTTTTCTTCTCTAGCATCAACACACCACATTACTTTTCTTTTTTCCCGTCTTTTCTCTCTTCCAATTTCCTTTTTCTGTTCTCCACTATTGTTTTCTTGTTTTCTTCTCCCTTTTCTCCAATAGAAAAAAAGAAACAAAAAAATACTGCCGGAATCCGACGGAATCTTGCCGGAAAATTGCTGGAAATGTCAGAAAAGAGTCGTCAGTGGTTGGTTTCTGTTGCTGGCAGAGGGGTTTTGACATTTCCAGCAATTTTCCGGCAAGATTCCGTCGGACGACGTACGGGTGTCGGATTGAGTCGCTGGCAGTGGGGTTTTGGTCGCTGGCGCAGCACAAACCTGATGGTGGTGTCCGATCACCGAGCCGATGTCATAATCTGGTGGTGCCTCGCCGGAAAGATAAAAACACCTGCTGAAAAGAGGACAAACCACCGGAAAACAAAAAGGGCGTCGGAGAAGATGACACACCAGAAGTAATATTCATTGGAAAAACACGACTGAAACTCAAAAACAGAATCTAAGCTATTTTTCTTAACAGATTTATCGAAGACTACTAGGATCTGATACCATGTTGTAGATTTAGTGTTGATACTGTGAGGGAAGAGAGGGAGAAGAGGGACACACAATGACTTACTAACCCTAAGATTAGTAGTAGTATTTATAGAGAACATAATATAGAGAAATTACAAAAATACCCTTACACTCTTAACACTTGCATTAGAAGCAATATAAATAATTCTGATGGAAGTTCAGGCAAAGGGTAGTTTTTGAGTAGAAAGCTCTAATTAAGCAGGGAAATGGAATGTTCATCACCACATGCAGCAGTGGTAATTCATTCATTCTTCTTATTCTTGTTATATTCTTTTTAGGCTGATGCTTGGCATGCAGACAAAATTCTTTGGGACTCTATTAGTAGGGAATACATAAGTAATCTATATTCTATAATAATTTGAGTTAATCAAAAAAATTATTTAAGTGTCAATATATGTTTGTGATAGATATTGAAAAGAGAATATGGAAATTGTTGTACATGTAGTCATGGAACGGAAAATCAACATTAGACTGGAAGCAGATAGGACAGGGCTTTGTAGATAATAACAGAATCTATTTTATGTGTTTGATTCCCTTTCTTTGCAGAGTATTTTTGCGTCTTTGTTGAGGAAATTTAGAGGACCTTCTCATGGTTACCGAAGCTCCAATTCTCCAGTCAACTTTTGAGCAATTACAATTGCGTAAAATAGTTCTGAGACGTCTCATCTCTGCTGTGAACTTTTGCAAACAAGTACAAATGGTTCAATTTCTTGATGGTGGCCTACGTTCTAGCCTGATTGCTTTGTTGGAGCAGACCCTTTAAATCCAGTTCAGAAATATCACTCCCAATTGGCGTATACCACCACATAAAAGGTGTCTTTCTTCTTCAAAAAGAATGATGATTGGTGTTATTCAATTGATTATAGTCTTTGTTAAAATGCTGACAGCAAGCAGTATCTGATTAACATTCTTGTAGCTGTTCTTCAGTTAATCTGAGTGTAGTTTGATCATCTGTGATGTTTCACATGTTTAGTTTTTTGGGTATATGTATGATGAAATAGTGATGATACACTTCAGAGTGGAGTCATCATCCCATCCTACAACACTCTCTTCCCATGTATTGATCATTGGACCCTAAACCACCCCTACTTGGCTACAAAAACCAGTGCTGATATCTTCACATGCTTTTGTAGCGGCATGGGCCTAACATGTATACGTACTAGCTACTAAAATAGTACGGCGGTCAGGGGCAGGGTTTGAAAATCATTGAACTAGATTTGAGCCCCAACTCAAGGCTCTAAGAGGTGGGTTAACCCGACCGCTGTGGTTGATAAATAAGGCATTGGGTTTCCTGAATACTTTTCCCCCGTTTATGTTCCATTACAGTGGAATGACATTGCTGGAAGGTTATTACTTGTAAGTTGTGGTTTACTGGCTAGGCTTGGCGAACTTCCTCTACCACCTACGCTTCTAGTCGACTATTTGATCCTTTGAATGCTTTATGAATCATGATGTTTGAGGCAGACGATCAATTTTATTTGGTAGCAAGTTCATTAGTTTTGCCCTGGGCCAGGCTACTAAGGTGTACCCTTTAGAGCAAAGAGGAAAGCAAGGGAGGATCTATCAAGTGAAATCATCTGTTAAGTTAGAGTCGGTGCTACCATAGAACATTTTTTTTAGAGGAACTTTTAACAACACAATAGAACATCCTATTTTGAATTGTTTTCAACAAAATTTATTTGGTACTAGTACAATATTAACTTACTAATTCTGAATATTAATTAAGAATCAAAGTATTGATTAATATACCTTTAAAAAATTATTAATTAATATTGATTCTGAAAGGATCATACCACAATAGTCATTAGTCTGAGTCATTACAATTCCTAAAATTCAAGGCATGTAAAAGACTTTTTATCTTTCAAGACCAGGAATATGGTAATTTTTGTTTTTTGAAAATAAACATTAATGGTCCATTTGTAATAAATGAATTTCACAATTTTTATAAAATTCATTTGTAATTTTATAATTTATTATGTTTGAAAAGTTAATAAATTTTGAAATTAATTTGTAACTGAGTTTACTGTATGAAATCGAGCAAGTGTGTAGCAAATTCTATCAATTGAATGGTCCACAGAACTTTCAGTTCAGTTCATGGGAACTTCGCTGAATTTCACTGATAACGTTAATTATGTATAAATATTATTATTGAAGTTTCTCAAAATTATCAATCAAATTTTCACATCGATGTAAAAATAAATTTTGCAAATAAAAATTTCTCGTATGTATGAGATTTAAAAGACATTCTTTCATTCGTAATTGAGCTCTGGGTAAATTGGCTTTCAGCTTCTGAAGAATTTTATCTGGCAGTTGGAGATCTTGGTCAATTGCCTGCAATTTAGAAGTGCCTTTTAAGTAAGAAGGAATTGCTGGAGGTGATCGTTTGTATAATGCTTCGAATGGGACCGATAAGTGTAATTTTTACATAATTTTTATTATTTTTTTATTTATTAAAATTGTTAGTTTTTTTTTTATTTTGATTTTATTTGCTTGTGTTGCACTTTTTCTTATTTTGTGTTACATTTCTTTTTAATTACTTTTCTATTTCATGTTTTCCTAGTAGTAAAAGTATTTTCCATTTCAGTATCTTTTATTTTCCTAAGCTGCATTTTTTTTCCTATTTTGTGTTATATTTCTTTTTAATTAATTTCTTATTTCATGTTTTCCTAGTAGTAGAATTTCTTTTCATAGAAAGAGTAGTTTTATTGTACTTTCATTTTCTTTTCTAGGAGTTTGCCTGTATAAGGCCGGTTGCCCTTGACTTGAAAACACAACAGATTTTTCGTACTAGAATAAAGAGAGAAGAGAAATAGGGTGGCTGTCAAGTCTCAATGAAGATAGATATTCAATAATCTTGAATACTTCATCAACTTATTTAAAAAAAAAAGAGTTTTATTCTTTTCTCATTAGTTTTATTTTGATGCATTCCAATAAAAACATGGTTGATTTCAGATTTGATATTAACTAATTTTATTTTTCAAGCAAAATAGTCTAGCTTTGAATACACAATTTAAATTCCAAGTTATTTTATTTTAAGTTATTTTATTTTATTTTATGTTGAGTGTTTATTCTTAATCTTATTGCTTACAATTTTTTGGCCAATTATTGTTTGATTTATTGAATCATAATGAAACCTAGAGGTAATTTGCGATTCAAAGCTTTTAGGATTAAACACCATTAATTGAGCGAAAGATAGAGATACTTTACCGAGACTAGTGTGATTTTAGATTAAGGAAAATTCAAAGCACTTAATGAATCTTCAAATAATTTAATTTACATAGAGATATGATGAATTATTAGGTGGAGATATTTCTAATATTATTCGAGAGAAAATGTTGACTAATTAAGGGATTTATTTTTCATCAACTTGAAAAAATGAAATTTTATAAGAAGGAATAATAAATTGTGTGAAATTAGCTAGGTGAAATCGAAAGCTCTAAATTTATTTTTATTATCTTTACAATCTTAAGTTTTATTCTCTTTTCTTTTAATTTATTTTTATCAAGCACTTTAGTTTAATTTAGGTGATAAAGTCTTTAAAATTTCGGTTTTATTTTCAAATAGTAAATAATTTGGTAAATTTTAATACTCAATAGTATAATTAGTCTTTGTGAGTTCGATACTTTTTTCTTTAAAACTTTACTACTTGTTGTGATTTTGTTCACTTGCAAATATTTTCACACCAGGGACATGCTAGTAAAGGAGTGCTTGAAAGTGTTGTACCAGTACTCTGCCCACGGAAAGAATTTGGCCAACTGATTGGGATGATCACACACAAAGCATCTCAAATACATTTTAAGGTAGCGATTAAAAGCTTCAGTTTGCCCATCTGTTTGAGAATGGTAAACACTACTCATATGTAAACTCGTAGCACTTAATTGAAAAAGTTCCTTCCAAAATGCGTTCGTAACTATTAGATCTCGATCACTAACTATGGCTCTAGGCAGCCCATGAAGTTTGGTAATGTCACTAAAAAATATCACAACCACTTTTGAAAATGTTAAATGAGTTGTCAAAGCACAAAAATGCCCATACCTAGTAAGGTGTTCGACCACTACCATGATTAGTATTGTTTTGCCTGTTGAACTCAGTAAACCGATTATAAAATCTAAGCTGATGTCCTCCCATACTTGATGAAGAAGAGGGAGAGGTTGTAAGAAACCAACCGGAGAGATAGTCTCATGGTTGATCCGTTAGAAAATAACACATTCAACCACATACTTCTTCATATCTGCTCTCAACCCTTTCCAGAAGAAATTTATTGACACTCTAATGTCCGAAGGAAACCCGAATGACCTCCTAGTGGAGAGGAGTAGAATTCGTGAAGCACTTCTCATTTAAGCTCCGACTCAGAGGGTATGACTAACTTCTTACTGTAATACAACAAGCCATCCTTCACCGAGTACTCTTTCTAGACAACCTCAACTTAGATGCCAAGGGAATTTATAGCTTTTCGCTCAACATCATGCAGTGCGCACCACACTATTTCAAAAGGTGTTGTAAAAAAAAAAAAAAAAAAAAAAACAACCTTCATAGAAATTAACCCTGAGACAAACTTGGAATTGATGAAGCATTAGTTAATGAGAATAAGAGAAATAATTAAAGCCTGCTGAAATTAGAGTGCAATTGATCATAGTGTTAAATTAATATTGACTTTAAAATACTAGGGCAACCCAACTGCCACCAATTATAATTAGTTAATGATGTAATTAAATGAAAAATCGGACGCTAGCTATGACTATCCTCGTTTTTGGATTCCGTTTATATGCCCAGGAAACCAGCGGTTTAGAGGTTTTTGACTTCATATATTCCCATCCACTTTTATATGCCATGATGTCATTGTAAAACTTAAAAAGGTTGTTTTTTATAATTAAAATTTGCAACCTATGAGAAAATAAACATGTTTTGAATTGGTCAATTTTATTTTATTTTTATTTAAACAATAACAATTCGATTTGAAATGATCAAATTGTTTTAGATTTTGTCAAATTTAAAGAAAACTGTTGTTATTAGACATTGAACTCGTAATCGATGTTGTAGTGCCACCGTGTGCACATTCGCTTTTCTCTTTTAAAATAACAAATAAAAATTTTTATAAAAAAGAGATTAGATTAATTCTACATAAATAATTTATAAGGGTTGTTTTTAAAATTTCTAGATTTTGAAAATCAGAAGCTAAAATAAGAATGTTCAATCTGTTAGTATTTGACAAATTCCGAATTGGCAAGAACGGTGAAAGAAGTTAATCATATATATTTTCAAAAAATAAAACAATGTAAGTAACTATATATGTATATATTATCTTTAATTTCAGGAAAAATAATGTATTTTATATTTATATAATGTATAGAATTAACTCAATTTCATGATTTTAGGAATCAAATCAACTACACAACAATAGACAAGGAAAGAAAAATCAAATTATCTAATAGTACTATATATAGTGTTTCAGATATACATGTATGATGTCCATTTATAACCCACTATTGTTTTCATTCACCTAATATCTCTTTCAAGTAATTAATTAATAGAATAACCCTTGTTTTATTTATGGAGAGATTTTTATTTATGAAAATTTGATTGATAATTTTTTAAAATCTCATTAATAATATTAATTAAGTATATACAAATATTACTATTAAAATTTTTCAAAATTATCAATCAAATTCTCTTATCGACAAACAAAAATTTCTAGCATGTATGAGATTTAAAACACATACTTAATAAAAACCCTTATAATCGCTAATAAAAACCATACTCACATACACAACAGCTGATAGTACCACTACTTAAAAAAAAAAAAAAAAAGTAAAATACGAAAAGAAGCATGAATCCACCTATCTCTGCCTCTTTCTCTCCTGCGCTAAGAAAACCACGCCTTTTTCCTTACCTCTTCACCTTACTAACTTTCGTTCTCTTCGTTGCCATCCTCTACAGTGACAATTTCATGTCTATCTTCGGCCAATTCAAGCCCAACCCAGACCGAGCCATCTCCAGAACCGGTGAGAATTTCATGTCTATCTTATGCAGAATTATATTATATATATTCTTGTGGGTTCATTGATGGAGTTGGGTTTGTTTTTGGGGTTAAGAGAAGAAAAGGGAGAAGCTGCCTTTCGCTATAGGGAAGACAGAGGAAGCTGGGTGCGATATATTCAGTGGGAGGTGGGTGAGGGACGAGTTGAGTCGGCCTCATTATCAGGAATCAGATTGTCCGTACATACAACCACAGCTGACGTGTCAAGTGCATGGAAGGCCTGATAAGGAGTATCAGCACTGGAAATGGCAGCCTCATGGCTGTTCTCTTCCCAGGTTAATTTGTGATCTCTCTGTTTTTGCTCAACTCCCAAACTGATTTCTTACTGGCATGGTTAAATATGTACAGTTTCAATGCCACATTGATGCTCGAGACCCTCAGAGGAAAGAGGATGATGTTTGTGGGTGACTCGTTGAATCGAGGAATGTATGTTTCAATGATCTGTCTTCTCCATTCACTTATCCCTGAAGACGCCAAATCAATGAAAAAATTTGGTTCACTTACCGTCTTCACAGCCAAGGTAATTAGCATATACATTATTTAACTTTTCCTTCTTTTTAAAAAAAAATTAAATTTAAGTACGTAGCTGAATTTACAATTTATTTTGTTGTGTTTTAATTAATGTAAGGAGTACAATGCCACAATTGAATTCTATTGGGCACCACTTCTTCTTGAGTCGAATGCAGACAATCCAATCAATCATAGGAAACGCTATAGGATTGTTAGAAAAGGATCGATCAATAAGCATGGCCGCCACTGGAAACATGTTGATATTTTGGTCTTCAATACTTATATATGGTGGATGTCCGGCTTCAAGATGAGGATCTTGTATTTACCTTTTTCTTTCCTTTTTAATTTGTCTTTTAACGATGTTTTTCATTTAAATTTGGTCTCATAAAAAAGTGTGTGTATATATATATATATATATATATATATATATATATATATATATATATAGGCAAGGGTCTTCCGGGTTCGATGATAAAAAGAAGCAAATTGTGGAGATGTCAACTGAAGATGCGTATCGTATGGCGATGAAAAGTCTATTGAGATGGGTGGGGAAGAATATGGATTCCAACAAGACAAGGGTTTTCTTCACTAGTATGTCACCTTCTCATGCAAAGTGAGTAATTCATCTCTCTAATATTTTTTTTTTCTCATTAATTTAAATATAAAATTCAGTTTATTTTTAAATGAACCGAAATTAAAATTCGTTTACAAATGAATTCACATTTTATTTTTAAATAAACTGAAACTAAAATTTATTTCTAAATGAACTTAAATGAATTTTCATATTTAGTATATTTTACTTAAATAGTAGAATTGAAACGAATTTTATGTTTGGAATCAAATTTAGAATTTAATTTATTTTCTAAATTTTACTGTAATACCCTTAGTATTATTGAATAATTTTATAACACTTTTCATCTTATTATTAAAAACGATATTTTTTCTTTATAGATAATTTTTTGGGACAAATAAAATTTGTTTGATAAATTCAAGTCAAGAAAATGAAAAGTGTAAAAAAAAACCCTCAATTGTTCACACCATTTAGTTAAAAAAGAAAACCACGACGAGGGAAATGAAAAATAAAAAAATAAATGAGTTTTTTTTAAAATTTTTTTTTATACTAGATCAATATATCATTAATCAAAATAGAAACAACACTTCATACAGTTTGCGTGAGTAGAATTAGATATTGGTCATGTTTGCTACCTGGTTTAAGTAAATTTAAAACAAATTAACTTAAATGGGTTTGAAGCAAATCAAAATAGAAACGACACTTAATACAGTTTACACGAGTAGAACTAGATAAAAATAACAATTGATTTCCAACAATGCTAAACAAAAAACTGGTTAAAGAAATCCATAATCTTGAGCACCATTTTTTTCTTCAATTTGAGTATCAAAAAGTGCTACTAGAATGGCATGTACTTGAACTTCCTCTAAAAAAGAGTCCTTACATTTTAGTAGAATTGTGATCGTATGATAGGCATAGAAATAAAAAAATAGTACTCTGTATATGGATAATTTTGTCCATTTAATTTTATTCAAGCTTAAGTTTAGAGTTTATTTGTAAATTGTATCAATTTTGATAGAATTTGTTCAAAACTTTTTACAAATGAATTCTGCAAACCAAACATTTGGTCAACTCATTTACAAATAAACTCCGCATTTTATTAGTAAACTAAACATAACCACCGTAACTATGAAATTCAATTGAATTCTAAAAAAAAAAAAAAAAACCATAGAAAAAAACAAATTAACTTACATTTGTTTTATTTGACATTCAGTTCTTAATATGTATCTATTTGATTTTGATAAATTTAATTGCGTCTAATTAGATATTTTCGTCAAAATTCTATGATCTCTTCATTTGAACAAAATCATGTTTAAACTTGACTTTGTCTAATTAATTAATACTGTGTTTGGAATTTTGCATATATATAGAAGCCTAGATTGGGGTGGTGAACCAGGGAAGAACTGCTACAACCAAACAAGTCTGATTGAAGATCCTAACTACTGGGGTTCAGATTGCAGAAAGAATATAATGCAAGTGATTGGACAACTTTTAAGTAAATCAAAATTCCCCATCACATTTCTGAACATCACACAGCTATCAAGTTACCGCAAGGACGCGCACACCTCAATCTACAAGAAGCAATGGAGCCCATTGACACCTGAACAGTTAGCAGACCCTTTTAGCTATGCCGATTGCGTTCATTGGTGCTTGCCTGGCCTTCAAGATACTTGGAATGAGCTTCTCTTCACTAAGCTGTTCTATCCTTAAATATAGTCTCAAATGATTCATGCATAGATCTAACCGGCGGCCCTCCCCCACTCCCATTTTTTTCTTCGATTTCAAGGTGTAATACTTGGGATAAAATGATAGCAATTGTTGCAAAAGAAATTTCACAAAATCATTAAATTGATTTTTTATTTTTATATGAAGTAAGAAAATGAAGATTATTTTACCACATTTTTTCTTAATAAAAAAAAAGTTGAGGGGGAAACTTGTATGACAATTCTCTTTTGCTTGTATGCCTTACGGTTTATGCTATTGTTTTCTTTTGCTTGCTTTGTGAATTCAATTGACTGACTTTTGAGATCAAGTTCTCTGTTATAAAAAAAATTGTAAAGATCAATATATCTCAAAATTTAAAAAATTTAAACTCATGTATTTTACAAATTTTATTGTAAAGGAGTTGATCTCCTTACTTTTCATTAATTGTTGTCCTCTCATAAAAAATAAATAAATTAAAAAAAAATCATTAAATAATCGAAAAAAAAACAACTAAAAAATCAATTTTTTTTTGTTAAGATCTAATTCATAGGCTTTGTTCTTTGGACCAAAAATACTTTCACCATCATATAAAAAGAGAGGTTGAAAAATATTTCTCATTTTTTATCTTCAAACAGTGAATATATATATAGAAAAAATTAACTTTTAGAGTTGATTTGGATCATTTTAAAATGAAAGTAAAGGGTTGTTTGAAAACCCGAAAGACATTATTTTAAATTAAATGATTTTGATTTAAACAGAAAATATGTGAAATTAAATCAAAAGACATCAGTTTAAATCAAAAGATGTGATTTAAACAGAAAAGACGTGAGGTTTAATTAATTTTTTAAACAGACACGATCTGATCCGTTAAAAACTAACAGACGTGATCGTAAAACTCTCATTAAATATGAAAAAATCATGTATTTTCACCTGAAAAAACATGATTTTTTAGAACTATTTGAAGACGTGCTTTTGTACCTATAAATATCTCATCTTCATACTTTCAAAATACAATTCAATTTTCGTTCTTTTTTTCTCTATTTCTCTCTCAAAACTCTGCCAAATTTTTTTATTTATTTCAAAATAGAATTAAATCAGAAAATTATTCAGATTTTGCTGTCTGTAGACTTAAAAGAAGTAATTTGACTGTATCATGGAAAACTATTCGTTTGCAACACATAGTAAAATTTTTTTATACAAGTAAAACCGAATAAAACATTAGAGATAGTGTTTACAATACGCTTCTAAATCTTGATTTTCGTGCTATATATATTATTAGTCTTCTAAGCACATTATGAAGCGAAACAACACTGTATGCATGATGCATGCAAATGAGAAATGTTAATTATTGCTTCATTTTGACTCTACTATTACTTATGCTTAATTTTGAAAAGCTATATGCCAAATGCTACGTACCAAGGAATCGGCACTTCTTAATTAGATAATAGGGATGGAAATAGTAGCTTGATCAAACAGTACTATCTAAGTAATGATTATTGATTTTATAAAAATTTTCAACTCACAAAACCATTATTATGTATACATATAGTGCTGCTAGCTAGCATTTTAACTTTCACAACAATTTTGACTATCCTAATGAGAATTATCTAACCTAAACACATACATAAACTAATTAAAGCAATTGGACCTTCTTATCTTTTTGTCTTTTTATTAGTACTATTATTTTTTCTCTCTTTCTTTTCCAATTAATAGACAAAAATTCTTATCATGGAAAAGCAGTTTTGACTATCCTAATGAGATTTCTTTCATTTTTGTCTTTTTTATTAGTACTATTATTTTTTCTCTCTTTCTTTTCCATTAATAGACAAAAAATACAGTGTATCCAGACTGTTGTGATTTAACATATAATTTCCTTTTCTAATCCTCTAAAGAAGATCAAATGGGTGGCCTTCATTTATAATGTCAATTCTTATGTAAACAAAGAGGAAACTTAATCGCCTCCTTACCCACTTGCAAACCCAACTTGCAAGTCCTGTCTCTTCACCATAAAAATACTTAGACTGGTCTAAACATTGTTTTTTAAACTATTTCAAAATTTTACTTATAATTTTAATTTTTTTTATTAATAACGTCAGTATAATTATAAAATTTAAAAATAATATTATTAATAAAAAAATCAAAATTATTAATAAAATTTAAAATTGATCTAAATCATTGATTTTATATTCGATCTAATAAAAAATTCTTCTACTCCCCCATCAGAGAGAGAATACTCTTATATTTGAAAGGTGGCAGAAAAAAAATCAATCTAACAACTTGACTATTCTAGAACTAGTTGAGTTTTATTAAAGCCAAGTTGCATCTTTATGTATGCAGCGGCTATTGATTCTTCTTTACCAAAAACTTGGTAGTAGTAAAACATTTTAATTCAAAATTGAGAATTAAGCCGACAAAAAAAATTAAAATATTCAAAGTGTGCATTGTATTAGCACATGGTTTTGGGATTGAGTCGGCAATCAAGAATCTCCATGCTTTACATGAAATATAATTAACAGTTAGCATTTAATTAATAGTTAAAATTAATATAAGATCTTTGTACTAGATAATGATATTAACACATATTTTTAAAAATTACATATTCGATAAGATAAAGAAAAGAGAGGCAATCACGATAAATTACACATACTCTAATTACAATTTTTTAAATCTCTTCAAAAAATTAAGTTTTATCAGAAAGAGATTTAAGAAGAAAATTTAAATCCAACCCAAACCTCCCATGAAACAGTAAAACAAGATTGTTGATTAAAGCAAAAAATTCGAGATTTAAGGAGATAATTTCTTATTATGATCTCTTGCCATACTCTCCGCGATTTGCGCCAACGATTTCAAGTTGCATCTAACGATCGTGTCAACAAAAACACACGTATCCTCCTCAGTGTTACCGGGCGGTACGTCAACGACGAATGATTCCACGACAACTGTCCCGTTTCCATCGGCCGAAGCCTGCAGTGTAGTCACCGACCTGTAGTTTGTGAGCCGGTGATCGCCGCCGACAACGCTGAAGCTGATGACGTGCTGCTCGTCGTCTAGGATCTCGAGGCGTTCCGTGCTGGACCCCGCGGGGAGGCCCGAGACCACCCAGACCTCGCGGAGGGTTCCCACGTCGCCGTCTCCGAAGATGACGTGGCAGCTCTTGAGGAAGTGCTTGTAGGCCTGGGGCTTGTCGAAACGACGCACCACCGACCAAACGGTTGAGACGGGCGCGTCGATGGTTTGGACCATGGCGGAGCAGCATTGGTTGGGTCCCACCGCCTGCACGTGGTATCGGGCCAGGGTGTCAGGTACTGCTACTGATACGGCGGGTTGATATTGTTTGTGATAGTTAATGGTTTTGGCGGTGGTTCTGTGGAGCTGCAGCGAGGATGGCATTTTTTTTTTTTGCTTATGGATTATCTTTGTTGTTTTCTTTGATTTTATGAGATGTAATGGAAGATTTGAAGAGAGGAGGGGTTATATGTATAGAAAGAAGAGAGAGGGTTATTGGTTTTTTTTTTTTTGTTGGTTGTCCACTTGGATTAGTTTGAGGGTTCTTCGGAGAAAGGTTTTTTTGTGCATAAAACGATGGAAATGTGAAGAGAGGAGTGGTCTTATCATAACAGCTGACGAACGAAACTGCAAGTGGATCAGCAACTTGCATCTTCTTTGTACTTGGTTTAAGTACGATTATCCGATTTTTATTCAAATTACAACATTGCCATTTTGTTGTTTATTCAGAAGTAGTATTATTTACTAGTAATTTAAACACTTTTTTCCTTACTTCTTTACTCTTTTTTTTTTGCCAAAAAAAGGATAAAAAGGAATTCAAACAAAAACAAATAACGAATGATTAATCCATCAATCAACCATCGAAAAAGGTTAAAAGAACAAAACAAAACAAAACAAAAAAACCAACAAAATTTCAAATTATGCGTGCATTCAACATTTTGTTGTTAAGATGTGAAGTGACAGTAGGAACGAACGGAATTCAGATCAAGTACATTTTATTTTTTTTATAATAGTCATGAATGTTCAATATCATCCACTGTTATGGAATAGTATAGATAGGGAATAACGAAAGTGCACAGAATCACTAATGAAACAATCAACACATGCATTCACTTCCAAAACTCACCAAAGAGATATGTCAAGAGTACCCCTTTTTTCCTTCCCCTTTATTTTGTTGGGAATTTCACGTGTGAGTGAAAAAATATAGAAGATCAATTCACACAGAAAAAAAATTAGATAAATGAATAACATATATATGGTGGTGAAACCATAACTAATTGGTTTAAGTTTTTGGATTCAAGTGGTCTCCTACATCACATATTTTGGTTCTTGTTTGGTGGACTGGATAAGCTCAAATTTCTCTCAAACTTGGGTTATGCCTACCAAGTGGTATCAAGTCGATGGTTCGACTACGAGTGAAAGATCATGCGGTTAACTTTGAGATATTCGCAGTGGTATAATTGAACAACAAGGGGAGCTTAAGGGATTTATGTGGCACAAACAAGGTGACTTGGGTAGCGAGCGAGTGAAAGCTTGCATAGTGAAGTCTCTGTGGTTCACAATGTGGAGTCTATAAAGCTCGTTGTTGAAAGTTGGTGTATGGTTCTCTGATAAGAGAACAAGTGACTTTCCAAGTATGTTTGTTAGACTAAGATGCGAGTTTGGAGTTGGTATATGAATGATGACAAGGGGGAGCGATGAAGACTCACATGTTGCGGAGGAGATAGTATCACCAATCTCTCCCTCACGTGTGAGTTATATACCAAAATTCTCCTTGAATGGAACCACCGGTCACACAATCAATAGAAGAAACCAAGCCAAACTCAACCATGGGAGAGTCAAAGCCATAGGATTCCTCATGTGACAGACTGTATCATAGGGACATATATGACAATTTTCTAAGAAACCGTGAGCACACAAACTTCTTATCCACAGACTCAACCACGTGATAGATGGGAGTCACACGATCATGACCAACCCGAACCTGACTTTGATACCATTTGTTAAGGTTGAAAGTAGTTCACACATGGGACAACACACGAGAACAAGCTTGATATATACGGATGGGCACCAATATGACTAAAAAGTTTAAGCTCATGAGTCTTAGGCCCAAACCATGTATATAACACTCTTATTTTTATTTTTTCTCTAATGTGGGATAACTCACATGTGAATATCCTAACATTATTGAGGTGTGTCCCTCCTATGTGGGATCACCACCAAATAATTTTGGATGACATGACTCTAAGGCCATTGATATATAAAGAGAAAAATCTCATTTTTGACGTGAATAACATGGGACTCTATTCTTTCTTGCAACTACCGGAACTATTTGGGAGCAATATATTTTTTATGTTTTTTTTTCACTATTTTGATACGATTTGGAGACTGATTTCATGTAGTTTGAGCTCATATTTTGGATGTTAATTCTAAGTGGTGAAGGCTTCAAGTTGATGTATTCCGTTTATTCGTCTGCTTCTGTTATAACTTGTTTCGATGAGGTCAATTTAATTTTTTTGATAGATTATTGTTGAAATCCACCCTTAGGGTGATGATAAATTATCTGTTGAGTCTTTAATTGACCTAGAGAAGATACTTTGTATTCTCATTATTTTATAGTAAAGATTTTTTTTAAACTAGGTCTCGTGTTTTTTTTTTCTTTCACATTGAAGAGGTTTTCCACGTAAAAATTCATTGTCTTAATTTTGTGGTTTGATTATTATTTTTCTACTACGATTAGTTTTGTTATGATTTTTCCCTATTTTATTCGCAAAAAGATGGAAAATAATTTGTTGTTTCCTAACAAAACGGTATCAAAGTTTTGCGATTTATTGAGTTGTGAATCCTTGTATGAATAAAAATAGAGGAGAGTTCAAGTTCCTTGATTAAACTCACTGCCACCAATTACTCAATTTGGAAGTCTAGGATGTTGGATTTGTTATACTATAGGGATATACATAGCTTTGTTGAAAGTGATGGAACTAAACTGACTAGTAAAACTAATGAAATTGGAAGATCTTGCATAGGAAAGCTAATAGAGTGATTCGACATTAGATTGATTAGAGTGGATTTCACCATGTAACCATTGAGATTAATGCAACTACACTCTAGAAGTAGCTGGAATCTATGCATATAAGAAAGTCTACTCAGAATAAGACTTTTATCATAAAAAACTTTTAAATCTAAAACACAAGGAGGGTCGCTCAATTGTAGAGCACTTGAATGAATTTCAGAGTTTATTGAATCAATTAACCATCTTGAAGCTTGTGTTTGAAGATGAGTTGCAAACTTTGTTATTTTTGTGCTCATTACCAGATAGTTGAGATACATTGGTGGTATCAGTTAGTAATTCTATTGATGATAGAACGTTGTCATTGGTACGTGTTAAAGATAGTATATTTAATGAAGAAACCAAAAAAAAGAGCAAGAAATCTCTTGAGGTTGAGACACTAGTTATAGAGAGTAAGGGGAGAAGTAAAAGCAAAAAATCTCATTTCAACCTTGATAAATCATGTGATAAGCCTAGATGGAGATCAAAGTCTAGAAAATGAGTTATATATCATTATTGCAACAAGCCTGGTCACATTAGGACCGAGTATAGGAAAATAAAGAGATAACAAAGTAAGGAAAAAAGCTGAACAGAAGAAAGAAGGAAGTTGTACAAGTGCACTTGCATTTGATGTTTATGTTATTGTTTGTCTGTGATGATGATTATGTTAATCTCATATGTGATGATCCTACTTGGGTAGCTGATACAAGTGCTACATCTCATATTATTTCTCACAGATATTTATTATTAACCTATGTTGCTGGTGATTTTGGCTATGTGAAGACAACCAATGGTGCTTAGTGTAAAGTTATCGATGTGGGAGATATTTGGTTGGAAACCAACATTGGATGCAAATTACTCTTGAAATATGCTAAACATGTTAGTGATATTTGTTTTAATTTAATGCCCACTACTCAACTAGATGATGAAGTTTGAGGCGGTAACTTCAAATGTGGAGTATGAAAGCTCTCTAGAGGCTCATTGATTCTTGCAAGATAAAAAAAGATTGATAGCCTATAAATTGTAAACTAACTTATGTCAAAAACATGTGAATGCAGATGAAGATTAGTACATTGAGTTGTGGCATAAGTGGCTCAATCATATGAGTGAGAAAAGATTCTAGATTCTATCTAGAAAGCAAACATTATCTCCTATGAAAAGTACGTTTCTGAGGTTTGTTTTATATAAAGAGAAAAATCTACCACTAAGAGATGTTTGTGATTTGATTCATACTGATGTCTGTTATATGAAAGATGGATCTCTTAGTGGTGCTCTCTATTTTATGACTTCATTGATGATTTCTCTAGAAAAGTGTGGGTTTGTTGCTTTATATTCCAAGGATAAGGTGCTTGATGCTTTCAAAAAAATTCATGAGAAAGTTGAAAGAGAAACTAGACAGAAGTAAAAATGTGTTAGAGCAGATAATAGTGATGAATACATGGGACTTTTTGAGAAGTACTATAGGGATTTTGGTATCAGGTTTGAGAAAATTGTTCCTAAAACACCACAAGAGAATGATGTAGCAGAGAGAATGAACAGAACTATTGAAGAAATAATCAGATACATTCTATCTCATGCAAAAATACCTAAAACCTTCTACAGGTTAGGTAATGAGGATTGTAGTCGACTTAATTAACTTTTCTTCTTCAGTTCTTTTGAATGTGATGTACCAGATAAGGTTTGGACTAGGAAAGATATGTTTTACAAGCATTTGAGGGTGTGGGGTGTAGTACTTTTGTTCATATTCCAAAAGATGATAAACCTAAGCTTGACAGTAAGGCTAAAGAGTGTATCTTCTTGGGTTATGCACATGAAGAATATAAACCGAGATTCAAACCCAAGAGGGGAGTAAATTGGGTTTTAAAGACTTTTTGCTTATTAATTTGCAAGTTTTTAAAATAGTTTAATAAACAAAGCACACAATCAAATAAAATGCTTGTAAATGAAGCAGTTAAGGAAAAGAATATGCAAACTCCGTTTATAGTGGTTTGGTAATATCAGAATCTCTCCAACCCTACGTCCATTCTCTTCAAGGAACCTCCTTGAAGTAATCCACTAATCGTTAATCGAGCAACTTCATGGGTGTTGCACAAACCTTACAATAATTTCTTCCTCATGAAAGTTACAAACGAAGTGTTTAATCCTAAACACTCTAAGAGTTATACTAACTTTTTCCCTTTACAATAAATTATGTTAACTATAAAGTAAATGGTAGAAAGATAACAATGAATACTTTTTACAACTGAATAATATCTCTCTTTCAAGAACAATATTGAAGAATGGCTCACAATGAATTTTTCAAAGCTTTTGATAATTAATGAGCTATATAATGAATTGAATGTGCTATATTCCTTCTTTTAAATGCTCATTGAAATGGGTTTATATAGTTTAGAATTAATATGGCCGTTTGACACTGACTTGATAAGTTTGGGGCATTAAATGCTCAAGTCCCGTGTCTCAAACAGTTATATTTTTGAATTACCAATCGATTGAGTCATTGTACCAATCGACTGGATCAAGTGAAAAATCTTCACTTTTAGGCTTAGAGAGAGTACCAGTCGACTAGATTATAGGACCAATCGATTGGGAACTTACTGTCCCATTTCCCAGTCAATTTATATGTAGACTCAGTCAACTGGGTTGTCCTTTAACCTAGTTTTCATGTTTCAAAACTATTTCTTGACTTAGAAGCCTTTTGTATCTTAGTTTTGTCAAAGTCTTTTATAAATTGAGCCATAGATAAAGCTAAGTGATTGAATTTAGAGATTTATAGAGTAATTCAATTACCTTAGTGTCTATTCTAGATCTTCTGTCTTCTTTTGGTGCCTGAACATGTTGAGTTCTTGCATCTTGTTTCTGAATTGAATGCTTTTATCACTTAAATACTTAGATAAAACTATTAGTGCAATTTAAGTAGTGTTTTATCATTATTAAAATCAAATACGGGTCAACAAAGAATTTGTCTACAATTTGTAAAATCCGAATGAGAAGAAAATTATTAGAAGCAAATATATTGTGTTCCTTGAGGAACAAACCATTAAAGACTTATAGAAGATTTTAAAACTTAAATCCTTCAATAAAAAATCTATTAACTTGGATCCAATTTCTTATTAAGTTATAACTCATGATGATCGTAAGGGATAAATTCAGAGAGATAATGAAGATAAAAGTGATACTGATTGTGATATTCCTATACTTGCTGATGATCCTGTAGTTATTGATTTGTCTCATAATGATAATACATAACAAGAGGCATTTACAGAACCTCAGTTGAAAAGATCCACCAGAGAATGTTAGCCTACTAGACGGTATTCTCCTCATGAGTATGTGATGCTTACATGTTGTGGAGAACTAGAATGTTACGATGAAGCTATGACAGATGATCACAAAGAAGAGTAGCTGAAAGCCATTCAAGATGGGATGAAATCTTTGTATGAAAATCACACATATGAATTGATGAAACTTCCTAAGGGTAAAGATCACTAAAAAATAAATGGGTCTACAGATTGAAAACTGAAAATAAAAGCTCACAGCCTAGGTACAAGGCTAGACTAGCTGTGAAAGGGTTCAATTAGAAGAAAATAATTGATTTTGATTTTTTTTTCATTTATATTCAAGATGTCTTCTATTTGATTCGTTCTTGGTTTGTCTACTCATATGAACTTAAAGATAAAACAACTTAATGTGAAAACTATTTTCCTTCATGGTGACCTAGAGGAAAAGATTTACATGGAGTTGCCTAACTGGTTCAAATTCAAAAGTAAAGAACAACTAGTGTGCAAGTTAATAAAGAGTTTTTATGGGCTCAAACAGGCACCCAAGTAGTGGTATAATAAATTTGATTCTTTCATAGAGAATCATGGTTACAGTTGGGTTACTTCTGATCATTGTGTGTTTGCTAAGAAGTTTTCTGATGGTAACTTTATTTTTATCTTGCTTTATATGGATGACTTGATTATTGGACATGATATTAGCAAGATTAATGAATTGAAGAAGAACCTTAATAAATATTTTTCCGTGAAGGATTTGGGATTGACAAAACAGATTCTTAGTATGAAAATCTCGTGTGACAGAAATCATGGGAAGTTGTTCTCTCAAGAAGGTTATATTGAGAAGATTCTTGAAAGATTTCATATAAGCAATGTGAAACCTATTATTACTCCACTTGCATGTCACTTCAAGATTAGTTCCAAGCAGTGTCCTACTAGTGAGAAAGAGAAAGAATAAATGAAGAAAATTCTTTATGCTTCTGTAGTTAGCAGTTTGATGTATGTCATGGTTTGGAAAAGGTTAGATATTACTCATGCAGTTAGTGTTTTCAGTTGGTTTCTCTCTAATCTAGGCAAATAACATTGGTTAGATATTAAATGGATTCTTAGATACCTTAGTGGTTGATGTATGTCATGGTTTGGAAAAAGTTAGATATTACTCATGCAATTAGTGTTGTCAGTTGGTTTCTCTCTAATCTAGGCAAAGAGCATTGGTTAGATGTTAAATGAATTCCTAGATACCTCAGTGGTACTTCCAAAACGTTTCTATGTTTTGGTGATAGTAAACCTGTGCTAAATAGTTTGGCAAATGTCGACATGGCCAGTGATATTGACACCCGAAAGTTTATATCAGAGTACTTGATTACTTTTGCAAGAGGATTTGTGTCTTGGTAGTATAAATTACAAAAATATATTGCATTGTCTTCCACTAAGGCTGAATATATTGTTTTAACTAAACCTTGTAAAGAGTTGCTATGGTTGAAAAAGTTCTTACAATAATTGGGTATGAAGTAAGAAAAGTATATATGTGTTGTACTGTAATAGTCAGAGTATTATCCATCTCAACAAGAATCCAACATTTAATTATCGGTTTAAGTATATTTATGTGCGTTATCATTGGATTCGTGATGCTCCAAAGATGAAGTTATTGTAACTTGAGAAAATCCATACCGATGAGAATGGATCAGATATGATGACGAAGGCTTTGCCTTTGCCATAGCTTGAATTGTGCAAAAATATTTCAGCTATGACTGTGCCCTCCACTTGAGTCGAGAAGGGGAGATTGTTGGGTGGGTCCCTCTTATGTAAGGCCACCACCAATTAATTTGGATGACATGGCATTAAGGCCACTGATATATAAAGAGAAAAATCTCTCTTTTGATGTGAATAGAATAAGACTATATTATTGCTTGCAGCCGCCAAAACTGTTTGGGAGCAAGATATTTTTTTTAGGGTTTTTCTTCATTGTTTTGATTTGATTTGGAGACCAATTTCATCGTAGTTTACGCTTAGATTTTGGGTGCTGATTCTATGTGGTGAAGGCTTCAAGTTAATGCATTCCGTTTATTTGTCTGCTTATGTTACAATTACTTATTTTGGTGAGATCAGTTTAACTTTTGTCTGATAGATTATTGTTGAAATCCACCTTTAGGTTTATGATAAATTATCTATTGATCCTCTAGTTGATCTAGAGATGATACTTTGTATTCTTATTATTTTATAATGGAGATTTTTCCTAAACTAGGTCGCATGGTTTTTTTCTTTCACATTAAAAAGGTTTTCCATGTAAAAATTTGTTGTCTTGATTTTTATGGTTTATTTATTATTCTTCTACTGTGGTTATTTTTGCTTGTGATTTTTTGCCTATTTTATTTGCACAAATAGTTTCTTGTTTCTCAACACCCTTTTCTCTTGGATAGGTATAATTCATAGTACATTAGTATTTGTCTGTTTGACAACTTTGCTAGCTTTTGGTTTGTAATGTAGATCAAATCAAGATCCAAATCATCCGAAACAAGGCAACTAATTGGTGGGTTGATATATCATATGCTCCATATATAGTTGTTAATCTTTGTCTCAAGTTTGATTCCCACGGCGTGTGGGTTATTTGTTTTGACTCATATATCAATTATTTCTCTCATTTTATGTTGGTTGTGTTAGTATGAGTTTTTATATAGATAATGAGATAATACAAACTCATATTGTAATACAACCAATTTTGTATTACTTGTATGTAGCATCGCTTCAAGCAAACAAAAATGTAAAAGTAAATTAAAATAAAATTACTTAGTAAACTAGCCTATATTAAATCTCCAGTAAAACTCTATTAACTAAATTTGTGGAGGTAGCATATAACAAAAATGTAATGTATGGGAAATTGTAGATTGTTATGTTATGTAAATCATTCCATCCAAAAAAAAAATTAAAGCATGTAAATCACATCTTTATGTATTATTTAATAATCATGACATTAGCTAGGTTTTTGCTGGTTTGGAATTTCGTAAGAATATTAATTAAGTGCCAATTAATTAAATAATTTTTTTATAGGGTAAAATTGATTGATTGATATGCTAAGATTAGGCCACCCATTAATGGTGCATCTTTTCTCAACTGGTCATTATAATCGCATATACAGAAGCAGCTAATGCGCACAATTAGTTATATAATCAAGAATCTTTCCTCCTGATCATGGCATTTGCTTTCAATACTGTAGTTATTACTTATTAGTGAACCACTGTTTAATGTGAGGTGAAAAAGGAATATTACCCTTCACAAGTAGCAAGAAACCGTAATTTTAAGAACAAATGGAAGAGAGAGTTTGCTTGTAAAAGAAGGTCTTCACGTATGACATGGTGACAATGATCATTGAAGTTGATGCACAGCCAAAAAGATTAAAAAAAAAAAGGGATATTTGCAATATGTGAATTTTACATTTTTTTGTGTTTGTTGAATTTTACATTTTTGAAACTTAAGAAAAGACATTGGTGGTGGTAAGTTCTTTCAGTAGGGTTGGTTAGTCGTCCAATAACTTTGTTCATCAACTTGACTCTATTTTATCTACCCTCATGAACTTTAATCATCTCTCTCTCTTTCTATGCTGTGGGCTCAACTGGTTGAGGCTTCTCTCTCTCTCTCTCTATTCTGTGGGCTCAACTGGTTGAGGTTTAACCGTTTAATTTACTCTTATAAACTTTAATTAGTCTTCAGACATGATTCCATTTTCCCCTTTAACTCTTCTTTTTCGTTCTTTCTCCATTTTCCTATTCCCCATCCCACCAACTTCTATCAACTTTATAATTTTTATCTTTGGAAAAGTCGTAACTAACTCTTTAACTTTTGTGTTCTTAAAAGAAAACTTGTCTGTTTATAGATCTCCATGGAATCAAACCCTAAAAATAAGAGCCCAGCAACTACGTACTTCTCTCTACAACTTGGCTCGATTGGCTAAAGATGGAAACCCTAGATAGACAGGGCTTATATGCCCAGTATTTATATAATTTTTCTTTCAGGTAATTTATTTTTATATAGGGAAGAATTTCTGTCGAGGGATATATTTAATTCTAAGCTTTCAAGTTTTGATGGTTCTCAAAATTGCGTGAATGAAATCTTTACAAAATGCATAACTCTCCAAAAGTTTCGACCACGCACAAATTAAAAAGAACAGTAATTAAGGGGACCATCAGAAGGAAGATGTGGTGATCAGGATCGCTATTGCGATGGCAACTTGCAACTTGCAAATTGCAAATTGCAAATTGCAAACGTCTCAATTATCACATGGTTATGGATCCATATGTTGTCATTATAAACCTTGGACTTGTGAGGCAAATTCAATCATATTTTCGATCCCCTACATATAAACAGTGGTAACTTTGATTTTCTTTTATATTATGATTTAAATTTCATTTTTAGTTTTTTTTAGTGTTTTTATTGAGTCATTGGAGTTTAAAACGTTCTTATTGGGTCTTTTAAGTTTGGTATCTATCCCTGTTGGGTCCTTTAAATTTGGTACTCATTCCAATTAGTCCTTCATCCAAATGATTTAGTTTCATTAATTAGTGATTCAATTGTGTATGCTATGTGCATGAAAGTTCTCAAGTAAAGAGTCATTGTACTTTATTTGAAACATAGGGTTGTGATTGATGTAATAGAGAACCAGTTAAATAAGATTGATGAAAATATGAGCATAATAAATTATGTGACTGGACTATTTGAATTTAATGAAATTGTTATTAACTATATATGCTGTTGAACTTAATGTGAATGAGCATGCTGTGAGATTACTCGGTCATTTGGGCAAATGACTTGATTAGAACGGGTATAAAACTTAAAAGACATAATAAAGACGTTTTAAACTTCAGATACCTAATAACGACACGAAACAAACTAAAAGAACTTAAAAAAAAATTTAGAAGTTAATTGATACTTTTAAAAAAAAAAATAAACACCAACTTAAAATCAATTTTAAGATCACCCAAACAAAACTGGTATACAGTAGCAATAACATTCATCATTCATGTGTGTCAGTCAAGAAAGAAATTAATTCAATCCAATACAAAATTCTTGGTTATGGCCTCTAAATTAAGAATTTTTAATCATATTTGTAATTTTGTATTACCCAAAAGAGATTGTGAGATTAGTTCGATCAACGGTTATGATCTCGTTTATGATCAAAATTATTATAAAAGAATTTGTATTACCCAAGAAGATATCATAATAAAAATAAAAATTTCTTATAATCAAGATAATGAATAGTAGCCAAGTTGATTCATGAAGCTAATTAACTTAATAAACTAGATTGGTATATCAAAATACCTAGTCAAGGAAATGAATCTAGCCGGGTCTATGTACGTAAACTGGAATATTAATTTATACAGAGTTAGCCAACTTGTGTGAATCATGGGTACTGTTTAGTGCATGTCGTAGGAGCTTCTAGAAAGAAAAATCTTGGAAGAGTAATTAATAAAATTAAACTTAATCCCCACATGCACTTTTCATTATGTGTTTAGTCATGGCTGAGCTCATAATTGGAAGTCAAAAGCTTGTTGATTAAGATATTCCTCGTTTCAACTTTCAACACAACTTATAGTAGCTTTGCTAGGTAGGATGAACCAAATTTTAGAGATTTTAACTTATAGAATCCATCATACAATATATATATATATATATATATATATATATATATATATATAAGATTGATATTTCATATTTTTTATTTATACCTAAATGTTCCCAACACTTGTTAACAATGTTACCAAAACCAAAATGGATAGATCGATCCGAATAGAAAGCCAAACCATTTTGATTCACCAGAAATATTGGTAAAAAATAAAACCAATAAAACTTTTTATAATGATAAAATAATCTGATCGCTCAATAAAAATATTATATAACTCATTTAAATTGAGATAAATAATCCACGTTGTCAAACAGTTGAAAATCAAATCTGTAACATTTTTCAAGAATTCAAATTTGATCTTTCGACTGCTAAACTATTGTCTCATGATCATCTTCTACCTTTTTTTAGATCATGGGTACGTATGCTTGTTATTATGTATGCTAACATAGTTCTTCTACTTCTTGCCTCATTTTATGGATTGCCATTATGGACAATTAATAGTATGATTTAAATACATTTTGTCTCCGAAAGATTATTGTCCGAGACACTTATCTGAGTTGTATGGTATTAACTTAAAACTAACTTATAATAACTATTTTAAAGTGAAAATAATTACTTTAAGTTAGCTTTAAGTAAATACCAAACAATGCCAATCTTCTTGTCATTTCAAAACACTAACTTATTTTCTGTCTTATTTACATTTTCATATATATAAAAGACAATTACCTTGTTCTTATTCTATCAAACAACACCATCTTCTTATCATTTCAAAACACCAATTTACATTCTTTATCTAATTTATATTTTCATATGCAAAAGGCAGTTACCTCATTCTTTTAAATTTTCAGTTAGTCAAACGTTAGAAATAGTCAAAACTCATGCTAAATCAGCAAAGAAACTTGAAAACCCAAAATTTTCAATATATACCATCTATTTGATAAAATGCTTGAGTGGTAACAATTTCTTTTTCCTTGCAGGCATAGGTAGGTAAAAATGTCTTCGTCTGGTGCAAAATATACTGGACGTGATGAGATCATGAACCATGCGAAAATGTAAATGTGGTTGATGTGTTGCAGTGAAGGTTTCAGAATCCGATAGTAACAAAAACAAGCTTTGTGAAGAGAATTAATGTGGGTTCTTTAATCGGTGTTTGCCCACAAATGACACACTTACAGAGTCTCCATATGAGGTTCATATGGCATAGTCAAAGTTTGAAGGATGAGATTCAAAGTTTAAAGAATGAAATTCAAAGTTTGAAGGATGAGATTCAAAAATGGAAGATTTAATGTGATAAAAAAATTTGGAAGAAGAAATGGTGATTTGGAAGAAGAAATCTACATGAGTATTCCTCTCGGTTTTGGTGAGAATATAGTGGGCAATAAGGTGTGCAAAATGAAGAAAGCTTTTTACGATCTTAAACAGTCACCTATGGCATGGTTTTGACAGTTTACCAAAGTAATACTTGCTATGGGGTATAAGCAAAGTCAAAGGGACCATACACTTTTTATTATGCATTTAGAGATAGGGGGAGTCATGGTCTTGCTAGTATATATTGATGACATAATCATTATAGGAAATGAAGAAGGGAAGGAATGTTTGATTAAGTAGTTTGAAATAAAAGAGTTAGGGAGATAAAATACTTTCTGGGAATTGAGGTAGCTCACTTAAAACAAGGAATCTTCATTTCTCAGCAGAAGCATGCTACAGATCTTCTAAGGGAGACAGGAAAACTGGCCTGCAAACCTGCATCAAGTCATATAGATCCGAATCATAAACTTGGAGATACCATTGAAGACTTAGCTGTTGATAGGAAGATGTACCAATGACTAGTTGTAAAGCTCATTTATCTAGCTCATACACGACCGAATATAAGCCTATTCAGTAAGTGTAATAAGCCAATTTATGCACGACCCGATGGAGGTACACCTACAGACTGTTTACCGAATACTCCATTATTTGAAAGCTAGTCCAGGGAAAGGAATTTTATTCAGAAGGAACATCAGCTTATCTCTCGAGGCATACCTAGATGCAGACTATGCAGGGTCACCTGTGAATAAAAGGTCTACATCAGGTTATTGTACATTCCTGAGTGGCAATCTTGTGACATGAAGGAGTAAGAAGCAGAGTATTATGGCAAGATCAGGTGCAGAGGCTGAATTTAGAGTAATGGCACAAAGAATTTGTGAGTTGCTGTAATTGAAGATCATTCTTGAAGACTTAAAGATCAAGTGGGATTGGCTAATGCGACTATTCTGTGATAACAAATTAGCAATAAATATTGCTCACAATCCTGTACAGCATGATCAAACGAAGCACATTGAGGTTGATAGACACTTCATCAAAGAAAAACTGGATAGTGGGTTGATATGCACACTGTATGTTCCAACTGGAGAGCAACTGGCAGATGTTCTAACGAAACAACTGAACACTTATAAGTTTTAGACCATTATTTCCAAGCTGGGGAATGGAAGACACCTAAAAATATTTTTGTCTAGTGTAAAATATACTGGATGTGATGAGATCATGAACCATACGAAAATGTAAATGTGGTCGATGTGTTGCGGTGAAGGTTTCAGAATCCGATAGTAACAAAAACAAGCTTTCTGTGAAGAGAATTAATGTGGGTTCTTTAATTGGTGTTTGCCCACAAATGACACACTTACAGAGTCTCCATATGAGGTTCATATGGCATAGTCAAAGTTTGAAGGATGAGGTTCAAAGTTTGGGGATGAAATTCAAAATTCGAAGGATGAGATCCAAAAATTGAAGATTTAATGTGACAAAAAAATTTGGAGGTTATACTAAAACAATAGTAGTTGCTCTGCTTGCTTATAATATGTTTTTATTTTGGGATCTTCTTTAATTATTCTAGCATGGACCACAAGATCACAAAACTCCTCTCCTTCGCCGAATCGAAGACACTTGTTCTTGAGCAATTTGCAATTCCGAAACAATTCGTTGCTTTGTTCTTTGTTTTTATGATCAAAGATAATTTGTTTTTGATTGTTTTTCTTCTTTGGACAGTATAATTCAGACTCAAAGAAAGTATTATTAGGGTTTAGCTAAATATTTTAGGGTTTCTCTCACCAAAACTCAAGTTCATGGCATTTTTTTTAATTCTTTCAAAATCTGAAAAATTCAATGCTCAGCTCTCATGATCCAAAAGTCCCCTTAAGGATGTTATAAGAGAGTATTTATAAGATAAAATAGGTCCTATTAGGATTAGGAATCAGGTCTAACCAACTTGGAGGCAAAAGAACTCCCATTAAAGAAATTTTCAAAATTGAATTCCCACTTTAAACAGGAAAACTTATAAATTATGAACCTCAATCTTAAGCGGTCCGTGCAGACTCATTGTGATGAGTTAGGAGTCCTATTTGTACTTTTTGGAAATCTCATAGAGTCTACTTTCAAACCCAATTGGTTTCATATTAAAATTCATTACTAATTTTAAATGTGAGCTATTATACTACAACTGATGAATTTGAGACCTGTTTCAGTAAACAAATAAGTTCTCACTCATTCCTTATAAAAAAAACGTGGCATGTACCATTGGAAAGTAAAATAAAACTTCTATTGATATGGAGAAGGGCAAAATTTATTGGTTTGGGAATCACAAATTATAAGGCTAGGAAGACTGACTTTCAAAATAGTGGATTTCGACTTTTTAACCTTTGTAACTCTAAATCCTCTTTCAATTTTCTTTTAATTTACCTCGTAATAATAGCAATCATCAAACTCTAGGGAAATCGTATCTCGATCACACAATTAAATAACTGTTGTCATTCTTTTCATTGAGATTCAAAGAAAAATCAATTGTTGATTAAAAAATGATGTAAAATGGGGTGTCTACAAGTAGTCCATATTTTTAATGTTAAAGACCAATCTCCGTCTCACAACTACTAACCGTATTCTATTTTGATCACACATCTATCAATTGTATCAATCCAATCATTAAATTATTCTTGGTTTCCCAATTTGATCATTTCGATGAATTAAGGTTTGAAATCTCATCGGAATTTCAATTCAGTGCCAGTTTAACGCCGAGGTGGCTTGAGATTGAGCTCATTTTGGCGACAAAATTCCCATCAAAATTTTCCTCTTAACTAAACAGAGTTAAGATATTTGGGTGAAGAACGAGAGAAATAAAGAAGAAAGGAAAAGAAGAGAGAAGCACAAAGAAAAAGAGGCAAACTTGCAATTATGAGGAATAAATTATATAATTTTATTTTCGGGCTCGAAGGAAAGAGAATGAAACCAAGAGTTTGATGGGAAATGATATCGAAAATTTGATTACAAATAAAAAAATATTTTTCAAATGCAACACTCTTCAATGATTTACAAGTTTTAATTTGACCAGAAATATAACTCCAAATGCCAAAATTCAATAGAGCCTCAAAATAAGACCTTAAAATCCCTTTTCTATTCAAAAGAGCGCGTTCATCCCGTTAAATAATAGTCATCTCAGTGATAATGTGAAATTCCAGTGAGATTTCAGATTTTAATTGACAAAACTAAAAATAGTTTGAAGATTATACTGATATAATTGGTAGATGCGTGACCAAAATGAACACGATAAATAGTTGTGGAACAAAAATAAATATTTAGTCTACTTTTAATACTTAATTAACATATAATCCTATAACAAAAAAGATTTATTGAGATTATAGGAAACCAATTGCAAGTTGGATTACAACTCTTTCTAACATGAAGTCAAAATCCTTTTAAATATACCCCCACGTACCTCTACACTTCCTAAAGCCTTTTCCAACTTTTTCTTTAAATTTTTGTGTCCCAATTTTTATTAGAATGCAAACCTTTCCCAACCCTGAGTGATTTTTCTGTGTCTCGACCACATTTGAAAGTTCTACCCTCAGCATCAGAGATGAATTCCACATCAAGTAACTGTCCCATCATCAGACCCACCAGGTAAGCCATTGGATCCGAACCCGTACGGGCTAGTCAATTTACCATGAAGAAAAGTGCTAGCAGCAAGCCCATGAAAATCACCAATAGATCCAAAACCTACACAAGGCATGAGCTGGAGCTCGTTAATTTCATTAGAAGTGAATCGAGGCCTAACGAATTTTTTTTTATGTAGTTTCAAACAGACTCTTAGAAATACTTAAATAAACGTTAACGTCCTTTAAAAATGTATGCTTAAATAGACATTAACAGCCTTATAAATACTTAAAGCATTAGCTTAAAGAGGAATACCTACACACCTGATCCATGTCAATCTTTCACTACAAAAATTCAAAGGATCCTAGAATTTAACAACATCAAACCGCTGATTCAATCGGTCCAAGCCATCACTTACAATAGAAATCGTTTCCTTTTCACAAGGAAAAGTGAGGAGACATTTTACCAGCCATAAGTCTAATAATAGCAGAGGCAACCCCTTCCACTAGAAAGGCTTCTTGTAAAATTTTGACACTCTTGATGCCTCGCAAAACCCACCAATTAAGCTCCTGGCCAGCCAATCTTTATCGCCCTCTTTCAACAAATACTCGATTGTAGCCATGTTTGTGCAGTCATGAACACAATCCTTTATGCTACCATCCAATGGAGAAGAGGAAAGTTCTTGAGTTACATATGGTTGTTTTACTTCACAATCTTAGAGTGTGAGGTTTTGCATTTTACAACCTATCTTTGGAAAAAAAAGATAGAGAAGGTGGAAAAATAAGAAAATTGATGTTTTTCATCATTAATTTAGAAAATATAATAGAAAAAAGAGAAAAAAGAGGGGGAAAAGATAAGACAAAGAAACGCTTAATTATTTTCGCTTTCACTTTCCAATCTTTTAAATTTACGAGGAGTATAACATATACATGTGGAAAAAACACAATAATCATCCTAACTTTTATTTTTTCTCACTTTCTCCTTTCTATACCATCTGATAGATTTAGTGCTCTCCACTCACTTTTTTTTTTCTCCCTCTAAGTATTTCATATACACGTGGGAAAAACACATCAATCATTCATAATCTTAGTGTTTCAACCGATTTAATATCCTGAACGATTCTCTCTCTAAGTATTTGTTAGAGATGGACAAGTTTTTCCTTCGACGCCAAATAACTTAATTTTCTCATTTCGATGCAATAATTTTTTAGTAGGCGTCTTACGTAGTATTATTGTGTAACTTTTGGTATAGAATGTGTTTTAATGATTCAAGGTGGATCATTAAATGATTCAAGTCCTGGCATGGCTCACCTTTGAACTATTAAATACACATGCTACACCATAATACCATAGAGGATCCTCATTCTGGGCGTTTTAACATTATCATTTTGTTACCTTTTAAATATGTGTATATGTGTGTATTAAATGTACAAGCAAGCTTTCATTAAAAATTAAATAACACTAAATTAACTTTAAAGCATTATTAATAAAAGCACTTAATTATAATTTTAAGTTGAAAATAAACTATCTCAAACATTTTGTAGCTTATTTTAAAATAAGCAGACATTAAGAAGCACATTAAAAGCACTTAGCTACCTAAACACGGTGTGCCTGTTTGGCCTAGTTTCTCTGGTAGTTTCTGCTGTCAAAAAGCATAAGGTAGACCAAACAATTAATTTTTCAGGTGACTTTTTGATAAATCAGAAATTGAAAATAATTTTTTAAAAAAATTAATTTAGACCCAAAATTAGAAGCTAGGTTTTGTAATTTTTTATCTCAAAATAAGTTTTGATATAATTCCATTCATAAATTGTCTTTGAATGGAAACGATTTTTAGACTACTCCCACTATATAAATATTAATTATCACGAGCCTTTTGTTTGTCATATCGATTGAAAATTTTATTATTATTAGTATTAATAATTTAATTATTGTGTTAAATATTATTCTTTTAATAAACTATTATTTATATTACTATTGTTTGTTAGAGTTGGTGTATACTTCACGGGTTCAGATCTATAGAACTCTCGACGATCACGAGGTCTTGCTCCTCAGTGAGTGGGGACGGGTTAGGGGCAGTACCCCTGAAAATTTCAGGCCCTGTACATGTTTTGGTTTTGAAAATTTCATGCCCTCCACATTGTATCGATAGATTTGTGAGATTGATAATAGGTATATCATGTCTTATTTTCTTTCTGTTTATAACTGGCGTGATTTACCGATATCGAATCCTTCGTTATTCGTATATATTTTATTGTGATTAAAATTAATATTTTAATCGTATAAATAGTAAAATCAATTTGATAAAGGAAGGTATTCAAACTTCTCGTATATTCTTATAGGTAATTTCAATCTCTAAAATAAAAAGCTGAGTTGGACGACTACAAAACATAGAGATTCAATTTTAATGATTTGTGGCTATCTTAAACTAAGGTTAATGCAGATTACTCGGAGTGAATTTCAATTTGTTTCTTGTATCAGATAGTCTTCTCTATCTGTTAAGGATGTTGTTGTCGTTTGGATGGTTGATTTTTGGGTAGCCTGATGAGAATGAAGTTGGTTACGGGTACTGGTCCTGTATATTTACGAACGGCAAGGAGTAGGGATGCCATTAGTTTTGTATTGTGATGTGTAAAGGTGCAGTAATCTTTGTCAATTGCTGCAATTTTGTTTGTGACATATTTTGGAGCATAATACAGGTTTTGGTGCTTCATGGAGCTTTTTTTCAGGTGGGAGAGGAGTTTGAAGATGGTACAACTGTCTTTGTGAGATTCAACCATAGAAAACTAATGGTTTGGAACCAAAAGAGAATATTGCAAATTCTACCAATAAAGGATTGAAGAGGAAGAAATCGACATAAAATGCATTGCTGCTTGTGGAAACTGGTTGCTGTTAGTCGAGATTCAGATCAGTATGGTTTCGTTAGCATATATTGAGTTTACTATTTTTTGCTGGTGTTTTGCTGCATTTCTATGGCATTTTGTGGTTTAATTTGTTGGTGTTCTGCGTTGTTCTTCTTTCTGGAGTTTTACTTTTCGATGGTATTTTGCTGCATTTTTACACTGGTATTAACAAAATCTGTAAGTTAAACATGACTGAGGGTGGAAGAGTTTCCGTTTTGTGTGGTATATCTTGCAGATAAGGTTGTTGACTTATTTGCAGCATGTTTGGACATAATCTTTTCAAGAATTTGGGTGAAATCTCCAGGTATTAGCTGCAAGCTTTCAAACAAGGAAGATTACTCGAGGAATTCCTGGGAACAACAGGACTCCCATATCTATGGCATGCTTTGGACCCCAAGTGAGATCAAATTTTTTTGTTAATGAGGTACTAATTCGGAGATATTCAAGGAAGGGTGATGGACAAAGATTTCTTGTTTTAGATGGTCTGTTACAGCTTTGCAATTCTTAGGATTCCATACTTGTTTGTCTAGGGAGGGTGTTGCTCTTTATATTGGTCTCTGTTTCCCAATATTGTCTCAGTTATGAATCTTCTTATACTTATTAGCAATAAAACTATTTGCATTTAAAAAAAACATCTAAAATGACTTTTGCAACACTTTTTACATAACTTTTACCAAATACCAAATAACTTTTAACTCCATATCACTTCAACCTACAGCTATTTTAAAATCATTTTTAAATCCTTACAGCAGAATCATAAGCTAGGCCAAACTGTCCCTTATATATCAAATAACTGTAAAACAGCTCAAAGCATCATCAATAAAAGCACTTAAATATAAATTTAAGTTTAAAATAAACTAATTCAAACGAAACACTTTTAACACAATGTTTACCAAAACACTGAATAGCTTTTAACTATACAATAGTTCTACGGCATATATTTTAAGATCACTTTTACTACAAAAAAAGAAGCTGGGCCAAACACAGAAAAGAAAGTGCAGAACCTGTCAAGAAAATAGGGCGCTTTCTTGCTCTCTGTTATTATTTGGAAGCTAGTCTTTCAACAACCTGTTGAAGCCTTTTCATTTTTCATTATCATATGGAATGATTTAACCCTATCCTCTTCAATGATCTCCCTTAATATATCATCTTCAATTTTTTCTGCTTGCCAGCAATAAGGGTTTTCCACAAACGCTTCACTGAAGATCATACTTGACACCCACTCCTTCCATGTTGTCCTGCGATACTTATCTTCTTCAAGTGTATCTCTTGCCAAGAGCTGATACACATATACCACCTTTCGCTGACCAGGTCGAAAAGCACGTGCAATAGCCTGCTTTGTCTTGGAAGGATTCCATTCTGAATCCAATAAAATCACCCGCGAAGCTGCTGTTAGACTAATACCTTCAGCGCAGGCTGTAATTGAAGCAAGTAACACCCTTGAAGCCCCACCAGGTTCTTCAAACTTATCCATCACTCTTCCCCGTTCAAATAGCTCAAGGTCCCCTGTAAGGACCAACACTTCTCTACCCTTCTGCCACCGGAAGACATTCTCAAACAATTCCAGAAACAAATTAATGGGTGCAATGTTGTGGCAAAAGATTAGAACCTTCTCCCTCTTGACAACTCGATACACAAGATTCAAAACGAACATCACCTTGGACCCTTTTCTTGAATCAAACTTGAGCTTCTCAAGCTGCATCAATTCATCCACGCTAAAAAATTTACTAACGCAGTTTGAAGTTTTAATCAACCAGGGATGTATTGATGCCAGGGTTATCAAAAGCTCCAATTCCAGTGGATATCCATTATGTGTAGCCATAATATCGTGAAGTTTTACCAAAGTCTCATGTTGTACATCTGTCGAATTCATCATTAAGGTGTAAATCTGTAAACCTGGGAGGGTATCAGAGCCTCCACCTTCATAGACATCAATAAACCCATTAGTAATGTTTCTCAACATGTTTAGACCCTGCATCCTTTCTTCTCCTGCATTTGCATCAATCTTCTTTGCAATCTTGTCTAGGAATAGTTTTCTTGCTCGGTTTTCTAACAAAGCGCGTGCCTTTTCCACCCGAGTCTTTTTCATCTTGAATTTGGGGTCTAATTCCATCAACACTTCATTAACAAACTTTGGTCTTGCCAAGCAAAGGGTGTTAAAATATTCACAGAAATTGTTCTGAAATAATGTACCAGAAAGCAATATCCTCAGGTCTGTTTTGACTTTCATCAAAACTTTTCGCAACCTTGATTTAGTACTTCTGGGGTTGTGGCCTTCATCTAGTACCAGGAGCCCTGGACTTTCCCGAAGCACTTTAGCCATGTGACGCCTGTGTGCAAATTTTGAATCTTCTCGCATTAATGTTAGAAATGAAGTGTAACTCATGAGAAGAACACTGGGTTGCTCATGCCATTTTAGTATTTTCTCGAGGCAATCCAAGACATGCATAACATCTTGACTGGGTCTTCGAACTCCTCGAAACCTAACTTTTTTCTGCATAAAAACTCTGTAAGTTCTGCAACCATGGATTAGATGAACTGGTACAGGAATTTCCCACTTAATAAATTCCTTGTACCAGGTATAGAGAGTTGTCTTTGGAGCAAGGACCAAAGGTCGCTTTCCTGGGAATAACTTCAAGTAGCTCACAAGGAATGCAATAATGAGAAAAGTTTTTCCTGCCCCAGGAGAATGAGAAATAACACAACCACCTATATTCTCAGATTTTGGTTCCATTAGTGTTGGCACCAAAGACCCAGTAATATTCTTCCATAGAAATTTGTAAGCCTTATTTTGGTGAAAGTGTAATTTCTTCCTAAGTTCAGGGATTAAGGCCCACACATTGTCATGTTCTTCTGGTGATGGCATATCTGGGGAAGCATGATTTCCAGAAAGATCAAACTCTTCATCTTCATCTATCTTCTTTGTATCCTCTTCACTACACTGCTTATTCTCTGTGGTCCAGGTTTTGTATTCCATCTGGAGAAGTAAAATAGAGAAAAATCAGATATCAATCTGAAGCAATTCAATTAATTAGTACCACTCCAACGCGATGGAATAAGTTCAATGCACAGGGGTTGGTACAGATAAAAGTAAATGGTTCCAACTAAGAGATTGTAATCACAGGTTTAATCAAATAGAAAAGTCCTGGTCCACAAGTTGAGTATATGTGTAAGTAAGTCCCCCCCCCCCCTAAAAAAAATACACACACACGCATATATATATATGACAAGGATCCTGGAATAAAATTGATATATCCTATTACAGGGTCATCAACTTCAGGATTCTTTAGTAAACCTTGCATACATTACAACTAAAAAATGGCTTTCTGTCGAGCGTATTCAACAATCGTGGAAACACATTGTCAAATGATATCCAAGGTCCAATTAGGTGGCAGATAAGGAAAACTGAGAGCATAATATTTAACCCAAAAATAAAATAAAAACATTTGCATTTTTGAGTTTCAAACTTTGACTTACAAAGGGTGCTGAAACATGTTTTATCTCAGTGCTCACGTAATCACATAGCCGACAATAGATCCCAATTTCTTCATTCAGTCTGTAGTCATGCTGACAATTTCCACTTGATTTTTGAAGAGTCTCATTTGAAACCGTAACCTGAAAATCATTATATCAAACTTAAGGAGCCATAAAAGTAACAAATCCATCTAAGACATTGAAAGAATACATGTAGGTGTATATCTATGCATATATAAATATATGCATATGCCATTGGAAGCTGCACCCTTCTCAAGAGAGGAGGTCTCAGGTTTGAAACCCCCTCCCCGTTGCACACACACAGAGAAAGCATATCGGGAGAGTCTCACATGAATAAAGAATCAGATCTTGAGAAAGGTTTTAAGATTGTACCTCATTTTCCTCAAGAAAATAAGATGAAGCCATGGATAGTTCCATTTCTCTCCACAACATTTCATTTTCTGAGGTTTCTCCTTCATTCTTGCTGGAGGATTGTTCTGCTTCATTCCACTGTCCTGAGCAGCTTGCTGCCTTGAACTCCTCCCATTTGTAAATAACATGTCCCTCTTCTTTTGTCATTGTGGAATCAATGTTCTTCATATATGAATGTATTAGTTTATTGTATGCACCTGCATTGAGGGATATTCTCTTAGAAGTTACTTGTTCGTCATAGTCCTCCCTTTCTGAAAATATAGACCAATATCTTCGACCTCGGGCCTTTCTATTAGAAGCTTTCCCCTGAAGCCCCTCCCACGTACTTTCAAACTCCATATCTTCTAACTGAGAGGTTTTCTTCCGCTGTACAGTATGGGAACTTTTCATATTATAATACTTGGAAGAAATTTCATCAACCTCTTCTGAATAATTTCTAGAAAAATTGGTATAAAAATCACCCTGCTGAAAGGCTAAAGGTTCAGTGTCAGTGGGCAGAGGACTAACAGCAAGGTCATTTTGATGTTCTCTTTGATCAGCCACACCTACTTTTACCTCCCTTGGTTTTGTCTTGCTTTTGCACACAACAAGGTCTTTTCTTTTCTGTTCAAAAATAAGTTCTTTTCTTTTTCGTTCAAAAACAAGGTATTTTCTTTTACGTTCAAAAACAAGGTCTTTTCTTTCCCGTTCAAAATAAAGGTCTTTTCTTTCACCCTCAGTTTGTTTTTCTGAACAACATGCCTGCAGACCAAACAAGCATGGTAGTGGCAAGAACGTATCTTCATCTTCTTGACATTTGTCAGTCTTACATGGCATCATTTGAACCCAGCCAGTATCCAACTCTTGAAGTCTATCACAGCCAAGAAAACGCTCAGGTTGTACATTTCGACGCTTAGAACGCCGCAAGTCCATAATCAAATTAAATGGCAACAGTCCAGGTTCATGCACACCAGAAGCATGACTTTCCTCCACAGCATCAGCCGGAGCAAATTGGATCACTTTGGACTGTGTAACACCATTGTCTACTCTGAAATTTACAGCACTTTGGCAACTATCAGATTTTGATGAGCTTCCATAATCATCAGCCAAAATTTGATAGACTATCTTGTTTTGCACAGATCTCACATGAAATGCAACCCGCTTTAGAACTGATGCAACAAGTAGTAATGAGAGATCAGATGAAAATTTCCCCAAACATAGTTTAGTTCTTTGCAAGGAAGAGCAGTCCTCCGAGAAGCTCCACCTGTAGTGTTGATCCTCACAAGGATGTTTTTCAAGCTTTTGGAGGATGGATATTTGATTAACTCCAACTACTTCAGTATCTTTGCTAAGTGTTACTTTCTCTGAACCAAAAGGACCTTGGTTAACATACAACTTAATGTAGAACTGGCATGAACATTGATGTTCATGGGGCTTTCTCTCAATAGAACTTATTTTAGCATCAAGCCACACCTATATCAGAAAGAAAATATGGAGATCAAACTTAAATAGGGAAGTTACAACTTTTAGGTGCTGTTGAACCACACATGTACACCATAGAAGCTAAGAAATTCCAACTTCATCAAAAGATAAAAATAAGTGAAGATAAAAATTCTAGAGATTAAAAATAACCCTGATACGCTATTCCATCTTATAATTACGCACAGAAAATATGAAAGAGGGCATGCATTTTGAGTTACAGAGCATACAATGAGTCAGCCTGAAGCAAAAGAAACTTACAAGATCTTGATTTTCTTCATTTGAATTTCCTGTATGTTGAGAGGATGAAAGAACACAAACATCAATGCCAGGCCTCAAAAAGCAGGTGCAGTCAGTTAAAGTTGCTCGCCTTGACCTGACACGAAGGTTTGAGAAGGGACATTTCTCCGGAATAACACGACGACTGTCTATGAGATGCAAGGTCATAGTCCCATTCTTTATTCTTAAGAGCTCCACCATTTTCCATGAGCCCCAGCAGAAGGCCTCAAAAGCTGTGAAACGCAAGCTCAATAGTGGTAAGTAATATGGATATATACCATGAAAAAGAACAGTCCACATATAATTCTGAAAGAAAAATTTTGGAAATTTGGTAACATATTATAAGTGATATCACTTTACTGAGCTTCCGCAGCTAATGATGTGAGTCTATTCCATTTCATCCTATCACTCAAAGCAGCTACACTTATGTGGCTTACAGCTTGGTTGAAATATTCATCATTTATTTTGAATAAAGATTCAAAATTGACTAAACTCCTAGTGTTTCACTATCACTATGGTGACATAATTTAATTCCTTTTTACCCAAACATTGTGTGCATTCAATTATAATAAGAAAAAAAACAGTAATTTAGGAAGTATAAAGGATATTCCTAGGCAGATTCAAGAATTACATCAAGTTCAGAGTAGTTCCAAGTCGCATAAGTTAAGTTGGCAGTCAAAATATCTAGTGCCTTAGTTACTGTTTGAGCTCCTCACCCAAAAACCAGAAAAAACTGTCAGTTTGTTCATATTTCAATCCCAAAACAGAAATCTAAACTGTCAGTAGTTCCAAGTCGCATAAGTTAAGTTGGCAGTCAAAATATCTAGTGCCTTAGTTACTGTTTGAGCTCCTCACCCAAAAACCAGAAAAAACTGTCAGTTTGTTCATATTTCAATCCCAAAACAGAAATCTAAATTGAGAAAGTAAAAGAAAGGGTTGGGAGCAGGTAACACTTACGATGTGCATCAAATGGATGCGCGGACTCATACAAATGTCTTTTACCCATTATTGATCAGTAAACAGGCTTACTCTCCAATAATCCTGCAATAACATGTCGTATCATCAACAGCCAGTTAAGCAAATTTCAATTTAGTCTCAAGATTGATCACGCATTAAAAAGATTTCGATCCTAAAAATGGTAATCATAGACTCTCTCATTAACTGCTTACAGAAAAACTAATCTGCAAATCACATCACATTAATTACTATATAATACCATACCGAGCACAGGTAGGGGAACCCCTTTTTTGACACCCACACCCGCTACAATGCCAAAAAGTGGGTTTTTTAAGGTTAAAATAGTAATTTACCAGTCTAGTTCTTACGGATGTTGCCCAGTTACTAGTTAACTGGCCGTGTGTTACAAAAGGGTGGCTAGTTTGGGAGTTCCCCGATCTTTACTCGTACCATTAACATTCTTAAATGCACAAAAGTTCCTTTCTCTTTGTTTCCTTTTCTTTCCCTTTCTTTTTCTCTTGAACTATTTTACCACTAATAATCAGCTCCCACAAAAATAGGCTAACAATGTAACTTATCCACACCACTAAACGTAGCAACATAACAAACAGAGGAAAATGCAGACAATTCCAAACATGATAGTACTGATGACTATTTTCCCCCTTCATTTCCTGATTGCGACTTTCTATCAGTGTCATAATTTTTTTAATTAAAAAGGAATAAAAAAAGGAAGGAGACAGAGGTACAAAGCCTCATAATAGCCCCAATATATAACACTACCAAAACACAAACCTCAATCATGCACGCACATTTTACTCTACAGTATAACTTTTCCTCAAAAATCATTCAACACTCACTTTTCCTTTTGCGCTTAATAACAAACAAGATACTCCAAACAAAAACCCAGGAAAAAAAAGCATAGAAAAAAACAGAGAGCTCATGCAAAATTTTACCTCGAAACAGCTTCTGCTTATGTGTTAAAACTAGATTCCGGTGAGATATTGAAATGTATTCGACATAGAAAGAGATAGAGAAATGACTTAAAAGCAAGAGAGTTATCAGTGAGTGAGTTAATGAATGAGAGAAAAAGTGAAGAAAAAAAAGCCGAGCGGCAAAAATCCTGGCTCTCAAAACTTCATCGATAAATTTTGAAGTTTTATTAATAATATTAATATAAATTTAAAAATTAATATTATCAATAAAATTTTCAATTATCAAAACTAAAAATCCTCGGAGAATTCAACGCTCAGACCGTCTGAGAATATTGGGTTTTGTGCATTTCTGCATTGAGCTAAAACTAGAGAAAATAGAGAGGGGCCAGCAGGGTGGATGAGACTTGACAGCTTTGCGTTGAATGGAAGGTGGTATAAATAAGTGGAGACGAGGAGGGAGTTTTGGAATCAGAATCTTTGAACAAGTGGTTGTACTTGTGACTGACGAAGATCTTTAAAGTTGGTCGAGATCTAAGTGATGTGACGGGTTCACTTAAAAATGGATTTTTGAGATGGTCTTCTCATCGTGTTTTTTGCAATCCAAAAATTAGTGGGCTTGAACCATATCGTCACCTCAAAGACCTAAGGATAGTGGGTTAAAGTGTTTGTTGGAATTGGAAACAAAGCCTATTCAGTTAATTTTTCCTTAAAAGAAATTATCTTTTAGCCTATACGATGTTCCTTTTTTAAGGATTAAGACTCACATTCTATTGAAAACTTAGGGGTGGCGTGGCTAGGCTAACTTTGGCTCAAAGAATGTCCGCCCATATAATCTAATAAACATAAAAAAAATAATTGATGAAAAAAGTCATGGTTTATGGCTTAATGGCTTGTGCGTAGGAGGAAAAGGTGGTCCGTTTTCAACACGTCATGTTCTCGTGGTAGTTACACAGAATCAAGATCGTTTTATTATGGGTTGGAGTCTTTCCTACCCCACCATAATTGGTGGTTTTAATTAAAAAATATTGACTATTTTGATATGTTAATTGGACTTGACTATGACCCTTCGTATTGGACCCTTAAATCAAACCATTTTGACCCATTGAGTTTTGGGTTTTGTAACTAATTTTGTTGAATTTTGAAAACATTAGATTATTTATAAAAAAAAAATAGTAAAAACTTAGATTTTTTCATCCGAAAACCTTTAAAAATCAATTATTTTGGATTTGATTTAATAATTTGATTAACCTAGTAATTTGGTAACACTTTATTCAAATCTCGATACATAATCAAAATTATCAAAACATTAAGATTTTAAAATCAATATTCAATACAATTACCGAATTTTAAAATTTGATGAGTGCGGCTCAATAAATTAGATCATTATTAAAAACCCCATATCCATAAAAATGAGTACACACGATCGAGAAATTTTAAATACACCAATTTCAATATGCCAATTTTTATTTCAAAAGAGATCAATTATGTCTATGGCTATAGGCTACACGATGGGTGATAGGTTGATAGCCCTCTTAGGACTCTTATCCCTCTCATCCTTAGTGTGCATAGATGATTAAAGCCCTTAAATCTGATGGAGATTTGATACTATTTAACCCTACAAAAATGAGTTTGAGAGAGATTTTATTCTCACGGAAAAATGTGCAATGATTTTTAAAATCTCAATATGGACGAAGAAGACACTTCTCAACCCATTTAATACCCAAACTCAATCACAAATCTCAATAATTTTTTTTATAAATATATTAGTATAGTGTTTTATAATTACGTAATTGACTTTAGTTATTAATTTTAATTTGATGATATGTAATTGGATTTGTAATGTGAAAAATTTAGTGTTCGTGTAGATTGAACATTTATTTTGTATCACTGTTTATTGTTAACATGGTTAAGCATTTGGATATTATATCAAAACTGAGTGTTGTGGAAGCTTTAGCAATTAATAAGAAATACCAACGTCTTTGATATGGACTTGTCTACCGCTATTGTCTAGTGAATCAAATGTAAACCATTTGATATCAAATGGTTTACATGACAATCACCCTAAAAAAAATTGCATATACTTGTTGACTGGGTCAGTAGCGACACTTTGGTGCACATCTTGAGAGAAGGAAACCAGTGTGCAGATGTTCTCGCAAAGGAAGGCTGTTCATCTTCATCTTATGTTGTTTTTGCTTCACCCCCTCCCTGCGTTGTTCTTGCTTTTATCTTCATCTTCATTTCAATAGAAGAGTGATGAATGCAAACTTTGTAGCCAAAGTTTCTGTTTTTTCCTGAAAACAAAATTTTGGAAAAGAATTTTAATTACTTGGTATTATAAGATAAGGAGACAGTGGACAGTTTATTGTTCTATGATTCGATCTCATGAAAGTTATGTTTCCCCACCCCTCAAAAGAAAAAGATCTCATAAAAGTTATGGCTTAAGAAGTACGCCTTTTCTCACCGGAGTACGTTAATCTTATAGCTTAATACAGTAATATGCTTTGTTGGATTGAATCGTTGGCTCACTAGTCACTGTGGGAACTGATTTGGTAAAAGTGTTAGATTCCGGTTTTTGGAATATGGAACCACACTACCACATGCTTTCTCATATAATCTGCAGAGGGGAAAGGAGTTACATAGCTTTAGAGAGAGTACGTTCTATGATGGCAGGAATTAAAATCCGCATATATACAAGCTCATACTCTCTTGATTTTGAATGCACAAATCACAACTAATTGCTTGCAATTTGTAGAAGTCCAAACATCAGCAATCCCAGCTATAAAAAAAAACAAGCATTCCCATCACAGATTCTACCAGAAAAAGCAAATCAACCAATTTTTAAATCACCACCCATATTGACAGTAGGGTGACAAAAAATGACGAAAAAATGTTTGAATTTGAAGTGAACATAACATCATCCATCAATATTAGAAAAAATAAATTGAAATATTCATTATTCAACCATGTATGCTTATACATAAACTAAAAATTTAGAACTGTAACTTGAGGAGCTTAAATCTTATCCACAAAAAAAGAATTATCTCAAAATTTTCATTCTCCCAGAGCATGAGATGAGCGGCACAAAAACAAACCCAAAACCCTGCCTTAGAGCAGGTTGTTAAAAAACAAATGTTTTGGCTAAATTCTCCATCCTAAAAACCCATAAAGAATTAGCTTGTTCACAATTCAGCTTCAAAAAAAGACAAATCTCATGTCTAAATAAACTACACCCTTTATGCCTTAAACTCCAGCCTCCTCATGGGACCAAGAGACTGTCAAAGACCCAGAAGAGCAATTCACACAGAAATCATCCACAATGTAGCTTTCCTATTTGATCCAATGCAATCTTCAGGTACCTTCATCTCTCCAATCAGTCTTCATATTCCTCTAAAGCCCAACTCTTGCAATCCCAAATCGAAAAATCCCTGATCCTCTAACAGAATATTGTTAATCTGCTGCCCCCCTTGTTGCATGAGAGCAAGACCATAATCAACACAAGACGACGCATGCTCCATATGATGGAGACTCCCAAGTAACTTTGCATCTGGATTCTGCAGCTGGTATGTTAAATCTGATGGTTTATCACACTGCAGATGGCCCTTGTCTGGTAGCCCTGGTTGAGGAGCATCACAATCCAAATCTTGCTTCAACCCTCTGCCACAAAGAGGATTATTGTCTATAGCTGACAAAAGTTCATCCACATCAAACATTTCGTCCATGGAAAAATTCTGCCAACAATCTTGGCCGGTATCTCCATCAATCCAACCATAATCTGGGACATCCATAGGTTCCTCCTTTGTTTCTTGTCTATTGTCATGATTATCAACCCAATTACAGTCAACATTTCCATGCTCATCTCTTGCTTTTGGTGTCTCTGTACTAGTTGGAGAGGCAGCCTCTGCGAGTACAAGAGACTGAGTATTGAGTCTAGATTCATCTTTTCCATCCTCTTTCTTCACGTTGGCAATAGGCTCCACCTTAAAATCCTCAGCCGCACAGACCTCAGAGCAGTTAGATGTCGTTGTGGAGTCAGATCCAGTAGGAGTCGCTGCTGAAGAAGAGCTTGAGGAAGTTACAACTGAAGAGGGATCCTTTGTAATCTGAGGAAGGTTGAGGCGGGCAAGCGGACCATACATAGCCCTTGCAGCTTCATCGTAGGCAAGTGCAGCTTCAAATGCAGTAGAGAAAGTACCAAGCCAGAGCCTACTACCCCTGTTTGGCTCCCTAATCTCCGCAACCCACTTGCCCCATGTCCTCTGCCTAACGCCTCTATAATTACAATGAGAGTTCTCTGGTCCTCCTTTACCTTTCATACAACCTTTTCTTGATCCCTTGGCAGGAATTCTACGTACTGGTTTACCCCCATCATTACAAGCATCGAGATGCTCATTGTATTCTTTCCACTTCTTGAGAGTCTCAGCTACATCAGTACCGTCACGTCTACTCCGTGACTTCCTCTTCCTTGAAGAATCGAAGGGCATAGTAGTAGTATTAGAACCTTGATCAAAAGTACCCATCTTGGTTAAATCTGGGATCTGGGGTCAATAATACTTAAGGGCAACCACCTTTCAAGCAACAAAACAGAAATTCTCCGACAAAAAGGTATTCGATGATACTCGACTGAACTCAAGAATCAGATAAGCATAACCAGCCTAATATGAAAATCTGCAATATGATACCAAGCTAAACTCAATTAGACTATCACGACCCGGAATACAACTATAAACCACTTGATATATAATGCACAAAGAAGGATTCATACAGGTTTCTCCACAACCCCCACATCCTACTGCGAGAAGAATAATACTGTCAAGCTAAAATAGCTGCTACTTTGGTTTTCCAATGTTTAAATAAATAACACCCAACTACTCTAAATTTTTACTGAACAAGGATTTCTTGTTCCACAAGTTTTTTTCCAAGCTGGGAATTTCTTGAGTTCCAAGTTAAAAAAATAATCCTGAAAAAGGAAAAAATCTTTAATTCCTTTTCTAATCGTACTAGACAAGAATTCCGTGGACAAGTAAACAAGATTGTAAAACTGAAATTTAAAACCTTTTGTTTTTAGGTATGGACTTCTTCAGCAGTAAAATTTGTGAAAGCGATACACTGTTTTTTTCGTAGGGATTTGAATCATTAAATTGACTTTTTTTTAGGGCAGAGTCAAATTAGACGGACAAAAAATAAACCCTAAACCAAAAAATCAAGAGAAAAGAAAACCCACTTGAACAAAAGCACAAAAGCAATTATCCAGAAAACCAAATAACCAATTTCACAAAATCCCTGCCCAAAACAACAAAAGAAGCAAAACAATGACTCCTAACTAAAACCTAATTGAAAAGGAAAATAAGCGAAGAAAGATGAAAGGGTGGGGGAAATAACCAGCCTGTCAATACTCTCCGACGACATGCGAGAAGAAGAAATCCCTTGAATCGAAATCCTCCCCTTCTGGTAAAAAACTTGAATGAATTCACACAGAGCTACCGTTCTTGCGTCTCTTTTTCTTGTTTTTCGTGTTTCTGTTTTCACTACGTTCAATTTCGTTGAGAGCTGTTTCAGGTTTTGCTTTTGGCTGTAGACTTGTACGCTGTTGAAGAGTGAATAAGAAACCAGAAACCTTTAGAAGAGCGAGGTGTGACTAGTATTTATAGCCTTCTCTTCTCATCTCTTCTCTAGATATTTCTGACAATTTCTGTTTTGGTTATGTTGATGACGTGTCGCTTCGGTTCCCCGAACCAGATGAGCCAGCTCACTCTTTGCGTTTTCCTTTGCACGGAAGTACCTGCCCTTATTAGTCTCTTTTCTTCCTTTTTGTCCCTTATCTTTACCAAAATCTAAATTATACCACAATTCAGAAGATCTATAAACTTGTCTAATATCGGTGAATTTGAGTTGGGGCGAAGATGGTGAGTAAAAAATTTATTAATATAATTTTAAAAAATTGAATTTAAGTTTGATTTGTAATGTAAAATTGATGTTTTAGTTTGAATTGATTTTTTTAAAGTAAAATAAAATATATATATATATATATATGTTTTTTTACATTTTTTAAAATAAGATAAATAAATATGGTATTTGTATTTTTAAAATTATTAAATTTTAATATATATTAAATATTTATAAAATAAATATAATATATATTTAATTTATTAATTAAATTTAACTGGTTTATGAGTTTAATAAATCAAGTTTAATATTATGTAAATTTAACTTGATAAATTAATCAAATTAAAATTACAATTTATTTTAATTGAATTTTAAACTAAATCTTTCTAATGAGCTAACTGCTTAGACTCGGTTTCATTCCAATGGTTTAAGATATATTTTACTCAAAAGACCATGAAAATATCTCATGGCCGATTTGACCATTAAATGAAATATTAATCCTAGATTTTGGCTGAATTTGCCTTTCTTATCGTCAATTGGTAAGTTAAAAGAATCAAAATCCACTGCATTAATTTTTGCTTTTTTTTTCTATCTTTTAGCTAAATGACCCAATACATGCCAAAACAGGCTAAAAAATCTACTAGCTGGTACCCATTGTTTCCTAGCTAGTAGCTACTAAGCTAGCTAGTAAATCTTGATCTTGGAAGTAGGGCATGTATTTATAATAAATGTCAGATACTTATCCATACTATGGATAAGATCACAATATACCCATTTCCAAAAGTTCTAATCAGTTTTAGTAAATTATTTATTTTAAATTTGTTTAAAATTTTATTAATAATTTTAAATTTTTTATTAATAAAATCAGTATAAATAAAATTAAAAAGTTAATGTTATCAATCTCTTAATAAAATTCAATGTAAAGAATTATTGATAGATTTAAGATTTTTAGTTCACATTTGTTTTTGACAAATTAATCATCAGCTAAAATAAAAATATGAATATAAAAAATAAAATTCATTAAAAATAAGTATTTTTAATTTATACGCGTTGATCTATTATCAATAAAATCTAATACATATCTGATTCAAATTATTTTTTTATTTAAATAAAAAAAATTATCAATAATTATTTTTATCAATTATTCATTCATTAAAATACAAATATAAATTTAAAAATAAATATTTTTAATTCATTCCAATTACCCAACAACCAGTAAAAGCCAATTCATACTCCATCCAACTCCATTCGTACTCGATCCGATCAAACGGTTTTGACCTTTAATTACTCGATACGAAGGCACTAAATTTAATGGGAAAAAAGCACAAATTTTAGTGTGTTTTCAAAGAAAGTGTGCTAAAGGACACGTGTAGATCAAGGAAAAGGCAAAGGAACCCTTCTCACCGTCCACCCCATGGCACATAGCATTAGATAAAGGAGAAAACGGTTTCTGTCTCCTCCTCCTCATTAACTCACCACCACCCTTGCATGTGAGCCACGTGTTTCCTTTTCTGTGTCAACACGTCATGTCACACGTATCCTTTGGTGTGGATGCCTAAGATGTCATCACTGTATGTCTATTAGCTAATCTATGGGTCTGGAAGTGAAAGTGGGGACACGTTTACGTAGGACCTGACGCATTTAAACCAGCTTCCTTAAAAAGAGCAATTTTGCATGGCAGCATGGGCCTGGTAGGCCCGTAGCTTATAAACGCAGCTTCCTTTAATGGTCACGTTTGGTATATGTGATTTAAAATTTATAATTATTTTTAAAAAAAATATTTTTCATCTTAATTCATATATTTTATTTTAATTTCGTTTTAATCTTTTCAATTGTGTTAATTAAATTTTTTGTACCATCTCAACTGTTTGACTAATAAAAAAACAAAAAACAATAATAAAATAAAATTATAAAATCATATCTAAACGAGAGACCTCGCTCATGAAATTGAGGTCCTCAATGGCCTCGCCAATGATTTTTAAACCATCAATCTTTCTGAAACAGATTAATTACTTAAGTTTTCTTTTATTTAGTTTTGACGTTTTAATGATTTTTTTATTTATTAATGTGGTTATTTTATGGTTCTAAACTCTGTCTCTAGTATACATTTCGTTAATCTAAACTCTGGTTGGTTAGATTTGTAAAACTTACACTAGTGATTGATTTGTAAAATGTTTTACTAAAATCAAGAGGAAGATAGAGGTCTTTCTGGTAAAGATAATCCTCTATTTGCATCTTCCATAAACCGAAGTTTGCTCCATTGAACTTCTCGATCCTTGCTTTACCTTCGTCTGCCATTGCTCCCACTCGAATATGACTTTCTTTGGATCGTTTCTGACTATTCTTGCGAACCTCTGTGTATTAGAACACAGTTGTCGATGAACCAATACCGTAGACAAAATTTTATTATTCACAAAATTCACTATTCATGTGAATATTAACCTCGCAGAAAACTGACAAAAATTTATCACCAAACGCTCTGATTTCAGTTGTTAAGAAAAATAGCAAGAATTCGAACAATGCGCACACATAAAGAATTGAACACAGAGATTTAACGAGGTTCGGCAATGTACCTACTCCTCGAACCCACACCTAAAGTATTTTACTATTTGGTAAAAGCCCAGAAAGAAAACCAGAGCGGTGCTCTATTACAAAAAATCACTCACTTGATTTTGTACAAGACACTTATCTCTCATAATGTTTTCTTCTCTTCACTTCAATTAGAACCCAAGTCCTAATGCCAATTTATAGGCTTAGAAAAAACAGACGGCATTAATGTTGGCAGCTCACAATTAATATTGGCAGTTCACCATCAATGTTGGCAGCTCCAACACATGGCCTTTGCCATTAATATTGGCAGTTCAAGCACATTGCATTAATGAGAGTTATTGTTGCATTTACAACTCTTATTATTTAAGTCCAAGGCTGTAGCTACTTCACATGCCTGCTGTCCCTTTTGTCTCCACCTTTAACACTTACACTTAAAATTCGTCCACAATTTGTGATAAATCCGGATGTGAAAAACGAATCACCTTGAACCGAAATGGCTTTAAATCTGTTGTGATTGTATTCTCTTTCAAACACCGAATTAGCACTGGAAAATGATCAGAACTAACCATTGCAAGATGCTGGAAAACTTGCCATTCATAAGGTGTTTGCAAGAGCCCTGTCAAGTCTCTCAAATACTCATTGCCTACCATCTCTCGAATTCACCCAAGTGAAATTCTGAACTTAATGAAAGATGAATAAACCAAGGTGCGGATCGAAGTGGAGTGACACATGAAAAGAGTAGTGCCTACTAAGTTTAACACAAACCTGTATGAGTAATGAGAAGGTCCCAACATAGGTGCGTTTTTAAGTGTTACACAACTAACAAGTGCTTCATTGTTTGTGGCTTTAGGCCTTACCGAGTGATATTTTTTGAGTAACATTTCATTCAAGTACAAAGCAAGAACAACAGGTAAATTTAAAGTTATCATTTAATTTTGAAAGGGATTAAAATTCTTTGTTATTGGTTTGTGGGAAATTTGAGACAAAATGTTGAAGTACGAGGGAAAAAGAATTAAAACTTTCCCTCTCACCTATGTCAAAACATAACAGCGTTTTTAAAAAATATTTAATAATAAATTTAAATTATTTCTACTACATACTAATCTTGTAAATAACTTTGCATCCAACCGTTATAGTAATCAAACAATAAATATTAATCATAGATAAAAGTAATTTAAATATAAAAAATATACAATTGAGAAGTATAAAATTGAGATTTACATAAAACAAAAAAGACGCATTAGTGCAACAGAGAATTAACAATAAAATTTGAAAACGAAGAAAAAAAAATATGAAATTGAGAAAATTGGGTTCAGGTAAGCCAGTAAAGGGTGGACCGGCTCCCGTGCTACTGTTTTGGGTAGATTCAGGTTTTAGTAAATCTCTCGTTTTTGGTTAATTCCGAATGTACAAGTGAATGAAAACATCTTTTTATTACTAGCAAGCCAATGAAATGACGGATAAATTGGATAAAAAGGTGGCTTGTGTAATCTTAATAGTTTTCATGTGCTTAAACAGCTCCCTTATTTTTTTGTAAGGCATTTTTTTTAACGTATATAGTTTTACACCTAGAAAGGTGTACAGCTCCAGTAATATTTAGTAAGTAAATAAAGTTTCCCGGTTTGATTAATAAAAAAAACTTTGGAGAACAAATTGAATTTCGAACCGAAGCAAAAGGATAAACGGTGTAATTTAGACATTTTACTGTTTTATTTGAGTTTTAATGGACGCGTGTGATTTGTCTACTGCTAGGCCAAACTCTCCCCCCTCAATTATTACAATACAATACTCCATCACTAACCAAATTCTTTCGCTCCTTGTGTACCACGCCAAAAGATCTCCAAGCATCTGTCACCACGACCCAATCACCCAACGCGCCACCGATGGCCAACCCCCCGACACTCCCCATTTTGAGCCCCCAGTCCGCCTCAACGGGTGGGGCCCAATCCCAACCCCCAATCGCCACTCCTGCTTTCCGCGCGTTCCTCTCGCGCATCTCGGGCTCGATCCGACACGGCCTCTCCCAGCGTCGCCCCTGGTCCGAGCTCGTCGACCGAACCTCCATGAACCGACCTGAATCCCTATCCGAAGCCTACTCCCGGATCCGCAAGAACCTGTCGTACTTCAAGGTCAACTACGTGACCATACTGTCCGTCGTACTCGCGCTCTCTCTCCTCTCTCACCCTTTCTCTCTTCTCGTTCTCCTCGGCCTCCTTGGCGCGTGGCTATTTCTCTACCTCTTTCGACCGTCAGATCAGCCCCTGATCATCCTTGGCCGTACGTTCTCCGATCGCGAAACACTAGGCGCTTTGGTGGTGTTGACAATCGTAGTCGTGTTCTTGACCAGCGTAGGATCTCTCTTGATCTCCGCCTTGATGATTGGTGTCGCGATCGTTTGCCTACATGGCGCGTTTAGGTTACCTGAGGATCTGTTTTTGGACGACCAAGAGCCCGCGAGTGCAGGATTCCTCTCCTTCCTCGGCGGTGCCGCATCCTCAGCTGCGGCAGCCGCGGCACCTGCTGTCGCTGCACGTGTATGAGCCACTACGGCCTAGCTCTTTGACCCCGCACGTGTCTAAGAGATGAGTAATTACTTTTTTTTCTTCCCATTTTTGTGTTTAAAATTTCAATTTGATTTTAGAAACGGTGGCTAAGTTTTTTTTTTCTCTTTGTATGTAGATTGGATCTAGACTGATGCAGATTTAGAATCTAGATCTGGTTTTTTTTATTTGAAATGTTATCTTATTTGCCAATGCAATATCGGTTGTGGTGGGTAAGCCTTATGAACAATAATTGATTATTCTAACCTTGCTTATTGTTTTGGTTCTTTTCTTTCTTTTTTGTTTTAGGTTTCCTCTAGATTTTCTGTGGAAGTAAGCGAGACAGAGAATTTCCCTTTCTTTAAATTTGTTGTTTGGGGATAGCTATATTCGTGTTTATTAGATCAAAAGTTTAATTTAGACGGTGAGCTAGCTCGTGCAGTTAATGACATAGGATTATATTATTTAGTTGCAAATTATGAGATGTGCTGGGGCTGGTAATGTGTACCATTTGAAAGGAGAATAATGACTACATATTTAGAATTCAGTATAAAGAAACCCTGGATTAACAAACAGCTTTGAATGGGAAGAATTCCATCTATGTTGAGATTTGTCGCAAGTGCTATCGAAAGCGCTATTTGTGAATAATGCACACCTCTGTGTGTGTTGTGGTCCTGCCTTTTCATTTCATCTTAACTTTGATAGTTGTTATTTGAATAAAGTTGGCAGTTTTCTAGATTACTAACAAGTTCTCTTTGCAAGTTTAGGGATTAATGAAATGTTCATCATTAGGTATATGAGCCCCTGCCTCTTTGCTTGATATAAATTTTAGCCGCGGTGTAATTGTATCTAAAGCTTTAGAGATATTCTAAAAGTGCGTTGCCAACTTGTCATGGTTGTTGGTGATTGTTTCTCAACTTGCCCGCTCTTGCTACAGTTTGTTAGAATGGTGGAAGTATGTGATCATCAATGTTACATGAATCAAACACCCTACTAGAGTGCAGTGTGTGTTAGATGAATTAAAGAACCTGCTGAGAGGTAAGAATATGTGCTATCTTTGGATTTCTTGCTCAGTTAGTAGAATTAAGGAAGAGAGATGCTTCTTAGAAAGCAATATGTGCATAATTTGTTTAAAAGGTTAAATTAGATGTTTATATAAAATGAGATGAGGCGAGCTTTGAGGTAGTTAACATGTAATCGCTTGCTAAGAGGTGAGTACATAGTTGTCAAATCGTGAATTGAAATCATATTTTCGTGAATCATGAATCGAATCAAATCATAAGATTCGGTATTTTTTTTTTCAATGTAGTAAATAATATTTAAACATGTAAACATAAAACATGTTAAAAAATAAAGCTTCTAGAGTTGCATATACTAAAATATACTTTTGTTAATTAATGTATTTTGTTTTTGTAAGTGGGGACTATGGTTGTTTATGTGTTTATTTATTTTTTTGCACTCATACGTTTAGAAATTTAGTTCAAAGCACTAGAGAACCATAAACATGTAAACAAACAGTAGATAAGTAATTTTAAAAAGAGAAACAAAACAATAGTAGGGGATAGGGTACCAAAACCATTATTTTCAAGCATGTAAACAAAACAGTAGTGGGTTAGGGGACCATTTTCTAAACAGTGGGTCTACAAAACATAAAACCCCATTTTTTTACATCAAAACCCATTCTTTCTCTTAGAAATGACCGGAGAGAGGGAAGAAAGAAAGTCAAGAGAGGACAAAGAGCGACACAGAGCGACATGTGTAGAGATCCATAAGAGATGAGAAAGGTAGAGAAAGAGCTTACCTTCAAACTAGAGGGAAGAAATTGATGGCGCTGTAGGTCTGCAACCTTGTTTCAAGTCTAGGTTTGAGATTGAAAGCGAAAGATGAAGTAGAAGTCTACGGGAGCTTATGGGTTTTGCTCAGAAAACCTAATCGACCTCCACGGGTAAGGAATTTCCCAAAAAAATTGTTTAAAAAGTCTTTTATTTAGGTTTTTTCATTACCGTGTTCAATAGACTTGATCTTGGTGTGTTGTTCTTGAATCGTAAGTGAATTGATAATTAAGTGCGATTCCACGATTCGCTTCATCGAATCGTCAATTCGGCTAAGATTTAGGCTAGTTTTCGATTCATTCTACAATTTGCATATGTTCCGTAAAACTTTGATTTGAATTGTATGATTCGCGACGAATCGTATGTGATGATGAATAGGATACACGATATTTATTATTTTGGGATGTTAGGTTTATGTTGTAATGACAATATTCTTGAAGATGGTATTTTAAGAAAATTAGATTTAGGTAATTAAATAGTTATTAGGATTTGATTTACTTTCTTGTTTAAATAATGTTTGGTGCCTATATAAGAGCACTGATATTAAGATTGTAAGGTAGACTTTGATTATGGAATAAGCTTGAGTTTTGGTATATCTCTTGTCTTGTTCTCCCTGTTCTTGGTTTGTTCTCCCAATATACCCAGGTTCATCCTAGAATAGGGCTACGTCCTGCCAGTAGTTTTACTATTATCAACCTCACAAATCTCTCGTTACAATGTGCGCTCAGTACATAGAGTGTATTTCTAAACAACTTAAGACGTCCTAATTAGGGTTTCCGCCCTGTTATAAAATCACGATTATTCATGAGCCCAAGCCCAAATCACCAAGCAAAAAACCAGACTCAAAACATGTACAAAGCCAGAAATTTTTGATGTCGCTGCTCCCTAACTCCTGCTCGCTCACCTGGGAGCGAGATCTCGTGGTCGTCGGGAGTTCTACAGATCTGGATCCGTGAAGTATGCATCAACTCTGACACCTAGTCTATTTCTTTCGGTCTAATCTCCCTTTGCTTCCCTGTTGTTTCTCTCTTTTTTCAATATGTTTTTGTTTCTACCTATCTGTTCTGCATCAGTATGATTATGACAACTATGGGTGAGTGTATGCGCTATCTTTGGATTCCTTGCTCAGTTAGTAGAATTAAGGGAGAGAGATGCTGCTTAGAAAGCAATATGCATAGCTAATTTACTTATAAAAAAATGTGCAGCTAATTTGTTTAAAAAGGTTAAATTAGATGCTTATAGAAAATGAGATGAGGCGAGGCTTGAGGTTGTTCGCATGTAATCACCTACTGAGTGGTGAGAATATATGCTATCTTTGGATTCCTTGCTCAGTTAGTAGAATTAAGGGAGAGAGATGCTGCTTAGAAAGTAATATGTGCATTTAATTTGTTTAAAAGGTTAAATTATATGCTTATAGAAAATGAGATGAGGCGAAGTTTGAGGTAGTTAACATGTAATTACCTTTACTGTTTATTGGAAAATTTTGGGGAACATGATATGTTTTAAGTGTTTCTCGTAAGGCTCTTCTTATGAGCTATCTTTTTTGACTAACATTATATTCATGGAACTTTGGAATATGGCTTTGTGGAAATATTTAGTTAGAACAATATTGGACGGTTGGATAACAAAAGATGGAAATTCTTTAAGGGCAAATATTATGAGATCTGCTGCTTTGATGAGAACAATGCTATAAGTTGTTGTGATGAGCAACTTCTCTTTGTCCGGAAATATATTGCTACACCAGATAGGACCATACGTGATACCATAGTTATCGCGAATTGTATGATTCGAATAGAAATTCTCCCTAATAGATGCGAATTGTAGGATGAATCGACGATTGGTGAAGCAAATCGTAGAATCGAACTGAATCTGTTACGATTCAAGAAAAACACATACCAAGATTGAGTCTATCGAACCCGGTGGTGAAAAAACCTAAATAAAAGACTTTTAAACAAAATTTTTGGGAAATTCCTTACTGTGGAGTTCGATTAGGTTTTCTGAGCAAAATCCATAAGCTACTGTAGACTTCTACTTCATCTTTCTCTTTCAATATCAAACCTAGACTTGAAACAAGGTTGCAAACCTGCAGCGCCATCAATTTCTTCCCTCTGGTTTGAAGGCAAGCTCTCCATCTCTTATGGCCTTCTGCGCATGTCACTCTCTGTCCTCTCTTTACTTTCTTTCTTCCTTCTCGTCATTTCTAAGAGAAAGAATGGGTTTTTATGTTTTGTAGACCCACTGTTTAGAAAATAGTCCCTTGACCCACTACTGTTTTGTTTACATGCTTAAAAATAATGGTTTTGATATTTTATTGACCCACAACCACCCACTGTTTTGAAATTGGTACCCTGTCCCCTACTATTGTTTTGTTTCTCTTTTTAAAATTACATATTTACTGTTTTCTTTACTTATGGTTCTCTAGTGCTTTGAACTAAATTTCTAATGTATCGGTGCAAAAAAAATAATAAACACAAACAACCGTGGTCCCCGCTTACCAAAACAAAATATATTAAATAAAAGTATATTTTAGTATATGCAACTCTAGAAGCTTTATTTTTCAACGTGTTTATGTTTAACTATTATTTACTACATTGAAAAAAAAATTGACCTAATCTTACGATTCACGAAAGTAAGATTTCGATTCATGATTTGATAACTATGCGTGATACCCATTATGATTTTTCTCCTGCAATATGTCGCTGTTTTGCAGAAAACACTGAGAATTTATCTGGTTTTATATAACAATGAGGATCAACGTCATTCATAGAAAATACAGTGAGGACTTAGCCGCTTTTATGTATAGTAGAGAATTACTATTCTGCTTGGTTGGAAATTGAGGCAGTGAGCTGTAGCTTGGTTGGATAGTGAAAGGAGGAAATTCTTCAAGGGCAAATATTAGGAGATCTGCAGTGGCTGGGATGATGTAATATGACTCAGAGGGAAACTAGTAATTGCATATGTTCTAATCTCTATGTTATTGTTATTATAATTATTACTCATTCTCATAAAAAAATTAGTATTATTATTTATTTGCGAGAAATGTAATATTTAGCCCTAAACAGGAGTACAGGACTGAATGTGGAGGAGAAGGATTCATGTATTGTGCCCATACTAGAATGGGATTGAGGCTGAGCTGAGTTGAGTTGGTTGTGCCTGTTGTGTTTAGTTACAGTTGCCTGTTGTGATTAGGTAACTTCTGTTTGTTAGCTTAGGGCTTGAGGGGTTTCTGTTCCCTGCCATGCAGTGTATTGCTGTCAGTGCTGTTTCTCATATTTAGCGATAAAGCAAGTCTTAATGAGCGCAAAGATATGACTACAGACAGACATTAATTTACTTAACTATTTTGTATTCTTGAATTCCGAATGTAGGTGGGTGGTGTTGTTTAGCCAGAAGAATCCTTTTATGATGGCTTGTTAGGAACAGAGAAATTTGTGATTGTTGTTGACCGTGAGAAATTACATAACCTGGTGAGGACAAGGGAAGCACAAATGTGGCATGTTAATTTGTTGATCATTGGAGCCAATATGACAAGTTATTGTGCTGATTTAGGAAGGAGCTTCGTGTGGTGAAAGATCACTGGATTTATAGTTGTTTCCGGCTTTAGGTTCTTTGCAGTTAAACCCGATATGATTAATTATCATGCTGAAACTTGGGGTGTGTGTATGTGTTGTTTTGGTAGATATACAGTGCTGTGTATATGAGAGAGATTATGATGTGTTCTGGTTGACAAGTGAGATTGTTAGATACCATAATCTCTACATTGGATACAACTGTAGTCTGTGTTTAACCAATGGAAATCCAATTCTGCCGGCTATGGAACTGCTCCAGGATGGAGATGTATTCTTCAGCCAAATTACTGTTTGCCAAATACTTGGGATTTGGATCCTTTACATATGAGAATTGAAATGAAAGCCAAGTTCATTGTGTGATGGAATGTCATTGTGACAAACTTGGATTTGAATAATTTTCATTTGATGATTTAGCATTCATCATAATAGAGATTATGATGTGTTTTGGTTAACAAGTGAGGTTGTTAGATCCCATAATCTCTACATTGGATACAATTGTAGTTTAGTAAATGGAAATCCAATTCTGGCTATGGAGCTACTCCAGGATGGAGGTGTACTCGTTAAATTTGTTTGCTTGATTTGTGGGAACCAGTGTGTTCTTTAGCCAAAGTATGGTTTGCCAAATACATAGGATTTGGATACTTTTCATTTGAGAATTGAATTGAAGGTCAAGTTTATGGTGATATTGAATGTTATTATGACAAATTTGGATTTAAATAATTTCTATTTGATGATGTGACATTCAATCTCATAATGAAATTGATTCCATTTCAATTTTTAAATAAAGAGCATCCAAATTCACTGCTTTAAACCTGCAAATCGCATTTTGTGACTTTATGTTTGCTAAGGGTGTTTTGCTGCCACTCGGGTAATATTTAGATTTGTAATCTCTTTGGATTGCTAACATTTACCCCAGTTTGGATCCAGAACGAAGGGGAAGTTTGGATCTAAAAAAGCAGAGGGAAAGAATATCTTACCAAATTCTCTTTTTTTATTTTATTTTATTTTTTATCTTTTGTGGGATAAGAGAAGAGAGAGATTCCTCCAGTCATGTAGCTCACTGGTGAAAAAAAACACACGAAGACACATGCATCTCTCTTATTATTTTCGTTTTCATTTTCCCTCTTTTTCATTATTCTTTCTAACATAATTTTCATTTTGAGAATCTATTCTATTTTTAGTGGAGATAAGAATTTATTCAAGAAACAAATTTATATTCAACCATATGGAAATGAGAAAAAATGAGTACATAGAAAAATTAAGAAGTCTAAACACAAAAAAAAATAAAAAAAATACGAACTTTTAAAACTGCGGGGTCTCTCACACATTTACGGATGTGTGCAAGTACAAATATACAAACTTAAAATATAAATGCGTTTCTTAACACCAATGTCTATAAATCCATTACCAATGTTATGACAGCAATTAAAAGAGTTCTTGACATGACAAAGTTTGATAATAAAATATTTTCCCCCAATAATGTAGTAATAGTAGTATGGATTTTAAAGATCCGTTGAAGATGATGGATCTCGCATCTGGACCACCACCACCCAGTCACTAGAGTCCGAATCACATTCACATACCATGATGACGATGAACCCTTTGAAGTTCACAGCATATTGATGGCCAAACCTTTCCAATCTGAGTTCATCATTAATTGGAAAAGGTAAACCTCTTCTGTTTGTCCCCTTCCGTCCGTGTTGAGAGCTTTCAGATCCGTACGAAGCAAAATCTAAAGGGGCATCTAACGGTGTGGACCAAAGAGGACCCACCCATCAAGAGCACATCAACATAATTTTTGTCAGGAATTAAGATTAATAATCTAATGCACGACCGAGACAAAGACATGTCAATATAGTATTAAGTTATTATTAACCTCGTATGACTGGCTATAAGACTCCTTAAAAAGCCATGTCCTTTTATTTATTTATATATTTTACCACAAACCCAAAAAATCCATGTCATCATGCTAAAGTTGCGGGGGTACTCTGGTCAAGTAAAATAAGCAAAGTCTTGACTCTTTAAACTTTTGGCTACTGAAGTTATATAGTCAAAATCAACAGTACTTTTATATTTCTTGGCGGGATCCACAGAAGAAAGGTAGCCGTTAGTAGGGGTGGCAATTTTGGACACGACACGTGAACCCGACACGACACGACACGAAATAAAGCGTGTTAGTGTTGAGTATAATCGGATTCGTGTCGTAATCGTGTCGATACGATTATGACACGGAATAATCGTGTCGTGTCGCGGGTTGACCCACCAACCCGAAATGACACGATTATAACACGATTAATGGGTCGCGGGTTGATGGGTCGTGTTGACACGGTTATGACCCATGACCTATTTATGACCCATTTAAAAAAATATCTATTAAATTAAAAAAAAATCTTAATATATATATATAAAATAAACCCTAATACTAATTTTACAATCCACAGACACAGAAATGGGTTAAGTGTGTCGTGTCGTGTCGGGTCTAACACGACCCGTTTATTATATGGGTTAAACGTGTCGTGTCGTGTTGTGTCGGGTCTAACACGACTCGTTTATTAAACGGGTTAAGCGTGTCGTGTCGTGTTACCCGTTTAATAATCGTGTCGTGTTCGTGTTGGGTTTTCTTGACACGATTAATAATCGTGTCGTGTTCGTGTCGACCAATTAATAATCGTGTCGTATTCGTGTCGACATGAACACGACCCGCCAACCCGAATTGCCACCCCTAGCCGTTAGAGCAGGAGCGCTTTGGGCAATAAAAGACCAGGGGTTCAACACATGAAGCTGGTTAAAAAACACTATACTATTTGTATTGAGTAGGAGAAACTAGCCGTTAGGCTTTTTGTGTGAGAAGAAGAGCCTCTGCTCCCTTATTGCATTCACCTGACATTTTGTCTATGGTTTCTCTCTCCCAAGACAAAAGATTCCTCTCTCTCCCTCTCTCTCTCTCTCTCTCTCTCTCACTAAGATCTTCAGGTGCACATGACAGAATTAAACCCCACCTTTGGCTCTCACTACAGAACCCTCTCAAAGCAACTATTTTCCCTGTTTCATTATTCTATACTTCTATTCCCCTACTTAGGAAAAACAAAAGCACTAGCAAAGAATAGAGAGGGGGAAGCAATTTAACTCGATACTTTACATTCGTTGGTACTCCTGAGTAGTAATGGAGAATCAAAATCAGATTCTCAACAGTTTTAGCAAAAACCCTTTTGAGATTCTTGAGTTTCTGATTGATAGAGCTGTTGATTGGCGCTGCATTTACAATAAGAAGGAGAAATGGAAGGAGATTTCCCTTTATACCCACTTCTTCATTTTTCTACAGCTGCTTATGTGCTTCATTCAACCAGCATCCGGCCAAGTTTGGGATGGTGTTATTGTCACAGCAGCAGATTTCCAAGCACTGCAAGCCTTCAAGCATGAACTGATTGACCCAAAAGGCTTCTTAAGGAGCTGGAATGATAGCGGATATGGAGCTTGCTCTGGTGGTTGGATTGGCATCAAGTGTGCTCAAGGACAAGTTATAGTGATCCAGCTTCCATGGAAGGGATTGAGTGGAAGAATCACTGAGAAAATTGGGCAACTTCAAGCACTTCGAAAGCTTAGCCTCCACGACAATCTCATTGGAGGTGAAATCCCTAAAGCATTTGGGTTCCTCCCTTATCTTAGAGGCGTTCAACTCTTCAATAATCGGCTTTCAGGTTCAATCCCTCCTTCATTAGGTTCCTCCCCTATGCTGCAAACTCTTGACCTTAGCAACAATTCACTCACTGGGATTATACCAGATAGTCTTGCAAATTCCACCAAGCTTTATAGGCTCAATTTTAGCTTCAATTCATTTTCGGGATCGATCCCAATTAGTCTCACTCGCTCTCCTTCTCTTACTTTTCTTGCTCTCCAACACAATAACCTTTCTGGTTCTATCCCTGATTCTTGGGGTTCAATTACACAAAAGAATACTAGCTTCTTTCAACTTCGGTACTTAACCCTTGATCACAACTTCCTATCTGGAACCATTCCTGCTTCTTTAGGAAGGTTAAGCGAGCTCCAAGAGATATCGCTTGGCCATAACAAGATAAGTGGAGCTATACCAGATAATATAGGGAGTCTCTCTAGGCTTAGGACTCTAGATTTTTCTAATAATGCCATTAATGGAAGCTTTCCTGCTAGTCTCTCTAATCTATCATCTCTTGTTCTGTTGAATTTAGAGAGCAATAACCTTGATAACCAAATCCCAGAATCTTTTGACAGATTGCAGAACCTTTCTGTTCTCAACTTGAGGAGAAATCAATTCAGTGGCCCAATTCCTGCAACTATAGGAAACATTTCCACTCTTAAACAACTCGATTTAGCGCAGAATAAACTCAGCGGAGAAATCCCAGCTTCCCTTGCTTATCTAACAAGCCTTAATGCTTTAAATGTCTCTTACAATAACCTGAGTGGTCCTGTTCCCACACTTCTTTCACAGAAGTTCAATGCAAGCTCTTTTGTGGGTAATTTTCAGCTGTGTGGATATAGTAGTACAACACCATGCCCTTCTCAAATTGTCCCAGCTCCACCTCCAGAGGAATCAAGAAAACGTCATCGAAAACTGAGCACGAAAGACATAATCCTCATTGCAGCAGGAGCTCTCCTCGTAGTTCTTGTTATACTTGTCTGCATTTTGCTCTGCTGCTTGATAAGGAAGAAGGCTGCTGCATCAAAAGCAAAGAATGGCCAAGCCACAGAAAGGAGTGAAAAGGGGGTCCCTCCTGTTGCTGGAGAGGTCGAAACAGCCGGAGAGGCTGGAGGGAAACTAGTCCATTTTGATGGGCCAATGATCTTCAATGCCGATGACCTTTTGTGTGCAACAGCAGAGATAATGGGAAAAAGCACTTATGGAACTGTCTACAAGGCCACATTGGAGGATGGAAATCAGGTAGCAGTAAAGAGATTAAGAGAAAAGATCACAAAAAGTCAGAAAGAATTCGAAAGCGAGGTTAATGTGCTTGGAAAGATCCGACACCCGAATCTTCTAGCTTTGAGGGCTTATTACTTGGGTCCTAAGGGAGAGAAGCTTCTTGTTTTCGACTACATACCTAAAGGGAGTCTTGCAACGTTCCTCCATGGTAAGTACTAAGCAAATAACTGAAATCCATATACTGAAATATCACAATTTTCATCTAATTACATGTTCTGTTTCAATGCAGCTCGAGGGCCTGACACACCAGTTGATTGGCCAACAAGAATGAAAATAGCGCAAGGCATGACACGCGGCTTGTTATACCTTCACGCCCATGAGAACATTGTTCATGGGAACCTGACATCAAGCAATGTCTTACTTGATGAGAACGCAAATGCTAAGATAGCAGATTTTGGCCTCTCACGGCTAATGACAGCAGCTGCCAATTCAAATGTGATTGCAACTGCAGGGGCATTAGGCTACAGAGCACCCGAGCTTTCCAAGCTGAAGAAAGCCAACATGAAAACTGATGTATACAGCCTTGGTGTGATCATATTGGAACTTCTAACAGGAAAGTCTCCCGGAGAGGCAATGAATGGCGTGGATTTGCCTCAGTGGGTTGCCTCTATAGTGAAGGAAGAGTGGACAAATGAAGTGTTTGATCTAGAGTTATTGAGGGATGCATCCACGATTGGTGATGAGTTGCTAAACACATTGAAACTGGCCTTGCATTGTGTTGATCCTTCACCATCTGCAAGACCAGAAGTTCAACAAGTTCTTCAGCAGCTAGAAGAGATTAGACCCGAGGCGGCTTCCACTTCCAGGCCGCCTTCTGGTGATGACGGAGCTGGAGTTCCTTCAACAAGTGAATAGAAGATGGATTGTTAGAAGATGGGTCGTTGTTATCTTTGGTAGCAGAGGGCATTAAACAGAAATAGAAGTAGACTGCAATTCTTTGATTCTTGAATATTGATTTGCTTTTTAGTCATTCGTGTCTGTAAATACTACCACTAGTTTGGTGTCAAGTCTTCAAGCACGCTTGTCTTGAATTATTATTATTCAATTTTGATAGTTTCCTCCAATCTTAGCAAGGAAAGATTGAACAGTTTTTGACAAGGTGCATGATTGAACTTAAAACTAAGAAGAATGAGTCTTCAAGCACGCTTGTCTTGAATTATTATTATTCAATTTTGATAGTTTCCTCCAATCTTAGCAAGGGAAGATTGAACAGTTTTTGACAAGGTGCATGATTAAACTTAAAACTAAGAAGAACGAGGGCTAAATTATTAACAGAGTTTGGAAGTTTTTGTCCAACAAGCAACAAACTGGAATCAGCAAAATCAATATTCAATTATCTTCATGTATAACATTATCTTGAGTTTTACAGAAGCGAGTCAGAAAACTCTGTTTTCTTCGAGAGCTGAGTCAACTCAGATGGAGGCATGAATGCCTTCTACCAATATCCTTCATTGCAAAATTAAGAAATACAGGATTGTTTGGGAAAATAAAAGACTTATTTGCAGGGATACTGCTTATTAGAGATTTTACATCCTGCTTCTTTCCTAGTAAGTCTGTGGTCTTTACTTCAGAATTCTGAAAGGGTAGACAATCCATCTGTAACTTATGCAACACAGGAGGGTCAGTGACCTGTGATTGTTTAATTTTCAATAGATGATTATGTGATTAGGCTTTAAGTTCTGCGGAAGCTGATTTTCTGCCGGTGGACTGTTGAGGAAAAAGATGTTTTGAATACTTAGATTCCCGTCGCTTTATCAATCTGTTAATAGGGCAAGTACGTGTAAGGTGGGAAACAGATTTTGTGTTTGAATTTGTTAAATGCCGTTTTGTCGATCAAAATTTCTTGGTTGGCTCGGGTTTAAATCAATTGAAATTTTTTTTGATAATTTTAATAACTTCTTTGATAACATCAATATAAATATAGAACTCAAAAATTAATATTATCAGTAAAATTTTTAATATTACATTTTCAGTTGGTCTAAACCGTTTAGACCCGCGTCAACCAAAAAATCCTCTTTGTCAACAGTGTAGTTTACAGTTGTTTTCTTAATTTTTTTGGAGATTTATTTTCACTTAATCTCATAAATCTTGGGTCTAAACCATAATATAAATCATTCTTATTTTTTATTTTTTTAGACCCATGTATATAATTTTTTTATTTTTTTTAATGCTGGATAATTCGCATGTCGATATTCTAATAACTCTCTCCGCCACATGTGAATTATATACCAAAACTTTCAATTGAAGATAACTTTAAGGCAATACTGTCAGAATTGTCTTTTGACATTCATAAAATTTGCATATCTAGACTGCATATGCACATTGTATACCAATTCTAATTTGATCAAAAAGTATATTAGAAACCTCTATATAACCCAGGGTGTAATTTAATGAATTTAAAAGATAAGACGAAATACAAAGATATTTTGTGATAACCTTGTTTTATTGCATCAATTACCACACCCAAATGGGTCACAGGCTCACTATGGCTTTGTTTGATAATAATTTAAGTACAAAGTAAATCTTAAAGCAAATTTTTTAAAGAAAAAATTGTTTTAATCTCTATTATAATCGATTTTTAATTATCATGTATCGGTCTATTTATTTATTTAAGTTGGAGAAAGTGTGTAAAATAAAAAAGACACATTAACCACCGTGTGTGAAATGATAAAAAACATATTTACCTTTTAACTTTTTAAGATAATTATACACCCAATATATACAATCTATCTTACCAACATATTGCATAAATAATCATATTTTTTTGAAATTTTGTTAATAAAAAATCTGATTTAAACACGTTACCTAAATAATTAAAGAACTTAAAACTTAAAATTTTTTAAGATAATTATACACTCAATATATACCATCTATCTTACCAATATCTTCCATAAATAATCATATTTTTTTTTTAAATTTTAATAATAAAAAATCTGATTTAAACATGTTACTTAAATAATTAAACAGCTTAAAACTTTAAACCATTAAAAGATTTGGCGTGTGCTTAAATACCACAAAACAACAACTTATGCAATGCAACACCCACTCAACAACTTCGATAAAAAGAGACGGTCTTTACAACTGTCATTAAAAAGAGATCACTAGTAACATTTGATGGGACCTAAAGGAAGGATTTGCTATGTCTTCAAATTATATGGCTATGCTCTAATGATGCGGAACATCAATTATATGCTCCATTTTGTGACATATATTGTTATCACAAGTTGATAAGATTACGTGTTTGGCATGTGTTTCAGTCTCTATTCAAAAAATTTATTTAGTTTGAATCCATAAAAATTACATGATATAAATGTTTGTTTGAATAAAAATAAAATATATTTTCTTTTTTCTCTTGTCATGATATTCAATAGTTAAAAGATTATATCTTTCATGGACCTGTGTTAACCAAAAACTTCTTTGTCTCCGAGCTTTTAACTTATTGTCTAGATTCACATGGGTTCAAACTTATAATTAAAACACATTCATACCTTTTTATTTTTTAATACAAAACTCTTTCTAATTTTTGTGGGTAAGCCTTAAGATAGATATTTATTTTTTTATGAATAATTGATCATTTTTTTTATTATTTATCTGTTGATTACAATTATAATAATTATCCATGTCGTTGAAGAAATTTGAATAAATTAATTTTAGGTGCAATAGATAAATATAGTTTTATTTATATATTTATTTTTAAACAATCAAGTACTGTCAATTTATTAATTATAGTTTTAGAATTTTGGGTAAATTTAATTTATTGATAATTGTAGAGTTATTACCCTTTTGGTTTCACCTTAGCACTCCGCTAAGAACAAAATGAAAATGAAAATGATTTCATTTTGAAGTGAATTGAAAAAACAATTTATATAAAAATAAATTTTTTATGTTTGACTTTCTTATACAAAGTATTGAATTGTATAATTCAATTAAATTTTCATATTTAAAATGTTTGGAATAATTGAAAATTTGAAAAGATGAGGGAAATGGAAGGACAGAGAGAGGGAGAGGAGTGGAATGAGAGAATATTTTGGTCAACATAATTTTTTACTCTTTGTTTTATGAATTTAATTTGTAAATTCTATCAGTTTTGATAGGATTTGCAACAAGCTAACTCAATTTTATAATGAATTAATTCCCAAATGAATTCTATACTTTTTAATTGTTCCAAACATAACACGTATAGAATTACAAATGAATTCCATAAAATTTATAAAATTCGTTTGTTCCAAATAAACTCTTAGAGTATATTTCTTATTTTTTATTTCTTTAGACCCATGTATAGAATCAATTATTTTTTTTGATGCTGGATAACTCGCATGTCAATATCCTAACAAATCTCTCCTCCACATGTAAGTTAGATTCCAAAACTTCTACGAAGATTACTTTAAGACAATACTACCAGAATTGTCTTTTGACATTCAAAAAAGACGCATATGTAGACAGCACATGTACGTTGTATACCAATTCTAATTTGATCAAAAAGCATATTGGAAACCTCTATATAACTTAGGGTGTAAATTGATGAATTTAAAACATAAGACAATACAAAGATATTTTGTGATAACCTTATTTTATTGCATCTATTACCATACCCCAAAAAGGTCACAGACTCACTATGGCTTTGTTCGATAATAATTTAAGTATAAATTAAATCTTAAAGCAATTTTTTAAAAGAAAAAGTTGCTTTAATCCTCATTATAATCGATTTTCAAAGATCGTGTGTTGGTCTATTTATTTATTTAAGTTGAAAAAAGTGTGTAGAATAAAAAAAAAACACATTAACCCGTGTGTGAAATAAAAAAACATATTTACCTTTAACTTTTTGAGATAATTACATACCAAATATATACAATCTATCCTACCAGTATCTTGCATAAATAATCATATCTTTTTGATATTTTGATAATAAAAAATCTGATTTAAACTTGTTACCTAAATAATTAAAGAACTTAAAACTTTAAACCATTAAAAGATTTGGTGTGTACTTGCATAAATAATCATATCTTTTTGACATTTTGATAATAAAAAATCTGATTTAACCAGGTTACCTAAATAATTAAAGAACTTAAAACTTTAAACCATTAAAAGATTTGGTGTGTACTTAAATCAACCACAAAACAACAACTTATGTTCATGCATGCAAATATGCAATGCAACCCCCACTCAACAACAACGATAAAAAGAGACGTTCTTTACAACTGTCATTAAAAAGAGATCACTAATAACATTTGATGGGGACCTAAAGGAAGGATTTGCTATGTCTTCAAATTATATTGCTATGCTAAAATGATACGGAACATCAATTATATGCTCCATTTTGTGACATATATTGTTATCACAAGTTAAGATTATGTGTTTGAAATGTGTTTCAGTCTCTATGAAATTTTTTTATTTAATTTGGATTCATGAAAATTATATGACGTAAATGTTTATTTTATCATTGATTAAAAACAAAATATATTTTCTTTTTTCTTTTATCATGCTATTTAATAGTTAAATGAACTCTTGTGTTATGTATTTTTTATGGACATGTGCTAAACAAGAAATTCTTTGTCTGCGAGCTTCTAACCTATTGTTTAGATTCACATGGTTTCAACTTTATAATTAAAACACATTCATATTTTTTTTTTATTTTTTTAATACAAAACTCTTTCTAATTTTTGTGGGTAAGCCTTAAGATAGATATTTATTTTTTTTATGAATAATTGATCATTTTTTTTATTATTTATATATTGATTACAATTATAATAATTATCCATGTCGTTGAGGAAATTTGAATAAATTAATTTTAGGTGCAATAGATAAATATAGTTTTATTTATATATTTATTTTTAAACAATCAATTTATTAATTATAGTTTTAGAATTTTGGGTAAATTTAATTTATTGATAATTGTAGAGTTATTACCTTTTTGGTTTCACCTTAGCACTCCGCTTAGAACAAAATGAAAATGAAATTGATTTCGTTTTGAAGTGAATTGAAAAAAGAATTTTTTTATGTTTGGTTTTTTTTATACAGAGTATTGAATTGTATAATTCAATTAAATTTTCATGTTTAAAATGTTTGGAATAATTCAAGAATTTAAAAGTAGAGGGAGATGGAGGGACAGAGAGAGGGAGAGGAGTGGAATAAGTGAGTATTTTGGTCAACATAATTTTTTACTCTTTGTTTTATGAAATTAATTTGTAAATTCTATCAGTTTTGATAGAATTTACAGCAAGCTAACTCAAATTTATAGTGAATTAATTTCAAAATGAATTCTATATTTTTTAATTGTTCCAAACATAACACGTATAGAATAACAAATGAATTCCATAAAATTTATAAAATTTGTTTGTTCCAAATAAATTCTTAGAGTATATTTAGAATAAATAAATTTTATGAAATTCATTTGTTATTCTGTTATTTTTGAAAAAACAAAAAAACTATAAAATTCGTTTATAAATGAATTCACTATATGTGTTAATTTGTTGCAAATCCTATCAAAATTGATAGAATTTGTAAATAAATTTTACAAAATAAAGAGAAAAATATATGTTTACCAACTCTATCTCTCTCGTGTGTGTGTGTGTGTATATATATATATATATATATATATATAAATGATAAAATTCTCCAATTAAAATATTTAGAATCTAAACGTTAGACTCAAGTTCATCCACTTCAAATATTCTAAATATGAAATTAAATTGGATTATATGATTTTATATACGAAAACCAAATATAAAAATTCATTTACAAATAAAATCAATTAAATATAAAATATATTTTATTTTCATTTGATTATAAACGAAATTTAAAAATACCTTTTAATTGAATCTATCAAACATAATACATCTTACCGTTTGCATTTGACATGACAGAATGAATGATACAATCCAGTGTTAGAAGATAAAAAGAAATCTATAATTAGTCCTTTTTCGGATAGGACTGAAATGATGGAATCGACAAAGTGTGTAGGTTCGCACCCACCCATAACTACCATGAAAATGAAAACCCAAGAAATCATAGACCAACTTATTTAAGAAAAAGTCCATTATTTAGCATTTAGAAAAAGAAAGTTGATGAAAGAAAGAAATCACCAGAAAACTTTGACAAGGAACCTTCTGCTCTTGAATCAGTTTTTCCTTTTTAGCATTACTTATAACGACTTCTCTCACATTACCTTTTCTTCTCAGTATTCTCTAAAAAAGTCCGTAACAAACTTTACCAACTTTGTTAATTGTTTTTTCATTTTCTTGCTCACCAATCTAACCCTAACCATTCTCTCACTCTATCTCATGTTGACTTGCTTACATTCAAAGAGACTAACGGTAAGCACCCTGATTTTTCTTTGGCAGATTGCTGTTGTCACTCACTTGTAGCCGTCCAATTAATATTTCTGTTAAGCAACTAGACAAGGCCTTGAGGATAAATCATGTTTCCTTATGCCTCAAGGAATTTTGTACAAATTCTCTTTAGATTGTACATGTACTTATATATACAACCATTCATAAAACAAATGCTCACATGCATTTTAGTACCGTCGTGCACGAGTCTCGTGTATATATTGATAACATATATGAATCTAACACGTAAAACTCAAAACGAAAACCAAATAAACTTAAATCATAAACAAAAATCAAAATCGAGTATTTATTATGAAAACGTACTTTCAATGATAAAAATATCACATGTTGTTCTCTGTGAAAAGAATATACGAGAAATCCATTGTTGAGAATTTATATAATAATTCGTTATATATATATATAGCTTTGTACTTCTAGAATGCTTTAATCTAATGCCCCTACTCCATTTTGGACAATTTCACATTAACTCCTCTCTTGCTCTTGATGACTTTGACTAATGTCAACCAATTCTGCAGCATTTTTTTTATTATAAAAAAAGTCCTCTTTAATTAATGCAAAGTAGAGAAGGAGGTAGAAATTATAGTATATTCCATGGTTTCGTCAGCTGATAAATATAAAAACAAATTTACAATCTTGACTTTATCGCAAGCCAATTCTTGAACAGGTTTGGAGTGAAAAGCATCGACCTTTTAATTAAAGCTTAAACGTTACTTTGGTTTATGATGTGTTAAAATAATAATTTTATTATTAATATTTGTAATTAGAATCAATTAATATTTTACGTGAGATTTTTAATCAAGTTTTGAACAAAAAACTAATTTGATATAAACTTTCATCTTAAAAAAAAAATTTCTCTAAAAAAAAATATAATTATAAAAAAAATTAATTTTTTAAATAAATAATACAAACCACGTAATTAAAGCATTTAAAAAACCTTTTATTAGGATTTGTCTTGGTTAATGAGCTCTTTAACGAGACGTATCCTTCACGGAAATACATTGATATCAAAGTTTTTAAGATAAGGAATGAGTTCGAAATATCTCTTTTCATAATAATAACTTCTCTTTTTTTTCGTTTAGTCTTTTTCGCTTCTCTTTCTTTCTCTTTTCTCTCTCATACGTTTCCTCTATTCCAACGAAGAAAGGTTGAGTTGTACCAATCTAAGAGCCACACCCACTCCTTTTTGTTCAATCATTTAGAACCCTTCGAATGGTTAGGACCCCATTCTTTAAGAAACATAAGTTTCAAGAAAATGATATGATTTGTTGTTTTATAGTCGGTGAGGAAATCTCGAGCACCAAATTAATTTGTGTTTTATTGGAGATAAATTTATTTTGTTGTTAAGACAATAGTTAATATTTTTTTTAAAATTTTTTTAAAACATAAATACTCAAGTATTAATTCCCATTTAAATCATAAAAAAAATTATTGTACATTTTTTTTTATAAAAAAGATAAAACATAGATAAGCAAGTGATGCCCTTGATTGGAGGCACGCCATTGAAAATGATCCTTTACAATTAGGATATATCGTATTGATGTTGTTAATATAATGAATTTAAAATTCATCCCATTAAATTTAATATTTGATGAAATAATATTTAAATCTATTATCAACAACACTGACATACTGGACCTCAATTGCAAAAGATCCTTAAACCTGATTTAGAGAAAAATGTCATAAATCTAAGTCGTGGACCTAAAAAAAAAAAATCATAGAGTCAAGAGTGCCCAGTGCAATTGCCCACATCAATTACTTTGTAAGGATAGAAAACAACTGGCTTTGACTATTATCCTTGTCAATCTTCTGGCATTGGAATATTATGTGTGCCCACCTAACAAAAAAACATAGTAAGTGTCTCAAGACCTGATTCTCTTTGAGATATATGTACATTAAGAAACAAAAACATAAAATAAGTATATATAATTTTCTAAGAATTTGACACCATTTAATTAAAAATTATAAAGCAATGAAATCTATTTTATTGGCAAAACAAATTCTCAAAATGATTATTAACGATTTTGTTGAAATCAACCCCGTAGGAAGAAGAGTACTTGTGAAGGCAAGCATTGAAGAAATAATTCAGATTTGATAGGCTAGTGGGTGCAACAACTTCTAGAGGGTTAAACGAAGTTTGCCCAGCGATCTTTCCATTAGGCTAAATCAAAACCTAATCCGCCGACCTCAAGCAACTCTCTTTCTCTCTCCTCTAATCTTCCTATAAAAACACCCTCCTCTCTTCTTTCTATCTCACTCACAAATCAAGATTACCTCCTCCTCAAGTACCATCAAATTAATATCCAATCAAAGGCAAACTAGCTAGTTAGCTAGACTAGAGACCATGGAGTCGACCCTCAAGAGCATTTTTGCTAATCTTCACTGCTCCTTCTTCTTCGTAGGCCTCTTGTTTCTCCTTGCTTCCTTGGCAAATGCCAAAACTCACAACCATGATTTTGTTGTATGTACTTAAATTTCTCTAGCTCTTTTCTTTCTTTGTTTATTTAATTTTCTCATTTTCTTTCTTTCTTGGATACTTAAATATTAATCTTTTGAACTGGAATAGGTTCAAGCAAAACCAGTGAAGAGGCTGTGCAAAACCCATAACACCATCACGGTGAATGGCATGTTCCCAGGACCAACCCTAGAAGTTAATAACGGAGACACCTTAGTTGTCAATGTTGTCAACAGAGCTAGATACAATGTCACCATTCACTGGTATAGTTTCATGCATATATCCATGTATTAATCAATAGTTTGAGCATTTTTAGTGTTTGGATTGAATGAGAATGGAGAAAAAATAAAGGAAATAGGCATATACCTCTTCATTAAATTTTGAATGGAGGAAAAGGAAATTTATAAAGAGGTACACCTATAATTCATTTTCTTTCTCTCCATTCCCCTCAATCCAAACAAACTATTAATATTTATAAAAGCTGTGTACACGGGGCATGCATGTCCCATGCATATGCATATATACATATAGTAGCATGCATATATAAACCATTAATTAATGGAAAAAATACATTTACCAGTAAATTAACTTGATTATTACTGTTATTTTATTATTATTATTTTATATATATAGGCATGGTGTAAGGCAAATGAGAAATGGATGGGCAGATGGACCTGAATTTGTGACTCAGTGCCCAATTAGACCAGGAGGAAGCTATACCTACCGTTTTACAATTCAAGGACAAGAAGGTACATTGTGGTGGCATGCTCATAGCTCATGGCTTAGAGCCACCGTATATGGAGCTCTAATTATTCATCCCAAGGAGGGAACCTCATACCCTTTCACTAAGCCAAAGCGCGAAACAGCTATTCTTCTCGGTAATTAATCACCCTTTTACTGAGCAAAATGCCAATATGTGACTTAATTTTGATAAAAATATCGAGGTTTAATTTTTTTTTTACTGGGCTAAAATATTGAGGTTATAAATTAATTAACTTTCTAATATTGATGATCATCATATATTATTAATTATGATTATGTTGGGGATCAGGTGAATGGTGGGATGCAAACCCTATTGATGTTGTGAGGGAAGCAGCTAGAACAGGAGCAGCTCCAAATATCTCTGATGCATATACCATCAATGGTCAACCTGGAGATCTTTACAACTGCTCAAGCAAAGGTTTGCTCTCCTCATTTAACACAACTATATTTTCCTTTTCCTCCTCTCATTATGAAAAAAAAAACATATCTTTTTGAAAATCATGTTAGTTCAAAAAACATACGCATAAAATTTAATTGTTTGATGCTCGCTTTAGTTACAAGAAGATTACATTTTTTAGGGATTCCTAGAATAATCATAGCTTCAAGACCTAAATTAATGGTGACAAAAATATCAAATACCCTGTACATAAGAGTTATCTCTTTGACAAAATATGATTTTTTGGAAGAAAACAAATCACAACAGTCAATTACTAAAATAGTCACCACCTTAACTAACTTAACGGTGAGACATATAGCCTTTAGCCTGGGTCATGATTTCCCAATGGGCCGGGTCATATACCGAATTGGGTATGGCACAAAAGTCTATTAATGGAAGTTCAATGATTAATAACTGAAATTTCAGTTTCAATTTCCAAATTCTTTGAAAGATTTCCAGAGAAGATGACCTGCAATTCATCTGGTTGCTATGCAGACACTACCATAGTTCCAATCGATTCCGGTGAGACAAACCTTCTCCGGGTCATCAACTCCGCCTTGAACCAACCGCTCTTTTTCACGGTTGCCAACCACATGCTCACAGTTGTTGGTGCTGATGCCTCCTACACCAAGCCTTTCACCACCTCAGTCCTCATGCTTGGCCCCGGCCAAACCACGGATGTTTTGATCACAGGAGATCAGCCACCTAACCGATACTACATAGCCGCACGCGCCTACCAAAGCGCGCAAAACGCACCCTTCGACAACACTACGACCACAGCCATTCTTGAATACAAATCTGCACCTTGTCCTGCCAAGAAAGGGCAATCAACAACCCCTATTATGCCCTCTCTACCAGTTTTCAATGACACAAACACCGTCACTGCTTTCAGTCAAAGCTTTAAGTCTCCGAGGAAAGTGGAGGTCCCAACTGATATCGACGAAAACCTGTTTTTCACTATTGGTTTAGGAATCAACAATTGCCCACCAAAATTCAAACCCAGCCGGTGTCAAGGGCCTATTAATGGCACTCGCTTTACTGCCAGCATGAACAATGTTTCTTTCGTGCTCCCGTCAAACTTCTCCCTGTTGCAGGCTCACCAGCAAGGAATTCCAGGGGTATTCACCACGGATTTCCCTGCAAACCCGCCTGTGAAATTCAATTACACCGGAAATGTGAGCCGATCACTCCAGCAACCTGTTACAGGGACTAAGTTGTACAAGTTGAAGTATGGCTCAAATGTGCAGATTGTGTTGCAAGACACAAGTATTGTCACACCTGAAAACCACCCAATTCATCTCCACGGATATGATTTCTACATAATTGCAGAGGGATTCGGAAACTTCAATCCGAAAACTGATACCTCTAAATTCAACCTTGTTGATCCACCTATGAGGAACACGGTTGCAGTGCCTGTAAATGGTTGGGCAGTCATTAGATTCGTTGCAGACAACCCAGGTACAAAAATGGGTATAATTTCACTTTTTTAACTTAATTTCATTACTTCTGTATTTACTAATTTGATCTTCAAACATAATTGTTGGCATAATAAACAGGTATCTGGTTAATGCATTGTCACTTGGATGTTCACATCAATTGGGGTCTAGCCATGGCTTTCATGGTAGAGAATGGAGTTGGGGAATTGCAGTCTCTACAAGCACCTCCCATGGATTTGCCTATATGTTAAGATCATTGATCAACAGAAACAAATCCCATTATTGAAATTCAAAATCCTAAATCCCAGTAAACGGGGATCGCTTTTTTTCTGAAATTTTCTATTCTTTAGTATGCGAGTTCAGTGTTGTTTTCCCCGCATTTGGGGATCTAGTTCTTGTTCTGTTTCATTGTTCTTTTTTATAGATAAAAGCGGGTTTAGAGAAAGATGGTTTCATAGTTGCAACAACATTGAGTTCCATCTGATTTAGTTCTAGACCCGCCATATTGTTTCTTGATGATAAATGTAATTTTCCCCCTCTGAAAGATAAATTTGAAGTTTTTGAATAATCTTAGCTTCTTCCTATCTATTTTTAATCACGATTTTCGAAATGGACACTATGACCTAAGAAAAGATAAAAGAACAAAATGAAGAAAAGCAATATTATTGCACTGTATCAAATTTCTGAGAATTTTCTATTGTGAAGTACCTATGAAATAAAAAATGAAGCAAAAACAGAGGGCCTCTGTTTCTGGCATTGAAGCGCATACTCTCGGTAGTCCAAAAACGAAATTTTCATTTTCCTTTTCACTGTGACGATAGTAACTCGAATCAAACTAGAACATCACCCCAAAAAGAGGAAGGTGTAATCATTTCACTAAACCCGCGGCGACTTGTCAAACCCATAATTGAATCAACAATAATCTGGAAAGATATTTAAACCTTCAAAGTAGCCAGCCAATAGTACCACCATGAACAATAAACAAGTAATATCGCACCACATCATGAAGTTTTACTAGTAACTAGCCATTCTATCTTAAAAAAATCATTGTAGTGATTGAAAAAATACTAGCAGTGAAGAAAAAGTGACCTCTAAATGACTCAGCTTTGACGTGACAAAAACAGGTGGCACTGCTTGGTGTTCCTCTATCAATGCTGTAACAACAACTTCTATATGTCGTGTTTGAACACGAAACGGATAGCCAAACAAATAATACATAATATATGGGATGTTTTAACAAATGCGTCTGAAGGAAAATCAGTTCCATTTTTTTTTTTTGCTAATGAGAAATATCAGTTCCACAAATATAATTTTTTGATCTCATACATAACTTATAGACTGCTCATCTAAAAAGAGGACAATGTGGGTACAACCCTGAAAAAATCTTTCAGCTACCATATCTTACTCAACTGGGAAAACACAAGTTAAAATAGAAAAAAGAAACATGCCTGCCCCCATGTTAAGCTACTTGCCTTAAGCTTTAATCTCTCTCTCTCTCTCTCTCTCTCTCTCTAATGTTTCTTTTTGGTTATATCTAAGACAAAAACCACACTACAAAGCAGTCTGAAGCAAGATTGTGGTTGAACCAGAACAATGTGATTGTAAATGAATTCTAAAATGGGTGAGAAAAAAGGTCATGCAGGAAAGTGTTTGGTGCAACCCTGAAGAGATAGTTGAGTTAGTCTTTGTGAGGATGGCTTGCAATTGTATAAAAGAAGCGACAACAGGACTAATGGAAATAACTGAATTGAGAGCATCTGTTAGTTTTTAAAGAAAGAAAGAACAAGAGTTTACTTAGGACAATGAGAGAAATAGGAGGAAGATAAACTGGAACACAAACTCTGAATTCAATTATCATAATGCATAAGCTTACATTATATAACTAACTGAAAAGTAAAGCTGCAGAAAAAGTAAACATAAACAACTAACACATGTTACAGCTAACATGGGGTAGTAATGACAGATAACATGGGCTAGTAAATGACAAAGAACATGGGGTAGTAAATGCAGCTGACAAGGGGTAGTAATGACAGCAGCTAACAAGGGCAGTAAGGACAGAGTGGTGCAGCAGCAAACAATGAGAAGTGGTACAGCAGCACCTGATGCAAATCACCAACAATCCTCCTTGCATTAGGAGTTGCAAATTCCAAGTCTCTGCCTAAGAATTATACCGTAGTCATAATGCCACTACTGCCATAGGTTGGAATGAATTCTTTGCTGTTGCAGAAAGTCCATCTTCTTGAGCTCTTCAAAAACATCTTTCTTCTTTAACTCTGCCTCATCTTGATCCTGTTTCTGGATACAATACTGAGCAGCCTCAGGCCAAATGTCAGCAGCGGGCCTAAGTAATAGGGAGAGATCAATATTCTCCAGCTTCTCATTGTACTTAACAACTTCCTTGTCAACTTCAAGCATATCTGCACCGCCAACCATCTCAGTGACACTTTCTTTGGAAGGAAAAACAGCTTGTTCTTCATTGTCCTCATTCTTTGAGGCCTTCTCTTCCTCTTTTATCAAAGTGTCATCACTACTAGTTGCAGGTGGATCAGTAATCATCTCACTGGATGAACCATCGTGAACTTCACTCTGAATTGAATTGTGAGTGTCTTGAACTGACCATTCCTTCCTCCTAGACTTTCCACTGCTCCCAGATTTCACATGCTTATGCGACGAAGAAGTAGCATCTTCATTTTCTTTGCGTGAATTAGATCTAAGTTTCATATCACTTGGTGAAAGACTTCCACTGGCGATGGAAACAAAATCAGAAGCTACCATCTTCATCTGCCTTTTCTGCATGCAAAGTATAACACGTTCAGCAACTCGCTTGCTGTTCCTCTTATAACTTCCACATTTTCCACCAAGCTTAGTCTTGGGGGATGCTAAGTGCTCAGTAGAGGTGTTTTGCTGGGGTCCAATCTCTGAGTTACTGCTCTCTGACATATTTTTCTCATTTGAGGAAGCACTTTCGCTTTGGCAGCACTTTAGCCTCCTCCTAGCAGATGAGACAAAGGATTTCTTCCTAGATGATATCTGAGCTCCAGAACCATCAATGAAGGAACAGATTTTCCTTCGATATCACCATTTCCAGGAGAGCTCACCATAGCAGTTCTTTCTGACTTCATAACCGTTTGATGGCAGAGTGAGCCACATGACATAGTTTGATCATCAGGATGGCTCCATGGAGGTTACTTCTCAGCCTTAATTAGAACTTCGTATCTTGCCTTGACTTGGTTTGGGCTTCTAGTTGAAAATGCAGCAAGTTCTTCTTTGATGGGATCAAAAGAAAAACTATTGCCCTTCATTCTCACTTTAAGAATTTCCTGACCCGTGACATCAAGAATGTGACAGAAACTATCTTCAAAGATCACTTTAAAGCCTTTTTTAATCAATTGACCTACACTCAACAAATTTTGGTCAATTTCTGGTATGTAGAGAACATTAGAAATTCTTTTTGTGCCTGCAGTGCTGGTTATGGCGATTGTCCCTTTCCCTTTGACAGAGATGTAATCACCATTGCCAATTCTGACTTTAGTAATGTCAGTTGGCCTTAAATCTCTAAAGAGTTCCTTGTCATTGGTCATGTGGTTGGTGCAGCCGCTATCAATTAACCAGCTCTTATTTGAATCATTGCCTAAGAAACAAGTAGCAACAAAGAGCTGATCCTCCTCCTCTTGATCAGCAACTTGAGCATCTACTTCTTGCTGCTGATTTTTGCTTTTACAAATCACAGCTTCATGACCTTGTTGGTTACACTTACTGCATTTTGCATCAAGTCTCCTCCAGCATTTGAAAGAATGATGACCCTTTCTGCCACAATGTTGGCATGGAGGATGATTTCCATTCGTACCTCCAGTCTTATTCTTGTTGCTGTTTGCTGTAGCATTGCCACTTGCAGCAACAATCTTCTTGTTCTTCTTCCTTATTTTCCAGCCTTCTTGATGCTTGATTGGCAGTGCTCCTTCAATGACTCCTTCTTGCCTCATGACCCTTATTTGCTCTTGTGCTTGTAAAGCATTTACGAGCTCTGCCAAGGTAATCTTGGACAGATCCTTGGTGTTCTCCATGGTTGTAATGGTTGCCTCAAATTTTTCAGGCACCGTTACTAGGATTTTTTGGACAATCCTCGAGTCGGGTAGATCAGAACCAAGCAGTCTTACCTTATTGGCAATGCTTAGAAGTTTGTCAGAATACTCTTTAATGGTTTCTGATTCCTTCATTTTCTGCAGTTCAAAATCTCTGATCAAATTCAGCACTTGCATCCCTCTGATTCTCTCATTTCCTTCATACTCCTTTTTGAGATAATCCCAGATTGCTTTTGCTGATTTGAGTGACATGACTCGGGTGAAGATAGTCGATGAGACGCCAGCAAACAAGCAGGCTTTTGCTTTTGACTTCCTTGTTTTTCTATCCTTGTGATTCTTGATCTGGGCCATTATGGGGTTGTTTGGCAGAAGAGGAACTTCGTAGTCCTCTTCTACAGCTTCCCAAAGATCCATTGCATCTAGATAGGTCTCCATTCTCACAGCCCAAATTTGATAGTTGTCACCATCAAAAACTGGTGGAGCCATTGATGAAAAACTGGATTCTCCTTCCATTAGAACACTCAAATGGACTCACAGATCCCTCAAGAAGAAAGCTTTGATACCAATTGTTAGTTTTTAAAGAAAGAAAGAACAAGAGTTTACTTAGGACAATGAGAGAAATAGGAGGAAGATAAACTGGAACTCAAACTCTAAATTCAATTATCATAATGCATAAGCTTACATTATATAACTAACTGAAAAGTAAAGCTGCAGAAAAAGTAAACATAAACAACTAACACATGTTACAGCTAACATGGGGTAGTAATGATAGATAACATGGGCTAGTAAATAACAAAGAACATGGGGTAGTAAATGCAACTGACAAGGGGTAGTAATGACAGCAGCTAACAAGGGCAGTAAGGACAGAGTGGTGCAGCAGCAAACAATGAGAAGTGGTACAGCAGCACCTGATGCAAATCACCAACAGAATCAATGTTGCTGATGCATTTCAAGAATTTTTTTTTTTGTGCAGAGAATGCAAGAAATTCTCAACTCATAAGCAACCATTGCTACTTGAGATTGTTTTAAGGGTCTTAAGCTTAAAACACAGTTGTAAACTCTGTTGATTTCTCTCTACAGGAGAAAACATACCTACACAGATAAAATGCTTTATGTTTCCCTCTGAAGTTGACCCTCAATATGGTGATGCTCACATTAGGATGGCGTGACATGCAAGTAGTGAAAGCCAAGGCCTCGCGATCACCAGCTCCACCTGGAAACAGCACTGCAACACTGTATGAGAAGTGCATTAATCTCAGATTGCAATGCAGGCCCATGTCTACTAAAATCCCAACCATGCGTGGAGCATATGCTTGGATGTTAGTTTTGAAAATGCATAATTGGGGACTGGTGTCATGAACTTCTTGGTTCTTACGAAAGGAAACTATAATCAGAGGAGTAAATTTATCCGCAGCCAGTCTGCAAATACTCTCGTGCATTGTCTTAAATGGAGCAATCATTTTGAAGGGAAATATGTGATGGGGCAATGCAAGCTTGTCGAGTAATTTGTGAAAGCACAATTCACCATTGATTGGGGTTGACTGGAGCCATCTCATGCATTCTTTGACAGAAGCTGAAACCTTTGAGTCTCGTACAAGATATGTTTGTTACAATTGAAGTTAATTCCAGGTTAGACAGCACCGGTGAAGCGTAAGATGGTTCATCAATAAACTGTGCGCATATATAATTAGAAGCAGAATAAGATTGCAGACATAACGTCTATAGGATAAGAGGTCTTCAAGATAATTAAACGAATCAGCCAAGAGAAGGGTAGTCATCTAATCTGAGTATCTGACCTTATTAGTTCTCCAACTCATGAAACACGAGCTCAATCAGGCCCCTTATGTTCAAAATGTTGCCAATCAAGACGGCATTTCTAAGTGTAATTCTGAAGAAAGTGAAGCCAGACAAGTTTCAAATATCGTCCCTAAATAGCGTGCGAAGATGATTAACTGCATTATGGAAAAAGCCATCCAATCCCTGATTGAAAATATATCCGCCTCATAACCAATGCAAATGAAGAAAAAAGACAGGAAAATTTCAGTAGTCATGCGTACAGATTTCTCTAGTAGTGTTGCACCAAAAGGCGGTCTATCTGACACGACATATCCAGTAACAAGGTCACTGATATCTGCCATGACTAAAGCACCAAGCAAAATTGTCACCACATAAATTCGTTTTACGGGTTTCACCTCTGGTGTTATATTGATGATCTGCAGGATCATTGGCCTTACAACGCAGACTATGAAAAATAGCAATGCAATAAAGGAACCTTTGTCTTATATGTTTCAGATGTTGATTTTTGCTGAACAGTAACAGACACTGCTATAAGTAGCAATGCAAGTATCTCGGTCAACAATGAACAAGAGGTGGCAAGCTGCCCCAACTCAAAGTTTGACAAGTTCAGTTCATCCATAGCATGAGCAATAATAGGGAAATAAGGATTCGTTAAAGTAGCTGCTACCAAGGAAAGGAAAGGCCCTTCAATTAATCCAGGAAGGTGAACAAAGTAGCTTGTAGGTGAGGAGTCCAGTCAACATGTAAGGAATAACAAGGGATGATAGAACGATAGCCCAAGCGCTCCTTGCTCTCTGGAACACCCTAGTTGTATCTATTTTCACTGCAATAATGAAGTTGACATAGGAGATAACTAGAAATCGTCCTATTACTCATCCTCCGCAAAAAAAGTAATACTAATAAAAACATTTGTCATAACTCATATGCTTGGTCATTTTTCTCCTTCAATCATCTTTAGAAATTTAAACCAATCATATGCTTGGTCATTCTCTCTCTTTCAACATGCTCTGACCATACATTTGAATAATCCTTCTATGTCTTTCTTGTCTTCCTAAAGTAGATACATATATTTTCTATTTACTGCTATAAATATTGTTTTCCATAACAGATCAGAAATGAAAGCCTGTAATGGGTGGAAAGGTTCATCCATCAAACCCAACCAACTGTGACAGCAGATAATATGAAAACTAGGCAAAAAAGAAAAGGAAATATAAATTTGAGAAGAAAACAAGGCTGTCTAACAAAATACAATGCCAAAAAGGCATAGGCGATGTTTGGGACAGTTTGCCTCTGATTTACAAATTGGGTGGGGATCGAATCGTTACTTTGACTTGACATTGTTCCACCAAACGTTGTTTAAGCCGAGCTGTACTAGAATTTGTAGTCCCACATTATACCATACAATATTATAGATGAGAGTGCCAACTTGAGTGGAATCATTGATGCCCTAATTAGTTTTTCAGCTTCTGTGCCTTGGCAGATATATTAAAGGAAAATAAGAGAAGTAGCCTCATTTACAGGAAGAACAGAGAAAGACATTCGAAATTGAGTCTTCATGATTGCGCTGTTGACCAGTTTTGATGTTTACGGATAAGAAGCTCATGCTATTGAATTCATTTGTTTCTTTGTTTTTTGTCTTGTGAAGTCTTAAATGGTATTCAAATTGTGTAAGCATGAGTTGTGCAGACAAACAAGGAAGTAAAAATAGCTGCATTTTTATTTTTTTTTGCCTTAATTACAAAAATTATCCTGTGCATTTTTTAAAAATATTCCGAGATTTTTTTTGTGGCAAAAAATACCTTAGGGTTGACTCCATTTTCAAAAAATACCTTGAAGATTTTTTTGTAGCAAAAAATACCCTATATTATGTTTCTATTAATAAAAAATACTTTATAGTTGACTAAAAGAAACATATCACAATGTATTTTTAGTTAACAGAAACATACCACAATATATGTTTTGCTAATAGAAACATATTATAGGATAATTTTTTTACATTTTTTGAAAATAAAATCAACACAAAGTATTTTTTGCCATAAAAATATCTCAAAGTATTTTTTGAAAATACAATCAATCATATGATATTTTTTATAATTAAACTTATTTTTTCCTGGGATTTAATCTAACTGTTTCCCTAGATTTTTAGTTTTAACTTCTAGACTTCGGAATTTTCTATTTCCAGAGATTTTTAAATTTTAGCAAATGATATTGTTAAAAATAGGGTAAATACGGTAACTTCTTTTAGGCAGCGTTTGGTTAACTAATGCTTTATTTGAATAGAATAAAGTTAGAATGAAATAAAGATTATAGGTAAATTGAGATTTTTGAGAAAGCTCAAGGATAAAAAGGATATTGATGAAAAGTCAAACCAGATTATAATCTTCAACAAAATTAAATTATTTTTTTTTCTAAATTATAATATCTTTAAAATATAAATTGAACCAAACAAACGGAATGAAATATTAACTTATACACTAGCTTGATTAGCTGATAATTGAACCAAACAAACTCTTAGTTTGCTTGGTTTGTTTTTCTTTAGTCTCCAACAGCTTGTTTAGTTGGTCTTTTTTGGAGTTATCACTTTGAGGGGTTATAGTTTATGTCCCTATTTTTTTTATCTATCCATCTTTTTTATTAGTAAACTCTTGCTAAACTTCACTACAACGACTGATTTTACCGGTAAAAAAAATTGACAATTAACCGGATTCTAATGTTTGGATCATAAAAACAAAGTTAGAATAGTTAATTACTTTCATGTTTATTGTATTAATTTAAGAACAAAAGTATTAGGATTATTTGGCAATTTTTTTTCTTTTTGTTTGTCGAATGAATGACATTTTCATTACACCAAAACAAACATAATAAAACAAAAACAAAACAGCAACTTGTCATGGATTTAAGATTTGGAACTAAAATTAACATAGAATCATAATTTTTTTCAATAATTTTACTGTTAAAAAAAATAATTTTATATAATTTCAATTCAAAACTTCAATTATATATCAGTATATTAAATTCAAAATTATTTCCCAAGGGTAACCCTGGCCTTGCTGCTAAGAGCAGTGTCCACTATAAAACGAGTAGATGGAGTGAGGGATGTTTTAGAAATGTGGGGCATTGTGATAGTTTGTCTGTTAAATTATGGGGCCTAAGAAATATGTGAACACAAAATTTATATATTAGAAAATTTATTGTATTGGAACCGTCAACGGACCAACTCATAAAATCTTCAAAATAGTTTTCGAGTTTAATCCATGATAAAATATTATTGAATAGCTAGAGATTCTAGGTAAAGAATGAAGAATTTGTTTTTGAGTTAGCAATTGAACAATTTTGAAATGGGATGGTAAAATACTTTTACGTTTTGGCGCAAAAAAATGAAAAAGTCGATAAGTAGAAGCTTTGAAAAATAGTATGATGATAAAATATTTATGTGGCTCGGTTTGTGAAGCTTACTCTATAGGAAGAATAGAGAAGTTTTTCACTATGAATAAGAGTTTATAAGTAGTTACTCAAATGTGTAAAATGTTCATCCCAAAATCTCGAATATATCAAATCTCACTTATAAGTGTTTAAAGAAATACAAGTGGGATACTTAGATGTTGTGCAAATTATTTTTGATGATATGAAATGGAAGAATGAAGTTACAGTAGAATTTGGAAGAAAGAAATTAGGTGAAGCGGAAAAAAATAAGTGAAGTCGAAAGAACGTGGAAAAAATTACGTGAAATGAAAAAAAAATAGGTGAAGTAGAATAAGTTTGGTGAATTGGAAAAAATTGGGTGAAGTGGAAGAAGTTAGGTATTTTGGTAAAGAAAGAAGACAATATTTGGTAATTGTATATTTTTCACATCTACGTTGTAGCGCCATGCACATGTTGCATAACTATTTCCTGAATTTGATTTCGAATTTTCGGATTTTAACGAGTAATTTTCATGTCTGCTATCATGCTTTTTTTTTTTTTTTTTTTGTACTCAGTTAGCAATTTCTCTAGCTGATCTAGGGCGTAGAGTGATGTGTCATAGAAATAAGGTCTTACAGTGATGCCTTGAAGAGTGAATGCTTATGTTTGCCTAAAAAAGAAAGTGAGTTTATAATATAATAATTGCTTTTGATTTGCATGTCTTAATTATATGTTCATCTTATAATCAAAAATAATATTAGTCATATTTTTCATTTTATTATGCAACACATGCTTTGTCTGTGTTGTGCATTTTTTTTTATGATTCGTCATTTTTGTAAGAATTTCATCTGAGCTTCTATCATAATTACACAAGTTACCTTAGCAAAAAAATTGTGTCTTTTTTTTTTTATATGTAAAACTATGTAGTTTTTGCTTTTAAGTTTAAAACTATGTCATTTTCACTTTTATCCTTAATATATAAGGCTCTCTTCGATCACACCCCTTCATTTTTAGGGTTAAACATAGAAAAATTTTCATTATGTTCTATGCGTTCTTGATCAGGATTTGTTAAAGAACCAAACTCGAGCTTGGACCAATATTTATTTAATATTTTTATTTATTAAAATTATAATTCAAGCTCGAACTCGAGCTCGAATGGGCAATCCAAAGCTCATACTCGAGCTTGAGCTTAGGCTCGAAGAAGCAGCAGTTGTTTGGGAAAAAAATGGAACGAGCAAAAAAAATTTAGTCCCAAGACTTGGGAATGTTTCTGTCCCAAAGGGATTGGGACAGATTTTATGAGATAAAGACCAAATTAATCCCACCATAATCCCATGCGAACAGTCAATTCATCCACCCAAACATAGGATTAACAGTTCATGTGAAACTAATTTAATCATATCCCACTTTTGTACAACATACCAAACAGCCCCTTAGTCTCGCACCTAGAGCATCGACCTTGTTAGTTGGAGTCTAAAAAATAAACCACACACAAATACACGTGATATATAAAAAGGGAAAAAAGTTTCATTTTACGATGGAGATTCGGACTTTCCGATTCGACGGAATTGGGTTTGGAGGAGATTTTATCTCCGCAGAAACACAAACAAGATGACAAAATATCCCTACGGATTCGGGGATAAGAATGGAGATGACATACTTCTGCTCATTCAACCCCCGAACTAAACATTATGTTGTTTATTAATATAAGTATATTTATTGTTATTGTTATTTTTAAGTGTAATTAATTAATTAAAACATTGGATTAATTGAGAATCCAAAGTGAAGCATTTATGATTGTTAGGATTTTGACCCAATTCCCCACAACAAGAACTTCTAATTTGTTTAAAAAAAGTGGTTTCCTATTTTACAGTTGTTTGTTCTAATAAGAGTGGTAATAGTTTATATTAAATATTGCTTGTTCTATTAGTAATAGAAGTTGTTTTCTTTGTTATTATTCTTTTCCTATTAGTATTAGAGAAATCTTCTCTATATAAAGGGGGTTCTAGAGAAGATTTGAGGCACACTCATAATTCCTATATACATTGTAAGGTTTACTACTAGAGCTAGGATGAGAGTTTTGGGTATATTGGGGTTTTGGGTTGTCAAGTAGAGATGACACTTACAACTAAAGTTAAGTTAAGAGCTTTTGTTGTATTGGGACTTTGGGGTGAGAGTTTGACAACTTTGCTCTTCCTAAAGTTGTAGTTGAAGATTAAAAAAACAGTGAATTTGTTGGTGGATGTAAGCAAAGAGGTTGCCAAAACATATTAATTATTGGTGTTATTACTCTTTATTTATTTTGCTTATTTAATTGTTGTGGTTCCGATGGCAAAAATACAAATAGTAAACATAATTAATATTGAATTATTTGATGAATTGAAGATAGAAGAATATATGATGAATATTAGCTATTTCAATTCCATTATCACTAATTTGTTGAGTAGTATGTTGACAAAGATACTTACAACTGGAAGGAGAAGACAAAGTCACGATGTTCATGGTGGGTAAGGAAGTTTGGATGGATGGGGAGGTTCTCGCGGTACCTCTAGAGAGAGATAAGTTGAAGAGGCCAAGTGTGTTCAAGATTTAAGAATTGCTCGTGATTATATCAAGTGAAGAGCCAGACAAAGTGAGCGAATGGAGCACTTCAAAAAAGGTGGAGAAAAGATCAAGTACCAAGTCTCTAGATTTTTCAAATAAATAGTGCATCTACAATGAGGAAGAGGGAACACACAAAATTGCAAAGCAAGGCCACGATGGAGGATTTGGAGAAGTTAAGAAGAATGAGGGAGAGTGATAATGGAAAGACTAATAAGGATGATGAGATGCAAGTTCTGTTAAAAGTGGAGACAATAAGGACAACACGCCATGTGCATCATTAATGGTGAATTGTTAAAGGTCTCCGAGCCATGTGCATCATTAATGGTGAGCTGTTAAAGGTGGAGAAAGAAGCCATGTACTTATTAATTGAAATTCAACTCTCATTAGTGTTGAGCTGCAGCCTTTAATAAGAAGTTGTAAATGCAACAACAACTCTTATTAATGCAATGTGAAGTAGCTGCAGCCGAGTTGTAAATGCAGCAACAACTCTCATTAATGCACAATTGTTTCTAAGCCTATAAATTGGCATTAGGACCTTGGGTCATATGTAGAGAGAAGATATTGTGAGGTATAAGTGTCTTGTACAAAACCAAGTGTGTGGTTTATTTGTAACGGAGCACTGCTCTGGTTTTTTCTTTGGTCTTTTTCCAAATAGTAAAATATTTTGGGTGTGGGTCCGAAGAGTAGGCACATTGCTGAACCTCGTTAAATCTCTGTGTCAGTTCTTTGTGTGTGCGCATTATTCGAATCTTGCTATTTTTCTTAATAGCTGGTATCAGAGCGTTTGGTGATAAATTTCTGTCTATTTTTTGCGAGGTTACTATTTATGTGAATAGTGAATTTTATGAATAGTAAAATTTTATCAGTGGTACCGATTCATCGGAAACGGTGTTCTAATACATTAAGGTTCACAGGAATTGTCAAAAAAAGATTCAGAGAAAGCCATATTCGAGTGTGAGTAATGGCAGACGAAGGTAAAGCAAGGATCGAGAAGTTCAATAGAGCAAACTTCGGTTTGTGGAAGATGCAAATAGAGGATTATATTTACCAGAAAGACCTCTATCTTCCTCTTGGCGGCAAAACAAAGAAACCACAGGAAATGACAGATGAACAGTGGGAGGTGCTGGACAGGAAGGCTCTTGGCACGATTAGACTCTCTCTCGCTGCAACTGTCGCGTTCAGCATCTCGAAGGAGAAAAACACTGCAGATTTAATGGCGGCTCTGTCCAAAATGTACGAGAAGCCGTCAGCCTCAAATAAGGTATTCTTGATGAAAAGACTCTTCAATATGAAGATGGAAGATGGCGGTAGCATCGCTGAACTCTAGAACGGTTTCAACACACTGATAAGTCAGTTGGAATCCGTTAGGATCAGCTTCGATGATGAAGTTAGAGCACTGCTAACTATGTCAACGTTACCAGATAGCTGGGATAGTCTGGTAATGGCTGTTAGTAACTAATCTGGCTCTGAAAAGCTAAAGTTCGATGACGTTGTGTGAGTTCTTCTAAGCGAAGAATTACGGAGAAGATCTTCAGGATCTGCGGAAACGTCTGGGAATGCTTTGAGCGTAGAAGAAAGAGGAAGATCTTCAAATAAAGGAAATAAGAACCGTGGAAGTTCTAAATTTAGGAAGAGTAAATCAAGAGGACCAAAATCAAGAAGTGGAGGTTGCTGGAACTGCGGAAAGAAATGATATCTGATGAGAGATTACAAAGCACCAAAGCAGAATGATAATCAGGAAAATAAAAATTCTGTTAATCTTTCTGATAAAGATTCTGATGCTTTGATCCTTTCTGTTGCTGTTCGTAATGATTTGTGGGTGATAGATTCTGGTGCATCTTTTCATGCTACATGTCAGAAGGAGATACTCCAAAATTATGTGCAGGGTGATTTCGAAAAATTGTATCTCGAAGATGATGAACCATGCAACATAACTAGAAGAGGAGATGTATAGATAAACCTGGCGAATGGGACTACCCTACATTTGAAGGACGTGCAACATGTTCCGAATCTCACACGGAATTTGATATCAGTAGGCCAACTGTCAGATTCTGGATGCAGAACCACTTTCACAAGTGATTCATGGAAGGTGTCGAAAGGGGCTATGGTGATAGCTCACGGAAAGAAAGAAGGTACTCTCTATGTGACAAGTGGAACAAATAGTGTTCTAACAGCTGCATCAATAGATTCGAGCGCAGACACCTGGCACCGCAGACTTGGGCACATGAGTGAGAAAGGTATGAAGATCATGTTATCAAAAGGGAAGATTCCAAATTTGAAGCATCTGGACCTGAGCTTCTGTGAAGACTGTCTCTATGGAAAGCAGAAAAATATGAGTTTTTCTAAGACGAGCAGAAAACCAAAGCTTGAAAAGCTGGAATTGGTCCATATAGACGTGTGGGGACCAACCAAGGTACCATCTCTTAATGGGTCTCAATACTATGTTATTTTTATTGATGATGCCACTAGGAAGTTATGGGTGTATTTCTTGAAGCATAAATATGATGTATTTGATGTCTTCAAAAAGTGGAAAGCTATGGTTGAGACTGAAATAGGTCGAAAGCTAAAGTGTATGAGGTCAGACAATGGTGGAGAATATTGCAATGATGAATTTGAGGAATATTGTGCTCTTAATGGTGTCAAGAGACAGAAGACAATTCCTAAAACACCGCAGAAAAATGGAGTGGCAGAACGCATGAACCGAACCATTAATGAACGTGCTAGAAGCATGAGGATTAATGTTGGATTACCCAAACAGTTCTGGGTAGAAGCGGTGAACACATCAGTCTATCTGATCAACAGAGGACCATCTGTTGCACTTGAGTTTGGATTTCCAGAAGAAGTATGGATGGGAAAAGAGGTAAACCTATCACACTTAAGAATATTTGGTTGCACCTCTTATGTCTATATAAACTCAGATGAAAGGTCTAAGCTAGACCCAAAATCCAAAAAGTGTGTCTTTGTTGGATATAGCATTAATGAGTTTGGCTATCAGTTTTGGGATCCAGAAAACTGAAAAGTCTTCAGAAGTAGAGATGTAGTGTTTAACGAGAATGTTCTATATAAGGACATGATGAAACAAGTGGAAGGGGAAACAGAAAAGAAAGAGTTTGTAGAACTTGATGAAATTTCTACAAAAGGAGTGTTACAACCCAGAGATGAGAATATAGAATCTCAAACTCCTGTTCCCCAAGTTCCCCCTCAAGAATTGAGGAGATTAGAAAGAGTTAATAAAGATCAACTCCCGACTCGTTATTTAACATCTCTGAATTATTTGCTTTTAACTGACAATGGTGAACCAGAATGTTATGAAGAAGCAATGCAGATTGAGGATAAGCTCAAGTGGGAGGCTGGAATAAATGATGAAATGGACTTCCTGATAACAAATCAAACATGGGATTTGGCTAAGCTTCCAGAAGGCAAAAAGGCTTTGCATAACAAGTGGGTTTACAAGTTAAAAGAAGAACACGATGGAACTAAGCGATACAAGGCCAGGCTGGTAGTCAAGGGATTTCAACAGAAGGTAGATATCGACTATACTGAGATTTTCTCTCCTGTTGTAAAGTTGTGTACCATCAGATTTGTATTGAGCATTGTTGCAGTAGAGGACTTACATCTAGAATAGCTAGATGTGAAAACCACTTTCCTTCATGGTGATCTGAATGAAGATATCTACATGAAGCAACCACATGGGTATGAAGAACTAGGGAAGGAAGAGTTGGTGTGTAAGCTCAAGAAGAGCTTGTATGGGTTGAAACAAGCACCCAGACAGTGGTATATCAGGTTTGATAATTTCATGTCTAAAAATGGGTATACAAGATGTAACACTGACCACTGTTGTTATTTCAAGAAGTTTGATGATTCCTACATCATTCTTCTATTGTATGTGGATGACATGCTTATTACAGGATCAAACATGATGGAAATAACAATGTTGAAGGAACAACTCTCCAAAGAGTTTTCTATGAAGGATTTAGGTATGGCTAAACAAATCCTTGGTATGCGGATCAACAGAGACAGGAAGAATAAGAGATTGTGGCTATCTCAGGAATAGTACATCGAAAAGGTACTAAAAAGGTTCAACATGGATTGGGCTAAATCGATGAGCACTCCGCTAGCAAGTTACTTCGCACTTTCAAAAGGGCAAGGTGCGACGACAGTCGAAGAACAAGAATACATGTCAAAAGCACCATATGCCTCAGCAATTGGTAGCCTCATGTATGCTATGGTCTGTACCAGACCAGATGTTGCACAAGCAGTGAGAGTCGTGAGCAGATTCATGAATAATCTAGGCAAAGAGCATTGTAAGGCTGTGCAGTGGATTATGAGGTACTTGAGAGGTACCACTAATCTATCCTTATGTTATGATGGATCAGAGATCAGTTTGAAGGGTTATATCGATTTTGACATGGCAGGAGACCTAGATGGTAAAAAGAGTACTACAGGGTACGTCTTTACACTGGGCAGTGCAGCAGTGAGTTGGGTCTCGAGATTACAGAAGATCGTAACTCTCTCGACTACAGAAGCAGAGTACGTGGCAGCGACAGAAGCATATAAGGAAATGGTGTGGCTACAAATTCTACTCAGAGAATTAGGCAAATAGCAGAAGGACTGTAAGATTTACAGTGACAGTCAGAGTGCAATTCATTTGGCAAAAAATTCTGCATTTCATGCCAGGACAAAACACATCGACATCAGGTACCATTTCATACGGGGGCTCTTAGAAGAAAATGTTATTACGTTGGAAAAGATTCACACCAACAAGAATCCTGCAAACATGTTAACCAAGACTGTTACGATTGAGAAGCTGAAAGGATGCTCAGCTTCGATCGATCTTCATGCTTGAAGAAGCGGGAGAAAACTCACACCTAGGTTGACTATGTTGGAATTTCGTTACAAATGGCAAATTGTCTCTAAGTGAGAGATTGTTAAAAGTGGAGACAATAAGGATAGCATGCCATGTGCATCATTAATGGTGAATTGTTAAAGGTCTCCAAGCTATGTGCATCATTAATGGTGAGCTGTTAAAGGTGGAGAAAGAAGCCATGTGCTTATTAATTGAAATCCAACTCTCATTAATGTTGAGCTGCAGCCTTTAATAAGAAGTTGTAAATGCAATAATAACTCTTATTAATGCAATGTGAAGTAGCTGCAGCCGAGTCGTAAATGCAGCAAAAACTCTCATTAATGCACAATTGTTTCTAAGCCTATAAATTGGCATTGGGACCTTGGGTTCTATGTAGAGAGAAAATATTGTGAGGTATAAGTGTCTTGTACAAAACCAAGTGTGTGGTTTATTTGTAACGGAGCACTGTTCTGGTTTTTTCTCTGAGCTTTTGCCAAATAGTAAAATATTTTGGGTGTGGGTCCGATGAGTAGGCACATTGCTGAACCTTGTTAAATCTCTGTGTCAATTCTTTGTGTGTGCATATTGTTCGAATCTTGCTATTTTTCTTAACAAGTTCTTGATGCTTCAAAAGTAGTGATGACATATACCATGAATGAAGAAAGTTTGTACGTGTTGAATGAGATGATGATTGCTTCGAAGAGTAAGCAGATGAGATGGAAAGATCAAAAGGAAGGATCACACCAACCAAAGAAAAAAGTCAAATTTGATGATAAGGTGGAGAATTTGAGCCAATGTGGATATTTGTTAGGATTTTGACTCAATTCCCCACAAAAAAAAAAAGCTTTCTAATTGGTTTGGGAAAAATGGTTTCATATTTTATAGTTGTTTGTTCTAATAGGAATAGTAGTAGTTTTCTATTGGATATTGCTTGTTCTAGTAGTAGTAGAAATTGTTTTCTTTGTTGTTGCTCTTTTCCTATTAGTATTAGGAAAATCTTCTCTATATAAAGGGGTTTCAGAGAAGTTTTGAGGCACGCTCATAATTCTCATATACATTGTAAACTAGAAAGGATTACTGCTAGAGTTAAGATGAGAGTTTTGGGTGTATTGGGGTTTTGGATTGTCAAGTAAAGAAGATACTTATAACTAGAGTTAGGTTAAGAGCTTTTGTTGTATTGAGACTTTGGAGTGAGAGTTTGACAACTTTAGTCTTCCTAAAGTTGCAGTTAAAGATTAATAAAGTTGTGGATTTGTTGGTAAATGCAAACAAAGAGGTTGTCAAATCACATTAATTATCAGTGTTATTACTCTTTATTTATTTTGCTTATTTAATTGTTATGGTTGTGTTTTTTATCTAAGATCGAGTACGTGGATTTTAAAGATAAAATCCCAACAATAAAATCCAAATTGGAGCATTTCGTGGTATAATTCAGCAGGTCTGCAAAAATTGTTTCTCTATTACTTACTTTTTCAAGAGCAGTAGGATAAGTTCAGTTGCTCTTTGTGACAATACTCAAGATTCAGATATTTTCTTACCAAGTTTAACTAAGGGGTAAGAAGAAGAATTCCTAAACAAAAAATCCCAACTATACCTCTATACCGAAGAAAATTAAAGATTTGTTAGTGATGAAATGAAGAAAAGGATGAATAACTGAACTGTGCCCAACTATATATAGAAGAAAAAAAACATAATATAGTCTCTCACAGGTTACAGTAAAGGAATGATTTGCCAGATTCCGAAGACTTCATGGAGCCAGTGAATGCGTTAAGCTCACCACAATGCTGCATCACAAGCAAAGACATCATGCCCCCGCAAAACTCTGGTGAAGCAATCAAATCACCAATAACACCAAGCTCTTGATACTCAGTCCAATTCTCCATTTCTTTCTCAAACAGCACATTGGCCCCTCGCCTTCTACCTACAATAACAAGGTCAAAATTGTTCCCTATTGATCGAATTGCATCCAGTACTTGAATACTAGTATCTGCCACCACTTCATGACACACAACGCAAGCATTATTGATGTTCATCTCCTTAAATTCCCTCACCAACATTTCATCAAGTAGCCTATCGTTTTCATTTTCCTCTGTATGATTTTCACTAAAGTCAATCCTCACTAGAGTGATGCTCACATCAGGATGACTTGACATGCGAGTGGAAAATGACAAGGCCTCACGATCATCAGCTCCACCTAGAAATAGCAAAGCAACGCTGTAAGAAAAATCTGTGAAGCTAAAACGGTAATGCAAGCCCCTGTCTACTAGAATCCCAACTGTGCAGGATGTATAGACTTGGATGTGAGCATTGAATTGCCGCACTTTTGCATTGGTGCCATCGTTTTCTTGGTACTTTTGGAAGGGAATTATAATAAGATGAACAAATCTATCTTGAGCGAGCCTGCAAATACTTTCATGCATGCTCTTATATGGAGCAATCAAGGTAAAGAACTGAAATGTGATAGGACCACGAGAAGCTTTTGAATATTTTGTACAAGCACGCATGATGCGATCCATGCTACTGGACTCGAATCCTCTTTCAAGATTATTGTAAGGGACTAAAACTGATGCTGCTTTACCAACAAGTTCAACAAGTTGAATCATATAAGCACCTATGTGACTCACTTGAGTTGAGTTCAATGCTTCAAAGAGGGTTATAATGCTCCGGACATTATCTTCATCGTGAATACAAGACAAGATCCGTAATTCTTCAGCTCTTCCTGTCAACTGGAGAGATCTTATCCTTCGACTAAAAGAAGAAGGCATGTCTAGTCTTACATGAGGCTTGTAGAAGATTTCTAATAAAGGCATTACAATTGCAGTGATAGCCACATTAGACAACACCAATGAAGTATAAGATGACTCATCTAGGAACTGCAGAACAGGACCAAAAACAAATCATCATAAGTCCATCAATGTAGATTCTTGACCATGTAAATCTTATTTTAAATATGTAAGATAGGGGCATTGAGATAAAAGAAACAGCACAAGAAAGGGAGGGAAGAAAGTATAGACCTATAATCTGACCTTACGATTTTTCCATCTCAGGTAAATAAAAGTCTCGAGTACACCCTTTATGTTCAAAATGAGGCTAAGAATGAGAGCGTTTCTAAGTCTGATGTTGAAGAAGAGACAAGCCAAACAAGTTCCTATTATCTTCCCCAAACATCCCACAAGAACAATTAACTGCAATGTGGCGAAGGCCTTCCAATCATGTATCAAGAACACATCCAACTGATAACCAGCAGAAACATAGAATAAAGGCAGAAAAAACTCCATGATCATGAGTTCGGATTTCTCTACTAATGTTGCACCAAGAGGCGGTCCATCTGGTATAAATAAGCCCATAAGCATGATCCCTCCAAGAAAGAATCCCCCTAAAATTTCACAAAGAAGTCCCATGACTAGGGCCCCTATCAAAATTGCTATGACATAAAGTTCATTTACTGGTTTCCCCTCTGGTGTATTCTTGACAATCCATAGTACTGTTGGCCGTACTACATAGACTGCAAGTACAGACCATGCAACCATTGCAAGAAGAACCACAAATACATTATATTGATGCTTACGCACAGCGAAAATTCCCAATAAAGTACTACACATCACTACCATTTCATTGGTCATTGCACAGGACAAGGAAAGTTGGCCCATCTCAGAAGTTAAGAGGTTAATTTCATTAATTGCAGGAGCAATAGCAGTAAAGAAAGTTTCTGATAAACTAAAAGATAATGCGACAAGAACAGGTCTTTCACTTATTCCAGGAATGTGTTTTTGCAGCAAGAAGCAGAGGATACATGTCATTGTGAAAGGAATGACCATGCAGGATAAACCAATTCCCAAAGCATTCCTTGACATCTTACTGATCAGAGCTGTGTCCATTTTCACTGAAACAATGAAGACGAAGTAAAATCCACCCAGCGTAGACAATGTATTTAATAAAATAATCTCTTTTGGTGGAAACAATATGTCCATAAATGCCTTGTTGCGCCCAAGCACAGAAGGTCCTAAGATGATGCCACCCTGAAAAGAAATCATCAAGAACATATCAAGAGTTTCACAAGTTTCTTTGTATTGTAGAGGAAGATAAATATAGCATGAATAAAACCCAAAAGTAATTACAATCACAATGAACAATGAGTTACGGAAATCAAACCATAATGAAAAGTCTGTATCAGTAGATAAATGTTTCATTCGTATGCATATGCATATACTGCAATTGAATAAACGAGTTCACGCAAATGAAAGTATGCTACTCCTCCTGACTTCATGTAGAAGTATCATCATTAAGAATTAAAATGACCTTTTGAAGGAAAACAAAATGCAAGAATTAGTATGTCAATAATCCATGAAGCAGAGTTATAGCTATTGTTCTGTAGTAGTACAAATGATCAAACCCTTAATTGTCACATACAAGGGCTCATATCTTCTTAAACATGATCTAACCATGAATCTGAAAAACCAATTCATGTCTTTCTTGGGCAGACACAGAAACAGACACAACAAAATAAGGGCAGGGTGTTTCCACTAGCACCATTTAGCAATTAACAGACGAGATGAAAGCCAGCAATCCCTTGAAGAGTTTAACCATCAAACACATCACAGCCGATAACATGAAAAATACTCCGTAATCAACCGACGAGAAAAGAAGAAATTGATGAAAATTGAAAAGAGAAAAGAATAATTCTAATCCTGTTTTAGCAAATTAAATATTAATAGTGCTGTATAAACTTAATTACGTGTGGCACTGTATCTTATCAGTTAAACTTAAGGGATTTTAGATGCTCTCGGAATCAAAAGTTCCAAACTCCACAATGGATACTTAAAAATATAAGAAAGGAAAAGAAAAAGTGAGGCTAAAAAGAATATGGTAAAGCATACCAAGATATTACAGACGAATTTAGGTTGTCTTAAGGGCCTGAGAATGAAATAGACCGCATTAGAGACTAAGAAGAACAATATGATTTGAAGCAACAAGATGGGGAAGATGTAATGGAGGGGATTATTTCCAAACCAAATGCCCCCATAGAGATGCATCTCCTTGTAATAGTCCAGGCAAACCTTTTCAACAACTGCCACCCTGCTGACCAATATGGTGGAGATTGAATCATTTTTGAGAGCGGACATTGTACCGCCTTAACTTTGTTGTACCTTTGGGGACAAAAGGTGTGTGAGTGAGATCGATAAAACAATCTTCAAATTTAATCAACGGGATAAAGAGTTTTGAGTGTACGTCTCAACATCACGAGATGAAGATGACATGAAAAAAGAAAAAATGAAACCAAAGAACCACAAGAAAGAATGGAGAGAGATGATGAAAACAAAACCATCTACCTTAGGCGTCTTTTTTTATTTACAGTGATGATCTGAGGTGATGAGATTTTTTCTGAAAATAATGATCGGAGGCGAGGAAATTTAAACATTGACCACATAAATGTTTTTTTCGTTTACCCTTTTTTTTTTTTTTTTAAAGTACTGATTTTACCGAAAATAACCAGATCTGAGTTTTTTAAATTATTGTTCTACTCAAATTATTAAACTATGAATTTAATATCAAAATTTTTTAAACTTTGTAACATTGTCGTCTTTGTTAATATAAATATATTTTTATTTTAAAATGATTGAATAAATTAGTAAAAAATTTTAATAAATTTTATAAATCATTTGAAGTCTAATAACCTTTAATAATTTTTCATTTGCGTGTTATTTTATGTGATTTTTAAATACTTTTAATAATAAAAAATTAAGAAAAAATATTTTCAATGTAAATTTTTTTTTCTCATTCTAAATGGCAATTATATTTGCATGTGTCAAAAACTTGTGATCAATTTTTTTGTATTGTTAAGTTCTTAACACAATTTTGTTAATAAACTATACTTGAAAAAATTACATTGCAAGTAAGTAAGACAATCTTGATATAAACTCATAGTGTAAGGATTTAAGTGTTAAAAAATAATAAATTTAAATATCTCTGATGTAATTATCTTTTATACTTGTTTTAAATATGTTCCAACTATTTAAATTTCAGAAAGGTAATATAATAATTCAATAAAGTCATTAATTGGTTTTATAACACTATTTTTTTTTTGCGTTTGTACTTGTTTATCTCGCTAACATTCTCAACGATTCTATTTTCATTGATTCAGACTTTCGGTTCATCTTCATCCAAGTCATGCTATTACATGTAGTATTCATGTTATAAATTGTTGCCATGAATGTGTGATTCTCCATTGATTCAAATTTGGTTTCCTTTTAATACAAAATAAAATATTTATTTTAAATAATAAAATTGATAATTTATAAGTAACTCTCTATATATGTTAAAACTTTAGGCGTTGCACATTCTATAGATTTGGGGTATTAAAGTATTTATTATATTAAAGAATAATTCTCTTCGCTTGATTATTTTGATTAACTTTTGTTTTTATAAATGTTTTTTTTTTTTTTTGATAACCAAATAATTGGTTTAGACTTCAACTATTTTTGTTAGACATGTTTTAAATCCTAAACTTTGAGGTGCATGATCCCAATACTTCACCCATCGAAAAAACGAACTATTTAATTAAATAATCTTGTGATGGTCACAAAAAATATGAAAAATATCGAATTTGAGACCTCATATTGTAAAATTTTAAAATCTAACACTAAACCATCTTTTAATAGTTAAAATTTAACCACCGTGAAATATTAGTTCTAATCCTTTGAAAAATTATTCATTAAAAAAGTGCGTTCAAAATAGTGTTGACTCGAGAAATGTTTGAGCAGTCTCAACATGCTAATTTCTTTTTTATCCCTGACAAATAAATTAATAAAAATATAAAGGATTCTTGTTACTGTAAAAGGAATTTCATCTATAATATTCTTTATTTTGGTTTTACACTTACACTGTTATTATCAATAATAGATTTTTAAATTTTCAATAAAATTTCAAATGAATTTAAAACATTAATTTTAAAACTTTACTCTTAATTATAAATTAAAAAAAATCTTTTATACAGAATAATAAGTATTTTTAGGTTTTCAGCTGAAAATTGAAACGAGCCTAAAAGCTTAAAACTTAAAACCCAATAGCTTAGCCTAGCCTAGCCCGCTCCACAAAACCCATGACTGGAATCACAAAACCCTTGTTTGGGTACGCATTGTTGGATTATACTACTCTCACTCTGGATAGGGGTATCAAACAATAAAAATTAACTGTGGCTTTCAACATCTCGAAAGAGAAAACCATTGTAGATTTAATGACAGCTCTATCCAAAATGTATGAAAAGCCATCAGCCTCAAATAAGGTATTCTTGATGAAAAGACTCTTCCATACGAAGATGGAAGACGGCGGTAGCATCACTGAACTCTTGAACGGTTTCAACACACTGACAAATTAGTTGGAATCCGTTGGGATCAGCTTCGACGACGAAGTTAGAGCACTGCTAACTTTGTCAACGTTACCAGATAGTTGGGATAGTCTGGTAATGGCCGTCAGTAACTCTTCTGGCTCTGGAAAGCTAAAGTTCGATGACGTTGTGGGAGTTCTTCTGAGCGAAGAATTGCGAAAAAAATCTTCAGGATCTACGAAAACGTCTGGGAATGCTTTGAGAGTAGAAGAAAGAGGAAGATCTTCAAAGAGAGGAAACAAGTACTGTGGAAGTCCTAAATTTAGGAATAGTAAATCAAGAGGACCAAAATCAAGAAGTGGAGGTTGCTGGAACTGCGAAAAGAAATGACATCTGATGAGAGATTGCAAAGCACCAAAGCAGAATGATAATCATGAAAGTAAAAATGCTATTAATCTTTCTGATAAAGATTCTGATGCTTTGATCTTTTCTGTTGCTGCTCGTAATGATTTGTGGGTGATAGATTCTGGTGCATCTTTTCATGCTACCTGTCAAAAGGAGATACTCCAAAATTATGTGCAGGGTGATTTCGGAAAAGTGTATCTCGGAGATGATGAACCATGCAACATAACTGGAAGAGGAGATGTACAGATAAACCTGGCGAATGGGACTACCCTACAGTTGAAGGACGTGCAACATGTTCTAAACCTTATAAGGAATTTGATATCAGTAGGCCAACTATCAGATTCAAGATGCAGAACCACTTTCACAAGTGATTCATAGAAAGTGTCGAAAGGGGCTATGGTGATAGCTTACGGAAAGAAAGAAGGTACCCTCTATGTGACGAGTGGAACAAATAGTGTTGCCAAGTGAAAATGGAGAGCGTTTTTCACTGATTTGATTGGTCATCACCACAGCCCACTTGGTTCTCTCGCTCCTTGCTCGCGGAGTGGCATACCGAAAACAAAAGAAAGAAGAAAACAGCTGCATCAATATATTGGAGCGTTGACACCTGGCACCGCAGACTTGGGCACATGAGTTAGAAAGGTATGAAAGTCATGCTATCAAAAGGGAAGATTCCAAATTTGAAGCATCTGGACCTGAGCTTCTGTGAAGATTGTCTCTACGAAAAGCAAAAAAATGTGAGTTTTTCTAAGACGGGCAGAAAACCAAAGCTTGAAAAGCTGGAATTTGTCCATACAGACGTGTAGGGACCAACTAAGGTACCATCTCTTAATGGGTCTTAATACTATGTTACTTTTATTGATGATGCCACTAGGAAGCTATGGGTGTATTTCTTGAAGCATAAATCTGATGTATTTGATGTCTTCAAAAAGTGGAAAGCTATAGTTGAGACTGAAACAGGTCAGAAGCTAAAGTGTCTGAGGTCAGACAATGGTGGAGAATATTGCAGTGATGAATTTGAGGAATATTGTGCTCTCAATGGTGTCAAGAGGCAGAAGACAGTTCCTAAAACACCACAGCAAAATGGAGTGCCAGAACACATGAACTGAACCATTAATGAAAGTGCTAGAAGCATAAGGATTAATGCTGGATTACCCAAACAGTTCTAGGCAGAAGTGATGAACACATCAATCTATCTGATCAACAGATGACCATCTGTTGCACTTGAGTTTGGACTTCCAGAAGAAGCATGGACGGGAAAAGAGGTGAACCTATCACACTTAAGAATATTTGGTTGTACCTCTTATGTCCATATAAACTCAGATGAAAGGTCTAAGCTAGACCTAAAATCCAAAAAGTATGTCTTTATTGGATATAGCATTAATGAGTTTGGCTATCGGTTTTGGGATCCAAAAAACCAAAAATTCTTCAGAAGTAGAGATGTAGTGTTTAATAAGAATGTTCTATATAAGGACATGATGAAACAAGTGGAAGGGGAAACAGAAAAGAAAGAGTTTGTAGAACTTGACGAAATTTCTACAAAAAGAGTGTTAAAACCCAGAGATGAGAATATAAAATCTCACACTCCTATTCTCCAAGTTCCCCCTCAAGAATTGAGGAGATCAGAAAGAGTTAACAATGGTCAACTCCCGACTCGTTATTTAACATCTCTGAATTATTTGCTTTTAACTGACAATGATGAACCAGAATGTTATAAAGAAGCAATGCAGATTAAGAATAAGCTCAAGTGGGAGGCTGGAATGAATGAATAAATGGACTCCCTGATAGCGAATCAGACATGGGATATGGCTAAGCTTCCAGAAGGCAAAAAGACTTTGCATAACAAGTGGGTTTACAAGTTGAAAGAAAAACACGATAGAACTAAACGATACCAGATTAGGCTGGTAGTCAAGGGATTTCAACAGAAGGCAGGTATCGACTATACTGAGATTTTCTCATCTATTGTAAAGTTATGTACCATCAGATCTGTATTGAGCATTGTTGCAGTAGAGGACTTACATCTAGAACAGCTAGATGTGAAAACCGCTTTCCCTCATGGTAATCTGAATGAAGATATCTGCATGAAGCAACCACAGAGTATGAAGAACTAGGGGAGGAAGAGTTGGTGTGTAAGCTTAAGAAAAGCTTGTATGGGTTGAAACAAACACCTAGACAGTGGTATATCAGGTTTGATAATTTCATGTCTAAAAATGGGTATACAAGATATAACACTGACCACTGTTGTTATTTCAAGAAGTTTGATGATTCCTACATCATTCTTCTATTGTATGTGGATGATATGCTTATTGCAAGATCAAGCATGATGGAAATAACAATGTTGAAGAAACAACTCTCCCAAGAGTTTTCTATGAAGGATTTGGGTATGGCTAAACAAATACTTGGTATGTGGATCAACAGAGACAGGAAGAATCAGAGATTATGGCTATCTCAAGAACAGTACATAGAAAATGTACTAAAATGGTTCAACATGGATCAGGCTAAACCGGTGAGCACTCCACTAGCAAGTCAGTTCACACTTTCAAAAGGGCAAGGTGCGACAACGGTCGAAGAACAAGAATATATGTCAAAAGTACCATATGCCTCAGCAATTGGTAGCCTCATGTATGCTATGGTCTGTACTAGACCAGATATTACACAAACAGTGGGAGTCATAAGCAGATTCATGAATAATCCAAGCAAGGAGCATTGGAAGGCTGTGCAGTGGATTATGAGGTACTTGAGAGGTACCACTAATCTATCCCTATGCTATGATGGATCAGAGATCAGTCTGAAGGGTTATGTCAATTCTAACATGGCAGGAGACCTAGATGGTAGAAAGAGTACTACAGGGTACGTCATCACACTGAGCAGTGCAGCAGTGAGTTGGGTCTCGAGATTACAGAAGATCGTAACTCTCTCGACTACATATGCAGAGTACGTGACAGTGACAGAAGCATGTAAGGAAATGGTGTGGCTACAATGTCTACTTAGAGAATTAGACAAAGAGCAGAAGGACTGTAAGATTTACAGTGACAGTCAGAATGCAATTCATCTGGCCAAAAATTCTGCATTTCATGCCAGGACAAAGCACATTGACATCAGGTACCATTTCATACGGGGGCTCTTAGAAGAAATGGTTATTACGCTGGAAAAGATTCACACCAGCAAGAATCCTGCAGACATGCTAACCAAGACTGTTACGATTGAGAAGCTGAAGGATGTTCAGCTTCGATCGGTCTTCATGCTTGAAGAAGTGGGAGAAGACTCACACCTAGTTTGACTATGTTGGAATTTCGTTACAAATGGCAAATTGTCTCCAAGTGGGAGATTGTTAAAGGTGGAGACAAAAGGGACAGCAGGCATGTGAAGTAGCTGCAGCCTTGGACTTAAATAATAAGAGTTGTAAATGCAACAACAACTCTCATTAATGCAATGTGCTTGAACTGCCAATATTAATTGCAAAGGCCATGTGCTGGAGCTGCCAACATTAATGGTGAGCTGCCAACATTAATGTCGTTTGTTTTTTCTAAGCTTATAAATTGGCATTAGGACTTGGGTTCTAATTGATATGAAGAGAAGAAAACATTGTGAGAGATAAGTGTGTCTAGTACAAAATCAAGTGAGTGATTTTTTGTAATAGAGCACCGCTCTGGTTTTCTTTCTGAGTTTTTGTCAAATAGTAAAATACTTTGGATGTGGGTCCAAGGAGTAGGCACATTGCCTAACCTCGTTAAATCTTTGTGTGTGCGCATTGTTCGAATTCTTGCAACTTTTCTTAACAGTAAGGAAGTACAGAAATTCCAAATATGCTCACTGAAATGACTGAGTATCTTCGTGAATGGAACAAGATGGTTTTTGGAAACTTGTTTGCTAGAAAACAGAAGTTGCTTGTGAGGTTGAGAGGGATTCCGAAGGCATTGTGCAGGGGGTCGTCCAATTGTCTAGCAGAGCGAGAGAAAACGCTTACAGCCTAGTATAATGCTATTCTTGTTCAAGATGAGGTCTTTTGGTACCAAAATTCGAGAGTAAAGTGGTACAAATTTGGGGAAAGGAATACTTCATTTTTTTCATGTTTCAACTTTGTGTAGACGACGGAAGAACAAAATTCAAGCTTTGATGGATAATGATTCCAGTGTTTTGAAAGCAGTGGACTACTTTAAGCAGCTTTACAGTGATAATGGCATGAATCCTGGGGTGTTCCCGTCTTTGTACTGCCCGAAGCTAAGTGTTGATGACTGTTTGAACATGGGGAGGCCCGTGTCGATAGAGGAAGTGAGGGAGGTAATTTTTGGCATGAAGGCTTATAAATCCTCGGGTCCAGATGGGTATCAAGTTATCTTTTTTTTTTAGAAATTCTGGTCGAAGGTATGTGATTCCATTCTAATGCTTGTTCAAAATGCTCTAGCTTCTAGCGTTTTTCCGTTTGGTTTGAATCGTACGAGTATAGTCCTAATTCCTAAGGTTGAAACGCTTGAAAACCTATCTCAGTTCTGCCCCATTAGCTTGTAATGTGTGACCTACAAAATTATAACAAAATTCTTAGTTAATAGGCTGCGCACGTGTCTTCATGATTTGGTTGAGCCTACCCAGTATAGTTTTATTCCGAGTAGATAGGCGTAAGATAATATCATAGTGCCTCAAGAAGTTATTCATTTTATTCGTACAAGAAAAGTGAAGGTGATGGCTCTGAAAAATTATTTGGAGAAAGCTTATGATCTACTAGATTGGGGAATACGTTGTGCAAACCATCAACCGATCTACTAGATTCTCTTGCCCATCGGTAATTATGAGACTCCTAAGATAGAAACCTCAATTAGCATGAGGTAGATCAGATGAACCTGACTCAAGATTAATGTGCATATATGGTGAGTCTCCTTTTCAACCTATTCTGTTATGGACCTTTTTATGATATCGGCCTTGTGGAACATCTTATGTAAATCATCAGTCGATCTACATAGGTTAGGTACGTAAAACTTGGACAAATCCCAATTACTTAGATCATCTTGAAATAAAATTAGGGTGTCAACACCAACAAAATTGAAGATGAAAATACAAAAAGGAAGTGATAGGAAGGTAATGCACTGAAATGTGAAAAATATCTTTATTTGATTTTCACGGAGAATATCTCTTTTTTTTCATATTACAAAACTACCCTAGACTAATACTCCTTTCATTGTTTGATTGAAAAAAAACTAAGCTAAAAATATTTTTATCAGTTTAAAACGGAAGTATTTCAAATTTACTATGAAATCAACAAAATATCAAATTCTTTTTTAATAGTTTTATTTATGTCTTTCCGAACAAATTTGAGAGAGTGTGTATTAAATTAGAAGTTAAAGTGTGTATTCTATCTATCACAGTGCATTATTTACTTAATTAAATGATTAGTTTTTTTCATAATAATTTAATAAAACAATCAAATATACTTTTATAATAAAGTTCACAAGTTTTAAGTTTTTTTTTATAATTTTAAACTAATAAATTATTTTTAAAAAATTACTTAATATTTAATTGTGATATTCATTTTGAGACTAAAAGAGTATTAAATTAGAAACTAATATATAACTATAGTTCACAATTAATTTCAAATTTTGGAGAATGCAAATATGGGTGAAAGATATGAGCAAACGAATAAAAAAAAGCAGGTTTTAAGCAAAGGGTAGTCGGGAATTATAAAAAAGATACATTTTTTTTACGGTCGATTAATCTATTTTTCCTGTAATCTTTTCTAAAAATACGCATTAATTACGAAACGTTTATTTTTATATTAATAAATACTATGAATGCAGATTAATTGACTGTGAAAAAAGCCTACCCTGTAAAAACTCTCTTAAGGTAAAATCGTTAGCACAAAAAATTAATTTTCCTTCAATTCATATAATTTCATTCCTTTAGCTAATCTAATTTATATGAATTAAAATTAATTTACCTTAAGAGAGTTTTCATATAAAATTAAAATAAAAATGTTGCATGCATTGGTTCCTTCACGTTTTCTTGTCAAGAGTCTTGTCGGCTAGAGAATCATTCGTGGTGACTTGCGAGCCTAATTACGTTCGCTTGTCAATGCCTTTTGCTTTCTTATCTGATGCTAGTAGTTATCAATTGGGTCAATTTAGATGCTTTACCTTAAAAGAATGTGTCACATTTACTAAAATTCTACTGAATTGTTCCAGTTAAAGGTAATATCTTAAGGATGATAATTTATTATCAATATAATTATTTTACCAATAAATATAATAAAAATATTTATATTTGCGAGTAATCATGTCATAAATTTTTTTTTACGAATATTTTAAGTTAAACGAAAATGATTTGTCTTTGATCTGTTTGAAAAAATAAAATTAATAAGATTCTCGTAAACTGACCCACAATATTACTTTACCGTTGAGTAAAAAAATTATTAATAAATGTAACATTTTTTTGTGTTTTGTTTTAAGACAAAAAAAAAAAAAAAAAAAGAACAAAACAAAACATCTAAGAAAAATACTTAAAAAAAAGATAACCCCACTAATTTTATCCCTGCAGAAATTGTATAAAGTTACCTTTTGCTTTGTTGGTCATTACCTAGCAGAATCTAGCCTTTTGAACCAGAGGACCAGGGCTAAAGATATAAATTGGCCTAACATGGTGTCCCATTGTTTCAAACGATACGCCATGTAAAGCAACGATGGATGCCTTTTTTTTTTCCTCACAATTAGGCAGCAAGGAAAATGAGCTCACTCTTTATACAATGTTAGCTTAAATGCATTTAACTCTCAAGATTTGGGGTCATTTCAAACCTCAACTTTTTAATTGTAATAATTTTAATTTTAACATTTATAAATTGTTGTAATGTGAAAGTTCTGTCAATTTTTGGTCCAAATTAATTACAAAAAAGACACATCTCAAAGTAAAAAAGTTTAAATTTTAATTTTTTTTCAAAGTGAAACTTGTCTTTTTTGTTATTTATTTGAACGAAAAATTGACTGTAACAATTTCTAATTATTAAGGTTTAAATTGCTATAATTGAATGGTTAATATTTGAAGTGCTAGATACGTCCAAATTTTGGGGGTCAAAGTGCAATGTTAGAAATTGAAAGCAACGGTCCATTGCATGTGGATTTGTGCATTTTTAGCAAATTTTTTGTCCAGTACGTTAAGCATGCAGATTGCAAGTAGTGACATTACAACTTACAAGCTAAGCAGCTTTGTTTTCGAGCTTTAGATAGTATCGTTTTGCACTTATATATAGTACTTTTCAATTTTTAGTACACCAAAGAGAATAAATTTTACCTTCCTTTATTTTTTTTCTCAAGAAGTATCTTTTAAAATTTTTATTTTAGAAATAGAGTAAATTTTACCTTAATCACCAAAGCAAGCTTGACTGACAATACATGTTTTTAACCGTTTGGAAATCATTTACACACGTTAAGAGTGACACAAACCACAAGAGTGCAAGGTCTTTCACTTCAATGGAAAAAAAAAAAAAATTATATAGGGTACTAATTGAATTTTTTCTCATATAATTATCAAAACCACACCTAATTTTTTTCAAATTGACATTTATAGTTCCCCTTTACATGCATTACAATATTTTTGAAAAATTATGTTAATTTTCATGTTTTTCATCATAGGGAATACAAAAACAATAATACAATGCTTATGTGGTAAAAAATGTTTTATTTTAAAAAATAAAATGGGAATTACGTTGTTGTGATCAAAAAAGATATTTAACTACCTTGTATAGAAAAAAACTCACCCACTAACTAATTATCCATCCTCAAAAATCACAATTTGAAAAAAAAACTTGGAGGTTGCGTATCCATGTCAATTATTTGGCCATTTCATGAAATATTGTTTATGCTTTGAGAATAATGTTTTAATACTCCACTTTTTTTCCTTTTCTTCCTTTCATTATTCCTTTTCTTACTTTAATAAAGGTTATACAATCCATCACTATCTGCATATTAAGAACATATTTAGTGTTATCTTCATGCAGAACTAATATATGCATTTGTAACTATTTTCTTGTACACTTATCCACCTGACAAGTTACTTCTTCTATACTAAAGCATATTTTTTTTTTCTACCAACTAACCATTTATTTCCTTCACTTGCCCACAAGAATCTTAGCTTTTCTTTCAACGGTGGAAGAGTCTTTAAATATGAAGATAATTTTCAATGTCTTTCAAACAGATAGGGTGAGAAAAATTTCAGCTTAATTACTAGGTTGTTCTCATGGCTTCTTGTGGCTTTCCTGATATATTTACTTGGATTCAAAATCTTCCTCCACTTACTCAATGGAAAACCAGTTCACTGTCCATATGCATATGTTCTTCAAATTCATCTCATCCATCTCTTAATCTCTCTGTTTCCAAAAATATTCAATCATCAATTGTCACCTTCTCTATCATTGCAGATTTCAATCTCTCCATATCTCTTTGGACCTCAAAACCATTCAAAATCAATTCCAAATCTCCTAAGCTATTAGATGAAGAAAACATTTCCAATCTCTTGCTCAACTTCATTGAAGTTGTCTTAAGTTATGGCTCAAACAACAACAATTTCTCCATCAAAATCCCAAAACCAGACTCTATGTCCAATCTCAAAGACATCTTCAACCTTGCGTTTCTTAGTCTCTCGCTCCTCATTTCCATCTATGAAGCTCCTGCAGATCTACGCGCAAGTTGTCTTAATACTCTCAAGAATCATTTGATAAATTGTAGGTTAGGACAATCATCAAAGTTGCTTATGAAACTCTTGGGATCAAATCTAGAGGAGCAATGGATGCGGTCCATAAATCTCGCGACCACTAACTGGATCATAGAACTTCAAGCCACCGGCCGCACTCTGATCAAAACACTGTCACCACTTTTTTCTTATGCAATTTCAACATCTGGGTTATGGAAAGTTCAGCTATATTGTCCTGTCATAGCTATGGACATTGAACAATCAAGTAATCCACCAGCTGATGAGAGACTACTCTTCTCCCTGAATTACCACCAACTTGAAAGTGTGCTTCAGTTCAATTACAAAGTTGTGATTCAAGAGAAGTGGATTAATGTGATGGTGAAAATAGATAACATAAGGTATGTTCAATTCTATAACAAAAATCAACTTATATATATTCACTATTAATATATGTTATATGTAATTAATCCCCTCTACAAGTTCTCTCCATTTGGTATGGTTCATAATGATATGGGTGTCAAATTCATTTGAAATTTAAATCAACGGTTAAGATCACACCATATTTTTTTGTATCAAATTACTCTTTTGTCATATCAGCAAAATAGAGATGCTTTTTAGAAGACACATTTTTCTCTCTTTCACCCTTAACTGGAAGCCACACAGTTCACCGGCACATGGCGACACGTGCGACGACTTCCGATTGTATTTCGTCATCGCAGTTTCAATGTTGTCTTCCTATTCCAAAATCCAACTCGGTAAGGTAGGTAGCTTTTGGCAATTTGGTGGAAAATAACAAGCCCCTCCCTACACACAGTGGCGTGTGAGTGAAACTCAACTGGTGGATGACGGTGAAATCGGTGTCGAATGTAGATCTCGTTGAGTTAATTTCAACTGTACTGAATGTGTACTTTTTAAACTACAAATTGACTTGATATCACCAAAAAAAAAATTGTGAAAGTTAAAAAAAATTAAATTAATAAGTTTATTGAATTACTTAATTATCATTATGTTTGTTTAAGAGAAATTTGATTTCTTGAAGTTATTTTGTTTATCGAATTTTGAACTGAATCAAATGGAGAGGATTAGATCGAGATCATGATCCAACACACACACATATATATATATATATATATATATATATATATATATTAATGTTGTATGTAACTAAGGACTAGTTTTCCTCAGCAGGTGTGATATAATCAGAATTCTAAACGAGACTCTTATGACTGAAAGAGGAGTTGGGGAAGAGGAAAAACATTTCCCGTCGCGAATATTTTTGCAACTTACTCCAACTCTTCAAACCAACATTCTAAGTGTTTCAGTGAGCAAATCATCAGAAAACCAGAGAAGAGAAGTTGAAATAGAAAAAATCATAGAAGGTACATTTGATCCACCTAACACTTTCTTTGGGCTTAAGGTTTCTACTGGAGAGACCACCACAACAAGCATGAAGCCTTGGAAATTCGAGCAATCTGTTTATGGCTACAGCAGTAACTTGAATTGGTTTCTTCATGATAGTGTCGATGGAAGAGAGGTGTTCTCCTCAAAGCCTTCGAAGATGGCATTGATTAACCCCAAGGCTTGGTTCAAAGATAGGTACTCAAGCGTTTACCGGCCTTTTACTAGACAAGGAGGGGTAATTTTTGCTCGTGATGAATATGGAGAGAGTGTGTGTTGGAAAGTTGACAAAAAAGCCATAGGAACGACAATTGATTGGGAGATAAGAGGGTGGATTTGGTTAACGTATTGGCCTAATAAGCATAGAACATTTTACAGTGAAACTAGGAGACTGGAATTCAGAGAAATCCTTCACTTAACATTGCTTAGCTAAGATCAACAACCTTACAGAGCAAAGCAACTTCTTTGTTTGCAGATAATATTGGCCTAATGTTTATCTTATCTTCTTCATACTATGTTCATGCATGTATATAAATTTCTGTTTCTTTCAAGCTGAAAGAGTATATAGTTCTCATTCAAACACACATTTGTTTATTTCCTCATTCGAATAAGGATGAAACCAAAATTTCATATGAGGTTGAGGTAGAATTGGCTATATCTGCCAATTTCATTTTCTTGTTTATGATTAAAAAAAACGAAAAACAAAGAAATGTTATTTTTTAAATTATATTTAAAAGAATAAAAATAATGTAGTGTTATTTTTCAAATTATGTTAAAAATGTATAAATTATTAAAAAAAATTTAATTTTTTTTTTTAAAAAAATGTTTTTCACAACTAAACAGGTGAAATATCATTTTCAATCACATATTCCTCTGTGCACTTTCCAAGAGAATTCTGTTTCATGAACGAAGCACACAAAATGGGTTTTGTCCAAGCTGAACTAAAGCTAAACCCAAGTCCAGTCGTGCAAATATTGTATCATATCATGGTATGCCTATAACTTAACCTCATGTTAAGTATGAGTTCAGATTACAATAATGTCCATGATTTTATCCATGTTATTCAAAGGATAACTATGCACACTATAAGATAACTTATACACAAGAATAATATCTATAACATCCTCCCACAATCTGAACGAGATTTGAGAGAATGTTGAGATTGACTCAAACTGTTTGGAACCGAGAACTATACAAAGCCTTGGTAAATATATTTGCAGCTTGTTGATCAGTGGGGATACATATGACCAATAAATATCCTGAAACAACTCTTTCGCGTGTGAACAAAATGCATATTGATCTCAATGTGTTTCATCCGTGCATGCACAATTGGATTGGAGGCAAAATAAGTAACACTAATATTATCATAGAAAACTTCAACAGGTTGAGGCAAGGGAACATGAAGATCCTTCAAAATTTGATGAATCCATAGTGTCAGCAACACTAAAGGCCAATGATCGGTATTCAAATTCTGCAGTGGATCGTGATATGATTGATTGCTTTTTAGTTGTCGGCAATAAGAAGTTTGGACCAAGAAAAATGCAATATCCACTCATCAAACAACGGGTATATATGGACAACCAACTCAATCAGCGTCTGAAAAAGCTTTTAAAAAAATAACAGAATCACAATAGAAGTGGAGACCATGAGATAAATACCTTTCAAATACTTTAAAATGTGTTTAACGGTTTGAAAATGAGTTGTCCGGACATTTTGCATAAATTGAAAGACTGTGTTGACTACAAAAGCCAAATCTGAATGAGTGAATGTCAAATATTAAAGGGAGCCAACAATGAGGCGATATTCTGTTACATCATCAAGTCACCATCCAAATGATATAAAGACCGTTTGGTTGCTACATTAGTAGAGAATGCCTTAGGGCGACCCATTTGACAACTTTGCAAAATGGATTGAGCATAACTTTGTTGAGAAAAAATAAACCATCAGTATAAAAGGTGGCCTCAATACCAACAAAGTAGTGTAAACATCCCAAGTCTTTCATAGCAAACTCACTTTGGAGCTTTAAAACAAAAATTGAGAAAAGTTTAGAGGATGAGCCAGTCAATATTATATCATCAATGTACGATAAGAAATAGCATCTCATCTCTCAAACACTAAGTAAACATAGACGGATCAGCTTGATGACAAAAAAATCCATACTCCGAAGTGAACCGCTGAAACCAAGTACATAGTGCTTGCTTTAATCCATACAAAACATGTTTGAGCTTATAAACATGATTTGGATAATCTGGATAAATGAAACCTGGGGACTGCTTCATATAAACATCATTTTGAAGAAAACCATGTAAAATACATTATTCACATCAAGTTGTTTTATATCCTAAGAGCGAGAAACGGAGACAGAGTACAATTCGAATTGTGGAAGGCTTCACAATTGGACTGAATGTTTCTTTAAAATCTACCCTTTCTTGTTGCTTGTAGCATTGTGCAACAAGTTTGGCTTTTAGGCGTTTAAGTTCACCATTGGCTTTAAAGTAAAAAATAAATTATCGTAAAAAAAATGTTTTTGACAATCGCATCTATGTAAAAAGTATTCAATAATAGTATTTTATTATTAGATAAATGGTTAATGGTAAATCCCTCTTTGGTAAAATATTATTTGATAAATTCAATTTTTTAGAATTTCAATTTATGTCAATTATTTAATTTGATTGAATGATTTACTTTAAGTTTTTTTTATATAAATTATACTTAATTATTTTAAAATTTTATAAGGTTTATAGATCCGACTTTGTATAGCCCGCATAACTACAAATACCAAATGATGTTGTGTTCGAATTAGAAAAAGTCATGTAAATTTATTTTATCCATTTTAGAATATAATTTTATTGAATATCTAATTTAAGTTAATTTACTAGTTAATTATTAAGTTGATTAGATAATTTATAATGAATTCCTATTAAAATATTTAAAAAAATTCATGTAAATTCATTTCATCCATTTTTATAATATGAGTTCATTGAATATGTAATTTAAGTTAATTTATTATTTAGTTATTAAGTCGATTAAATTTTTTGTATTGAATTCCTATTAAAAAGATTTTTTTATATTTAATTTTAATTTATTAAACTTTATTATTTTAGCCTTTTAAAAAGTTATGAATTAAGCTTTATATCTCAGTTAATTATAAAACAATATTATTTTATGAGATTTTAATATTTTAAGCTTTTATAGTGTTTATAGACAGAGCTTTCTATTATAATTAATTAAGAAACCAAAACTACCTCGCTTGGAGTTAAAAAAATAAGAACACATAGCATTACCATAGCACTTCTTAAAAAGCTTTCATAATAATTATATATATATAGATGGCGGTTTATGGTTAATTCATAGTGTATAAAACATACATCGACACCCATACACTGACAAATACATCAAATATAAAATTGTCTATTACAAAATCTTTATTTTAGAGATTTTTTATGTGGAGAACTACAAGCACAAATGAAATTGGACATAGGAGCCTGGACGGGATCGATCGTTTCAAACAAGACCAATCGGGTTGATCGTGAATCGAAAACCAAACAAGTTCGGTTCTTATAAAAGAAACCAAACAAAGGGCTCAATCACTTTGAATTGTTTGAATTCATCGATTTTTTGTGACCCGATCGATTTTTAAAAATTGAGTTAAAATCATTTATTAGTTAAAAAAAAATTTAATTGATAACTTGAGTCTTATTTAGTTTGATGAAAAAGTCAACCCTCAACGTACAAGTACCAAACCAACTTTTTTATTGTGAAATTAATGCATATATGTAATAATTAACCTTAGTCTTATACGAAATATATTTCAAATTATATTTTAAAATAGTATTTTACTTCAATTCTTAAGAATGATTATTTGTTAATTAATCAATTAAAATTTGATTTATTAATTACTTTTATCAAACTTGAGTTAAGATTCAATAATAATTTTATATATTTTATACTTTTAAAAATATTTGATATAATATAATTAATATTTTATAATTAATATTTTTTTATGAATCATCTATTTTCACTCATTGAACGAATGACTCAATGTTTTTATCGGTTCAATATTCGATCTAATTCTAATAACTATGGGTCAACAAGTCGAGCTGGCCTACTTTTAATAGGCTGATACGTTAAGCCCAACATCATCACATCGCAACACCATAGGCGTTCACGTGGCAAGTTGCAATGCTAAAGCTATAGAAGCGCCCGAACTGGATAACACAACTCTCTTAAAGGAGTCCCAACAAGTGCCACTTAAGCTAGTGCGGCAAGCACATACCAAGCGCACGTTAGCAATGAGCAACTTAAGACTGAAAACGAGAGAGAGAGAGAGAGCTTTCTGGTGGAGAAACCGAGGAGAGGGGGCGGACATTTCAAAGCTCTGTCTCTCTCTCTTTAGCTAACCTTACCAACCTAACTATTCTCTCGTCCTTTTATTTATCTTCTCGATTTTGCCCCCAAAAACATTTTCTAAATTTAAAATCTCTCTCACACATTTCTGTTAGATTCGAATTCTCTCTTTCCTTCATACATGGAGTCCTCTGCTGTTCTCCGATCCTTTCACTGTAGTGCTCTCTGTCTTACTCTCTCTTTATATGTATATATAATATAATGTGTATGTATACGCTAGTTTGTATTAGTGGGTTTTGCTTGAATAATTTCCGGCTTATTTTGTTGTTTTTTCATTGTTTAGTTGGTGTGTGTTTGGTTCATTCGAAAGGAAAACCCAGAATAGGGAAGGAAATGCATTCTGAATTGTGTATAAAAGGAAATATTTTCTAGCATTTTGTATTTCTCTCGTTGTTTCGGAGGAATCAAATGAGCTTATAAATGTTTTAGATCTTATAATTTGTCTTGTATATTTCGGTTATCATATTATGTTTCCTGTTACTCGGCGTAAATTTCGATTTTGAGTTAGAAATTACGCTCGAGTTAGTGAGATCTAATGTGATTTTCTTTTAACTTTTTTCCCTTTTTTTGAGCAACACGAATTGATTAAAATTTAGTTAATGAGCTTCGTCAGCTATATAGCAGATTAAAGTGGATCTAATCGTAAACAATGTATGAGCTTTTGGCAATATAGCGATACAACTATGTTAGAAAAGTAGAACGTGTTTTATTTTTACACTAGCTTTTACCTCATAATGTGTACTTGTGTGTAGTAGTACGTGCTACACAACTAAACTGGAAACAAAAGAAGGAAAAGAATAAAAAAAAACAGTTATCCTTTAAAAATTTGTTGCTGGAAGCGTTTTGTTTTTCCTGCTTTCAAGAATTGGCCTATAGTCGTTTTATATGTTTTCAGTGAAATATAAAGTTTGTTTAGAGAAAAAAGAATAGTTGCAGATTACTAAGATTTGATTGCCATTTTCATTCTAAAAAATTTGGGATTACTTTTCAGATTTGCTGAAGAATAAATAAAACAGACTCTTCATGTTTGCTTCTAGATTATATATATATATATACACACACACTTGATTGTTTCCTTGCAATGATGGGTGAAATATAGAAGCATGAATCTCTGAAGGTTTTTAAAATACAAAGTTAGGAAGTTGCGTAATAACCTTGGCTCCCTTTCCCTATAAAAGGTATACAGAGAACTTTTAAAAGTGCTAAAAAGAATCAGAGGTGTTTCTCACCAAGGTCCAATTGTGCAACTCAACCCAATTACTGTATTGTAGATATTGGTTGTATACATCTCTAGATAATAGTTATATACATATCTTAAACATTTTAGGAGTCCATTTTTCTATATTATTTATTTATAGACATGCTTTTGAGGTGTTTAACTGAGATGCTCCATACAACAGCTCATAAATAGTTACATGGGTTCCAACTGCAGAAACTTCTTTTAGTGCAACTGATAGCACTAATATCACGACCTTATTAACTAGTAGTCCTTGTTTGCTTTTATCTGTTATCATACAAGCACTTTACAGCTTGTACTGTAAATCCCTCATCCATCATCAAATCTTGATATGCAATTCGAAGTTAATATGTTATTTGTTGAATTCCAGGTTCTGTGCGTGCTGTTTCACATGCACGATGCACACTTGAGAAGCCTGGTAAAATTCATATGCATAATGGCAGCTGGCCAACCTCAAGTAATTCACACATCCAAGGCTTGGCAGTTGGCAGAAAACTCGATTCTTCTCCAATGAAGAGGAATGTAACACTAATATCATGTGGGAAGACATCTGAAGCTACTGTAACAGCCAAGTCCGATGGTGAGTTTATACCTATTATGGTGCACTAGTGCTAGTTTACTAGAATTTGATCATTGTTAATATTGGGCTTAAACGTTCAGATGGCTTAAATAACTTTTAGGAACTCATTTGGTAGTGCTTTTGTACTGGGGTATTCAGTAACAAAGTCTGATTGCAATTGAAATTGTTTGTATGCTAATAAAGAAACTCCAATTGCATTTGGGTTTCTCTTCTGCTCAATCATGGTACTCAATCCTCATCACCGATTTATTGTAGTCTTGAACAGAAGAATGGTTTAAGGATTCTTTTATATGGATATTTGCGCATGTAGTATGTGATATACGCCATCACCTAAGCATTTCATTTGCTTTGCATCCTAAAAGTTACTTGATGTAGTAGTTTCATCAGATAGCACCAAACAAGGTTCAGAGGAGAAGAATACCCTGCGGCGTGCAACTTTTCCAAACGGATTTGAGGTTAGTATTTTTGAAGTTTGCTGGCTTCACCATTTTTCTAGGAAATTAGTTGCGCCCTTTGTTGTTATGATGTTAATTGATACTACGAACAAATCGTAATGATGCTTTATGTTCTAATTATTTCATTTTGCCTTGTACTTCTAATATTTTCGATGATCGTGTTGATGTTGTGTATATAAGGACGAGGACATAGCATCAAAATTTTGGTTTAGCTGCTAATGTCTGGGGCAGATTCTAATATTTTTAGTTAGGTTCAATCTTCATTGATCGAGAAAGTTCTATGCACAGTAGTTTAGTGGAACTTATTTTCAAAATGCCCTGGTTTAGCATGCTATATTTTGAGCATACCAATCGCTTTTCCTTTTTCTTTTTCTCCACAGGGAATATTCAAGGACATAGGTAGTCTTCTCTTACCCTGAAAGTTTATAGCTAAGCTTGCCTTTGCCTCAAGAAAGATTTGAAGTTTCAGGCTAAATTTTAGGGTTGGTTTTATTTTCATCATCCACTTATCAATCATTCCAATCAGGTGCTTTAGGTTTTGTTCCAGTGCCATCCTTTTATCATCCAACATTAAAATTGGTTAAGGGAAGTTGCCAGATTGATCCACATCAGGCAACGTGAAAGATCCATGATGGTATGTTGAAGGTGGGAAAATTTGCAACAAGTCATGTGACTTGTTAATATGAGGGCCAAAATCTCATAACAGAGCATTGGGAATCTAAACAGAGGAGGAGTTAAAGTGACTTAAATATTCTAATCTATAAGTACAATGTTCACCCTCAAATATTAGTCCATTGAATGTTAGTACTTATTTTTTTTGGTAAGTAAAGAGAATTGTATTCAAAACCGCACTGAGGGGGTGCAAACCATTTACAAAATCATTTACATGATAAAAACTCGATGAACTCTACAAGTTCTTCCTCATTGACAAAAACGTCCCCACTAAACCAAAAGTCGAGGGTGTGAAGCCATCTATCTTTAATCACAACAAATGGTTTCTCCACCACGGCAAAAGCCCTCATATTTCTCTCGGTCCAAACCATCCAAAAATAGAAAGAAGGATAAGGTTGTTAACTCTCCTAAACTCTTTGGATCCCTTTAGACATTTCTAAGCACAAATCTCCTCCCAGCCTCCCACCACCCAAGATGGAATAAGCCAAAGACCACAGTTTCCTGGTCCAAGGACAGCAAAACAACATATGGGAAACAGTGTCAGCTTGCTCAATGCAGAGATAACAACGATTAACCAAACACTTACCACATCTTTGAAGATTGTCTATTGTCACAAGACGCCACCACAACGTTTTTAACTCTCGCCAAAGCAAACAATTTTGGAAACCCTCTTTTAGCGGTTTCTCCCCACACCAAACATCATGAACGTTAACCCCATTGCCAACCACAAACTTCACTTTGGGGAGGAAGTCATCCCAAACTTTTCTAATCCATTTTCACACCCCCATCTCATACAGCCTCCTACTCAAATTAGACGTCCAACCACCAAAATCCACCCCATGAATAGCCTCCACAACTTTCGTCCACTGTAAGTTCTTTTGAGTCATGAACCGCCACAACTATTTACCGATGAGCGCCTTATTAAACTGAATAAGGGATTTTATACCTAATCCTCCTTTCTCCAACGGTTGCTTGACAACACCCCATTTCAATAAGTGATTCTTAAACACCTCATATGTATGGCCCCAAATGAATCTCTTTTGAATATTCTCCAATCTCCTTGCCACCGATGAGGGAATAGGAAAAAGCGACATGAAGTAAATTGGGAGACTAGAGAGTGCTCTTAATGAGAGTAGACCTCCCCCTTTAGAAAGATAATGCCTCTTCCACCTTGCCAACCTCCTCTTAAACTTTTCGACAATCGGATTCCATACTCCAACCTCCTTCTGCTTTGCACCCAATGGAAAACCCAAATAGGTGATGGGAATAACCCTTAATTTACACCCCAAAACAAAAGCAAGAAATTCGACATTCACCCCCGAATAAGCTCACTCTTACCCATGTTAATCTTAAGACTTAAAACTGCCTTGAAATGGAGCAGAATACACCTAAGGTTCAAAATTTGCCCAAAATTTGCACCATAAAAGATCAGCATATCATTTGCAAATAAAATGTGGGAAACCACCACCTCATTTCTAGCTCTACTCACTTTAAAACCTTCAATCAACTCTTCCTCCACAACCCTGCTTATTGCTAAGAACCTCCATAACCAGAATGAATAACAAGGGCTACAAAAGACACTCTTGCCTCAACTCTCTTGAAGCTCTAAAAAAACCTGAAAGGCCACCATTAATCAAGATGGAGAACAAGGCAAAAGAGATGCACTTCTTAATCCACTTACACCAATGCTCGCCAAAACCCATCTTCTCCAAAATGAATAGAAGAAGATTCCAAGAAACATGATTATAGGCTTTCTCCATGTCAAGCTTGCATAAAACTCTCCTTCCTCCACCTTTAAGATGAGCATCCACCATCTCATTAGCAATCAACGAGGCATCCAAAATTTCTCCTTGAAAGCATTTTGAGACGCCCCTACAACCTTCCCCACCACACTTTTCAATCTCAACGCCAACACTTTAGAGAGACGCTTATAGATGCAACCAATCAAGCTAATGGGACGAAAATCCCTTATATTCGAAGCACCACTCTTCTTAGGAATAAGCACCAAGAAAGTGGCATTTAGGTTGTTCACAAATTCACCAGCCCTATGAAACTACTCAAACACTCATGATATCATACTTGACACAATCCCAATTAACTTAGAGAAAAGTCATTTAAAAACCATCCAGGCCAGGGGCTTTATCCCCCTCACAAGAATGAAGAGCAAACACCACCTCTTCTTCACTAAACGACCTCTCCAACCAAGTCACCGACTCCTCATCAATATTCTCAAAACACAAGTCCCCTGGTAAAGGCCAAGTATCACAAGACTCTTTATAAAGGTTTCGATAAAACCCACAAACTGCCTCCCTCATTAAACCCGAATCTTCAAAAATTTCCCCATCAATCTCTGCCTTACCTGTAAAATTCCTACGCTTATGAGCATTTTCCATGCGATGAAAAAATCTAGTGTTTCAGTCCCCTTCCTTGAGCCACAAAATTCTTGACTCCATGAGAATAAGCTTAGATAAGTCATGTTTGAGACCAAATCTAAGCTCACTCTCTTCTCTCCAGAGGCCTCCCTCTCCCTCCTTCTCCTCTTTTGCATCAAGACCAGAAATCAAACTAAGCAAATGGTCCTTCTGATCTCCAATATTCCCAAAACATGACTTGTTCCACTGGACTAACTCCATTTTAAGAGCCTCAAGCTTCAAGAACCCCCCCCCCCCCAAAAAAAAAAAATTGGCATAGCCCTCAACTTTCGCTCCCTCCCACCAATCACACACCAAATCTAACCCATCTACTTTAAGCCACATATTCTCAAACCGGAATGGTGTGGGACCCATCTTAGGCCCCCAAGAACAACAGGGTGATGATCTGATGTTGCTCTGGGAAGCAGTTTTTGAACCACATTACGAAAATCTCATGCTAACTGCTCGACACCAAAAAACGATTCAACCTCGAAAAAGAGGGATTCTGAAACTTGACCAAGTGAACCACCCTCTCGATTACGGTAGAAATTCCCTCATGGAGCCATTCTCCAATGAACCCTCACTTCTCTCATGAGTAAAAAGAACCAGATCGAAGTCCGTATTTGCATGGAGGAATTTGGAGTTTGATTACATATCTGCTCAAGCAACAGTGAAAGAAAGGAGAAACATGTAACGAAAGAAAAACAGAGGGTAAGCTTTGGGCTACATTACTACTATTTACTAATACTAAAAGGTGTAAAAGAGGCGAATAAAGAGGTTTTGAAAGCTGCTTGTAAAAACAGCTAGTTCAAGCTTACTCACTTGTTCAATTTTCCTCTCTTTTCTTAAATTTCTTTGTAATTTTATTTTGTTTCTTTTCTTGGGATTTCTTTCTGGGTTTATAATTTCTCTTGCAATCCTAACTTTTAATAGGATGCTTGGGATGCTTTCTTGTGTCTTTGAAAAGAATGGCAGCAATGTAAACTAAAAGGAGAACATGAAGTTTTATTTATGTGATTATCATAAAAAATCTGTCAGGTAGCATCCGCGTTATTTTACTCATTATACATATTTATCAATGTAGACATACATAAATGTTATTATGACCCCAATTGAGGAGGATGGAGTTAGAGTGGGAGTAGCGATGACGATGGAGTCAAAACCATAATGTCTGGTTTAGAAATTTTGTTAAACAGGTTGTGAGTATGTGCCATGGAGGAATTCAGGAGGGTATTGCCCTTGGGTGCAGAACTGAACTTAATGAGGGCATAAGGGTCATTTTGAATGTGGATATTGATGGTAAAGGCTTGGATTTGCTTGAGGTCTCAAGTAGAGGTTCATTTGGGTAGGAGAGAGAGGAGGTTTTGTGGGTTTATTCTGTCAATTTCTGGGGTGTTTGTTTTTGTAAATTCTTTTGGCATTGTTTTTTTCGCTCACAACATATAAAAGGGTGTTCTTTAACTTCGATTAACAAAAGGGTGAAGTTGAAAGAAAATATAGTCTGGGATAGGTGTGACCAGCAGTCGAGCCACTCGCGAGCAACTCGATGCTTGGCGCCTTATCGACTTGACTAGAGTCATGTATCACAGTGGCTACGAGTCGAGCTCAGCTCGTAGCTTGTTCGATTTGTCACGCCAAGCTCAAGTTCTAGCCAGCTTTTCTCTTGAGGCTCGCTAGCTAACTCAACTATATGTATTGAATTGCATGATGCAAGAGCCCCTGCATTATGTGCAGTGTTTAAAACATATGTTAAATAAAAACTAAAACAATACTAAATTAATTTTTTAACCTTAAAACATCTTGTTGAAAAGGAAAGATTCGGTAGTAATACTACCAAAAATTAGGAACTTTATTAGCTGTGATTATTTGCTGTAATTAGCCATGATTATTTGTTGTAAATAGAATTTTTAGTCAACACTGTAAAATAGGAGATTAATTAGGCCAACTAGCCATTGTAATCAGTTTCTTGATTTTGCTCTTGTATTCTCTTCTATAAAAGAGAATCCGTGTAATCTTGTTTATTATGAGTTAATAGAGAAAAGTTTATATGGTATCAGAGCTGACCTAAAAAAAAAAATTCTGCACATTTTTTTCTTCGCTAATCAGCCATGTCTGATAGTTTCTCAGAGTCTACCCAACCAACCAATCCTACAACCCAAGCCTCCAATACCGATTTTCATTATGTTCAAATCACCACTATTTGCCTTAATGGTGACAATTATTTATCGTGGTCTCAGTCCGTTCGGATGTACATCAGAGGGCGGGGAAAATTGGGTATCTGACGTGAGACAAGAAGGCACTAGCACCTAAGGACTCTACGTACGCAACCCGAGATGCAAAAAATTCAATAGTAATGACTTGGCTCGTTAACTCCATGAACGAGGATATCAGCTCCAACTATATGTGCCACTCCACAGCCAAGGAGCTCTGGGACAACGTGAATCAGATATACTCTGATTTAGGTCTTCGAATTGACTCTGTAACTTGGTGAAATACGGCAGGGAGAAGAATCGGTCATCAAGTATTTCAATTCATTGAAGCATCTTTGGCAGGACTTGGATTTGTTCAATGATTATGAATGGAAACTCACTGACGATGCCAACCACTACAAAAAGACCATGGAGGCTCATAACATTTACAAATTCCTTGTTGGACTCAACGTGGAATTTGATAAAGTACAGGGACGGATTATTGGCAGGACTCCACTTCCTCCAATTGGTGAGGTATTTGCTGAAGTTAGAAGAGAAGAGAGCCGCAAACATGTAATGTTGGGGAAGAAGACTACTCGTGGGCCTGTTGAGAGTTCTGCCCTTGTTGTTGCTGAGGCTACTGCTAATAAAGCAGTCAATTATCAACAAAAAAATTGAAGAGAAGCCACGGGTCTAGTGCGACTACTGCAACAAAGTGCCATACTCGAGAGAACTGTTGGAAAATCCACGGAAACCCAGCAAATTGGAAGAGTAGCAAGCCTGGTGACAAAAACAACCGTGCGTTTCCTACTGCCAATGAAGCTGAGACAAGTCATTTCAGCAAAGAGTAGATGGATCACATTCTGAAGTTGCTAAAATCTCATTCCTCATATGGTATTCCTAGTGTTTCTCTTGCACAAATAGGTAGTGCATTTAATGCCCTTTTTTGTTATTCAAATTTTGCTCCATGGATCATCGATTCTGGAGCCTATGATCATATGACTAGCCTTTCCAATCCTTTTAGCACTTACTCACCATGTTTTGGCCTTGAAAAAATTAGAATTGCAGGTGGTAGTTTCTCACCTATTGCAAGAAAAGGTTTGATAAAATTATCCAATAATATAGATCTTAATTCTGTTCTACATGTTCCCAAACTAGCCTGTAACCTTTTGTCGGTGAGTAAACTAATCAAAGAATCTAATTGTCGTGTCATTTTCTATGATTCTTATTGTGAATTTTAGGACCGGAGTTCAGGGAAGAAGATTGGGAGTGCTAAGATAATAGATGGACTTTACTACTTTGATGGTGACTTTTCAGAAATAAAAAGGTTCAAGGTCTTAGTAATGTTAGTTCTAATTTTGTTTATGAACAAATAACGCTTTGGCATTTAAGACTATGACACCCTAGCTTTCCATATCTTAAACATTTGTTTCCTACTTTATTTAAGGATTTGGATTGTTCATCGTTCTATTGTGAAAGTTGTTGCTTATCTAAGAGTCATCATACAACTTATTTACCAAAACCTTATATTTCTTCAAAACCATTTTATTTAATACATAGTGATGTATGAGGGCCTTCAAGAGTCACTACTATTTCTAGAAAAAAATGGTTTGTTACCTTTATAGATGATCATACCCGTTTATGTTAGGTTTATTTGATGAATGAAAAGTTTGAAGTTGAAAAACTTTTTAAGAACTTTTACACGATGGTTGAAACCCAATTTTAAACAAAAATTAGCATTTTACACACCAATAATGGAACCAATTATTTAAATAAAATTTTAGGGAGTTTTTTTGAAGGAAAAGGGTGTCCATCATCAATCTACTTGTGTGGATACCCCTCAGGAAAATGGAATTGCTGAAAGAAAAAATAAACATTTACTTGAAGTGGCTTTGATACCATATAAACTTTTCTATATTAACTCATAACAAACAAGATTACACAGATTCTCTTTTATAGAAGAGAATGCAAGAGCAAAATCAGGAAACTGATTACAATAGCTAGTTGGCCTAATTAATCTCCTATTTTACAGTGTTGACTAAAAATTCTATTTACAGCAAATAATGTTGGGGAAAAAGACTACCAGTGGGCTTTAATACCATATAAACTTTTCTATGTTAACTCATAACAAACATGATTACACGGATTCTCTTTTATAGAAGAAAATATAAAAGCAAAATTAGGAAATTGATTACAATAGCTAGCTGGCCTAATTAATCTCCTATTTTACAGTGTTGACTAAAAATTCTATTTACAGCAAATAATCACGACTAATTACAGCTAATAAAGTCCCTAATATTTAGTAGAATTACTACCAAATCTTTCTTTTTCAACACTCACCCTCAAGCTGGTTTGAAGATATCCTTCATAGCCAGCTTGTCAATTAGTCTGTCAAACTGTATTGTAGGAAGTCCCTTTGTAAGCACATCTGCAACTTCTTCAATAATAGGAATGTATGGCATACAGATTGAACCGTTTTCGAGCTTTTCCTTGATGAAGTGTTTATCTACCTCCACATGTTTTGTTCGGTCATAAAGCACTGGATTGTGAGCGATCGAAATAGCAGCTTTGTTATCACAATATACTTTCATAGGCAACAGATTAAAGATCTTCAATTCTTCCAATAGTCTCTTAATCCACAAAACCTCACAAATTCCATGAGCAACTTATCTAAACTCGGCCTCTGCGTTGCTTCTTGCCATTACATTCTGTTTTTTACTCCGCCAGATGACAAGATTACCTCCAACAAAGATGCAGTAGCCAGAAGTTGACCGTCTATCAATTGCACTACCAGCCCAATCCGCATCAGTATAAGCTTCAACTTGCAAATGCCCATGGTTTTTGAACAGTAGACCTCTTCCAGGGGTCCCCTTTAGGTATTTAAGAATTCTATAGACTGCATCAAAGTGTTCTCGTCCAGGTGAATGCATGAACTAGCTTACCACGCTGACTGCAAAAGCTATATCTGGACGTGTATGTGATAAGTAGATCAGTCTTCCAACAAGTCTTTGATATTGTTCTCTATTCAAAACTTCTTCAGCTTTAGATGGCTGTAGCTTAAGGTTGGGCTCAATGTGTCTCGACTGGTTTACACCCTAGTAGACTTGTCTCATCTAGTAAATCAAGAACATATTTACGTATTCACAAATATACCTTCTTGAGATCTAGCAAACTCCATTCCTAGAAAGTATTTTAATGCACCCAAATCCTTGATCTCGAAGTCAGTTGCAAGTCCTTATTTCAGCCTCTTATTTGATTAACAAAATGCCTACACATGTTTTAAAATATAGTATGCCATTAGAATGCTTTCAAAAAAAATTTCCCCTATCAAGGATATACTCGGATTTACCTCTAAAGGTTTTTGGCTGCATAGTCTTTGTTCATATACCCAATAATAATACACGATCCAAATTTGATCCTCAGGCTGAAAAATGTGTTTTCATCGGGTATGCATATAATAAAAAGGGATATAGGTGCTATAATCCCCAAACAAAAAACATTTTTGTGAGTATGGATGTCTCTTTCTATGAACATAAACCCTATTTTCACGAAAATTATCTTCAGGGGGAGAATGAGGTGATGGAAGAAAATTTTTGGGATTTATTTCCTACTCCTTTACCAAATATGATTTTGATTGATTTATCTCCTACTCCTTTACCAATGATTTTGACTACTTCACCTCATCAAGTACAAAATGATAAAAATAATGTAGGGAATCCTAGTCATATAGTGCTAAACATTACTGTATCAGAAACAATGGGAGAATCACTACATTCGGGCACAGATGTTCCCAATATTGAGCCTCTGGTTTATACTCGGAGAAGACCTCATCAAAAGAGTCAAAGTCAGCTTATTCCTCTTGGAAATGATCAATCTCAACCTTCGGGAACTAGACCTACAAATATCACAGGTAGTTTTGTTCCTAACTCATCTTCAGTTCCTGTTGCTTCTCCTAACCAAGAACCATCAGACCTTGATATTCCTATAGCTGTTAAGAAAGGCACCCGAATTAAAAAAGCAAAATCCCAAATATTCCATTGCCAATTACCTTTCTTATAAAAAACTCTCTCATACTCATAGGGCTTTTACCTCAAAAATCTCACACTTGTTTGTCCCGAGAAACATTCAGGAAGTTCTTGATGATCCAAGTTGGAAATTAGCAGTGTTGGAAGAAATGAATGCTCTTAGAAGAAGTGGTACTTGGGAGATAGTTTATTTACCCAAGGAAAAAAGAATAGTAGGCTGTAAATGGGTCTTTACTGTGAAATATAAAGCTGATGGTAGTGTAGAGAGGTACAAGGCAAGATTAGTAGCAAAAGGGTTCACCCATACCTATGGAATTGATTATCAGGAAACCTTTGCTCCTGTACACAAGATATACTCAATCAGAATCTTGTTATCTTTGGCTGTGAATTTCAACTAGCCATTACACCAGTTAGATGTAAAAAAATGCATTTTTAAATGGAGATCTTGAAGATGAAGTCTTGATGAATCTATCACCTAGGTTTGAGGGAAAATTGGGACCATACAAAGTTTGTAAACTAAAAAATTCTTTATATGGTCTCAAACAGTCCCCTAGAGCTTGGTTTGAGAGATTTGGGAGAACTGTGAAGAGTTGTGGCTACTATCAGAGCCAAGCTGACCATACAATGTTCTACAAACATAGTAGGGAAGGCAAGGTTGCAGTCTTAATTGTCTATGTAGATGATATAATCTTCACAGGTGATGACATTGAAGAATTGGAGAGACTGGAAAAAGGACTTGCAGCTGACTTCAAGATCAAGGATTTGGGTGCATTAAAATACTTTCTTGGAATGGAGTTTGCTAGATCCAAAGAAGATATATTGGTGAATCAATGTAAATATGTTCTTGATTTACTTGATGAGACAGGTCTACTAGGGTGTAAACTAGCTGAGACAGCCATTGAGCCCAACCTTAAGTTACAGCCGTCTAAAGCTAAAGAAGTTCTGAATAGAGAACAGTATCACAGACTTGTTGGAAGACTGATCTACTTATCACATACACGTCCAGATATAGCTTTTGCAGTCAGCATGGTAAGCCAGTTCATGCATTCACCTGGACGAGAACACTTTAATGCAATCTATAGAATTCTCAGATATCTAAAGGGGACCCAATAGGTCTACTGTTCACAAACCATGGGAATTTGCAAGTTGAAGCTCATACTGATGCGGATTGGGCTGGGAGTGCTATTGATGGACAGTCAACTTCTGGCTACTGCACCTTTGTTGGAGGTAATCTTGTCATCTGGCGGAGTAAAAAACAAAATGTAGTGGCAAGAAGCAGCACAGAGGCCAAGTTTAGATCAGTTGCTCATGGAATTTGTGAGGTTTTGTGGATTAAGAGACTATTGGAAGAATTGAAGATCTCTAATCCACTGGGAGTGCTATTGATAGAGAGTCAACTTCTGGCTACTGCACCTTTGTTGGAGGTAATCATGTCATCTGGCGGAGTAAAAAACATAATGTAGTGGCAAGAAGCAGCACAGAGGTCGAGTTTAGATCAGTTGCTCATGGAATTTGTGAGGTTTTGTGGATTAAGAGACTACTGGAAGAATTGAAGATCTCTAATCAGTTGCTTATGAAAGTATATTGTGATAATAAAGCTGCTATTTCGATCGCTCACAATCCAGTGCTTCATAATAGAACAAAACATGTGGAGGTAGATAAACACTTCATCAAGGAAAAGCTCGAAAACGGTTTGATCTGTATGCCATACATTCCTACTACCGAACAAGTGCAGATATGCTTACATAGAGACTTCCTATAAGACGGTTTGACAAAATAATTGGCAAGCTGGCTATGGAGGATATCTTCAAACCAACTTAAGGGAGAGTGTTGAAAAAGAAAGATTCGGTAGTAATACTACCAAATATTAGGGACTTTATTAGCTGTGATTATTTGCGGAGTAAAAAACAAAAGGTAGTGGCAAGAAGAAGCACAGAGGCCGAGTTTAGATCAGTTACTCATGGAATTTGTCATCTGGTGGAGTAAAAAACATAATGTAGTGGCAAGAAGCGGCACAGAGGCCGAGTTTAGATCAGTCGCTCATGGAATTTGTGAGGCTTTGTGGATTAAGAGACTATTGGAAGAATTGGAGATCTCTAATTCGTTCCCTATGAAAGTGTATTGTGATATTAAAGTTGCTATTTTGATCGTTCACAATCCAGTGCTTCATGATAGAACAAAACATGTGGAGGTAGATAAACACTTCATCAAGGAAAAGCTCGAAAACGGTTTGATCTGTATGCCATACATTCCTACTACCGAACAAGTTATAGATGTGCTTACAAAGGGACTTCCTACAAGACGGTTTGACAAACTAATTGGCAAGCTGGCTATGGAGAATATCTTCAAACCAGCTTTAGGGGGAGTGTTGAAAAGGAAAGATTCGGTTGTAATACTACCAAATATTATGGACTTTATTAGCTGTAATTAGCTGTGATTATTTGTTGTAAATAGAATTTTTAGTCAACACTGTAAAATAGGAGATTAATTAGGCCAGCTAGCTATTGTACTCAGTTTCCTGATTTTGCTCTTGTATTCTCTTCTATAAAAGAGAATCTGTGTAATCTTGTTTGTTATGAGTTAATATAGAAAAGTTTATACATCTAAAATATCTTCTCCATTTTTCTATCATAAAAAATTCATAGTTATTTAAGCCTTTTAGCCATGATTTAATTAGAGAAGTTTGTCATAATTCTCTTTTAAACAGTGCATGCATGTCTTTTTTCGTTATTTCATTGATACACAATTTTGGTCCTTTTTTTTTACCAGGTAGTCAAGCGTAAACTTTTTTCTACAGTTATTTCATTTTATTTATTGCTTCGTATTTCATTCTAGTAGGTGTCTATGGGGCCACTTTCATTAAGTTAGCTACTTTTTTCATTACTTAATGAATCCATTATTAAGCTGACTTTTACTGTTAGTAACATAATGAATTTTTGAAAAGAAACAAGAGAGTTTTTGAGAATGTGAAGGTGGTGCCTCATTTAGAGGGTTGGCTTAATCTTCTTATTGTTTTCGGTAGAGAGAAATTTTTTTTTTTTTTTGTAAATGAACTTCTACTTATAGAGTTTATTGATTCACTTTCTTGTAGATATATTCTTTTTAATCAAGTTTTGTAATCAGGTTGCACCCTTTGATTCCTTTTATGGTGCCTTTTATACAATCTTTTTACTTGCAAAAAATTATAATAATTGTTTTAAAAAATGAATGAAATGATTTATAGCCGTTTAAATGTCAGTGGTTTGGTTCATATAAAGTGTTGCTTGGGCACATTATAGTCCAAAACTCGAAAAACAAAAAAGAAATAGAGAAATTCCTAAAAATTACTTTAACCGACTTGAAAACTTTATTAGCTTTTAAATATTTTTAATCTCATTGCAAGGATGTGAAACATATTAAATCACAAGTTTGTTAGAAAAAGACTAACCTCTTTCAAGACTCGCAACTTTAAAGTGTACATATGAAAAATTATGTGAGATTTTAACAGAGTTAAAAGGAACTCTTGCAAATAGGTACAAAACATCAATGAGATATCTAGGTATAAAAACAAAAAATTAATCGAGTATCTTTAAAAAAAATAAAAATGGAAAACATTCTGATGGGAAACACAAGTAATATTAGAATTTGAGATTTTAATTTAGAAATTGAGGAATATGGGGATTATGTAATCAAAAAATATTATGGGTATCTAGGTGTAGTTAATTTTATATTGCAGTTTCCTTTCATATTTCATTTTTCTTATCGGTTTAGGACTAAGGTTTAAGATCTCTATATAAGAGGCGTCCCTATGTCATTTGTAGTCAACTTGGAATGAATAAAAACAGATTATTGAAATTAAATACTTTGGGATTGAGTAGTTGTTTTGTGCCATGTGATTTGGTTGCGGTTCCCATGTGATTTGGGAAGATCCATGTTATTTGAATCGGTTTTATTTTTTATTTTTAGTTTATCTTTATTTCTTCCATACTGTACGGCATCAAGTGGTATCAGAGCGCAAGGATCCAAGATTTCGTCGTCCTTAGTTGAACAACACAGCCTACAGTAGCCGTCGCCGCCACTCACCACGGCCAGCCGCCACCCTAACAGCTTACACCACCACCAAAAGGTGCGGCTTTCCTGGGCGACCAAAGTTTGCGACCCGATCCACCACCGCCTTCCTCTTCAAAAAGTCGCCGCGACTTTCTGCATTTTATTGAATCAAATGTTTTTATTAGAAGAGGATTAACCTCTTTGAAGAATCTCAACTTAAATGTCTATGTAGGAAAACATTTAAGCGAGACTTTGAATAAAGCTAAGAAGAACGTTGCAAATAGGTAAACAAAACATCAATGAGATATCTTTTTTTTTATAAGTAAACGATAATGAGATATCTAAATCCAAAAGAAGTCTTAAAATGTTAAAGATTAAAAACATATGTTTGGGAATTAAACTTGTATGAGAGTGAGAAGAAAATTGAAGAAGTATTCTTTAAATTTGTAAGAGTGGCTGATTTGGTCAATCTTTATAATCTACCAAATAAATCTAGTGAAATCTAATTTTTTCTCAATAAGTCAAGAAAATATAAGGTTTTATATATTAAACATGGATCTAAGTACCTTGCTTCCTCCTTAAGTAAATCAGTTTTCTTATTGCTCTTACATCTCCGAGATGTTTGTCCAACCATTTTTAAATTTCTTCTTAAAATGAGAATTCCATTTATTATTGTAAATCTCTTCTATTGTTTCCGTTTATTAAAATTGTATATAAACTCATGAAATTTAGGAAGAAAAAAATCATTTAAAATCAATTATTTTTCAAAAAAAAATCACATCGGGGGATGATGCCACATATGCATAATATAAAATAATAGTTACAAATAGATACATAATAAAGTAATAATAATTTCATTGGATTCCTTATGGAATTTACCTTTGATAATTTCATTTGATTTCTACTTATAAAAAAGGATAATTTCATTTGGTTTCTTAATTCATGATATTTCCCTTAAGAAAAATATTTTTTTTATTATTTCCTTTATTAAATTGTTGCCACATAAATTCCTTTAAAATTGCCACGTAAAATCAATTAAATTCCACATTATCCAAGGATGCCCCACACACACATTATAAATAGGGAGAGAGGGAGATTGGATTATCAAGCAAGATTATGTGATCATATTTGATTCCATGAACACTTTCATATTTTTTGTGAGTCCTTGGAAGGCAAGGATAACTTTCTTTGGAAAGCGGTTTGGAAAGAATTTGCCCTTTGAAAGTAGCTTTCTTTGCTTGGGGAGAATGTTGGGGAGGCATACTTACAATTGGCAATCTTCAAAAAAAAAACGAAAAGTGTTAGCCAATAGATGTTTCTCTGTAAAGAGGAGGCCGAATCCGTTCTCTATCTTTTTTTGGGGTGCCCTTTCGCTAGACAATTATGGGATTTGGCTCTTGGTGTGGTAGGAATTCACTGGGTTGTCGCTAGATCCATTCAAGAGGAAGTATGGGCTTGGAGTGGGTTGAAGGATTCAAAACAAAAGAGAAAAGCTTTTTGCTTAATTCCCCTCGTTATTTCTTGGGTTGTTTGCCATGAAAGGAATAGGAGAGCTTTTGATGCCATGGAAAGATCCTTAGCATCCATCAAGGATGGATGGTTACATACTTTTGGGTTTTGGTGAGGAATTATTTTGTAAACGATGAAAGATTTTATAGATTTCTTAGATATGTTCACTTGTAGATAGTACTTTGTAATTGGGTGGCACCCCTTGGTGCCTTTGAAATGCATTTTTTTTCTTTATTTATAAAAAAATGTATTTTTTGTGAGAGAATCAAGGAAAATTCTGGTCAATATTACAAAAGCTAAAAATTGTTAAAAAAATCAAGAAAATACCATGCAGGATTGAGCAGGAAAACCTTATATTATATATATATATAATAGATATAAGAAAATATCAAGCTTGTCTCGAGCTTGAATAGGCTCCTTGTCAAACAGGCCAAGCTCAGTGGCTCGGCTCTTTTTCATCCCTAGTCTTGAGCACCCAATTGGAACAATAAAAAAGTGGAGGATGAAAGCAAAACTAGAATTGCTATATTCAGTCATCGGTCGATGCTTAAATGTGTCTTTAAGGTTGAACTGGTGGCACATTTTATGCATGTGGTCGCTTTCTATTTTTATCAATAAGTAATCTTTATTGATGGGAACTTTTCTATTTTTATTGGTTATGCCTTTTGCTACATTCATATTGATCTACAAGTGTTTGTATCTTTTCATTTTGTTATGAAACGTAATTAGCATTTTTGTTGTTTTCAAATCGTTAGGCATTGGTACTAGAGGTCTGTGATGAGACAGAGATTGCTGAGGTGAAACTTAAGGTAAACTTCTATGACCTTGTCAAGCCACTTATTTGTCTTTGCAACCGTCATTCCTACTTCTCTATTGTTTACAAGAAAAAATTCCTTGAATTGTTAATAATAAACACCAACAAATAAGTGAAAGTCATAAGAACAATTAGCTTTATACTTCTATTAGTTATTCTTAGACAGTTTTCTGCTTTTTGGCTTGCATATATCTAAGAAAACATTTTGTACGATCTCTTGTTTAATTGGTGGCCTTGTTTTGTGACAGGTTGGAGATTTTGAAATGCATCTAAAGCGGAACGTTGGAGCAACAAAAGCTCCCTTGTCTAACATTTCACCTACAACACCACCACCCATTCCTACTAAACCTATGATTGAATCAGCTCCTGTAGACCCAACTCCACCGCCACCAAAATCCTCTCCCGAGAAAAATACTCCATTTATAAATGTTTCCTTTGGGAAATCATCTAAGTTAGTTGCCTTGGAGGCTTCTGGATCTAATAACTATGTCCTAGTATCTTCTCCAACGGTATGTGATGTTTCTGCACAGTAAGGATCAATTTTTCTTTGTTTGGAACATGTCTTCATTGTGGTGTATGCAATCACTTCTTTTGGCAGGTTGGCTCATTCCGGAGGAACAGAACAGTGAAAGGAAAGAAGCAACCTCCCATCTGTAAAGAGGTACCATGGAACAACCACCTTCTTCAGTCTAATATATTGTGCTTTTAAGAAATCACATTTTTATTTGTAACCAATTATCGGAAGTTGTCAACTGTTTGGGTTTCCCTATCTTTGATTCAATTTCTAAATTTCCATGTACCTCCAAGTGCTTTTTGTCTGTCAATTAGTTTTTATTTAAGCAAAGTGCTTAACTTTTACCCACTGGTAGAAAATTGTTAGATAATTTAAGTTCTTCACGAAAAATTGCCCTTTTCACATTAAGATTAGTATATATAAGTGACATGTCCAAACTTGGAGATCTCAACATTGAAAACTGATGTGATCAGTGGATATTTGATCAGCCTACATGAATGCATCTTTTGATTATTATTCCCAAACACCCTAGCCTCAATTTTTGTGAGAAACCCAGTCACATATTTTATACTATTACTGAATATGAAGTAGCACCATTTAAACATTCTACTGAAGCCTGCATATTTTAAGTTGGCCTTTCTTAATTCTTAGAATTTTACAAAATAAAATTTGCAGGGTGATGTAATTAAGGAAGGGCAAGTGATAGGATATTTGGATCAGTTTGGTACTGAACTTCCTGTCAAGGTGAGTTTACTGTTTCAGTTCCTTGATAGGCTTTGATTTCATGATAGACATATCTCACGTTGGTGTACTATTGATTTGTTGAGCAGTCAGATGTGGCTGGAGAAGTCCTAAAGCTCCTCTTTGATGATGGAGGTATAACATTTAACATCTTCTCATTATTTATTTGTTATAGTTTAACCTTTTTTAATCACTTCATCGAATTCGAGGGTATTCTATTGGGCTGTAGTTTGACATTATAAACAAAAGGGTACTTCATCATGGAACACGGAATACAGTTAATCGTGGTGCCACCTGTGAGGGGATACGATAAAACTGTATTGTTTTTTGATAAGTAGGATAAAACTGTATTGATAAGATAATTGTATATGATTTAATAGCTCTTGTTTACTGATCTTATGAGGAGTTGTGATGAACTTCAACGAAATATGAAGGTCATTGTTTAACCTTTTTTAATCACTTCATCGAATTCGAGGGTAAATTCTATTGGGCTGTAGTTTGACATTATAAACAAAAGGGTACTTAATCATGGAACACGGAATACAGTTAATCTTGGTGCCACCTGTGAGGGGATACGATAAAACTGTATTGTTTTTTGATAAGTACGATAAAACTGTATTGATAAGATAATTGTATATGATTTAATAGCTTCTTGTTTACTGATCTTATGAGGAGTTGTGATGAACTTCAATGAAATATGAAGGTCATTGTAAACCTTTTAGAGCCATTTTGGTTTACACAAGGAATCCAATGAGAATGGAATAAAACTTACTCTAAAAATAAAGCTTGAGAGGGATTGAGGGGATGAGGTGTTGATATTTTTGCCAGTAAAGAGTGTTGCCTCATGCCTAATTGAAAGGAATCGGATTGCCAAATTTAAGATGGTATTCCTATTCCTTTCCTTTGGCCATCATACAACATTACCAACAAAATATCAGCACCTCATTTCCTCAGTCCTTCTCAAGCTTCATTTTTAAGAGTATTAATCCTATCCCATTCCCATTCCAGAGGCTTACAGGTTTATATTTCTAGGATATACCCAGTTTCCTTCTCTCATCTTTCTGTTGGCTGAGCACATCTATTTTATGAGGTATGTACCAACACTACGTTATGAAGTCATACTGGTTTATGTGGTGTAGTGCACATTTTGGTTGGGTACTTCACCAAGTCTGATCATCCTCTGATGTACTCAACATAAGCATCAGAGGAAAGCAAATGAAAAAGATTTTCAGGAGACTATGTCTCTTGTTACACTCATACATTAATCAAGCAAAATTTTGAATGTGTTAAGTACATCAGTTCTTCATTCTGTTCTGTTTGGTATTAAGATGGGATATTTATAATACTCAGCTTAATGGCTACTTAGTACTTTAGCATGAGATCATAGCCCATCACTTATGAATATTCCACATTTCCATGCTTGGTTTTCAAAATTACTAATGGTTTGGTCTGTGATGATGATTTCGAGTAAAAAATAATATAAAAAAAACAAAATTACTAATGGTCAACATACTTTGACTTAGCTTTATTGAGATTTAAGTTAGGGAGAGAAATGAGAGATTGAGAAAAAATATTGTAGAAAAATTCTTATTATTGTTGTCGTTATGTGAGCAAACCAACAACTCTATACATATCTAATTAGGAAAATTCTTATAAAATAAAAAAATTAAGAAACCTAATACATATCTAAGTAGGAAACCTCTCCACAAGCTTTAGTTCTGATTGATTCAAATTGTATGTTGTACAGATGCTGTTGGTTTTGGAGATCCACTTATTGCCGTCTTGCCATCCTTTCGTGGTATCAAGTGAGCTGTCTACGGTTTCTAGAGTAATTTTGCGGTCATAATATCAGAGCTCTGGAAGGTTCACAGTTTGTTTTCTCAAAGACCTTTTATTCTTGCCATCTTTTTTTTTTCTTTGCGTCATGCAATTAGAGAACGCATGTGTAGTTGGCCAAGTATATTTGTGATATTGCCTCTGTAGATCAAGGAATAATTGATTTAAAGGATTATAGGTTGAGAAGAGGTTCATCATTTGTGTTAGTAATATTTTTGTATACCAGTTAAGCTATAGTTTGTTGTTTGTGGAGGCAAACTTTATTGCTCATAACAATGAAAGGGTGTTCTAACAAAACTTTGGTTAACTTTGTGGCAATATGTAACCTGATTGTGTTTATGACTTGATGACAGTATACTATCATGTTTTGACTTTTGACACCTTCCCTCAAACCATCATTGTGAATCCATCAGTTCTCAGACGCCAGAAATCGCCATGTATGCATGAGATCAGCATGGCAAGGAGTGTTTCACTGCCAACATCTAACTAATTATCCCACCCAGTATGTTTTGAGCATTAATACTCGAGCTGTTCAGGATCATTTCCACTTTTAATTGAGATCATATTTTCCGGATGGTATGAAAATGTGTAAAATCCATGGGTTAAGGGGAACTTGGCAGACGACGCTGTGACACATTTATTGTGTTTCTTAACTTGCACATCGGTAGGAAAACAGTTCGGTATGCGGTAAGGGCCTAGGCTTACACAAGAATTTCTCATTATGAAGGTCTAATACAATTTAAAGATTATGTTGAAACAGTATAGCGACCAATTTTTGAGTTTACAAAAGATTCTAAAGTGAGCAATCAGTATAATTTTATTGGACCGAATGACTTGAATTTGTCGTATAATGAAATTTTTTCCTTCTCTTCAGCACAATTTTTTCGATTTACAGCATTAATCTTCTTATGACTAAAAAAATCAACCTAAGACCTCAAAGACATGCAAAACCAAGCTGCTTATTCTTTTCATCGCACTTCTATGAGAACCTTAAAAGGAACATTTTAAGGTCTGCAATATCAAGGGTTTGTTTGGTTCATTAACTAGAATTGTACCAAAACCGGAATGCAGTGTGATTACTGTTTGCATGCCGAACTGGATTAAACACATTCAACTCTACGGAATTGCATAGCAGAACGGAGTTTGACTAGACAACAAATTACCAATATAACCTTGACCCAAAAAGAAAGGCCTAAACATAATGAGCTTTTAGTGTCCCAGAACTAGTTATAATTTTGGAGGGTAGTCCTATAGGTAGATTATTAGTGTTCCAGAACTTGTTATTAACTGACATGAGAATTAACTTAATTCTATGCGACTGAACTTAGAGGATAAGAATTGACACAAACTGAAGCATGTACTAGAATATTTGCTAATGTGCATAATTTTGGAAATGACCATTAAATGCCATATACAATGATAATGTAGCTTTTAATATTCATAAACTGAGGCTGGTCCTAGACTCTCATGGCAGGTACAAACACGAGAAAGTTATTCTATTAACAGCTTTTAGATGCATAACATCTTGTATTTGCTGAAGGTGAAAGAGAGACCACCTTTTATAAACCAACTCAAAAATATGAAGACATTAAACACATACACAAATAGATCATTTTGCCCCTTAAACAACTCACATAACAGCAGCAGAGAAAAAGCATCTTTTCCCCATGGCTTTCAGGTCTGTTACCTGCCAACCATCACCCTCCCTGTAACATTCCACCTGCAATCATGTGAAAGAAAATTTGTTGTCCAAAGAAGCTCTCGTGCTAGGGAAAATTTTATAACTAGTGTTGTATGTGACTGGTAGCATACCGTATCTAAAAGATCCTCATCATCTTTCAACCCCCCAATAATATAAATCGTGTCTCCAGCCGCAACAGCTACAGAATATCCCCTAGAATCATTCATGGATTCCCCCACTGACCAACGATCAATACGGGGGTCAAAAATCTCAACTGTTGGAACCATTCTAGATCCATCAAAGCCACCTACAGCATATCTACAAAGATAATTTTCCATGATTAGACATGAAGATTAACCTTTCAGCACAGCAAGGGTACTGTGTGGCTGGTAACAATACCATCAATATAATTTTCCTATTTTAATATATTTCATCATTTTGGATATTTACACAGGAAAAAAATTCAAAATGAACACATGGCAAATGTTAGCTGACATCTACAGTCCTTAATCTGATTAATGTCTCGAACTGAAAAAGAAAAGACTGCAAGGTAACCAACTTACAATTTTTCATTCAGCACTGCTACAGAATGACACCCTCTCTTCGTGGACATACTCTCAAGTCTTGTCCATGAATGCTCTCGAGGATCAAATCTTTCGACTGAGCTGAGACAGTAGACTTGGCATTTCAGTCAGACAATCAAGATAAATTTATTAGAAAGGAACAGAGATCTGCTTTAGAATGTGTAACCAAATATGCAAAGAAATTAGTATGAAGGCTATCTGTTTATCACCTTTAACTTAAGGGCAAATTACCAAAAAAAAACAGTAACTTAAAGGAAATTACACTTGCATCCTAAGCTCGCTCTTGGCTCTCTTCTTCAACTACTAACAATTACTTCAATGTTTTTACTGGCATTCAAACAATAGAGGTGAAACATAGCCTATAATGGTGATTGATTTCCAATGATCTTAAATGCAGAGTTCAGAAAATTTAAATGAACAAGATCCTAGATAAACCCATCACTTAATGAACCTAGGAGAATTGGTGAAGACTTCTTCATAAATATGCATGTGCCTGTCTATGGGATAACTAACACAATCCGGCTTTCTTACCAATTATGAGATTCTCTTCCAAAAACATTTGGTATGTGTTAATTTAGACTAAGTAAATAATTTCAAGAAATTCTAGGACTGACAAAACCCTAAATTCACAAAAATAAGTTTGGAACAACTGCTCAAGATGTAATGTTCCGTGCGTTACATAAATATTCGGGTTCAAAAGAGCAGCACCAACAAATAAAACTTTTGCACTAAAGCGGTTACCACTAATATCAGTATAACACCCCTTCCCATGAACAAAAGAGTAAGTAAAGAAAACAGGGCAATGGATCCAAATTCATTTAAGGCAAACAAAGTTACAAGCAGCACAACTGTCAAGGTTCTACCATTTGTCGTACTTCTGTTAATACTAAAGATCACTCATAAATTGTAAAATTGTAAACAAGGAGATATTAATTCCTACACTGGTTACAGACTCTTTTTTTAAAATGTAATGACCTACAGTTTCTATCCAGATCACCACTACAATTATGTTAAGCTAGTTTTCCATACAAATGGGATCATTACAAATCTCATGTAAGAGGTACTTGCTCAATTGAATCGCCCATATTGATACATTAATTATTTTTAATCATCAGCTCACACATGTTAAAAGAGAGTTGAGAGACAATTATCTCAAAAGCTTAAGCTGATTGGAAATGACTCAATTTTTCTTGTGTAGTCTAAAACATCTTTCACGTGCAAACCAAGTGAAGGATTAATAGGCTTTGCATATGGTCGCAAGTGTAAGATGGTGATGCAAACCAAAAAATGATTAATGGGCTTCTGCATAAAGGCTCAACTGTGGACAAGGCACTGAGTTAAATAATTAATAAGAATTGGGATGTACGAAAGGGAGGTCCAGGAATCAAAACCAGGACCTGGAGCTCTGATACCATGTTAAAGAGATACTTGAGTGAACAATTAAAGCTAATGGTAAAGGGTCTAACTGTTCTTTTATAGTCTAACAACAAACACAAACACGCACAAAAACAAGTAAAAGCAACAAGCAGAGGCCTAAAGCAATACCAAATAAATTGGAATGAACTTGGATAATGACTGCCAAATAGCTATTCATCCACTCATGAATGATAGATAAGAAGAAAGAAACGAAACCAAATATAGTCTTACTTCAAGTAATCATTCCCGTCATATCCCCCAACAACATAGATCACGCCATTGATTTCTGCTGCAGCTGGAGCAAATCTCTGACAGAACAAAATAAAAATCAAGCTAAGGATCCGGAAAGTTAATACCATGATTCTCATGATATACATTTCCATTTTTTTTATTAAATATTTTCTCCACCAATATCTACTAGCCTTCATATATCTTACTGTGTCATTATGTGTTTGCAAGCAACCCAATTGGTACCCAATGCCAAACACATTAACCCAAAAATAATTACCTTGTGTAGCATTGAGCGAGTAGGGATCCACTTCCCAACATCTAGATCAAACATTTCCACTTCTGAGAAACATTGAACTCCATTTCCACCTCCAATTGCAAAAATCTTTTCATTTACGGAAATTCCAGCCAAGCTTCCCTTTTTTTGATTCAATGAAGGTCGCCTATCCCATTGATTTGTCATCAGGTTATATGATTCAACTTCACATAACAAGAATCACAATGTCAATACCTTGTGAAAAAAGAAATCAATTGCACAAGATGAAAAGTCAAAAAGAAAAGGCAACAGCTATACCTGTGTCATACCAGACATTACCATATACACCACCGAAAATATATAGTTCGCCATTCATGCTTACAGCTGAAGTATATGACCTCATAAAGGTCATTGGACTAATGGATCTCAGTAGGTCTTGAGAAGGAGAATAGGAATCTAAAGTTGACAACCATGAAGAACCATCAAATCCTCCCAGCATAAGAATCGACTCGTCAAGATTTGGATTAAGTTCATTAACTGATTGGTACTCCTCAGCTTCAGACTCTTCTGCTTCAACATACCTAGTTTCTAGAAACAATCCAACTTCCAGTGAGATGCATCTGTCTTTTAGCTTTCGTATTTCTTCTCTTGATTCAACCTGAATTACCAATTTACTTGAGTTTTGATTCACCGACTCATCAGAGAAGAAATCTTATGAAAGTATAAAAATGCACCGTAAAATATAACAACATTTTCCATCCTCTTGATAGTAATTATGACAGAAACTAAGCCACTTTTTGTCAGAAAAAAAATAGTTACCAAGGGAAGAAGTTACATGATTAAGAAAAGGAAAAAAAAATCTATGCCATTAATAGAATCCTGAAAATGAAATCACATAAGTTGATATAAGAATTATGCATTCAAACAAAATAGTTTAACTATTGCCTGCATATCAGTGATAAAACTCCTTTTGTGCAATATTTGGTACGGCAGTGCAAAACATTTTGATTGCTAATGAAGGTGAGTTCAGGACCTTCAGGTGCTTAATGCAGGTTCCTCGCTTAAGACGCACCAGTTATAGAAATTTGCACATTGGACTAACATCATGTTTCATTACAGAGTTGTGATTTTCCCGCAGCATAGACAATAAAAGAGGATGTTGATTAAGGACTCAGCCACGAGTAGACCAAGCGATTAATTGTGAAATGAGTTTCCATGATAGTACTTGACAACTTCCATAAAGTGCAATGATGAAAACAATATGTGATGAGAGATCATACCAGCTCCTGCTCCAAAGAACTGAATTTCTGGACTTGCTTAAACTCAGACAACTTCAACTCTTCCACTTCAAGTAACAACTATAACAGCATATCAAAATTATATAATTATATGAAGATGAAATTCAAAAATTGAAAGGTCAAGGGCAATCGAGAGCCTCAATTACCTTCGCTACTAGAGAGTGAAGACTAGAAGATTTCGTTTCCAAAACCTGGGCTGCATCTGGAAAGCAGACATCCACCAAATGCTCTTCAGTGACCTCCCCATCATCATCAATTATATCTCTTGTCAGAGCAGAAACATAGGAAGATTCACATTGTGAGTTGTGCACATTTTCTTCCTCACAAAATTCACTCACATTCTCATATGTAGGAGCTTCCCCAGGATGATTGTCTTTGTCCAAACAAGCCTCCATGCATGAAGAGCTCCATTCCAAATTTTCCTTATTTGAATAAGAGAGTTGAGCATAGTTCTCTAAATCCTCCTTACTCGCAGGCTCTTCCAAAGGCCAACAAGGTCCATCCAAACAAGGAGCTAAGTATGAATCCCATTCTAGATCAAAATTGTCTACATGAAGAGGATTCACTTCTAAAGCTGAAGTCTTCATATCTTCAACTTCCTTACTTGCATTAGAAGTGGTTTCGTCTTTGAATAAAGCACTCCCCTTCTTCCGCGGAGGAGATGCATTCATCCCTTTAACAACCGACAAGTAAGATTGTCCAAAACTTGAATTCATATGCAAAGTTTCCTGCTCAACTTGTCGTGTGTCTTCATTACTGGCTAGAGTTTCCAGTCTATGACTTCCACCACCCCCTGCAGGGTAATTCCTGGCTGAACCCCATTCCATGCTGCCCCAATCTGGGTCTGCAACCACCTCTAATGCAGATGCCTCTACACTGTCACCTTCCTGCCTCACATTAGGATTAGATGAAGATTTAAATGGACCGCTCAACTTCTCCGCATTCTGTGACAGGGAAATACTTGTCATGACTGCTGAAGATGAAAACAAAGAGATCAACATGTTTGTTTGAGCCCGGTCTAGTTCAAACCAAAAAAGCCTTGGTTCATAGTAGTTCCCTTTAATTACTGGGCTGAACTGGTCTTCCTGCAAGGGCTGGCACTGCATCTGGACTCGAATTCTCACCTAAAACAGAAACAGCATTGGTCAAGTAAATACCATTTCCTGACTGAGTTATCCCAAATATATATCGATTGCCCTTAGCAGCTGTAGGATGAACATGATATAATCACATGTGATACCTGAGCAGCATATGGTGTATAATCTGAGCCATCTGCAGTCCAAGCATAGGGATCAATATTCAGTTGCCCATGGCTGGCAGCCTCAAAAACACCATGAAGCTTCCTATCACTATAGTTGAATAGGAATAGCGTCAAACCAGGGTCAATGTTCTTTACATATGACAAATGTGGAGCAGGTAAACCTGTTCAAAAATTTAAGTAATATTTCATAAGTATGTCAACAAAATCATGTACAGATACCTATCTAATCACAGGAGAAAATTCTTTTGCAGTCTGAAAGGTTACAAGAGTCAGCCAACTAACCAAACAACTGCTTCGAATAGCATTCTTTAATTGTTTTATACTTGCAGCCAAATATAACTCCGCCTAAATCACTCTTCCTAAGATTCCTTGCAGTTACGCTACCATTAACTGACCAGTGAGGTTGTGAGTTTTCATTCAACTTGTATGTAAGTGTCTTCCTCCCTGCACCCATCTGTTGATCCCGTAAAAGTACAAAATCATTACTCTTTCAGCGAATGAACAAATGAAGCTAAACAAGGAAAATAACCACATTATATCACAATCAAGAAGAACAATTGAAAATAGAGATCACTACTTAGTCAATCACTAATAATGTATATCTTTACAGCTCTGTTTCTAATGAAACTACTCCAAGACGATGTTCTTTCCAAGCAAAGATGAATCTAGGTCTTTTTTCTATGAAAGCTTTATCAATGAGGTCACTTAAATTCTCAAAGTTTTAGAATCAAATGTCAAGTAAATCTTTTACAGTTACAGTGTCAAAAGAAAGAACCAATATTTTCTTAATCACCTTGAGAACTATAAGACAGTGATACATGTAGCAGAAAAAAATTTCAACCCCTTGCTGTTAACTTTTCACACTTCACAAGAACTCAACAGACCTTTCATTTCAAGTATTAGAGGGATGCACAAATTGAAAAGATCCCAAATTTCAGATTTTATGATACAAGACCAATCAAAATTTAAGTTGAAGACCTAGAAAAAATTTAAATACTTGATTCAATATCTTTTTACAATTAATACTTGATTCAATTAAAACATTATACTATCAAAAACAACTCAGTTCTTAAAAATAACTTTGCTATCATTATTTGGATAAAACAAAGTTACAACCATATCACAACAGCTCCAGAATAGTAGGAACGAAGTGACAAAAAAATTTATTGCTAATTTAAACTAGCAAAAGCAAAACCAAATCGGTTAATTTTGTTAATACTACAGAGGAAACAAAACTGACTTTCACATAGAATGTAAAATCACTGTTGGTAAAAACAGAACATAAAAGTTAAACATAGAAAATGCGTATCTGATTTCACAATATCTGGAATTCTGGAAGCAAAAAAAATTATATCACCCCTAACGCACAACAAATTCTGTCAAAAAATAATGCACGGGAAAAACCAACGAGAAAAATGTCATTTGAGAATTAGCTATGTCCAATGATGAACCATAGCAAAACCTCATATCAATCTTTCTTACTAAATAACAGCTAAATAGTAATAAAAATACTTTTAGAACATTTTATTAGGGAGAAAAAACTTCTTCGGAAAGAAATAAATCATGTAAACCCTAAGAGACACAACTTGAGACCTGTGTCAAATCAAAAATCTTCAATCTATTAAAGAGTTTATTCATGAAAACGACGACTTAACAAGTAGTAGTTCCTTTTAAAGCTTATTAAAGAGCTGAAGTAAATACTCATCAAGTTTCACAGTGTATCGACAGGAAATGATAATAATCAAACTTCAAAACAATCAAATATAGAATAAGAAAGCATGAAAGCGAAATCATATGCTTTTGCAACTTTCAACATTTTATCAGAACTCAATAAATTATATCATATCTGTTATCACATAAAGAGAGAGAACCGCCATATTATCCCCCACTCATAAATTTTGTCAAAAAACATATGAGTAAAGAACCAACAAAAAACATATAGGTAGTACTTATTATCTAACCAAATTATCATTTTAAGTAAAATAAAAAGTTTAAAAAAATCATGTAACGCCCGCACAATATAAAGGAAACAGAAAGCTGACGATCAGTTGGAGAGAAGAATGAGACCTGAGCTTGCGAAATCAACGATCTTCAATCGGCGTTCAAAAGAAGACACGGTAAAAGTGCGGAGTTTGTTTCTCGACAAAATTTCAGGAGAAAGTGCGAGAAAATGGTTAGGGTTTTGATGGCATTTATCCAGAAATGGCAATGTAAGTGTGAGAGAGAGAGAGTAAGCGAGAGAGTGAGAGAGAGAGAGAGAGAGTAAGTGAGTGAGTGAGCGAGCGAGTGAGAGAGTGTGTTGACAGATGGTAGAGCCTATCAGACTCAACTCATGAAGCGCCAAACGTGCCCATGTTGATATTCGAAATCGCTCCATGATGTTACAGAAGTGGTACGGTCATTATGTTGCAATTACTATCCTACCCCTACGAATTTTGTTTGTTGCATGACGTATTCATTTACTATTATATCATTTCACAAAATGTATCCCACGTTCTGACTTCTGATATAGAGAACAGGTTACTAAAACAGATTATTAACAAACTGATCGTTTGTTACGGAATGTTTTAATTTTTAATTGTGTCCTAAAAAAAATTCTCTAGAACCTCCAATGAACAAAGAGGAAAGGGTGCTTTTGTACTAAGAGGAATGTAGTTGCTAGGGTCATTGATCATTGAGGGATGGATAATTAGTTATTCCACCATAAATTAATTCTGAGATTATTTTACCGTTTAATATTTTTAGTTGACATAATGATATGAAAATAACACGATATAATGATTTGATCGCAATATAAGTTATAATATTATCATATCACTTATATATAAATTTATAATATTATCTATCATGTTATTGAAAAACAATCAATAAATTAGATAAATAACTCACATAACGATAAGATTTTATTATTACAAAACTATAAAACTTCATGTTTTATTTTTACTACTAAACTAAAGTTTCATTGACTCCTGCAATTTAAACTTTAATAAACTATGAATGCAAATTTAAATACACATGTACTCTTGCTTTTTGTTTTTTTTAAGTGAAAATATGTTATACAAGTACAATGATACATTAATCTTATTATAATATGAGCTCAAAATATGTCATTCAAAATCATATCATATTACTCATTTAAAAATAAAAGAAATAACTAATAAATAGCACTTATGACTCACATATTAGTGAAAGTCGAACTTGAAACCTTATGATTCTAGAGCCTCATATTTGGTATTTTTACTAATAAACTATATTCTCTGTAAATAATAAAAAAAAGTGACTTTCTCCTTAATTTTTTTATTTTAAATTTTAGTGTTGTTTACATCGTTTGATTCTAAATATATGTATGTTTGTATGAATTTTTTTTAATTTCTTCAAACATTTTCTTGATGGGTATTTGTAACATTTATGTTTAAAAGTTAATTTTAAATTTTTGTCTAGCAAAAATAAATTATATGTAAGATGTAGGCATGATTTATCCGATGTACACCAAATGTACATAATCAATGAGTGTTAAATTTTGAAACGGTAAAAATCTAATTTGTATGAACAAACCGATGATATTTGAACTTGACAAACCAATACTCAAACTTGAGTCAACAAATCAAATTAAAATTTGAATAGAGAAATAGATGAATTGTAATATAAGTCTTATGTTCGAGGTCAAATTTGATTTTATTGGTTAAATGAACGAGTAGAACAGTTTGCGAATAATTTGATACATGGCCAATTGTCATATAAAAATCATAAATAGCACATCACAACAAATTATTTTTTGTAAGGCACTCAAAACACTTAATAGCCAAAATGTGAAGCCAAACTCTTTTAAGGAAAGAAGGCATCTTTTTCCATTCCATTTCTAATTCTTCACACACTTTTTTTGTTTTTTTATTATTTCTTTCATCTACTTTAATTCAACATGGATCCCACTTTTGGAAATAAGGTAAAGCAGAAAATAAGGTAATAATAAATGTCTATGACCTTTTGGAAACTGGACAAAATTATAAGTAAGGTAAAAAAAAAAACCAAAAAAAGTAAGAAAGTAAGAAAGAAGGAACAAATGAAAATACTAGTTAATGGTTTTTGTCACATCATTACTAAATTATTTGCTACTCGGCCATGTGCTTGCCAAACCGCAAATGTTAAAAGCTATAAAGTTAAGTCATTTCTCTAAATGGCATTCCTTTAGCCATCGGATTTTGAAAACATGGAGATTTGAGGCAATCTCTTGTTATTTTGGGGAAGCTTTTTGCACAAGATTTGACACTACTTGTTAATTGTTATACTCAATTTGTATGCCAAAAGCAGCACAGAAGGAAGAATCTCTTGGCCAAAAAAATTATGAGGAAAAATCTATGAACTATTGGTCTTAATTTTTTTTAAAAAAAAACCTAAACGAAAGGGACAATAAGTTTTACCACAAAACAATATCAAATATTACAAATAGTTATTTTATTTAAAACACCTTTATTACATAATTATATCGATTATGAAGGAAATAATCGTCGTAAATTAATAGATTTAAAGTCAGCTTTTCTCTAATTACACATGTGACGTATGAGGATGGTTCATCCGATAGAAAACAATAAATCCGATGTTAGAATGTAAATCTCGTCGAGTTCTTTCAAACTGTAATAGATATTTACTTTTTTTTTTAGTAATTAGTTCGATATCGTAAAAAAAAATTAGAGATTAAACAAATAAATCAATTACTAAATTACTTTTATAAAACAATTTTAACAAACAGATAATCTAATTTAATTATATTGTATCAAAGTTTCAAAAGTGAGATTTAGAATTCAATTTTTTTTATTGTTGGTTAACAATATGCGAAAATTGTCACTTTGATCTCTCAGTTTATACTATTTCAATAATTCAATAATGATACAAAAAATCGTCAAGAGGATTCCAATTAGTTAGGTTGTATTTGCTATTTTTCCTTGCTGGATTAGACTAGCTTATTTCTCCCCTAAATATCAGCTATGTATCTTGTATAGGTTAGAGTGTTAGACTAACTTGTTTCTCTCTTAAGTATTAGTTATGCATCTTGTATATAAAGACATACGTGAAATAGAATTATTTGCACTTTGTCAAATTTTACATGGTATGTTTAGTTGTGAAAAATATTTTTTATTTTTTATATTTATTTTTTTAATTATTTACACATTCTTAAAACAGTTTAAAAAACAACGTTTTAATTGTTTTTTAAGTTTTCTAACTTTACGTTGAAAAGTGTATAATTATTTTTAAATTAAGTTAAAAATATATAAATTATTTTAAAAAATATTAAAAAAATTAAAAATATGTTTCACAAGACACCTTCCGTTTTCCCACCGTTCCACGAGATGGATAAAAAAGATGGAAGTTACCAAGCTCAATAAGCTCTGACCTTAAAACCTAGTAGTAATATAAAAAAATAAAAACCTCAACTATCTGTCTACGTGGCTAATATGAAAACCAACTACGCCATAACATTTTTTTTTTTTGTTGAAAAAGAAAATTAACAAGTCACCTAATTGCCGCTAGCCAAATATTTTTAAAACATATATTTACCCAAAACCACAATTTTTTCCCTTAAGATATAAAAAAAGGATAAATTATAAAAAATACATGAAGTTAAGTGTTAATTATAAAAACATACCTATAGTATAAGAAATTACACAAACCTATCTAAATTTTGTAGGTTTACACTACATAAACATATCTCCGCTAGTAATCCAATTAGTCAAACGTAAAATTCTCGATCAAATGTCCATCTATGTCATCAAAAAATTTAAAAACCCCTAAATACCTCTCAAATTACTCAAATTTAAATATGTAAATATTTATTAAAGATAAATATGTCAATATTTTTAACATTTTGTGCATAGGTCCATTCCCCTTTGGCTCAATACTTAAGAAATTCTTCTTTCCCAACAGTATTAGGGAAAATGGGTCATCGAGATTCGGCCACCCAAGAATCGGACTTGGCTCTAGCTCATAACTTTCGACACTGTCGAAAAAGTTGCCTTGGCCTACGACAAGGCCACTTACAAGCTCCATGGTGACTTCGCTCAGCTCGACTTCCATAATCTTTGCCACCAGGTTCCTACATCGAAGGTGAATTTGGCGAGTATAAGCTTCTCCATTTCAATGTTGATGCAAAGCTTCAAGCTACCTGTCAAAGCTTAGCTGAGTCGTAGAAACAAGGAGAAAAAGAAAAGCAACAAGGTAACTGTAAGGCTCATACCCTTGATGTAAGGGTAAATTGATAAATTACAAATTGATGTTATAATCATCATACATACATATACAAAGTGATTTAAAATTAAAGTTTGAAGCAATTTTGAGGTAAAAATTTGAAAATATACCGAAGAAAACGAGTTAGAATATAAAAGTAGTGAAAATAAAATTTAAAGGGTTTAGAGGGGTGATGGTTGACTGGTAACCTAACCAGTCGACTAGTAACTTTTGGGTGGTTGACTGGTAAATTTGGGGTGGTCGACTTGTAACTTTGGGGTGATTGACTGGTCGATTGGTAACTTGACTAGTTGACTGGGCGGTCGACTAATAACTGTTGGGCGGTTGATTGGTAAATTTGGGGAGGTTGATTGGTAAATTATAGGTGGTCGACTAGTAAATGGACCGGTAAACAAATTTTTTTAGTATATAAAGGTTTTTCACAATCAAAATTCATTTTTTCTTCATTCACTCCATTTTCTCTCTCTAAAACTCATGATCTCTATAAAATTATCTCAAATACTAAAGAATTAAAAGGGTTTCATAAACTATTGTTGAATTCAATCGATTCAATGACTGATTTTAGGAATTTATGGGAAAATTTTTGTAAAGGGAATTTTTACTATTTTTGTTCTTTCATATAAAAACTAATTTTGAGAGTATAAATTATTATATTCTTCATAAAAGGATTTGAATGTGATGAAAGATAAAAATGAAAAAAATTTAACTGGAACTTTGAATTTGAAACTAAGATAGAGTATGCATACGTATTCATGAATTTAACCCAGTATAGGGTTTGAACTAAGCTATGATATAATGAGATTAATAATCATATTCTGGTTAGGTAGAGGTGAACTGTTTGGTGGTGTCGCTAAGAGGAGCGCAAAAAGTAAGAAAGTGATCTACAAATAGCATTAATGCTTCATTATGAGTTTAGTTTACTATTAGTAAGCGAGAAGAACTAAATATATGAATAAAACTTGAAATGAATAATATTATAAGAAAAGCTATTGAATATATTATGAATGTGTTTGATTTGATGAAATACATGATATATGTATTAATTGGATGAGTTAAGAGAAGTATGATTCATGAAATGACTGAAAATATGAATATATGATAAGTTGATGAAATTGTATCATTGAAATGATAAGTAAAATTCTTATGATAAAAATGAGATTTTATGAAAAGAAAATTATTTGATTTATATGATGATATGCTATGTTTGCTTGTATGTGTTTTTTTTCATATGCATTGCCGAGCCACTAGAGATATGAAATTTGTGGTCCTAGGGAAGGCCAGAACTATGGCTGGTCTTGAAGAAACATGCCAACATGTGGGAGACGTCCTCGACAGCTGTACCAAAGACTAGTATGGATACCTAAAAATTGATGAAATTACCTATACTTGTGATAGTATGGATGAAATGTGATATAATGAGATGTGAAAAAAAAATGATTATGATGAGATGTGATGTGGAAGAAAGAAGTGAAGATTTTGCATTCATTTATTTAATTATATTTATTGAAATGTGATAAATCAAAATGATTATGAAATTTATGATGATATGATTATGAATCTCATGATGAGATAGTTGTGATGAGAAAATGATGAAATTGATATCTGTTATGATATCTATATGAGGATTGAAATATATGAAAATGATATGAGATTAAAACAATTGAATGAACGAAAGTTTATTAAATTTTATATATGAATTGTAATTAAAATATTATCAGAAGTATATAAATCGAATGCTTCTAATAAATTGAAATTCATTGAACTTGTGAAGCTCATTCCCTAATATTTAAATAAATTTTAGGTTGCTTATAGGAACCTTGTGGATTCTTTTATCTGAGATCAGAATAAGTATCTAAGCAAGTCCTGGTGATTGACATCCCCATACAAGAAAAGAAAATAAAAGAAAGGCAAGAAAAGAAAAGAAAAGCAAGAAAAGAAAAGAAAAAGAAAGTGAAGAAAAGAAAAGAAAAGGAGAAAGGAAAAAGCAAATGATTGTAAAAATTGTAAAAAGTCTTTTACATGTACATGCATGGATGTAATTATTTTATAAGTTTTTGTAACAAACTTTTGTATCTTATCTGTCAAAGAGTTGAGGTGTATATGTTATAATAATATTTCAAATTATAAAGAAGTAGTTATGCTTCGTGTTGAAAGGTGACGATACCATCTCAGATAGAGCCCACCTAAGATGGGTTGTTACAGTAGCTTTGCCAAGAAAAGAGTCACGACCTAATTGGTGAAGTGAGATGCTGAGCCACCATAGGCTGTGTTCGTTTCGGGTTCGATTGAGAAGGTTAAGGTGGAGAACAATTCTTCTTTATCGTCGGTGATGATCGAGAGCAACTAGTCAGAAGGATCTTCACCTTTGTTAGATTTGACGTTTTCTGACATCGACAACGAGTCGCCATGGTACATTACCTCAAAGAATTTCGTGTTGGACGAGAACCGGTCTTATGAGATCGATTGAGCTTCTATTTTATCTTAAAATTCAATGTTAAGGTAGTATTGGGTTTACTTTTGTTGCAACGAAGTTTTTGCCAATTACAGGGCCAATGGTTAGAGTCCCTTTTTCCTTTTTTTAATTTTCTAGTCAATGAGTTTGTGTTTGGACCATTTTAGGCTAATTATGATATGTTCCTAATATGATGTACAATCTTCGACGTTGTCAACTATTTTTTTCTTGCTAGATTGGGGAGAAATTTGTTACTGAGCTTGCGTTTATAATTATTCTGGTCTTTGCAATCAAATTTTTTATTAGTAGTTAGTAGTTTAGTGCTAATATTATAATGAACAATGTTGTATTTTGCAAAAAAAAAAATACATTTAGAGAAAAGAGGAGATGAAAGTGAGGAAAAAACTATAAAGATAATTTGGATAATTCATAAACTTAGTTAGAAGTTAACAGGTTAAATACGATCAAAGTAGATTAACGCAATTTCTTATATTATAGGTAAGTTTTAGTAGTTACTTTTAAGTTTAAATATGTTTTTGTAATTTACTTAAAAAAAAAATTGCTCCGCAATAAACCGAAGTCAAACAGTATAGCTAAAGATCGAGAAATAGAGATTACCTGCAGCTCTCTCTCTTCCTAGCCAATAGCCATGTAGCGCTAACAAGCACTAAAAATTCCATCTGTTCCGCAGTATGAAGCCCCACCACACACCCACTGTCTTCGCTTCTAAACCAGCATACCCATGCTCCCCTCACTATCCGGTCCACGTTGCCGTTTCACACCTCAAAGACCTAGAAATCTTTCCCGCCAAATCCCCGCGGGAAAGCATCGCCACATCACTCTCTTCGTCGACTCCTGCCAGAATATTCCCCAACGAGCCACCCAACATTCCGATCGAACCACCTACACGCGCCGGGCTATCCTGCTGCCGCCGCTGTTCCTGGCGACCGGCGCGTGCTTGCTGCGGCAGCTGGTCTCCTCGGCAGAGGGAACGTCATCCCCGGTGGCAGTGACGCCACCTCCGCCGTCGGAGAGGGAGAAGGAGGAGGCGATAGAATCGAGGATTTACGACGCGACAGCGATAGGGGAGCCGATGGCGGTGGGGAAGGACAAGAGGAAGGTGTGGGAGAAGCTGATGAACACGAGGGTCATGTACCTCGGCGAAGCAGAGCAGGTCCCTATCATAGACGACAAGGACCTTGAGCTCGAGATCGTTAGGAACTTGAGGAAACGGTGCGTTGAGAGCCAGAGGCAGATTGCTTTTGCCATGGAGGCATTTCCTTGTGATTTGCAAGACCAGCTCAATCAATATATAGAGAAAAGGTTTTCTTTTTCTCTTTTTTTTTGTTCTCATTAATTATATGTATGCCTGTGTTTAAGCGTGATAATACTATTAAGTATTGTTGTTCTATTTTGAATTTTTTTGGTTGAATGGAGTATATCAAAATTCTAATTTTTGAGCGAATTTGATTGATAGTTCCGAGTAGTTTTTGGTTGAAAATGATTAATTTTGTATTTTTTTAATAGAAGATTAATTATGCGTTTTAACGTCCAAAAGAGAACGAATGAACTTTGTAAATGCATAATTTATTTTTCTTAGATTTCTCTGTATTTGACATGGATTCTTGAATCTTTGTTATTTGAAATATAGTGAGACTCATCTAAGTATTTTAAGATATTGGGGTGGCTTATGTTGAAACCTACATTTGGTGGCAGGATAGATGGTGAAACCTTGAAATCTTATGTGTCCCATTGGCGATCTCAATGTTGGCAGGAATATGAGCCTCTTTTAAGTTACTGTCGTGATAATGCTGTCCGGCTTGTTTTCATTTGGTTTCTGGGTAACTTGTGTTCATTGTAGTGACATTGGTTGTTTGCATTGACAATATTATTTTCAAAATGGAGCTAGGTGGCTCTGCAATTATGAACTGTGTAATATGTATCAGTTTTATTGGCTTTGTACAATTTACACTGTTAAGAGATTTTATTTTTTCTTTCCACCTGTCATGAATGCTACGTCTATATAACTTATGAAAAAAATGAATGCTACGTCTATATAACCCTAAGCTATTATGGGTTTGAAAATCCACATCCATCGCATTGAGGGTGGTCGGATTATGTCGGTATAGTTACAGTTGGTCTGGAACTGGTTTCACTATATCAAACACTTATTCCTCGCCTGGGTCAGATATGCGAGCGAACTTTCCTAACTGAGATCATGATTGAATAATTTAAAAAGACTGTCCAATAATAAATATACATTATATTACCAGTCGGTTACTTTATAGAAGAGTGCTAATTATGTTTCCTTTTCTGGGCTTGAGAAAGTGCTTTAATGTTTAATAGTATTGAATAAGTCGTTCTTCGCAATCTTTTTCATATCTAAATCTTGAGCGAGTTGGCGTATGCTGTAGTGGATTTGGTTCTAGGTCACATATCTGTATGACATATGCATCGAAGTAGTTAATTCTTTCTTTTAGCAGTGATAGATTGATTATTGTGCAAGACCGCCGTCCTGACCTTCAGCGACTCCATCTGGCAGATGCCATGGGAGTCAGTTTCACTACTGGGACGAGGAATTTGTAATTTTGTGGGTTCGGTGTTGCTTTTTTGTTGTTGTTCTCTTCCGTTCTACCCGAAAAAAGAAGAAGATATAACCTTTTTTTTTTTTCTAGTGTTATTATTTTATACTGTAGTTGATGCATGATTCCTATGTTATGATACCTATGGAGAACATTATTATTATTTTGAAATAGGTTCTAAGGACTGTCCAAGCGGAGGGAATTTGTGGCCTTTCAAAGTCTGATCGTAAAATATATGCTCCTCCAGCTGGTTCAGGCTTCATCACAGGCTTCACTTCTATCTCATGCAGATCATTAGTTGATATGAATTCCCCAACTCAGTGTTCCATTTGGGCCAAGCTCATATTAGCTGCACAAGCAAGAGTTGTTGAGAAATATATTATGTCTCAGATTATTTTACAAGCACTGGTTGATGGAGGAGGAAGTGGTATGTTAGTAGTGGTGACAGGTGCAAGCCATGTTCAATATGGATCGCGAGGGACAGGGTTGCCAGCAAGAATCTCAAAGAAGATGCAAAAGAAAAAACAAGTTGTTGTATTACTTGACCCTGAAAGACAATACATAAGAAGAGAGGGAGAAGTTCATGTTGCTGATTTCTTGTGGTATTCTGCTTCCAGACCCTGCATTAGAAACTGCTTTGACTGTGATGAAATTGCTCGAGTAATGAATGCTGCCGGCAGAAGGCAAGATGCCTTACCCCAGGTCAGTTGCTCTCAGCAGCTTTCATGGAAAACGCACATATTTACATACTTCCTTGGCTTGATTTGTTATTTGGGCCACTTTTTGGATGCATGATTGCATAGATTGGCTCCTTGCTTTTGAATAGTTCCAGGGTTTTTCTTTCAATTGTTAAGTTTTGTTAATAGTTTTTAAAATGGAAAATTCTGACATTTCAGATAAATTAGATAATAGTGTCTTCCAATTAACTACTATTGTACAGTAATGTTTTAGAATATCATATATTTTTTTAATCATGAATTAATGATATAGTTTGGGATTTCGGATGAATCCTTCAATTTAAATTTATGCACTTTTTTTTTTTTTATGGAATTGAATATACACCGCCACTTTTATGGTTTGATTTAGAATTAAGGATTTATGAGAAATGTTCATGCTTTTGTGAAGAAGGAAATATGTAACACGCATTATTTTATTTATTAATATCACTTCCCGAGTACATTCTATTCTTCTTCTCATAAAGATGATACTGTGACATGCTTACCAGGACCTTCAAAAAGGATTAGACCTTGGTTTAGTATCACCAGAGGTACTGCAGAATTTCCTTGATCTGGAGCAATATCCAATTATTTCAGAACTTACTTATCGTTTCCAGGTATATTCACTCTCTGGTAAAAAGAATTCTTGCTTGCTATTGAAGTATCTGAATATTGCATCAGCTATGGTAAAACTACAGTTATCGAGTCATGTATGTATGGCCTAGCATATTGTGTATCTGTGATGTCTACTGAATAAACCAGTTGATAATCGGGTAGGTAACATTAAATTATGCTTAAGTTGACCATAGCTCACTGGTGGTGCAGGGTTTCAGGGAAAGAAGGTTGGCAGATCCAAAATTCTTGCATAGATTAGCTATATCAATAACAACTACTCTCTTAGCACAGTACAAGAGGCGTAAAGAAAATTTCTTAGAAGAACTTGACTATGTTATTACTGATACTGCGAGGGGAATAGTTGTTGATTTTTTTACTGTTTGGCTTCCTGCCCCAACTCTTTCGTTCGTTTCATATACTGACGAAATAAATGTGCCTGATAACATGGATGCTCTGAAAGGTCTTCTTGGGTCCATCCTAGAAAATGCATTTCAAAAGAGTCTTGCTGGAAAGGATTGGAATCTCAGTCAGAGAGTTGCTTCAGTGCTTGTTGGTGGTTTGAAACTTGCTAGTGTTGGATTTATTTCCAATATCGGGGCTGTGGCTGCGTCAAATTTTTTGTATGCCATTCGGAAATTCATTAATCAAGAAATGGTTTCTAATCAACAAAATAAAAGGTCACCTATACTCAAAACAGCAATTGTGTATGGAGTCTTTCTTGGAACGTCTGCAAATCTCTGTTATCAGGTATAGAGGATACTTATTGCATAAGCTTGGACTTGTCAGTTTTTAGCATTGTTTCAAAACTTTTAGCACTTATCTATTGGTAATGTGGTTTTATGGCCACTTCCCCCTATTCAGTTCAGTAAATATAATATAAGTTATAGATAGAAAGTAATGACAATTCTTTCCAAAGATAATTACCTTACTGTAGATGGGTGGCACTCCTTCATGCCCTTTATATATTTAACTTTTACTTTTAAAAAATGGAATTACAAATAATGAAAAAGATGCATATTTTTACATCTTACCATTTTCTACTATTTGTTTGATATTAATATTAAAATGAATTGCAATGCAGACTATTGCTGGAGTAATAGAGCATCGGATTTCTGACGGACTTTCTTCTCAGACATTACTTGTAAAATATGCTATCCTTTCTTGTTCGGACAATTAACTTCTACTGGGGCACTCAGGTCAGAGTTATATTTGTTTTAGACTTTAGTCTATTTGCTTACCTATTTCTTTAATCCTAATTGCATTTTTTGGTTAACATTCTGAAATTATTTTTAACTCGATTCTACCTGTTGCTTAAATGCTGCAGCAACGGGTTGATCTTGCACGCTTTTCAGGACTGTAAACTCGGAAGACCAAATCATCTTATGAAAGGTCAAATTCTTCTAACTATGTTGCAGAGGTATGCAACACCAAAGAGGCCAGTATTGATGACATAAAGAATCAATGAGGTGATTTTCTTTATACTGTCGTACTAATTTGTAAATTGGAGGGAAAGCATTTTCAGTATGTATATTTCGAGTATGTCTCGTCCATGAACACAGTAATTTTTTCAATATAATTCTTTCAAATTTTGGTGAACAAAAGGGCAGGGACACTGGTGTTAGCATAATGCATTGAGATTACATTAAATAATCAATAAGAATATCAAATAAAAACTACTTTATATGGCCTGAAATTATCTCAAAAGAGGATGGCACAGTCCTTGATTACGAGACATCTGTCCCAAATAAATTGTGTCAACTATTAGGCGATTTTGATCGAGCTAAACAATCTTGCAATGACAAAATTTGCTTTGGGGGTACAAGACCGTTGCAGTATCGTTTTCCTATATCACACAGTTGGATGAGAATACATCATGCTGGTAAACATCCTATTGGATGGTAGTTGAAAGATCTCTATGCAATCAGCCTTTGTCGCTGGTGATTGAGAGGATGCCACACAATTCTTTTTATTTTCCCATTTTTGAGTGTTTCCTTCGAGATGCAGTAAATTTTCATCTAGGATGCATAGCAAGATATGTCTTGATTAGAGGATTTGAAGGCCTCCATCTCTGTGCATGACCGGTGCTGGAAATCCGGGTTTTTAAAAGAGCATATGCTTGCTTTCTAAAGGTTACATAGGAAAAACACTTGGTTACATGATGTCTTTATCATGTCTAGATGGAAGTTTACTGGACTTAGAGTGATAGCTGTCAATGATAACATAAAAGCTTAACACACCCCTCTACCTACCAGTTAAGTTTCTAAGGAAACAGAGAGGGAAAAACCAAGAAGAGAAACAGAGAAAAAGAAAGAGAGAAAATGAGAGATTTTTGGTATATTGATTAATGAGAAAATACAAGTGACCCTCTTTATATAGAAAGAGGATAAAGGAAAAAGTACAAGAAAATCAAGAAGAAGTTACAACTGAAAGGTACAACAGAAAGCTAAACATAAGCAACTACCTAACTAACTAACTGATTAACTAACTAACAGACTTCTTCCTTACCTCCCTGTCTCAAAAAAGAGCTCGGGGTTAAGGAGACCACTTCCAAACATCTCATGTCCCTTTAAGTTTGTCAACAGAAGTCACTGTCAACATCTTTTTCAATTTTTCAAAGAATTGAGAGGAGAAGGGCCTAGTGAAAATGTCTGCCACTTGATCAAATGAAGGAACATAACCAACAGCTAACTAGTTTGCCATAACCTTCTCTTTGAGGAAGAACAAATCAATTTCCATATGTTTAGTTCTATGGTGAAGAACAGGGTTAGTAGAAAGAGAGATGGTACTTGTATTATCACGCCAGACATTTGGAACAGTAGGTAGCTTGATCTTCAACTCAGAAAGTAGAGTTTGAATCCAGATGATTTATGCAGCAACACTAGCAAGGCTTCTGTATTCCGACTCAGTACTAGAGCTAGAAATTGAGTGTTGTTTCTTCGAGTTCCAACTCATCAAATTGTCTCCTAAGTACACAATGTCCAATAGTTGATCTTCTATCCACCAAGCCATTATCTCAATCTGCATCACAGAACCTAGTAAGAGCTAAAGTTTTGGATTTCACAAGTAAAATCCTATCATCTAAAGTCCCTTTGAGATATCTGAGAATTCTCTTCACTGCCTTCCAATGAGTATCTAAAGGATTCTGCATAAACTGACATGCTTTGTTAACACTAAAACAAATCTCAGGTCTGGTGATCGTGATGTATTGAAGGGCTCCTACAACACTTCTGTCTTCTTGAGCATTGTCAATAGGATCACTAATGTCAGTAGCAAGCTTCAAACTAGTTATCATAGGAGTGGGTAGAGGATTAGCACCATCCATTTTTGCTCTCTTAAGAAAATCACTAATATACTTCTTTTGAGACAACAAAATTCCTTCCCTCCAGTTTTTAACCTCTATTCTCAAAAAGAAACTAAGATTACCAAGATCTTTCAGAGAGAACTGGGAGCGCAAAGTATCAATAAAACTCTGCAACTTTGCCTTGCTGCTACGAGTGACAATAATGTCATCTACATAAACGAGAATGTAGATGCAGTAAGAGCTGGTGAATTTGAAATAGAGAGATTGATCTACTCTTGAATAATTAAAACCATCATGAGTAAGAAAACCATTGAGCTTGTCAAACCAGGCACATGGTGCTTGTTTTAAGCCAAACAAAGCTTTGTGAAGCCTGCAAACTAAAGACTCAGAACTAGCTCTTTCAAAACCAGGAGGTTGCTGCATATATACTTCTTCTTTTAGATCACCATTTAGAAAAACATTATTGACATCTAACTGTTTCAAAATCCATCCTTTAGCTAAACCAATAGTAAGAACAACTCTTATAGTTGTGGACTAAATGTTTCAGAATAATCAAAGCCAGCTGTCTGAAGATACCCCTTTACAACTAACCTGGCTTTATGTCTTGCAAATGTTCCATCTGGATTTTCTTTGACTTTAAAAATCTACTTGCACCCAATTGCTTTCCTATCTCGAGGTAATTCAACAAGTGACCATGTTTTGTTCTCAATAGGTTCAATTCCAGATACATCAGCAAACAAAATCGTTTAAGCCTTTTAATCCCAATTTTGGACCTTGTAACCATAGTATGAGAGTTAGGATTCGAAGCAGGTTCAGGAATAAGTGTTACATCAGTTTCTTTTCTTTTCTTAGTATTAGAATTGAAGGAAGAGGTAACAGGCTGAGTTTGGCTATTTGAACTGACACCATGAATTTGAATAGGTTGTTGTACCTCAGGTGTAGGACCAGAGGTAGCTTGCTCTTCAGATACATGATCTGAATGAGTTGAATTATCGTTATTCACAAGGATAGAGCCCGTGACTGAAGGCTGAAAGCTATGAACTAGAGGAATGGATGGAATACTTGTGAGAGTATTTGAAGCATTAGTCCTTAAGGAGTTTTTATGTAGAGAAAAAGGAAAGAAATTTTCAGTGAAGATAACATTTTTGGAGATATAAACTTTTCCATTACTGTTAAGACATTTGAAAACCTTTGTGTGTGAAACTAATACCTTAGTAGGTGCTAGGATTAGATCTGAAATCAAATTTATGTTTATTATAGGATCTAAGACATGGAAAACATTGACAACCAAAATTTTTGAAGTGAGAATAATCAGGTATTTGTTTGAATAATACCTCCAAAGGAATTTTCTGCAATAAGACTGCTGTTGGTAACCTATTAATCGCATGAACAGCTGTAGAGAAAGCATTTGGCCAATACTGGAAAGGAAGAGAAGATTGAGCAAGAAGAGTGAGACCAGTATCTACAATATGCCTATGTTTCCTTTGTACAATACCATTTTGTTCAGAAGTATAGGGACATGAGAGCCTATGAATAATTCCATGCTGAGTAAAAAAGGAGCTAAGACTTCTAAACTCACCACCCCAATCTAATTGAAAGATTTTGATTTTAGTGTTTAATTGATTTTCAACTTGGTTTTTAAAATGAACAAATGTAGAGAAGGCTTCAGATTTGGTTTTTAGAAAATAGATCCATGTGAACCTTGAATAAACATCAACAAAACTAATATAATATCTATAACTAGATGTGGAAGTATGTGGACAGAGTCCCCAAAGATTAGACTCTTATAAGTTGTAGAGGTGCATTATATTGAGTTTTCGAAGCAGGAGAAGGAAGTTTATGACTTTTACCTAGTTGACAGGATGAGCAAAAGAAGTAATTTTTATTGCAGATAGAAGGAATATTACAATCTTTTAGGACTTTCAAAACTACATTAGAACTAGGATGACCTAGTCTTTTGTGCCAAAGTTCAAAGATAGAAATCTCAGAATTACAAGAAGAATTAGAAAATTTTTGTCACCAAGGCTGGACTAATTTTTATTGGAATTTCAGATATAAAGGCACTAGAACTTTAGCCAGATGATCTCCTCAACTGTCTGGATAGGTTGAATCTATAGAGTCCATGATGCAGTGTCTCTTGAGGAAAGATGGACTTAGTTGCCTGATCTTTCACAAAACAAAAGAATGGGTGAAATTAAAAAAAGACTTTGTTGTCTTTTGAGAACTGAGACAAGCTGATTAGATTTTTGGTAATTGAGGGAACCTGCAAAAGATTTTTGAGAAGAACAGTTTTAGAATCAAGATTAGAACTAGGAAGAAAAGATTGACCAATGTGTTTAATGCTCAAACTTGCTCCATTTCCCATATGAATCTTGTTGTTTCCATGGTACTTAGTGCCAAAACTGAGATTATTTAGACTACTTGTAACATGATTTGTTGCCCCAGAGTCTGGATACCAGCAACCATCATTGAATCCTACTGCAGGTTCAACAATCATAGCTTGCATTTGGTTGTTATCAGTATGGTTATTCTCCTGATCGAATTGAGTTTGAGCCTCTACAAGATTGGCATTTCCAGGTCTTTGATCGTTTTGAGCATGTCTTGTATTCTGATTACTGTTGTTAGCACCATTTGAAAAAGAAGAATTGGTACCTGTGAAGTTGTGATCAAATCTATAATAGTATTTAAAAATAGTATGGCTGAATTTTCCACAAAGTTGACACTGAGGACGATTATTGTTAGATCTACCACGACCTCTGCCTCTATTGCCATTATATCCTCCTCTTGAGTTTTGGTTGTTGTAAGAGTAACCATTTGAATTCTGATACCCTCCATTGCTGTAAGATCTTTTATTGGCAAGATTGGCTTGTATCTCTGGAGTGTTGTTTTGGAGTAAGATTCTTCCTTCATGGGAAAGAAGAAGATTGTGAACAGATTGTGGAGTGTAAGGGACATCCCTTGAGCAAACAATAGCTATTATACTCTCATATTCGTCTCCCAGACCGTTCAAGATTGCAAGGACTTGGTCTGAATCTGAAATTTTGTGGCCTGAGGCTCCAAGCATGTCAAAGTATCCTTTCATCTTGGTAAGATAGTCTCTTATAGAGAGATTTCCTTTCTTGAGGGTCTGAATCTGTTGTTTGTAAAACATAGCTTTGGCTGATACTAAGAGACGATCTTGCCTCAGATAAAGAACATAAGCTGGGTTTATTGAGGCAGTACCATTGGTGTTGGTGATCATTCTTGCAGGTACAAGATTGGTGCCAAAAATGTATCCTTCAAGACCATAGCCAAGAATAGCATTCTCGGCTTGAAATTTCCAAAGGAGGAAGTTGTCATCTTCAAGTTTAATTGTGATCAGTTGACTCGTAGGATTGGCGATCAATGCCATGGCCAGGTTCGATTCATGAGTAGGATCTCGTCCAGTCGAATTACCATTCATTGGTGTTGTCGTCTTCACCCGAGAGAACAGAGAAGAAAGAAGAGGAGCACACCTAGATGCTCTGATACCAAGTTAAGTTTCTAAGGAAACAAAGAGGGAAAAACAAGGAAGAGAAACAGAGAAAGAGAGAGCCTTCTGGTATATTGATTAATGAGAAAATACAAGTGACCCTCTTTATATAGAAAGATGATAAAGGAAAAAGTACAAGAAGATCAAGAAGTTACAACTGAAAGGTATAACAGAAAGCTAAACATAAGCAACTACCTTACTAACTAACTGATTAACTAACTAACAGATTTCTCCCTTAACTCTCCCAAAAAAAGAAAGCAAGCAAGGGATAGGGAAAAAAAGGAAAAAGAACAGAAATAAGGGTGTGTTTGGTAAAGTTTTTGGCCACTGTTGGAAATAGATTTTGTACCTTTTCTTAATAATAATGTTTGGTAAAATCTAACATCTTTTCTCAAAAGAGCTATTAGGGATAACTAAAAATCTTCATTTTGGAAAAGGGAGGGTGGATGAGTTTTAAAAATTGCTTGATCGGATAGTTCCTCCCAAGTTTAATGATTAATATTGTAAACACGAAAATGCCCTTCACATTTCACCAATTTCCGTCTAACTCCTTATATAATCAATTTATCAAAATCCTAAATTCTTGCTTCTCTCTCTTTATCATCCGCTTTACTCTGAATCTGATCAAACTAATCATCATCATCATCCAAAATTACCCTCGTCTTCTTCAAAGCCGAAAATCATCGACAACATAGTTGTAGAGAAGGAATCAAATGGCCCATTTCCAGATTTTTGACAATCTACGCTGCAAATGATCATGGAGAAAGAAATTTACTCGAAAGATGACCTGCAAGACCTTCTTTAACATTTATTGGAGTTCAACTCTCCTTCTCACCACGAAGTTATTGTCAGAGCTTTCATGGATATCTGCAATTAGATTATCAGCTCTGACTCTGATTTCATGGGAACCATGTGTTCATGTTCATGGAGACGACCATTTTTCACTCTCACATGAATCCCAGCTAGCTGTTTGGCATGTGTGGCAGCCATTGGAAGGGCAGGGGTTGTTAATGTGTGTTGCTTTATTGTATGTGGCAGTCTGGCGGAGAAAAGTAGAGCTTATAGATGCATGTTTGGGATTTTTAGATATAATAATGATTTTGATCAAGGCAAGGGTTGTAAATAAATTTTGTTTAATTCTATTCAATTGTTTTGTGTCTTGCATGTGAATTTAATTATGTGATTAGGTGTTATTATTTTTATTTTATATGAAACAAAATTATGCTCATTCATCACTTAGAAGCGTGATTGAGCGAAACTTTGCGATTTGAAAGAAAAAGTGCTAGATACTAAAATGCATGCTTAATTACAAAATTCAAACTTGGGATATAGTTGTTGCAACGATATAGTACAGCTAAAAAATAGTATTGTTGCTAGTTTAATGAGAAGACTAAGTTAAATTATATGAGAATTTCAAATTATAAACTTTATCTTGTTAAGTTATTAATCTTAATTGTAAGTATTTTTTATGGTATTATTAACTAATGAATGATTTTATTAGTATAAAGTTATTGATTGTTACTTTTTGTGTTTATTTGTTAATGTCACGAGTATCTCTTTATTTAATAGAATAATTCATTAAAAATGTATCTTTATGTTTTTGGTAATTTTGCCCACAATCCATTTAAAATTATAATTATCAAACGCTACTATTGATTACAAACATTTCCACAAGTCAGTTTATCAAGAGTTACACCAATTTTTTGCAACAGCACTTCTCACAGATTTTTGGTGCCAAACTGTCAACACCCTCACATCACTTATGGCACCAACACACCTACAACACTTCCAAACTCACACCAAGTTATATTAAATTATCTTTGTCAACAAGAGTCTTCTGTGTCAGTTTAGGCTATCATTCAGATTCTACTCGTTGTTTCTCTCTAGTAGCTTCTGTTTGACTTTTTCAAAGGCAAATTCTAGCTTCATCAGCTGCATCATATTAGTTAAACTTTGTTACTTTCTTTTTTGAGTTGATTTATTCATAATAGTATGCGAGTCTTCTTAAACCAAGAATCATTTTAGAACATATGTAGCAATTACATACCTCTTGTTTGGCAAACCTATTATAGAGGAATAATCCACTAAAGAGATCAAAACTATCTTTGACGGTGGTCTCTTTCTGCAAGTAATCTGATGTTAGGTATCTTCTGTTGGGTGCTGAGAAGATAGAGGAAAAGAAAGAGAATATTTTTCTCAAGATGAATTGACTGAGCATACCAATACAAGAAGTGTCTCAAAGCCCTTTGTATCTATAGGTGTGGAGTTGATGTCCATTTCGGACAAAATCCTGTCAGATTGGAAGATGCTTTAGTCTCACTGTGATCAGACTTTTCCAGTGTTTATAGCAGAGTGCATAGAGCAAAAGAAAGAGTGGTACCTGCCAATGGTATGAGTAAGAAATTGGCTCCTAGCAGCCACTCTGTCGTGTTCTTCACAAGGCATTTCCAGCATTCTGCAACCCTGTGTCAACATATAACAATTCAGACAGGAAAATCCAAAATAAACCACGAACAAAGATTCACGTGGGTGGCAAAGGAAGAAAATTTAGATGTCGAAGCAGGTAATTGAGTTACATCAGATAACAGCTCCAAATCTACACGTGGTCTGTGATTAGCTGTATTGGGTAGTAGAATATGAAACTTAAGACTTGTTTAGTGAAATGTATTTTAGACTGGAAGAATGCTGTCGATGCAATTACTTTAATAGGGATAGAGATGAATTTGTAGAATACTATTGCCATTAATGTTCTCTGCAGGATTGCTGGTTCAGAAGATCATTGAGTTGAAAGCTTAGGTGCTGAAGTATGTAATAACTGGACTGTTGTAGCTTGCTATGTTACATGTTTCAGATTGGCTGTTTATGTTTGCACTCATGTTTTTAGTCTGTGTGGAGACTATTATGACTATGGGTTGTTGGCATGGAATGTTTTTTTTTGTTGTTTCGATAAATAATTTTAATTTTAAAGAAATTTTAGATCTCACAAAGAAGGCTGTGCAACGTGCCTATGTTAGGAAAGTATTTTTCCCTGGGAGGTGCCTTTTCTGGATCAAAATTAGGCAAAAGTATTTCCCCACCCCCAGGAGGTGCCTCCTTGGTTCAATATTAGGCAAAAAAATTTTCGTTGCCTTAAAAATAGATTTACTTGATGAATCTACTTTATTCTGGCTGGTGGCATCTTTTAACCTCTTATGCCGTCCCAAAAGATGCAAACACAGTTGAGAAATGCTGCTATAAATGCTATTTGGAGAGAGAAATGGTAAGAGTTCAGTCTGTTGGCTTGAGATATGAGGGTCATATTTATGCTGCTATTGTTTCTGTTTTAGACTTGGGTGTAGTTGTTTGTCTAATGTTCAGATGTTTGAATTTGGGGATTCGTGAGAATGTAAGCTTTAGTAGTTGGTTTTTGTGTGGCTGCTTGCAGCCCTGTAATTGTTTTATGCGTGTTAATAAAATCATTTTATCCATCCCAAAAAAGTTGGGGAATTTAGCGTTTTTATTGCAGTACAAACACGTGGGAGAAAATAACTCTGACAAGTTTAGTTGGTCTATAAGTATATAGTGATGATAGATTCATATCATGCAGTATAAATATATAGCAATTTTCTATTAATCCTATTCCCTATGATGTTTGGTCACTGGTCAACCTTGGCTAAAAGTTAAGATTGAACAGGTTCTGATAATCTGACGAAACAGTTTGTTACCTCACTTTCGAAAATATGGAGAAAGTTTGAGCACATAGCGTCATCCCTTATCCGAACTCTATCGTAGACGAAAGTTAGATCTTTCCATCCATCCTTCCCACTCTCTGGTCCGAACATGGGGTGAGTGCAAAGCACGTCGAACTCCTCTGGTAGCACCTATGCATTCACACTTCAAACGCCGTTACTATCTTCATCAGGCATGTAAGCTGAAATAAACGGATAAGAAATTAAGAAACACATTCACTTACTTGCAACAGAACATTCCTTGGGTGCTCCTTGACTGAGAGCACATCGGCAAAGAGCGTTGGCCGTTTGACACGATGAAGTGGCATTGACTTGAGCACCTCTGATAGAGATAAGATTGATGTGCAGATCAATATGACATCGTTATCAGCTTCAAGAAATGCTCCTACGTCACTGAAAGTGCATAAATACATATCAAACAAAAGGGGTATCCTGGTACAAAAGCTGCACATACGAACAAGTGTAGTCTTCTGTATTTTACCTGAAGAATGAAATTCCCAAATAATCACAGAGCTGAGAGTAATCTGTTTTAGAAGTTGCCTGTACAATATGGCCTTGTTTGATCATGGTCTTTGCCAGGAACTGCCCAAAGTTGCCAAAGCCCACGATACCTATTTTCAGAAATCGAGTGGATGAGGAAGAAGACGACGTTGACATGGCGCACTTAGAGAGAGGGAGAGAGAGAAGTAGCTTGATGGGTTTGAGGTTGCCCTCAACAGAAGAGCCTTGTAGGCGATTTACTAGGGCTGAGATTGATTTTGACTGTTTAGGGCTTTGCTAATTGGTAGCGCTAAATACTCGCCCTCTTTCTCTGTTTTTTTCTCTCTTTAAAAAAATTGTAAAATGAGTAAAATGTCATTATATTTGGTATTTATTATATTTGCACCACATAATTAAAACTAAAAATAATTATAACAATGACAATTTAATATTTTTAAATAAAATAATTATAATAATAAATATATTAATGATCCTGTGGAACTAAATTTTGAGTTTAAAAAGTTAAAGTATAGTAGTTTTTGCATTATCGATTTATTAGTCAAGTTTTATGTTGAAACTTGTAAAATTTATATATTAAATCAAGTGAGTGCGGATGCATGATACCAAACTAGAATATGAACTTAAAACTTTATTTTTTTCTCCATTCAAAATTAAAAAAAATACTAATTTAAATCTTAAATAATTAATTAAGAATAGAAAAACATCAAAAAAAAAATACCATCTAGTAAGTAGTACGTAGTAACTTGTAGAAGTAACATATATACTATAAATTACTTCACTTAAAATTAAAAAAAAAAATATTTTAATAAAAGTTGGTACTTGTCCTAAAGTTAGGGTTTAAACTTTTTATTTGCATCTTTAAAAAAATTGATAATTACATTATGTGTATGTGCGTGTGTGTGTATATATATATATATATATATATATATATATATATATATATATATATATATATATATATATAAAATTGGGTTTAATAGCTACTCGTAATCTAAGGGTCAAACCCAACATCTATCCAAAATCGATAAAATCCATTATTATTTTGAAATCCACATCAAATCCATTAAATTTTTTCTCTTTTTTTTAATAATTTTAAGTGAAGTAATTTAGAGTGTATATGTTACTTTTGTAAGTTGTTACTCACTAGATGATATTGTTTTTGAGTGTTTTTCTATTCTTAATTAATGATTTAAGATTTAAATTAGTATTATTATTATTATTATTTTTTGAGTATTTGAACATAGAAAAAATAAGGTTTTTGGTTCATATTCGAGTTTGATATCGGGTATCCACACTCACTTGATTTAATATATACATTTTGCAAGTTTCAACATAAAAAATTAACCAATAAACTGAATTTAAATTACAATGCTTCGACGTATACATTTTGCAAGCTTTGACATAAAAATTAACCAAGATTTAAATTAATATGCTTAAACTCTTTAAACTCAATATCTAAATTACAACTCTCAATATTTGTGTTTCACAGGGTTATTAATATATTTGTTATTATAATTATTTTATTTAAAATGACTAAATTGTCACCTTTATAACTTTTTGGTTTTAATTAAATAAGTTTCTAAATATGAAGGTGAAATTATAATAAATATCAAATATAAGGACTTTTACTCATTTTACCATTTTTATAAGAAAAAGACAATAAAAACTGTGGATATGAAGAGAAAGATAGCGTGTATTTAGCGCTACGCTTTTGGTATTTGGGATCGTTATTGATCCGAGTTTCTCTAGGCCGTTAGAGTTGAACATTACCTCTTAGGCTGCCCAGATTCAGATGGGTCAGTCCAAGGGCCAATGTTCCGGAATTTTAGATCCGTCACGTAACACACTAGCATCATATGGTCAGTTTTTACTAGTCAAAGGGCTGAGCTTTTTGTCTTTCAAAGGAAGAGGAAATGGAAATATTTGTCTCCAGCCTCCTAGTGTGCAAAAATAGGAGGAATATTTCTTTCTTTTTTTTTTTGATCGGTGAGGAATATTTCTTTCTTGTTAGAATTTGTACTTGCTAGCTTGATGGTCATGGGCCCAATACTTTACTGTCCTCTTTTAACATGCTTGCTTTCATGTCAAGAGCTGTAAATTCATTGACGTTTCTGATTCGTTTTGTGGGATATCATTTATACGCGCCTCTCTAGCACTATTTTCCAGCCACTGCGTGTTGCGGTCAACCATCTTCCCTCCTGTTCTTGGTTGTTGCGCCACCAAAACTGATGTTGTGCTATCTCAAAATCAGGCGAAACTACAATATCTCCGATAATCCCTAGCTCAGGCCTCAGGGCACTCGCTCTACTCTTGAAAGCCAACAAGAAAAGGTGAATCTGGATGCTATCTCCTTACCAATATTAAGTCAAAACAATATACCATTACTCTTATAGACGCTGCTAACCCTACTTCATCTCTTGCCGTTTCTTCTATATATCATTTATACGCGCCTCTCTAGCACTATTTTCCAGCCACTGCGTGTTGCGGTCAACCATCTTCCATCCTGTTCTTGGTTGTTGCGCCACCAAAACTGATGTTGTGCTATCTCAAAATCAGGTGAAACTACAATATCTCCGATAATCCCTAGCTCAGGCCTCAGGGCACTCGCTCTACTCTTGAAAGCCTACAAGAAAAGGTGAATCTGGATGCTATCTCCTTACCAATATTAAGTCAAAACAATATACCATTACTCTTATAGACGCTGCTAACCCTACTTCATTTCTTGCCGTTTCTTCTACGTAGCTCGTTTCCCATGTTAGCATGTCCGTATTCATCCATTTGATCACTGTCACGCTTCCTATCTTTACTGTTTTTGCTCCCTGAAGAGAAGGAACCAAATGATTGTTAGGCAACGTTTTCATGGTTAGCAATGCGTGCACCATAAGCATGTAATTGTGTCATCTTGCCCGCCAATGAAGAGCACAACTTGGTATATTGAACAGACTTGCTAGATGGCATCGACCCTGACAGAATTCCTGATCAACAAGGATACCATGAACATGGTGCCTTTTCCGAGAATATTGAGGTTAACTGTTTAGATGGCGGGCACTTGTTAGGGTATTTAATGTTTAATCCCCATATATTTTGATGTTGCAAAACTCTGCTACTATTATTAACATGTTTATTAAGTGTGCAAGATATTATAAGATTGCAGAAGCATTTAGTGTTAGATCGCACGATCAAAACATTTACTGTCAAGGTACAGTATCAGTGCATTTATTGTTGGAATCAGAGAGAGATTGCAGAATCCGAGAAGCTTGCGGAATCCAAGAAGATGTTGGAAGCTGAGAAGATTGCGGAATCAAGGAAGAAGATTGTGGTAGCTGAGAACGAAGTTGGAGAGGCACTAGGTGTAATACCCGTATTGGTAAAGAAAGGGTAAAGAAGTAATTTAATAAAAATGACATGGACTTAAAATAATATATATGCGAAAAATATAATTTTTATAAAACAATTCTTTTGAAAAAAAAGGACGCAAGGACAGCATGTAAGGAAAAAGAAAAAGAAAAAAAAAGAAAAAACAAATAAACTCGTTGAGGATAAGAAGAAAAAGAAAAAAGCAAAAAGCAAAAAAAAAAAATGTAGCAACAGGTGTTGCCAAGAGAAACATAATTGCTGCATGTAAGACAACATTTAAATTCGTGGCAACAAGTTTAGGGGGTGCTGACTATTGATTTATATATCTATATATATATATATATAAAACTAACTTTAGTTTATTTTATTAATTACTTACCAAATCCTAATTGGTTTCCTTCAGCTACGATTCAAATTACTCTATTTCTTTAAACACTTGGGGACTGAAAGAAAAGTTGAAAGAGTAAAATTTTGAAGGGGTTTACGGGAGAATTTTATAGAGAATCACGGGAAGCTCTAAGAAAAATAGAAGGTAATAATGTGAAGTTTATTTTTGAAATTTAGCATACATGAAAATCCCAGAATTTAATGTGGGAATTTTCAAAGGGTATGAATAATGGAGAAATTGAAGAATAAATTAGAAATTTAATATAAATATTATGTTAGGTGTTAACGATCAGCAACCAGGAGAAATTGCTGAAAGGAACAGGAAAAGCAATGAGGTGATCCACGAGTAGCTCTAAGTGCTACGTGGTGAGTTAGATTTACTTTAAGTAATCAAGATAAATATGATGTATTGGAATATATTATTAACTTATGATGTGGTGATAGATGAAAGTTGATTGATAGGTATGATAGGAATAAATGATGTGTAGAGAATTATTAAATGAGAAATAATATTATTGGAATAATAAGTCGATTTAATAATAAAGGTGATAAGCAAAATTCTTGACGAATGGATGATGAGTTGATATGATATATGAGGAGAAGAAATTAGTGAAACTGATCAAATAATGACTTGAGAAGAAGCATGATAACTAATTTGAATGTATGAATACATGTGTGTTTTTATATTATTGTGCATATGCATACTTCATGTCATTATTCATATGCATATACATGAAATAAAAGAACCGGGAGGGCAGCTGATCTAAATGAAAACTGTGATAGCTGGTATATGCTAGAAATATATGAAAAAAAACCGTGACAGCATATACTGGGATAGCCGGTATATGCTGGAAATAAAAGAACCGGGAGGGCAGCCGGTCTAAATAAAATAAAAAAACTGGAAAGACATCCGGTCTAAGATAAAAACATGTCGATATGTGGGAAGACGTTTCCTAATAATAATTCATGCATTGCATCTATTTTAAATATTGATTTTATTACTGAAATGCTGAAGTGTTGTTTTTTATTGTAAATTTATTTATAGATGAATGAGTCTCACAGAGAGACAATTATAGTGAGAAAGAACATAGAAGTATGATATGATAAGAACTATCTAAATGGTAGATTATGTTGTGAACCTCATAACGAGGTAATTATGAGATATAATTGATGGTCTTAAGGTGAATAAATATATAAGAAGAAGAGATTGATAGAGAATGGGGCTTATGATATGTGTAGTGATAGTAGAATGCTATTATCAAGTTATATGAAATATAAATGATTGAATATGAAAGGACTATTTATACAAATTAAATACTTCTAGTAAATTTAATTCACTGAGCTTGTGAAACTCATCCCTCAATGTTAAATGATTTCAGGCAGCAGGCAGGACAGATAGTTGGTGAGCTGAGATTCAGACGGATTCATTATCTGTAAGCCATGTGGTCGATATCCTCAGACTAATGAGAAAAAAAATATTTGTAAATATTCATATATATTATGTTATATACAATGTTTAAGTTGAGATCTGAATGATGTATCTCCCCTGTTAAGGGTTGAGGATTGATGTAAATAATTGTAGTTGGTAAATTTTTATTGTTGCATATATGTGTCGTGCTTAGATTTTCAAAATATGATGACACCGTCTCGGGGGTGGCCAACTTGTGATGGGTCGTTATACTAGGCGCCTGCCTAGGCACTTGGAGGACAGCATAGGCGCTTGCCCATGTACTTGACAAGAGGCTAGGTGCTTGGAAGGGTGGTATGCGTCTGACAAGAGATTTGGCCTGTAAACCTTAGTTTTGCTAGAGAAATGGTTCGAAGGAGTTGGATCAAGTGTGAGCATGGACTAAACGACTACAAAATGACTAAGAGAGGCTTAAGCGCATGACAATGTGCCTGACAAGGTACTAGACATTTGGGTAGGCATCTGACATGGAGAAATGGCAGGAGAGGTGAGTTGTTGATGAAGAAAGGACCAAGGATCATGCGTACAAAAAGTAGGCACCTGAGACAATGCTAGGCACCTGGAGAGAAGCCAGACACTTGACATAGTGATGACAATTTTAGACCCGTTTTGAAAACCTAGACCAAGTCTACATTAGAGTTGAAAACGTCTAGTAAGATGACTAACTAGGCATCTAGGTAGACATATGGAGATATCAGTATTTAGAGAGAATCTCTGTCATAAGTTTAGATGAGCAAATTTCTAAGTTACTTTTCGTGAAGGCACAACTAAAGGCTATAAATAGAGGAAACTAAAATGAAGTCAATAAGAGAGAAGAATCAATCTCAAGATCCACTAACAAGCTTAAAATTTAGTTTTGCTTACAACTTTGTGTAGTGTTTAATCTGTAAGTTGTATAAATTATGAGATTGTGAGTGGTATCTCTCTGTAAGGTTGCTTCCTACCTAAAAAGTCAAGTGGAGTGTAAGATTGCTTACTACCCGTAAAGGCAAGCAGGTTTTAAGGCTCGCTTGGTGCATGGAAACCCAAATAGGAGTAACGGGGATTACCTATAAAAGAAGTGGATGTACACACAATTATTGTCGAGCCATTATAAACTCTATGTTTATTATTTCTTCCCTTACTCTCTTATTTAACTAGATGTTAATCTCAGTTTTAATTATTTGATTTGATATTATTGTGCTAATCTTGTTGAAATTTTTACATAACCAATTCACCCCCTCTTGGTTTTTCTGACAATTAGTATCAGAGCAGGTCTCTATTCCGCTTGATTAACCATCAAAGAATTCTTGGCATATGAAGTCAATAACGAAAACTGGTTCTATTAACATTAAGATGCTGGCCAGATTCAACCCTCCAATATTTGATGAATCAAATTACTCTTTGTGGAAGAAGAGATGGATGGTCTTCATCAAGAGCATCAACACCAACTATTGGAGAGTGAATGCTAAAGGCCCATACAAACGCACCAAGAAGATTGGTGAGGTTGAAATCGAGAAGGGCGAAGATGAATACACCACACCTAAAAAAGGCTTAATTGGAAACCAACAATAATGCTATGCACCTACTCTACTGTGGAATCGACAAGAACCAATTCAACGGGATTTAGTCTTGTGAAACTGTCCAAGAAATTTCGAACAAACTACAGGCTATTTTCAAAGGTACCAGTAAAGTTAAATTAACAAAAATAAACAAACTAATGTCTTCGTTTGAATCTTTCAAGATGCGTGAGAAAGAGAGCATGTTGGACATGAAAACTCGGTTCACAGAAATAGTGAGCGAGTTAAAGTCACTTGGAAAATAATTCATTCAAATGGACCTTGTGATCAAGATGATCAAATCCTTACCCAGGGAGTGGCTACCTAAAGTGTCAACCATCGAGGAATCTAAGAAGATCACCATGATGTCTCTAGAAGACCTCATAGGATCACTCATAACCCACAAGATAAACCTAAAGGCTGTTGAAGAAAATTTGAAGAACTTTGTTGCCCTAAAAGCAACTGATGAAGAGGATGGAGAGTTATCCTATGAAGATGACGATATTTCCAAGTCGACCAGACAGTTTAAGAGAAATCTTGAACAATTCAAAAAGGGTAAGAAAGTGAATAAATCCTTTTTATCTGATTTTTCTAAATATCGTACTCGTGAGTTTTTATATCAGAAAGATGAATTTTCTAGAAAGAGAAAGTTTGTTTGCTTCGAGTGCAATAAGCCCACTTACATGAAGACAAACTATCCAAAGCTCAAAGGATCTCACTTTAAGAAGAAAAAAGGCTTATTAGAAACTTGGAGTGGTGGCAAATCCAAAGATTCAGATTTTGAAAATCAAGTCGCTAACCTCTGCCTTGTATCCATAGAAGATTAGGAACCTCAATTAAATAACGAGGTAGTGAAGGTAAATGATAAATTAAGCACTCGAGTTAGGGTTCTAAAGAGATCCTACATACCTAAAACTCTAGGTTAAGTTGTCCAAATTGATCAATAATTGTTGTTTAATTATATATTTGCTTTTGTTTGATTGCTTCGGTTTGTCTGATATTCCATGTGTGTTTGTTTATGTCTCGTTTATACTTGTTTGTCTCTGTTTGTTTTTGTTTCATTTTGCTTAATCCCCTTTTGTCTAGGGGGAATCCTCTTTGTTTATTCCCCAAATGTTAAGGGGGAGCTTCATACCCACTTTTGGATTTTAGACAAAAAAGAGGAGAAATTTTGATATTGTTTTGGTGTTTATCTGCATGTTTTGTTTTACTTATCTGCACTGTCTATTAGAGGTTTTGTCTATATCAAAAAGGGAGAAATTGTTAGGGCATTTAATGTTTAATCTCTAGATATTTTGATATAGCAAAACCCTGCTATTATTACTGATATGTTTATTAAGTATGTAGAATATTATGAGATTGCAGAAACATTTTGTGTCAGATTGTAAGATCAGAGAATTTACTGCCGGGGTACAGTATCAAAGTATTTATTGATGGAATTAGAGAGAGATTGTGGAATCTGAGAAGATTCCGAGAAAATTGTGAAATCCGAGAAGATTTCGGTAATTGAGAACGGAGTTGGAGAAACACTAGGCGCCTGGGTAGGTTCTTGACAGGAGATTTGGCCAGTAAACCCTGTTTTTTCTACTGAAATGGTTCGAAGGAGTTACGTGCAATTATGTGCATGGACTAGACGGCTGTAGAGACAAATGAGAGAGGCTTTGGCACTTGACAAGGTATGAGGCGCTTGACATGGAGAAATGGCTAGAGAGGTGAGTTGCTAATAAAGAAAGGACCAAGGATCATGCGTGCGAGGAACAGGCGATTGAGACAGTGCTATGGGCCTGACACAGTGATGACAAGTTTCGACCCGTTTTGAAGACTCTGACTCAGTCTACATAAAATGATTGGCTAGGCTTCTGAGTAGACATCTGGAAATATACGTTGGAGGTCAAACAAACTAGTTTTTAAAGAGAATCTGTATCAGTCTTATTGGCTTTGTACAATTTACACTGTTAAGAGATTTTATTTTTTCTTTCCATCTGTCATGAATGCTACATCTATTTAATCAGCTACTATGCGTTTGAAAATCAACATCCATCGCATTGAGGGTGGTCAGATTATGTCTGTATTGTTATAGTTGGTCTGGAACTGGTTTCACTACATCAAACACTTATTCCTCGCCTGGGTCAGATACGCGAACGAACCTTTCCTAACTGAGATCATGATTGAATAATTTAAAAAGACTGTCCAATAATTATTATACAATATTTATATTACCTGTCGCTTACTTTACAGAAGAGTGCTAGTTATGTTTCTTTTTTCTGGGCTTGAGAAAGTGCTTTAATGTTTAATAGTATCGAATAAGTCGTTCTTCGCAATCTTTTTCATATCTAAATCTTGAGCATGTGGTGTATGCTGTAGTGGATTCGGTTCTAGGTCACATAACTAAATCTTGAGAGAGTTGATTTACAATGACTTGGTTAGAAGGCAATAGATTGCGAAAGGCACGAGATCCTAATTATCACAACCTTTGCCTTCATCATGTAGAGTTCTAGCTGGTCGAACATATAGGTAGCTAGTAAGTGATGGAGAGCTTTATTTTACTGTCAAACAATTTACAGATGGCAATGCTGCGATTTACAATTTTTCTTGAATCTTCCTTGCACTTGCACCCTGTTCAGTGGATTTTCTGCAGTTCAGTTGTCTTATACTGAGATTGCCGAGAGGAAACCACAATTTCAGTATCTTGTCCAGTGAACCGAGATTGGATGCACCATGGCAGCTGTTAAAGACCTGGTCATTCATAAACTGAAGCAAATCATTGAGGGAAAGAGTACTTTTTTTGTTATCAGTGATTTGTTGCTTCACCAAGACTAAAACTGTACTAGTGATATCTGAAGAAGCAAACAGGTCACCAATTGGCCCGAGATCTGGTAAGTCAGTCCGATATGATAGACCTAATGTGATTGGTGAGTCAGGATCATGGCATTGTCCCACCATCAAAAGGTCACATCTTCCCTCCAGTCATGAATTATCATAGCTGTGTCTGAACCATCTGTCACAGTCTCCTATGTAAGCCATACATTCGTACTTGAACATCCATGTTTCATTTCTCTAAGAAATTCACTATCAAGAATACTATCCCACCCCATATCACTGGAGTCTTTTGATGTGATCAACCTTATGACTGTTAGGTGAACTCTTGGGCATTATGCCATCCGTTTAGCATAAGCTATTCCCTCCCTATCGTCACCACCTCCCAAGCAAGCATTGCTACACGATAAATGGGTAATGTTACAAACAAAGAAGATTGGCCCGTGCATTGCGGTGATCAATGAGGATTCCCGCAGAACAAGGAGCCTTATCCAACATTGATGTTTATGTTTCTCATGGAAACACTATCTGAAATCAACTGCCCTATGGTATTCCATATCTTATGAAATGGGATTATTATGAAGGAAACCGATTTCTCAAAAGCAATCCAACAAATGTCTTCGTGCATCAAATTGAGTGGAGATATTGTAGTGAAAAGTTCCAGAATGGCTAACTCTTTATGGATAGCCTTAAAGTAATTGAAAACATCGATGATAGGTTAACAAACAAAATGCTTCAGAAGAATTTTTTTGGCCTAATTGGTGGTTAGTGAGAACAGGGTTGGATCTTTCAACAAGTTCTTCCAAGTAGAGGTCACATAGGGAGAGAGGACTTTCTCTAGTTCGATGAGAAACTTCTAGCAGCTTGACTGGAGCTATGGCATCATTGATAAGTGCTTAAATATTCATATTTAAGCCCCTTAATTTACATTTGTTAAGCCTTTAGTTTGCATATTTTATTTCCTTTATGTGTTTTCTGTGTTTTTATAGGTTCTTGGAAAAAATGAAGCATTTTGGAACTCAGAGAGCAAAGCTGGAAAAACTGATAGTTGTTTAGTACGATCAAGCGCAGCCACCTGCGATAGAGAGCAACGGCCCAAACCGAGCGCGCACACAAGAAGAGTGATCAAGCACACCTGTCTATGATCGAGCGCACATGTATGGCAGTAAACAGTAAAACAATAGTTCTTATTTTGGAAATAATTGTAGGGTTTTGTTTTTTGAGTTTTAGGGTTTCTAGATGTTCCAAAGCCTTATAAATAGATCTGTAAACACAAAGAGAGGGAGGAGGCCGGAGGCCAGAGGGGATTTCATAGAGGAATTGACAACTTGTCTAGGGAGCTCTCTCGAGTTTCTTCTTTCCTTTATTTTTTAGATGTTTAACGTCACAACTATGTGTAACTAATTTTCTAGTAAGGGCTTGATTGAAGCCCTAATTATGTTTACTCAATAATTTAGTATTGACGCCTTTGCAATATTTATGCTGTGTTTTTTAACTTAATTAATGCATGTTTTTATTTAAATTCCTCATATGTGTTTGCCTGATCGACATATGCATGTGGTATGGATTAGTTAGTTGAATCAATTTGGATGACAGAGTCTTGGGTTTAACAATAGTAACAAAAGAAATCCACGCCGGGTTCTTGGGTTAATCAACATGGGAAACCAGAAGTATACACCATGCCCTAGGTCTCGTGTGGTTATCGATTTCCACAGATCTTATGCTCTCTTAAGGAACAACTCAGTATACACCATGCTGAATCCCTTAAGAAAGAGAAGAGTTAGAGTATACACCATGCCTAACTCGATGCTTAGGGAAATCAACAGCTTAAAGAGTATACACCATTTCCTTAGGTTGACAAACATTAGGTATTCATGATATATTTAAAGCATTGATATATTATTTTATTGGGAAAATGTGATTAGTGGTGGATATCAAGTCCCTATGCCTTTATCATTATCAATCCAAACTAATATTTATTTCTCTTGTTTTATATTACAAAACTAATTCTAAATCGAACTTTACCAATCCCTGTGATCTCGCATTTTGCAAACTATACTACTAAGTTGACCTTGTGCACTTGCAAATAAAACAAGTTCAATTATTTGGTTATTAATTTAGGTATATATTTGCACAACAAGTTTTTGACATTGTTGTCGGGGATTGTGTTAAATTCTGTTTAGAATTATTTTTCGTTTAGTTTTCTTATTCTGTTCTATTTATTCTCTTATCAAAAACCTAATTTTTTGGTCTTTTTGTTTTTCTGTTTTCTTTAGGTCTTTGGAGTGTAATTTCTAGAATTGCGATCGAGTGCACGTCCATTGCGATCGAGCGCAAGTCCAGCAGTACTGAAAACTGCTAAACTAAAGAGTCTCAGCTGATTCATGTAAGGGTTTCGATCTAGGAATCCAACCATCTTTCCACTCGATATAGAAATTGAGCAGACCATTCAACAAAGGCGTAGAGACAACATTGAGAAGGAATAAGAAGAATTTGAAGGAGAAACACCGATGGCGGAACAGCTTGACAACCAACCGCCACCAGAGCAAAGACCCATGAAGCAATCATTTATCCCACAGAATCTCAACCAACCTTCATGCATTGCATATCAACCTGAGGCAGAGGGAAACTATTACATATCCCCACAGATACTCAATGCTTTAACTCACTTCAGGGGTACACCTACTGAGGACCCACACTTGCATCTGCGAGAATTCTTTGATCTCTGCAAGTTCCAACACATCCATGGCCTAAATCCAGAGGGAATCAAGTTAAATCTTTTTATTTTTTCATTAAAAGATAAAGTTAAATTGTGGTATAATTCATTGCCTGTAGTGTCCATCCATACTTGGGAAGAGCTATCCAGTAGGTTTCAAAGGAAATTTTTCCCAGCACAAAAGACAAGGCATATGAGGAAGGAGATTCAATCTTTCCAACAGAGGGATGGAGACCTTTTATTTGATGCATGGGGACACTTCAATGAGCTGCTTCTCAAGTGTCCACATCACAATCTACCTTAAGATGAGCTGGTACAAGCCTTTTATGAAGGTTTGAGTGACATGAATAAAGGTATTATGGATCCAGGTTGTGGAAGTGTGCTGATGGAGAAGAGCAGTGAAGAAGCCATGGAGCTTTTTAAGACCTTAAGTGAGCACACCCAACAATTCTCATCCAGAGGTAGACAAAGAGTTAAGAGCAAGGGCATGTATGAAGTGACCTTAAATGGTGGATCTTCAAATCAGATGACTGCTGTGGAGAGGAAGCTAGATATGCTTGTAAAAACCATGACTGCGCATAAAATCTCACCTCGTCCACAAGCTACACAACTCCAGGTATATGCTATATGCTCTAATTTTGATCACACTACTGAAACTTTCCCTTTGTATTCATCTGCAGATACAGAGCAAGCAAACTATGTGGGACCAAACAACTATGCTTCCAAGAACAACACTTATGCAAATACTTAAAATCCTGGATGGTGAAACCACTCCAACTTCTCATGGAGCAACAATCAAAATGCATTGAACTTTTAAGGGCAGCAAAGGAACTCCCAACAAGCAGTCCAATCAGTTCCAGAATCAGAGAAGAGTGACCTAGAGAGCATTGTGAGGCAATTGGTAACTCAGCAACAACAACTGATGACTTCACAAGAACAGTTCATGGCAAAAGAAAGATAATTTTGGACTGAGCAAAGACAAATCAATGCTAAGAATGAGAAAGCTATTCAAAGACTAGAAGCACAAGTGGAGCAATTGGCTAAAAAGCTAAGTGGAAGAAAACTGGGTGAACTTCTAGCCCGAGCACTACCTAATCCAAAAGGAAATTAGCAACTGAATGCCGTGACAACTCTCAGAAATGGTAAGATCATAGGCGCTGATGAGCCTGCACAAGCATCTCAAAAAAAAGTGTCCACATCAAAGGTAAGTGAGATAGAGAAGGTGAATGCACCACCCTTCCCTCAAAGGTTAGTAAAGCCAAAGAAAGAGAATAAATTGCTTGATTTTTTGAAATTCTGAGAAAAGCAAAGATAACATTCCTTTATTAAATGTAATTCAACAAATTCCTACATATGCTAAAAGGAAGTTTCAGGAGCATGAAACAGTGGCTTTAACTGAAGAGGTAAGTGCAGTATTATTAAGGAAACTACACCCAAGCTAAAAGATCCAAGTAGTTTTACAATTCCTTGCAGGATAGGTGACCAGATTTTTGAGCATGCACTATTGGATTTAGGGGCTGGTGTCAACTTGCTGCCATACACTGTATTCAAGACACTAGGTTTGGGGGAGCTTCAACCAACTTCCATCTCCTTGCAACTGGCAGACAGAAGTGTCAAAAGGCCAAGAGGTATTCTTGAGGATATCTTGGTAAAGGTAGGTCCATTTATTTTACCTACTGATTTTATTGTACTAGATATAAAATCTCCTATGCCATTGCCATTACCCTTGCCCATCATCTTAGGAAAACCTTTTATAAGAACTACTGATACAAAAATTTGTGTGAAAAAAAGGTATTGTAAGTATGAAGGTAAATGGTGAGAAGGTTGAATTCAAAATATTTGATGCATTAAAATTATCCCAAGATGATATGAAATGTTTTAATGTATGCATGACGCAAAGTGTTGTTGAGGAAGTTTTTCAGATCCATCACCTTAATCCATTGGAGTTCAACCTCACCCATGGTCTCACAAGAGCAGATATTGAGCCAGAATCTGCAGATATTACTGATAACATCATTGAAGCTATGCACATCCTTGAGACCTCTCCAAAGCATCCAAGCATCAAATTTGGCATTGAAGCAGTTGCGGGTGTAATCAACTTATGTTTTCTTGGGAGGGAATAAGAGCGTCTGGCAGAAGACAAAACTTAGCACTCATGAGAGGCACCCAACAACTTATCTTTTAATTTTTTTTTGTTTTTCATATTTATTTTTACTGTCTATTTTTAATATTTTCTATTTTCCAGTATTACTTTAGTATTTATTTTCCAAGGACAATGTGTGCATTCGTTCAAGTTTGGGGGTATGTTATGAGCCATTCTAGCCCAACTAATTCACCATCTCCCAGGTCAGATCTTTCCATATTATTCACGCATTGGGGACAATATGTTATTTAAGTTTGGGGGTATAGGAGACATATTCACACACTTTATCACAGTTTTTTTTTTTTTTTTTTTTTTTTTTTTTTTGTGAAAAAATAAATGCATGTTCATATTATTTTAAAAATTTTCGTTGATCTAAACAAATATTGTGAGACTATTTCATCACTAAGCTTAAAATTCCAAACACGTGATCCGATAATAGAGTTTTAAAATTTAGTTACTCACTTTAGGCATTTAAGAATTCACATGTTTGATCTAATCTGACACGAGCACATTAGCACATAATTGCGTGGGGTATGACATATGATTTTAATATATATGTTTTCATGGCTTAACTGAAACCTGATGACCTGTTAGATGAACACTTTGGCATAGAAAAGTAGACAAAATTTTGCACAAAAAAGAGAAAAAATGCTCATGATGATCATTAATAAATTTTCCATTGAGTAACTAGACCTCTTGCTTCAGTAAGCAGTGAGTGTTCACGTCAAAAGGTGAAAATTTTGCTTATAATGATCATCGATAAAATTTCTGCTGAGTAACTGGACCTCTTGTCTTAGTAAGCAGTGAGTGTTCACGTCAAAAGGTGACAATTTTTAGTAGCATTAAAGGCCAATTTAGTTTCATAGCCTTTTTGACTCGAGTTAGTAAGTCCTTAGGGGTGTCTTTACACCTAATTCCCTAAAACCATATGGTTTGGGAGTTATTGACTCAACACTCGCTACGTGGGTCAATAAGAAACCTTAAGGGAACTAAATATGGCAAAGTCTCCTAATAAAAGAAAGAAGAAAATAAAACTTTGCCATTATTATTCATTTTGATGGGACATTCGGTGAATCTTAAAACATGGAGACACTGCACATTGGAATTAATTGGAAGCTTCATATTTATATGCTAATTCACTTTACACCGATTCGGACTTGCGATGCCTTAGCCTACCTCTTGTAAGTAATTAGAATTTAAAAATCCTATTCATTGCGAAGATAGGTTTGTATTTTAAGCTTGCTCATGAATAAATATCATGGTTTTGTGTGATACTTAAATTTTTGGATGCCATGAATGATGGATTTATCTTTGCATCTTTGTTTTTCATTTAGTTTTTAGTTTCGTATTGCTAAGGGACTAGTAATATGTAAGTTTGGAGGTGTGATAAGTGCTTAAATATTCATATTTAAGCCACTTAATTTACATTTGTTAAGCCCTTAGTTTGCGTATTTTATTTCCTTTATGTGTTTTCTGTGTTTTTATAGGTTCTTGGAAAAAATGAAGCATTTTGGAACTCAGAGAGCAAAGCTGGAAAAACTGACAGTTGTTTAGTGCGATCAAGCGCAGCCACCTGTGATAGAGAGCAACGGCCCAAACCGAGCTTGCACACAAGAAGAGTGATCAAGCGCACCTGTCTATGATCGAGCGCACATGTATGGCAGTAAACAGTAAAACAATAGTTCTTATTTTGGAAATAATTGTAGGGTTTTTTTTTTTTTGAGTTTTAGGGTTTCTAGATGTTCCAAAGCCTTACAAATAGATCTGCAAACACAAAGAGAGGGAGGAGGCCGGAGGCCAGAGGGGATTTCATAGAGGAATTGACAACTTGTCTGGGGAGCTCTCTCGAGTTTCTTCTTTCCTTTATTTTTTAGATGTTTAACGTCACAACTATGTGTAACTAATTTTCTAGTAAGGGCTTGATTGAAGCCCTAATTATGTTTACTCAATAATTTAGTACTGACGTCTTTGCAATATTTATGCTGTGTTTTTTAACTTAATTAATGCTTGTTTTTATTTAAATTCCTTATATGTGTTTGCCTGATCAACATATGCATGTGGTATGGATTAGTTAGTTGAATCAATTTGGATGACTAAGTCCTGGGTTTAACAATAGAAACAAAAGAAATCCACGCCGGCTTCTTGGGTTAATCAACATGGGAAACCGGGAGTATACACCATGCCCTAGGTTTTGTGTGGTTGTCGATTTCCACAGATCTTATACTCTCTTAAGAAACAGCTCAGTATATACCATGCTGAATCCCTTAAGAAAGAGAAGAGTTAGAGTATACACCATGCCTAACTCGTTGCTTAGGGAAATCAATAACTTAAAGAGTATACACCATTTCCTTAGGATGACAAACATTATGTATTCATGACATATTTAAAGCATTGACATATTGTTTTATTGGGAAAATATGATTAGTAGTGGATATCAAGTCCCTATGCCTTTATCATTATCAATCCAAACTCAATATTTATTTCTCTTGTTTTATATTACAAAACTAATTCTAAATCAAACTTTACTAATCCTTGTGAGGATTATCTCGCATTTTGCGCACTATACTACTAAGTTGACTTTGTGCACTTGCAAATAAAACAAGTTCGATTATTTGCTTATTAATTTAGGTAGATTTTCGCACAACAATCATCTTGCCTAAGTGCACAGGCTAGTATCCGGAGTTCAGCATTGCTTGGGGATTTCATGATGCTTCTTTCCTCGCAGCTTGAGTATCTTTGTGAAGGATGCAGCTTTCTGAATAGGACTGGCACAATTGTTGTTATCAATACTGTATACACAACCAAGGCATGTTGTTCTTTATCACTCTGTCGAGTCAGAGAGAGCAGTTGTTATATGTGAAAAAGGACAGGAAGAAACCTACTATATAAAGAAGAGATTTTTCTGGTGCAGCAAATGCGTATTTTCTCTTTGCATTCCCTCGTTGTTTGTGGGGTTGAGGAATGCCTGCAATCACAACTACGTACCAGGTAGCACTTGGAAAATAGAGATTGCTTTGAAAATTTTCTTTGTTACCTCATAGTCAATGAAGGTGTGAAAGATGCCAAATTCAACGATGCCACAGATACACATGATTATTGAAAGTGCAAGAGCGTCTCTAAAAGGCATCCTGTAACATAATGCAGGAATTATGGTTTTTACATTCTTCATCCCCAAGCCCAAAGCCGTGACTGGAACTACATATATCACTTTTTCAGTACTCAATCTCCTCACTTTGAATCCGGTGTGAGTTGACAGAAGCAGTATAAGTATTCCTGAGATGATTGTGTCATATTTATCGACTAATGTTTTCTCTAATGGAGGCCCTGTTGGTACTGCCGAGCCAAACAGAATAGGTGCAAACAGGGATTGCAACCCCAAAATATCAGCTATTATCGTTACAACTATCATAGTTGTCATGATCAAGATGAGGTAACGTTCCTTCACTGCCTTCCCTTCTGGTGTCGGTTGATTATCCAGCGCATCATAGGACGCAAAACATCCACAATGACAAGTAAAAGAACGAGAGAGATAAACCATGTCCTGATTGCTACTCTGAGTGAGACCTCTGATTGATCTTAAAGGAGATGTCAATGTTATACCAAACAGAAACCACATTTCACTAATCATCGTTGTCTCAAATGTGAGGCGTCCATAAGCTAGGTGTTGATATTTTTAGATGCAGTAAGAGGAGAGCAACTACAGGAAATTGTGTAATTACTAATGTTCCGCCAAGTATTATCATCCAATCTCCTTCACTTCTACCATCAAGGCTTGGTAACTAGCATAATCACAACCAGAGGGAGTATAAAGCTTGTAGTGCCTATAACACAGGGTTTCAATCCTGATTTCTTAACCATGCTTGCATCCATCTTCACTGAAATGAGAAAGGAAAATAACAAGGAACCAAACCTTATCAAGGTGGAAAGAATTTTATCTGATTGTTGAGGAATCAAAATGGCTCATACTTCTAGAAGTAATACTCCCATTATAGCTGGTCCTAAGAGTATACGTGCCTGGCGGTCACAAAACCATTATCCAATCAGTAAAATAGAAACAGACAAATTAATGTCCTAAAATCCAATAAATCAAAATCTTATATTTTCCCCTATCGGCACATTCCATATTCCCTCTGAATAAACTGGGATGAATTTCCAGTAGGATCCATCCAACTTGTTCAAATCTCCTATGGCAGTAGTTTCCCCTGATGAACCCTTTCAGGAAGGATATTAAGAACAGAAAAATTAAACAATATGAAGAGAACGATGATTAAGACAAGACAGAAACCCCTACTGCCTAACAGCCAGTTCGGAGAGGATCTGTGAAATAATGGGATTTTGTTTGAAGTACTGGCTAACTCTGAAAATTAGGCACCATTTGGTTAGTTCGTTACATTGTTAGTTTTCTTTTTCATCTTTCATTTTCTCCCTGATAGGGCCTAAAAAACACCAAGGCCCAAACAAACAACAAGGCCCAAACAAATACCAGGCTTGGTAAGCTTGTTCTGGCCCAAGAAAACATCAAACCAGTCTCAAACCTGCGGCCCAGATAAGTTCGGACCTTAGAAGGGTGACTTAGCCCAGCTGACTCAAAGAACACTCCGGCCCGGACAAACAATCAAGTATGCTCCACGGTCCATCAAGAATCCCCAAACCCGCGAAAAATGACCCAGCCGACCCACAACAGGATCTCCCCTATGAACACTAGCCACCCTACAGGGACTAGCCACTCCACAACCCTATGGCTGTCTGCCACCCTACGGCCGCCCTACAGTGTCCCCTCTCCTAGGCTCACAATCATATCCTCTCCACCAGTAGACGACTATAAATAGGCCAAGGTATGGACTTCAAGACAGAGACACTTTTTTGGCACTCACACTTGAATTACTTGGGCCCTCAGTTCCTCTCCCGAACCCTCGGCTTTTCTCTTGAATATTTGCTGACTTAAGCATCGGAGCGCCCTCAGAGGTTTCTCCCTCCCCTCCTTTCGAGGGCCCTCATTCTTGTCACTTGTGCAGGGCCCAGGCCAAGTCCTCTCCCAGGCCGAAACCTAGCCCAGGCCACGATTAGCTCGCAGGGCCCAGCCCATACCAACTCCCAGGACACGTCAGCACCAACAGCAGTTCGCCCGTCACTTGTGCAGGATCCAAGCCAAGTCCACACTCCGGCCAATTCCCCATTCAGGCCACGTCAGCTTCCAGGCTACGTCAGCATCGGTAGTTTTTGGCATCAACAGATTGGCGCCGTCCGTGGAAAACCAATAATCTCTCGCTACAATAGAAGCGAAGACGTGAAAGAACTCATCTGTCACGATGCCACCAAGGAACGGTGCTAAGAGAGCCAACAAAGAAGCCTCGGCCGCGTGCTTGGCTCCCATCCAAGGAGAAGTTCACGGTAACCGATCCATATCTGGATTTTCGACAATCCTAGAACACGCCACCCCCGCCAGGGAACAGTGTCCCCACCTTGCTGCAACCGACTACCCGGACGGCGAGGGAGCCCCTGCCTACCTCCAAGCTCCGGCGACCCAAGCTCAGTTCCTAGAACTGTCCAGAATGATAACCAATCTGGCGGCTCAAGTCCGGGAAGGGGGCCGACAGCCTTTATATCCTCCTCACCAAGCTCCGAGAGAGGCCGAGTTGTCAGGCAGGAATGACCCAACACATGACCAGCCCCGCGCTGAGCCCTCACCGCGCCATAGCAGGCCCAAAGAAAGTTCCACCTTAAAGGGCAACCCCAGCCTCGACAGACGATTTGAGGAAATGCAGGAAATAATAGATCGGCTCTGAGATACAAGAATCTCAGCATTATGGACGAACTCTGCGTCCAAGACCCCCCTTTCACGGAAGGCGTCCTAGAAACCCCTCTCCCGCCAAACTTCAGGATGCCCCAGGTCAGAATGTATGACGGGACCACGGATCCAATGAACCACCTCCAACACTATAAAACGACAATGGTACTGCATCAGCACTCAGATCAGATCATGTGTCGTGCCTTTCCCTTGACTCTTGAAAAGGCGGCGGGCACTTGGTACTCGCTTTTAAAGCCAAGAACCATTAGTAATTTCAAAGAACTCAGCTATGCTTTCGCTTCCCACTTCCTCAGCAGCAAGGGGCCCAAGAAAACCTCGGAAAGCATCTTCAACATTATTTAGCATAAGGGGGAAAGGCTTCGGGCTTACATTTCCAGGTTCAACACAGCGGCTTGGGAAATTCCAGACCTTGATCTCAACATCCAGGTGATGGCCTTCAAGAGCGGATTGAGGTCGAGAATCTTTAGCTCCAAGCTGACTCGGCGCTTGCCTCGAGACATGAACGAAATTCTGGCCCGAGTAGAAAAGTACATGCTAGCGGAGGACGATCAAGCCTTCAGAAGAGAAAGAGAAGGAGAAACCGAAAGAAAAAGGAAAGACCCTGCTCCTCAAAAGGAAGGGATCAAAAAACCTTACCAAGAGAACAGGTATAGGCCCCACCCTCGAGTCGACAACTTCACTCCCCTCAACACCACAAGGACCGACGTCCTCATGCAGCTTCAAGACAAGTCTGTCCTATAGTGGCCACCCAAGAAGCCTATTGGGGGAGACCCCAAGAAGTGGTGCCGGTTCCACCAAAGCCGTGGCCACGACACAGAGGAGTGCCATGACCTGAAGAAACAGATTGAGAAACTCATTAACCGAGGGCACCTGAAGGAGTTCAATGGGCCTCGAAGATATGAAAACCCCGTGTCGCCAAGGAGAGATGACAGACGCCCTTATCAACACTGGCAAGAGAGGCCGAATCCTCGGAGAGACCTCAGGGCGGAACAAGAGAGGTCCTGCCAGAAGAAGGAGGAGGTACCCGCAACCACCCGAATCGTCAAAACAATTTGCGGAGGGCCGGTCGTTGGAGAGAATTCGAGGCAGAGCGGTAAAGCATATGCCAGGGCCGTGGCCTCAGTCAGCAGCCCCCACAAGAAAAGGAAAACGGAGTCGGTGATCTCCTTCACGGAGGATGACCTGGAGGACGTGCAGATTCCTCATGACGACGCTGTAGTAGTCGCGCTCCTAGTGGCCAATTGGGAGATACGGCGGGTTCTAATCGACAACGGGAGCTCCGCTGACATACTGTTTCACGATACCTATCAGTGCATGGAACTGAAGGAGGGATGCCTAGAGCCTGCCCCTGCCCCCCTCTACGGCTTTGGAGGATCCCCAGTTTTCCCAGAAGGAAGCATAGACCTCCCGGTAACAGCCGGGACAGTACCAAGAACATCCGCTGTACGGACTATGTTCCTTGTGGTAAAACAACCCTCCTCCTATAACATGATAATTGGGCGTCCCACCCTCAACAAGCTAAAGGCCGTCGTCTCGACCTATCACCTGAAGGTCAAGTTCCCCACCAGCAAAGGTGTAGGGGTGCTCAAGGGGGATCAGAAAGCCTCCCGGTCCTGCTACCTGAGCCCCATCAGAGAAGGGAAAAAGACCGAGGCCCTACCACTTGAAGTTGAGGACCTGCGTGACGAAATGAAGGCACCCAGAGGCCGACCCACCGAAGAACTGACCGCGATACTTCTAGGAGAAGACCCCACCAAGACCATTCAAGTAGGAGAAAACCTCTCAAAGGAGGCCAGAGAGGAACTCCTCCGCCTTCTTCGAAAGAACCAAGATCTGTTTGCCTGGTCAGCATCAGACATGCCAGGGGTTAATCCTGAAACCATTGAGCACCACCTAAACGTAGACCCCGGATGCAAACCAGTCATTCAGAAGAAAAAGTCCTTTGCCCCAGAGCGTCAGGCGGCCATCAACGCAGAGGTTGACAAGCTGCTGGAAGCCGATTTCATTAGGGAAGCAAGGTATCTCGAGTGGGTATCTAATGTGGTTATGGTCAAGAAAGCCAGTGAAAAGTGGCGCATCTGCATTGATTTCACCAACTTAAACAAAGCTTGCCCCAATGACAGCTTCCCTCTTCCCCGGATCAATCAAATGGTGGATGCCACCTCAGGGCATGAACTCCTCTTTTTCGTGGACGCCTACTCTGGTTACAATTAGATCTTCATGCATAAGTTCGATCAAGAAAAAACCGCCTTTGTCACCGAGCGAGGGTTATACTGCTACAAGGTAATGCCTTTTGGGCTGAAGAATGCTGGGGCAACCTACCAGAGGCTGGTGAACAGAATATTCCAAAGATAGATTGGGAGGAATATGGAAGTCTACGTGGACGACATGCTGGTTAAAAGCCCTGAGGCGCGAAACCACCCTTCCGATCTGGAGGAGGCCTTCGGAATCCTGGGCAAGTATAATATGAGGTTGAATCCATCCAAGTGTGCCTTTGGGGTAACCGGAGGCAAGTTCCTAGGATTCATGGTCACTCAGAGAGGGATAGAGGTCAACACAGAGAAGATAGAAGCTATCCTCAATATGACCCCTCTCAGGTCAGTGAAAGAAGTTCAACGACTCACTGGAAGAGTTGCAACCCTGAGCCGTTTCATGTCTAAATCGACGGAAAGATGCCTCCATTTCTTTCAGGCTATCAAAAAGGCAAAAAACTTCGCCTGGTCCGAGAGCTGCCAAGAGGCGTTTGAAGACCTAAAAAAGTACCTGAGTTTGCCACCCCTCCTGATCAAACCACTCCTGAACAAAGAGCTCTTCCTTTACCTGTCCGCCGGACCAAGCACTGTGGCATCTGTCTTAGTACGAGAAGAAGAGGGTATCCAGAAGCCCATCTACTACGTCAGTCGAATTCTCCATGAGGCCGAGACGAGGTACCCTCCTATTGAAAAAATGGCTTACGCTCTGGTAATAGCCGCCCGAAAACTCCGACCGTATTTTCAAGAACACACTATCGTCCTTTTTACGGACTAACCCTTGAGGCAAGTCTTCCATAATCCGAGCGCTTCAGGAAGAATGGTAAAATGGGCAGTTGAGCTAGGGGAATTTGATATCCGCTATCGTCCCAAACAATCTATCAAGGCCCAACCCTGGCTGACTTTATCGTGGAGACAACTTTGCCTATAATCTTGGATGAACTCGAAGCACATCTAAACGACAGTCCCCCTCTGGGATGGAAACTCTATGTGGATGGATCCTCGAATTCACTAGGGAGCGGGGCAGGACTCATCCTCTGCAGCCCGGAGGGTTTCGCTATTGAATATGCACTGAGGTTCAGATTCAAGGCCTCCAATAACGAAGCGAAAAATGAAGCCTTTCTGGCCAGACTGAGGTTAGTCAAGGCTCTAGCAGTGGAAGCACTAGAAGTGTTCAGCGACTCTCAACTAGTGGTAAGCCAGGTGCAGGGAGAATTCGAGGCCAGGGGCGAGAAGCTCTCTCGATATCTTCCAAAGGTGAAAAAGTCGATTATTCTGTTCAAAATATTTCGGATAACTCAGATTCCCCGAGCCGAAAACTCTAAGGCAGATGCCCTGGCTAATCTGGCCTCCTCTCAACAACTGGTGCTTAGTCGAGCTATCTATCAGGAAACTCTTCCTGCCCCAAGTATAGATGAGGCCCCGGTCCAGCCAGTGGAAGAAGAATCCTCATGGATGGACCCTATTCTCAAGTATCTAAAAGACGGTACCGTGCCTGATCCCAAGGATCAAACCAAAAATGTGATATCCCATGTCTCGCGTTACACCCTTATGGAAGGGCAATTATACAAAAGGGGTCTAACTACACCGTATCTATGATGCCTCTGACCCAGAGAGGCAGACTATGCACTCCGAGAGGTCCACGAAGGGATATGCGGAAACTACCTTGGGGCTCGGGCCTTAGCCTTCAAAATCCTCCGCCAAGGGTACTACTGGCCCACGGTAAAAGATGACGCAGCAAGTTTGGTCAAGAAATGCGAAAATTGCCAGCGATGGTCTCCGACATCGCATCGACCTACTAACCCCCTCGTCTCCATCACTAGTCCCCTCCCCTTCGCCATGTGGGGGATGGATCTCCTGGGCCCATTCCCAACGTCCGTTGGACAGAAGAAACACCTCATCGTTGCCATTGACTACTTCACCAAATGGGTCGAGGCCGAGCCGTTGGCAAGCATCACGGATCACCAAACCAGGAACTTCGTTTGGAAGTCGATAGTATGTCGCTTCGGGATCTTTCGCGTGCTGATCATCGATAATGGAAAGCAGTTCGACAGCTCCCGATTCAAAACATTTTGTGACAACCTCCATATTAACCATCGGTTTTCCTCTGTGGGGTACCCGCAAGACAATGGCCAGGCTGAAGTAACCAACAGGACGCTCCTCTGAGGAATCAGGAAGAGACTCGACGAGACGGATAATCGTTGGGTAGAACAGCTCCATAACATCCTTTGGGCCTATCAGACAACGGCCCGAACGCCAACAGGCGAAACCCCCTTTTTCATGATGTACGGGTCAGAAGCCATCATTCCTCTAGAAATCAGGATCCCATCACTCCGAGTACAGTGTTTTGAACCCGGGCAGCAACGAAGAACGGTTAAAAATGAACTTAGATCTAGTTGAAGAAGCCAGAGACAAAGCCCAAGTCCGCCTCACAAACTATCAGCAAAGGGTCGCTCGGTACTATAACTCCCGGGTACGGAACAAACCCTTCAAACTTAATGACCTCGTCCTCCGGAAGAGTGAAGTCTCACGCCCCCGACACATGGGTAAGTTGGTCTCGAATTGGAAAGGACCTTACAGGGTTCGAAGGGTCTGCAGAATAGGCACCTATGAGCTAGAAGACATGGAAGGGAAGCCCATTTCTCGCACTTGGAACGCAGAGAACCTCCGTAGTTTCTACCAATGAAATGTGAAAGCACGAAAATAAATAAAGGATTTGAAATTCCGAAACTTCTTTACTTCATTCATAGAAAGAAAGATACAAAGAGAAAGCACTGTTGGCCTTTAATACAAATACTATTTGGGTACAATCGAGGCCCCAAAAACCTCGCAGTTAGCTTAGGACTAGGCCTCGCTTTCCCCTCCAGCTTGCGCTTCCCCCACCTCGCCACTTGGGGCAGGCAAGGCTTCACCCGGGCCACCCTGACCCCCAGCCTGAACAGCTGCACCACCTTCTCCTCCTGAAGAATCCGCACTAGAAGCTCCGGAGTCGCTCGCCAGATCGAGACCTGAGAAGTCCAACCCCGGGAAAAGAAGCGTCACCCTCCTCTTAGCTTCCTCGAAACCTTCGAGGTATTGAACTGCCCCTTCTTTTGTCAGAGAAGCCTCCTTTTCCGCGGAACAACGTCGGACTTCATCTAGCTCCTTTCTCAGGACCTCTGCAGTCCGACGGTGATGATCCCTGTCAAAAATTGCCTCTTCTCTCTCCCTGTCCGATGTCTCAAGGGAAATGGTCAGGTCATGCGCAATGTCCTCAGCATCTTTCAGCTTAAGCTCGGTCTTGGACAAGCGGTCCGCTATCTCCAAGGTACGCCGGGAAAGCATTCCTTGAAGAACTCCGGCTTGAGAGGAAGCAACCTCCACCGCTGAACACAGCAACTCTAAAGGCTTCGATAGAATCTCCGCCTTATCGCGGGGAGGGATCCCCAGCACCAAATGCTCTCGAGCGACCTTGGTGCTGGCAAACACCGAGTCATCCATTCTCAGAGCCCAACGAGGAGTGAAAAAAAGAGCCATCTCAGATCCTTCCCGAGGCGAGGAAGCTATTGAAGGAGAAGGATCCACGGAAGGTCTGGGTGGGCTATTCACCGGCTTCGGAGCCACAGTGGGAACCTTGGCTTTCTTCCTCTGCCTAGAACCACTAGCTTCGGCTGCCCTCTTCTTCTCGCGAGCCAGCTGCTTGGCCATCGCCACCATCTCCATATCTGCAAAAAAAAAAAGGAGGGTGCATTAAAAACTTGAAAAATAAGTAAAAAATTCCTATAAGTCGACGAGCCAGCGACTACCATGGAAGAGGCGCGAGGGAAGGCGAGGGGGCACAGGCCACACCTGTGGAGTTCCTCATTGTCTCCAAGAACATCAATCTCCAAGGGCGCGCCCAGCATTGCCCTCAGAGTTTCCTCCTCTCGTAGGGAGAGATGTGGCCTCTTGCATTTGCCAACACGCTCCAACCCCTAAGTGAGGGGAACGTCGAAACTTTCGACAGACTGGACAAAGAAGAAGCCCTCCTTCCATCCCTTGATTGAGGAAGTCTTCTCTTTTAGAACGCTCTTCCCCACCTCGAACTGACGATGACCCAACCCGAGTGTCCTAACCGGGCTAGCTGAAAATGGGCTTTGAACACGTTTATGTTCATCACCCCCTACCTCCTGGCACACAGCAATGAATGCCAGAATCAGTCGAACCGAATTGGGCACCAGCTGGCTTAACACAATACCGAAGTATCTAAGTATTAAGTACAGGAACGGGTGGAGAGGAAGCCTGAGCCCCGCCTTAAGCTGATGCTCGTAGAGGCACAGCTCAAACGGTTGCCAGCTGGACAGAACATCGCAAGCTCTCTCTCCACCCTCTGGGGCCCTCATGTTAAAATCCATAGGGATCCTGTATTTAACCCTCATCCTTAAAAGGTTGGATCCCGCCACAGTGCTAGGAACGAAGTTCGCTTCGAACACCCATTCCTCTCTCTCTGTGTCTCAGACCTCATCCCTCATAGAGGCAAGGGCTAGGTCCTCCTCTCCCCCCGATGATTCGGACCCTTGCTCCTCCCCTCTGTCTCTCGTGTAAGGGACTAAGGCCTGGCCTACACCCCCAGAAGTCATTTCACGAGAAGCAACCCCTTCGCTGGACGAAACACCCATGGCTTCACCCAGCTCCCTGGACAGGGCTCCGCTAGACTCACTACCGACCGACATAACTCACCGAGAAAGGGAGGAAACTTTTAGTGAAAAACTCCTAAGCAATGTCGAGCGCTCTCAGACTCACTAAGAGAACCAAAACCCTCAAAATCTCTCAAAAAATGCGAAGTGAAAACTGAAGGGAGGGGATACCCCTTCTTATAGGGGTTATGGCTGCAAAAACGAGGTAATCAAGTCACATGTCAGTCTAACGGACGCGTCCTTTACAGTTTCCTAGGGGCCATTTCAGGTTCCCCAGACGCCGCCCTGTAATATAAATGCCAGCTGTCCCTAGGGCGCGACCTCAATTTAAACAAACACGCCGCCACCTTGTCAAACGTCGCCATTCATCGCATCTACTTAATAAACCTAAAGTGGGCCAAAAGGCCCACACACGCAAAAAAAAATCGTGACCATCTGGCAGGCCTAAAGCGACTAAAAACCTTTTCGTAAATTTCTCCAGGAAATCCGAGCCCCGTCAACGCTTGGTCGAATCTCCAAATAAGTCTGAGCGTATGAGCTGCTCTGCTCACGCTCGGCAAATTTCTCCAGGAAATCTGAGCCCCGACAACGCTCGGTCAAATCTCCAAATAAGTCCGAGCGTATGAGCTGCTCTGCTCACGCTCGGCAAATTTCTCCAGGAAATCCGAGCCCCGTCAACGCTCGGTCGAATCTCCAAATAAATCCGAGCGTATGAGCTGCTCTGCTCGCGCTCGGTAAATTTCTCTAGGAAATTCGAGCCCCGACAACGCTCGGTCGAATCTCCAAATAAGTCCGAGCGTATGAGCTGCTCTGCTCACGCTCGGCAAATTTCTCCAAGAAATCCGAGCCCCGTCAACGCTCAGTCGAATCTCCAAATAAGTCCGAGCGTATGAGCTGCTCTGCTCACGCTCGGCAAATTTCTCCAGGAAATCCGAGCCTCGACAATGCTTAGTCGAATCTCCAAATCAGTCAGAGCGCATGAGCTGCTCTGTTCACACTCGACATGTTTCTCCAGGAAATCCAAGCCCCGACAACGCTCGGTCGAATCTCCAAATAAGACCGAGCGTATGAGCTGCTCTGCTCACGCTCGACAAATTTCTACAGGAAATCCGAGCCCTGACAACGCTCGGTCGAATCTCCAAATCAGTTCGAGCGCATGAGCTGCTCTATTCACACTCGGCATATTTCTCCAGGAAATCCGAGCCTCTTTAGGGCTCGGTCGAATCTCCAAATACGGGGGCTTTGGACCCCCTCTCTTTTCGTCTCATTAAGTTTGCCATCAAATTTAAACAAGTATTGTGAGGAGGGAACTCATACAAAAACACGAATATTTAAAAAAGGGGGTAATTTATTAATGTTAATGGATTACAACCATTCACAACTAACGACCTCGAAGTACAAATAAAAGAGGACCCTAACGGCCTCGAAGTACAAAGAAAATAGTGAAAACAAAAAAGTTCCAAGCAGCACCGGTCACGAACTTCTTAACCCACTTCAGACTGAAGAGCTCCCGGCGCGAACCCTAAAACTTCATGGGCCGAACCTGAGACTGAAAGTGCGGTCAATGATCAGCCCCAGGTTCAGGAAAACCCTCGCCAGCTTGCAAGAAACTAGTGACAGCATTTCCCTTAATCTTGCTACCACCAGAAGAACTGCCGGAAGAGGAGCTGCAGCCTTACTCTCTACTTCCTAGGAGTTTGCAGCCACACCCCTCTTCTTCTTCCGTTCCTCATAAGCCAAGACATGAGGGAATCCCACCATCCAGAAACACGGCACTCCCTTCTCTCCAATCCCTTCGGAGTCTGAAAGAAGCCCGTGTCTCCATTCGGAGTCAGGAAGAAGCCCGAACCTCAATTAAAGCGCCGTGATGGCTATCCTCAAAAAATGCTTTTCTCTCTTCATTTTAGAAGCCACACTTTTTCCCGTTTGAAACAAAGAGTGCCTGAGGACCCTATTTATAGGGCAAGGAAACACACTTCATGAAACAATAAATACCAAAAACGAAAAATGAAACAAACCCACAATTTTCGGGAAAGACTCTTCGCTTCTCCAGGCAGTTTCCCACCTTCCAAAAATGATGGTCCACTTGCCAAGGGGCACCACTTAAACCACTAATTGACCTCGCGATCTAGGGAGGGCTCTTCGTCATCCGCTGAAAACTTTTCACCTCCCATAAAATGACGATCCACAAGCAAGTCCATTAAACCCCCATGAGTAGCCCGGCCCCAGAAATACTTCCTGGACCACATAAATGAACTCCAGGAAGTGGGGGGGCCTGTGATAGGGCCTAAAAAACACCAAGGCCCAAACAAATACCAGGCTTGGTAATGATAGACGCTTAAATATACATATTTAAGCCCCCTTATTTACACTTGTTAGATCCTTTATTACATTAATTTGGTATCCTTTACTCTATTTGTGTGTTTTACATGTTTTTATAGGGTCTTGAAGAAAAAGAAGCAGTTTTGGCACTTTAAGGAAGAAATCTAGAAGCCCTGGAGCACTTTCTGGACAAAGTGCGATCGAGCGCACATGCAGGCGATCGAGCGCACATACGATCATGCGCACACTTGTAGGATCGAGCGCACATTGCGATCGAGCGTAAGGACACATGCAATCGAGCACAAATGAGCGCACATGAGCGTAAGGACATATTTCGGCACATGGATGCCACTCAATGGGCTGTCCAAGCACTCCGACTCCGAGGGTTGAAGAGGCTGTTTAAGCCAGTGTGCTCCACTGCCTACTCCCAGCTTGTCGTGCAGTTTTATGAGCATTTATCTTTCGACTGCAGCAGACCAGGGGTCCTCACCTCTTCAGTTAGGGGCACGCCCATCGAGGTGACCAGTACCGATATTGCCACTGCTCTTCATTGCACGGATGAGTCCCCTCATGAGGGCGCTGATATTGAGGAGCAGCCGGAGTCCTTTGCCCTGGCCGAGATCATCATGGATATGTGCGCTAGCCAGTATGCCGACAGGCATAACAATGCGGCCGGCCGATCCAAGCTGCCCCCCAGACTATGGCTCATCGATACGATCCTCCAGCGTAATGTGTGTCCGTTGGGGCACAAGACACAGCGGAGAGACCAGTTTCTTCAGACATTATACGCCTTCCATAGAGGCCACTGGTACTCCATCCCGTCTGTCATTTGGAGCCAGCTGCACAAATGCTTGGCCGTCAGACTTCCACGGCCAATGCTTGGGGACTCCCTTTCCCGTTCCTACTCACCTCCATCCTCAAGAAGAAGGGGATTAAGGGGACCCATAGTGACGGGCCAGTACGAGAGCATCCTATCTTTGGACGGGCTCAGTGGACACAGAGTATATCACACATGCCACGAGGTCCCCCAGTCCCTGCTCCAGCAGCTGAGCGAGTAGAGGAGGATCACATGGAGACCGAGGCCCCTATCATAAGCCCGGTGCGGGAGGAGGACCATTCGGATATGAGACCCACCGAGTCCCAGCACTTCTTAGCTGAGCTATCCTCCTTCCGAGCGCATCGACAGTTTGGAGGCACGATTTACACGCCGAGAGGCCATGCTGCAGACCATACTTGATCGCCTACCTCCAGCACCCGGTACCTCTCCGACTACACCACCTGATGATCAGCAGTGAGAGAGTACCTCGTCTGGCTGAAGACGTAAAACTTAGCGCTCATGGGAGGCACCCCACTGCATATCCTTTTTATAGTTATTAGTATTTTACTTGTTTATTATTTTGTTATTAGTACTTGTTTTCCATTTTTACTTTTCTTTCTTTTTCAAGGACAGTGTTAGTACATTCAGTTGAAGTTTGGGGGCGTGCTACAAGCCATGCCAGCCATATAGCTCTCCATCTCCCAGGTCAGATCTTTCCATGCTATTTACACATTGGGGACAATGTGCATTTTAAGTTTGGGGGTATGGGGACACATTCACACACTACACTACGTCCTAAATTTTTAGTTTTGTCACTATTTTCATAGATAAATGCATGTTCATTCTGTCCAATAAACTTTTTTTTTTGGTGATCTAAACCAAATGTTATGATTCGACTTCATCAGTGAGCTTAACACTTTGAACATATAGGCCAATAAACAAGTTTTGAACCTAGATCACTGCCCTTTTGGCATTTAAGAATTCACAAGTTTAACTTGAACTATCACGAGCACATTAGCACATAGCTGTGTGGGGTATGACATGTTATTTGGATTGGTATGTTTCTTTTGCTTGACTGTGAACTAGATGACCTATTAGATTGACATTTTGGCATATAAAAATAGAAAAGATTAATTCGTACTCAAAAAGAAAAAAAATGCTCCTAATGATCAATAAAAACAAAATTTCCGCTGAGTAACTGGCCCTCTTGCCTCAGTAAGCATTGAGTGTCACGTCAAAAGGTGGAAAATCTTAAGTGATCATTAAAAAAAAAAAGAATTTTTCGCTGAGTAACTGGCCCTCTTGCCTCAGTAAGCATTGAGCGTCACGTCAAAAGGTGGAACATTCTAAATGGTAGCATAAAAATCAGTTAGTTTCGTAGCCTTGTTGACTCGAGCTAGTAAGTCCTTAGGGGTGTCTTTACACCTAATGCCCTAAAACCATCTGGTTTGGGAGTCATTGGCCAAACGCTCGTTACACGAGTCATCAAGAAAGCTTAAGGGAACTAACTTGGCAAAAATCTCGCAAATAAAAGTCTATGACATATTTGTTGACTCTAATAGGAAGTTTGGTGAATCTTGAGTCATCGAAACACTACCTGTTTGAATTTTTTGAAAACTCAACCTTTTATGTACTGATCACCGCACACCAAAGTCAAACTTGTGATATCTTAAAATACCTAGTGAATATGATTTACGTTCAAAACTCTTATTCATTGCAAATATATGTTTACACTTGTTAAGCTTGCTCATGAATGCGCATCATTGTTTTGTGTAAAATCTAGATTTTTTATAGACACTATGAACATTGGATTTATCTATATTTCTGTTTTAGTTTTTAATTTAGTATTGCTAAGGGACTAGCAATATGTAAGTTTGGGGGTGTGATAGACGCTTAAATATACATATTTAAGCCCCCTTATTTACACTTGTTAGATCCTTTATTACATTAATTTGGTATCCTTTACTCCATTTGTGTGTTTTACATGTTTTTATAGGGTCTTGAAGAAAAAGAAGCAGTTTTGGCACTTTAAGGAAGAAATCTAGAAGCCCTGGAGCACTTTCTGGACAAAGTGCGATCGAGCGCACATACGATCATGCGCACACTTGTAGGATCGAGCGCACATTGCGATCGAGCGCAAGGACACATGCGATCGAGCGCAAATGAGCGCACATTGCGATCGAGCGCAAGGTCACATGCGATCGAGCGCAAAGATACGGGCGTGAACAGTAAACTGCAGAACCTTATTTTGGAAAATACAAGATTTTCGTTTTAGGAAAGTTTAGGACTCATGGGTCTATTAGGACTTCTCAAAGACCTATAAATACACTTGTAACTCACACACAAAAAGACACCTTAGATAGTAAACACTTTTCTCTTTTCTTTTACTTGGAGTGGAGAGCTTGGGAGAGAATTGACGCCTCTTCTCTCGGGTTTATTCTTCTCCCTTATGTTTTGTTTAATTATGTTTACTTCCGTTAGTATGTGTAACTAACTCTCTTATAGGGCTCGATTGAAGCCCTAGTTATGCATTCCCATATTTTTATTCATTGATTAAATCTTTGCATAGCTTTTTATGTTGCTTAACTTGATTAACACCTGTGCTTATTTAAATTCCTCATATGTATGTGTAAGGCCAACGTATGCATGTGGTATGGATGGGTTACTTAGATCAATTTGGATGACCGAGTCCTGGGTCTAACATTAGTAACAAGGGACCATCTTATCCGGATACCCGGGTTAATCAACATGGGAAACCGGGAGTAGATACCATGCCCTAGGTCTCATGTGGTTGTCGATTTCCACAGTACCTATGTTTTCTTAAGGAACAACTCAAGCAGATACCATGCTGAATCCCTTAAGGAAGAAAAGAGTTAGAGTAGATACCATGCCTAACTCGTTGCTTAGGGAAATCAATAGCTTAGGGAGTAGATACCATGCCCTTAGGTTGGCAACCAGTAGGTACACATAATAAGGCTAGAGCACTGATACCTTATACAAAATCGGGAATGTATGACTAGTGGTGGATATCAAAGCCCTATGTCTTTATTATTATCAAATCACCCTTCGGTTTATTATTTCTATCTTTTTACATTGCAAATATAATTCTAAATCGAACTTTACCAATCTCTGTGGAAATGATCTTGCATTCGCACACTATGCTACACTATTGACCTTGTGCACTTGCAAGTAAAACAAGTGCGATTATTTACTTATTTATTTAGGTGGATAAACGCACAACAGGTAAGCTTGTTCTGGCCCAAGCAAACATCAAACCAGTCTCAAACCTGCGGCCCAGATAAGTTCGGACCCCGGAAGGGTGACTCAGCCCAGCTGACTCAAAGAACACTTCGGCCCGGACAAACAATCAAGTATGCTCCACGGTCCATCAAGAATCCCCAAACTCGCGAAAAATGACCTAGCCGACCCACACCAGGATCTCCCCTATCATCACTAGCCACCCTATAGGGACTAGCCACTCCACAACCCTACAGCCGCCCTACAGTGTCCCCTCTCCTAGGCTCACAATCATATCCTCTCCACCAGCAGACGACTATAAATAGGCCAAGGTATGGACTTCAAGACAGAGACACTTTTTTGGCACTCACACTTGAATTACTTGGGCCCTCGGTTCCTCTCCCGAACCCTCGGCTTTTCTCTTGAATATTTGTTGACTTAAGCATCAGAGCGCCCTCGGAGGTCTCTCCCTCCCCTCCTTTCAAGGGCCCTCATTCTTGTCACTTGTGCAGGGCCCAGGCCGAGTCCTCTCCCAGGCCGAAACCTAGCCCAGGCCACGATTAGCTCGCAGGGCCCAGCCCATACCAACTTCCAGGACACGTCAGCACCAACAGCAGTTCGCCCGTCACTTGTGCAGGATCCAAGCCAAGTCCATACTCCGGCCAATTCCCCATTCAGGCCACGTCAGCTTCCAGGCTACGTCAGCATCGGTAGTTGCTCTGCTCACGTATGAGCTGCTCTGCTCACGCTGGGCAAATTTCTCCAGGAAATCCGAGCCCCGACAACGCTCGGTCGAATCTCCAAATAAGTCCGAGCGTATGAGCTGCTCTGCTCACGCTCGAGCAAATTTCTCCAGAAAATCCGAGCCCCGACAACGCTCGGTCGAATCTCCAAATAAGATCGACCGTATGAGCTGCTCTGCTCACGCTCGGCAAATTTCTCCAGAAAATTCGAGTCCCGACAACGCTCGGTGGAATCTCCAAATCAGTCCGAGCGCATGAGCTGCTCTGTTCACACTCGGCATGTTTCTCCAGGAAATCCGAGCCTCTTTAGGGCTCGGTCGAATCTCCAAATACGGGGGCTTTGGACCCCCTCTCTTTTCGTCTCATTAAGTTTTCCATCAAATTTAAACAAGTATCGTGAGGAGGGAACTCATACAAAAACACGAATATTTAAAAAAAGGGGTAATTTATTAATGTTAATGGATTACAACCATTCATAACTAACGACCTCGAAGTACAAATAAAAGAGGACCCTAACGGTCTCGAAGTACAAAGAAAATAGTGAAAACCAAAAAGTTCCAGGTAGCACTGTTCACGAACTTCTTCACCCACTTCAGACTGAAGAGCTCCCGGTGCGAACCCTAAAACTTCGTGGGCCGAACCTGAGACTGAAAGTGCGGTCAATGATCAGTCCCAGGTTCAGGAAAACCCTCGCCAGCTTGCAAGAAACTAGTGACAACATTTCCCCTAATCTTGCTACCACCAGAAAAACCGCCGGAAGAGGAGCTGCAACCTTACTCTCTACTTCCTAGGAGTTTGCAGCCACACCCCTCTTCTTCTTCCGTTCCTCGTAAGCCAAGGCATGAGGGAATCCCACCATCCAGAAACACGGCACTCCCTTCTCTCCAATCCCTTCGGAGTCTGGAAGAAGCCTGTGTCTCCATTCGGAGTCAGGAAGAAGCCCGAACCTCAATTAAAGCGCCGTGATGGCTATCCTCAAAAAATGCTTTTCTCTCTTCATTTTAGAAGCCACACTTTTTCCCGTTTGAAACAAAGAGTGCCAGAGGACCCTATTTATAGGGCAAGGAAACACACTTCACGAAACAATAAATACCAAAAACGGAAAACGAAACAAACCATTTATTGTAAGGGTGTGGGATGCAATTGGTGGATTCATGCAAGTTTAACACCTGAATTAAGGACATTTATAATCAATACATTGAACAATGATCACTCTTATGTCAGAGTTGTTAACAACAAGAATGCAAATACTACATGGATTGCTAAAGAATTTGAGCCAATGGTGAAGGTTGATCCAAACATAAGCTATGATCTCATGTATGAGTCCTTGCACAATAAGTTTAGGATTAAGTCTAAGTTCCATGCATTGTATAAAGCAAAGAGAACGGTGAGAAATTTAAATGATGGTACTCATGTTGCATTTACAAGAAGTTACCTAAATATACTCTACAACTGTTAAGTAGGAATATAGTGAGTGTTATTAGGATTGGTTTTAAACCAAAGGAAGATACAAGTCAGCCTCGTATGTTTCAGATATTTTTTTTTATGTATTTTAAAGCTCAGATTATTGGTTTTCAGTTAGGTTGTAGACCTTTTATAGGTCTAGATGGGGCATTTCTAAAAGGTCAATTTGGTGGGGTACTGTTATCAGCAGTGAGTATTGATTGGAACAAAAAATTGTTCCTTTGTTAGTGGGTATTGAGGAGGGGGAAACAAATGATGCATGACATTATTTCTTAGACTATTTGAGAGATGCAATTAGTGAGGGGACATAAGAAATGCCACTAACTTTTATGTCAGATAGGGAAAAATGTGCACCTTCTATTTTATAGGTGGCATACATTTTTGTTTTTTTTTTAATAAATAATTGATAGGGATTAATTGATGTTGTCCAAAACATATTCCCAAAATTTGTATGCCAACTTTAGGAACAATTTTCCTTGGTTGCAGTTGAGGATTGATTTATGGAATGCAACTAGTGCTAGCAACATGAAGGACTAGAAAGATGCAATCGATGCTCTGAAGGAACATAATAAGGATGAATGTGAATGGTTGATGGAGAAACCCTACACACAGTGATCAAGGTGTGTGTTTGATCACACCACCAAGATTGAGTATGTAACAAACAACATGACTAAGTCCTTTAATCAGGTAAGATAAGAAACAAGTCAATCTACACTTTGCTGGAGAATATAAGAATTAAGATGATGATTGGAATGCTGAAAAGGTATGAAGATGGTTGTAAATGGGAAACAAAGTTGACTCTTACTACTTTAAAAAGGTTGGATAAGACAGGACAACAAGCAAGGCATTGTAAGGTTACTCCAACAAGCCATGATGAATTTAATGTGTTTTATGGTACTAGAAAGCAGTGTTGATTTAAAGAAAGAAAAAAACATAAACATGTGAGTTATGGGGATAAATGGATTACCTTGTAAGCATGTGTAGACTGAGGTTTCAACCCAAGAGGGTGGGGTGAATTGGGTTTTTAAAAACTTTTGCTAATTAAACATAAGTTTATAAAAACTAATAACACCATAAGCATATAAACAAGTAATATGTCCTATAAATAAAGAGTTTAAGGAATAGAGAATGCAAACTCAACTTATAGTGGTTCGAAAATATCAGATTCGTTCCGACCCTACGCTCACTCTCTTCAAGGAATCGACTTGAAGTAATCCACTAAGAAACTTAGTTGTGCAACTTCACGGGTGTTGCATAAACCTTACAATCCCTTCATCTCGGAAGCAAACCCCTTCCTCTCGGAAGCTAATCTCTTCCTTTCGGAAACTAATCCCTTTACAATAGATGTTGTAAAGTAAATAGTAGAGAGACAACAATAAAAACTTATACAACTAAATAATATTTCTCTTTCAAGGTAAAGCTTGAAGAATGGCTCAACAATCAATTTTTCAAAGCTTTTTGTGTATCAATGAGTAAAAACTTGATTGAATGTGTGATACCCTATTTTGAAGTGCTCAATAGAGTGGGTTTATATAGCCTTGATGTAATATGCTCGTCCTCAACTGATTTGATACGTTTTGGTACAATTTGTGTTGAAATCTCGTGTCTCAACGGTCATATTTTTTGAATTACCAGTCGATTGGATCTTAGTACCAGTCGACTGGGTCAAGCTTAAAAATCCCATTTTTAAGGCTTTGAAGGAACCAGTCAATTGGGTATGACTTACCAATCGACTGGAAAACTTCTGCCCAAAGTACCAATCGACTGGTTAGAGTGACCCAATCAACTGGGGAACTACTGTCCCTTATACCAGAAGACTGGTATAAGTACCCAGTCGACTGGGTTGCAGTTTTATTGTTTTGAAGTGTTTTTAATTTTAAAATGTTTGACTAAAAAGTTATTTTAAAATGCTTTTCAAAAGGAGCCATTGAACAAGCTAAATACATGAACAGGTGAGATTTACAACTTGTTTAAATACCTTATAACTACACTAGATCTTCTGTCTTGACTTAGAGTTTGATCGGGTTGAGTTCTTGAACCTTGATCCTTGGTTGAATGCTCTTATTACTTAATACACTTAGATACTACTGTTAGTATAATAAGAGTTGTGTTTTGTCATCATTAAAATATAGGTGAGGGTCAACAGCACGCAATATGGTGCATTACTTACAAGAGATGCAATGTTGAGGATTACTGTCATGAGTACTACACCAAAGAAATGTGATTGAAGTCCTATAGTGATATAATTTATCCATTACTAGGTGAAGACCTTGACCTTTAAGTGATAATACTGCCATGCAACCTCCACCTCATAGAATAAGGCTTAAAAGGCTTTAGAAACATAAACTAAGAGAGGTAGGACCATCAACCCAAAATGAATGGTCTAGCAATGTTAGATGCAAGGAGCATGGTAAGCATGGACATAACAAAAGGTATTGTAAGAATCAAAGTGAGGGTGGACAGTCAAGTGGTGCAACAAATGATACAAAAAGGCATGAAAAGTATTCAAATAAGTACATTTACAATTATATTGTTTATCTATATAAAATTGATTTGTTTTGTTTCTTTTTTTATAAAGAAAAAAGTTGAAAATGCAACTTTTTCTAGTGTTCTAGTGGTTCTAGAGAAATAAATTCAATTGATGATGTTGGATATGGAGTTAATGCTACTACTATAGTTGGTGGTCCAATTCAGCAGGCAGGGTCGACAAAGTAATGGTAAATATTGGTAATATTACTTTTACTATATTTTTGAATAGTTTGTTCTTTGTTTTGGTGGTGTTTGTTTTTTTATAGTGTCCTAATATAGTTAAAAAGACAAAATTTGTGATGGATCTCACCAATCATCAAAGTCTAGGCATCTAGCTGGTGGTATAAGAGCAATACCAACACCAAATCAGCCACAACCAAGTCATGTATCACTAGTTGCAGTACTAGTGGTACCAGCAAGGGTACCACCAGTGAAAACTCCAAGGGAAACACTAGTGGAAACTCTAAGGACAACACCAAAATATACATTATCTCAACCATAACCAATGGCTAAACAGTATACTGGTGGTGCAAGTACTAGCAAACCCCTTTTTTTTTCTTAACCAGTGAATGGAAGTGCAAGTCTATCCGAATTTAAACTGAAGTCAGTGGGTGAAAGGGTAGAATTCTACCACAAGGAAAAATGGTCTAAGCTCTCATTCTAGGAAAAAAATGATGGATTTTTGTGATTGTTGGGTTTTCTGCATGCTTGTGAGTGTTTTGGTTAAGGTCTAACAATTTATTATTAAAAAAATTGATGGATTTTTGTGATACTTCGATTTTATGGGAATAGTTATATGATGTAATAGGTTTTTAGGATTGTTTTGGCTAGGCCATTGGATTATGAATGCAAGCCTTATGTGATGTAACAACTTTTTGGAGAATGTTTTGCCCATTGGATTGGGAATGCAAACATTATATGATGATGTAAACAGCGTTTGTTTATTTGGTTGTTAATGAATTATGTTTGTATGTGAATGGATTATGTTTATATGATGATCTAAACAAGTTCTATTGGCGATTGGAAAAATAGGTTCTATGTGAATGTATTTGCCATTGAAAAAGTAGGTTCTATGCGAATGTAATGGCAATTGAAAATCTTCTATTAATTTTCTTGTGAATGGATTGAGTTTATAACATCAATTAACATAATTAAAATTCAAAGATCAATTAGAGCAAATGGCTTATCAAAGTTAGGATTCAAAAGGTATCACTCAAGAATTTAGCATTACAACTCCAATTAGAATAGCATTACAGTTTGGAGTACTTACCAAATACAACCTAACCTAACTTAGCAAATAAAACTCCTACCAAAACAAAAAAGAGCATAGTATTAAATATAATGGTTACATTCAATTGATACTTGATAAACTCAACATTGGTCCCAAATCTATGCTCAACAGCCTTTAATTGTCTGATTTCAACATTCAAACTTGCAAGTTCATTCTTCACCCCATCCAATATCTTTGTTTCTTCAGGATTTTGGGATATACTTCCTTTTATGGAGACATCATTAATAGGCAGACATCAAGCCTATAAGCCACATTTCTTTCCATCGCAGTAGTAGTAAAGCTTATTCGGGTTCTTTTCAGACTCTAAAATAGTCACTACCGTTCGCCTACCACAATTGCATATCTTGTTCTCGAAATTCATACACTACAAGCACTATCATTCACACTTATAGCAAACATTGTAACATGTAAAAACACTTACTAAGTCATGCATTTTAACAAACCAACCTATAATTCTTTGATCAACAAACTCGAACAATTTTAAACCCATATTATATAGAGCATTCAATAATAAAAAACATCTTCATGCAAACCCAAATGATTGTGATCGTGTTCAATGAAATTTCTTTTGATTTTGAAACTGAGATTATACTGAGCTTCTCAAATTAAAACAAACCCAAACAAATCGAAACCCAAATTATGTAGAGAATTCACTAACAAAAATATCCCTTCATGCGAACCCAAATGATTGTGTTTAAGAAAATTTCTTTTGATTTTGAAATTGAAGCTGACATTTTCCAAAGCACTCACAAATTAAAAAAAATTACCTTGATGGGAAACCTGTCATTGTTGCACAACGAATTTCTCCTCTTGATTTTGATTTGAAATAAGTTTGCCATTTTTCGTGTTTATTAGGAATTAGGAGCTAGGACATCACGATGATGAAGAAGATAAAAAGAGCATAGAGATGAAGAAGATAGAGCTGAAAGGTTGAGAGAAAAAAATATGTCCAAATGAATTTATATGGAGGAGAAAGCATTTTCATCCATGCAGTATCAAATCCTGACAAAGTGACCATTAGAATGATTTTTTAACCACAACTGACTAACCAGAGTTGGGTTGAGGGTACTTTTGTATGCTTTTAATATAAATGGGTGGTTTTGTAGTTTAAGGTAAACCGTAAGGGTATCATTAAAATTTTCCTCATATAAGGGTAATTTTGCCCATGAAGTTGAGATACAAATAGGGTTGTTAACTTTCCCTACTTTAAGAGAAGACATAAGTTAACATTATTGTATCCCAACTTCTTGGACAAAATTTCTCTCATAGATTTAAGCTATAAAAAATGGGATAAAAGAGCATTATGATAGTTGTCACTTCACCGCCTTTCCTTTGTTATCTTTCTCACGATTCAACCTCTAAGGTTTTATAGTTTCATTGCTCTGCGGCAAAATCTAACCTGATGTTGAGATTAGATAATTCTTATCCCCACCTTAATTTCAACCATATAAATCTTGTGATATCATTACTCCATTGATTTCAGCAAATTTCCAGCAACAAAATTATTTCACCGTTATGGATGGAAAAAGGAAATGAGGAAAGAAAATGATTTACAGTATTTATTATGGATTGGTGATAGGCATCGTGTTTTCTTTTTCTTCCCGCTTAATTTTTTCTATAACCAAACAATCCAAATTAGAAAATGCAGTTCACCATATTGACCGTGGTCTCTAGATTCTGAGCAGCTCCACGTGCAAGGAAGACCAACAAGAACGCAGAGCTCAAGATATATATGCAATAATACAATAGAAAAAGAGAGACGAAGGAGAAAGGAAGTAGAGATTGGAAGAAGTTAAAATTATCGTTCCGTCGATGTCACTCTTTCAATTAAACTAAACCTAAGGAGACAATTTTGTCCAAATTAATTAGGGTGGAATGCTATCCTATTAGTTAAAAGAGTGGAATTGAGTCGAGTCGAGTTTGAGTCATGGGGTATTTGAGTTCGACTCTTAAACCAAATATTGAGTTAAAATTTAAATTAATTTAATTACTCTTAAAATCTCATAAATAATGATGTTATAACTAAAATTTTAAAATTTATTTTATAATATTTTAAAACTAATTTAATTGCTCAAACTCGACTCAATTGATCATTAAAGACAAAATAATTGCTCGAATTCGATTTAATCGAGCTGTAAACCGAATTTTTTGAATCGAACCCTTTAGAGCGTGTCGAGTTGTTCGGTTAACTTTTACTCTTTTGGGATTAATTAAGTTCGGAAAGTTAGCATTCCTTTATTTATATATAATAATGTAAAATTTAGAATATATATATATATATATATATATATATATATATATATATATATATATATATATATATATATATATATATATATATATATATGGAAAGGCATTTTGGTCCAAAGAAGAACTTGAAAAATAATACCTCTACTGGTGTCATTTCTTATTTCAGCATTTGAGGTAATTGAATTTACTATAAAATTATAATTTCATGATTGTTTTGCAACAAAACAAAAAAAACGTTGTGGGGTATACGAAATTGTTTCTTTTCCAAGTCTATTCCATGTACAAAACGTAGGGTGACGGTTTTGATTAGTTTGACTTAAAAATTAACTCAATATAATTATATCGGTTGAGCTAATCTTAACGTAACTTATGAATTCATCTGATTTTAATCTAATTTAATATAATTTATTTAAATTTGTTTAGATATATTTGGATTAGTGATTTAGTATTTTTTAATTTAAAATTAATGTAAACATATTACGCAAGAAATATTATTTTACTATAATTTATCATCATTCATTAGATTCAAAATCAAATTTATACATAAATTTATTAAATCTCACAAACCATTATTTACAAATTAAGTACCTTAAATCACTTAACACAAAGTTCAGACAAACTTAATTTAATACAAACCATATAATAGTAAATAAAAACTAAATTTTAAAGGTGTTTGATCAATCAAATTATTCAAAACTTCAACACTAATATAGATTTGGTCATAGAATCTCTATAACCAAGTTCCATCGTACCAAAAATATAAAGTGAATGAACATATGATAAGCAAATTAATTCAACAAGCTTTTGGAAAGCAAATTGAAAACCTAAAATAAATAGTTTCACAATAACAAATTTATCCTTTTCAACTAAAAAATATTAAATAGAAACATGCTCTTTATATATTTAAATTCTAATTGGGCTTTTTGATAGAAACTAGTATTTTTTGTTGAAGAATTTCTAAAAAAAAAGAAAAGAAATATATAGTCTTCTAGTTTATTAATCTCTAAAGTAAGTATATATATTGTAATCCAAACTAACTTACTAAAATATGAACGTAGTCTATTAATCTCTAAAGTAAGTATATTTTCAATATATGTAAAATATAATTATATGATATAAAGATCGAATTATCGATTTGGATTGAATTGAAATTTTTTTAACCTGTAACTCAATCTAATCCATCAAATTAAAAATTTAACTCAAATCCAATTCAATTTTTAAAATCCCTAAACCAATCTAATTTATTACATCAATTTAAATCAAATTCACGAATCCACCAATTTCGATGCCCCCGCACCAATAACCAAACGGGTCAAAGTGTTCCCCAAAGGAGTCTTTTTTTCTGCTGTACTTACAGTAGCATCACTTCTCATTTCTTTAATTTCGACGACCGAAACCAACATTTCCACATCGCAGTTTACTATTGTAGCAGTCTACATACACAGGCTTGGGAAAGTTCACCGACTCGAGAAACAAAGTCATGCTGTAGCAATGACGGGCTCTAAAGAATTCTTATTTGTTAAATCAAATAATTAATCAAGGAATCAATGCCATTGCAGACATCATTGTTTGTAGACTAAATATATTCAAAGATTTCTTGTCGTATATTGAACGTTGTCACTTTATTACAATATAAATAAATACAATACATAATATATATTATTAATAACATCATAATATTTATTTAATATACAATTTTCAAAATATTTCATAAATTTTTATTTAAATATATAAATCAAGTATTTAAATAAAATTATATATAACTCAATTAACTATAACTTTTTATATCTTTTCTTAATGTTTTTCTCTCTCATTATCTCATTTAAACTTAACTTTTTTTACTCTCATTTCTTTTATCTTCAACTATATTTTTATTTCCATCATTTCATTCGGACTTAACTTCTTACTCTTTTTATATTTCTTTATTTTTTTACGTCAAACATAACAATCACATAAAAAAACAAATTAACACACCTAAGATACTAAAATATAATAAGTTATCACTTTTATTGTTGGATATTTTAAGCATGTGAATTTTAAATTTTAAGTTATAATATTAAAATTTTAAATTTTATTTTATAATATTTTAAAATTAATTTAATTGCTCAAACTCGACTCAATTGATCATTAAAAACAAAATAATTGCTTGAATTCGATTTAATCGAGTTGTAAACCAAATTTTTTGAGTTAAACCCTTTAGAGCGAGTCGAGTTGTTCGGTTAATTTTCACTCTTTCGGGATTAATTAAGTTGGAAAAGTTAGCATTCCTTTATTTATATATATATATAATAATAATATAAAATTTATAATATTTTTCTATATAAATATGTATTATATATATATAATTTTCTAACTTCTTATTTTTTTATATCTTTGTATTTTCTAGCGTCAAACACAATGATCATATAAAAAATTAAATTAATACACATGAGATACTAAAATATAATAAATTATCACTTTTATTGTTGGATCTTTTAAGCATGTGAATTTTGACCGACTTATTTTCAAGATTGACAGTTTGATTTCAGGGCTAACATATCTGGTAGGTGGGCTGTTCCTTTCTGAGATAGTCACCAAAGGAAGCGCATAAATATTTCCCGTTGTCCTTTTGGTTAAACCAGTGTAAGATGAGTATATTATCTTTGAATATTTATTTGGGTGGGTAAAATTTATTAAAATTAAAATAAAATATTTTTTTAAGTGTATTTGTATAAAATTATAAATTTTTTTATTTTGTTCTTTTTTAAAACACCCTCACCATTAATTATCTCAAAAGTATAAAAAGCAGTCAAGCCAAAATCAATTAATTCCTTAAATCTTTCTCCTTAATGGTGAAAGTGTTTTAAAAAAAAATAAAGTCTGCATAGATAACAACTGAGTGAATAATCTTGGACCATACAATTGTGTCCCAATTTGTAGGGCATCGACAAAGACAGAAAGTAACTTGGAAAATCCTCCCCCGCTAAATCATTGCTATGGAAAGTATTGAGAACTCTCTAAGGGAGTTGCTATATAATAAGCCTAGGATGAGAAATAAAATGTGATTTTTTTTTCTTTTTTGAAAGCATATTCTTCTTATCTTCTAGTCTTATAGTTTGACCAGATCTTCCCAAATTTCCAAAAAAAAAAAAAACAGAAAGTTTTTGGAAATTGGCAGGGACAGTTTTCCAATTTATGCTGACACTAATAAACTACTATGCTAATGCACATGAATGACTTTTACACACTACACATGCAATATATTTAATTACTTCATTCAACATAAAGATAATCATAATAAAATAATCGCTATAATAGTATCAAGATTATATTTAGAAATATTAATTATATCGGATTTAAAACATTAGTTTTAGATTTGTTCGAAATTTTTTAAAATTATCAATAAAAGTTTGAATAGATCTAAATAATTTTAGATCAAATCTAACCAAATATTTTTTTAATGGATGTTAATTTCGATTAAATTTTTTTAATAAATATAATCGTCGAACTTAAAACAAAATAAAATATTATTTAAAAATTCAAATTGATTTTATGTCAAATTTATAAAAAAAAAATAACAAAATCAATCTGAAAACATGACGCTTGATGTTGAGTGCAGGTTTTGTCACCCCCTAAATTTAAGAAAACTTTATTACACATAGGCCAGTTGAGATTGCACGCCATCTATTTAAAAACAAAATTTCAATTTAGCCGGCTTGACCATCGATGTTCAAACCATTTCCTTTTAACCTCATTCTGAATTTTTAATCCATGCACATTGAAAATTCAAACTATTACTGCTTTCACTTCAATAGTACCCCACACAATTCCACTATAAATACTGATAAAAAACCCATGTAAATCAAAGATCAAACCAAAACGTAAACAATTAACAATGGATCCTTACTCATCCCTTCTCCTTGCTCTTTCCTTTGTATGGGCATACTATGTCCTCACCACCGTCCTAAGCCATCGGAAATCCGGCAAACTCGGCCTCCCACCGGGCCCTTGCCGCTTACCGATCATCGGAAACATCATAAACCTAACGAAGAAACCCCATATAGCACTTGCTAACCTTTCAAAAATTTACGGACCCATAATGACACTAAAATTAGGCAGCATAACAACAGTAGTCATATCCTCACCAGAAGCTGCAAAAGAAGCATTATACAAAAATGCTGAAGCCGTATCAAGCCGAACCATAGGAGATTGTATGCGAGCATTCGACCATAACAAGCTCTCAATGGTCTGGATGCCGGTATCAGCTCGTTGGAGATACCTTAGAAAAATATCAGCAATGCAAGTTTTCATCCCACAAAGGCTTGATGCTACTCAAGAACTTCGTCGAAAAAGAGTTCAAGAGTTATTAAACTATGTGCAACAGTATTGCAATAGTGGTGAACCGATTGATTTAAGTCGTGCAACTTTCATTGCGAGTCTTAATTTGATATCAAACACGTTTTTCTCAATAGATTTGGCTCACTACGACTCTAATAGTTCGTTTCAAGAGTTCTATGAGATTATTTGTGGGATTGTGGATGTTGTTGGGAAGCCTAATATTGTAGACAATTTCCCTGTCCTTCAAAAACTTGACCCACAAGGCGCGTACGGACGGTTGACAGGTTACATTGACAAGTTATTTGTGCTTTATGAAGGCATTATTAAAGAAAGAATACAAGTGAGGGCTGCTGCTTCGTCGGGATCATATACAGGGAGCGACGATGTGCTAGATTCCCTCTTGAATCTCACTGAAGAAGATGGATCTGAATTCAATATGCGTAATCTAAAACATCTGCTCGCTGTAAGTACTATATACTACCATTCATAAATTAACCTGTTGATGCAAATTCTTTAATCCTTTTATAAATCTATATTTTCTTATTACCATCGCTAATTCTCATTGAAGTTATGCTATTTTCAGATTTAATTTTTATTCTTAATTTTTTAGAAAAATTTCTAAAAAATGTTGTGCAAATAAAAATTATTTTAATAAAAAAATGCATTTGTATTTCAAAGATTACACAAGCATCTTCTGTTTTATTCGTTGTTGAGTTTCTGATTATATTTATTTTTTGTTATCATTAAGAAAAAAAAAGACTGAATGGAGAGATTTTGATTTTCTCATATTTCTCTTATTTTTAGTTGATTTGTTGTAATATCGTGCCTTTTTAAATGAGCAATAAAACATATAATACGAGTTTATATTATAATTAAATTAATCATCGTATTACTTATATATAATATAATTTCAGTAAAATAAAATATTCTTTCAATCTCACAATAATACTTTCATGCGCCACCAGGACTTATTTGTGGCAGGAATCGACACAACGTCAAGCACGATGGAATGGGCAATGACAGAATTACTCCGCGACCCAAGCAAAATGGCAAAAGTTAAAGCTGAGCTTAGAGAAGTCATTGGCAAAGATGGGCAACTTGAAGAACCTGACATCTCAAAGCTCCCTTACCTACAAGCAGTAATGAAAGAGACCTTAAGGTTGCACGCACCAACACCATTTCTTATCCCCCACAAAGCAAAATCAGATGTAGAAATCTGTGGCTACCTTGTCCCTAAACAAACACAAATACTTGTCAATCTATGGGCTATGGCAAGAAACCCGGATGTATGGTCAAACCCAAATTCATTCGAGCCAGAGAGGTTTTTAGACAGTGAAATCGACATGAAAGGTAGAAATTTTGAGCTGATTCCATTTGGAGCTGGAAGGAGGATGTGTCCGGGGATGCCTTTAGCTCACAGGATGGTTCATTTGATGGTTGCATCTCTTCTTTACTCCTTTGATTGGAAGCTTGCTGATGGGTTAACACCTGAAAATATAGATATGAATGAGAGGTTTGGCCTTACATTGCGCAAGGAAACTCCTCTCAGGGCCATTCCTATCAAAATATGACACTATCATGATTCATGATAATGGATTAATGGCTTAGATGTATAATAAACAAATTAATAAAGAAAAATGTTTTTATTCATGTTAGCAAATTAACGAATCAGAGAAAATGTTAAGTCATTCTTGTCTATCGTAGATATCTAGAGATAATTTTGTGTACGTCATCTGATTGATAAAAACAAGCCAAAATAAAATAAAAAAAGGACTAAAAAAACACCACTCCATATATACATTTATATCAGGCTTTTCCATCAATCTGCACAGAGAGCTCCTGAGAATGGGGTATACAATTGATTTACAATTTGTAGGGCATTGACAAGGCAGGGAGCAATCTGAAAAACCCTTTTATGGAAATATTGCAGTTAGAATTTCCACTTATGAAAGTTTTACCATCTTCTTGTGCGAAATCTTTGCAGTTTGAAACCCATCTGAAAGGTACCAAGAATTTTCAAGAGAGTTGCTATAGATGCAAGAATGAGAAATAAAACTGAGTTAAAAAACGAAAATTCCTAAAATCCTGCCTATACACAGGTAGTTGCATGCCTTACCTTGAGAATGAAGATTCTTAGCTTGCATGCCAATAGCCGAAAAGACTACTCGCTGCGAATGATTTGCTGTTGCACCACTAGGACTGAAACTAGATTATTGATGTCTGAAGAAGCTAGCAAGACCCCAACAAACCCAAGCTCTGGCAACTCACAAAATTCAGATAGACCGGAAGTGAGTGGTGAGTCAATTTCACGGCGTCGTCCCACCAAAATAGGGAACTTGCTTCGAATTCTGCTACGATCAATAAGAATCCCCATAGAACAAGGGGCTTTTTCAATGACATTACGGTTCAAGATCCTCAAAGCCCTGCTATTTAAAATAATATTTCCTCTAGCATTCCATTTCTTATGAAATGGAAGTATTATCAAGGACACAGACTTGTCAAATGCAACCCAGCAAATGTATTCGTGCATCAGTTTTGGTGGCGATATTGTAGTGAAAATGTGGACATGGGATGATCTCAGATGCAAGGACTTGAAGCGAGCAAAAACATTGATGACGGGTTGCCATCGAGTCCCCCGAAAAGAAGAAACTTTTTGTCCTAATTGATGACTAAGGAGGAAAGGTGTGGATCCCCCCACAAGCTCTTCTAGGTAGAGACCACAAATAGACAGAGGGTTATTTTCAGTCGGATTAGAAATGTCTAGTAGCTTTATTGCAGCGAAGGCATCATCTTTGTTATGCGCGCAGACAAGTATCCGGAGCCCTTCCCTTTCTGCAGAGTGCAGGACGTTTCTCATCTGGTAGCCTGTATAGGTTTTTGACGGATCATAAAGGTTATTGACGACCACTGGTATAGCTGCTGCCATGATAACTGTTGATGCCAAAAATGTGTGTTACTGAGCTGGAGGTCGAGCCTCGGATGTACCTGCAGAGGGAAAGAGAGAGGGGCTATGGGGTCGTCGGAGGGGATGCCTCCGGGGATGCTTCGAAGCTTAAGTTAGAGTGAAATAAAGTGCATACAGGGGACGAGCGTTCCCTTTTCAGTTTGAGACAAGTTGGATCGTTTGGAATGCATACCTGATTTTTTTTATAGGGTGTTGGAGGCGGCGTTTGGCCTAGGGCGGCAGTGATATGATGCCTCAAACTGGTTTAGGCAATGATGCCTAGGAGGTCCAGCTAGATGGCTGGGGGGCCATCCGTTAAGGCTTTGCCTTGTTGGCTTGATCAGGAGCCATCCAAGTATGAGGGCGGTTGGTCACCTGACGCCCCAACTTGATTGTGCAATGATGCCTAAGAAGCCCAGCTGGGTGGCTAGGGGCCATCCGTTAGGACTTCACCTTGCTGGTTTGATCAGGAGCCGTTCATGAGCTTGGGGCAATCTGTAGACCTTACATCCCAACTTGGTTAGGCAATGATGGTCTGGAAGGCGGTGATGACGTAGAGGCTCAGCTGGGGTGATGGAGCCCTGAAGGGCGGTTTATGACCTGGAGGCTTAGTTGTTCGGTCTTGGATTGTTCACGTGTCTCCTTGTGTCCTGTCATCAAGAGGGTCCACGTGTCGTTTTCATATTAGGGGGTGTTTTTTGGCAGTATCAAAGGCCCCCCACTTTCTTGAGTGAGTTTATGTGCTTAAGGAAGTATTTTTATGGGTTGCTCTTCGATGTCATTAGATTTTTGGTTTTAGCGGGCCGGGGACCACTGGTGTAATTCATCTGTTCGGCCTTCAAGATCTTGGGCCAGGGACCAATGGAGCAATCCATCTTCTCAGCCATGAAGGCTTAAGTCCGAGGACAGAAGGAACAATCCATCTGCTCGGACTTGGAAGATCTTGGGCCGAGGACCCGTGGAGCAATCCATTTGCTTGGCCATGAAGGCTTTGAGTCCTAAGATAGAAAGAGCAGTCCATCTGCTCGGACCTTGAAGATCCTGGGCCGAGGACCAGTGGAGCAATCCATCTGGCCAGGAAGACTTGAGTCTGAGGACAGAAGGAGTAATCCATCTGCTTGGACCTTGAAGATCTTGGGCCAAGGACTAGTGGAGCAATCCAACTGCTCGGCCATGAAGATAACAGGCCGAGGACCAGTGGAGCAATCCATTTGCTCGGCTATGAAGGCTTTGAGTGTGAGGACAGAATGAGCAATCCATCTGATCGGACCTTGAAGATCTTAGGCGGAGGACCAGTGGAGCAATCCATCTGCTCGGCCATGAAGATAACAGACCGAGGAACCGTGGAGCAATCCATCTGTTCTGCCATGAAGGCTTTGAGTCCGAGGATAGAAGGAGCAATCCATCTGCTCGGACCTTGAAAATCTTGGGCCGAGGACCAGTGGAACAATCCATCTGCTCGACCAGGAAGACTTAAGTCCGAGGACAGAAGGAGCAATCCATCTACTCGGACCTTGAAGATCTTGGGCCGAGGACTAGTGGAGTAATCCATCTGCTAGGCCATGAAGGCTTTGAGTTTGAGGACAGAAGGAGCAATCCATCTGCTCGGACCTTGAAGATATTGGGCCGAGGACCAATGAAGCAATCCATTTACTCGGCCATGAAGGCTTTGAGTCCGAGGATAGAAGGAGCAATCCATTTGCTCGGACCTTGAAGATCTTGGGCCGAGGACCAGTGGAGCAATCCATCTGCTCGACCAAGAAGATTTGAGTCCGAGGACAGAAAGAGCAATCCATCTACTCGGACCTTGAAGATCTTGGGCTAAGGACTAGTGGAGTAATCCATATGCTAGGCCATGAAGGCTTTGAGTCTGAGGACAGAAGGAGCAATCCATCTGCTCGGACCTTGAAGATCTTGGGCTGAGGACCAGTGGAGCAATCCATATGCTCGGCCAGGAAGACTTGAGTCCGAGGACAGAAGGAGCAATCCATCTGCTCGGACCTTGAAGATCTTGGGCTGAGGACCAATGGAGCAATCCATCTACTCGGCCATGAAGCCTTTGAGTCCAAGGATAGAAAAAGCAATCCATCTACTCGGACCTTGAAGATCTTGGGCCGAGGTCTAGTGGAGCAATCCATCTACTCGGCCATGAAGGCTTGAGTTCGAGGACAGAAGGAGCAATCCATCTGCTCGACCATGAAGGCTTTGAGTCATAGGACAGAAGGAGCAATCGATCTGCTCCAACATTAAAGATCTTGGGCCGACGACCAGTGGAGCAATCCATCTGCTCGGCCATAAAGGCTTTGAGTCCGAGGACAGAAGGAGCAATCCATCTCCTCGGACCTTGAAGATCTTGGGCTGAGGACCAGTGGAGCAATCCATCTGCTCGGCTAGGAGGACTTGTGTTCGAGGACAGAAGGAGTAATCAATCTGCTCGGACCTTGAAGATCTTGGGCCGAGGACTAGTGAAGCAATCCGTTTGCTCGACCATGAAGGCTTTGAGTCTTAGGACAGAAGGAGCAATCGATCTGCTCGAACCTTAAAGATCTTGGGCCGAAGACCAATGGAGCAATCCATTTGCTCGGTCAGGAAGACTTGAGTCCGAGGACAAAATAAGTAATCCATCTGCTCGGACCTTGAAGATCTTGGGCCAAGGACTAGTGGAGTAATCAATCTGCTCGGCCAGGAATATAACAGGCCGAGGACCAGTAGATCAATCCATCTGCTCGGCCATGAAGGCTTTGAGTCCGAGGATAGAAGGAGCAATCCATCTGCTCAGACCTTGAAGATCTTGGGCTGAGGACCAACGGAGTAATCGATCTGCTCGGCCAGGAAGACTTAAGTCCGAGGACAGAAGGAGCAATCCATCTGCTCGGACCTTGAAGATCTTGGGCCGAGGATTAGTGGAGCAATCCATCTGCTCGGCCATGAAGATAACAGGCGGAGGACCCATGGAGCAATCCATCTACTCGGCCATAAAGGATTTGAGTTCGAGGACAGAAGGAGCAATCCATCTGCTCGGACCTTGAAGATCTTAGGTTGAGGACCAGCGGAGCAATCCATCTGCTCGGCCAGGAAGACTTGTGTCAGAGGACAGAAGGAGCAATCCATCTGCTCGGACCTTAAAGATCTTGGGTCGAGGACTAGTGGAGCAATCCATTTGCTTGGCCATGAAGGCTTTGAGTCCTAGGACAGAAGGAGCAATCGATCTGCTCGGACCTTAAAGATCTTGGGCTGAGGACCAGTGGACCAATCCATCTGCTTGGCCATGAAGGCTTGAGTTCATGGACAGAAGGAGCAATCCATCTGCCATGAAGGCTTTAGTCCAAGGACAGAAGAAGCAATCCATCTGCTCGGACCTTAAAGATCTTGGGTCGAGGACCAGTGGAACAATCTATCTGCTCTGACCTTGAAGATCTTGGGCCGAGGACCAGTGGAGCAATCTATCTGCTCGGCCATGAAGGCTTTAAGTACGAGGACAGAAGGATCAATCCATCTTTTCAGCCATGAAGGCTTTGAGTTCGAGGACAGAAGGAGCAATCCATCTGCTCGGACCTTGAAAATCTTGGGCCGAGGACCAGTGGAGCAATCCATCTACTTGACCATGAAGGCTTTGAGTCTAAGGATAGAATGAGTAATCCATTTGCTTGGACTTTGAAGATCTTGGGCCGAGGACCAGTGGAGCAATGGGTGTTTGATCCCTGTAAAAACGACGGCAAGTGGTGGGTGTCGAGTCTAACAAATAATAAAATTCTCACTCTCGAAAAATACGAATTGTAACAGTGATGAGTAAGGTCGTATCCACAAGGATTAGGTAGATTTATTTTAATGAAAATTAAAGTAAAGAAAAAAGGGTTTGAAATTTCGGAATGAAATAAAAGAGAAAGCAATTATAATCAACTAAAAACTAAGAAGAAATCAATATCAGACAAATATCCAACCAAAGGTATAATTTCAGAATTGGTTCAGAGAATTGATCATAGATATAAGGATAAAATCTTTTATTCTTCACTAAATTGGTTATGGTTGTTAACAAGCTCTAACAACCTATCTCTACTTACTTTCTCGATAACCAAAACAAGCTCTTTGATTACTTCCCTTGTTAATAAACAACCCTAAACAAGCTCTTAGGATTTAATCTATCGACAACATTAATAATTAGAGAGACTACCAATTCTAGCTAACAAATACACAAGCTCGATTCATTTAGACTAGGTTATATATCTCCATAACATAAATAAAAAATCTCTCAATAATCAACTTTGTTATTTTACCACTAATATTAGAACAATTAAATAATTACGGATTTAAAGTTCTAAATGGAAATTTATTGACCTGATAATTGAACAACGGGCCCTTTGCATCAATCAACCAAGACAATAATTTTTAATAAACACAGAAGATATATAAATAGAGAAGAAATAAAAGAGCAATAAAAATTATTTAGATCTCATAATTCTTGAAGAACCAAAACTTCAATTATCCTTCAGCTTGAAGAAAAGTATTTATCTACTCATAATTAAAAGAAAACCAAAGAAAAAAGAAGAGGAATTTTTCTATTCAACAGCCGCGCCTTCTATCAGAGACATCTTTTTTCGTTCGGCTAGGGTTCTATTTATAATATTCTGAATCCGCCGGCCGGCACTGCAGCACCAACTTCCCGGGGCTGCAGCGCCAAGTTTCTGTCCAATCTTCACATCTTTTGCAAATTCCAGAGCTGCAGCGCCAACTTCCCAGCGCTGCAGCTCCAAGTTGCTGTCCAATCTTCATAAATCTTGCCATTCCAATGCTATTCCAGCGCTGCAGCGCCCTTGAACCAGCACTGCAGCTTTGAGCTTTGACTTTTCTTCACAAATACGAAACATAATCAGAATCCAAGATTTAAGCATTTATAACCATTAAAACATGAGGAAATATAACAAACTTATAGATATTATGAATCCTTATCAAATTCCCCCATACTTAAACAATGCTTGTCCTCAAGCATACAATAGCTCAAGTTCGTCACCTTTTTTCATCATCATTCCTTCTTCTACCTTTACTCATCCTCTATAATCCAAATTATCATGCCTTAAAGATTTAAATCTAAAGACAAATAAGAAACGAACAATTTCATAGTGTAAACTCTTATAAACCACACCATGAACAATCACCTCAATGATTTTCTCGAAATCAAAATGCAATAGGATCTAACACCCTCTCATTGGATTCACTCAATACGCTCAAAGTGTTTAGGGTATCAATGAACTCTCAAGTCAAAACATAGAAGATCTTTACCATAAGCTTGCTAATATATCACATCAATGGATTGAATTGAATGCAAAGAATCTAAGGGTCTTAAATGGGTTGTAACGGGGCTTAGGTAAGGTGTGGTGAGAAGGAATTTTTAGGTACTTTTATCAAAGGAATTATACCAACTTCTCCACACAAAGCACAACTCAATAACGTCAAATGTTTTCTTCAATCAATTCACTTCCAAACAATTAAAATTGCACAACTTTTTTCTCTTTTTGGTCGGTTATTTTTTTCTTTGTTTTTTTTTCTTTTTCTCTGGCCGCCTATTTTCTTTTTTTTTCTTTATTTTTGCAATTCAAGGCACTTGTAACTTGAATCACTTTATTCCCAACATCTTTCAATCCTTTCAAAGATAATTTGAAGCTTCATGTGAACAAGCTAGTACGATCCTTCAATTAGAGGTTCAAAAGAGGAAAAACGACAAAAGAATGGGTTGACATTGCTTATACCATGGTTAACTTCCAACAAAAGGGCCAATGTTCAAAATTGGCTTTCTACAGTAAAAATCAATGTAGGATTTTTAAAAGAGCTAAATGGCTCCACCTAAGTGCCCTTATTAATTCAATGCATCCAATTCAACAATGTAGTTTCTTGACATGCATAACAAGCAAGTTCTAGAAAAATCAACTATGTATGACAATCACTTAACTAAGAAAATGGAGCATAATATAATATGAATGCTCATTTGCTCAAAAGCGCACAAAAAAGGTCATGTGCATTAGATCCCACACACTTTTCATTCAATCAATCATCAAGAGCAATTAATCACTGTGTAGTAAATAAGAATTCAACTATTCATGCTAATCCCTTATTATGCCTCAATTTATCTCAATAATTCACAATAATCCAGATCATTTAAGACAAGCATCGACAAAATCTAGAATTCAGAAGAGAATGATCACAAACAAGAACTAAAGTATCACTTGGATTTTGAAAATTTTCTTGAAAAATTACGCAAAGATTTGATCAAAATGGAGCTAAAAGTGAAGTTTAAAGTGAAATCAAATTCATATGTCAACGACCCTCCCCTACACTTAATCCATACATTGCCCTCAATGTATCAAAAATAGATGCTCAAAAACTATAAAAGAACAAGAGTAAGTAGAAAACTCCCCTGAAAATGTTGAGCATCAACCAAGATATCAGTCACATGCTTGGGGGTGAAGGTGGTGTGAATTCCATGTAAGCAAGGAAAGCTGTCATGTTCCTGTCTAAACTGGCAACATGGTCTTCGAGTCTCGCATGCTAATTGCCAAAATAAAAAAAAAGTATAAAACAAAGAAAACAAGGAGAGTAAGACGAAAAGTTGGGTTGCCTCCCAAAAGTGCTGTTCTTTAACGTCTTTGGCTAGACGTTGCCACCTCTTAATCGCCATAAGTCGGACATTCCAAAATAATTTGATCAACATTATACACTTGAAAACCTTCATAAAAAGGTTTCAAACGATGACCATTGACCTTAAAAGTTTTACCTGTATCCGAACTTTGTATTTCAACTGCACCATGAGGAAATACATTAGTAACAATAAAAGGACCTACCTATCTAGAACGCAATTTACCAGGAAATAACTTCAGTCTAGAGTGATAAAGTAAAACTTTCTGACCAATATAAATTTTTTTCCTAGAAACTAGTTGATCAGGAAAGGCTTTGGTCTTTTCTTTGTATACTCTCGAGCTTTCATAGGCATCATTGTGGATTTCCTCCAATTCTTGCAATTGTAATTTCCTTTGTCCTCCTGATTCATCCATTCCCATGTTGCAATGCTTGACAGCCCAATATGCCTTGTGTTCTAGTTCGACTGGGAGATGACATGGTTTGCCAAATACCAAACAGTAAGGAGACATACTTATGGGGGTCTTATAGGCTGTTCGGTAGGCCTATAGTGCATCATCAAGCCGCATACTCCAATCCTTCCTATTTAGGTTGACAGTTTTCTCGAGTATGGACTTGATCTCTCTATTAGATACTTCAACTTGCCCATTTGTTTGCGGATGATAAGCAGTGGAGATGCTGTGGGTAACATTATATTTCTTAAATAAAGCCCCCACTACTCTGTTGCAAAAATGAGTCCCACGATCACTGATTATAGCTCTTGGTGTCCCAAACCTGACAAAAATATGAGATTTGACAAAATCTACAACAACTTTAGCATCATCAGTCCGAGTAGCCTCAGCTTCTACCCATTTTGAAACATAATCCACAGCAAGAATGATGTAAACATTACCATAAGAATAAGGAAAAGGGCCCATGAAATCAATACCCCACACATCAAATATTTCACAAACAAGAATAGGGGTGAGTGGCATTTGGTCTCTATGCCCTAAATTTCCAGTTTTCTGACACTGTTCACATGCTTTACAAAACATATATGAATCATGAAACAAAGTAGGCCAAAACAATCAACATCCTAACACCTTACGAGCTGTTCTTTTGGGACCAAAATGTCCTCCGCATGCATATGAATGACAAAATTTCAAAATGGAAGGAGTTTCTTGTTGAGATACGCACATTCGAATAATTTGATCAGAACAATGTTTCCACAAATAAGGATCATCCCAAACATGATATTTAGCATCACTTTTGATTTTATCTCTTTGAGCTCTAGACAAATCATCTGGTAGTTTTCTAGTAACTAGATAATTAACCATATCAGCATACCAGGGGATTAACTTTTCAATAGAAAAGAGATAATCATATGGAAAGTCATCTTGTAATGGTGATGGTTCTTCATTTGTGGGTAATCTATTGAGATGATCTGCGACCAAATTCTCTGCACCTTTTTTATTGCGTATCTCCAAATTGAACTCTTGTAGCAAAAGTATCCACCGAATGAGTCTAGGTTTTGCCTCATTCTTTGACAGCAAATACTTGAGAGCTGTATGATCAGAATAAACAATTACTTTAGTTCCAAGTAAATATGGATGGAATTTTTCTAAAGCAAAAAAAATAGCTAAAAGTTCTTTTTCCGTCGTCGAATAGTTCCTCTGCGCACTATCAAGTGTTCTTGAAGCATAGTAGATGGCATGAGAAACTAGTCCAACTCGTTTTCCAACAATAGCACCAACTGCATGATTGCTTACGTCACACATGATTTCGAACGGAAGATCCCAATTCGGTGGCCGGATAATTGGTGTCGAAGTCAGCATATCCTTCAACTTATAGAATGCACCTTTGCACACCTCATCAAATTCGAACACCACATCTTTTTGCAATAACCTACATAAGGGTTGAGTGATTTTGGAAAAATCCTTGATAAAGCGTCGATAAAATCCTGCATGTCCAAGAAAAGAGCGAATTTCCCGCACACTTGCGGGGTAAGGCAAAGATTTGATAATTTCTATCTTAGCTTTATCAACTTCAATTCCCTTAGAAGATAAAATATGGCCTAGAATAATACCTTGATCAACCATAAAGTGACACTTTTCATAATTAAGAACAAGGTTCGTTTCTATGCATCTTTTAAGCACTTTTGTAAGGTTGGTTAAACAAGTATCAAAAGAATTACCATAGACTGTAAAGTCATCCATAAATACCTCTATGATGTTTTCTACGTACTCTGAAAATATACTAACCATACACCTTTGAAATGTAGCAGGAGCGTTGCAAAGTCCAAATGGCATTCGTCGGTATGCAAAAGTGCCAAACGGGCATGTGAATGTGGTTTTTTCTTGATCCTCCGGTGCGACTGGGATTTGATGAAAACCTGAATAACCATCAAGACAACAATTATGAGTACAACTAGCCAAACGTTCAAGCATTTGATCAATAAATGGAAGAGGAAAGTGGTCTTTTCTAGTTGATGCATTTAACTTCCTATAATCTATACAAACCCGCCACTTGTTTTGAATTCGAATGGGCACAAACTCACCATCAGGATTTTTTATTACTGTTATACCTGTTTTCTTTGGCACAACCTGAACCGGACTTACCCATTTACTGTTTGAAATTGGATAGATCATACTTGCATCGAGAAGTTTCAAAATCTCTTTTTTTACCACTTCCATCATTAGTGGATTCAGTCGGCGTTGGGCTTCTCTAGACGGCTTACAATCTTCCTCGAATAGTATCCTATGCATGCATGTGGAAGGGCTCAATCCCTTAATGTCAGCTATAATCCAGCCAATAGCCTCTTTATACTTTCTAAGCATCCGAATCAACTTTTCTTCCTCTAATATGGAGAGTTTGTTTGAGATTATCACCGGAAGAGTTTTTTTTTCTCCCAAAAATGCATATTTCAGATGATCTGGTAAGGGTTTCAATTCCAATTTCGGTGCCTGCACAATAGAAGTAATAAGTTTTGTGTGAGAAAGAGGCAACTCAATGTAAAACACATCATACCTTATAGGTTTAAGTGATTCTAATTCGTAGATTGCATCCTGCAAGTCGGACTCCAACACAAACTTCTTCATGATCTTCCGTAGCCCTTCAAGAGTGAGGTGCCTGCTAAGTGTAACTTTTAGCTTATCATCATCAACTAGATCAAAGATTTCCTACGCCAACGGGTTAATAACATCCATAACAAAAACAGAAGACACATCATCAGGGTACCTCATGGCATCATAAATATTGAATTTAATAATTTCACCATCAAATTTCATTGTGAGTGTACCATCATGCACATCAATTTTTGTCCTAGAAGTTTTTAGAAATGAGCTTCCTAATAAAATTAGTGTTAAGTTAGAAGAGTCATCTTCTTCCATGTCAAGAACATAAAAATCAGCAGGAAAGATAAACCCATTAACTTGTACTAAGACATCCTCCAAGACTCCTTCAGGATATACATTAGATCTATCAGCAAGTTGAATAATCACACCTGTTTCTTTTAATGGACCAAGATTCAAAGATGAATAAATAGAGAGAGGCATGACATTTATTGAAGCTCCTAGATCTAGCATTGTTTTATCAATCCTAACATCACCTAGTTTGCAAGGGATAGTAAATATACCTGGGTCTTTGCATTTTGGAGGTAATTTTTTCTGGAGGACAGCTGAAACATTTTCCCCTATACTTATCTTTTCATTACCTTTCAACTTTCTCTTGTTGGTGCACAACTCCTTGAGAAATTTAGCATATCGAGGCACTTGTTTAATTGCATCAACTAAGGGAATATTTACCTCAACCTTACGAAAAGTTTCAAGAATTCCCTTCTCTTCCTCTTCTTTCTTGGATTTAGTTAATCTAGTAGGAAAGGAAGGATTTGTCACCAATGCCTTTGGTTGTTCACTATCGATTCCTCTTAGTTGGTCAGTTTGAGGTTGAGGAGCAACTACTTCTTTTTCAATTTCTTCTCCACGTGCTGCCTTATTGGGTTCCTTCAACTCATTCCCGCTTCTCAAGGTAACTGCACTAGCATTTTGTTTTGGGTTAACAATAGTTTGGGAGGGCAATTTACCTTGAGATTCCAATCTGTTCCTAGAAGATGCCAGTTGATTCATTTGATTCACCAGTTGCTGAATGCTTGTTCTTGTCTCCTGTTGAAATTGCAGCGTGTTTGTTGCAAGTGATTTAACAATTTCTTCTAGAGACATACCTGAACTTGTAGAGGTTGGTTGTGGTGGTGGAGCAGGTGGTCTATGCTGAAAGTGTTGGAATGGTGGTCTTGCTCCATAGCTGAAATTGGGATGATCCCTTCATCCTGGGTTGTAGGTATTTGAGTAGGGATCGTATCTCCGTTGTGGTGGGCCTGGAAATCCTCCAGCTGCATTGGCATGCTCATAGGAATCATCTCGAAGTGTAGGGCACATGTCAGTTGGATGACCGATGGTAGCACAAATCCCATAAGCTTTCACTTGTTGCATATTTCCTACAGCTAACTGTTGAACAATAGAAGCTAGGTTGGATATTTCATTTTCAAGGGAAGATATACTTACCTCATTCACCCTTATTGGAGATGTGTCCTGCCTGAATCCAAATTGTTGTGAGTTAGCGGCCATGATGGAGATCAAATCTCTAGCGTCATGAGGAGAACAAAGCATTAAAATAAATCTAATTAACACCAATCCCCGACAACGGCGCCAAAAATTTGGTGGGTGTCGAATCCAACAAATAATAAAATTCTCACTCTTGAAAAATACGAATTGTAACAGTGATGAGTAAGGTTGTATCCACAGGAATTGGGTAGATTTATTTTAATGAAAATTAAAGCAAAGAAAAAGGGGGTTTGAAATTTCGGAGTGAAATAAAAAGGAAAACAATTATAATCAACTAAAAACTAAGGAGAAATCAATATCAGACAAATATCCAACCAAAGGTATAATTTCAGAATTGGTTCAGAGAATTAATCACAGGTACAAGGATAAAATCTTCTATTCTTCACTAAATTGGTTATGGTTGTTAACAAGCTCTAACAACCTATCTCTCCTTACTTTCTCGATAACCAAAACAAGCTCTTTGATTACTTCCCTTGTTAATAAACAACCCTAAACATGCTCTTAGGATTTAATCTATCGACAACATTAATAATTAGAAAGACTACCAATTCTAGCCAACAAATACAGAAGCTCGATTCATTTAGACTAGGTTATATATCTCTATAACATAAATCGAAAATCTCTCTATAATCAACTTTGTTATTTTACCACTAATATTAGAACAATTAAACAATTATGGATTTAAAGTTCTAAATGGCAATTTATTGACCTGATAATTGAACAACGAGTCCTTTTCATCAATCAACCAAGAAAATAATTTTTAATAAACACAGAAGATATATAAATAGAGAAGAAATAAAAGAGCAATGAAAATTATTTAGATCTCACAATTCTTGAAGAACCAAAACTTCAATTATCCTTCAGCTTGAAGAAAAGTATTTAGCTACTCATAATTAAAAGAAAACCTAAAGAAAAGAGAAGAAGAATTTTTCTGTTCAACAGCCGCGCCTTTTATCAGAGATATCCTTTTTCGTTCGGCTAAGGTTCTATTTATAATATTTTGAATCCGCCGGCCAGCGCTGCAGCGCCAACTTCCCGGGGCTGCAGAGCCAGGTTTCTGTCCAATCTTCACATCTTTTGCAAATTCCAGCGCTGCAGCTCTAAGTTGCTGTCCAATCTTCATAAATCTTGCCATTCCAATGCTATTCCAGCGCTGCAGCACCTTTGAACCAGCACTGCAGCTTTGAACTTCGACTTTTCTTCACAAATTTCTTGATTTTGGATCCAATTTAATCTAACTCTTCAATCTACTCCATAAAATACGAAACATAATCAGAATCCAAGATTTAAGCATTTATAACCATTAAAACATGAGGAAATATAACAAATATATAGATATTATGAATCTTTATCAGCAAGCTTGACACGTGGCTCATTTCCCACAAATGGCAGTGTATGGAAAATAATGATTTTCCTTAGGAATTGAGAAACCATTTTGGGAAGATAGCGGCCACCTCGGGGAGTGAAACGTCCCCTGGGGAAGCATGAGGGTTGCTTTGGGACTCCGAAGAGTTTCATCTGCTTCTGTGCTTGTATTAAATGCTTCTCATTTGTCATATTTCTCTTCCCCATATAAGGGGGTATTTTGCTTCATTTCTTCTTCACTTCACTTCAAAGCAAAGCTTTTGTAAGAGAGAAATTCTTAAGAACTCTCGGCCTCGTTCTTTATAACTCTGAGAGTCTTCGTCCTCGACCTTTCATATCAGAGAGCTTTTGTCTTCGTCCCTTTTTCTTCCGAGAGTTTTCACCTTGTGAGTCTTCGTCCTCGTTTTGAATTTCGTTTAGAGGTTCGATGTCTGGTTTTCGCGGGAGCATGGATTTTGTTTGGTGCTGGAGTTCTGGTGACCGTGACATTTGGAGTCGCGGAGGAGGAGTGCTTTTGACAGACTTGGACGTTAGGAGGAGCTTAAGTTCGAACCCTTCGAACTTTAGTGAGTTCGTCTGTCCTTCTTTTTAATCATGTCTTCGTTTGATGTATATCGTGATAGGCTTAACAGTAGTGATAATAGTAGGAGTAGTGTAGATGAAACTAGTGGTGATAATACCGAGGAGGTAGAGACGTCCTTGTCCTCATCCTCGTCGATGGGACGGTCTCCAGTGGAGGCTGTGCCGAGGGCAAGCCTCTTGGCAATGGTGTCATATGTTCCTTTGGTGGAGGAGTATAAAGAGGACTCCTCTTCCGGGGACAAAATGGTTAGGGCTTTGACCGATGTCCGGGAGACTTCGACCGGAAAGGAGAGAGAGCAATTGAATTATTCTGCCAACGAGATCCCTAGCCAACTCAGGGAGGAGGACCTGGAGGTAATCCGAAAGACATACTGCATCCCAGGCGAGTATTCCCTTCGACTGGCCCGGGTAGGGGAGAAGGCCTGTGATGCCCTCTCTGACTAAGCCTCTTTTAAGCTCTGCGTATATGAACACCATATGCAAGTCGGGCTGCAGTTTCCCCTCCACCCATTTTTTTGTACCGTCCTCTGGTACTTTGATATTGTACTATCCAGCTGGTGTGAAACTCGGTGCGGTTAATCATAGACTTTATTTGTGTCTGCTAGGAAGTGGGTAGGCCGATGACCCTGGATGTTTTCAAAGCCCATTTCCTGATTAGTAGGCACGGTTAGACTGGATGGGTGGTTTTTAGTACCCGATCAAAGAGAAGGTTGTTGAAGAAGACGCCTTTGTCGATCAAGAGGTGGAAGAATAACTTCTTCTTTGTTCGATCTGCCGAGGACTTCGGCTTTCTTCGTTCCTGGAGTATAGACCAGACTGGGGAGTGCAAGAAGGTGGGCCTTCTTCTCTATTAACAAGAGACCGTGGATGCCATGGTGGCCTCCCTACTAGATGTTGGAGTCCTCTACAACAATGAGGAGCTGACTAAGTGTAGTCTGCCCCTCGTGCCCTGAGTCCTCGCTTGAGAGTGGTAAAAGTCTTAGTTTTACTTTTCTTTTTCTCTGGTTTTCTTTTTTGCTTACATTCTTCATTTCTTGTGATTTATACTTATGTTATTTTCCTTGGTTGTGTTTTTTAGTAGAGATGGAGGCTGCAGCACTTGCCAGAGAGCATGCCAAAAAGTTGGCCCTGAAGAAGAAAAGGGCAGCTCGGTCTGAGAAGTAACAGGCCTCAGGCTTAGGGACTAAGAAGAGGCCTCGGGCCCAGTCTCCTACACCGATCGACCTGGAGACTCCGTCGAGGCATCCTTCTCAGTCGGAGAGCACTATTGTTTCCAGTGCAGCCCCACTGGTTTTTGCCACTGTCAGACCTTCCACTGCTCCTAGTGCTAGCCAGGGGTCTGCTTCTGAGACCCTTGTCTTCACGCCCAACTGGGCCCTGAGGATGGATAACTCTGTCTTTTTGTACCCTCGGGTGGCACTGAAGGATCTGATTAAAGGGACTCCTCTTTGGGATGCCATTGAGCTGGGCAGGAAGACCACAGAGTCCCTTTGCGCAGTTATTGAGATGTGGCGTCCTAGATAAGTTTTTCCTTTTAGTGATTGTTTTATTTCCTTAATCCTTTTATGTTTTTGTCTAACACTTTTTACTTAATCTCATATGGGCATCATCATAGGTACGGCCTCTCGTCGCTGCATCATCTTCGGACGTACTCAGCGCCAGTTGGAGGAGAAGACGGAGACTACTCGCCAGCTGCAGGCCTTGTTGGATTTAGCCAACCAGGCCAAGGCTGAGGCTGAAGCTCATACTCAGGCCGTTGCTGAGGAGGCTAAGGCCTGCATCTGTGCTACTGTAGAGAGAGCCGAGGCTCGTACCTGGGTGGCCGTAAAGGATGCTCTGGAGGTTTTCCAGGGCTCGGAGGCCTATTGGTTGGCCGTGATCTCCGAGCGGGGCCAGCAATACCTCACTGGCTTCATGGACTCGAAAGGGAAGGCCGAGGCCATATTCCTGGAGGTAGATTTCTTGGGCTTAGACTTATTGGGGCCCAAAGAAGAGGATGAGGAGCAGCCTGCTTCGAAGAAGGAGCAGACCGAGGTGCCGTAGCAGTCGGGAGGGCAAAGAGAACAACAAAACACAGGGTCACCTGCCCCCGAAGAAGAGCATCTAGGCTCAAGATGAGAGCAGCCTGCCATAGGGGACAAAGAGGCTAAGGCAAGCAGACAAAGAGGCTGCGACAGCACTTATCCTGATCTGGCCTGGACTGAATTTTTGGTTTTTGGTCTGTACTTCAAGGCTGTTAAGGCCATATTTTATCTGTACTTCGAGGTCGTTAGTTGTAACTTGTTTGAACAGTTTAATAAAGTTTCTTTCTTCAAACTTTATCTTTTATACAATAGTTCCATGCTTTTACACTTCGCTGTTTTTAGGATAACCTTTTTTCTCGAAACTCGAGTGTGGGCTCCAAGTTTTTTTTGGAAAAAACATCAAAGGTGTTCGACATTCCAGGTTCGAGGAATGGGCTTCCCATTCAACTCTTCAAGCTTGAAAGTACCAGGGTGGCATACCTTTTAGATTCGATATGGTCCTTCCTAGTTAGGGACCAGTTTTCCCGTTTCTCGAGGTCGAGATACTTTGTTCTTCCGTAGGACGAGGTCATGGAGCAGAAAGTGTCTTCTTTTCACTCTTGAGTTGTAATACCTAGCGGTGCGCTGCTGATAAGCTGCTAGTCGAATTTGGGCTTCGTTCCAGGCCTCGTCAAGGAGATCAGCACTCATACAGAAGGCTTCTTCATTGCTCTTTTCCTCGAAGCTTTGTATTCGGAAGGAGGGTACTTCTATTTCCAAGGGGATCACGGCCTCCGACCCATATGTCATGAAGAAAATGGGTTTTTCCAGTGGGTACTCGGGCTGTGGTTCTGTATGCCCAGAGTATGTTGGGTAAATGGTTTATCCATTGTTTATCTGCCTCGTCTAATCGCCTCTTGATGCTTTGAAGGTGCATTCTGTTAGTTACCTTGGCTTGCCCATTAGCTTGTGGATATCCGACCGAGGGGAAACGATGATCGATGTGCAATTCATCGTAGAATGTTTTGAATCGAGCACTGTTGAACTGTTTGCCGCTATCCGTCACCAATACTCGGGGTACTTCGAATCGATATACTATCGACTTCCAAACGAAACCTTGGGCCTGATGGTCGGTGATGCTGGCCAATGGTTTGGCTTCTACCCACTTTATAAAACAGTCTATTGCCACTATGAGGTACTTTCGCTGGCCAGCTGCTCCAAGAAAAGGTTCGAGGAGGTCCATTCCCCATATGGCGAAGAGAAGTGGACTAGTGATTGAAGTTAGGAGGTTTGCCGGTCTATGCGGTACGACGGCATACTGTTGGCAGCTTTTGCACTTTTTTACTAGCTCTATTGCTTTTTTCCTTATTCTGGGTCAGTAGTAACCTTAGCAAAGCATTTTGAATGCCAGGGCCCTCCCTCCAAGATGATTCCCGCATATTCCTTTGTGGACCTCTTGGAGGGTGTAATCAGTTTCGGTCTGATCAAGGCATTTTAAGTAGGGCATTGTGAGACCTTTTTTATACAATTGATCGTCCAAGATGGCGTACTGCGCCGCCGGTGACATGACTTTTTGGGCTTCATTTTTATTGTTTAGGAGACTACTGTTGTGTAAGTATCCAAGAATATGACTCATCCATGTTTCGTCTTGGGCCAAGGGTAATACCATGATTTCATTGATGCTTGGTACGATCAATGTTTCGAGATAAACCACTTATGTTAATTTGGGCTAGCGAGAGGACGCGAGACGGGCGAGAGAATCAGCCTTTGATTTTTTAGTTCGTGGAATTTGGCTGATATGAAACACTTTGAATTCTATGGCAAGTTCTTTAGCCTTTGCTAAATAGCCAACAATCTTCTCCCTTCGGGCCTCGTACTGCCCATTAACCTGATTTACCAAGAGCTGCGAATCGCTGTAAGTGTCCAGGACTTTCACAGAAAGAACTTTGGCTAGTTTCATTCCTGTTAGCAAAGCCTCATACTCAGCTTCGTTATTGGAGGCTTTGAATTCAAATCTTAAGGCGTATTCGAGGGTAAAACCGTCTGGTCCGTCTAAAATGAGCCCTGCACCGCATCCCGCATCGGTGAAGGATCCGTCAACGTGGATGGTCCACTAAGGGAAAAGGTTTGTGTTGTCAAGGTTTTGAGGCAACTCTTCCTATCTTGGTAAAGTGGTTTCCATAACAAACTCGGCTAAGGCCTGGGCTTTAATAGTAGTCCGAGGCCGATAGCGAATGTTGAACTCGCCCAGTTCTATCGACCATTTCACCATCTTGTCGAAAACATCTGGCTTGTGGAGTACTTGCCGAAGGGGTTGGTTAGTGAGGAGTGTAATCATGTGGGCTTGGAAATACGGCCTGAGCTTCCTGGTTGAGATCAAGAGAGCATAAGCCATTTTTTCCACAAGAAGATACCTTGTTTTAGCATCATTGAGTACCTTGTTTACGTAGTACACGGGTTTTTGTGCGCCTTCTTCTTCTCGAATTAGGACGGAGGCGACTACCTCAGGTCCGACCGAGAGGTACAATAAGAGCTCTTCGCCAGCTACAGGCTTGGTAAGTAGAAGGGGAGTACCCAAATATTCTTTTAGTTTCTTGAATGCTTTTTGGCAATCTTTGGACCAGACAAAGTCTTTGGCCTTCCTGATGGCTTTGAAAAAGGGTAGACACTTCTCGGCAGATTTTGACATTAATCGGCTCAAAACGGCTATCCTTCCAGTGAGTCGTTGGACTTCCCTCACTGTCCGAGGTGGGTTTATGCTAAAAACGACATCTATCTTCTCAGGGTTTGCTTCTATGCCTCTGTGGGTTACTATAAACCCAAGGAACTTTCCCCCAGTGACTTCAAAAGCGCACTTAGCGAGGTTCAACTTCATTCGATGATGGCAAAGGATGTCGAATGTCTCTTTTAATTCGACCTCATGGTCATTGACTTTGACACTTTTAACAAACATGTCATTGATATAAACTTCCATATTCCGGCCTATCTGCCCCTGGAAAATTTTATTTACTAACTTCTGGCAAGTGGCCTCGGTATTTTTCATGCCAAAGGGCATGACCCTGTAGTAATAGAATCCCTGTTCTATAATAAATGATGTTTTCTCTTGATCTGGTCGGTGCATGAGGATCTGGTGATACCCTGAATAGGCATCCATGAATGTTAGTAATTTATGTCCTGATGTTACGTCGACAAGGTGGTCAATCTTAGTTAGAGAGAAGCTATCTTTCTGACAGGCTTTATTTAGGTCAGAGAAATCGATGCAGATCCACCACTTGCCATTCACCTTTTTCACCATTACTACATTAGATACCCAGTTCGGATAGCTTACTTCTCGGATAAACTTGGCCGAAAGCAATTTGTCAACTTCAGCTCGGACGGCTGCCTGTCACTTGGAAGCAAATGACCTTTTTTTTGGATGACCAACTTGTGGTTTGGATCCACACTCAGTCAGTGTATTGCTTCCTTCATCTCTAAGATCGTCCAGCTCAAGTGGGAAGGCTTCCACCTTCTTGCCTTTTCTCACCGCACTAAGATAGTAGGACCTTGAGGTTTGTTGATCTCCCTTGACTTCACCCACTCCTTCCTTGGTGGGGAATTTGATTTTTCAGGTGATGGGTGGAGACAACCGCTCGAAGTTTATTCAGTGTTGGCCGTCTAAGTATTATATTGTAGGCTGTTGGACGATCAGAAATGTAGTCTGTACAGTTTTTGCTTGAGGGGCAGTCCCCGCAGTCACTGGGAGGGTTATGCTGCCTTCTGTAAAGACTGGTCCTCCTAAGAAATTGTAGAGTGGGGTAGAGACTGACTCTAATTGGGAATCTCTTAGTTGCATTTGTTGAAAATCAGCATAGAACAGAATGTCAGTTGAGCTCCAATTATTGACCAGGACTCGCCTAACCTCGTGGTTGGCCATGAGGAGGGAAATTACGACAACATCGTCGTGTGGAGTCTGAACTCCTTGTAAGTCTTCGTCAGAAAAGGAAATGGTTCCGCCCGCCTTATACCATTTATAGGGTCCAGAGACAAAAGCTATTGACCTGACATAAGACTTCCTGCGGTTGTTAGACATGCCCTGATTATGCCTAAAACAGTAACACGGTTGTTGTAACACGGCTTTAGGGTATCGATTCCACAGGGAAACAAGTTAACTAAAAAGAAAAATGTAAACCTTAATATGAGACGATATAATCAAAATAAGTAAAGAATCTGAAATTGATGATGAAGTAATTGTGTAGGTTGTAAAATATGATAGAGGGACAACAAGGATCCGGGAATCCTCCCTAGGTTCGTTGCCCTAATCATAACTTGATTCAGTTGTTTTTATCTCGATTGCACGTTTCATATCCCAAACATGCAATCGACAAATATTCAATGAGAACATGTATAAACCCTAATATGATCGTAATGAAATACTTCTTATTTTCGATTCATGTACATATGATCTATCCTATAGGTTTATCAAGAAACAACAATATATCTTTGTCGACAATATTGCAGTAATGGACAAACCTAAAGGCTAGATTTATCAAACTCAATTATACCCAATAATCTTGACATAAGAGAAACATGACTAAAGTTATATCAAGGAAAAAAAGATACAATCACCGGAATAGATAAAATCTTATAATTAGATAAAGAAGAAATCATGACAATGTTTGACAATAAAGTCTTATTACAACTGAACCAAATAAGGGTAGATAGGGACAACTATACCTAAGGATTCATCCCTTCGCCTTGCTAGGAAGTTAGTTAGCCATGGTGTTCATGGCTAAACACTTTTGTGGATGAGCTGCTGCTTTGAGTTTTCTGGCTTTTCTTCTCAGCCAAGATCCCCCTTCTCTTAAACCCTAAGTATCCTATTTATAGTACAAGAGTCCAAAGGTATTTTTGGGTTTATTCTAATGTTTAAAAACCCTAATTAAAGTCTAACTCAGAGATGCAAATCCATGTGCGCGCTACGGTGCTGCTGGGGAGCACCGCGGTGCTAGGCATATTCTAGATTGGGCAACCTTCTGGGCACCGCAGTGCTGTTGAGGAGCATCGCAGAGCTGGCTAGTTTTTCATAATGGGTGAGTTTTTAGGCACCGCGGTGCTGCTGAGAAGCACCGCGGTGCTGGCCTTTTTGCTGATTTTCTTCATACTTTGCCTTTCCGCAGCCGCTCCTATGCTTCGTCGTACATGGAACCTTGGTGCTTTTAAACAACGATTGCTTTTTCTCCTTTTCGGACTAAAAATACCTGAAATTGTACTGGAATAAGTTAGTGATCCAATAATATTCCTTAAGAATTATCAACACACAAGAGTGCAATATAGACCGAGAAGAATCATAAAATGCTAACAATTAAACATCGTTGAGGTGCATTTTATGGTTCTTATCATGCCCCCAGCTGCAGGCCCTCCGCAAATGGTCTTGATGATTTTTTCCACGGGGGCATCTAGTTTCTTCTGGCTGGACTTTCCATGGTTCGGCCCCGAACTTTTTCAGATAGGTCGCCCAGGCCTGTTCCGCTCGAGTGGGCGTTCAGGGCTTCTTTGGGGTCGCTCTGCGAATTTTTCCATTCGCGGTCCAGTAAACCTCTTTAGATGTCCTCGGCTAATGAGGGCCTCGATCTAGTTCTTTAGCGCCTTACATTCTTCTGTATCGTGGCCGTAGTTTTTGTGGAACTTACACTAAGTACTTCAATCTGGATTGAGGTTTGGTGGCCTCGGGGGCCACTACAAGAGACCCCTGTCGTGGATCTGCATTAGAATGTTGGTCCTAGATACATTCAGCGGAGTATAGTTTTCAGATGGCCCAGAGGCCCTGGGTCCGGTTCTGAAGGTCCTGGGGGTTTAAGGCCTACCTTCGAAAGGCCTAGGGGCCCTTGGTCTCTCGTCGCAAAATGGTCGCTTAGTAAGCTCACAACCCGGGCTAGTGGGGCCTCTCTTTCTTCTCTTCGCGTCTCCTTCTCACTCTCTGTTGAATGCTCGGTCGTCTTCCGCCAGCATGTATTTCTCGACTCGAGCCAAGACTTCTCTCATATCAATGGGTGGGCGTCAGGCGAGCTTTGAACTGAAGACCCCAGATCTCAGCCCATTTTTAAAAGCCAATAGTTGAACACTGGGATCGAGGTATGGGATCTCCCAAGCAGCGGAGTTGAACCTCGAAATATAGGTCCGGAGTTTTTCTCCTTTTAGCTAGACAATGTTGAACAGCGACTCCGAGGTCTTCTTTGGTTCTTTGCTACTGATAAAATGAGAGGCGAAAGCATAACTCAACTCCTTAAACGTGCGAATGCCTCCTGGTTTCAAACGGGAATACCACATCCCGGCTGCCTTTTCATGTGTTAGGAGAAATGCTCGACACATTACAGGGTCGGAATGCCTATGGACTGTCATCGTGGTTCTGTAGTGCTGGAGGTGATCTAAAGGGTCAGAGGATCCATCATAAGGTTTAATCTGAGGCATTCAAAAATTTGGTGGGAGGGGGGCCTCGAGGACCTCTTGAGCGAAGGGGGGTCCTGCACATCGAGCTCGTCCATGACATTGTGGCTTGTTGTGCGTTTATCCACTTAAATAAATAAGTAAATAATCGCACTTGTTTTACTTGCAAGTGCACAAGGTCAACAGTGTAGCATAGTGTGCGAATGCAAGATCATCTCCACAGGGATTGGTAAAGTTCAATTTAGAATTATATTCGCAATATAAAAAGATAGAAATAATAAAAGCGTTGAGAAATAATAAAGATAAAATACTAAGGATAAAGGCGTAGGGACTTGATATCTACCACTAATTATGCTACCACAATATAATAGTATGCCAATGCTTTATTCATGCCATGTATACCTACTGGTCGCCAACCTAAGGGCATGGTATCTACTCCTTAAGCTATTGATTTCCCTAAGCAACGAGTTAGGCATGGTATCTACTCTAACTCTTTTCTTCCTTAAGAGATTCAGCATGGTATCTGCTTGAGTTGTTCCTTAAGAAAACATAAGTACTATGGAAATCGACAACCACATGAGACCTAGGGCATGGTATCTACTCCCGGTTTCCCATGTTTATTAACCCGGGTATCCAGATAAGATATCCCTTGTTACTAATGTTAGACCCAGGACTCGGTCATCCAAATTGATCTAACTAACAAGTCCATACCACATGCATATATTGATCAGACATATACATATGAGGAATTTAAATAAAAGCAGGTATTAATCAAGTTTAAGCAACACAACATAAATATCGCAAGGCGCCAATACTAAATTTATTGAGTAAACATAATTAGGGCTTCAACCAAGCCCTACTAAGAATTTAATTACACATACTAACTGAAGTAAACATAATTAAACTAAACATAAGGGAGAAGAATAAACCCGAGAGAAGAGGCGTCAATTCTCTCCCAAGCTCTCCACTCCAAGTAAAAGAAAAGAGAAATGTGTTTTCTATCTAAGGTGTGTTTTTGTGTGTGAGTTTACAAGTGTATTTATAGGTCCTTGAGAAGTCCTAATAGACTCATGAGTTTCTAAACTTTCCTAAAACACAAAACTCCTTTATTTCCAAAATAGAGTTACTTCCAAAATAGGGTTATTTCCAAAATAGGGTTCTGCAGTTTACTATTCACGCCTATACATTTGCGCTCGATCGCATGTGTCCTTGCGCTCGATCGCAGTGTGCGCTCGATCCTACAAGTGTGCGCACGATCGTATGTGCGCTCGATCGCATTGCATGTGCGCTCGATCGCACTTTGTCCAGAAAGTGCTTCAGGGCTTCTAGATTTCTTCCTTAAAGTGCCAAAACTGCTTCTTTTTCTCCAAGACCCTATAAAAACATGTAAAACACACAAATGGAGTAAAAGATACCAAATTAACGTAATAAAGGATCTAACAAGTGTAAATAAGGGGGCTTAAATATGTATATTTAAGCGTCTATCATGGCTACGGCCTTTAAGAGCTTCATTGATCCATCATTTTGTGTCCTCGACCCGTCTACCGAGATCTCCACTATGTTTGGACGAGGGGCTTTCTCTGGACTTGGCCATACAGGGCTGGGAAAACTCGATTGCAGAACAGTCATCGGTAGAGCGTCGGTGGCTACCCGACATAGTATGACTAGGGTCTGACCGAGGGGGTATTGGTGATGGCTGGCGAGCTCCTCCGCGGATCTTGACGGTTAAGTTGGTCACAAGTCGTGAGAGTTCTACAAACTGCGCCTGGTGAGTGGCTATGTTAGGGCGTACTTCAGACTCGGCCGAGGAACTCGTCTCGGTCCTCTTTATGCCTTTAACAAGGTCCCTGGTAGGATTTTTAGTGGCATAACAACAAATGAGCTCTTTAAACTTCTTCGTTGTTACTGCCAGCGAGAGATGGTGGTTTCTCACGGACGGTGCCAATCTCTTGATGCCAAAAATGTGTGTTGCTGAGCTGGAGGTCGAGCCTCGTATGTACCTGCACAGGGAAAGAGAGAGGGGCTATGGGGCCTCGGAGGGGGTACCTCCGGGGATGCTCCGAAGCTTAAGTTAAAGTGAAATAAAGTGTATACAAGGGACGAGCGTTCCCTTTTCAATTTGAGACAAGTTGGATCGTTTGGAATGTATACCTGATCCTTTTTATAGGGCGCTGGAGGCGGCGTTTGGCCTAGGGCAGCAGTGATATGATGCCGCTAACTGGTTCAGGCAATGATGCCTAGGAGGTCCAGCTAGATGGCTGGGGGCTGTCCGTTAGGGCTTTGCCTTGTTGGCTTGATCAAGAGCCATCTAAGTAGAAGGGCAGTTGGTCACCTGACGCTCCAACTTGGTTGTGCAATGATGCCTAAGAAGCCCAGCTGGGTGGCTGGGGGCCATCCGTTAGGGCTTCGCCTTGCTAGTTTGATCAGGAGCCATTCATGCACCCGAGGCAGTCTGCTGACCTGACGCCCCAACTTGGTTAGGCAATGATGGTGCGGAAGGCGGTGATGACGTGGAGGTCCAACTGGGGTAGTGGTGCCCTGAAAGGCGGTTTATGACCTGGAGGCTTAGTTGTTCGATCCTGGATAGTCCACGTGTCTCCTTGTGTCCTGTCATCAAGAGGGTCCACGTGTCGTTTTCCTATTAGAGGGGTGTTTTTTGGCAGTATCAATAACCACTATGGAAATTACTGTGGTAAATTCTTCAGTGCCAATCGACTGAAAAGACAGAAAAGAGACAGAGACTTAGTACTGTAATTTTGTCTAATGATAAAAGAAGAACCCACATCATAAACCCTGAAAAGGAGTTAGAATTTTCAATTGGGTACCTACCTACTTGTCAGCATTGGTGGCAAATACGCCTAATTCAGTGATACCATGGGCACTCAATATGAGACCAAGAATAACAGCATCTTTTTTAGGCACACTGCAACAGATTGCAGGTATAAAGCTTGTCATAAATTTCACAGTGAAACCACAGCTCACTACGAAACTCATGAAAAGAGGCAGTAAGTCTTTTAACTCCCATAGATTTGATCTGAATCCACAGTATGTTGACGTGAATGGTAGCATTAGCCCTGTGATAATAGTATTTAATTTCTCAACCAGAGTTGATGCCAAAGGAGGCCCTGTAGGCACTGTTAAGCCAAATATAAAAGGTCCATACAGGTATTGAAGCCCCACACTGTCACCAATTATTGCCAAAACCATCACTGCTATAACTATAAAGAAAATGTAAGTGTTCTTCACAGGCTTCCCCTCTGGTGTTCTTCTTATGATCCAGTACAGCATTGACCGTAATACTGTCAATGTTGGAAATCACCTTGACAAGATGCCTAAGTGGTGATCTTCCAAACACCCAAGTCTAGAATGACTTGTAGAAAAAATTTCAGTAATCGAGCACAAGAACAGAAAATCAAAGAAAGAAAGAAGACAAGCAATTTGTTATCAAGGTTCGGAAATGTGCCTACCTCCCCGTGAGTTCCTCCGAACTCTCTACACTAAATCAATGGTTCTTTACAATTCAGCAACCCTCTCCAAGAAACCTCAAGTTCTTGAAGAAACCAAGAAGAGAACGAGAAAGTGATAAACCTATTACAATGCTTCCTATCAATTCTCTACTACCCTCTCTTCTTTACAACCAGCCTCTCTACAATGAGTCCCTCTTGTGTTTTGTGTCTTTGCACTCTCACACAATTCTCTCATCCACACACATGTCTCACAAGTTACACCATCACATTCTTGTGTCTTCCTTTTTGTTGTTGAGATTGAACCTAGGTGACCCTTTATATAGTGCACCAACTTCTTGTCCAATCTTGTGTGCCATTCTCCATCCTTAGATCTTGATGACCACTTAACCATGGCCCTCCATCAATCCTAAGTGGTGTTGTGCATTTTAACCTTGCATTCACGCACCTAAGAGAAGGCTAAAGCATGCTGTCCATATGTGCCGGCCAAAGCTACAGTGCTGCGCTGCAGCTTTGAGTTTCTGTCCCTTGTGTTATTCCTACCAGGTTCCAGTGCTGTAGCACTGCACTGCAGCTTTGAGTTTATGTCGTTCCAGCACTGCAGCACTGCGCTGCAACTTTGAGTTGTTGTCCCCTTCACACAACACCCTTCTGCTTGTGTGCAGAAGTGCGCACACTAGTGCGCATAGCCTTCCCTTGCTCCAAAATGAAGCACACACATGTGTGCAGCCTTCTAACTTGCTGAACTTTGATGCTCCACCTTTGGTTTAGACTTTAACCATCTTTGAACCATACTTGGACATGTTCAAATCTTAACCATGTTTAAACCTTAGACAAATACCAACAGTCAAGATAATCATGACAATAGCTATAGAAAGGATCATCGATTTCAATCCTACTCGTGGAGATACTTGTACCATTAATCTTGAATAATTATCAGTGTTTACAATTATGACACTCATCAAGTCACAAATCAATGCTGTTGACAAGGCAAGGTGCCCCAGCTCAGAGTTGATGATCTTGAGATGCATTAAAAGGCAAGCAACCACAGGAAATGAAGTCAGCATTAGTGTTCCTGAGAACATTGAGATCCATTACACGTGTTCCTCTTCATAATGTTCAAGATGAATGCCTACATGCTTAGCCAGAGACATGATCAATAGAAGAGGGATAATAATGGTTATACAACCTATAACCCCTGCTTTTGATCCTGATTTCGTTACCAAGCTTGCATCCATCTTCACTCCCATTAGAAACATAAAAAAGAAGTAGCCAAACTTCATCAAGTTGGACAGTATTTTCATAGATTCTTGAGGGAACAGAACATCTGACATCTTAGGAAAGTACATTCCAAGTACAGTTGTTCCTAAAATTATACCAGCCTGTGTAGGTGAGAAAAAAAAACTATAGTCAATACCCAAGATAATTAACACAAAACACAACACATACAAAAATTTCTTAATTAAACATAACCAAGAAAATTTTCATTTTAACACATCTAATTTCAACAATGCATGTAACATAAGAATATCCTTCTCTCTCTATATATAGATATATTTGTTAATATGTGTAACTAAAAATTTCATATACTACATAACAATATGACAGTGAATATCCTTAGTTTCATGTTTTTCATCAATGTAACATTCCTGTTGAACTATGGTTTGAGCACATCTCAATCGGTAAACACACGTCTCCAAACTATACAGAATTCTCCAGTTCAAATCCCCTTTATTATAAAAAAGAATTTCTAAAATAAAATAAACATTTGCGTTATAATATTCATATGACTATAAGTCTATAGCCAGCGGCTTTAGCACATCAGTTATTGTATCAAGTCTAACATTCACTTGGATGGCTTAAGGTTTTGGAGTTGAAACCCATGAAAGTTTTTTTATGGATAAAGAGAGTTGTTATGGTAGTATGTTTGAAAGTTTTGAGGAAGGAAGCCAAGGCTTTATAATCGGAAGGAAGGGTAAGGAAAAGTAAGTAAAGTAGGGGTTGATAACATTCCTTTGTTTGAGCAATGGCAGAACTTCTAAGAGATAAGTGGGGGCCATGTGTAATACCCGTAATCATAAAGTAAGGGTAAAAAAAATAATTTAATAAATATGACATGAAATTAAAATAATACATATATACGCAAAGAATTTAGTATTGAATAAAATAATTCTTTTTCAAAAAAAATCCGAACACGTGGAGACATAGTTTAAAAAAAAATGTGAACAGTAGAAAAAGAAAATAAAAAATAATAAGTTTTTCAAAAAAAAAAAACCAAAAATGTACCTGCTGCTAAATGAAACAAAGGGTGTTGCATGTTAAACATGTAGCAAAAATCATGGCAGACATGCACAAACAAAGACTTGGCTTGTGTGTTTTATATATATATATATGAAACATTTGTGCATGTCTGCCACGATTTTTGCATATATATATATATATATATATATATATATATATATATATATATAAAATTAAGTTACATTATTATTCATTTCCAAATTCGTTTAGTTTTCCTTCAATCGCTCTATTTCTCTAAACATTTGGGGATCGAAAGAAAGGTTGAGAGAGCAAAATTTTGAAGGGGTTTACGGAGGAATTTCTTAGAGAGTCATGAAAGATGTTGCATTTTAAACATGTAGCAAAAATCGTGGCAGACATGCACAAACAAAGACTTGGTTTGTGTGTTTCATATATATATATATATATATATATATATATATATATATATATATATATATATATATATATATATATATATAAGTTAAGTTACATTATTATTCATTTCCAAATTCGTTTAGTTTTCCTTCAATCACTCTATTCTCTAAACATTTGGGGACCGAAAGAAAGGTTGAAAGAGAAAAATTTTGAAGGGGTTTACAGTGGAATTTCTTAGAGAGTCACGAGAAGCTATCAGAAAAACATAAGGTAATAACATAGTGTTTATTTTTGAATTTTTATCATACATGAAATTTCTCAGAATTCAAAGTGTGAATTTTTAAAGGGTGTGGTTTATGAAGAATTGAAGAAATAATTAGAAATTTAATACAAATATTATGTCAGGTGTTGACTATCAACAATTGGGAGAAATTTTTTAGAGGAACAAGAAAGGCAAGGAGGTGATCCACGGGTAGCTTTAAGTGCTACATGGTGAGTTAGATTTACTTTAAATAATCTAAATAAAAAATAAAATATCTAGTAATAATATTAAAATAAATTATTAGCTTGTGCTTTGTTGGTAGATAAAATTTAGTGGATCTTGACAGGCTTTGATGAATGATTTGATGTGATTTGGGATGAAATTTAATGGATTTTGACAAGCTTTGATGGATGATTTGATGCGATTTGGGATGAGAGGAATTTAGTCAAATTTTTTTTATATATAATTTGTGATTAAGACACGACTAACAAATAGGATGCAGATCCTATTTAAGTTCCAATTGGTCCAGTTACAAGGGTTCGAGCTAAAAGGTTCAAGGAAACTCTCAATGGGCTAATTCAACACATTTGGGCTAAGAAGTATCTTCGGGGACCTAAGGATGATGCTATACATGACCCACAAGGATGAGTTTCCATGATTCAAGCTCTAGAATAATCTAGCAACTCAAGATTGTGAATTAAAACTTAGTTTTCCCAAAATTGGAGACTTAATCATTTTTGGGAAGTTTAGAAAAGGAAAATGGCTGGCTGCAATTTTCCTTATTACATTTTCTTAATTGTTTACTTATTAATTTAATTACTGAATTGTAATTGAGGATTCAGTTAGGTACTTTCTTTATTTGGATTTTAGGTTACCAGAATTCAGCTACCAAAATTCTATTTAGGTTTGTTTCCTATTTCTTAGTTTTCTATTCCTAATTGAGGATGAATTTTGGGCAGATTATTTGGAAGCTTTTAGCTTCCCAATTTATGATCTTCATGTATTTAAATAGCTATTGGCTTTTTGGAATAACACAATTCAAATTTCATTCATACTTAGTGAGAAAAAAATTCTCTTTGGTTCTTTTAGAACTTCTAAACTTATCGGAGTCTCTGTGGTGTTCATCTTCGATTTATCAATCAATTCTTCCATAATTGATTGTGGCGTCTTCATTATACCAAAGGTTTTTGCTTCAATATAAGCAACGGGTCGCGGTCTCATATAAATCTATTTCTAGACGATCTTGTAATCCTTCTTGATCCATCAATTTCTTAGTTCTTGGTGTGGACCATATCAGTTGGTATCATAGCGGGTTCTAGTTGCAGGTTTGCTTATCTTTTGTTTTGTTTTATTAAAAAAAAGGTGGAAATTCGAAAAAAAAAAAAGAAAAAAAGAACGAATTTCTAGTTTAGAAAAAAAAATGTGAAAAAAACGTGGAAAAAAGTGTGTGATATTTAGATTCAATCCGTTCAATTCTTGTTTCAAGTTCTCATCTTTGTTTTCCTTGTATTCTAGCCTTTAAACCAAATTTCTTTATGAGTTGTTGGTGAATTGTTGCTGAAAACTTTGATACTTGTTTGGTTAGTTTGATAAGAACCTATAGAGGATTATTATGAGTGGAAAAAGGCAAGAGTGGTGAGCACATAAGAGGGTAAAAGCCAATTTGATTTTGTGTAAAAACACAAGTGAAATTGAGTGACTCATTCTTTGAGTGAAACACGTGAGGAAGTCTGTGAGGTTATTTTGTTCTTTTTTTCTAACTTTGTTTTTGCAGCAAACATGTCACACAACAAGAAGAAAAGTAATTCCGGAGATACATTGGGAGAGGGTGATCCGAAGTTGCTCATGGAGGCTTTAATGGGTGAGATGAGGAGAGTATTGAGAACGGAGATGGAGCAGGTTCATGAGCGGATAGATCGGGTAGAAAATGCACATGTGGGATAGCAACAAAATGCTCCTAATGTGCGTAAGAGGGAGAGAGCTCAACCTAGGGGAGAGAGTTGAAGATGAAGAGTATTATGGGAATGGATTTGATGAAGAAGATGACCAGGAATCAGTTGTTAGCCATAGGAGACTTGGTGATCGAGGTAGAGAAACTAGGAATCAGGAATATAATAACTTGGGTAGTATTAAGATGAAGATTTCATCATTTCAAGGCAAAAACGATCTTGAAGCTTACATTGAGCGGGAGAAGAAGATAGAATTAGTATTTGATTGTCATAATTATTCTGAGCTTAAAAAGGTTAAACTTGTGGCCATTGAATTTTTTGACTATGCGATTGTTTGGTGGGATCAACTAGTGTTAGATAGGAGGAGAAATAGAGAGCGTCCAATAGAGACTTAGGAGGAGATGAAAACCGTGATGAAGAAACAGTTTGTTCCAAGCCATTATTACCGTGAGTTATACCAAAAATTGCAAAGTCTTACATAAGGTAGTCGGAGTGTGGAGGATTATTATAAAGAGATGGAAGTAGCTATGATCCGAGCAAATGTAGAGGAGGACCGAGAGGCTACTATGGCTAGGTTCTTGGCTGGTTTGAACCAGGAAATTGCTAATTCGGTGGAGATACATCATTATGTGGAGTTGGAAGATATAGTGCACATGACTATCAAAATTGAGAACCAACTCAAGAGGAGGGGCAACAATACACAGCAAAACCCTAACTCGGGTTCATCTTGGAAGCCAAAAATTGTGAAAAAAGAGGAAAAGCAAGCCACGACCAAGCCCAAAACCGAGCAAAAGCAAGAAAGTACCAGCCATGGAAATCAAGGTAAAACTGATTCTTCCACCACTAGAAATCATGATATTAAGTGTTTTAAATGCTAAGGCAGGGGTCACATAGCAAGCCAATGTCCAAACAAAAGAGTTATGGTATTGCGAGATAATGGTGAAATTGAAACCGAAGGCGAAGAAAATATTGAATCTATGCCACCATTGAAGGATGCGAGTGATAAAGAATATGCTACCCAAGGAGAATTGTTGGTTGCAAGGAGAGCTCCAATTGTGCAAATAAAAAAGATGATGAAGTATAGCCAGAAAACATTTTTCATACTAGATACCACGTGCAAAACAAGGTATGTAGTGTGATTATTGATAGAGGTAGTTGTACTAACATTGCTAGCACTACAATAGTTGAGAAATTAGGGCTGCAAACAAATAAACATCCTCGGCCTTACAAGTTGCAATAGCTCAATGGTAGTGGTGGAGTAAGAGTGAACAAATAGGTGTTAGTTTCCTTCCGGATAGGAAAATATGAAGATGAAGTTTTGTGTGATGTAGTTTCGATGCAAGCTGGACACTTGTTACTAGGCCGACCATGGCAATTCGACCGTGTGTTAAGCATGATGGCTTCACCAAAAAATATTCATTTGTAAACAATCAAAGCACAATCACTCTAGTTTCTTTGACACCAAAGCAGGTTTGTGAAGATCAAGTGAGGTTACAAAAAAGAGAGTGAGCAAACGAAAGAGAGTGAGAAAAAGAGAATGAATGAAAATCAGAAAGAAAAAATGAGAGAGGCCGAGAAAATTGAGAGAGAAAATAAGAGAGCTAATTCGGCCATTGAGAGAAAAACAAATTTCTATGTAAGAGAGAGTGAAATAAAAAGAGCGATGTTTTTAAATCAGCCAATGATTGTACTTTTGTACAAAGAGGTGTTAAACACTAACCAATTTGACTCATCTTTTCCTAGTTCTATTGTTTCTCTTTTGCAGGAGTTTGATGATATCTTTCCCAAGGATATTCTACATGGTTTACCTCCTATTCGAGGAGTTGAACATCAAATTGATTTCATGCCCGGTGCTACAATTCCAAACCGACTAGCCTATCAAAGCAATCCCGAGGAGACAAAGGAGCTACAAAGGTAGGTTAGTGAATTGATGGAAAGGAGGTACGTAAGAGAAAGCATGAGTCCGTGCGCTGTTTCGATGATTTTGGTTCCTAAAAAGGATGGGACGTGGAGAATGTGCGTTGATTGCCGAGTAGTCAACAATATAATGGTAAAGTATTGACATCTTATTCCTTGCTTAGATGATATGCTAAATGAACTGCATGGTACTAGTGTATTTTCTAAGATTGATTTAAAAAGTGGATATCATCAAATAAGAATGAAAGAGGGTGATGAATGGAAAACTGCTTTTAAAATGAAATATGGTTTATATGAGTGGTTAGTTATGCCATTTGGATTAACAAATTCACCGAGTACCTTCATGAGATTAATGAACTATGTTTTGTGAGCTCTTATAGGCAGATTCATTGTTGTTTATTTTGATGATATTCTCATTTATAGCACAAGCTTAGATGATCATGTTGTGCATTTAAAATCAGTTTTAGATTTACTTAGAAAAGAGAAATTGTTTGCTAACTTGAAAAAGTGCACCTTTTGCACCGATAAGCTTGTGTTTCTTGGTTTTGTTGTGAGTGCACAAGGAATACAGGTTGATGAAGATAAGATCCGTGTGATTAAAGAATGGCCAAGTCCCACGAGTGTAGGTCAAGTTTGTAGTTTTCATGGACTTGCTAGTTTTTATAGGAGGTTCGTGAAATACTTTAGCAGTATTGCCGCACCGCTTACAGAAGTCATCAAGAAGAACATTGGATTCAAATGGGGAGACGAGCAAGAGAATGCGTTCCAATTGATCAAAGAAAAATTAACTCGTGCTCCTTTACTTGCTTTGCTTGATTTTACTAAAACGTTTGAAATTGAATGTGATGTTTCAGGTTTGGGTATCGACGCAGTTCTTATGCAATGAGGAAGACCAATCACATATTTCAGTGAGAAATTAAGTGGGGCAGCTTTAAACTACCCTAATTATGATAAATAATTTTATGTGTTGGTTCGAGCATTGGAAACATGGCAACACTATCTTTGGCCTAAGGAGTTCGTGATTCACACCGATCATAAGTCCTTGAAGCATTTAAAAGGTCAACACAAGTTGAGTAGGAGACATGCACAATGGGTAGAATTCATCGAGACATTTCCATATGTCATTCGATACAAGCAAGGTAAGGAAAGCATCGTTGCAGATGCACTTTCTCGAAGGTACGTATTAATTTATACTCTTGATGCAAAATTACTTGGTTTTGAGTACATTAAAGAATTGTATCCTTCAGACAACGATTTTTGTGAGGAGTTTCGGGGTTGTGAGAAAAATGCAGTGAGTAAGCTCTTTAGGCACGAGGGTTTCTTATTTTGGGAGAATAAATTGTGTGTACCGAATTTCTCTTTGCGTGATTTGTTAGTAAAGGAATCCCATGGAGGAGGTTTAATGGGTCACTTTGGAGTTGCTAAGACCTTAGCTGTTTTACAAGAACATTTCTATTGGCCACACTTGAAAAAAGATAGTGAGAGCATTTGTAGTAGATGTGTCACATGTAGGCAGGTAAAATCTCGAGTGCAACCCCATGGTTTATACACGCCACTGCCCATTCCTAGTGAGCCTTGGATAGATATTTCGATGGACTTTGTGTTAGGTTTACCTAGGTCTAAATGTGGTAGAGATTCAATTTTTATGGTTATGGATAGATTTTCTCAGATGGCACATTTTATTCCATGTCACAAAACTGATGATGCTTCCAATGTTGTTAATTTGTTCTTTAGAGAAATTGTAAGATTACATGGTATGCCTAGAACAATAGTTTCTGATAGAGATGCTAAGTTCTTGAGCTACTTTTGGAAGACTTTGTGGTGTAAGTTAGGGACTAAGCTATTATTTTCTATTACTTGTCACCCATAAACTGATGGTCAAACTGAAGTAGTGAATAGGCTACTTTGTTGAGGGCTTTTATTAAACAGAACATCAAAACTTGGGAAGAGTGTTTACCACATGTTGAGTTTGCTTATAATCGTACTGTTCATTCTGCTACTATGTTTTCACCATTTGAAATTTTTTATGGTTTTAGTGCTTTCACTCCTTTGTATTTACGCCATTACCTATGTCTGAATGTGCTAACTTGGATGGAAAAAAAAAAGGCTGAATTTGTTAAGCAGATACATGAGAAGGCAAGACTAAACGTTGAGAGGAAAATGGAACAATATACAAAACAAGCTAACAAAGGTCGCCAATAACTGATTTTTCAACCTGGAGATTAAGTTTAGTTACACATGAGGAAATAAAGATTTCCAACACAAATGCATTCAAAGTTACTTCCTAGAGGAGATGGGCCTTTTCAAGTCCTTGAGCGCATCAATGACAATGCATACAAATTAGATTTGCCAGGTGAATACAATGGTAGTGCCACTTTCAATGTTTCTGCTTTCAGTCTTTTTTATGAATGTGATGATTTGAGGACAAATCCTTTTCAAGAGGAGGGGAATGATGAGGATACGGCTAATAAATGGGATGCAGATCCTATTCAAGTCCCAATTGGTCCAATTACAAGGGCTCGAGCTAAAAGGTTCAAGGAAACTCTTAATGGGCTGATTCAACATATTTGGGCTAAGAACCATCTTTGGGGGCCCAAGGATGATGCTATACGTGACCCACAAGAATGGGTTTCCATGATTCAAGCTCTAGAATAATCTAGCAACTCAAGATTGTGAATTAAAACTTAGTTTTCCCAAAATTGGAGACTTACTCATTTTTGGGAAGTCTAGAAAAGGAAAATGGTTGGCTACAATTTTCCTTATTACATTTTCTTAATTGTTTCTTTATTAATTTAATTGTTGAATTGTAAGGCTTGCATGCCAAGTTAGGTACTTTCCTTATTTGAATTTTAGGTTACCATAATTTTATTTAAGTTTGTTTCCTATTCCTAATTGAGGTCAAATTTTGGGCAGATTATTTGGAAGCTTTTAGCTGCCCAATTTGTGATCCTCGTGTATTTAAATAGCTATTGGCTTTTGGAATAACACAATTCATATTTCATTCATACTTTTTGAGAGAAAATTCTCTTTGGTTATTTTAGAACTTGTGAACTTATCGGAGTCTCTGTGGCGTTCATCTTCGACTTATCAATCAATCCTTCCATAATTGATTGTGGCGTCTTCATTATACCAAGGTTCTTGCTTCAATATAAGCAACGGGTCGCGGTCTCACATAAATATGTTTCTAGAAGATCTTGTAATCCATCTTGATCCATCAATTTCTTAGTTCTTGGCATGGATCATATTAGTTTGAGAAAAATTAGGATAGCCAAAATTAAATATTTGAATTCATGTTTGTTTTTTTCATATCATTCTTCATATGCATATGCATTAAATGAAAAAAAAAAAAAAAGATCCGGGAAGGCAGCCAGTCTAATTGAAAAACTGTGACAGCCAGTATGTGCTAGAAATAAAATGGACATTATGACAACCGGTATATGCTGGAAATAAATACTGTGATAGCCGGGACAAGTTGTAAAGAAAAGAACTGGGAAAACAACCGATCTAAATGAGAATGAAAGAACCAGGAAGGCAGCCGATCAAAGATAAAAACATGTCGACATGTGGGAAGACGTTCCCATAATAATAATAATTCATGCATTGCATCTGTTTTAATTATTACTTGAATTAATGATATGCTTATGTGTGGTGTGTTATTGTGAATTTATTTATAGATGGATGAGTCTCACAGAGAGACAGTTATAGTAATAAGAACCATCTAAATGGTAGATTTTATGATATGAACTTCATTACGAGATAATTTTGAGATACTTGATGGTCTTAAGGTGGACCAATAAATAAGAAGAAGATATTGATAGAGAATAGATCTTATGACATGTGTAGTGATAGTAGAATGCTAGTATCAAGTTGTATGAAATATAAATGATTAAATATTGAAAGACCATTTATACAAATGAATACTTCTAGTAAATTTAATTCACTGAGCTTGTGAAGCTAACCCCTCATTGTACAATGATTTCAGGTAGCAGGCAGGGCAAATAGTCTGGTGGGTTGAGACTCAAACGAAATCTTTTTCTGTAAGCCACGTACGTGTCAAAATCCTCAAACTAATGAGAAAATAAAATAAAAATTTATTTGTAAATATTAATGCATTTTACGTTGTATATAATGTTTAAAGATCAGATTGATGTATCTCCTTGTTGAGGGTTGAAGATTGATGTAAAAGAATTTATGTTAGTATTATTTTTATTTGTTGCATATATATGTCATGCTAAGATTTTCAAAATATGATGACACCGTCTCGGGGGTGGCCAACCCGAGATGGATCTTTACACCATGGCCCCCACAAGCTTTTGGAAAATTTTTATTTATATATATATAAAGTGATAATAGAAATAAAGTAAAATATTTTATAAATGTTTACTTTAAACCTTATACAAGTAACACCAATATACAATTGCATATCCATAGCTTCTTGAAAACCTCTCCAAAATCTAGAGGTAAATCTAAAATCTCTATCTGATACAATTCTTAGAGGTACTCCATTTAATCTCACAATCTCCGCTACATACAATTCAGCCAACTTTTCAAGACTCCAAGTCGTTTTAATAGGAAGAAAATTTGAAGACTTAGAAAGTCTATCTACTATAACCCATACAACATTATAATCTCTCTAGGTACGGGGAAAACCAGAAACAAAATCCATGTTCACATTCTCCTATGGCCACTCACGTACTAAAAGAGGTTGTAATAAACCTGCTGGATGTCTATTCTCAGACTTCACATGTTGACAAGTCAAACGTCTAGAAATATGCTCCGCCACATCCTTCTTCATCCCTGACCACCAATAATTCTGTCTCAACCCTCTATACATCTTATTATTATCAGAGTGAATAGAATATACAGAATCATAAGCCTATCTTAGTATCTCTTTTCTCATCTCCACATCATTGGGAACACAAACTCTATGTCCCAATACCACCATGCCATATTCTCTAATTCAAAACTCAGTCAGCTTCCCATTCAATACTTCCCATCTAATCTTTTTTATCCCTTCATCTCTACCCTGCATCTATAATAAGCGATTAATAATAGAAGATTGTACCACCATATTTTGGTTTTTCAACGAAAACATAATACCTATTGGTATAGGTAACTCAAGTGGCCATTCGTTTTGAAGTTATGGGTCTTTTTTTATTACTCCAAAAAAAATTAAAGTCATGATTAATAAATGTTCATCTTGATTTGAATTTTCATAAATAGTAAAATACTCTTCACAAGCTTCACAATTGTCCCATCCGAGCATAATTCAATTACTGTAAGTAATACCAATCAAATCCAAGCAATGCTCGAACTTGGACATTGGAAGTGGCTTAGTCAACATATCTGTTGGATTATCCACTGTCCCAATTTTCTTCACAACAACTTCACCGCTATCAACTATATCATGAACATCAATATGTTTCATTCTCTCATAGAACATCTGATCCTTAGTCAAGTGAATGGCACTTTGACTATAACAATGGACAACAATGGCATCATGAACCCAACACAATTCACTAAACAAACCTCTCAACCAAATGAATTCTTTAATAGCATTTGTTATAGCTACATACTCTACTTCTGTAGTCAACAGAGCAAAAATTGGTTGTAGAGTAACCTTCCAACTAACAATACATCCACCAAGTGCAAATACATAACCTGTAGTAGATCTTCTTTTGTCAAGATTGCTAGCAAAGTCTGAATCAATATAACCAACATCAATACTCTTGTGGCTTCCTGTAAGGGCCCGGTCCAGAACAGTTACAATATTGTCTGCTTTGGGCCGAGGCCTGCACGGCTTTGTTCCTGGCGAAGCCCACTGGCTCCCCAAAATGCATTGTAACCATTAAGGACTGGAACACCTTATATCCTGCACATCCTCTTTCCCTCTAGCCAATGTGAGATAAACTCGTAGTACACCTGCCCGCCAAGTCACAACCCACCTTGGGGCCCCCAGCGTCTTAACAGGGTACCTCCCCCCTCCAGGGGCACAGCGTCCTCGCTGTGCGGCCATAGCCCGCCAACGGTGTCGAAGGTCCGGCTCTGATACCATCTATAAGGGCCCGGTCCAGAACAGTTACAATATTGTCCGCTTTGAGCCGAGGCCCGTACGGCTTTGTTCCTGGCGAAGCCCACTGGCTCCCCAAAACGCGTTGTAACCATTAAGGACTGGAACACCTTATATCCTGCACATCTTCTTTCCCTCTAACCGATGTGGGATAAACTCGCAGCACACCTGCCTCCCAAGTCACAACCCATCTTAGGGCCCCCAGCATCTCAACAGGGCCCAGTCTAGAACAGTTACAATATTGTCTGCTTTGGGCCGAGCCCTTACAGATGGTATCAGAGCCGGACCCTCGACACCGTTGGTGGGCTATGGCCGCACAGTGGGGACGCTGTGCCCCTGGAGGGGGGAGGTACCATGTTGAGACGCTGGGGGCCCCAAGGTGGGTTGTGACTTGGCGGGCAGGTGTACTACGAGTTTATCCCACATCGACTAGAGGGAAAGAGGATGTGCAGGATATAAGGTGTTCCAGTCCTTAATGGTTACAATGCATTTTGGGGAGCCAGTGGGCTTCGCCAGGAACAAAGCCGTGCGGGCCGGACAATATTGTAACTGTTCTGGACCGGGCCCTTACACTTCTAAACTTCAAACATACTCCTAAAGTATCTCTAAGATACCGAAGTATCCACTTAACAACTCTTCAATGCTCATTCCCTGGATTACTTATATAATTGCTAACCACACTAACAGCCTGTGCAATATCTACATGGGTGCAAACCATGATATACATAAGACTCCAAAAGCACTAGAATAGATAACACATGACATGTACTATTTGTCTTCATCTGTCTGTGGAAATAAAGTGGTTAAAAGTCTGAAGTGAGCAATAAGATGAGTACTAACGAGTTTCGTATTCTTCATGCTAAAAGAATCCAAAACTTTTTCAGTGTACTTCTTTTGTGTCAAATATAACAAACTCACACCTCAATCTCTTTTTTTTTTTATCTTTATACCAAGAATTTTCTTAGCTTGACCCAAATCATTAATCTCAAATTCATTACTGAGCAGTGCTTTCAGGCTAGTAATCTCAAATTTACTCTTACTAACAATGAACATATCATCCACATAGAGCAACAATTAAATAAATGAACCATCTGTAAGCTTTTTGAGATACACACAACTATCATACTTGCTTCTGGAATATCCATTACTCACCATGAAAGAGTCAAACCGCTTATACCACTGATGAGGAGACTGCTTCAAATCATATAAAGACTTCTTCAACAAACAAACATGGTTTTCCTTGCCATCGATAAAAAATCCCACTGGCTAATGCATGTAGATTTTCTCTTCCAGCTCACCATGCAAAAACACGATTTTAACATCAAATTGTTCTAATTTCAAATTCTGTACAGCAACCAATGATAAGAGAACACGAATGGAACTATGCTTTACAATAAGAGAGAACATATCATTAAAATTAACTCATGTGACCTATCTGTATCCCTTAGCAATTAAACGTGCCTTATGCCTTTGTAAAGAAATACAAGATACAAAATGTTTGAATGAATTCTATTTTGATATGCAGGGCTTGCGGTTTACAGCAGTATATATAAAAAAAATTGTGACAGATTTCCTAAATATTTGCAACATGTGAAAATAGTTTAAATGTCTATACAGCTATACAATTATCTCTAAATTTCAGCAAGAATCTCGTGGAATAATTGCTGCATTATCTTCTGTTACATGCAGGTATAACAGACATGATTTCCTAGTCTTCGGCAGGATCTTTATTGGAATGATTCTCCTGATTTGCAGCAGTGATTTCAAATGAAATCACTTGATCTTCTACACACCCCCTCAATCTGAAGGGGAGATCATGGACATTCAGATTGTTCTTGACATCTGTGAATTTTTTTGGTGATAAGGGCTTTGTGAGTGCATCTGCGAGCTGGTCACGACTTGAAATGAACTAGACTTTCAATTGTTTTTTATTAACTTGATCTCGAACAAAGTAAAATTCGATCTCTATGTGTTTTGTTTTGGCATGGAATACCGGATTTGATGTAAGATATGTAGCACCAATATTATCGCACCAAAGAGTAGGTGGTTGCCGAAGTGGAATTCCCAGCTCATGTAAAATTGATTTTATCCACATTAGCTCAGCTATCGTGTTTGATAAAGCTTTGTATTCAGCCTCAGTGCTGCTAAATGCCACTGTTGGTTGTTGCTTACAGCTCCATGAGATCAAGTTTGGTCCTTGAAAAATGCAATGAGCTCCTACTGATCTTCTGTCATCACGGTCTGCTGCCCAGTCCGAGTCGGAGAAAGCATAAAGATCAAGATTTGCAGCTTTTGCGATTAACAAGCCTATTAAAACAATATATTTGAGATAGCGAAGTATTCACTTGACGGCTTGCCAGTGTGTGTCAAGAGGATTATGCATAAACTTGCTAACTTTGTGGACTGCAAAGGCTAAGTCAGGCCTTGTAAAAGCAAGATATTGCATAATGCCAACCATGCTTCTGTAAAGATTTGCATCGGCACATGGTTTGCCATCTGAGGCAGTGAGAGTGCAAATTAAAGCCATCGGACTAGAGCATGGTTTTGCTTGATCCATCTTGCTCTTTTTGAGCAAATCAACTATGTATTTCCTTTGTGTGAGATAGATACCTTTTTGGCATCTGAGAGCTTCGACACCAAGAAAGTAATTAAGTGGCCCCAATTCTTTGACAGCAAAGTCTGTCTTCAAACTTTGAATGACTCAGTTGATGACAGCTGAACTCGATCCGGTTATTAATATATCATCGACATAAATTAAAACATAAACAGTGGCAGTTTTTGTTTTAAAAATGAACAATGATGTATCATCTTTGCTTTCATGAAAATGTAGTGATTTGAGCTTGTCTGAGAGTTTATAAAACTAAGCTCTTCGAGCTTGCCGCAATCCATACAATGATTTATGCAACTTACAGACATGATTTGGAAATTGAGGATGAATAAAACATTGTGGTTGTGTCATGAAGACTTCCTCGTGTAGATCACCGTGCAAAAATGCATTTTGCACATCAATTTGTTATATAGGCCAATCTTAAGTGACTGCAATTGAAAGAACCAATCTAATTGTGGCATGCTTGATAACCGAACTAAAGGTTTCTGAAAAATCAATACCTTCTTGTTGGTGAAAACCTTTGGCGACTAGTCGAGCTTTGTGACGCTATATAGTTCCATCAGCTTTCCTTTTGACTCGGTAAACACACCAACAACCAACAATATTTGCATTTGGTGATTTTGGAACCAAGGACCAAGTTCCATTTTGAAGCAATGCATTGAATTCTTTGTTCATGGCTTCTCTCCAATAATTTGATTTGGATACTTCTGTAAAACAGGTTGGTTCTTTGGCAGTAGAGCTTTCGGCCAGCAATGCTCGAAGTAGAGGATGTCGAATATAGTCATCAGAGTGCTTGCAAGGTTTGTGAATATTGTTCTTAGATCTTGTTGTCATCGGATGGTGATTGGAGATAGCAGGCACATCGGATGGTGAAGATGTTCTATTTTGTGGCAGATCCGATAGCAAGTCTGTATGTTGCGGTGCAACAGTGGCATCCTGATTGGTGATTGCTTCAGCTGGACCTGTAGGAAGAGATAAACAAGATGTAGAGACAGTTCTAATAGGACAATGGTTAGACTGCAAGTCACTAGAACTGAGAGAAGGGGATATATTGATATTATGAGGCATTGGAACAAAATGGTGTTGAGAGGGTGGAGAAACGTTTTCTTTGGTATAAGGGAAGAGATTCTCATCAAAAATTACATGCCTTGAGACATAGATTTTACCAGTAGATAAATCAAGGCATTTGTAACCTTGATGACCAAGACTATAGCCAATGAAGAGACACGTTTTGGAGCGAAAGTTCAGCTTGTTTGAATTGTAAGAGCGTAGATTAGGCCAACACGCGCAACCAAAAACACGCATAAAGGAAAAATCTGGCATGCGATTATAAAGAATTTCAAATGGAGATTTTTGTTTTAAAACAGGTGTTGGTAGCCGGTTTATGATGAAGGTTGCGGTTTGGAAGGCTTCTTCCCAGTAAAGCATGGGTAAATTTGAGTGGGCTAACATGCTTAGGCCAACCTTAACAATATGACGGTGTTTGCGCTCTATAGAACCATTTTGCTGATGAGTGTAAGGGCATGCTAGTCTATGATTTATTCTGGTTTGTTGAAAATAATTGTGCAAACGTCGAAACTCACCTCTCCAATCAGATTGGACAGATTTAATTTTGCGTTCGAAGTGTTTTTCAACATACGCTTGAAATTGAAGAAATATTGATTCAACGTCGGATTTGAGTTTCGTTGTAAATAACCACACAAACTTGGAATAATCATCAAGAAAACTAACATAATATTTAGCACCGTTAGTAGAAACAACGGATGTTGGTCCCCATACATCAGTAAAAATTAAATCAAGAGAATAAGAAGAAACATTGGCAGAGGACTTAAATGGCAAGTCATGACTTTTTGCCATTTGACATTCGGGGCATACTGAGTGCTTTTTATTGGACTCGACTAGAACATTGATGAATGAGAGGACTTTATTGACAATTGTTGTGGATGCATGTCCAAGACGACGATGTCAATCACAATGAGAAACACGAACGGTAGAGAAAGCTTGCGGACGGCGAGACTGAGATGTGAATTGGTAGAGTCCATTAATGAGATGGCCTTAATGATGGACCTGCCCCGAGTAATCCTTTACAAGAAAGAATTTGTCATGAAACTCAAAATAGACATGATTATCAATACAAAACTTTTGGACAGATAACAAGTTCTTATGAATTTCAGGAACTAGAAGCACTTGATTAAGAACAAAGGTAAAATTGGATGTAGAAATTTTAGAGGAACCAATTTTCGAGATTTGTAAACCTTGGCCATTGCCTACTTGAACCTGATCTGTACCCTGATAGTCATCATTCCGAAGGTTCAGATTGTTAAGATCATTAGTGACGTGATGCGTGGCACCAGTGTCAACATGCCATTCGGTGTCCCAAGTGCCAGTAAGAGCAGCGACCATAGCTTGTTTATTTTCTGGATTTGGATCCTGGTAAGACAGATCAAACCGAAAATAGTATTTTCGAGCTGAGTTTCCTGGTTTATTACAAACCTGACAGATTACTGAATTGTGATCAGTATGACGTGTGGTATTATTGTAACCAGCACGATTAAAACGACCCCATCCTCTAGAGGCACCTCTGCCACGATTTTGAGAGGGATTGTATTGTCGTTGGGCAACATTGATAGAGGTAGGTTGAGCGGGAGATGACATCTGGTGGCGAGAAAGTCTAGCTTCTGTGGTGAGCAAAAACGAGTAAATTTCCTCCAGTGTTACTTTGTCAGTGTGAGCCGAGATGGCTGCAACAAAGCTGTCATATTCATGGCCTAATCCTGCAAGAACATAGGTGATGACATCTTCACAACTCATAGGTTGTCCTGCAACAGCTAATTCATCAGTGAGTTTCTTAATAAAGAGAAAATATTATGTGGCAGACTTGCTGCCTTTTGTTGCTGTTGCTAGTTGTGTTCAGATCTGCATAGTTCGGGCATGAGATTGGGATGAAAAATTTTCATCCAGAGCATGCCACACAGTAGACGAAGTAGTATGATTTATTACTTGAGCAAGTACTCCTTCAGTGAGAGAAGACATGAGGGTACTAAGGATAAGATTATCCTGACGCATCTAATAAGAATAGGCAGGATTGGGTGTTTCGGAGATGATATGAGTTTCTGGATGGGAAACAGAGACAGATTTAGGAGGTTTGGGAATGGGACCATCAAGATATCCAAAGAGGTCTTGGCCAAGAAAATATGGCACCATTTGTGCCTTCCAAAGAATGTAATTATCGGGGCTAAGTTTGACAGTTACTATGTTAGACATATTAAGAACAGAGGGAGATTGAGAGGGATGAATATTAACGGTGGTAGAGGAATCAGAAGAAGAGGAAGACATGGCTCGTAGACGTTGGTCTTTTGATGGCTGCTCTGATACCATGTAAAGAAATACAAGATACAAAATGTTTGAATGAATTCTATTTTGATATGCAGGGCTTGCGATTTACAGCAGTATATATAGAAACAATTGTGATAGATTTCCTAAATATTTGCAACATGTGAACATAGTTTAAATGTCTATACAGCTATACAATTATCTCTAAATTTCAGCAAGAATCTCGTGGAATAATTGATGCATTATCTTCGATTACATGCAGGTATAGCAGACATGATTTCCTAGTCTTCGGCAGGATCTTTATTGGAATGATTCTCCTGATTTGCAGCAGTGATTTCAGATGAAATCACTTGATCTTCTACAGCCTTGCATTTTCAATCCCTATGATGTTTTTTTTTTCTTCTTGAATGGCCATTTGTAACCAATTATCCTTTTACCCATTGGTGGTTTTACCAAATTTCAAATTTGATTCTTCTCAAGAGATTGCATATTTTCATGCATGGCTACTGGCTATTTTGAAGAATTTGCACAAGCAATGATTTCTATATATGTGGAAAGTTCATCTACATCACTGGTTTTTTAGGCAACCGATAAAACATAGTCAATTGTATCAGTATTACTAGACAACACAATATTATTGTACCTCAACGGTAGTCTAGTATCTCTTCTCGGTCTATGTTTGGCAATACTATAAAGTTCATCTTGAGTTTGTTGAGTCTGTTCTTCACCAAAATTCTCACTTTGTTCAGAAGTAAGCTTTATGATAGTGCTCTGCATAGGACTTCCCAGCTCCACATATTGTGTGCTACTCTTACATTGATTAAAATCACAAGCAATGTACTCCTCTTTCTTTGGGTTAAGCATATCAATTTCATTAAAAGTAAAATCTTGACTAATAAAAAATTTAAGCGACTTAAGATCATGACACCACAATCTATATCCTTTCACACCATCAACATAACCAAGAAAAATGCACTTTTTAGCCATAGTCTCTAATTTTCCATCATTAATATGTACATATGCAGGACATCTAAATATTTTTACCATATAATGATTAGGAGGGTTACCAGACCGTACCTCATGTGGGATTTTGAACTCTATAGCTATAGTAGAAGATCAATTCACCAAATAACACGCAGTGGATTCCACCTATGCCCAAAACTCCTTAGTCAAAGCAGCATTTAAGAGCATACAACAAGCTCTCTAGAAAAGAGTTTTGTTTATTCACTCATCAACCCCATTATATTGTGGTGTACTTCTAACTGTCTTGTGTCTAACAATACCATCATTTCTGTAGTAGTCATTAAACTCATTTGAACAAAATTCTAGACCATTATCTATCCCTAGTCTTTTAATCTACTTCCATGTTTGCTTCTCAATCATGGTTCTCCACCGCTTAAAACTATTGAATGCCTCATCTTTGGTCTTCAACATAAACACCCAAATTTTTCTTGAGTAGTCATTAATGAAGGTAAGCATATAATTGGCATCACCTTTAGATGGAAGATGTGAAAGTTCCCAAAGATCAGAGTAAATATAATCTACAATACCTTTAGTTTTGTGAATCGTTGTACTAAAACTAACTCTCTTCCGTTTGACAAAAACATGATGCTCATAGAATTCCATTTTACCTGTATTTTGTCCACAAAACAAACATTTTTTGCTCAACAAGGTTAGTCCATTTCTACTCATGTAACCTAATCTCATATGCCACAATTTTGTAACCTCAAAATCTGACATAGTGGAAGTAGCCGCTAAACTAGTTACAATAGTGCGCTGCATAACATAAAAATTTGGCGACGTAATATTTGCTTTCATGACAACCAAAGAACCTATACTAACTTTCATGACTCCACCTTCAGATAAATACTTATATCCTTTAACATCAAAAGTACTCAGATAAATCAAATTCTTCATGAAGGAAGGAATATGTTTAACTTCTGTTAAAGTTAGTATCACACTGTCATGCATTCTGATTTGGACAGTTCTTATGATAGTAATTTTTCGAGTTGCATCATTACTCAGCAAAACAATTTAGTCATAAGGCTTATATTCTGAAAACCAATCCTTATTTCGGAAAATATGATAGGAAGAAGTTGAATCCATAATCCAATCAGACATAAAGAACCCATTACCACTGGCAACAAGGACATGATCATAACCATTAGATTCTTCTTCACTAACATTCACTTCAGGTTGTTTTTCTTTCCGATCCTGATTCTAATTCTGACCTTGATTCTGATTGTTTTCTTCTTGAATTTTATTTTTCAAATTCCAACACTCAGACTTGTAATATCATTTTTTCTTACAGTAATGGCATGTTACATACTTATTCTGGACTTAGACCAAAATTTCTAGCTACTGTTACCTGAACTTCTTTCTCTAGATCTGCTTCTAGAACCTCTAGTTACTAAAACATCACCTTAACAATGTTTCTCATAATTATTCTCAGACATATGTCGCTTAAGCAATATTTAAGAAAACAATGAAGATTTAACATCCTCAAAAGAAATTAGATCTCTCCCAAATATAAAAGTTTCATTTAAGTGTGTAAACGATGATGATAGAGAACACAACAGTAGGGCCTGATCCTCATACTCTAATTTAACTTCCATTGAATTCAAATCAGTAATAATGAAATTAAATTTATCAACATGTGATTTCATTGACATAGCTTCTGCCATATGCAACAAATACAATTGTTGTTTTAAGAACAGTTTGTTGGTGAGGGATTTTGTCATTTACAAAGACTCTAACTTACACCATAAGCCAACAACAATTTTCTTTGTAAGAATTTCATGCAAGACTCCATCTGACAAATACAGCTGAATCACAGTCAATGCCTTTTCAAAGTAAGTATATGAATGGTAGTCTATTAATCCTCAAAGTAAGTATATTTTCAATATATAAAAAAATATAATTATAAAATATAATGATTGAGTTATTAGTTTGGGTTGGGATGAATTTTTTTTAACTCATGACCAAATCAAATCTATCGGGTTAAAAAATTTATCAACCCAAATCCAACCTAACTTTTAAAAACCCTAAACCGACCCAATTTCTTACATCAATGCGAATCAGATTAACGGATCCATCAATTTCTATGCTCCCAAATCACTTATAACCAAACGGGTCAAAGTGTTTCCCAAAGGAGTCTTTTTTTCTGCTGTACTTAACAGTAGCCTCACTTCTCATTTCATTAATTTCGACGACCGAAACCAACATTTCCACATTACAGTTTATTATTGTAGCAGCTTACATCCATAGGCTTGAGAAAGTTCACCAAGTCAAGAAACAAAGTTATGCTGTAGTCACACTATCCCTACATCATCATAGGTGAATAACCTCATATGCTCAACATTTATTATAATTATTCTTTTCCTTTTCCCACCTAATTAAACGAGTTGTATATAAGGGATTTTACATATGGACTAGCTAGCAATGACCGGGGCTCTAAAGAATTCTTATTTTTTAAATCAAACAGTTAGTCAAGGAATCAATGCCATTGCAGACATAATTGTTTGTAGACTGACATCCATAGAAAAACATCATGCAGAAGCAATTGCATCAGTTCATGTTATTTTAGGCGCACCTTTGATGAATTTTTCTATGATACCTTTGAAGGCCAATAATAATTCCCAGAACATATTCAAAGATTTTTTGCCATGTACCAAACGTTGTCACTTTATTACGATATAAATAAATAAATAAATAAATAAAATATAATATATATTATTAATAAAATTATAACATTAATTTAGTGATAACTTTTCAAAATGTCTAATAAATTTCTGTTTAAATGTATAAATCAAATAATTAAATAAAATTATATATGTAACTCAATTAACTACAACTTTTCACATCTTTCTTTTTTGTTTTTTTCTCATTACTTTACTCATACTTAATTTTTTCACTCTTATTTCTTTTATTTTCAATCAAGTTTTTTTTTTTTCGTCTATCCTACTCATACTTAATTTTTTCATTTTTTTTTATTTCTCTTTATCTTCTTATATCAAAAATAATGATCACATAAAAAATATAAATCAACACATACAAAATTCCTAACATTTAACAAATTATCACTTTTATGGTTGGATATTTTACGCATGTGAATTTTGACTGACTTATTTTCAAGATTGACGGTTTGATTTCAGGGCTAATGTATCTGTTAGGTAGGCTGTTTCTTTCAGAGCTAGACAACAAAGGAAGTGAATAAATCTTTCCGGTTGCGATTGCGATTGCGATTCCGGTTACGGTTAAACCAGTGTAAGACGAGTATTATCTTTGAATATTTATTTAGGTGGTAAAATTTATTAAAATAAAAATAAATTATTTTTTTACATGTAATTGTATAAAATTAAATTTTTTATTGAATAACTTTTATTATTTGTTTTATTTTGTTCTTTTCTAAAACACCTTCGCCGTTAATTATCTCAAAATTATAAAAAGCAATCAAACCAAAATCAATTAATTCCTTAAATCTTTCTCCTTCAACCTCATGTTTTTTTTAACGATATTTAATGATGAAATTGTTTTGAGAAAAAATAAAGTCTGCATAGATAACAACTGAGTGAATAATCTTGGACCATACAATTGAGTCCCAATTTGTAGGGCACTGACAATGACAGAAAGTAATATGAAAAACCTTATTAGTAATATTCTTTTTTAGATTTTGTAGATCTCCCGTTTACATTGACATTATCAATAAAATTTTTTAAAATTATTATAAAATTTTGAATATATCTAAAACATAAAATTAATATTTTAAATTTGATCTAACCAAATATTTTTGTTATATATTTATCATTATTTAATACTTTATATCATAATTGAGGACTCCCTTGATAAAAATATTTTTTTTTCTCCACCATTGTAGGTTTGCTTATGCATATGGTTCAGTAGGGGCGGCTCAAGCACAAGAGTGCTCACCACAGATTTTTTTTTTTTTAATAAATCAAATTTTATTTCAAAGAGTGAGTTGGACTAAAACCCAGAAAACAAAAGAGCCTAAACCCAAAAAACTGTCAAATAGCAACAAAAGACAAGAACTGCAGCAACAATAAAGCAACAGATTCCTAATTTTTTAAATTCAAATTGTTTAAAAATAACATTAAAAATTAATTTTGGACCATTTTAATATCTAAATTTAAGTTAATTAATGATTATTAAAAGACTTATAATTAAGTGCATTCAATAAATCTCAAATTGAAGATTTAATGAGTATTAATTTTGATTTAAAGATAATCTTAATAAATACAATAATTGAGCTTAAAATATTGTTTAAAAACCCAAATTAGATTTATCTCAAATTTATAAGAAAAGAAAACATAAAGTGCTTTATAAACATATATTTAGGATTTTTACCTCCTTGTGTTATAAAAGTGATAAAGTGAAGGCCTGTAAGTCAACGGTGCCCCAGCCTGAGCCTTGGCCTAGGGGCGCATGTGTGCATCCTAGTAGAGGAGCCCTCGTTTTGAGTCCGGGTTTGAATGTATCTTTTTGGACAAAGTTCATACCAATAAAATCAAAAGGTATAAGTTAAAATCAAATGAAATGGTTATGATTTAAACAAAAGGACATCAGATTTAAAACATATATTATCAGATGATTCTCATTAAAATTAGAAAAACATGTATTTTCAAAACCATTTGAATATGTGTTTCTGTGTTTATAAATACGGGTTCTCCTCAGATATTTTTAATATTTAAAACAAAATTAAATCTGAAATTCTTTAGATTTTGTTGTCGGTAAATTTTAAACAGAGATTTGGTTGTATTTTGGAAAACTATTTGTGTGCAACTCATTCTGCTTATACAAGTGAGAATGAATTAAGCCTTAAAAACACACCGCTAAGTCTTGATTCTGACATTCTGTTTTCATTTACAAAATTTTTATAACACAAACCTAAATCCTTTATGCTACTACTATTTAGGATGAGTTTATATTTAGATTTACTAGCAATTTTAAAACCAACATCTTGACCATGAATTTGATGGAAAATTCTCGGAAGGTTTATCATGGAGTCTATTATTCTTCTCCCTCTCTATGTAGTACTTAAATTGCAGCAGATCGATTATCATTTTTTCATTTGAAAATTAAAAATAATTAAATTTATAATAAAATTAAATGTAAAAAAATAAAATTATTATAATGACATTTAAATTTCTATCATGGTTAATTTAACACTCATTTCAATTTTTGATTGGTCGTTATCCACAGCAGACCAAGTCAATCTCAAAACATGCCGCTTGATGTTGAGTGCAGGTTTAGAGACGTCGCCTCTAAAGTTGAGAAAACTTTATTACGCATGGGCCAGTTGAGATTGCACGCCATCTATTTAAAAGCATAATTTCAATTTAGCCGGCTTGATTATTGATGTTCAAACATTTTCCTTTTAACCTCATTCTGAATTTTTAATCCATGCACATTGAAAATTCGAACTGTTACTGCTTTCACTTCAATAGTACCCCACACAATTCCACTACAAATACTGATAAAAAACCAAGTAAATCAAAGACCAAACCAAAACGTAAACAATTAACAATGGATCCTTACTTATCCCTTCTCCTTGCTCTTTCCTTTGTATGCGTATACTATGTCCTCACCACCATCCTAAGCCATCGGAAATCCAGCAAGCTCGGCCTCCCACCGGGCCCTCGCCGCTTACCGATCATCGGAAACATCATAAACCTAACGAAGAAACCCCATATAGCACTTGCTAACCTTTCAAAAACTTACGGGCCCATAATGACACTAAAATTAGGCAGCATAACAACAGTAGTCATATCTTCACCAGAAGCTGCAAAAGAAGCATTATACAAAAATGCTGAAGCCATATCAAGCCGAACCATAGGAGATTGTATGCGAGCATTCGACCATAACAAGCTCTCAATGGTCTGGATGCCGGTATCAGCTCGTTGGAGATACCTTAGAAAAATCTCAGCAATGCAAGTTTTCATCCCACAAAGGCTTGATGCTACTCAAGAACTTCGTCAAAAAAGAGTTCAAGAGTTATTAAACTATGTGCAACAATATTGCAATAGTGATGAACCGATTGATTTAAGTCATGCAACTTTCATTGCAAGTCTTAATTTGATATCAAACACGTTTTTCTCAATAGATTTGGCTCACTACGACTCTAAAAGTTCATTTCAAGAGTTCTATGAGATTATTTGTGGGATTGTGGATGTTGTTGGGAAGCCTAATATTGTAGACAATTTCCCTGTCCTTCAAAAACTTGACCCACAAGGCGCGTACGGGCGGTTAACAGGTTACATTGACAAGTTGTTTGTGCTTTATGAAGACATTATTAAAGAAAGAATACAAGTGAGGGCTGTTGCTTCGTCGGGATCATATACAGGAAGAGACGATGTGTTAGATTCCCTCTTGAATCTCACCGAAGAAGATGGATCTGAATTCAATATGCGTAATCTAAAACATCTGCTCGTTGTAAGTACTATATACTACCATTTATAAATTAATCAGTTGATTCAAGTTCCTTAATCCTTTTATAAATCAATATTTTCTTATTACCATTGCTAATTCTCATTGAAGTTATGTTGATTTCAGATTTGATTTTTTTTTCTTAATTTTTTAGAAAATATTTCTAAAAGTTGTTGTGCAAATAAAAATTATTTTAATAAAAAAATGCATTATCGCATTTCAAAAATTACACAAGCATCTTTTGTTTTATTTATTGTTGAGTTTTTTATTACATTTATTTTTTGTCATCAGAAAGAAAAAGAAAAGACTGAATTGAGAGATTTTGATTTTCTCGTATTTCTCTTATTTTTAGATGATTTGTTGTAATACCGTAGATTTTTAAATGAACAATAAAATATATAATATGAATTTATATTATAATTAAACTAATTATTATATTATTTATATATAATATCATTTCAATAAAATAAAATATTCTTCAAATCTCACGATTATACTTTCATGCGCCACCAGGACTTATTTGTGGCAGGAATCGACACAACGTCAAGTACGATGGAATGGGCAATGACAGAATTACTCCGCGACCCAAGCAAAATGGCAAAAGTTAAAGTTGAGCTTAGAGAAGTCATTGGCAAAGATGGGCTACTTGAAGAACCTGACATCTCAAAGCTCCCTTACCTACAAGCAGTAATGAAAGAGACCTTAAGGTTGCACGCACCAACACCATTTCTTATCCCCCACAAAGCAAAATCAGATGTAGAAATCTGTGGCTACCTTGTCCCTAAACAAACACAAGTACTTGTCAATCTATGGGCTATGGCAAGAAACCCGGATGTATGGTCAAACCCAAATTCATTCGAGCCAGAGAGGTTTTTACAGAGCGAAATCGACGTGAAAGGTAGAAATTTTGAGCTGATTCCATTTGGAGCTGGAAGGAGGATGTGTCCTGGGATGCCTTTAGCTCACAGGATGGTTCATTTGATGGTTGCATCTCTTCTTTACTCCTTTGATTGGAAGCTTGCTGATGGGTTAACACCTGAAAATATAGATATGAATGAGAGGTTTGGCCTTACATTGCGCAAGGAAACTCCTCTCAGGGCCATTCCTATCAAAATATGACACTACCATGATTCATGATAATGGATTAATGGCTTAGATGTATAATAAACAAATTAATAAAGAAAAATGTTTTTATTCATGTTGACAAAAATGAAAATTGTCAGCTGCCCGAAAATATAGATATTAATGTTTGGTTGACTGTTTCTAAGAGAGCAAGTCAGCAAATTAACGAATCAGAGAAAATGTGAAGTCATTCTTGTCTATCGTAGATATCTAGAGACAATTTTTTGTACGTCATCTGATTGATAAAAACAAGCCAAAATAAAATAAAAAAAGGACTAAAAAAACACCACTCCATATATACATTTGTAACAGGCTTTGCCATCAATCTGCACAAGAGCTCCTGAGGATGGGGCATACAATTGATTTACAATTTGTAGGGCACTGAAAAGGCAGGAAGCAATCAGAAAAACACTTCTATGGAAATATTGCAGTTAGAATTTCCACGTATGAAAGTTTTACCATCTTCTTGTGCGAAATCTTTGCAGTTTGAAACCCATCTGAAAGGTACCAAGAATTTTCAAGAGAGTTGCTACAGATGCAAGAATGAGAAATAAAACTGTGTTAACAAAACGAAAATTCCTAAAATCCTGCCTATATATATGTAGTTGCATGCCTTACCTTGAGAATGAAGATTCTTAGCCGAAAAGACTACTCGCTGTTAATGATTTGCTGTTGCACCACTAGGACTGAAACTGGATTATTGATGTCTGAAGAAGCTAGCAAGTCTCCAACAAACCCAAGCTCTGGCAACTCACAAAATTCAGATAGACCGGAAGTGAGTGATGAGTCAATTTCATGGCGTCGTCCCACCAAAATAAGGTCGTATTCTTTTGCTATTAATCCAATAAGAGAGATTGTTTCCGAACCATCTCTCAATGGCTCCTCCTTGCACATTACATTGCAGTGCATTGAACTTCGTTGCATGTCTTTCATATATTCTTCATGTAACAAATTCTCCCACATCTTCAGGCCATGACTAGTCACTGCAGTGAGCTTAATGATTGTCAAGTGAACTGAGGAACATTTTGCTATCCGTCGGGCATAAGACAGTGCTTCCAAATCATCTTTGCCTCCCATGTAAAGCACCGCCACACGATATACAAGTGATGTTGCCAAAATAGGGAACTTGCTTCGAATTCTGCTACGATCAATAAGAATCCCCACAGAACAAGGGGCTTTTTCAATGACATTACGGTTCAAGATCCTCAAAGCCCTGCTATTTAAAATGGTATTTCCTCTAGCATTCCATTTCTTATGAAATGGGAGTATTATCAAGGACACAGACTTGTCAAATGCAACCCAGCAAATGTATTCATGCATCAGTTTTGGTGGCGATATTGCAGTGAAAATGTGGACATGCGATGATCTCAGATGCAAGGACTTGAAGCGAGTAAAAACATTGATGATAGGTTGCCATCGAGTCCCCCCAAAAGAAGAAACTTTTTGTCCTAATTGATGATTAAGGAGGAGAGGTGTGGATCCCCCCACAAGCTCTTCTAGGTAGAGACCACAAACAGACAGTGGGCTATTTTCAGTCGGATTGGAAATGTCTAGTAGCTTCATTGCAGCCAAGGCATCGTCTTTATTATGCGTGCAGACAAGTATCCGGAGCCCCTCCCTTTCTGTAGAGTGCAGGACGTTTCTCATCTGGTAGCCTGTATAGGTTTTTGACGGATCATAAAGGTTACTGATGACCACTGGTATAGCAGCTGCCATGATAACCACTATGGAAATTGCTGTGGTAAATTCTTCAGTGCCAATCGACTGAAAGACAGAAAAGAGACAGAGACTTAGTACTGTGATTTTGTCTAATGATAAAAGAAACACCCACATCATAAACTCGGAAAAGGAGTTAGAATTTTCAATTGGGTACCTACCTGCTTGTCAGCATTGGTGGCAAATACGCCTAATTCAATGATACCATGGGCACTCAATATGAGACCAAGAATAGCAGCATCTTTTTTAGGCACACTGCAACAGATTGCAGGTATAAAGCTTGTCAGAAATTTCACGGTGAAACCACAGCTCACTACGAAACTCATGAAAAGAGGTGGTAAGTCTTGTAACTCCCATAGATTAGATCTGAATCCACAGTATGTTGACATGAGTGGTAACATTAGCCCTGTGATAATAGTATCTAATTTCTCAACCAGAGTTGATGCCAAAGGAGGCCCTGTAGGCACTGTTAAGCCAAATATAAAAGGTCCATACAGGTATTGAAGCCCCACACTGTCACCAATTATTGCCACAACCATCACTGCTATAACTATAGAGAAAATATAAGTGTTCTTCACAGGCTTCCCCTCTGGTGTTCTTCTTATGATCCAGTACAGTATTGGCCGCAATACTGTCAAGATAATCATGACAACAGCTATAGAAAGGATCATCGATTTCAATCCTACTCGTGGAGATACTTGTACCATTAATCTTGAATAATTATCCGTTTTTACAATTATGACACTCATCAAGTCGCAAATCAATGCTGTTGACAAGGCAAGGTGCCCCAACTCAGAGTTGATGATCTTGAGATGCATTAAAAGGCAAGCAACCACAGGAAATGAAGTCAGCATTAGTGTTCCTGAGAACATTGAGATCCATTCGACGTGTTCCTCTTCATAATGGTCAAGATGAATGCCTATATGCTTAGCCAGAGACACGATCAATAGAAGAGGGATAATAATGGTTATACAACCTATAACCCATGCTTTTGATCCCGATTTCGTTACCAAGCTTGCATCCATCTTCACTCCCATTAGAAACATAAAAAACAAATAGCCAAACTTCATCAAGTTTGACAGCATTTTCGCAGATTCTTGAGGGAACAGAACATCTGACATCTTAGGAAAGTACCTTCCAAGAACAGTTGGTCCTAAAATTATACCAGCCTGTGTAGGTGAGCAAAAAAACTATAGTCGATACCCAAGATAAGTAACACAAAACACAACGCTTACAAAAATTTCGTAATTAAACATAACCAAGAGAAATTTCATTATAACACATCTAATTTCAACAATACATGTAACACAAGAATATCCTTCTCTCTCTATATATAGATATATATGTTAATGTGTGTAACTAAAAATTTCATATACTACATAACAATATGACGGAGAGTATCCCTAATTTCGTGTTTTTCATCAATGTAACATTCCCGTTGAACTAGGGCTTCAGCAAACCTCAATCGGTAAACACACATCTCCAGACTAAACATAATTCTCAAGAACAAATCCCCTTTATTGTAAAAAAAATATATAAAATAAAATAAACGTTTGCGTTACAATATTTGTATGACTATAAGTCTATAGCCAGTAGCACATCAGTTATAGTATCAAGTCTAACATTCACTTGGGTGGCTTAGGGTATATTTCGATTGAGTTTTTGAAAATTGTTTTCAGTTTTTGAAAGCTGAAAATAGTTTTCAAAAACTCAAAACCATATTTGGAAAACAGTTTTTCAAAAAACCAGTTTTTCAAATTGGTGTTTTCGGATATAATTTTTGAAAAATATCCTTAAAATCATTATTCACTTCTCTGTTTCATTCTTCTTTTATGTTATATAAAAAATATTAAAATTTTAAAAATAAAATAATATTAATTATTTTTAAGTATTTAGTAAATATGAGAAATAAAATTAATGTAGATTTTAAATTTAAACTCAAAATTGAAAATAATTACAAGGTGTATCAAAACAATTTTCGAAACAATTTTCGAGTTACAGTTATCGAAACATATTTTCTTCAAAAAATATTATAAAACTGTTTTTAATTTTCATTTTCAAAAATAGTTTTTAAAAACTGAAAGCAGAAAACTATTATACAAATATACCCTTAAAATTTTAGAATTGAATCCAACGAAAGTTATTTATGAATAAAAAGAATTATTATGATAGTGTGTTTGAAAGTTTTGGAGAAGGAAACCAGGCTTTATAAATGGAAGGGTAAGGAAAAGTGGGTAAAGCAAGGGTTGATAACTTTCCTTTGTTTGAGCAATGGCGGAACTTCTAAGAGACAAGTGGGGCCATGGCCCCCACAAATTTTCAGAAAATTTTCATTTAGATATATATTTTTTTAATTTTTTAAATGATAATAGAAATAAAGTAAAATATTTTATAAATGTTTACTCTAAACCTTATACAAATAATAGATATAACGATAAACTTACATGTTATTATTTAAAAATAATAATATTAAATTTATATGTGTACATACTAATTAAGTATTATTTGACATCTATATACATTTGACAAAAATAAGTTGGACTATAAATTATTTTTCTTCTTGAGAAAGTTATTATAAATAGTTTTAGACCATTTTTTTCTCACTTTTCTTTCTGTAAGGCTATTCCAAATTTCAAAAAGCAAAATTCTAAACTAATATCATCAAATCAAAACTTGTGAAGAAGTGATGAAAGTTTTTATTTTTATATTTTCCATGTCAATTAAGTTTTTATTTTCTATCTATATCCTTAAAATAGAGTTTTTCTTTTAATAGTGCTTTGTTGGACCATTCATTTATTTTTTTTTATAAAATGTCTTTTTTTTATACAGAAAATCAGTTATTTGCTTCTCATTTGATTTGAACACAATCATTTATTAAGCCTTCAATTGTGTTTTACTATTGAATCTACCAAGACACTTTGCCTTCCGAATTGTATTCATGACTGTTGAATAGAAGCAAAAACTAAAACATATTCCAAATATATAATGTAACAAAGAGAAACAATGAATATAAGATTTTTTTTTCTTTATTTTATCTTCGACCATTTATAATTTTTTTATTGTGCATATTGTTTTCAATAAAAACTAAAGAATAATAGTTAACGATTAATTAATGAGCTGAGAATCTTTTATATATATATATATATATATATATATATATATATATAGAGAGAGAGAGAGAGAGAGAGAGAGAGAGAGAGAGTTTTATAAAGTGAACAAGAGTAAAAAAAAGTAATCAAACTGATTTTCTATGAAAGCCCTAAGTTTTGGAGGGTTACATAAAAACCCCAAACCTTTCCTCTGCTTATGAAAAAATAACTTTCAAATATTGTTTTTAATTATTCATATTTCGTTTTCTTTACCTAATCCTTAAAAACCTCATCCCAAACACACTAAAAATATAAGGTAAGACTAGATTTATCGCTTTAATAAAAAAATTGTCATATCTACAAGCACATCGTACCATAATGAACTTTTACCATTTTTCATTTTAAAAAAAAAGAAATGCGTGCAAAGTGTAAAATCATGAAATACATGAAAAGTCATGAGATTAAAGAATGGGAGGGAGAAAATACCAGGAATTCGGATATGAGACGGGGCAAATGGAAGCGCTTGAGGATCAAGTGTATAGAAGAGGTAATGATGAAAATGATAGCTAATTGAACATTCAGACGAACAGATGAATGCCTGAAAATACCATCTTTATTTTCCAGCAGCTGGTACCATGTTCGATTTGAATAAACCGGATCGAATTGCCAACATGATCCATCTACCCTGTATCCAGGATCCAATTCATCGATTAATGTCCCTGCAGAATCCATGATTGATGCCGTGCAGCCACCTGGTGCACGCAAATTTCAATTTTTTCGTTCTTTCTTTCTTTCTTATTATCAGTATTATTTTTTGAAACCAGAAGGAAAGAAAATATATTCCAAAAACAGAAGCTAATTTTAAAGCGAGAAAATTGGAAGGAGAGAAAGATAAACAGAGGGAAAAGGTAAGTTAAACAGAGAGACAATGAGATGTTGGTTTTGTTTTGGGCAAACCATTTGAGTTTGACGTAAAACTTTTATTGTAATCATTTTTACTTTATTTTAAGGGTCAAACTATACTTAATTTAATATAAAAGTATTCTTTCTTTTCTCCTTCTAGAGAAAACAAATTTTCGTTTTATTAGTTAAGATTTGGTTTGTGAGACTTGATTTGGCTTGTAGTTGGCCTTCGCCATAAAATCTGCATTTTCACATCCCCTTTCCCTTTTTTTTTTTCCTTTTTTAGTCAAACAAACAGTCTAAAAGGAAAGAAAAATACAAACTGACCAAATAGCTGTAGCTTCACATTTTCTGTTGTGCACCCAAGAGAGACCCGAAAAGCTTTAGGAAAAACAAATTTTCGTTTTAGCAGTTAAGATTTGGTTTGTGAGACTTGATTTGGCTTATAGTTGGCCTTGGCCATAAAATCTAGATCCTTTTTTTAGTCAAACCAGTAGCCTGGAAAGAAAGAAAAATACAAACTGACCAAATAGCTGTAGCTTCATGTTTTCTATTGTGCACCCAAAAGAGACCCGAAATACTTTTATATAGAACTGTTATCGGGGAGAATAAGACTCATTTTGCTTTTAGAAATCCGAGCTGCGGCCAATAAACTTTCTTGCCTTTTTATGTCCTTATAGACAACTAGTTTGCAACACAATTAATTCCTTTAGTTTTGGTTTTTCAACGTAAACATAATACATATTGGTATAGGTAACTCACGTCGCCATTAGTTTTGAAATTATAGATTTTTTTATTACTTTAAAAAAAATTAAAGTCATGATTAATAAATCTTCACATTGATTTGAATTTTCACAAATAGTAAAATATTCTTCATCAACTTCACAAATGTTCCACTCAAACATAATTCAATTGTTATAAATAATATCAATCAAATCCAAACAATGCTCGAACTTTGACACTAGAAGTGGCTTAGTCAAAATGTCTGTTGGATTATCCACTGTCCCAATTTTCTTCACAACAACTTAACCACTATCAATTATATCTCGAACATTAATATGTTTCGTTCTCTCATGGAACATTTGATCCTTAGTCAAGTAAATGACATTTTGACTATCACAATGGACAACAATAGCATCATGAACCCAACACAATTCACTAAACAACCCTCTTAACCAAACAGCTTCCTTGATAGCCTCTGTTATAGCTATATACTTTATTTCTGTAGTCAACATAGCAATAATTGGTTCTAGAGTAGCATTCCAACTAACGATGCATCCACCAAGAGCAAATACATAACCTGCAGTAAATCTTCTTTTGTCAAGATTGCTAGCAAAGTCTAAATTAATATAATAACCAACAACAATACTCTTGTGACTTCCAAACTTCAAACATACATCTGAAGTATCCACTTAACAACTCTTCAATGATCATTCCTTGGATTACTTATATAGCTACTAACCACACTGACAGCCTGTGCAATATCTAGACGGGTGCAAACCATGACATACATAAGACTCCAAAAGCACTAGAATAGAGAACACATGACATGTACTATTTGTCTTCATTTGTCTATGGAGATAAAGCAGTTAAAAGTCTGAAGTAAGAAATAAGAGGAGTACTAACGGGTTTGGCATTTTTCATGCCAAAGCAATCCAAAACTTTTTCAACGTACTTCTTTTGTGTCAAATATAACAAACCCGCACATCTATCTCTTTTTTATCTTTATACCAAGAATTTTCTTAACTGGACCCAAATCTTTCATCTCAAATTCATTGCTAAGCAGTGTTTTTAGGCTAGCAGTCTCATATTTACTCTTACAAGCAACGAATATATCATCCACATAGAGTAACAATTAAATAAATGAACCATCTGTAAGCTTCTTGAGATACACGTAACTATTATATTTGTTTTGGAATACCCATTACTTACCATGAAAGAGTCAAACCATTTGTACCACTGACGAGGAAACTGCTTCAAACCATATAAGGACTTCTTCAACAAACAAACATGGTTTTCCTTGCCATCGATAAAAAATTCAACAGGCTAATTGTAACAACCCATCCTAGGTTGGCCAGCCCCAAGACAATTTTGTTACTTTTTGAAATCCCAAAATGACACATATATGCAACAATATAAATAAAAAATATATACCAACTGCAATTATTTACATCAATCATCAACCCTCAACAAGGGAGATACATCATTCAGGTCTCAACTGACACATTATATACAACATATTATGCATGAACATTTACATATATATTTTTATATTTTTTTCATTAGTCTGAGGATGTGGACCACATGGCTTACAGATAATAACTTTATCTGAATTTCAGCTTGCCAATCTACATGTCCTGCCTGCTACCTAAAATTATTTAACAATGAAGAGTAAGCTTTAGAAGCTCAGTGAATTAAATTTACTAGAAGTAGTCAATTTGTATAATTAGTCTTCCAATATTCATTCATCTATATTTCATATATAGATGAATATACAAAATGCAAAAGTATTCTTCACATTCATCTATATTTTATATTTAATATAAAAGTATTCTTTCTTTTCTCCTCCTGGAGAAAACAAATTTTCGTTTTAGCAGTTAAGATTTGGTTTGTGAGACTTGATTTGGCTTGTTAAAATCTGCATTTTCACATCCCTTTTCCCTTTTTTTTTTTTTTTCCTTTTTTAGTCAAACAAACAGTCTAAAAGGAAAGAAAAATACAAACTGACCAAATAGCTGTAGCTTCACGTTTTCTGTTGTGCACCCAAAAGAGACCCGAAAAGCTTTAGGAAAAACAAATTTTCGTTTTAACAGTTAAGATTTGGTTTGTGAGACTTGATTTGGCTTATAGTTGGCCTTGGCCATAAAATCTGGATCCTTTTTTAGTCAAACCAGTAGCCTGGAAAGAAAGAAAAATACAAACTGACCAAATAGCTGTAGCTTCATGTTTTCTATTGTGCACCCAAAAGAGACCCGAAATACTCTTATATAGAACTGTTATCGGGGAGAATAAGACTCATTTTGCTTTTAGAAATCCGAGTTACGGCCAATAAACTTTCTTACCTTTTTGTGTCCTTATAGACAACTAGTTTGCAACACAATTAATTCTTTTAGTTTTGGTTTTTCAACGTAAACATAATACATATTGGTATAGGTAACTCACGTTGCCATTAGTTTTGAAATCATGGATTTTTTTATTGCTTTAAAAAAATTTAAAGTCATGATTAATAAATCTTCACATTGAGTTGAATTTTCACAAATAGTAAAATACTCTTCATCAGCTTCACAAATGTTCCACTCAAACATAATTCAATTGTTATAAGTAACATCAACCAAATCCAAACAATGCTCGACCTTGGACACTAGAAGTGGCTTAGTCAACATGTCTGTTGGATTATTCACTGTCCCAATTTTCTCCACAACAACTTAACCACTATCAATTATATCTCGAACATTAATATGTTTCGTTCTCTCATGGAACATTTGATCCTTAGTCAAGTAAATGACATTTTGACTATCACAATGGACAACAATAGCATCATGAACCCAACACAATTCACTAAACAACCATCTTAACCAAACAGCTTCCTTGATAGCCTCTGTTATAGCTATATACTCTATTTCTGTAGTCAACATAGCAATAATTGGTTGTAGAGTAGCATTCCAACTAACGATGCATCCACCAAGAGCAAATACATAACCTGCAGTAAATCTTCTTTTGTCAAGATTGCTAGCAAAGTCTGAATCAATATAACCAACAATAATACTCTTGTGACTTCCAAACTTCAAACATACATCTGAAGTATCCACTTAACAACTCTTCAATGATCATTCCCTGGATTACTTATATAGCTACTAACCACACTGACAGCCTGAGCAATATCTAGACGGGTGCAAACCACGGCATACATAAGACTCCAAAAGCACTAGAATAGAGAACACATGACATGTATTATTTGTCTTCATTTGTCTATGGAGATAAAACAGTTAAAAGTTTGAAGTAAGAAATAAGAGGAGTACTAACGGGTTTAGCATTCTTCATGCCAAAACAATCCAAAACTTTTTCAACATACTTCTTTTGTGTCAAATATAACAAACCCGCACCTCTATCTCTTTCTTATCTTTATACCAAGAATTTTCTTAACTTGGCCCAAATCTTTCATCTCAAATTCGTTGCTAAGCAGTGCTTTTAGGCTAATAGTCTCATATTTACTCTTACAAGCAACGAATATATCATCCACATAGAGTAACAATAAATAAATGAACCATATGTAAGCTTCTTGAGATACATGTAACTGTCATACTTACTTTTGGAATACCCATTACTCACCGTGAAAGAGTCAAACCGTTTGTACAACTGACGAGGAGATTGCTTCAAACCATATAAGGACTTCTTCAACAAACAAACATGGTTTTCCTTGCCATCGATAAAAAATTCCACAGGCTAATTGTAACAACTCATCCTAGGTTGGCCAGCCCCAAAACAATGTTGTTACTTTTTGAAATCCCAAAATGACACATATATGCAAAAATATAAATAAAAAAATATACCAACTGCAATTATTTACATCAATCATCAACCCTCAACAGGGGAGATACATCATTCAGGTCTCAACTAACACATTATATACAACATATTATGCATGAATATTTATAGATATATTTTTTTCATTAGTCTGAGGATGTGGACCACGTGGCTTACAGATAATGACTTGGTTTGAATATCAGCTCGCCAATCTACCTGTCCTACCTGCTACCTGAAATTATTTAACAATGAAGAGTAAGCTTCAGAAGCTCAGTGAATTAAATTTACTAGAAGTATTCAATTTGTATAATTAGTCTTCCAATATTCATTCATCTATATTTCATATATTTTGATAATAACATTCTATTATCACTACTCTTATTAAAATTCTAATCCTTTATAAATCTCTTCTTTTCATATAATTAATCATCTTAAGACTATCAATTATATCTCATAATTACCTCATTATGAGGTTCACGGCATATAATCAGTCATCTAGATAATTCTCATCATATCATATTTCCATATTTCTTCTTCAGTATATTTTTCTCTCTGTGAGACTCATTCATCTATCAATAAATTTACAATCATGAATAGTACTTTAGCATCTCAAGCAACAACAATCAATATTTTAAGCAAACGCAATACATGAATTTAAATGTTATTATTATTGAGAAAGTCTTCCCACATGTCGACATGTTTTAGCCTAGACCGACTGCCCTCCCGGTTCTTTTATTTTATTTAGACTGGCTGTCCCCTCAGTTCTTTTATTTCCAGCATATACCGGCTGCCACGCTTTTTATTTATTTCCAGCATATACCAGTTGTCACGATTTTCATTTAGACCGCCCCCCTCTCAGTTATTTGATTTCATGCATATGCATATGAACAATGATATGAAATACGCATATGAAAAAATGATATAAAAACAAGCATGCATTTAGACATTCAATTTAACTATTTAGCTTTTTCTAAAAATTATTATTTATCATATTCATTAAATTTTTCTCCTCATATATTATATCAAATTATCAACCATAGCTCATCAAGAATTTCATTTATCCCTTCATTATTTAATTAACTCATTATTCAAATAATATTACTTCTCATATAATAAATCTCTAACTTATCAATTATTTCTATCATACTCATCAACCAACTTTCATCTATCATTAAATCATAGGTTAATAATTAATTCAAATATCATCACTATATATTTCATATTTATCTTGATTACTAAAAGTAAATCTAACTCACCACATAGCACTTAGAGCCACTCGTGGATCACCTCATTGCATTTCCTGCTCCTTTAAGCAATTTTCTCCGATTGCTGATCGTCAACACCTGATATAATATTTATGTTAAAATTTCTAATTTTATTCTTCAATTCTTCCATAATTCATATCCTTTAAAAATTTCCACATTGAGTTCCGAAAAATTTCATGTATGCTAAATTTCAAAAATAAAATTTACATTATTACCTTTTGTTTTTCTTAGAGCTTTCCATGACTCTCTGTAAAATTCTCCCGTAAACTCCTTCAAAATTTTACTCTTTCAACTTTTCTTTCAGTCCCCAAGTGTTTAAAGAAATAGAGTAGTTTAAATTGAAGAATGAAGAAAACCAAACGGGATTTGGTAAGATTTACTTAAAACAAAACGAAAATTAAAATTGTATATAAAAATGGTAATCACCATTTCAACACCGTTTATAAAACGGTTAGTGCCTAATTGTTGCACCCACATTTCACTTAGTGTCACTGCATGAATTACATGCAACACCTAAACTTCCGAGTCTTGCACTCCGCCTTCCCTTTTTTTTTCTAAGTCAAAATTTTTTTTTTCTTACTCATACTGGACGTTTTTTTTCTTTCTCAAAAGAATTGTTTTATAAAAAAAATAAAATTTTCACATATATTATTCTAATTCCATATCATATCTATCAAATTACTTCTTTATTCTTACTTTAAAAATATGGGTATTACAATTCTACCCACCTTATAAAAATTTCGTCACTGAAATTTCCTTACCTAATTCATGAAAAAGTTAGGGATTTTATTTCTTCATTCTTGCCTCATGCTCCCAAGTAATTTCTTCAACATCTTTGTTCCGCCATAATACTTGAATCAAAGGAATGACTTTATTCTGCAAGGCTTGTTCCTTTCTGTCTAGAATTTTGGCTGGTAGTTGCATAAATATCAAATCTTCCTGAAGTTCTATCGCCTGATTCGGGATACTATGGGATTCATCATGTAAACACTTTCTCAAAAGTGACACATGAAACACATTATGTAATTGCTTTAACTCTCGAGACAAATCCAATCTATATGCGACTGGTCCAACTCTTTCAATCACCTCATATGGTCCCACAAATCTCGGGCTCAATTTTCCCTTCTTTTTAAACCTCAATACACCATTCCACGGAGATATCTTCAAAAATACCCAATCACCAACTTGAAACTCGAGAGGTCGTCTTCTATTATCAACATATCCTTTATGTCTATTCTATACTGCTCTAAGGTTCTCTCTAACCAGTTTGATCCTCTAAGTAGTCAAATCTATCATTTTTGGACCGAATATCTTTCTTTCTCCAACTTCTTCCCAACGTACTGGAGTTCTACACCTTCTACCATATAAAGCCTCAAATGGTACCATCCCAATACTAGTTTGATACTGATTATTGAATGTAAACTCGATCGAGGGTAAATAGGCATCCTAGCTCACTGAGAAACTCAATACACTTGCTCTCAGCATATCTTATAGTATTATGATTATTCTTTCTGTCTGCCCATCAGTTTGTGGATGAAAAGCTGTACTAATCTACAATTGCGTACCCATGGCTTCTTGAAAACCTCTCCAAAATCTAGAGATAAATCTAGAATCTCTATCTGATAAAATGCTTAGAGGTACTCCATGTAATCTCATAATCTCCGCTTTATACAATTCAGCCAACTTTTCAGCACTCCAGGTCGTTTTAATAAGAAGGAAATGTGAAACCTTAGAAAGTCTATCCACTATAACTTATACAACATCATGACCTCTCTGGGTATGGGAAAAACCATAAGCAAAACCCATGCTCATATTCTCCCATAGCCACTTAGGTACTGGAAAAGGTTGTAATAAACCTACAGGATGTCTATTCTTGGACTTCACCTGTTGACAAGTCAAACATCTAGAAATATGCTTCGCTACATCCTTCTTCATCCCTGACCACCAATAATTTTGTCTCAACCCCCTGTACATCTTATTATTACCCGAGTGCATAAAATATACAGAATTGTGAGCCTCCCTTAGTATCTCTTTTTTCATCTCCACATCATTAGGAACATAAACTCTATGTCCCAATACCACCATACCATCTTCTCTAATTCTAAACTTAGTCGGATTCTCACTCAATACTTCATGTCAGATCTTCTCTATCCTTTCGTCTCTACCTTGCATATGTCATAAACGATCAATAATAGAAGATTGTACCACCATATTTGCCATCAATACTCCTCTACAACTAACACTCAGCTGCATCTTCATTTTTCTTAATTCTATCATCAAGCTAGTATTATGACTCCTAATAGCAGTTAATCTCTCTGTAGCCTTTCTGCTCAATGCATCAGCTACTTTTTAGCCTTTCCTGGATGATAATGAATTGTACAGTCATAATCACTAATCAACTACATCCACCTCCTCTGCCTCAAATTCAACTTTTTTTAGGCAGATAAATGCGTCAAACTTTTATGATCAGTAAAGATTTCACAACTGGCTTCATACAGATGATGTCTCCAAATCTTCAAAGTAAAAACTATGACAGCCAATTCTAAATCATAGGTCGGGTAATTCCTTTCATGGTTCTTCAATTGCCTAGAAGCATAAGTTATAACTCTCCCATGTTGCATCAACACAAATCCGAACCCTTGATGTGACGCATCCTATATACCACAAATCCTTTATCACCATAAAGAAGCACTAATACCGAGGCAGTAGACAATTTTTCTTTCAACAGCTGGAAACTCCTCTCACAATCTTCTGACCACCTAAACTTCATTTCCTTCCTGGTCAATCTAGTCAATGGTCCAGTAATCATAAATTTTTTTTGGATAAACCTTCTATAATAACCAGCCAACCCCAAAAAGCTTCTAATTTCAATTACATTAGTGAGTCTTTCCCAATTCAACACTGCTTCTACTTTTTGTGGGTCAATTGATATTCCTTCTTCCGACACAACATGCCCCAAGAAATATATTTCACTCAATCAAAACTCACACTTAGAGAATTTTGCATATAATTCCATATCCTCAGAATTTCTAACACTATATCTAAATATGGCATATGCTCCTCTTCATTCGTAGAATATACCAAAATATCATCAATAAATACAATCACAAATCTATCCAAGAATGGTTTAAACACCCGATTCATTAAATCCATAAATGCTGCAGGAGCATTAGTCAACCCAAATGGCATCATAAGGAACTCATGATGGCCATAACGTGTCCTAAAAGCAGTCTTAAGCACGTTCTCCTCCTTTATCCTCAATTGATGATAACCTGATCTCAGATCTATCTTAGAAAACACCTTAGCTTCTTGTAACTATTCGAATAAATCATCTATCTTGGGCAAAGGATATCTATTCTTGATGGTGATCTTATTCAACTATCTATGATCAATACACAACCTCATTGTCCATTATTCTTCTTAACAAACAATACAAGGGCTCCCCAAGGTGACATATTAGGTCAAATAAATTGTTTATCTAGCAACTCCTGAAGCTGAACTTTCAACTCTCTCAATTTAGCTGGTTTCATTCTATAAGGTGCTAAGGATATGGATGCTGATCCTGGAATCACCTCAATAGAAAACTTAATCTCCCTATTGGGAGACAACCCAAACAACTCCTTAGAGAATATATCAGAAAAATCTTTCACTACCAAGATTTCTTCTAACTTCCTAATCTCCTTGCTAGAATCCACCACATATGCCAAGTTCCCCCTCACAACCCTTCTTCAACCATTTATTAGCAGTCAAGGCAAAAATAAGACAGTTGGCAAGTATCCTATGTTCTCCCTGAAAATTAAACTCCTCATGTCCGGGTATCTTGAACACCACATTCTTCCTAAAACAATCTACCCAAACATGATATGTAGATAACCAATTCATCCTAAGAATTAAATCAAAATCTGTCATATCTAAAGGCAATAAATCAACTTCAAATTCTCTATCAGCCAAACTAATCACACAACCCCGATAAATTTTCTTGATAATAACCCTATCCCCAGTAGGAACCTCAACAACAATAGCATGCATCAAAGAACTAACATGAGCATCAATAGATTTCATATAAACATTGGATGTAAAAGAATGGGTTGTACCAGGAATAATCAATAACCTAGCATGTCTATCAAGGATAGATACCATAACTATAACAACATTAGGAGTGGCTTGTGCATCCTATTAGGTCAACGTATAAACCCTGTTGTCTCTAGACTGTAACCGGCTACCGCATCATCTCTCAGCTACTAATTCTTTGCATCTGCCCGGTACACTCCCTGATCCACCACTTCTCTCCACCTGTCTCATCCCAACACTTCCAGCACCTACGTCAGCAGATTTTCTACTAGACAATTTACACCAACATATCTTCTACGAATCATATCTGCCTAGGGAAATTCTAAGACAGATGTTTCGTCTAATTATCTCTCAATCATACATCAGATTACCACTTTCCCTTGGTGGCATACTTACTCCTCTACCATAACTCCCAGTTCCCATAGCTTGTCTCCCAAATCTAGAGCTTACACCGGTATTACTTTGAGCTATAGAAATAACAGATCCTGCTTTCCTCTGACTCTATACTACAGTTCCTTATGACAAGGAACGCCCCCTCTAGGGTGGTCTTCTACCCTGCACACTTATACTGCCACCACCTTTAGGTCCCTCAAATCTATACCTCTTCAGCCAATCCCTCATACCTCTAAACTCCATCAAATCTTTTTCAATTTGTAATGTTTTATCCTCCAGTATAGCATAATTCTCAATACCCATATAAGAGAGTTTATTTCGAATGTCATAGTGTAACCCGTCTAAAAATCTCTTACTTTTCCTTTTTCTTGTATTCACTAACTCAGGTAAAAACCTCAATAGAGCTATAAATCTACTATCATACTCAGCCACAGATAAGGTACTCTACCTTAAGTGAATAAAATCTCTCTCCTGCTATGCTCGAAATGTATCTGGAAAATATTTTGCAAATAACACATCCTTAAACTTACACCAAGTCAAGGGTGAATCAACATGTGTACTCAATCTGGACAGAATATCCTTGTAGTATTGAAAAGCCTCACCTTCTAGCATAAATGAAGCAAAAGCAACATTCTGTCTATCTGTCACTGGTAAAACTTCAATATATTTCTCAACATGTTTAATCCACTGCTCAACTTCCACGGGATTTACAGATCCTCTAAAAGACTAGGGTTTAAACTTAAGAAATCTCATAAAACAATCCCCTTGCATCCCATGTGCAAACACACCCTCTCCCTCATGAACCTCTTGTCTCACCACATCAGGTTCTATTCTATCTTTTTCTTCTAATCTTCTTTTCAAATTATCAGCCCTTTCTTTTGTTGCATTCATCCTCCCTATAGCACGATCAAGAACTTCTCTCAATTCGTCACTCTTAATGTCGAATTCTCTCCCAGCTCTACTAGTACCAGCTGCACTATCAATACGTTCCCTTACAGGAACGACTGACTCAACTTCCCCTTCTGCTTCAGTTCTTCTAAATCGTCACTTTTTGAAATCCCAGCACGACACATATATGTAACAATATAAAAAAAAATATACCACATGTAATTATTTACATCAATCCTCAACCCTCAACAAGGGAGATACATCATTCATATCTCAACTGACACATTATATACAACATATTATGCATGAATATTTATAGATATATTTTTATATTTTTTTCATTACTCTGAGGATGTGGACCATGTGGCTTACAAATAATGACTTGGTCTGAATATCAGCTCGCCAATCTACCTGTCCTGTGTGCTGCCTGAAGTTATTTAACAATGAGGAGTGAGCTTCACAAGCTCAGTGAATTAAATTTACTAGAAGTATTCAATTTCTGTAATTAGTCTTCCAATATTCATTTATCTATATCTCATATATTTTGATAATAACATTCTATTATCACTACTCATATCAAAATTCTCATCCTTTATAAATCTCTTCTTCTCATATAATTAATCATCTTAAGACTATCAATTCTATCTCATAATTACCTTATTATGAGATTCAAAGCAAATAATCAATCATCCAGATAATTCTCATCATATCATATTTTCATATTTCTTCCTCAACATATTTGTCTCTCTGTGAGACTCATTCATCTATCAATAAATTTATAATCATGAATAGCACTTTAGCATCTCAAGCAATAATAATCAATATTTTAAGAAAATGTAATGCATGAATTTAAATGTTATTATTATTAGGAACGTCTTCCCATATATCGACATGTTTTAGACCGGTTGCCCTCCCCGTTCTTTTATTTTATTTAGACCGACTACCCTCTCAGTTCTTTTATTCCAGCATATACTAGCTGTCACGGTTTTTAGTTAGACCGGCTGCCCTCCCAGTTCTTTTATTTTCAACATATACCGGTTGTCACGGTTTTCATTTATTTCCAATATATACGAGTTGCTTTGGTTTTCATTTATTTCCAGCATATACGGGCTGTCATGGTTTTCATTTAGACCGGCCCCCTCCCGGTTCTTTTATTCCATACATATGCATATGAACAATAATATAAAAAACAAGCATCCATTCAGACATTCAATTTAACTATCCAATTTTTTCTCAAAATTATTATTTAATCATATTCATTAAATTTTTCTACTCATATATCATTTCAAATTATCAACCATAGTTTGTCAAGACTTTTATTTATCCCTTCATTATTTAATCAACTCATTATTCAAATAATATTACTTCTCATATAATAAATCTCTAACATATCAATTATTCCTATAATACCCATCAACTAACTTTCATCTATCATTAAATCATAGGTTAATAATTAATTCAAATATCATCACTATATATTTCATATTTATCTTGATTACTAAAAGTAAATATAACTTACCACGTAGCACATAGAGCTACTCGTGGATCACCTCCTTACCTTTTCTGCTATTTTCAGTAATTTCCCCCGATTGCTGATCATCAACACCTGATATAATTTTTATGTTAAAATTTCTAATTTTAGTCTTCAATTGTTCCATAATTCATACCCTTCAAAAATTCTCACATTGAGTTCTGGGAAATTTCATATATGCTAAATTTCAAAAATAAAATTTATATTATTACCTTTTGTTTTTTTTAAAGCTTTTTCGTGACTATCTGTAAAATTCTCCCGTAAACCCCTTCAAAATTTTACTCTTTAAACTTTTCTTTCAGTCATCAAGTGTTTAAAGAAACAAAGTAGTTTGAATTGAAGAAAGAAGAAAACCAAACAGGATTTGGTAAGATTTACTTAAAACAAAACGAAAATTAAAATTGTACATAAAAACTATAATCACCATTTCAGCACCGTTTATCAAACTATTAGTGCATGGGTGTTGCACCCACATTTCACTTAGTGTCACTGCATGAATTACATGCAACACCTAGACTTCCAGGTGTTGCACGCCCTCTTCATTTTTTTTTCAAAATCAAAACTTTTTTTTTCTTACTCTTACTAGACATTTTTTTTCTCAAAAGAATCATTTTATAAATAAAATAAAATTTTCATATATATTATTTTAATTTCATGTCATATCTATCGAATTACTTCTTTAACCTTAGTTTAAAAATACGAGTATTACACTAATGCATGTAGATTTTCTCTTCCAGCTCACCATGCAAAAACGCAATTTTAACATCAGGTTGTTCTAATTTCAAAGTCTGCATAACAACCAATGGTAAGAGAACACGAATGGAACTATGCTTTACAACAAGAGCGAACCCATCTTTAAATTAACTCATGTGACCTGACTATATCCCTTAGCAACCAAACGTGCCTTATGCCTTGCATTTTCAATCCTTATGATGCCTTTTTTGTTCTTCTTGAATGGCCATATGTAATCCACTATCCTTTCACCCATTGGTGGTTTTACCAAATTTCAAATCTGATTCTTCTCAAGAGACTTCATTTTTCATACATGGTTACTAGCCATTTTGAAGAATTTGCACAAGCAATGACTTCTATATATGTGGAAGGTTCACCTACATCGCTGGTTTCTTGTGCAACCGATAAAACATAGGCAATTATATCAATATAACCAGACAACACAATATTATTATACCTCAACGATAGTCTAGTATCTTTTCTCGGTCTATTTTTGGCAATACTATAAAGTTCACCTTGAGTCTGTTGAGTTTGTTCTTCACCCAAATTCCCACTTTGTTCAGAAGTAAGCTTTATGAAAGTGCTCTACATAGGACTTCCCATCTCCACATATTGTGTACTACTCTTACCTTGATCAAAATCAGAAGAAACATACTCCTCTTTCTTTAGGTTAAGTATATCAATTTCATTAAAAGTAACATCTCGACTAATGAAAAATTTAGGCGACTTAAGATCATGACATCACAATCTATATCCTTTCACACCATCAACATAACCAAGAAAAATGCACTTTTTAGCCCTATTTCTAATTTTCCATCATTAATATGTGCATATGTAGGACATCCAAATATTTTTACCATAGAATAATCAGGGTGGTTACCAGATCGTACCTCATGTGGGGTTTTGAACTTTATAGCTGTAGTAGAAGATCAATTCACCAAATAACACGCAGTGGATGCCACCTATGCCCAAAACTCCTTTGTCAAAGTAACATTTGAGAGCATACAATGAGCTCTATAGAAAAGAGTTTTGTTCATTCACTCATCAACCCCATTCTGTTGTGGTGTACCTCTAACTGTTTTATGTCTAACAATACTATCATCTCTGTAGTAGTCATTAAACTCATTTGAACAAAATTCTAGACCATTATCTATTCCTAGTCTTTTAATTTGTTTCCATGTTTGCTTCTTAATCATGGTTCTCCACTGCTTAAAACTCTTGGCTCATCTTTGGTCTTCAACACAAACATCCAATTTTTTCTTGAATAGTCATTAATGAAGGTAAGCATATAACTGGCATCACCTTTAGATGGAACATGTGAAAGTCCCCAAAGATCGGAGTGAATATAATCTACAATACCTTTAGTTTTGTGAATCATTGTATTAAAACCAACTCTCTTCTGTTTGACAAAAACACGATGCTCACAGAATTTCATTTTAACTATATTCTGTCCATAAAACAAACCTCTTTTGCTTAACAATGTTAGTCCATTTCCACTCATGTGACCTAATCTCATATGCCACAATTTTGTAACCTCAAAATCTGACAGAGTGGTAGTAGCCGCTGAACTAGTCACAGTAGTACCCTGCATAACATAAAAATTTGGCGACGTAATACTTGCTTTCATGACAACCAAAGCACCTCTACTAACTTTCATAACTCTACCTTCAGATGAATACTTATACCCTTAACATCAAGAGTACTCAGATAAATCAAATTCTTCTTGAAAGAAAGAATATGTTTAACTTCTGTTAAAGTTTGTATCACACTGTCATGCATTCTGATTTGGACAGTTCTTATGATAGTAATTTTTGGAGCTGCATCATTACCCAACAAGACAAGTCCGTCATAAGGCTTATATTCTGAAAACCAATCCTTATTTCGAAAAATACGATAGAAACAAGCTGAATCTATAATCCAATCAGACATAAAGAACCCATTACCACTGGCAACAAGGACATGATCATAACCATCAGATTCTTCTTCACTAATATTTACTTCAGGTTGTTTTTCTTTTCGATCCTGATTCTAATTCTGACATTGATTCTGATTGTTTTCTTCTTGAATTTTATTTTTCAAATTCCAACACTCAGACTTGTAATGTCATTTTTTCTTACAGTAATGACAGGTTACATACTTATTTTTGGACTTAGATCGAAATTTCTGGCCACTGTTACCTGAACCTCTTTTTCTAAATCTGCTTCTAGAATCTCTAGTTACTAAAGCATCACCTTAACTATGTTTCTTATAATTATTCTCAAACATATGCCACTCAAGCAACATCTAAGAAAACAATGAAGATTTAACATCCTCAAAAGAAATTAGATCTCTCTCAAATATAAAAGTTTCCTTAAAGTGTGTAAACGATGATGACAAAGAACACAACAACTGTAGAGCATGATCCTCATAATCTAATTTAACTTCCATTGAATTCAAATCAGTAATAATGGAATTAAATTCATCAACATGGGATTTTATTGACGTACTTTCTGCCATATGCAATAAATACAATTTCTGCTTCAAGAACAATTTGTTGGTGAGAGATTTCGTCATTTACAGAGACTCTAACTTACACCATAGGCCAACAACGATTTTCTCTGTAAGAATTTCACGCAAGACTCTATATGACAAACACAACTGAATCATAGTAAAGGCCTTCTCAACAATCTCTAGGTGATGCCAATATGTCATCCTACTAGGCATCTTCTCTTTCCGCTCCAATGTATTTTTCAAACCTTTTCGAGTTAATACGGCTTGTATCTTTACTTTCCGAATATTAAAACTATCGGTTCTATCAAACTTATGTATCTCGTACGAAATGGTATGAAAGATTTGCATGGTTCGGAACTAAAACTCCTACGTCAACGAGTTATGGTGAGATATTGTACTATAATCATATTTTTAGTACAAATTAAGAGAAATAAAACTTTTTAAGCCCAAATTTAAGAGTGATCACTATTCAATTATAACTAAATAAAAAAAATCAAAATTTCCAATAATTCGGTTTTTAATTTCGGTGTACCTATTTTTATTGGTTTTTCGGTTTCAATCTCGGTCATAGAAAATTAAAATTTCGGTTAACTGAAAAACTGATATCGTAGTTTGTAAATAAATAATTATTATTTTTATTAGAACAATATATACACAATTTTAACCTAAGTCTAAAACCTAATTCATTATTTATCTTCTTTTCTGATTTCTATCGGCATACTCGTAGACCTCCAAAGACCAAAGTCCAAACAGCCTTCAGCCTTTCATTCATCACTCAATCTCTCCGATCTGATCTCCGCGTTCACCGATCACCGTTCACCGTTCACCGTTCGTCTCCATCTTCAGCCTTCAGCCGTCACCGTTCTTCTCCGCCTTCAGCCTTCACTTGATCTGATCTTCCTTCTTTGTCGTACGATTTGGTTTTCAAATTAACATGATTTCATTTTATTGTGAGATACATGCATCAAAAACCATGTAAAAACCATACTCTTTATTTTGAAATCCATGTCTGATTTATTTTGGAATATGTGGTTTTTATGGGTCATGGGTGTGCTATTTGCTTCCGAGATCAGGATCATTGTGATGGGTTTCTTTTTTTTTCTTTTTGGTTGATAAAATTGTGATGGATTCTGAGTAACACATCGTTCACCTTGTTGGAAAATTGAAAGAATGGGTTTCTAGGTTATTGCCGAAGGTGTCAAAATCAGTTTTGTTCTTTTCAACTCAAATAGGTTTCATCACCCCACTCTACTACTTGTCAGGATTTAAGCCTTTAAACACGAGATCGAAATCGAAATCGAAATGAAAACATAATTGAATTAAATTAAATTCGGTTATTTCGGTGGAAAACCGAAATAAATTTCGGTAAATTCGATCTTTCATATTTTTAAATTTTGGTTATTTCGGGTAATAGAACCAAACCAAACTAAAAACTGAAAGCTTAGCTCTGCCCAAATCTCAAATACACCAAATCTAGATTACATTTGTGAAAAAATACGATAGCCAAATAACTGTGGCTTCACGTTTTCTGTTGTGCACCTAAAAAAGACCCGAAAAGCTCTTATATAGGCATTGTTATCAGGGAGAATAAGTCTCATTTTTTTTTTCATTTTTCCTTTAGAAATTCAAGCCCTATATTAATTAGTAATGACGCCAATAAACTTTCTTGCTTTTTGTGTCCTTGTATTTTCATTTGTGTGCTTTGAGAGCGTAACTCATTCGTAAAATTTATGAAGTAAAATATACAATATATTATTTTTGTATATTGATTTAAATTTATTAAATTTTAAAATTTAATATGAATCATTTTATAATAAAAATTTTATGTATATTGCAAGTTTTATTTAACAATTTTAACAATAAAGGAGTTGCACTCTTTGAGAGTGACTCATTTAGTATAAAAAATGTTAAAAGAGTGTATAATGCATTGCTTTTGCACATGAATTTGAACTCTTTAAATTTTAAAATTTAGTGGAAGACATCTTATAATCAAAATTTATGTATATTGTAAGTTATATTTCACAATTTTTACAGCAGAGGAGTCGTACTATTTGAGAGTGTGACTCCTTTATTATAAAAATTGTGAAGCAAAATATGCAATACACTGCTTTTGCATATGATTTTAGACCTCTTAAATTTGGGATTTAGTGAATATCATCTTATAATCAAAATTTATATATAATGCAAAGTTTGCTTCACAATTTTTATATTAGAAGAATTGCACTCTTTATTTGATGGCCGCGCCAATTATTATACGTATAATAATAGAAAATATGTCCCAAGGGAACCTGGCCCAAAGACTACAACAGCAACCCATCCCAATTCTCAAGGTGCTTGGCAAATGGCTAGACCCCTTTTTTTAGCGGCTAGTAGGCCTTTAAAATGCAGTAAATTGGGGAAAGTTTAACTCTCAAATCCCTAAACACACCCCCAACCCTCCCAACCCAATCCCCTTACAACCAACCCAACCCCAAAAAAAGAGAGAATAAGTTTTATAAAGGAAAAATCACGGATGATAAACATGAAAGTCTTCAAGTACAACTTAATTAACACTATGTTTGGTATGGTGGGTAGGATGTGGTAAGAGGTGAATAAGACTCTTAACCTATCCTATCAAGTGTTTGGTGCAAAATTTTGCGTTGAATAAGGTAATGGATACTCATTGTACACTGGGTAAGCAGTAATCACCTTATGGTGTGTGTATAAAGCTTACTCGATTGAGTAATGAAGCAAAATTATTTATTTACTTTTTTACTATTCATAATCCTAACCAACCTCAATTTCTCTAAACCCAAAAAGCCCAAATGCAACAAAAAAACCTTGATGGTGGTACTGTTCATAATCCCCACCAATGTATGTAGCTTGAGAATAGATCCATAGCAATAAATCACAATATCGTCTCCACCAAATCAGGGGAACAAATTATTTTATTTCATCATTGGAACAGATCAAGCCACAAATCACAAACATCATATATTTCAATAGAACTGGTTTTATAAATCAAGAACATATTTTTAAAAAAAAAAATCATTAGGAAGAAAATCCTAAAAAAGATCCAGCGACTATTGCAACTACTCCTGCCACTTCACACCACCACGTGGTTGCGTCACCAAGTTATGGCCGCTCAGCAGCACCCATCACCACCATGACCAAAAACTTGAAAACTTAAATTGTATCGTCGAAAAACACCATCACCGGAGTCCACACCACAGTAAGTTATAGATCGATGATGATGAAGAAGAAATGGGGGAGAGAACGAGAAAAAAAAGGAGAAGAAGGAGAATGGGAAAAAGAAGAAGAAGAAAGAGAATGGGGAGTCGTGGGTGGTGATGGTAACAGAAGAAGAAAAAAGAGAAGAAAAAAATTTATTTCTTTTGTGTATAGAGTGTTTTAGGCATTTTGTAGCTCATCAGTACCTTACTCGTCTCCTTATTATAGCTTCTCAAAACACATAATAGAGTAAGGGCTTACTCAATGAGTAGCTTACCCTACCCTACCTTATCCAAAATTCCAAAAATAGCCTAAATGTAGTAGAAATTATATGAATTTGTTTATACAATGTTTCATTTAATTTTTTTATAATATTAATATTAATTTTTGTGACTAATCACCTAACGTATATCAATGAAAAATTTATAGTAATTACAAATAAATAATTTTATTTTTTTTATAAATTATAGCGTGAATTACAAAATACATCCTTGTGTTTTACTTATAATTACAACTCACTGCTCTAATTTCAAAATCAAACAATCCACCTTGAAAGTTTAATAAGTAAATTTCAAATTAGCCACTCTATTAATTGCCACTAAATATTTTCATGAAAGAGCTACTAAAATGACCGAGATATACTTGAATGTTTAAAAGTAATTGTGAAATGACAATAATGTTACCAAAAATCATGTGAGTGTCACATGATGGTCTAACATATATTAAAATAACTGATAAAAAATCTTTTTTTATTTAAATACGAGTACTAAAAATCATTTTCTCACTTTTTAAGTCCCAAACGGTTAAACAATAAAGTTTCAATCTCTCAGTTGTCTCATTTTCCTTCTCTCACCGATTGAAGACATTCCAAAACAAATCTCATATGAAAACCATAAAAATGACTTTAAAACAAAATGATAATCATATAAACTAAAACCGAAACAAAAATATCTAATAAACTTAAAAAATGATGCTTTAATATTCAGTTCTACATCTTTTTCTCTCTTTTTTTTCATTAATCAAACATGCTCAGGAAATCACAAATCCTCTAAACGACGATCGGCAACCACGCAATAGTCCCGCCTTATTGTGATTTCATGACAACCAAGTGGTTGCACAAACTATCAACGGTTGTCATTTCTGTGAGATATAGAGAGCATGGAGGTGAAGAGAAAAAGAAACAAATGAAGAAGTGTAAGAAAAATACAAAGAGTTGATTTGTATAGAGAAAGTATAAAGAATCTAGAGAGAGTAAAAAGTTATATAGATAAAAGAAATTTTACATACATGTGAAATTTAAATATATATATATACATATGGATATTTTTGGATTTTCATATATTTTCGTGTTGAATTTTAGATGACATGATTGAATTGTCCAATTTTGATGCTATTGGAATGGATTGTAACGGTGAGTAAAACTCAAGAATGAATTTAAAATTCACTATAAATTTTAACATTCAATCTAAAATTTAGTTTTTTTTAAAAAAAAAATTTCGATAAATTTTAAATCATTGATGAAATACGGTTTAATTAGTCTTACATTAAAGTAATAATTTGTAGTTGAAATCTTGTGTATTTCTTCTATAATGCGAGTTTTATTGAATAGTAAAGTCTTATATTGATTTTGTTTTTAGAAGTATTATTTTTAAAATAAAACCTAAAAATCATGTATAAATTTTTTTATATAATTTTTACCCAATTAAATGTTAAAGTGAATTATGAATGTGATTTAAGTCTCGTGGCTATATTTTTTTATTATAAAAATATCTCTTAAATTTGATTTAATTTTTTAGTCACAATTTGAAAGATATTAATTCTTTTTATCCAATATTATAAATTATAAAAAAAAGGAATACGATGAAAATAATTTTGACTATCAAAATGCGATGAAAATATATTCTCATTCCTTACCATTAGATTAAAGCGGCCTTATGATGCGAGGAACCCAACTAAACTAACTCCATTACTATGATGGTATTCTTGTTCAAAAGTATTGTGATAAAATTTATATGAGATAATCACAATGTAATGTTTGGTAAATTAATTTTTTAAAATTATTTTTAGTAATTAAAGTATTTGGATAAAATTAGTTTTGAAAATATTTAAAATAGATGTAATAATAATATTGTATCTATAATTGAAAAGAGCAATAAATAATCTTTTATGTGAAAGAAATTTTCAATAAGTCAAATGGTATTTTTGAATATATTAATAGCTATTAATGTTTTTATTGCATTTCAAAATATAATCTTGTTTATAACATTTTAGGAGTAACTTTGAGAGATTCACATTTGGTACTATATCTTTTTTTTTTATAAGATTAGTAATTAAATTTACTAAACACAAAGTTAAGATTTTTACAGTTAAAAAAAATAAATTTTATCACTTCACCGCAATACCAAAAGTACTTTTTATCAAATTCTTATTACTAAACCCTATTGAGTTAAAAAAAATTTAAAATTTACAATGTTGTATTTGGTAAATTAATTTTTTCAAGTTAATTTAAGTAGTTAAAGTGTTTGGATAAAATTAATCGTAAAAATATTGTAATTACATAAATATATAATAATGATAGTATATTTATAATTGAAAAGAACAATAAACTTTTTTTTTAAGTTTTTTAATAAATCAAGCGAAAATTTTAAATATATTAATAACTGTTAATGTTGTTACTTATACTCAAAACACAACTTGTGAACAACACCTTAATAAGTAACTTTGGAAATCTCACATTTTGTACAAAAATAAATTTGACCAACCGCCGCAATAACAAACGAACTTTATGTCAAATTCTCATTTCCAAACCCTATTGAGTTAAACTGAAAAAGAAAAAGCAATTAAACTTGACATCTTCACTTTTAATTAAACATGTCTTTTCTTTGTTTGGTGTGTCTGCCATGTTGTTGAATCATCCTCTCTCTTTGCTTGCACATTCCCAAAGAGAGAAGATAAGTGTACTTTGGTATTTCCAAATCCAACGGACACCCACGTGGGTACAACAGGATGAGAACAATAACGTGCCGTCTTCTTTGCTGAAGATAACCACAAAAGACAGGGATTTAGGATGAGAACACGTGGCATAGCCTTTTTGTCCCACTCTGCAGGAGTGCAGAGGCATATACTTAGGTAACTAGTTGCAGCTGCTGGGTTCTATGATTGCTGGATATTTTGGTCCCAAGAGGTCGCAGTTTTGGGCTTCGAATTTGGGCCTTTTGGACACCAAATCTATATCAGTAAATCATAGTGCACTATTACACCATTTAATCCCCGAAGCTCACCCCTAGCTAAATCGACAATATTTCATTTGTTTCTTCCCTTCTCCAACTCCAACGACGATTTCCTCTCTCTCTCTACCGGACTTCCTCTCGCCGGAAATAGCAAGCTCTAGTGACGATTTTCTCTCTCGGTGAGCTCTCTTTCTTCGCCTCTCTATTTTTCTCTCTCTCTCTCTCTAGCTCCAAGCAGGATTGTAAACCATTTTCTCCATATTCGAGGCATGTAAGCTCTTATTTCCATCAATTTGCTAAGCCCTGCATGATTCTTTTTCCCCATTGCCGCCGATCACATTCCTAGACTGAAGCATTGTCGACAACCCTTGCGAAATTGCTACCGCTGTGACAGAGAAGAGGCAAATCCATTCTCTCTCCTTCCTGTGTTTCTCCATTCCCATGAGTAAAGATCTCAATCTCCTTGATTTTGTGCCCTTTTGAGATTCTTAGTCATCGACAAAATTTGCAAATGCGGATGATGAGCTCAGTTGTGTAGCTCATTATTGTTCATCAACTAGTTGGATTTTCATAGATTTAACACCACTAGTATATTAAAGCGCATATGTTATTTTTATTTGGTGAGATATAGTTTTTTAAGGGATGAAATGTATTTTTTTTTCCTCTTGAAATTACCCTATTTGCAACAGGCTAATAATACAATGTATTTTATGTAAATATTAATTAATTAAATAAATCAAATTTCAAATGAATTTGAGAGTGGATTCACACATCGGAATTGAAATTTTAATTCTATAAAATCATAATTCTACAGAATTAAAATTTCAAATCAGTTTTAATTTCATATAGAACGTAGCGGAAAATTTTTTGCACTTGAAAGAATATTGATTTATGTAATTTAAAGTAGTTTTAATAAGTAATTAAGAAATGTTCGGTTAAGGAAACTATTTAAAAAAATAAATAGGAGCAATATCAAATTCAAAATATTAGAGCGGATCCAACCTATTGTGTTGGTTCCTGTTCCTCCTTCCGTCCGATTTTTTATTTTATTAAAGAGACGTTGATATCCAACCAAATAAGCTGCAGAAGTTGCCTAAAAGGGAAGCAAAAGAAAATAAAAGAAAAAGGAGGCGATTTAGTGCTATTTCTGTAATAAAGTTCAACGTCAGGGTCCATTTATTTGCCCATCCAGTATATATTGCAGCTACGCCCCAGGCTCTCTTATCCTTATCTCTCTCAGAGTCTGTCCTTCTTTTCGTGTTCATTTAGACGGGTGTTTTCTCAGGCAGTGGTGGCAATGGACGTAATTTCTCTGAGATTATCAACACCATCGTCGACACTGAATCCCAACGCTCCGATGTTCGTCCCGTTGGCGTATCGTACGGTGGAGGATTTCTCCGATCAGTGGTGGGCCCTGGTCCAGTCCTCCCCTTGGTTTCGGGACTATTGGCTCAAAGAACGCTTCCAAGATCCCCAAAATGACCCTCCCTTCCCCGATATTTACGATCCTGCCCTCCTCGATCTCTATGCCCTCTTCGACGACGACGAGGACGACCAGAACTACCATCACACTCAAAAACGTAAGTAGAAAAGACCCGAGTCCCGATCTGATTCAACTCTCCGAGTCAGCGAGTGGACTTACTAACTTAGCCTTTTATTTTATTTTATTTTTGTTCCGCAGAGGAGGTGGTGGTGGAGGAGAGAGAGCAGCAGAGGGAATTGATTTCCGTTGGGGCGTTGAAGTGGCAAAAGGGATGGGCTTTGGCTGAGTCGCCGAGGTACGCAGAGAAGGCACCGAAGATCGTGAACGTGAAAGTGAGTCCACGGAGGATTCAACAACCAAGGTGATTCAGTTGTGTTGGCGGTTGCATACTAGATCGAAGAACCCCTTCTCTTTTTAACTATAAATCGCGTTTCTCTTTTTAGCTGCTGTTCGTCTGTACATAGAGTGTTTTTTTTTTTTTAACTTGATTAAATCTGTGTAATTTTCATGTCCTCTTAATTTGTAATTTGCACTTTTTAAACTTGATTCGAGTAATAAAAATCTTTTGAAGAACCCTAATGACCTTTTCTGTTGTAACGTTGCCGGTTACCGTAACCTTGTTGAGCTTTGCATCAACGTTGTATGTTTCAATATCTACTACCCAAAAAGCAATTAAAAAGAAATTAGCAACACATGTTTATTAAGAAAGGACTTTTTTCTTCTTCTCAAAGATTAAGTTGGGAGAGATATAAATAGAAAATACCCTCTATTTTCTTGATGGCCTTAAAGATTTTCTTGATGGCTTCCTCACAAAGCAAACCCACTTTTAATTCCACTACCTTTTGCAAAGTATTCCATATTGAATTAATAGCAGCAAATGAAAGGACTAAACAAGAAGAGGGTTGCAATAGGGTAATACTTACATCGGCCATGACCTAATTGCTAAATTGAGAGGAAAATGACACTTATTAAAGTTGGCCTCTATCTATTAGTAGCTCAAGAGAATACGAAGTAGAAAGCAGCAAATTTTAATGTTATGAGGCGATTGTGAGACTCTAGACAGTGGTGACTGGTGAGTGAGCTAGGCATTGGATTCTTTACGTGAATGATGGGAATTTTTTCGCCTTTTTTGAAAAGAAAAAAGAAAACTTTAGTCCCATAAAGTTGACTTAAAAGAGATTATCGTCCATACATATGGATAGGGTAGGCAAAAACTAATAGTCTTGTCGGGTTTGGTTGTGGCAGAAGTGGTGACTTATCATTGATGCCTGTTTGCTGAGATTTTATCTCAACTGCTCGAATTTTAGTAAAAATATTTCACCATAATAATTAAATAAAAAATTCAAATAAAAAGTAAAAATATTAAAAATTAACATGATTTGATAATTTTTTATTTATATTCATTAACAATTCCATAATTTTATTAAATATCAATTACAACTTTAAAAAGAATAAAGTTGTCAAATTTTCATTTTAAAGTTACAATATAACAAAAAATTTTAACCTAATTTTAGTTTTAAGTGTCATCTCTATTTGACAACCCAAATTTTCAATACATCCAAAATTCACATCCTAACTTTAATAGTAAACTCTTTGTAGTTTACAATGTATATAATATTACGAGTGTAACTCAAATTTTCTTTTATATCCCTTTATATAGAATATATTTTTTTAATACTATTAAGAAAAAAAAACATTATAGTAAACTATTACTATTTATACAATTAACAATCTAATAAGAAATATTACTATTCTTACTAGAACAAACAATTACAAAATATGAAATAATTTTTTTTAAGCTAATTAAATTTTATTTTATGAAAATTGAACTAAAATCCTAACTAGAAATTTTTAAGTGAGAATTGAACCAAAATCTTAATACGTTCATACCAAGTTTTTGGCTTATATACATGAATGATCTTAATTCCAAAATTTAACGTCTTGTATAAAAAGATGCTTGTGGTCATTTAGATTTGGTTTAAATCTTTTTTTCATGCGTTACAACTTATAAATGAGATATATGCAAGTGAATCTGTTACTCCTGCAAACACTAACTAATAAATTTAAGTGGTCTCTGTGCCAGGAATCGGGCAGCAAATGAAAAGAACGGACCAGAAGGACTTTTTCCTGTTCTTAATGCGTATATACATCAGCCCACGTCATCGAAACTCCTTTTGTAGATAATGGGTACCAAAGTGATAAATGGTCCTCTTTTTAGACAGCGATGTGATCTATATAATTAGTTGGAGTTCGGGGGGATTTTTTGATCAACGGCTGATTTCAACATTGTCAATGAAAACGTTTGGGTTTAACCCATCAAGCGACGACATCTTAATAAAAGCATTGTATCATGCAGCTAAATTAGGGATTGGCATAACGAGCTTGATATACTTTAGAATTTGCTATCAGCGTTTTTTTTCTGTGTTTTTGGGATATAAAAAGGTTTGAAAGGAAATGATAATGTCTTTATCAAATACAATGCGAACATATTTACCCGTATATAGGATATAAGTGTTAATTCATATCAAATTATTCGATAAAACGTAACGAGAAAATTAAAATTCAAACATCTTTAATAAAAAGAGTGATCTTATGCCCTACCTCAACTACCCCCTCAATGTTTTGGCTTGATGGCATCTGCTCTCCCAAAAATAATCTGCGAGCGTGACTGGTTTGCTTAGACAGCGTGTCATCTGCAACTGTCCCGATCGAATGGTAGACGACAATGACTTTACTTAGAGTTAAAGGTGATCTTGAGCTACCAACCCAACTTGTGAGGGAGATTTCTGATAGGAATCACCTTACCTGCTAAAGAAAGAAGTATGCAAGGATTAACCATTTATATTTGTCGTCTTAAAATATAAGTATGCAACTAATCCTTGATCTGATGATGTAAAGAAATCTCCTTTGATATGAAGTAAAGGATGGAAGCAGAATCCAAATGTAAAAACCTGAAAGGGGTGCTGTGTGTTCAATTGTGTATGTTTTTCGCGTATCTCCAACCGTATATTTTGTCTTAGAAGGAAATAGCAACCGCAGCCACTGCAAAGATCGCTCTATCAGCACCAACACAAAGTTGTTAACTTAATTGAAAAGTGCCATAAAAAGTTTAATATGCTAAACAGAAGAAAGAAATAAATCTTGCAGTTTACGGCATAAACTTAACTTCAGAGAGCCAAATTTTAAATTTGAAAGCATGTGACACAGATTTTAGAAATTCCAAGGGTAGACCTTACTTGTATGGTTTGTTCCCCCACATTGTATGCAGCCTGGACCATCAAATGGATCATGAATAGAAAATTACAGGGCCATTTTCTTTTCTGAATTTAACTAGAGAAGCTCTGCTCACCTTGAGTATTATAGATATTCTTCTCAGATTATTTGTTGGAATTCCCTAAACTATAAATATGCCTGTAAAGACAACAAAAGAGGGTTTGCATTAATTCCTCGTAGTAGCAAACACTATAACAAAAGAAATACTACCATGAGAATCATATATCCTTAGCTCTGAAAACATTACATGCGTCACCAGCATATTGTGCACATTAATCCAGAAAGCTAGCTTCTCCCTGTGTCTCATTTTTCTAGGATTTAACTTCTTCCAACAGGTAAACAAGTGACCTGAAACAGAGAATTTTCAGACTCGATTAATGCAATACATTTTTGGAAAGAATTAAATATGAAAACGGGGTTCAATTCTATTAACGTATATACTAACATGCAAGTCATATATCATAATTCACCAAAGCAATTAGTACAAGGCCAAAAGGAAGAACTCAAGGCTGCTTGACATTGCATCCAACAACCGCACAAGGGAGAAGATTTCCAGTTTTCCACAATGCTTAGTCTAAATATTGCTGAGAACAAACTTTCTCACCAGTCTCATCATCTGTTATTTCTCCTCAGCCACCAGATAAAGCATATAGGAAAGAGAACCCCTTGGAAAACAGACATCATAGATTACAGGAAAGGTTTTAAGGATTTGGTAAAGAGAAAAGGATCTCCTATAATACATATAACCCCAATACTGTGGAGAATACATATCCATAGATGATAAGTACGAAACTGGAGAGTGCATGTTATCTTGATTGATTAAAGGTGGGTCTCCAATTTCACAATATAAATGGCTGAAATTTACTTGATCATCTCCGCAGATAGCCAGTATGATGTATTTGGAGCATGATCAGAAATGCAGGTCTTAAGGTGCATTGCCAGATTTACTCCTTTCTGTAACATGCCTTTATGTGCCATTGAATCAGATTTTGGTCTTTCATCTTTGTTGATTAGAGATGACATTCTTTCATTGAAAGTTTTCTGATTCAAAGAAAGGAGATCATGCTCCAAATACACAACTTCCAATTCTAACATTGCAACTTCCTTGGCAGCCTGAAATCAAGCAAAAGGAATATCAAATTGTCAACCAAAAGTATGCTCAATTCAGTTAAAATGTGCCAAGCGAAAATCAAGGAACAAAACCAATACTAGCAAGTCTCGAGCTCTGTTCTATGCCTTATGAAGTTTAAGTGTTAGTTTGACACTACAAAATTCCTTCATTTTGATTTTTCCAACTGATGTCTTAATGTTTCATTCAGCTGAAATCTTCTGCTCTGAATTTATGAAGTAGACAGAAACACTGCCTTCAGTTACTTTGGAACCCATTTTCGTCTCAAAACAATGAACATTAATGAACAACACAGGAAATGCATCTAGAATGACAGTATTTGCATTGAAACATGTGAATATGCAGAGGCAACTAACAATCTGTTTTTCATGAAAAGGCCTATAACTTTCTCCAATGAATGGCGTACCACAAATTGATTATTTTATCTTTCTTGAAGCTGTGAAATTAATCTGCGGAAGAGAGTGAAGAAAGGTATAGTAACTAAAACCACCCATGTATCTTAAAGCAAAGGCCTTGGAAGAACTCTCAATTTCACACAGGTTTTCAATAAATCAGCTATTCGAAGAAGTATAACAAGTGTGTTTTATTATTATAGAACTAATTTCCTACCCTACTTCTATAAGTATTTCACACCATGAGTTCAGATTTTCTCTTTGCTTTAAGGAATTTTGAACCTCAACTGTAGGGGATTGCCTCTTCTTTGGTTCAACACTGCCCTTCAGCTGTCCCATTTCCTTCTACAACACAAAGTTGGATAATCAAACGGTTGGAATATATCGGGTAGCTCTTGTTATTGAGCAGATACAATAAGGGTAAATTACATTAACATACTTAAGGTTAGTTTATGATTACACTTACCTCACATCATTTTTAGAATATATACCAACTTGTCTTTTGCTTTCTGTTAACTTTTTGTTAGTCAATTGTTCGAAATATAGTCAAAGTTTATGCCAACATATCAAACCTTATTAAAAACCCGACTTTTCTTTTAATAATTTCAAAATCCAGTCAAACCTTTTACCCAAGTAGTATCCAAACATTGACTCGATTTTGAAATTATTAAGGGTAAAGTCAAGTTTCTAATAATTTTTGATAAGTTGGCATAAAGTTTAACTGGATTTTAAACAATTAACTAACAGACGATTAACGAAACGCTAACAACAAGTAGGTAAATGTATAATTTAGAAATTAGATGAGATAATTGTAACTATGGAGTAACCTCGGGTAGCTTAATGTAATTTACCATTTATTCTAATATATGAATGAGAGATCTTACTATCAATCTTTATCTAGTAGGTTGCTTAGCATAGTAATATATCTCTAGATAATACTTAAATGACAAATTTTTGTGGACACGTGTATATATTGAAGATGTTAGGATTTTATCTCTAAAATCCATCCACTCAAATTTTAGTTAAAAAATACAATCACAACAATTAAATACGCAAAAAAACAAAAAACAATAGCATAACAATTTAATGTGGTTCAGCAACTTCTTTGCCTACGTCCACTAATAAACCACACCAGTTTATTAATCTTCAACTACAACTTTAGGAAGAGCAAAGTTACTAAACTTTCACAACTTCATAACCTGAAAGCCCCAATACAACTAAAGCTCTCAAATTAGCTCTAGTTGTAAGTGCTCTCTCTACTTGACAACCAAAAACCCTAATACACCCAAAGCTCTCACCCTAACTCTAGTAGTAAATCCCTTTGATTTACAATGTATATTGAAATTATGAATGTTTCTCAAACTTTCTTTAGGACCCTCTTTATATAGAGTATATTTTCCTAATACTACTAGAAAAATAACAACATAGAAAACTACTTCTACTCCTACTAGAACAAGTAACATCAAATAGGAAATCACTACTACTACTTCTACTAGAATAAATAACTATAAAATAAAAAATTACTACTACTTCTACTAGAATAAGTAAATATAAAATAAGAAATCATTTTTCCCAAACCAATTGGAAGTTCCCTTTGTGAGGATTTGAGCCAAAATCCTAACAAATCTCCACCTTGGCTCAAATTCTTCACCTCATCATGAAATTTGACTTTCTTCTTTGGTTGGTGCGATCATTCCTTTTGATCTTCCCATCTCATCTGCTTACTTTTCGAAACAACCATCTTCTCTTTGTTTGATTCATCTCTTAATATAGTCACGAACAACTCTTCATCATCGAATACACTTGGCATCTTCAACTTATCTCTCTTTGCCATTCATCCAAACTTCTTCAATCTCCAATTCATCAATATCTTGATCCTTCAAGTCTAGAAGATTGATTAAAGACATCTCTTTGTAGGTCCTCTCAAGCTTATCCAACAAAATCTTCGGAGATGTTTCAAACAACATGCTATACCTTATCTTGAGAGTCAACGCCAAATGAATTGTGCTCACCGCCCACATCGACATATCTTCCTAAACTTTTTTCATCATCTCTAGTGAATTGGACTCTTCAATCATCTTGTAGAACCATTGTCGCATCAACACATCTTTGACAGAAATTTGCCAAAGAGAGAAACCATTCTCAATATTAATCATGTCTATTTTTAGTGTTTTTGCAATCGCAACCATGACTTTGATACCACTTGTTATGATTTTACCTATAAAATTCATCTACTTAAATTTTAGGCAAAAAACACAACCACAATATTTAAATAGGTAAAACAAATTTAAAAAAAATAACAATTTAACACGGTTCGACAACCTCTTTTCCTATGTCCACTAACAACCCACATCGGTTTATTAATCTTCAATTACAATTTTAGTAAGAGCAAAGTTGCTAAACTCTCACAATCCACAACCCGAAAGCCGTAGTATAACTAAATCTCTTAATCTAACTCTAATTGTAAGTGTTCTCTCTACTTAACGAAAAATTCTTACCTAGTATATGTCCATGAGAGATACATGACACAAGGGTCCATTCACCCTTGAATGAAAATAAAATATCTTTTTTTTCCTCTCTTCTCATGTCATTTAATTGTGAGATGGATTCTTGTGTTATGTATCTCTCATGAACCTGTGCTAGGCAAGAACTTCTCCTACTTGACAACCCAAAACCCCAATACGCTCAAAACTCTCATCCTAATTCTAGTAGTAAACCTCTATCATTTACAATGTATATTAAAATTATGAGTGTGTCTCAAACATTTTCTAGGATCTCCTTTATATAAATGATATTTTTTTAATACTACTAGGAAAATAACAACATAGAAAGCTACTTCTACTCCTAATAGAACAAGTAACATCAAATTAAAAATTACTTCTACTTCTATTAAAATAAATAACTATAAAATAAAAAACCAGTTTTTTCAACCAATTAAGAATCTTTGTTGTGAAGATTTGAACCAAAATCTTAACAGAAGAAATAACCATTAATTTACATAGCACAGGAAAAAATAATTCAGGGGAAAAACTTTATTTTCGTTTGAAGTGAATGAGAAATGTCCTCATTGCATAATTTACTTTGTCAAAGAGTCAGCAAAGCAAGCACGAAAGAAACAACATTCAATTCTTACCAAAATAAAACGATTAGAAGCTTCGGAGATATTACTCGATTTATCTTTCGCGACTTTTCTTTGAACTGCATCATTGTCAACAGAAAATAACACACATGGTCATGATGAATGCAGAAAAAGATACTACAGTTTTATTCGTCGCCAGGCTAGATTTGATTGATTGAAGTTCTCATTTACTCTGTAACATCTTTTTTCCTATCATACAATGCTAAGGTTCTACCAGACTATGGGATTTGCTTCCATAAAATATGTCAATTTATGAACTGAATGTTCCCCAATACTTTTATCAATGTTTAGATACAAAATATTTAGAGATGATTTAATCCCAAAATCCATTGTAGTATTATTTGTAGTTCAAGAAAATTATTACTTAGATTATAGAAAATGAAAATAGGCAAATTGAAAATATGATGAAAAGAAAATACTGATAAGAATGAAAAATCCAAGAAACATTAATTGATCCGTGTTGAGCATAATGACTCAAGTTGAAGAGATATTTGAGTTTAAAGAGTCCATCACGCGAAAGCCTGAATATATGACATTGAATACATCCACCAACCCATATAAAAATTTAACACTTTCAATTTTTTTATTTACCAAAAAATTTACTCATATGCATATACATATATATAAGAATGAAAAATCCAAAAAAATTTACTCACTTACGTCATCAGTCGTTCGGGTTTCGAACTGTCCGTGTCACAGGTCATTCGGTGATGATGGTTTGGCTCAAAGGTCGATCGGGTCACAGATCGTTCGGGTCACGGGTCGTTATGGTCACGGGCTACTTGAGTAACACGTTGCTTGGGTTATAGCCCCCTTATGTCCCAGGCTGCTCAAGTCACAGGTCATTCGGGTCACATATAGCTTGGATCACAAGCTGCTCAAGCCACAAGCCATTTGGGTCTAGGATCACTTAGGCCATGGGTCGCTCGGGTCTCGTATCGCTCTGTTCTTCGATCGCTCAGGTCCTGAGTAGCTCGGGTTTATTGGATATTTCCCATTAATAATTCATTTAACTAAACATGTTACTTAAAACCATTTAAACTTGGGTGGATATAGAAGTGTAAATGGTTTTGGGTAATTTTTGTCACCTCTAAATGAAAAAGATCTTGGTTTATGTATAAAGACCTATGATCTCAAAAGTACTTTGAATCTATAATTTTGAGTGATATGAGTTTGTGCTGGGTTTGGTTAATTATATTTAACTATGGTTAATCTTGATTTCTATATTTTCTTGGAAATTAAAGGAAAATTTCAAAAAAGAAATAGAAATGAAGATGGTTATGTGAAGGAAATTTTAGTTTTGTTTTTTAAGCATAACCATAAACAATATGCAATATGTTTATATATTTTCCCCCATATAAAAATACGTCTTTATTTTCTATATACTGAATGTAAATTTTTGCATATAGTGTCTGTGTTATTTTTAATTTTTTTAAAATGTTATTATCAAATATTGGGGCAAAAAATTATAAGAAAAATTGTTGTATATACTTTTATTTTTAAATTATCCTAATAATTAAAATGTGAATGCAAATTGACAGTTAACTACAAACGTATAATATATGTATCATTAAACTCCATTAAAGTATCAAGAAAAACTTGAACTTCTTTTAAAAAAGAAAAAAAGTAACCACAGTTAATGATTGTCCAAAAGGACGCACATGCCATTTTGTTTTCTGAAAATCTCTCTTTAGTCTTCATAGATTCCTTGCCTATGAAGAAAAGAAAATATAAGAAAAATGCAAGAAACGTTAATAGATGCATGTTAGGGATGGAATATGATGAGTCAGTTGAGAATTATAAATCAAAAATTGAACTCCCTTTTAAAAATAAAAGTAACCACAGTTAATGATTATCCCAATTAGAAGGAAGCAAGTTTGCATGTACCATTAAATTCCTTTAAAATATAAAAAAAAAACTCAAATTCTTTTTAAAAAAGAAAAAAAATAACCATTATTCCAATTAGAAAGACCCACATGCCATTTTGTTTTCTGAAAATCTCTCTTTAGCCTTCATAGATTCCTTACCTACGAAGAAAAGAAAATATAAGAAGAAAAATGCAAGAAACGTTAATAGATTCATGTTAGGTATGGAATATGATGAGTTAAGTTGAGAATTATAAAGTAAAAATTGAACTCCCTTTTAATAAAAAAAAGTAACCACAGTTAATGATTATCCCAATCAGAAGGTAGCAAGTGTCATTTTGTTTTCTAAAAATCTCCCTTTAACCCTCATAGATTCCTTAAGTATGACACCACCATCAAAGTTTTCGTCCTCTTCTTACTTTCCTCTTCTCTTCCAAAGAAGACTAAGAAAGTCTTCTTCTTGTTTCGTTGGTGCTCCTTTTTGTTCTTCAATTATAATCAAATCCATAAAAATATCTTATCAATATGGGTAATGCAATTCAAAAAAACCATATCAATATGGGTAATAGTGCACTTAGGTTCCTGTATGGGCAATGTTGCAATCCCAACACTACTGATGAATCTCATGAATCTGTTGTGCCCCAAGGGGCATCTACTTCTGCTGGCGTTTCAGTTCTTGCCCATGATCTGTTTTACTTTCAAAACACATCCCAGGTATTTTCTTGCATAATACTTCACTTTATCACGCTTACTGTTATGATCCAAGCCTTTTCTTGTATAACTTTTGTTTTTAGCTTGATCTTCTACGTATTATGATAACCACTGGGCTACTTTGAACTAATAAAAAGCTGGGTTAGTTTTAAAAATTAATTCGAGTAACCAACAACTAATTTTAGTTCAATTGATCATCATTAATCCCCATGATCAAGCCTGCTGTCATCTATTAGTTTTCTTTAATTTTCCTTTTTATGCATGGTTGTCTATTATTATGATAACGTTAATTTTGAGTAATTATGAGGTTTCTTGAGCTTAAAAAGCTATTTTTCTTTTCTCTTCTTTAGCAATTAATTGAATTGTCCCTCTTCAATAGGTTCCTGCAGAACTCAGCAAACGTGTTGTCTCCTCTAAGAAGGCTCAGGCCAAGTGGTAATTTAAGGAATGATCAAACATTTTTTTCTTTCTCATGTATTAAGTGGAACTTGGAATTTTTCAATATCACCGATGTTGCATTTCAAGGGCTCAATTTTATACTTCCAAATGCAATGTGACTAAGTTTCCCTAAGTTATTGATGTTTCTACTTAATTTACACGTTTTTCCATTGTTGGGACCTGTCTAAAATTTGAAACAAATGAAGGTATAGAAAGCTACTGCGGGCATGGAAAGAAGCGAAACCCCCACCAAAGACAACTGAAGATGCTGCTAGGCTTGTTATTGAGACCTTGAAGAAAAACCAAAAGTCAGAACTTGAGGTAAAAACAGAGACTACTATAAAAAATTTGAGTTTGTAAATTAGCACATTGATGTAAAAACAATAGAGAATTATACATAATGCAGGTTTATTTTGTACTTGGTAATTTATAGGGGCTATTGACTTTCTATGGTCTCCCTCTTCCTCACACACTCCTCGAACTCTCCGCTGAGGTTCCAACATCATTGCCTGAAGGAGTGAAGTATGAGTTGCAAACGCTCCCGGTTAGAACTATTTAACTCTTAAACTCAACTATCATATAAAGTCATATTCAAGCAAGGGTCAATTTTAATGGAACTAGGTGGACGCAAGAGCTGTGCCAGATGGGGATGGTATTACAGTGTACGTCAGCACAACAGATCCCAGGGAGTCATCGTGCATTCCTAGTGATGTACAAATTGTAGCTGTTCAAAGATTAAAAGCACGAGCAGAGAAGAATTATACCACAGCAGATGAACTTCACAAGACAATCATCGATTCTGGATACCGGTTGGTCTAGCTCACCTGCCCACGTGAATTTGTTCAACAAGATCCTGGATCTTACTGATTGATCAAAATCAATAGTTTCTAATTGCTTTTTGATCCAGGGTGCTAAATTTTGAAAACGAGGAGATCCTTGCTCGAAAGTGTAAAATTCGACTACGGTAAATATACTTTTATACACAGGACTTCATTAGATGTATCTTTGGTGAAAAACACAAGTTTTTTTCTTATAGCTTAAAGGTTTGTGAAAGAAATCAGGGGTATAGATGCACCGGAAATCGGAATGCCGTATGGGGAAGAGGCGAAGGAGGAACTAGTTAATATAGTTTCCTGGTTTATGGGGAAGATCGTTATGGCCGGTATGTAGGTGACGTATACTGCAATAGGATCTTTGTACAGGTAACACTAGCAATCCTCTAAAGATTCATCTCTCTTTAATCTCACAAGTCTTCTATTTATTCTCTTCTTTCTATAATAGAAAGTAATGCTAAGGAAAGGTCTTCTAATTAATCTCTCCCTTCTATAACAGGAAGTAATGCTAAAGAAAGGGTTTGCGTGGCATTATGTAGCCTATGACAAGCGTCCGATACTTGCAACAGTAAGCAACTAATATCTCTTGTTTATTCTACTAAGTCATTGCATAAATATAAAGCTCTCTAATTCTAAGTCTCAATTTGTAATCCTAATAGTGGGAGGAAGAGGCTCGAGCAAAGCGAGTTGGCTTGTGGGCTTCATCGGACCCTGAGAAGCCATGGGAATGGAGAAAAAACAGGCGTGAAAGCATATGAGATCCTTGCTACTTCACATCCACATTCCACAGAGATGTGAACTCTTTCTGTTTGTCTTTAAAATAGGGCAAGCACAACCAAACCAGAGTCATGCGAATAAAGAACTAACATCCAAAACAAAAGGTGGCTATCACCATTTGATGGAAGTTTAATTCATGTTTACTGTACCAATTCTACATAAGAGTATTTGTAATCTTATTATCTATTGTTGTTAATGTAGAAACATCTGAATTTAGAATCCAAGTGAATACTGTGTTTTGCTTTATTTTTTTGGTAAAACACTATTACAAGACTTGAACCTAGACCTATCCTAAACCCTATCCCACAATTACCACCCACACGAAAGCCTTGGTGGCGGTTGTTATGATTTTATTTTTTTTTGGAAGTAGGAAATTTCATAAATTAAGAAACAAAAACAGTTTTGGGGTAACAAAGGCTCTTACAATCCGACTCCAGCAGTAATGAAACAAGGTGAGGATCGTCGCTGACAGCAGCTCTAGCAAATTGAGGTTTGATATGCAATCTTATGAAAGGAACCGCATACAATCATCAATGGAAGTCCAAAGAGGGTGCAGATCTTTAGAAATAAAGGAAATAAGAGCTATAGCATCACATTCAGTGGCAAGATTTATAATTCAATAGAACACGCTCAAATGCCCTGTGGTTTATGCCGTAATTGAGACCTACAAGATTTTTCAGCTTCTCTATAGTTTACATGTGGTTCTGTATTGTTTAAATCGAGTGTACTGTGATAACATTGATGCCAGTTATCTTGCTGTCAATACAGTTTTTCACACTCGCACAAGTACATTGAGATAGATTTTCATTTTGTTCGTGAAAAGTTTGCTAAGGAAATGTTTAGATTTATTATGTTCCCACTGATGCTTAACTAGAAGATATTTTCACCAAATAGTTGTCTTTTTCTCGGTTTCTTCAACATAAAAATAATCTCTATGATTCCACTCCATTCGTATTCAGTGGACGTATAAATGTATATATTTCCTAATGTAAATAATATTAGGAAATCTTAATTCTAATGTAAATTGGAAATCCTAATTCTCATGTAAGTAAGTAATCTTAATTCTAATATAAATTGGAAATCTTAGTTCTAATGTAAATAGGAAATTCTAGTTCTTATGTACATATACTATAATGGATTACGTGGCATTCATCAAATGATGCACTTAAAGAAAATTTTCTCTAAATTACTGGAGATGATCCTGATCATTTCTCTTTGGGTGAAGAACAATTCAATATCTTACACCAATAAAAATATTTAAAATTCAAAATACCTAGTCAAATATTATATTATTAAGCAATATTCCTTTGGCTAAAGCTTAATTAGTCGGTCAAATTTGTAGTATTTTCTTTTTTTGGGTAACAAATTTATAGCATTTTAATTCTTTTTATTAACTCTACTTCTCAATTTGGTTCCTCCTTGATAATAATTAATATTTCTACACTCGAGTTCCTATCAACTCTTACTTATATAACCTAATTAATCTCCCTCACACATGTATGCACACATATCTTTTTTAAAGAATGTATGCACACATATCTGTATCTATTATTATTGCTTGATAGTAATATATTTTTTCTTTTGGATTTAGAGGTTGATTTTGTAGATTCAGATACAAAATAATGTTTCATGAATGGGAAAGATTCAAAATAAGAGTAGATATCATGCTTTTCTGTATGTTTCTATATTTTCCATCATTTTATTTCTTTTCTATTTAATTTCTATGTAGCACTTTTTAATCCTATTTTCATTCTCTTAGATTTTATAAGATTAATAAATATCATACGAATGATTTATTTCATTGGGTTTAAATTTAATTCTAAAGATATCATTCATTCTCTCACCTCTCCCTTTGATCTCTCTCTTCTTTTTTTATTTGATTGGTTACAGTTCTCTGATATAACATTCTATCACAAATGTACTACATCAACTTTTTAAATTTTATTATTTGTTTTAAAGGATTAACTATCAATTTTTATTAGCTTGTAGCGATTAATTTGAAGATTAATATATGTTTTTATTTTTGTAATTAACTATTGTGCATATCCACAAGGGTCCTATTAGTGAATGCAAATTGACAGTTAACTGCAAGTGTATAATGCATATATTATTGAACTCATTTAAAATTATCCAGAAAAAATTTAAATGTAAATAAAAAATTTTAAATTTAATATAAATAGGAAATTTTAGTTCTCATATATATACACTATAAATATAAACTCTTATTAACATCAAGCAATCAGTAAACACAAAATCTTAAATTTTCTTTAAGTTTACCCAATTCCAATTATAAAGACACACGTGTCTTTCTGTTTTCTGAAAATATCTCTTTAGTCTTAATAGATTCCTTACCTATGGCACCACCATTCACAAAATCCACCTTTTCTTCTTACTTTCCCTCTCTTTCGGAGAAAAAAAATTATCAGAGTAATGTGCTTAGGATCGTGTATGGGCAATGTTGCAACCCCAACACTACCGACGAATCTCATGAATCTGTTGTGCTCCAAGGGGCATCTACTTCTGCTGGCGTTTTAGCTCTTGCCCATGATCTGTTTTACTTTCAAAACACATCCCAGGTATTTTCTTGCATAATGCTTCACTTTATCACGCTTACTCTTATGATCCAAGCCTTTTCTTGTTTTACTTTTTCTTTTTAACTTGATCTTCTACATATTATGATAACCACTGGGCTACTTTGAACTAATAAAAAGCTGGGTTAGTTTTAAAAATTATTTCGAGTAATCAACAACTAATTTTAGTTCAATTGATCATCATTAATCCCCATGATCAAGCCTGCTGTCATCTATTAGTTTTCTTTTAATTTTCCTTTTTTAGCTTATCGATGGTTTTCTATTATTATGCTAATTATGAGGTTTCTTGAACTTAAAACGCTGTTTTTTTTTCCTTTTCTTTAACATTAATTGATATGTCCATCTTCTATAGGTTCCTGCCGAACTCAGCAAACATGTTGTCTCCTCTAAGAAGGCTCAGGCCAAGTGGTAATTTATGGAATGATCAAACATTTTTTCCTCTCTCATGTGTTAAGCTATTGATGTATCTACTTAATTTACACGCTTTTCCATTGTTGTGATCTGTCTAAAATTTGAAACATATGAAGGTATAGAAAATTACTGCTGGCATGGAGAGAAGCGAAACCCCCACCAAACACAACTGAAGATATTGCTAGACTTGTTATTGAGACCCTGAAGAAGAACCCAAAGGCAGATGTTGAGGTAAAAACAGAGACTACTACAAAAAAATTGAGTTTGTAAATTAGCACATTGATTCTAAAAACAATAGAGAATTATACATAATGCAGGTTTATTTTGTACTTCGTAATTTATAGGGGCTATTGACTTTCTATGGTCTCCCTTTTCCTCATACCCTCGTCAAACTCTCCTCTGAGGTTCCAATGTCATTGCCTGAAGGAGTGAAATATGTGTTGCAGACGCTACCGGTTAGAACAATTTAACTCTTAAACTCAATTATCATATACAGTCATATTCAAGCCAGCATCAATTTGAATAAAAGCATTTTAATGGAACTAGGTCGTTGCAAGAGCTGTGGCAGATGGGGATACCATTACAGTGTACGTCAGCACAACAGATCCCAGGGAGTCATCGTTCGTTCCGATACAAGTACAAGTTGCAGCTGTTCAGAGATCAAAAGCGCGAGCAAAGAAGAATTATACCACAGCAGATGAACTTCACCAGAAAATTATCGATTCTGGATACAGGTTGGTTTAGCTCATCTGCCCAGGTGAATTTGTTCAACAAGATACTGGATCTTACTGATCGATCAAAATCAATAGTTTCTAATTGCTCTTTGATCCAGGGTGCTAAATTTTGAAAACGAGGAGATCCTTGCTCGAAAGTACAGAATTCGACTACGGTAAATATACTTGTATACATAGGACTTCATTATAGATGTATCTTTGGTGAAAAACACAAGTTTATAGCTTAAAGGTTTGTGAAAACAAACAGGGGTATAGATGCTCCAGAAAGCGCAATGCCATATGGGGAAGAGGCCAAGGAGGAACTAGTTAATATAGTTCAAGGGAAACGCTTGAAAGTCCTAGTTTATGAGGAAGATCGTTATGGCCGGTATGTAGGCGACATATACTGCAATAGGATCTTTGTACAGGTAACGCTTGCAATCCCCTAAAGATTCATCTTTCTTTAATCTCACAAGTCTTTCTATTTAATCTCTCCTTTCTATAATAGAAAGTAATGCTAAGCAAAGGTCTTCTAATTAATCTCTCTTCTATAATAGGAAGTAATGCTAAGGAAAGGGTTTGCGTGGCATTATGCAGCCTATGACAAGCGCACTATACTTGCAAAGGTAAGCAACTAATATCCCTTGTTTATTCTACTAAGTCATTGCATAAACATAAAGCTCTCTAATTCTAAGTCTAAAAATGTAATCGTAATAGTGGGAGGAAGAGGCTCGAGCACAGTGAGTTGGCTTGTGGGCTTCATCGAACCCTGAGAAGCCATGGGAATGGAGGAAAAACAGGCGTGAAGGCATATAAGATCACCTGGCTGACAGCAGCTCTAGCACGAGCATAAGCACATGCGTTCCCTTCCCTGTAAATGTTGTTAAAGCTCTAAATGTTCAGAGATTAAAGGAACCCCTTCCCTGTAAATGTGGTAACGCTGTAAATGTTCAGATATGAAAGGAATCCCTTCCCTGTAAATGTGGTTAAAGCCGTAAAGAACCGCCTGCAATCATCAATGAGAGTCCCAAGTGGGTGCAGATTAGTCTGCTTTAGAAATAAAGGAAATAAGAGCTGTAGTATCACATTCAATAGCAAGATTTTTAATTCAATAGAACATGCTCAAATGACAGATCCTCTTGCAAGTATTTACTCAATACAAGATCCGTGAAACACCTCCTATTTCCATATATTCTAGTTGGTTCATCCAATGCAAATGTATAGGGGCGAATCATTTGAATCTACCAGTTATCAAGTGCAAAGATTTTCCCATGAAATAAAAGATTGGATCAACAGAAGAAAGCAGAGAGAAAACTTCTCTTTCCTCCATTTGGCATACCTCGCCATTAATGTATAACATCAGCCCAAAAAGGGGTCCATGAGAGTAAAAACATAACAGAAAAAAATGCAGAAAATCTATCACAACCCAAACTCTTCCGTATAATACAGCAACGGTTACCTAGAAGAAGAAAATACAAAAGAGATGCAATTAAAAGTTGCTAGACAAACAATGGATAAAATCATCATGTAGACTGTCATGAAATCTGTTTATCTGTTGAGACCAGCAAGCAGCCAATAATTCACTGCAAAAGACATTTGTGATTCATTTTCTAAAACATACTTGACCATTCAAGTGGAGTCACAAGAACAATAGGCCACATTAATTCTTTTATTCTATTCCAGTTAATGAGAAAAACGGATGTCAAGGAGATAAACTAGCCTTGCACAACTTTTTCCTCAATAATCCTTGAAATACAACCCTACTTTCCTTGAGCTCTACAACCTACATGGTAATTTGTTGCTTGATGTGCTTTCCTTGAGCCATAAGCTGCTTTTATGTCTATGGCAGTACACACCGTAATTTTACGTATTTTTTCCTTTCATCATTACAAGAAATAAGGAAACAAATGCGTAGCATCTAACTTATTACACTATCACATTACTTGGCCCATTACGTGCTCATCAAGGCTGCAATTAGCTCAGTATCACATGATGTCGAAGGAGAATTACAAATTATTCATAACTAGTCGACAACAATGTAAAATTGCAGTTAAGAAAGACAGCCGCTTTGTTTTTATTATAAATAAAAAGCCAATGAACCATGCAGGATATTAGCATTTAGCAAGATACTGGATGTCTAGACCCTGCTGAAGTGATGTCGTTAAGTAATGATTTTAAATTTTACAGTGCACTGAATATTCAATTTGTACACCTAGCCCTTGATGAAGAAGAACTTAAGGATATGTAACCATGACAGAACAAGATCTGGCCACACATGGAGAAGGCAAAGTTAGGGTGCAATTAGTAGCAGGCCTGTATAGAGATATAGAGAAAAATGATGCTCCGTGGTAGCATTACATAACCTCAGTCATGTTCATAAAATCAACGTTCCAGAGCAGTTCTTAACTACTATAGGTAGATGATTCTATTCAAGGATATAAGTTTATTCCATCAAAATGTCAAAATTTCTGTGTCTTCGGATACGAGTAAAGGCTTAATAGTGTCCAGCAGACCCAGAGAAAAAGGGGTGAGGATGCCTTGTTTTCTTGCAAGAGACAATACAAACTTCTCCCTAGGTATTTAGGAGTTGCGAAGATCTAATTTTTGTCTAGGAGAGACTTCCGACAAGGGATGGATCTATGTGCTCAAACTTTGTCCAAATTTTTGAAAGTGAGGTAACAAACTGTTTCTGAAATTTAATTGCCAAACAATCACCAAAAATCCCCACTTCTTCTAATTCACTCTTGATGTTTCCTCTAAAGTAAATGAGATTTCAAAAAAGTCCCCCTGCACAGCATGGGTACTCGACTAGTTTCTAAATGTTTTAGGAGCCTAAAAATATTTCAACAAGTAATAATCTAAACTAAATGGTGATTAACTTATTACCACAAAGCACAAAGTCACAAACTTTACAAAGTTACCAAATCATACTACATCACAAACATACTTCATACGGTAAGTTCAAAGTCCAAACATAACACATAAGTCATAGGTAAATACTTAAAGCAACAAATGAGATAATAGTAAATGAAATTAATCCATGGGCTCTAATGCATCCTCACAATATCTTCATTATCTGCATCCAATGCATCTATGAATGTTTTTTTTTTGCTAACATTAAGCCCAAAATGAAGTTATTTTATTAACCAATTGAATACCAAAAATGAAAACTATGGAGCATAGCCTCACATAATTGAGTGCAAAAGGTGTATGCTCTTGTTAGGCATACGCCCCAGCCTAAAAGGCATACGCCTTTTAGGACTCCCACCTTAATGTGCCTCGAGGCATTTTTGTGCCGCCTCACCCTCCTGAGGCGCACCTCGAGAACGACTTTGAAAACACTGCTTCTGTCTTACTTCTTGTCCCTTCTTTTGCTCTATTATGTACAAGTCAAGTGGGAATTTCATTCCTGAATGGGAAATGGCTAAAACATGAGTCCCCACAACAGGCAGTTTGCTAACAGCACAGATATGAAAAGGAAGAAGCAAAACAGCTCATACTACAAGATTTTAGTTCTAAAAATTTTGATCGTGTATTTTGATGAAGAGTTCATATTCGTGTGCTAAGTAACCATGTAAATGAGTTCTTGTAATACTACATCAAGCAAATGAAATTAGAATTGAAACAAGAAGCTTGTTGATGAACAAAATGAGTAGTAGAAATTCAATTCACATTCTAATTGGTGATGTGTTGAACATGAGCACACATGAATTTATTTTGAATCACCCTTCAATTCATCTGAATCTGAGTCACTGGCATTGTAACCTAAATGAAACCGAACAAAGACCAATTAGATTGAACAGGGCCACAGCTAATGATCCAATTGAGAGGGGGGAGGGGGAAGGACGAGAGAGATAGAAACTACCTGGACGTTTATCACTTACTTGCCAAACTGAAGATCGACTCTTTAAAGCTCTATTAATCCAAGCGCGGCCCTTACATGCAAAAACATGATTAATTCATTCAGTAGAAAAAAAAGATTGGAATTAAACTGGGAACAAAGGAGAGTAACTAGCAGAAGGAAAATTGATCATAGCTAGGGTTATAGTTACCAACTAAGATGAATTTATGAAGAAAAGGGAAAACCCCAACATCTACCTTAATGCCTATCAAACGGCGGCGTCAACAAACATTTTAAGGGGGGAGATACTCCACTTGTAAAGTATAGCAAGCAAAAGAAAAGAAACCAAAGTTCAAATATTCGGATTTTAGTTGTTTAAGACGCTAAACAGACAAAAACGTCCACTCTTGAGGGAACCTTTCACCAACTATTGACTTAACTAAAGCGGATTTCCTCTCACACAGAAACCAAAAACGAAACGAAACATAGTCTCAGAACTTCTGATACTGAAATCAAAACCCCAAGCAACCAGAAAACACATTAAAAAAATATTTTATATATATATATATACACATGCATACATACAACCGTAACAAATTAGACCTTGAGCATCTCTGGACAACCAGGCATTTGTACATATAAATGAATAGTATAATGGAAACAACATCAAAAATCTAAAGAAACACAGAAACAAACATAGCAAACCAACGCTTAGGGCAAAAAACTCCAATTAACAGTACAAACATAGAAGATAATACAGTAATGATGTTAAGGGAAAAGGAAAATGCAGAAGCGAAGGAAACCAAGGACCAAATGGCGTAGAAAGCATAAAAATGAAGCAAGAATTTAGACCTTTTGGGCATCTATGGAGACACCATAGCCACTACAATACATCTGACCAACCAACAACTGCATAGCGCTATCACCAGCTTTGGCCTCCTTGAGCGTGTCCTCAAACCAAGGCTTCACGCAATCCGACACAACCTGAGCCAAAGGAGCCCGACTCTCCATCCCCTGCTTCGCTCGCGCTGAGTCAACTCGGACCCTACACGCCCTCCCTGTTTCCTTTACAAACAGTCGGTTTCTCGATGTGGGCTTTACCTCTTTTGCCCTCTGGAGCTTATCTGGTAAGACTATTCTCGCGAATTCTTGGAGTCTGGTCGTGGAAGGAAGTGACTTTCCCATGAAACAAACAGAGAAATAGCTAAAAAGAAAATGAGATTCTTTTAATTTGCTTTTTATATAATATTGACAGAAGGTAGAGGGAAAGTGGGTTCGTGTTGCTTTTTGCGCTCTTGGGTTTCTTTAGCTTTTTCTCTTATCTGGTTTTCATGGCAGAGGATTTGTCTCGATCTCTTTAAGCGAAAGTACCGTAGTGTTTATATTTCTTTTTGAGTTAGCTGGGGCAGAGACCTTTACCAAGACCGAAAATTATCATTCAGAGATGCAGCCTGGTCAAGCTAACCCTCTCAAACCGAGTTCCATCAGATTTTGGGACATTTGTTTTCACTTGAATTTTGGACAAACTGAAGTTAGGAATTTCTTAAGACTGAATTCGGGTTATGTTGAAAAATCCTCTACCTTATTTAAATTCAGGTCGGATTAAAGTTGGAATTTCCTCAAATCTAATCTACTCTAATGGTATTCTATGAGTTCGAATTTAATTTTATAATTATATTTAAATCTGTGTTATTTGATTTAAAAATTAAATTATTAACGTTTGATGTTAAGAGAATGTTTATTTATTTGTTTTTTTAAAGGGAAGCTAAAGTGTTAAGAGAATGTGGAGAGGATGATGCACAATTGAAAACAAACGGTTTTATTTTAATCGTTTTTTTTTTTGCAAGCTATTTTTGTTTTGTTATGGGCAACTTCTTTCAATTGCTTGCCAAATAATTATCTCGTTGATTAGCATGTCAGTTTACCTAACAATCATTAAAAATAAAAATCAATGGGAGAATCCATACACTCCCACAAACTTTATATAATATATACACTATTATCAATGTGAATGGCTTGAAAAAAATAATTACCATAAAAAAATAGAAAGAATCAAAGAGGTTCTATGCACTTTGATAAGCATAAATTCTTGCCATCAACAAAACTTAATGTTTCCCCAATACTATTGTCAATGTTTATATACAAAATATTTAGAGATGGATTTAAGTTTTAAAACCAAAATCGATTGTAGTATTATTTGTAGTTCAAGAAAATTATAACTTAGAATATAACAAATGAAAATGGAAAAATTGAAAATATGACGAAAAGAAAATATTAGTAAGGCGGAAAAATCCAAGAAACATTAATTAATGCATGTTAAACGTGATAACTCAAGTTGAGAAGATATTTGAGCTTGAAGAGTCCACCACGTGAAAACCTAAATATATATAATTTTGGAGACTACTTATTTATTTATATATGACAACACTCATACCCAACCCAACTCGAATAACATTCAACCCATCTACCAACCTGTATAAAAATTTAACATTTGATTTTTTATTTACCAGAAAAAACTATATTCAATACACATGCAAATATGTACATATATATAGGTCGTTCGAATCACGGGTCGCTCAAGTCATCGATCATTTGAGCTTCGAATTATACGTGTAACGAGTCATTCGGTCACGGTTGTTTGGCTTATGAGTCGCTTGGGTCCCATTTCATTATGGTCACGAGCCACTCGAGAAACATGTTGCTCATCTCATAACCCCTTCATGTCACTGGTCGCTCGGGTCACATATAGCTCGGATCACAAGCCGCTCGAGTCATAACCTGCTAGAGTCATAAGTTGCTTGGGTCTAGGATCGCTCTGTTCTCTGATCTTTAGGGTCCTGAGTCGCTCGAGTGATTTGAATCTCTCTAAATTTTAGTTCTGATATTTTAAAGATAACCATAAACAACATGTGTAATACGTCTCTACTTTCAATATGCTGAATGTAAATTTATGCATATAGTATCTCGAGTGATTCAAATCTTAAGTTGTTTCGGTCGTGGGTCACTCGAAAGTATATATATCATGCTTATAGTGTATATCAATATGTTTGTAAGTTTATAATGTTAATACATTGTCTTAGTTTGATGGGGTTAAACGGGTAGGTTAGGTTTTATGCATGCATATATATATATATATATATATATATATATATATATATATATATATATATATATATCCAACTCATTTATATCCATTTATAATTGGTTTATTGGATATTACACATTAATAATTCATTTAACTAAACATGTTACTCAAAGCCATTTAAACTTTGGTGGGTGTAGATAGGTAAATGCTTTGGGTGATTTTTGACTTTTTGTAACCTCTAAATGGAAAAGATCTTGATTTATATTCAAGGACTTTTGACCTCAAGTAATTTGAACCAATATTTTTGAGTGATATATATATATCTCTCTGTGTGTGTGGTTAATTATATTTACTTGACTTCAATATTTTCTCAAAAATTAAAGGAAATTTTCAAAAGAAAAAAAATAAAGACAGTTAAGTGAGGAAAATTTTAGTTCTGATTTTTTAAGCATAACCATAAACAGCATGTGCAATACGTCTTTACTTTCAATATACTGAATATAAATTTATGTATATAGCATCTATATTACTTTTAATTTTTTTAAGATGTTACTAATAGATATTTAGGCAAAACATTATGAGAAAACTTCTTCCATATATATATATATATATATAAAGTGTGAATGCAAATTGACAGTTAACTGCAAGTGTATAATGCATATATCATTAAACTCCTTTAAAATTATCAAGAAAAAATTGAAATATAAATAGGAAATCTTAAATTTAATATAAATAGGAAATTTTAGTTCTCATATACATACACTATAAATATAAGTTCCTATTACTTTAACATCAAGCAGTCAGTAAACACAAAATCTTAAATTTTCTTTTAGTTTATCCAATTCCGATTATAAAGACTGCACATTTTTTTCATCTATTTTCTTAAAGAATCTCTTTAGTCTTGATAGATTCCTTACCTATGGCACCACCATTCACAAAATCCACCTTTTCTTCTTACTTTCCCTCTGTTTCGGATAAAAACAATTATCAGGGTAATGCGCTTAGGATCGTGTATGGGCAATGTTGCAACCCCAACACTACCGACGAATCCCATGAATCTGTTGTGCTCCAAGGGGCATCTACTTCTGCTGGCGTTTTAGCTCTTGCCCATGATCTGTTTTACTTTCAAAACACATCCCAGGTATTTTCTTGCATAATGCTTCACTTTATCACGCTTTCTTTTTAACTTGATCTTCTACATATTATGATAACCACTGGGCTACTTTGGAAAAATAAAAAGCTGGGTTAGTTTTAAAAATTAATTCGAGTAATCAACAACTAATTTTAGTTCAATTGATCATCATTAATCCCCATGATCAAGCCTAATGTCATCTATTAGTTTTCTTTTTCCTTTTTTAGCTTATCGATGGTTTTCTATTATTATGCTAATTATTAGGTTTCTTGAACTTAAAAGGCAGTTTTTTTTTTTTTTACTTTTCTTTAACATTAATTGAAATGTCCATCTTCTATAGGTTCCTGCAGAACTCAGCAAACATGTTGTCTCCTCTAAGAAGGCTCAGGCCAAGTGGTAATTTATAGAATGATCAAACATTTTTTTCCTCTCTCATGTGTTAAGCTATTGATGTATCTACTTAATTTACACGTTTTTCCATTGTTGTGATCTGTCTAATTTGAAACATATGAAGGTATAGAAAACTACTGCTGGCACGGAGAGAAGCGAAAACCCCACCAAAGACAACTGAAGATATTGCTAGACTTGTTATTGAGACCTTGAAGAAGAACCCAAAGGCAGATGTTGAGGTAAAAACAGAGACTACTATAAAAAATTTGAGTTTGTAAATTAGCACATTGATTTTAAAAACAATAGAGAATTACACATAATGAAGGTTTATTTTGTACTTGGTAATTTGCAGGGGCTATTAACTTTCTATGGTCTCCCTCTTCCTCATACCCTCGTCAAACTCTCCGCTGAGGTTCCAACATCATTGCCTGAAGGAGTGAAGTATGAGATGCAGACACTACCGGTTAGAACAATTTAACTCTTAAACTCAACTATCATACACAGTCATATTCAAGCCAGCATCAATTTTAATAACAGCATTTTAATGGAACTAGGTGGTCGCAAGAACTGTGGCAGATGGGGATACCATTACAGTGTACGTCAGCACAACTGATCCCAAGGAGTCATCGTTCGTTCCTATAGAAGTACAAGTTGCTGCTGTTCAAAGATCAAAAGCGCGAGCAAAGAAGAATTATATCACAGCAGATGAACTTCACCAGAAAATTATCGATTCTGGATACAGGTTGGTTTAGCTCACCTACCCACATGAATTTGTTCAACAAGATCCTGGATCTTACTGATTGATCAAAATCAATAGTTTCTAATTGCTCTTTGATCCAGGGTGCTAAATTTTGAAAACGAGGAGATCCTTGCTCGAAAATACAGAATTCGACTACGGTAAATATACCTATATACACAGGACTTCATTATAGATGTATCTTTGGTGAAAAACACAAGTTGTTTATAGCTTAAAGGTTTGTGACCAAAAAAAAAAACAGGGGTATAGATGCTCCCGAAAGCGCAATGCCATATGGGGAAGAGGCCAAGGAGGAACTAGTCAATATAGTGCAAGGGAAATGCTTGAGAGTCCTGGTTTATGAGGAAGATCGTTATGGCCGGTATGTAGGCGACATATACTGCAATAGGATCTTTGTACAGGTAACGCTTGCAATCCCCTAAAGATTCATCTTTCTTTAATCTCACAAGTCTTCTATTTAATCTCTCTTTTCTATAATAGAAAGTAATGCTAAGGAAAGGTCTTCTAATTAATCTCTCTCCTCTATAATAGGAAGTAATGCTACGGAAAGGGTTTGCGTGGCATTATGCAGCCTATGACAAGCGCACTATACTTGCAAAGGTAAGCAACTAATATCCCTTGTTTATTCTACTAAGTCATTGCATAAACATAAAGCTCTCTAATTCTAAGTCTAAAAATGTAATCGTAATAGTGGGAGGAAGAGGCTCGAGCACAGCAAGTTGGCTTGTGGGCTTCATCGAACCCTGAGAAGCCATGGGAATGGAGGAAAAACAGGCGTGAAGGCATATAAGATTACCTGGCTGACAGCAGCTCTAGCAAGAGCATAAGCACATGCGTTCCCTTCCCTGTAAATGTGGCTAAAGCTGTAAATGTTCAGAGATGAAAGGAACCCCTTCCCTGTAAATGTGGTAATGCTGTAAATGTTCAGAGATGAAAGGAATCCCTTCCCTGTAAATGTGGTTAAAGGCAATCATCAATGAGAGTCCCAAGTGGGTGCAGATTAGTCTGCTTTAGAAATAAAGGAAATAAGAGCTGTAGTTTCACATTCAATAGCAAGATTTTTAATTCAATAGAACATGCTCAAATAACAGATCCTCTAGCAAGTATTAACTCAATACAAGATCCGCGAAACACCTCTTATTTCCATATATTCTAGTTGGTTCATCCAATGCAAATGTATAGGGGCGAATCATTTGAATCTACCAGTTATCAAGTGCAAAGATTTTCCCATGAAATAAAAGATTGGATCAACAGAAGAAAGCAGAGAGAAAACTTCTCTTTACTCCATTTGGCATACCTCGCCATTAATGTATAACATCAGCCCAAAAAGGGGTCCATGAGAGTAAAAACATAACAGAAAAAAATGCAGAAAATCTATCACAACCCAAGCTCTTCCGTATAATACAGCAACGGTTACCTAGAAGAAGAAAATACAAAAGAGATGCAATTAAAAGTTGCTAGACAAACAATGAATAAAATCATCATGTAGATTGTCATGAAATCTGTTTATCTGTTGAGACTAGCAAGCAGCCAATAATTCACTGCAAAAGACATTTGTGATTCATTTTCTAAAACATACTTGACCATTCAAGTGGAGTCACAAGAACAATAGGTCGCATTAATTCTTTTATTCTATTCCAGTTAATGTGAAAAATGGATGTCAAGTAGATAAACTAGCCTCGCACAACTTTTTCCTCAACAATCCTTGAAATACAACCCTACTTGTGCTCTGCAACCTACATAGTAATTTGTTGCTTGATGTGCTTTCCTTGAGCCATAAGCTGCTTTTATGTCTACGGCAGTACACACCGGAATTTTACGTATTTTTTCCTTTCATCATTACAAGAAATAAGGAAACAAATGCGTAGCATCTAACTTATTACACTATCACATTGCTTGGCCTGTTACGTGCTCATCAAGGCTGCAATTAGCTCAGTATCACATGATGTCAAAGGAGAATTACAAATTATTCATAACTAGTTGACAACAATGTAAAATTGCAGTTAAGAAAGACAGCCGCTTTGTTTTTATGATAAATAGAAAGCCAATGAACCATGCAGGATATTAGCATTTAGCAAGATACTGGATGTCTAGACCCTGCTGAAGTGATGTCATTGAGTAATAATTTTAAATTTTACAGTGCACAGAATATTCAATTTGTACACCTAGCCCTTGATGAAGAAGAACTTAAGGATATGTAACCATGACAGAACAAGATCTGGCCACACATGGAGAAGGCAAAGTTAGGGTGCAATTAGTAGCAGGCCTGTCTAGAGATATAGAGAAAAAAGATGCTCCGTGGTAGCATTACATGACCTCAGTCATGTTCATAAAATTAACGTTGCAGAGCAGTTCTTAACCGCTATAGGTAGATGATTCTATTCAAGGATATAAGTTTATTCCATCAAAATGTCAAAATTTCTCTGGCATTTTTGTGCCGCCTCACCCTCCTGAGAAGCACCTCTAGAACGACTTTGAAAACACTGCTTCTGTCTTACTTCTTGTCCCTTCTTTTGCTCTATTATGTACAAGTCAAGTGGGAATTTCATTCCTGAATGGGAAATGGCTAAAATATGAGTCCCCACAACAGGCAGTTTGCTAACAGCACAGATATGAGAAGGAAGAAGCAAAACAGCTCAGACTACAAGATTTTAGTTCTAAAAATTTTGATCGTGTATTTTGATGAAGAGTTCATATTCGTGTGCTAAGTAACTATGTAAATGAGTTCTTGTAATACTACATCAAGCAAATGAAATTAGAATTGAAAGAAGAAGCTTGTTGATGAACAACATGAGTAGTAGAAATTCAATTCACATTCTAATTGGTGATGCGTTGAACATGAGCACACATGAATTTAGTTTGAATCGCCCTTCAATTCATCTGAATCTGAGTCACTGGCATTGTAACCTAAATGAAACCGAACAAAGACCAATTAGATTGAACAGGGCCACAGCTAATGATCCAATTGAGAGGGGGGAGGGGGAAGGGAGAGAGAGATAGAAACTACCTGGACGTTTATCACTTACTTTCCAAACTGAAGATCGACTCTTTGAAGCTCTATTAATCCAAGCGCGGCCCTTACTTGCAAAAACATGATTAATTCATTGAGTAGAAAAAAGAAGATTGGAATTAAACTGGGAACAAAGGAGAATGAGGCACTTGATAAGAGTAACAGAGCTTCTACTGGCAAGAATGGAGAAAGGATTGAGGGACCCAGTAGCCTACCTCAATTGAATCCTGAGGCTGGTCACAGTTCAGAACCAGGAGCAGCCCCCCCCCCCCCCCCCCCCCCCCCTCTCAAAGATCAGGACCTTGACAGATCAAGCTCTCCAGAAAGATACTCATTCAGGGGAGAAAGACGTCTGTGCTAAAGAGAAGAATGAAAGCAGGCCAGGGAAGCCTCCTTTCAGGCAGGTCATGCCTAGAGAATGCAGCTCTAACCAAGGATCAAAAAAGCACCCCCCGGGCAATCAGGAAACAGCTGAGGAGGAAAGGTTGGAGGGATTCCAGAAGGTTGTTAAGAAGAAGAGACTCAAGAACTCAGAGACAAATAGCTACAAAGAAAGGAAGGGGGGGAAGCCTCCCAGCACCACCAATGATTGTTGCCTGTTGGAACATCAGGGGCTTCCATAAGCCTCTGAAGCACAATGGGGTTGAACACCTCATGAGAAGCAACAGAATTGATATCATGGGTATTTTGGAGACAAAGCTAGATGAGAACAAGCTGAACATTATCATGGGCAATAAATTCAGAGTGTGGAGGCAGATCAACAATTTCCACTCTCATGATGCAGGCAGAATTGTGGTGATCTGGGACCCTGCCAAGGTCAATCTTTTAGTTTCAGAATTTACTCCACAAGTGATACATTGTAATGTTACTTGCTTAATCTCTTCTAGCAAATTTGTAGTGAGTTTTGTTTATGCTTTTAACTCCATAGTTTCTAGAAGACCTTTATGGGAGAACCTGTGTAACTTTAGTTATGAGACCCCTGGCCCCTGGCTTGTATTGGGGGATTTTAATAATGTATTTGCTGCAGATGAGAAAGCTAATGGTATTCCAGTTTCTAACTATGAGCTTAGGGATCCTAGTGCCTGCTGCAGAGAAACTGGGTTGACTGATGTTAACTTCACTGGGTGCCTATATACCTGGTCCAACAACCATGTTTGGAGTAAGCTTGACAGGGTCATGGTAAACAGTGATTGGTTCCAAAAGGGTTATAGTGCTCAAGCAAGATTTCTTCCTGCTGGCTGCCTATCAGACCACTCCCCTTTCATTGTTACACTCTTGGATGAAGTCAGAGGGGGTAGAAGGTCTTTTAAATTTTACAACATGTGGACAGAGCATGAACAGATTTCTGAGCTGGTTAGAGGAAATTGGAACAGTTCCATACAGGGTGCTAGTATGTTCAAGCTATGCAGAAATCTGAAAACACTAAAAAACCATCTTAAAAGCTTGAATGAGAGGCATTTTAGTCACATTTCTGCAAGAGCTTCTGATGCATCCCAAGCCCTTATCAGAATGCAGGAGGAACTTCATGATAATCCCTCTAACACAGATCTCGAAGTAGAGTATCTGCCCAAAAGCTTAAGGCTTGTAAGCTTGCTGAAGCTGAGAGGAGTTTTTTCTCTCAACAAGCAAAATGTAAATTTCTTTTGAACAGTGACAGGGGATCTAAATTCTTTCTTGCTTACATGAAAAGAAGGACTAGAAAGAATCATATTGCTGCTGTGGAGACAGCTAGTGGTGCCATAACCTCTTCTGAGGATGAGGTGGTTTCTGAATTTGTCAATTTCTATAAAGGCCTTCTTGGTGCTTCTAAGGCTTGCAGATCCTTTAACCTAGAGGTCCTTGAAGAAGGCCCAAAACTCTCTGAGAATCAAGCTGCAACTCTTGTAGAGGAGGTTACTGAAGAAGAGATCAAAGCAGCTCTGTGGAGCATAGGGGATTATAAATCCCCTGGGCCAGATGGTTACACCTCTGGATTCTTCAAAAAGGCTTAGGAAGTCATTAAGCTTGATGTGATAGAGGCGGTTCACGAATTCTTCCAGAATGGCAGGATGTTGAAACAGTTAAACCATACATCTTTGGCTCTGATACCTAAGGGTAAGCAAGCTTCCAGGGTTGAAGATTACAGGCCTATAGCATGCTGTAATGTTGTTTACAAAATCATCTCCAAGACCATGGCAGCAAGACTCTCTCCCCTTTTGGGTAGCATTATCAATCCAGCTCAGGTAGCTTTTATAAAAGCCAGAAGTATGTATGAAAACATCTACCTGGTGCAAGAATTACTGAGGAAATACAGCAGAAAGAGAATTTCTCCAAGGTGCATGATTAAAATTGACATCAGGAAAGCATATGATACAGTAAGCTGGGAGTTTCTGAATGACATGATTTCAGGTCTTGGTTTTCCAGATAAGTTTAGAAGATGGGTCATGGAATGTGTCACTACAACTGCCTATTCATTGTCTATCAATAGGAGTCTTCATGGTTTCTTTGAGGGTAAAAGAGGGCTTAGGCAAGGGGATCCTCTTTCCCCTTACCTTTTTGTGATCATTCTTGAATACCTCTCAAGGCTCCTATCAAGACTCAAAGAAGAGGATGGGTTCCATTTCCACCCTAAGTGTGACAAGCAGAAAATCAACCGCCTAGCTTTTGCTGATGACCTTATTCTGTTTGCCAGAGGGGATATATGGTCTATTAGATTAATGATGGCTTGTCTGGATGAGTTCAGTGACTGCTCTGGACTGCAAGCAAGCCTGCCTAAATCTAGCATTTTTCAAGCTGGAATCTCTATGGCTGAGCTGGTTGAAATCAAAAGGATTACAAGTATGGAGGTTGGCAGTTTCCCTTTCAGATACTTAGGGGTTCCCTTGGCATCTCCCAGGTTAAATGCAGCTCACTATTTTCCTCTGATTGACAAGATTTCTACCTATGTTAAGACCTGGGCAGGTTCTTCCCTATCTTATGCTGGTAGATGTGAATTGATCAAATCTGTGCTGCAAGGGGTGGAAAGTTTTTGGCTTGCCATTTTCCCTATCCCTACAAATATAGTGGAAGAAATCATTAAGCTGTGTAGAGGCTTCCTCTGGAATGGTAGTGCTTCTGGTCTCAGAAAGGCCCTTGTGGCTTGGAAGGAGCTGTGCAAACCGAAATCAGAAGGAGGGCTGGGTTTTATTGATCATAAAATCTGGAATAAAGCTCTACTTGCTAGAAACTTATGGAATATTCATTTTAAGAAGGATTCTCTATGGGTTCAATGGGTGCACCACTATTATCTGCAAGGTAAAACAGGTTGGGAAGTCAACTGTAAGCATGAAGACTCCCACCTCTGGAAAAAGATCCTGGACATCAGGTATGACATATTGCAGCAGACAGTTCACACACAGCGGCCTCAAGATATACTGAAGGAATGGGGGAACCAGGATGATATTTGCATTAGGAAGGCTTACAATTCTCTAAGGAACAAAAGCTCTAAGGTTAGATGGGCACCATTAGTGTGGAGCAGCAGCTGCTACCCCAAGCAGTCCTTCATTCTCTGGCTGGCTGTTAAAGGCAAACTGCTCACCAAAGATAGACTTCAGCTGGCCGGAGAAGATAAACTGTGTCCCTTGTGTAAGGAAGTTAATGAATCAATTGAGCAGTTATTCTTCCCTTGTAGGATTAGCAAGTCTACTTGGGACTCTATTAGAGGCTGGTTGGGATGTAGAAGAAACATGACAACACTTCCTAGTGCCATTAAATGGATTCAAAAAGAAGCAAAGGGAACAGGCCCTCAAGCCAAAGCTAAGAAGGTAGCCCTGGCCAGCACTGTCTACACGATATAGCTAGCCAGAAATGCAAAGCAATTTGAGGAACCTCAATTCAACCAAACTGCTTAGTCAGGAAAATAGAAACTCAGGTGTATAGAGTGATATATGCCTCTTTCCCTGAATTCAGGGCCTTTCTGTAAGCATTTGATTTTGCTTTTGCACTCATTGTACATTCCCTGGGTATGCCAGTGTATTTTTGTCAAGTTATAGTATCAATACAAGTTTTATTTACTGATTAAAAAATATATATATATTATATATATATATACATACATACATACATACAACCGTAACAAATTAGACCTTGAGCATCTCTGGACAACCAGGCATTTGTACATATAAATGAATAGTATAATGGCAACAACATCAAAAAGCTAAAGAAACACAGAAACAAACATAGCGAACCAACGCTTAGGGCAAAAAACTCCAATTAACAGTACAAACATAGAAGATAATACAGTAATGATGTCAAGGGAAAAGGAAAATGCAGAAGCGAAGGAAACCAAGAACCAAATGGCGTAGAAAGCATAAAAATGAAGGAAGAAGTTTGACCTTTTGGGCATCTATGGGGACACCATAGCCACTACAATACATCTGACCAACCAACAACTGCATAGCGCTATCACCAGCTTTGGCCTCCTTGAGCGTGTCCTCAAACCAACGCTTCACGCAATCCGACACAACCAGAGCCAAAGGAGCCCGACTCTCCATCGCCTGCTTCGCTCGCGCTGAGTCAACTCGGACCCTACACGCCCTCGCTGTTTCCTTGACAAACAGTCGGTTTCTCGATGCGGGCTTTACCTCTTTTGCCCTCTGGAGCTTATCTGGTAAGACTATTCTCGCGAATTCTTGGAGTCTGGTCGTGGAAGGAAGTGACTTTCCCATGAAACAAACAGAGAAATAGCTAAAAAGAAAATGGGATTCTTTTAATTTGCTTTTTATATAATATTGACAGAAGGTAGAGGGAAAGGTGGTTCGTGTTGCTTTTTGCGCTCTTGGGTTTCTTGAGCTTTTTCTCTTATCTGGTTTTCATGGCAGAGGATTTGTCTCGATCTCTTTAAGCGAAAGTACCGTAGTGTTTAGATTTCTTTTTGAGTTAGCTGGGGCAGAGACCTTTACCAAGACCGAAATTATCATTCAGAGATGCAGCCTGATCAAGCTAACCCTCCCAAACCGAGCTCCATCTGATTTTGGGACATTTTTTTCACTTGAGTTTTGGACAAACTGAGGTTAGGAATTTTTTAAGACTGAATTCGGGTTATGTTGAAAAATCCTCTACCTTATTTAAATTCAGGTCGGATTAAAGTTGGAATTTCCTCAAATCTAATCTACTGTAATGGTATTCTATGAGTTCGAATTTAATTTTATAATTATATTTAAATATGTGTTATTTGATGTTAAGAGAATGTTTTTTTGCAAAGCTATTTTAATCGTTTTTTTGCAAGCTATTTCCTCAAAACTGACATGCTAAAGTGTTAAGAGAATGTGGAGAAGATGATGCACAATTGAAAACAAACGGTTTTATTTTAATCGTTTTTTTGCAAGCTATTTTTGTCTTGCTATGGGCAACTTCTTTCAATTGCTTGCCAAATAATTATCTCGTTAATTAGCATGTCAGTTTAACTAACAATCATTAAAAATCAAAATCAAAGGGAGAATCCATACACTTCCACAAACTTTATATAATATATACACTATTATCAATGTGAATGGTTTGAAAAAAATAATTACCATAAAAAAAAATAGAAGGAATCAAAGAGGTTCTATGCACTTTGATAAGCATAAATTCTTGCCATTAACATAATCAGTTCTTCCACACACAAACATGAATCTCCTGTAAAATCTTGTTGACAACAACATCCTTGCTTTCTTTTGACATCAACGAAACTTAATGTTTCCCCAATACTATTGTCAAACATATACAAAATATTTAGAGATGGATTTAAAGTTTTAAAACCAAAATCGATTGTAGTATTATTTGTAGTTCAAGAAAATTATTACTTAGAATACAACAAATGAAAATGGAAAATTTAAAAATACGACGAAAAGAAAATATTGGTAAGACGGAAAAATCCAAGAAACATTAATTAATGCATGTTAAACGTGATGACTCAAGTTGAGAAGATATTTAAGCTTGAAGAGTCCACCACGTGAAAACCTAAAAATTTACTAACTTGTGTAAAAATTTAACATTTGATTTTTTATTTACCAAAAAAAATTATACTCATATACACATACAAATATGTACATATATATGGGTTGTTCGAATCACAGGTCGCTCAAGTCATCGATCGTTTGAGCTTCGAATTGTTCGTGTACCGAGTCATTCGGTCACGGTTGTTTGGCTCAACGATTGCTCGGGTCACAGGTCATTATAGTCACGAGCCACTCGAGTAAAACGTTGCTCATTTCATAACCCCTTTATGTCACTGGTCGTTCAGGTCATATATAGCTCGGATCACAAGTCGCTCGAGTCATGACCTGCTAGAGTCATAAGTCGCTTGAGTCTGGGATCACTCTATTCTTCGATTTTTCAGGTCTTGAGTCGCTCAAGTTTCAAATCTCTCGAATCCAAAGTGATTCGAATCTTAAGTTGTTCTGGTCATGGGTCACTCGAAAGTGTATATATCATGCTTATAGTGTATCTCAATATGTCTGTAAGTTTATGATGTTAATACATTGTCTTAGTTTGATGGGGTTAAATGGGTAGGTTTGGCTTTATGCATACATATCCAACTCATTTATATCAATTTGTAATTGGTTTATTGGATATTACACATTAATAATTCATTTAACTAAACATGTTACTCAAAGCCATTTAAACTTGGGTGGGTATAGATGGGTGACTGCCTTGGGTAATTTTTTTCACCTCTAAATGGAAAAGATCTTGATTTATATATAAGGGTTTTTGACCTCGAAAGTAATTTGAACCAATATTTTTAAATGATATATATATATATATATATATGTGTGTGTGTGTGTGTGTGTGTGTGTGTTTGTGATGGGTTTGGTTAATTATATTTACTTGACTTCTATATTTTCTCAAAAATTAAAGGAAATTTTCAAAAAAAAATACAAATAATTAAGTGAGGGAAATTTTACTTCTGATTCTTTAAGCTTAACCATAAACAGCATGTGCAATACGTCTTTACTTTCAATATGCCGAATGTAAATTTATGCATATAGTATCTGTATTACTCTTAATTTCGTTAAGATGTTATTATTAGATATTTGGGCAAAACATTGAGAGAAGAATTCTTCCATATATCATGCAAATTGACAGTTAACTGCAAGTGTATAATGCATATATCATTAAACTCCTTTAAAATTATCAAGAAAAAATTGAAATGTAAATAGAAAATCTTAAATTTAATATAAATAGGAAATTTTAATTCTCATATACATACACTATAAATATAAGTTCCTATTAATTTAACATCAAGCAGTAAGCAAACACAAAATCTTAAATTTTCTTTTAGGTTATCCAATTCCAATTATAAAGACGCACGTTTCTTTCTGTTTTCTTAAAGTATCTCTTTAGTCTTGATCGATTCCTTACGTATGGCACCACCACTCACAAAATCTTAAATTTTCTTTTAGGAGGAACTAGTTAATATAGTTCAAGGAAAATGCTTGAGAGTCCTGGTTTATGGGGAAGATCGTTACGGCCGATATGTAGGTGACGTATACTGCAATAGGATCTTTGTACAGGTAACACTAGCAATCCTCTAAAGATTCATCTCTCTTTAATCTCACAAGTCTTCTATTTATTCTCTTCTTTCTATAATGGAAAGTAATGCTAAGGAAAGGTCTTCTAATTAATCTCTCCCTTCTATAACAGGAAGTAATGCTAAAGAAAGGGTTTGCGTGGCATTATGTAGCCTATGACAAGCGCCCCATACTTGCAACAGTAAGCAACTAATATCTCTTGTTTATTCTACTAAGTCATTGCATAAATATAAAGCTCTCTAATTCTAAGTCTCAATTTGTAATCCTAATAGTGGGAGGAAGAGGCTCGAGCAAAGCGAGTTGGCTTGTGGGCTTCATCGGACCCTGAGAAGCCATGGGAATGGAGAAAAACAGACGTGAAAGCATATAAGATCCCCTGGCTTGCTAGTTCACATCCACATTCCACAGAGATGTGAACTCTTTCTGTTTGTCTCTAAAATAGGGCAAGCACAACCAAACCAGAGTCATGCGAATAAAGAACTAACATCGAAAACAAAAGGTGGCTATCACCATTTGATGGAAGTTTAATTCATGTTTACTGTACCAATTCTACGTAAGAGTATTTGTAATCTTATTATCTATTGTTGTTAATGTAGAAACATCTGAATTTAGAATCCAAGTGAATAGTGTGTTTCGCTTTATTTTTTTGGTAAAACACTATTACAAGACTTGAACCTAGACCTATCCTAAACCCTATCCCACACTTACCACCCACGCAACAGCCTTGGTGGCGATTGTTATGATTTTATTTTTTTTGGAAGTAGGAAATTTCATAAATTAAGAAACAAAAACAGTTCTGGGGTAACAAAGGCCCTTACAATCCGACTCCAGTAATAGTGAAACAAGGTAAGGATCGCCGCTGACAGCAACTCTAGCAAAATGAGGTTTGATATGCAATCTTATGAAAGGAACCGCGTACAATCATCAATGGAGGTCCAAAGAGGGTGCAGATCTTTAGAAATAAAGGAAATAAGAGCTATAGCATCACATTCAGTGGCAAGATTTATAATTCAATAGAACACACTCAAATGCCCTGCGGTTTATGCCGTAATTGAGACCTACAAGATTTTTCAGCTTCTCTATAATTTATATGTGGTTCTGTATCATTTAAATCGAGTGTACTTTGATAACATTGATGCCAGTTATCTTGCTGTCAATACAGTTTTTCATACTCGCACAAGTACATTGAGATAGATTTTCATTTTGTTCGTGAAAAGTTTGCTAAGGAAATGTTCAGATTTATTATATTCCCACTGATGCTTAACTAGAAGATATTTTCACAAAATAGTTGTCTTTTCCTCGGTTTCTTCAACATAAAAATAATCTCTATGATTCCACTCCATTCGTATTCAGTGGGCGTGTAAATGTATATATTTCCTAATGCAAATAATATTAGGAAATCTTAATTCTAATGTAAATTGGAAATCCTAGTTCTCATGTAAGTAAGAAATCTTAATTCTAATATAAATTGGAAATCTTAGTTCTAATGTAAATAGGAAATTCTAGTTCTTATGTACATATACTATAATGGATTATGTGGCATTCATCAAATGATGCACTTAAAGAAAATTTTCTCTAAATTACTGGAGATGATCCTGATCATTTCTCTTTGGGTGAAGAACAATTCAATATCTTACACCAATAAAAATATTTAAAATTCAAAATACCTAGTCAAATATTATATTATTAAGCAATATTCCTTTGGCTAAAGCTTAATTAGTCGGTCAAATTTGTAGTATTTTCTTTTTTTGGGTAACAAATTTATAGCATTTTAATTCTTTTTATTAACTCTACTTCTCAATTTGGTTCCTCCTTGATAATAATTAATATTTCTACACTCGAGTTCCTATCAACTCTTACTTATATAACCTAATTAATCTCCCTCACACATGTATGCACACATATCTTTTTTAAAGAATGTATGCACACATATCTGTATCTATTATTATTGCTTGATAGCAATATATTTTTTCTTTTGGATTTAGAGGTTGATTTTGTAGATTCGGATACAAAATAATGTTTCATGAATGGGAAAGATTCAAAATAAGAGTAGATATCATGCTTTTCTGTATGTTTCTATATTTTCCATCATTTTATTTCTTTCCTATTTAATTTCTATGTAGCACTTTTTAATCCTATTTTCATTCTCTTAGATTTTATAAGATTAATAAATATCATGCGAATGATTTATTTCATTGGGTTTAAATTTAATTCTAAAGATATCTTTCATTCTCTCACCTCTCCCTTTGATCTCTCTCTATCTTTTTTTATTTGATTGGTTATAGTTCTCTGATATAACATTCTATCACAAATGTACTAAATCAACTTTTTAAATTTTATTATTTGTTTTAAAGGATTAACTATCAATTTTTATTAGCTTGTTGCGATTAATTTGAAGATTAATATATGTTTTTATTTTTGTAATTAACTATTGTGCATATCCACAAGGGTCCTATTAGTGATATACTCCTTTATATATATACACTTAAAGTGTGAATGCAAATTGACAGTTAACTGCAAGTGTATAATGCATATATTATTGAACTCCTTTAAAATTATCAAAAAAAAATTTAAATGTAAATAAAAAATTTTAAATTTAATATAAATAGAAAATTTTAGTTCTCATATACATACACTATAAATATAAACTCTTATTACTTTAACATCAAGCAATCAGTAAACACAAAATCTTAAATTTTCTTTAAATTTACCCAATTCCAATTATAAAGACTCACGTGTCTTTTTGTTTTCTGAAAATATCTCTTTAGTCTTAATAGATTCCTTACCTATGGCATCACCATTCACAAAATCCACCTTTTCTTCTTACTTTCCCTCTCTTTCGGAGAAAAAAAATTATCAGAGTAATGTGCTTAGGATCGTGTATGGGCAATGTTGCAACCCCAACACTACCGACGAATCTCATGAATCTGTTGTGCTCCAAGGGGCATCTACTTCTGCTGGCGTTTTAGCTCTTGCCCATGATCTGTTTTACTTTCAAAACACATCCCAGGTATTTTCTTGCATAATGCTTCACTTTATCACGCTTACTCTTATGATCCAAGCCTTTTCTTGTTTTACTTTTTCTTTTTAACTTGATCTTCTACATATTATGATAACCACTGGGCTACTTTGAACTAATAAAAAGCTGGGTTAGTTTTAAAAATTATTTCGAGTAATCAACAACTAATTTTAGTTCAATTGATCATCATTAATCCCCATGATCAAGCCTGCTGTCATCTATTAGTTTTCTTTTAATTTTCCTTTTTTAGCTTATCGATGGTTTTCTATTATTATGCTAATTATGAGGTTTCTTGAACTTAAAACGCTGTTTTTTTTTTTGACTTTTCTTTAACATTAATTGATATGTCCATCTTCTATAGGTTCCTGCCGAACTCAGCAAACATGTTGTCTCCTCTAAGAAGGCTCAGGCCAAGTGGTAATTTATGGAATGATCAAACATTTTTTCCTCTCTCATGTGTTAAGCTATTGATGTATCTACTTAATTTACACGCTTTTCCATTGTTGTGATCAGTGTAAAATTTGAAACATATGAAGGTATAGAAAATTACTGCTGGCATGGAGAGAAGCGAAACCCCCACCAAACACAACTGAAGATATTGCTAGACTTGTTATTGAGACCCTGAAGAAGAACCCAAAGGCAGATGTTGAGGTAAAAACAGAGACTACTACAAAAAAATTGAGTTTGTAAATTAGCACATTGATTCTAAAAACAATAGAGAATTATACATAATGCAGGTTTATTTTGTACTTCGTAATTTATAGGGGCTATTGACTTTCTATGGTCTCCCTCTTCCTCATACCCTCGTCAAACTCTCCACTGAGGTTCCAACGTCATTACCTGAAGGAGTGAAATATGTGTTGCAGACGCTACCGGTTAGAACAATATAACTCTTAAACTCAATTATCATATACAGTAATATTCAAGCCAGCATCAATTTGAATAAAAGCATTTTAATGGAACTAGGTCGTTGCAAGAGCTGTGGCAGATGGGGATACCATTACAGTGTACGTCGGCACAACAGATCCCAGGGAGTCATCGTTCGTTCCGATACAAGTACAAGTTGCAGCTGTTCAGAGATCAAAAGCGCGAGCAAAGAAGAATTATACCACAGCAGATGAACTTCACCAGAAAATTATCGATTCTGGATACAGGTTGGTTTAGCTCATCTGCCCACGTGAATTTGTTCAACAAGATATTGGATCTTACTGATCGATCAAAATCAATAGTTTCTAATTGCTCTTTGATCCAGGGTGCTAAATTTTGAAAACGAGGAGATCCTTGCTCGAAAGTACAGAATTCGACTACGGTAAATATACTTGTATACATAGGACTTCATTATAGATGTATCTTTGGTGAAAAACACAAGTTTATAGCTTAAAGGTTTGTGAAAACAAACAGGGGTATAGATGCTCCAGAAAGCGCAATGCCATATGGGGAAGAGGCCAAGGAGGAACTAGTTAATATAGTTCAAGGGAAACGCTTGAAAGTCCTAGTTTATGAGGAAGATCGTTATGGCCGGTATGTAGGCGACATATACTGCAATAGGATCTTTGTACAGGTAACGCTTGCAATCCCCTAAAGATTCATCTTTCTTTAATCTCACAAGTCTTTCTATTTAATCTCTCCTTTCTATAATAGAAAGTAATGCTAAGCAAAGGTCTTCTAATTAATCTCTCTTCGATAATAGGAAGTAATGCTAAGGAAAGGGTTTGCGTGGCATTATGCAGCCTATGACAAGCGCACTATACTTGCAAAGGTAAGCAACTAATATCCCTTGTTTATTCTACTAAGTCATTGCATAAACATAAAGCTCTCTAATTCTAAGTCTAAAAATGTAATCGTAATAGTGGGAGGAAGAGGCTCGAGCACAGCGAGTTGGCTTGTGGGCTTCATCGAACCCTGAGAAGCCATGGGAATGGAGGAAAAACAGGCGTGAAGGCATATAAGATCACCTGGCTGACAGCAGCTCTAGCACGAGCATAAGCACATGCGTTCCCTTCCCTGTAAATGTTGTTAAAGCTCTAAATGTTCAGAGATTAAAGGAACCCCTTCCCTGTAAATGTGGTAACGCTGTAAATGTTCAGAGATGAAAGGAATCCCTTCCCTGTAAATGTGGTTAAAGCCGTAAAGAACCGCCTGCAATCATCAATGAGAGTCCCAAGTGGGTGCAGATTAGTCTGCTTTAGAAATAAAGGAAATAAGAGCTGTAGTATCACATTCAATAGCAAGATTTTTAATTCAATAGAACATGCTCAAATGACAGATCCTCTTGCAAGTATTTACTCAATTCAAGATCCGTGAAACACCTCCTATTTCCATATATTCTAGTTGGTTCATCCAATGCAAATGTATAGGGGCAAATCATTTGAATCTACCAGTTATCAAGTGCAAAGATTTTCGCATGAAATAAAAGATTGGATCAACAGAAGAAAGCAGAGAGAAAACTTCTCTTTACTCCATTTGGCATACCTCGCCATTAATGTATAACATCAGCCCAAAAAGGGGTCCATGAGAGTAAAAACATAACAGAAAAAAATGCAGAAAATCTATCACAACCCAAACTCTTCCGTATAATACAGCAACGGTTACCTAGAAGAAGAAAATACAAAAGAGATGCAATTAAAAGTTGCTAGACAAACAATGGATAAAATCATCATGTAGACTGTCATGAAATCTGTTTATCTGTTGAGACCAGCAAGCAGCCAATAATTCACTGCAAAAGACATTTGTGATTCATTTTCTAAAACATACTTGACCATTCAAGTGGAGTCACAAGAACAATAGGCCACATTAATTCTTTTATTCTATTCCGGTTAATGAGAAAAACGGATGTCAAGGAGATAAACTAGCCTTGCACAACTTTTTCCTCAATAATCCTTGAAATACAACCTTACTTTCCTTGTGCTCTACAACCTACATGGTAATTTGTTGCTTGATGTGCTTTCCTTGAGCCATAAGTTGCTTTTATGTCTATGGCAGTACACACCGTAATTTTACGTATTTTTTCCTTTCATCATTACAAGAAATAAGGAAACAAATGCGTAGCATCTAACTTATTACACTATCACATAACTTGGCCCATTACGTGCTCATCAAGGCTGCAATTAGCTCAGTATCACATGATGTTAAAGGAGAATTACAAATTATTCATAACTAGTCGACAACAATGTAAAATTGCAGTTAAGAAAGACAGCCGCTTTGTTTTTATTATAAATAAAAAGCCAATGAACCATGCAGGATATTAGCATTTAGCAAGATACTGGATGTCTAGACCCTGCTGAAGTGATGTCGTCGAGTAATGATTTTAAATTTTACAGTGCACAGAATATTCAATTTGTACACCTAGCCCTTGATGAAGAAGAACTTAAGGATATGTAACCATGACAGAACAAGATCTGGCCACACACGGAGAAGGCAAAGTTAGGGTGCAATTAGTAGCAGGCCTGTATAGAGATATAGAGAAAAATGATGCTCCGTGGTAGCATTACATAACCTCAGTCATGTTCATAAAATCAACGTTCCAGAGCAGTTCTTAACCGCTATAGGTAGATGATTCTATTCAAGGATATAAGTTTATTCCATCAAAATGTCAAAATTTCTGTCTTCGGATACGAGTAAAGGCTTAATAGTGTCCAGCAGACCCAGAGAAAAAGGGGCGAGGATGCCTTGTTTTCTTGCAAGAGACAATACAAACTTCTCCCTAGGCCCCTCTTTCTCTAAGATTGGCGGCTTCTTCATATTCAGGAGTTGGGAAGATCTAATTTTTGTCTACGAGAGACTTCGGACAAGGGATGGATCTATGTGCTCAAACTTTGTCCAAATTTTTGAAAGTGAGGTAACAAACTGTTTCTGAAATTTAATTGTCAAACAATCACCCCAAATCCCCACTTCTTCTAATTCACTCTTGATGTTTCCTCTAAAGTAAATGAGATTTCAAAAAAGCCCTCCTGCACAGCATGGGTACTCGACTAGTTTCTAAATGTTTTAGGAGCCTAAAAATATTTCAACAAGTAATAATCTAAACTAAATGGTGATTAACTTATTACTATAAAGCACAAAGTCACAAACTTTACAAAGTTACCCAATCATACTACATCACAAACATACTTCATAACGTAAGTTCGAAGTCCAAACTAAATTCGAAACATAACACACAAGTCATAGGTAAATACTAAAAGCAACAAATGAGATAATAGTAAATGAAATTAATCCATGGGCTCTAATGCATCCTCACAATATCTTCATCATCTGCATCCAATGCATCTATGAATGTTTTTTTTTTTTTTTTTTGCTAACATTAAGCCCAAAATGAAGTTATTTTATTAACCAATTGCATACCAAAAATGAAAACTATGGAGCATTGCCTCACATAATTGAGTGCAAAAGGTGTATGCTCTTGTTAGGCATACGCCCCAGCCTAAAAGGCATACGCCTTTTAGGACTCCCACCTTAATGTGCCTCGAGGCATTTTTGTGCCGCCTCACCCTCCTGAGGCACACCTCTAGAACGACTTTGAAAACACTGCTTCTGTCTCACTTCTTGTCCCTTCTTTTGCTCTATTATGTACAAATCAAGTGGGAATTTCATTCCTGAATGGGAAATGGCTAAAATATGAGTCCCCACAACAGGCAGTTTGCTAACAGCACAGATATGAGAAGGGAGAAGCAAAACAGCTCAGACTACAAGATTTTAGTTCTAAAAATTTTGATTGTGTATTTTGATGAAGAGTTCATATTCGTGTGCTAAGTAACTATGTAAATGAGTTCTTGTAATACTACATGAAGCAAATGAAATTAGAATTGAAAGAAGAAGCTTGTTGATGAACAACATGAGTAGTAGAAATTCAATTCACATTCTAATTGGTGATGCGTTGAACATGAGCACACATGAATTTAGTTTGAATCACCCTTCAATTCATCTGAATCTGATTCACTGGCATTGTAACCTAAATGAAACCGAACAAAGACCAATTAGGTTGAACAGGGCCACAGCTAATGATCCAATTGAGAGGGGGGAGGGGGAAGGGAGAGAGAGATAGAAACTACCTGGACGTTTATCACTTACTTTCCAAACTGAAGATCGACTCTTTGAAGCTCTATTAATCCAAGCGCGGCCCTTACATGCAAAAACATGATTAATTCATTGAGTAGAAAAAAGAAGATTGGAATTAAACTGGGAACAAAGGAGAATGAGGCACTTGATAAGAGTAACAGAGCTTCTATTGGCATGAATGGAGAAAGGACTGAGGGACCCAGTAGCCTACCTCAATTGAATCCTGAGGCTGGTCACAGTTCAGAACCAGGAGCAGCCCCCCCCCCCCCCCCCCCCCCTCTCAAAGATCAGGACCTTGACAGATCAAGCTCTCCAGAAAGATACTCATTCAGGGGAGAAAGACGTCTGTGCTAAAGAGAAGAATGAAAGCAGGCCAGGGAAGCCTCCTTTCAGGCAGGTCATGCCTAGAGAATGCAGCTCTAACCAAGGATCAAAAAAGCACCCCCCCGGGCAATCAGGAAACAGTTGAGAAGGAAAGGTTGGAGGGATTCCAGAAGGTTGTTAAGAAGAAGAGACTCAAGAACTCAGAGACAAATAGCTACAAAGAAAGGAAGGGGGGGAAGCCTCCCAGCACCACCAATGATTGTTGCCTGTTGGAACATCAGGGGCTTCCATAAGCCTCTGAAGCACAATGGGGTTGAACACCTCATGAGAAGCAACAGAATTGATATCATGGGTATTTTGGAGACAAAGCTAGATGAGAACAAGCTGAACATTATCATGGGCAATAAATTCAGAGTGTGGAGGCAGATCAACAATTTCCACTCTCATGATGCAGGCAGAATTGTGGTGATCTGGGACCCTGCCAAGGTCAATCTTTTAGTTTCAGAATTTACTCCACAAGTGATACATTGTAATGTTACTTGCTTAATCTCTTCTAGCAAATTTGTAGTGAGTTTTGTTTATGCTTTTAACTCCATAGTTTCTAGAAGACCTTTATGGGAGAACCTGTGTAACTTTAGTTATGAGACCCCTGGCCCCTGGCTTGTATTGGGGGATTTTAATAATGTATTTGCTGCAGATGAGAAAGCTAATGGTATTCCAGTTTCTAACTATGAGCTTAGGGATCCTAGTGCCTGCTGCAGAGAAACTGGGTTGACTGATGTGAACTTCACTAGGTGCCTATATACCTAGTCCAACAACCATGTTTGGAGTAAGCTTGACAGGGTCATGGTAAACAGTGATTGGTTCCAAAAGGGTTATAGTGCTCAAGCATGATTTCTTCCTGTTGGCTGCCTATCAGACCACTACCCTTGCATTGTTACACTCTTGGATGAAGTCAGAGGGGGTAGAAGGTCTTTTAAATTTTACAACATGTGGACAGAGCATGAACAGTTTTCTGAGCTGGTTAGTGGAAATTGGAACAATTCCATACAGGGTACTAGTATGTTCAAGCTATGCAGAAATCTGAAAACACTAAAATACCATCTTAAAAGCTTGAATGAGAGGCATTTTAGTCACATTTCTGCAAGAGCTTCTAATGCATCCCAAGCCCTTATCAGAATGCAGGAGGAACTTCATGATAATCCCTCTAACACAGATCTGTAAAGTAGAGTATCTGCCCAAAAGCTTAAGGATTTTAAGCTTGCTGAAGCTGAGAGGAGTTTTTTCTCTCAACAAGCAAAATGTAAATTTCTTTTGAACAGTGACAGGGGATCTAAATTCTTTCTTGCTTACATGAAAAGAAGGACTAGAAAGAATCATATTGCTGCTGTGGAGACAGCTAGTGGTGCCATAACCTCTTTTGAGGATGAGGTGGTTTCTGAATTTGTCAATTTCTATAAAGGCCTTCTTGGTGCTTCTAAGGCTTGCAGATCCTTTAACCTAGAGGTCCTTGAAGAAGGCCCAAAACTCTCTAAGAATCAAGCTGCAACTCTTGTAGAGGAGGTTACTGAAGAAGAGATCAAAGCAGTTCTGTGGAGCATAGGGGATGATAAATCCCCTGGGCCAGATGGTTACACCTCTGGATTCTTCAAAAAGGCTTGGGAAGTCATTAAGCTTGATGTGATAGAGGCGGTTCAGGAATTCTTCCAGAATGGCAGGATGTTGAAACAGTTAAACCATACATCTTTGGCTCTGATACCTAAGGGTAAACAAGCTTCCAGGGTTGAAGATTAACGGCCTATAGCATGCTGTAATGTTGTTTACAAAATCATGTCTAAGATCATGGCAGCAAGACTCTCTCCCCTTTTTGGTAGCATTATCAATCCAGCTCAGGTAGCTTTTATAAAAGCCAGAAGTATGTATGAAAACATCTACCTGGTGCAAGAATTACTGAGGAAATACAGCAGAAAGAGAATTTCTCCAAGGTGCATGATTAAAATTGACATCAGGAAAGCATATGATACAGTAAGCTGGGAGTTTCTGAATGACATGATTTCAGGTCTTGGTTTTCCAGATAAGTTTAGAAGATGGGTCATGGAATGTGTCACTACAACTGCCTATTCATTGTATATCAATGGGAGTCTTCATGGTTTCTTTGAGGGTAAAAGAGGGCTTAGGCAAGGGGATCCTCTTTCCCCTTACCTTTTTGTGATCATTCTTGAATACCTCTCAAGGCTCCTATCAAGACTCAAAGAAGAGGATGGGTTCCATTTCCACCCTAAGTGTGACAAGCAGAAAATCAACCACCTAGCTTTTGCTGATGACCTTATTCTGTTTGCCAGAGGGGATATATGGTCTGTTAGATTAATGATGGCTTGTCTGGATGAGTTCAGTGACTGCTCTGGACTGCAAGCAAGCCTGCCTAAATCTAGTATTTTTCAAGCTGGAATCTCTATGGCTGAGCTGGTTGAAATCAAAAGGATTACAAGTATGGAGGTTGGCAGTTTCCCTTTCAGATACTTAGGGGTTCCCTTGGCATCTCCCAGGTTAAATGCAGCTCACTATTTTCCTCTGATTGACAAGATTTCTACCTATGTTAAGACCTGGGCAGGTTCTTCCCTATCTTATGCTGGTAGATGTGAATTGATCAAATCTGTGCTGCAAGGGGTGGAAAGTTTTTGGCTTGCCATTTTCCCTATCCCTACAAATATAGTGGAAGAAATCATTAAGCTGTGCAGAGGCTTCCTCTGGAATGGTAGTGCTTCTGGTCCCAGAAAGGCCCTTGTGGCTTGGAAGGAGCTGTGCAAACCCAAATCAGAAGGAGGGCTGGGTTTTATTGATCTTAAAATCTGGAATAAAGCTCTACTAGCTAGAAACTTATAGAATATTCATTTTAAGAAGGATTCTCTATGGGTTCAATGGGTGCACCACTATTATCTGCAAGGTAAAACAGTTTGGGAAGTCAACTATAAGCATGAAGACTCCCCCCTCTGGAAAAAGATCCTGGACATCAGGTATGACATATTGCAGCAGACAGTTCACACACAGCGGCCTCAAGATATACTGAAGGAATGGGGGAACCAGGATGATATTTGCATTAGGAAGGCTTAAAATTCTCTAAGGAACAAAAGCTCTAAGGTTAGATGGGCACCATTAGTGTGGAGCAGCAGCTGCTACCCCAAGCAGTCCTTCATTCTCTGGCTGGCTGTTAAAGGCAAACTGCTCACCAAAGATAGACTTCAGCTGGCCGGAGAAGATAAACTGTGTCCCTCGTGTAAGGAAGTTAATGAATCAATTGAGCACTTATTCTTCCCTTGTAGGATTAGCAAGTCTACTTGGGACTCTATTAGAGGCTGGTTGGGATGTAGAAGAAACATGACAACACTTCCTAGTGCCATTAAATGGATTCAAAAAGAAGCAAAGGGAACAGGCCCTCAAGCCAAAGCTAAGAAGGTAGCCCTGGCCAGCACTGTCTACACGATATTGCTAGCCAGAAATGCAAAGCAATTTGAGGAACCTCAATTCAACCAAACTGCTTAGTCAGGAAAATAGAAACTCAGGTGTATAGAGTGATATATGCCTATTTCCCTGAATTCAGGGCCTTTCTGTAAGCATTTGATTTTGCTTTTGCACTCATTGTACATTCCCTGTGTATTTTTGTCAAGTTATAGTATCAATACAAGTTTTATTTACTGATTAAAAAAAAATATATTATTTATATATATATACATACATACATACATACATACATACATACAACCGTAACAAATTAGACCTTAAGCATCTCTGGACAACCAGGCATTTGTACATATAAATGAATAGTATAATGGCAACAACATCAAAAAGCTAAAGAAACACAGAAACAAACATAGCGAACCAACGCTTAGGGCAAAAAACTCCAATTAACAGTACAAACATAGAAGATAATACAGTAATGATGTTAAGGGAAAAGGAAAATGCAGAAGCGAAGGAAACCAAGAACCAAATGGCGTAGAAAGCATAAAAATGAAGGAAGAAGTTTGACCTTTTGGGCATCTATGGGGACACCATAGCCACTACAATACATCTGACCAACCAACAACTGCATAGCGCTATCACCAGCTTTGTCCTCCTTGAGCGTGTCCTCAAACCAACGCTTCACGCAATCCGACACAACCAGAGCCAAAGGAGCCCGACTCTCCATCCCCTGCTTCGCTCGCGCTGAGTCAACTCGGACCCTACACGCCCTCGCTGTTTCCTTGACAAACAGTCGGTTTCTCGATGCGGGCTTTACCTCTTTTGCCCTCTGGAGCTTATCTGGTAAGACTATTCTCGCGAATTCTTGGAGTCTGGTCGTGGAAGGAAGTGACTTTCCCATGAAACAAACAGAGAAATAGCTAAAAAGAAAATGGGGTTCTTTTAATTTGCTTTTTATATAATATTGACAGAAGGTAGAGGGAAAGGTGGTTCGTGTTGCTTTTTGCGCTCTTGGGTTTCTTGAGCTTTTTCTCTTATCTGGTTTTCATGGCAGAGGATTTGTCTCGATCTCTTTAAGCGAAAGTACCGTAGTGTTTAGATTTCTTTTTGAGTTAGCTGGGGCAGAGACCTTTACCAAGACCGAAAATTATCATTCAGAGATGCAGCCTGGTCAAGCTAACCCTCTCAAACCGAGTTCCCTCAGATTTTGGGACATTTGTTTTCACTTGAATTTTGGACAAACTGAAGTTAGGAATTTCTTAAGACTGAATTCGGGTTATGTTGAAAAATCCTCTACCTTATTTAAATTCAGGTCGGATTAAAGTTGGAATTTCCTCAAATCTAATCTACTGTAATGGTATTCTATGAGTTCGAATTTAATTTTATAATTATATTTAAATATGTGTTATTTGATTTAAAAATTAAATTATTAACGTTTGATGTTAAGAGAATGTTTATTTATTTGTTTTTTTAAAGGGAAGCTAGAGTGTTAAGAGAATGTGGAGAAGATGATTCACAATTGAAAACAAACGGTTTTATTTTAATCGTTTTTTTGCAAGCTATTTTTGTCTTACTATGGGCAACTTCTTTCAATTGCTTGCCAAATAGTTATCTTGTTAATTAGCATGTCAGTTTAACTAACAATCATTAAAAATCAAAATCAAAGGGAGAATCCATACACTTCCACAAACTTTATATAATATATACACTATAATCATTGTGAATGGTTTGAAAAAAATAATTACCATAAAAAAATAGAAGGAATCAAAGAGGTTCTATGCACTTTGATAAGCATAAATTCTTGCCATTAACACAATCAGTTCTCCCACACACAAACATGAATCTCCTGTAAAATCTCGTTTGACAACAACATCCTTGCTTTCTTTTGACATCAACGAAACTTAATGTTTCCCTAATACTATTGTCAAACATATACAAAATATTTAGAGATGGATTTAAAGTTTTAAAACCAAAATCGATTGTAGTATTATTTGTAGTTCAAGAAAATTATTACTTAGAATACAACAAATGAAAATGGAAAATTTAAAAATATGACGAAAAGAAAATATTGGTAAGACGGAAAAATCCAAGAAACATTAATTAATGCATGTTAAACGTGATGACTCAAGTTGAGAAGATATTTGAGCTTGAAGAGTCCACCACATGAAAATCTAAAAATTTACTAACTTGTTGAAAAATTTAAAATTTGATTTTTTATTTACCAAAAAAAATTATACTCATATACACATACAAATATGTACATATATATGGGTCGTTCGAATCACAGGTCGCTCAAGTCATCGATCGTTTGAGCTTCGAATTGTTTGTGTACCGAGTCATTCGGTCACGGTTGTTTGGCTCAACGATTGCTCGGGTCACAGGTCATTAGGGTCACGAGCCACTCGAGTAAAACGTTGCTAATTTCATAACCCCTTTATGTCACTGGTCGTTCAGGTCATATATAGCTCGGATCACAAGCCGCTCGAGTCATGACCTGATAGAGTCATAAGTTGCTTCAGTCTGGGATCACTCTATTCTCCGATTTTTCAGGTCTTGAGTCGCTCAAGTTTCAAATCTCTCGAATCTCAAGTGATTCGAATCTTAAGTTGTTCTGGTCATGGGTCACTCGAAAGTGTATATATCATGCTTATAGTGTATCTCAATATGTCTGTAAGTTTATGATGTTAATACATTGTCTTAGTTTGATGGGGTTAAATGGGTAGGTTAGGCTTGATGCATACATATCCAACTCATTTATATCCATTTGTAATTGGTTTATTGGATATTACACGTTAATAATTCATTTAACTAAACATGTTACTCAAAGCCATTTAAACTTGGGTGGGTATAGATGGGTGACTGCTTTGGGTAATTTTTGTCACCTCTAAATGGAAAAGATCTTGATTTATATATAAAGGTTTTTGACCTCAAAAGTAATTTGAACCAATATTTTTAAGTGATATATATATATATATATATATATATATATATATATATATATGTGTGTGTGTGTGTGTGTGTGTGTGTGTGTTTGTGATAGGTTTGGTTAATTATATTTACTTGACTTCTATATTTTCTCAAAAATTAAAGGAAATTTTCAAAAGAAAATAAAGATAATTAAGTGAGGGAAATTTTACTTCTGATTCTTTAAGCTTAACCATAAACAGCATGTGCAATACGTCTTTACTTTCAATATGCCGAATGTAAATTTATGCATATAGTATCTGTATTACTCTTAATTTCGTTAAGATGTTATTATTAGATATTTGGGCAAAACATTGAGAGAAGAATTCTTCCATATATCATGCAAATTGGCAGTTAACTGCAAGTGTATAATGCATATATCATTAAACTCTTTTAAAATTATCAAGAAAAAATTGAAATGTAAATAGAAAATCTTAAATTTAATATAAATAGGAAATTTTAATTCTCATATACATACACTATAAATATAAGTTCCCATTAATTTAACATCAAGCAGTCAGCAAACACAAAATCTTAAATTTTCTTTTAGGTTATCCAATTTCAATTATAAAGACGCACGTTTCTTTCTGTTTTCTTAAAGTATCTCTTTAGTCTTGATCGATTCCTTACGTATGGCACCACCACTCACAAAAACTTAAATTTTCTTTTAGGAGGAACTAGTTAATATAGTTCAAGGAAAATGCTTGAGAGTCCTGGTTTATGGGGAAGATCGTTACGGCCGATATGTAGGTGACGCATACTGCAATAGGATCTTTGTACAGGTAACACTAGCAATCCTCTAAAGATTCATCTCTCTTTAATCTCACAAGTCTTCTATTTATTCTCTTCTTTCTATAATAGAAAGTAATGCTAAGGAAAGGTCTTCTAATTAATGTCTCCCTTCTATAATAGGAAGTAATGCTAAAGAAAGGGTTTGCGTGGCATTATGTAGCCTATGACAAGCGCCCCATACTTGCAACAGTAAGCAACTAATATCTCTTGTTTATTCTACTAAGTCATTGCATAAATATAAAGCTCTCTAATTCTAAGTCTCAATTTGTAATCCTAATAGTGGGAGGAAGAGGCTCGAGCAAAGCGAGTTGGCTTGTGGGCTTCATCGGACCCTGAGAAGCCATTGGAATGGAGAAAAACAGGCGTGAAAGCATATAAGATCCCCTGGCTTGCTAGTTCACATCCACATTCTACAGAGATGTGAACTCTTTCTGTTTGTCTCTAAAATAGGGCAAGCACAACCAAACCAGAGTCATGCGAATAAAGAACTAACATCGAAAACAAAAGGTGGCTATCACCATTTGATGGAAGTTTAATTCATGTTTACTGTACCAATTCTACGTAAGAGTATTTGTAATCTTATTATCTATTGTTGTTAATGTAGAAACATCTGAATTGAGAATCCAAGTGAATAGTGTGTTTCGCTTTATTTTTTTGGTAAAACACTATTACAAGACTTGAACCTAGACCTATCCTAAACCCTATCCCACACTTACCGCCCACGCGAAAGCCTTGGTGGCGATTGTTATGATTTTATTTTTTTTGTAAGTAGGAAATTTCATAAATTAAGAAACAAAAACAGTTCTGGGGTAACAAAGGCCCTTACAATCCGACTCCAGTAGTAGTGAAACAAGGTAAGGATCGCCGCTGACAGCAGCTCTAGCAAAATGAGGTTTGATATGCAATCTTATGAAAGGAACCGCGCACAATCATCAATGGAGGTCCAAAGAGGGTGCAGATCTTTAGAAATAAAGGAAATAAGAGTTATAGCATCACATTCAATGGCAAGATTTATAATTCAATAGAACACGCTCAAATGCCCTGCGGTTTATGCCGTAATTGAGACCTACAAGATTTTTCAGCTTCTCTATAATTTATATGTGGTTCTGTATCATTTAAATCGAGTGTACTGTGATAACATTGATGCCAGTTATCTTGCTGTCAATACAGTTTTTCACACTCGCACAAGTACATTGAGATAGATTTTCATTTTGTTCGTGAAAAGTTTGCTAAGGAAATGTTCAGATTTATTATATTCCCACTTATGCTTAACTAGAAGATATTTTCACAAAATAGTTGTCTTTTCCTCGGTTTCTTCAACATAAAAATAATCTCTATGATTCCACTCCATTCGTATTCAGTGGGCGTGTAAATGTATATATTTCCTAATGTAAATAATATTAGGAAATCTTAATTCTAATGTAAATTGGAAATCCTAGTTCTCATGTAAGTAAGAAATCTTAATTCTAATATAAATTGGAAATCTTAGTTCTAATGTAAATAGGAAATTCTAGTTCTTATGTAAATATACTATAATGGATTACGTGGCATTCATCAAATGATGCATTTAAAGAAAATTTTCTCTAAATTACTGGAGATGATCCTGATCATTTCTCTTTGGGTGAAGAACAATTCAATATCTTACACCAATAAAAATATTTAAAATTCAAAATACCTAGTCAAATATTATATTATTAAGCAATATTCCTTTGGCTAAAGCTTAATTAGTCGGTCAAATTTGTAGTATTTTCTTTTTTTGGGTAACAAATTTATAGCATTTTAATTCTTTTTATTAACTCTACTTCTCAATTTGGTTCCTCCTTGATAATAATTAATATTTCTACACTCGAGTTCCTATCAACTCTTACTTATATAACCTAATTAATCTCCCTCACACATGTACGCACACATATCTTTTTTAAAGAATGTATGCACACATATCTGTATCTATTATTATTGCTTGATAGTAATATATTTTTTCTTTTGGATTTAGAGGTTGATTTTGTAGATTCGGATACAAAATAATGTTTCATGAATGGGAAAGATTCAAAATAAGAGTAGATATCATGCTTTTCTGTATGTTTCTATATTTTCCATCATTTTATTTCTTTTCTATTTAATTTCTATGTAGCACTTTTTAATCCTATTTTCATTCTCTTAGATTTTATAAGATTAATAAATATCATACGAATGATTTATTTCATTGGGTTTAAATTTAATTCTAAAGATATCATTCATTCTCTCACCTCTCCCTTTGATCTCTCTCTTCTTTTTTTATTTGATTGGTTACAGTTCTCTGATATAACATTCTATCACAAATGTACTACATCAACTTTTTAAATTTTATTATTTGTTTTAAAGGATTAACTATCAGTTTTTATTAGCTTGTAGCGATTAATTTGAAGATTAATATATGTTTTTATTTTTGTAACTAACTATTGTGCATATCCACAAGGGTCCTATTAGTGATATACTCCTTTATATATATATATATATATATATATATATATATATATATATATATATATATATATATATACACTTAAAGTGTGAATGCAAATTGACAGTTAACTGCAAGTGTATAATGCATATATTATTGAACTCCTTTAAAATTATCAAGAAAAAATTTAAACGTAAATAAAAAATTTTAAATTTAATATAAATAGGAAATTTTAATTCTCATATATATACACTATAAATATAAACTCTTATTACTTTAACATCAAGTAATCAGTAAACACAAAATCTTAAATTTTCTTTAAGTTTACCCAATTCCAATTATAAAGACGCACATGTCTTTCTGTTTTCTGAAAATATCTCTTTAGTCTTAATAAATTCCTTACCTATGGCACCACCATTCACAAAATCCACCTTTTCTTCTTACTTTCCCTCTCTTTCGGAGAAAAAAAATTATCAGAGTAATGTGCTTAGGATCGTGTATGGGCAATGTTGCAACCCCAACACTACCGACGAATCTCATGAATCTGTTGTGCTCCAAGGGGCATCTACTTCTGCTGGCGTTTTAGCTCTTGCCCATGATCTGTTTTACTTTCAAAACACATCCCAGGTATTTTCTTGCATAATGCTTCACTTTATCACGCTTACTCTTATGATCCAAGCCTTTTCTTGTTTTACTTTTTCTTTTTAACTTGATCTTCTACATATTATGATAACCACTGGGCTACTTTGAACTAATAAAAAGCTGGGTTAGTTTTAAAAATTATTTCGAGTAATCAACAACTAATTTTAGTTCAATTGATCATCATTAATCCCCATGATCAAGCCTGCTGTCATCTATTAGTTTTCTTTTAATTTTCCTTTTTTAGCTTATCGATGGTTTTCTATTATTATGCTAATTATGAGGTTTCTTGAACTTAAAACGCTGTTTTTTTTTCCTTTTCTTTAACATTAATTGATATGTCCGTCTTCTATAGGTTCCTGCCGAACTCAGCAAACATGTCGTCTCCTCTAAGAAGGCTCAGGCCAAGTGGTAATTTATGGAATGATCAAACATTTTTTCCTCTCTCATGTGTTAAGCTATTGATGTATCTACTTAATTTACACGCTTTTCCATTGTTGTGATCTGTCTAAAATTTGAAACATATGAAGGTATAGAAAATTACTGCTGGCATGGAGAGAAGCGAAACCCCCACCAAACACAACTGAAGATATTGCTAGACTTGTTATTGAGACCCTGAAGAAGAACCCAAAGGCAGATGTTGAGGTAAAAACAGAGACTACTACAAAAAAATTGAGTTTGTAAATTAGCACATTGATTCTAAAAACAATAGAGAATTATACATAATGCAGGTTTATTTTGTACTTCGTAATTTATAGGGGCTATTGACTTTCTATGGTCTCCCTCTTCCTCATACCCTCGTCAAACTCTCCTCTGAGGTTCCAACGTCATTGCCTGAAGGAGTGAAATATGTGTTGCAGACGCTACCGGTTAGAACAATTTAACTCTTAAACTCAATTATCATATACAGTCATATTCAAGCCAGCATCAATTTGAATAAAAGCATTTTAATGGAACTAGGTCGTTGCAAGAGCTGTGGCAGATGGGGATACCATTACAGTGTACGTCAGCACAACAGATCCCAGGGAGTCATCATTCGTTCCTATACAAGTACAAGTTGCAGCTGTTCAGAGATCAAAAGCGCGAGCAAAGAAGAATTATGCCACAGCAGATGAACTTCACCAGAAAATTATTGATTCTGGATACAGGTTGGTTTAGCTCATCTGCCCAGGTGAATTTGTTCAACAAGATACTGGATCTTACTGATCGATCAAAATCAATAGTTTCTAATTGCTCTTTGATCCAGGGTGCTAAATTTTGAAAACGAGGAGATCCTTGCTCGAAAGTACAGAATTCGACTACGGTAAATATACTTGTATACATAGGACTTCATTATAGATGTATCTTTGGTGAAAAACACAAGTTTATAGCTTAAAGGTTTGTGAAAACAAACAGGGGTATAGATGCTCCAGAAAGCGCAATGCAATATGGGGAAGAGGCCAAGGAGGAACTAGTTAATATAGTTCAAGGGAAACGCTTGAAAGTCCTAGTTTATGAGGAAGATCGTTATGGCCGGTATGTAGGCGACATATACTGCAATAGGATCTTTGTACAGGTAACGCTTGCAATCCCCTAAAGATTCATCTTTCTTTAATCTCACAAGTCTTTCTATTTAATCTCTCCTTTCTATAATAGAAAGTAATGCTAAGCAAAGGTCTTCTAATTAATCTCTCTTCTATAATAGGAAGTAATGCTAAGGAAAGGGTTTGCGTGGCATTATGCAGCCTATGACAAGCGCACTATACTTGCAAAGGTAAGCAACTAATATCCCTTGTTTATTCTACTAAGTCATTGCATAAACATAAAGCTCTCTAATTCTAAGTCTAAAAATGTAATCGTAATAGTGGGAGGAAGAGGCTCGAGCACAGCGAGTTGGCTTGTGGGCTTCATCGAACCCTGAGAAGCCATGGGAATGGAGGAAAAACAGGCGTGAAGGCATATAAGATCACCTGGCTGACAGCAGCTCTAGCACGAGCATAAGCACATGCGTTCCCTTCCCTGTAAATGTTGTTAAAGCTCTAAATGTTCAGAGATTAAAGGAACCCCTTCCCTGTAAATGTGGTAACGCTGTAAATGTTCAGATATGAAAGGAATCCCTTCCCTGTAAATGTGGTTAAAGCCGTAAAGAACCGCCTGCAATCATCAATGAGAGTCCCAAGTGGGTGCAGATTAGTCTGCTTTAGAAATAAAGGAAATAAGAGCTGTAGTATCACATTCAATAGCAAGATTTTTAATTCAATAGAACATGCTCAAATGACAGATCCTCTTGCAAGTATTTACTCAATACAAGATCCGTGAAACACCTCCTATTTCCATATATTCTAGTTGGTTCATCCAATGCAAATGTATAGGGGCGAATCATTTGAATCTACCAGTTATCAAGTGCAAAGATTTTCCCATGAAATAAAAGATTGGATCAACAGAAGAAAGCAGAGAGAAAACTTCTCTTTACTCCATTTGGCATACCTCGCCATTAATGTATAACATCAGCCCAAAAAGGGGTCCATGAGAGTAAAAACATAACAGAAAAAAATGCAGAAAATCTATCACAACCCAAACTCTTCCGTATAATACAGCAACGGTTACCTAGAAGAAGAAAATACAAAAGAGATGCAATTAAAAGTTGCTAGACAAACAATGGATAAAATCATCATGTAGACTGTCATGAAATCTGTTTATCTGTTGAGACCAGCAAGCAGCCAATAATTCACTGCAAAAGACATTTGTGATTCATTTTCTAAAACATACTTGACCATTCAAGTGGAGTCACAAGAACAATAGGCCACATTAATTCTTTTATTCTATTCCAGTTAATGAGAAAAACGGATGTCAAGGAGATAAACTAGCCTTGCACAACTTTTTCCTCAATAATCCTTGAAATACAACCCTACTTTCCTTGTGCTCTACAACCTACATGGTAATTTGTTGCTTGATGTGCTTTCCTTGAGCCATAAGCTGCTTTTATGTCTATGGCAGTACACACCGTAATTTTACGTATTTTTTCCTTTCATCATTACAAGAAATAAGGAAACAAATGCGTAGCATCTAACTTATTACACTATCACATTACTTGGCCAATTACATGCTCATCAAGGCTGCAATTAGCTCAGTATCACATGATGTTGAAGGAGAATTACAAATTATTCATAACTAGTCGACAACAATGTAAAATTGCAGTTAAGAAAGACAGCCGCTTTGTTTTTATTATAAATAAAAAGCCAATGAACCATGCAGGATATTAGCATTTAGCAAGATACTGGATGTCTAGACCCTGCTGAAGTGATGTCGTTGAGTAATGATTTTAAATTTTACAGTGCACAGAATATTCAATTTGTACACCTAGCCCTTGATGAAGAAGAACTTAAGGATATGTAACCATGACAGAACAAGATCTGGCCACACATGGAGAAGGCAAAGTTAGGGTGCAATTAGTAGCAGGCCTGTATAGAGATATAGAGAAAAATGATGCTCCGTGGTAGCATTACATAACCTCAGTCATGTTCATAAAATCAACGTTCCAGAGCAGTTCTTAACTGCTATAGGTAGATGATTCTATTCAAGGATATAAGTTTATTCCATCAAAATGTCAAAATTTCTGTGTCTTCGGATAGGAGTAAAGGCTTAATAGTGTCCAGCAGACCCAGAGAAAAAGGGGTGAGGATGCCTTGTTTTCTTGCAAGAGACAATACAAACTTCTCCCTAGGTATTTAGGAGTAGCGAAGATCTAATTTTTGTCTAGGAGAGACTTCGGACAAGGGACGGATCTATGTGCTCAAACTTTGTCCAAATTTTTGAAAGTGAGGTAACAAACTGTTTCTGAAATTTAATTGCCAAACAATCACCAAAAATCCCCACTTCTTCTAATTCACTCTTGATGTTTCCTCTAAAGTAAATGAGATTTCAAAAAAGTCCCCCTGCACAGCATGGGTACTCGACTAGTTTCTAAAAGTTTTAGGAGCCTAAAAATATTTCAACAAGTAATAATCTAAACTAAATGGTGATTAACTTATTACCACAAAGCACAAAGTCACAAACTTTACAAAGTTACCAAATCATACTACATCACAAACATACTTCATACGGTAAGTTCAAAGTCCAAACATAACACATAAGTCATAGGTAAATACTTAAAGCAACAAATGAGATAATAGTAAATGAAATTAATCCATGGGCTCTAATGCATCCTCACAATATCTTCATCATCTGCATCCAATGCATCTATGAATGTTTTTTTTTTTGCTAACATTAAGCCCAAAATGAAGTTATTTTATTAACCAATTGAATACCAAAAATGAAAACTATGGAGCATAGCCTCACATAATTGAGTGCAAAAGGTGTATGCTCTTGTTAGGCATACGCCCCAGCCTAAAAGGCATACGCCTTTTAGGACTCCCACCTTAATGTGCCTCGAGGCATTTTTGTGCCGCCTCACCCTCCTGAGGCGCACCTCGAGAACGACTTTGAAAACACTGCTTCTGTCTTACTTCTTGTCCCTTCTTTTGCTCTATTATGTACAAGTCAAGTGGGAATTTCATTCCTGAATGGGAAATGGCTAAAATATGAGTCCCCACAACAGGCAGTTTGCTAACAGCACAGATATGAACAGGAAGAAACAAAACAGCTCATACTACAAGATTTTAGTTCTAAAAATTTTGATCGTGTATTTTGATGAAGAGTTCATATTCGTGTGCTAAGTAACTGTGTAAATGAGTTCTTGTAATTCTACATCAAGCAAATGAAATTAGAATTGAAAGAAGAAGCTTGTTGATGAACAACATGAGTAGTAGAAATTCAATTCACATTCTAATTGGTGATGTGTTGAACATGAGCACACATGAATTTATTTTGAATCACCCTTCAATTCATCTGAATCTGAGTCACTGGCATTGTAACCAAAATGAAACCGAACAAAGACCAATTAGATTGAACAGGGCCACAGCTAATGATCCAATTGAGAGGGGGGGGGGGGGGGGGAGGGGGAAGGGAGAGAGAGACAGAAACTACCTGGACGTTTATCACTTACTTGCCAAACTGAAGATCGACTCTTTGAAGCTCTATTAATCCAAGCGCGGCCCTTACATGCAAAAACATGATTAATTCATTCAGTAGAAAAAAAAGATTTGAATTAAACTGGGAACAAAGGAGAGTAACTAGCAGAAGGAAAATTGAGCATAGCTAGGGTTATAGTTACCAATTAAGATGAATTTATGAAGAAAAGGGAAAACCCCAACATCTACCTTAATGCCTATCAAACTGCGGCGTCAAGAAACATTTTAAGGGGGGAGATACTCCACTTGTAAAGTATAGCAAGCAAAAGAAAAGAAATCAAAGTTCAAATATTCGGATTTTAGTTGTTTAAGACGCTAAACAAACAAAAACATCCACTCTTGAGGGAACCTTTCACCAACTATTGTCTTAACTAAAGCGGATTTCCTCTCACACAGAAACAAAAACGAAACGAAACATAGTCTCAGAACTTCTGATACTGAAATCAAAACCCCAAGCAACCAGAAAACACATTAAAAAAATATTATTTATATATATATACATGCATACATACAACCGTAACAAATTAGACCTTGAGCATCTCTGGACAACCAGGCATTTGTACATATAAATGAATAGTATAATGGCAACAACATCAAAATCTAAAGAAACACAGAAACAAACATAGCAAACCAACGCTTAGGGCAAAAAACTCCAATTAACAGTACAAACATAGAAGATAATACAGTAATGATGTTAAGGGAAAAGGAAAATGCAGAAGCGAAGGAAACCAAGGACCAAATGGCGTAGAAAGCATAAAAATGAAGCAAGAATTTAGACCTTTTGGGCATCTATGGGGACACCATAGCCACTACAATACATCTGACCAACCAACAACTGCATAGCGCTATCACCAGCTTTGGCCTCCTTGAGCGTGTCCTCAAACCAACGCTTCACGCAATCCGACACAACCAGAGCCAAAGGAGCCCGACTCTCCATCCCCTGCTTCGCTCGCGCTGAGTCAACTCGGACCCTACACGCCCTCCCTGTTTCCTTTACAAACAGTCGGTTTCTCGATGTGGGCTTTACCTCTTTGGCCCTCTGGAGCTTATCTGGTAAGACTATTCTCGCGAATTCTTGGAGTCTGGTCGTGGAAGGAAGTGACTTTCCCATGAAACAAACAGAGAAATAGCTAAAAAGAAAATGAGATTCTTTTAATTTGCTTTTTATATAATATTGACAGAAGGTAGAGGGAAAGTGGGTTCGTGTTGCTTTTTGCGCTCTTGGGTTTCTTTAGCTTTTTCTCTTATCTGGTTTTCATGGCAGAGGATTTGTCTCGATCTCTTTAAGCGAAAGTACCGTAGTGTTTAGATTTCTTTTTGAGTTAGCTGGGGCAGAGACCTTTACCAAGACCGAAAATTATCATTCAGAGATGCAGCCTGGTCAAGCTAACCCTCTCAAACCGAGTTCCATCAGATTTTGGGACATTTGTTTTCACTTGAATTTTGGACAAACTGAAGTTAGGAATTTCTTAAGACTGAATTCGGGTTATGTTGAAAAATCCTCTACCTTATTTAAATTCAGGTCGGATTAAAGTTGGAATTTCCTCAAATCTAATCTACTCTAATGGTATTCTATGAGTTCGAATTTAATTTTATAATTATATTTAAATCTGTGTTATTTGATTTAAAAATTAAATTATTAACGTTTGATGTTAAGAGAATGTTTATTTATTTGTTTTTTTAAAGGGAAGCTAAAGTGTTAAGAGAATGTGGAGAGGATGATGCACAATTGAAAACAAACGGTTTTATTTTAATCGTTTTTTTTTTGCAAGCTATTTTTGTCTTGTTATGGGCAACTTCTTTCAATTGCTTGCCAAATAATTATCCCGTTGATTAGCATGTCAGTTTAACTAACAATCATTAAAAATAAAAATCAATGGGAGAATCCATACACTTCCACAAACTTTATATAATATATACATTATTATCAATGTGAATAGTTTGAAAAAAATAATTACCATAAAAAAATAGAAGGAATCAAAGAGGTTCTATGCACTTTGATAAGCATAAATTCTTGCCATCAACAAAACTTAATGTTTCCCCAATACTATTGTCAATGTTTATATACAAAATATTTAGAGATGGATTTAAGTTTCAAAACCAAAATCGATTGTAGTATTATTTGTAGTTCAAGAAAATTATAACTTAGAATACAACAAATGAAAATGGAAAAATTGAAAATATGACGAAAAGAAAATATTAGTAAGGCGGAAAAATCAAAGAAACATTAATTAATGCATGTTAAACGTGATAACTCAAGTTGAGAAAATATTTGAGCTTGAAGAGTCCACCACGTGAAAACCTAAATATATATAATTTTGGAGACTACTTATTTATTTATATATGACAACACTCATACCCAACCCAACTCGAATAACATCCAATATTTTTTATTTATCAGAAAAAACTATACTCAATACACATACAAATATGTACATATATATAGGTCGTTCGAATCACGGGTCGCTCAAGTCATCAATCATTTGAGCTTCGAATTATACGTGTAACGAGTCATTCGGTCACGGTTGTTTGGCTCATGAGTCGCTTGGGTCTCATTTCATTATGGTCACGAGCCATTCGAGAAACATGTTGCTCATCTCATAACCCCTTCATGTCACTGGTCGTTCGGATCACATATAGCTCGGATCACAAGCCGCTCGAGTCATGACCTGCTAGAGTCATAAGTTGCTTGGGTCTGGGATCGCTCTGTTCTATGATCTTTAGGGTCCTGAGCCGCTCGAGTGATTCGAATCTCTTGAAATTTTAGTTCTAATTCTTTAAGAATAACCATAAACAACATGTGCAATACGTCTCTACTTTCTCAATATATCGAATGTAAATTTATGTATATAGTATCTATATTACTTTTAATTTTTTTAAGATGTTACTAATAGATATTTAGACAAAACATTATGAGAAAGCTTCTTCCATATATATATATATATATTTATTTAAAGTGTGAATGCAAATTGACAGTTAACTGCAAGTGTATAATGCATATATCATTAAACTCCTTTAAAATTATCAAGAAAAAATTGAAATATAAATAGAAAATCTTAAATTTAATATAAATAGGAAATTTTAGTTCTCATATACATACATTATAAATATAAGTCTCTATTACTTTAACATCAAACAGTCAATAAACACAAAATTTTAAATTTTCTTTTAGTTTATCCAATTCCAATTATAAAACTGCACGTTTTTTTCTTCTGTTTTCTTAAAATATCTCTTTAGTCTTGATAGATTCCTTACCGATGGCACCAACATTCACAAAATCCACCTTTTCTTCTTACTTTCCCTCTGTTTCGGATAAAAACAATTATCAGGGTAATGCGCTTAGGATCGTGTATGGGCAATGTTGACAACCCCAACACTACCGACGAATCCCATGAATCTGTTGTGCTCCAAGGGGCATCTACTTCTGCTGGCGTTTTAGCTCTTGCCCATGATCTGTTTTACTTTCAAAACACATCCCAGGTATTTTCCTGATAATGCTTCACTTTATCACGCTTTCTTTTTAACTTGATCTTCTACATATTATGATAACCACTGGGCTACTTTGGACTAATAAAAAGCTGGGTTAGTTTTAAAAATTAATTCGAGTAATCAACAACTAATTTTAGTTCAATTGATCATCCTTAATCCCCATGATCAAGCCTAATGTCATCTATTAGTTTTCTTTTTCCTTTTTTAGCTTATCGATGGTTTTCTATTATTATGCTAATTATGAGATTTCTTGAACTTAAAAGGCAGTTTTTTTTTTTTTTACTTTTCTTTAACATTAATTGAAATGTCCATCTTCTATAGGTTCCTGCAGAACTCAGCAAACATGTTGTCTCCTCTAAGAAGGCTCACGCCAAGTGGTAATTTATAGAATGATCAAACATATTTTTCCTCTCTCATGTGTTAAGCTATTGATGTATCTACTTAATTTACACGTTTTTCCATTGTTGTGATCTGTCTAATTTGAAACATATGAAGGTATAGAAAACTACTGCTGGCATGGAGAGAAGCGAAAACCCCACCAAGGACAACTGAAGATATTGCTAGACTTGTTATTGAGACCTTGAAGAAGAACCCAAAGGCAGATGTTGAGGTAAAAACAGAGACTACTATAAAAAATTTGATTTTGTAAATTAGCACATTGATTTTAAAAACAATAGAGAATTATACATAATGAAGGTTTATTTTGTACTTGGTAATTTGCAGGGGCTATTGACTTTCTATGGTCTCCCTCTTCCTCATACCCTCGTCAAACTCTCCGCTGAGGTTCCCACATCATTGCCTGAAGGAGTGAAGTATGAGTTGCAGACACTACCGGTTAGAACAATTTAACTCTTAAACTCAACTATCATATACAGTCATATTCAAGCCAGCATCAATTTTAATAAAAGCATTTTAATGGAACTAGGTGGTCGCAAGAGCTGTGGCAGATGGGGATACCATTACAGTGTACGTCAGCACAACAGATCCCAGGGAGTCATCGTTCGTTCCTATAGAAGTACAAGTTGCAGCTGTTCAAAGATCAAAAGCGCGAGCAGAGAAGAATTATATCACAGCAGATGAACTTCACCAGAAAATTATCGATTCTGGATACAGGTTGGTTTAGCTCACCTACCCACGTGAATTTGTTCAACAAGATCCTGGATCTTACTGATTGATCAAAATCAATAGTTTCTAATTGCTCTTTGATCCAGGGTGCTAAATTTTGAAAACGAGGAGATCCTTGCTCAAAAGTACAGAATTCGACTACGGTAAATATACTTATATACACAGGACTTCATTATAGATGTATCTTTGGTGAAAAACACAAGTTGTTTATAGCTTAAAGGTTTGTGACAAAAAAAAAACAGGGGTATAGATGCTCCCAAAAGCGCAATGCCGTATGGGGAAGAGGCCAAGGAGGAACTAGTTAATATAGCTCAAGGGAAATGCTTGAGAGTCCTGGTTTATGAGGAAGATCGTTATGGCCGGTATGTAGGCGACATATACTGCAATAGGATCTTTGTACAGGTAACGCTTGCAATCCCCTAAAGATTCATCTTTCTTTAATCTCACAAGTCTTCTATTTAATCTCTCTTTTCTATAATAGAAAGTAATGCTAAGGAAAGGTCTTCTAATTAATCTCTCTCTTCTATAATAGGAAGTAATGCTACGGAAAGGGTTTGCGTGGCATTATGCAGCCTATGACAAGTGCACTATACTTGCAAAGGTAAGCAACTAATATCCCTTGTTTATTCTACTAAGTCATTGCATAAACATAAAGCTCTCTAATTCTAAGTCTAAAAATGTAATCGTAATAGTGGGAGGAAGAGGCTCGAGCACAGCGAGTTGGCTTGTGGGCTTCATCGAACCCTGAGAAGCCATGGGAATGGAGGAAAAACATGCGTGAAGGCATATAAGATCACCTGGCTGACAGCAGCTCTAGCACGAGCATAAGCACATGCGTTCCCTTCCCTGTAAATGTGGCTAAAGCTGTAAATGTTCAGAGATGAAAGGAACCCCTTCCCTGTAAATGTGGTAATGCTGTAAATGTTCAGAGATAAAAGGAATCCCTTCCCTGTAAATGTGGTTAAAGCTGTAAAGAACCGCCTGCAATCATCAATGAGAGTCCCAAGTGGGTGCAGATTAGTCTGCTTTAGAAATAAAGGAAATAAGAGCTGTAGTTTCACATTCAATAGCAAGATTTTTAATTCAATAGAACATGCTCAAATGACAGATCCTCTAGCAAGTATTTACTCAATACAAGATCCGCGAAACACCTCCTATTTCCGTATATTCTAGTTGGTTCATCCAATGCAAATGTATAGGGGCGAATCATTTGAATCTACCAGTTATCAAGTGCAAAGATTTTCCCATGAAGTAAAAGATTGGATCAACAGAAGAAAGCAGAGAGAAAAGTTCTCTTTACTCCATTTGGCATACCTCGCCATTAATGTATAACATCAGCCCAAAAAGGGGTCCATGAGAGTAAAAACATAACAGAAAAAAATGCAGAAAATCTATCACAACCCAAGCTCTTCCGTATAATACAGCAACGGTTACCTAGAAGAAGAAAATACAAAAGAGATGCAATTAAAAGTTGCTAGACAAACAATGGATAAAATCATCATGTAGATTGTCATGAAATCTGTTTATCTGTTGAGACCAGCAAGCAGCCAATAATTCACTGCAAAAGACATTTGTGATTCATTTTCTAAAACATACTTGACCATTCAAGTGGAGTCACAAGAACAATAGGTCGCATTAATTCTTTTATTCTATTCCAGTTAATGTGAAAAATGGATGTCAAGTAGATAAACTAGCCTCGCACAACTTTTTCCTCAACAATCCTTGAAATACAACCCTACTTTCCTTGTGCTCTGCAACCTACATAGTAATTTGTTGCTTGATGTGCTTTCCTTGAGCCATAAGCTGCTTTTATGTCTACGGCAGTACACACCGGAATTTTACATATTTTTTCCTTTCATCATTACAAGAAATAAGGAAACAAATGCGTAGCATCTAACTTATTACACTATCACATTGCTTGGCCCGTTACGTGCTCATCAAGGCTGCAATTAGCTCAGTATCACATGATGTCAAAGGAGAATTACAAATTATTCATAACTAGTTGACAACAATGTAAAATTGCAGTTAAGAAAGACAGCCGCTTTGTTTTTATTATAAATAGAAAGCCAATGAACCATGCAGGATATTAGCATTTAGCAAGATACTGGATGTCTAGACCCTGCTGAAGTGATGTCATTGAGTAATGATTTTAAATTTTACAGTGCACAGAATATTCAATTTGTACACCTAGCCCTTGATGAAGAAGAACTTAAGGATATGTAACCATGACAGAACAAGATCTGGCCACACATGGAGAAGGCAAAGTTAGGGTGCAATTAGTAGCAGGCCTGTCTAGAGATATAGAGAAAAAAGATGCTCCGTGGTAGCATTACATGACCTCAGTCATGTTCATAAAATCAACGTTCCAGAGCAGTTCTTAACCGCTATAGGTAGATGATTCTATTCAATGATATAAGTTTATTCCATCAAAATGTCAAAATTTCTCTGCCTTCGAATACGAGTAAAGGCTTAATAGGGTCCAGCAGACCCAGAGAAAAAGGGGCGAGGATGCCTTGTTTTCTTGCAAGAGACAATACAAACTTCTCCCTAGGCCCCTCTTTCTCTAAGATTGGCGGCTTATTCATATTCAGGAGTTGGGAAGATCTAATTTTTGTCTACGAGAGACTTCGGACAAGGGATGGATCTATGTGCTCAAACTTTGTCCAAATTTTTGAAAGTGAGGTAACAAACTGTTTCTGAAATTTAATTGTCAAACAATCACCCCAAATCCCCACTTCTTCTAATTCACTCTTGATGTTTCCTCTAAAGTAAATGAGATTTCAAAAAAGTCCCCCTGCACAGCATGGTTACTCGACTAGTTTCTAAATGTTTTAGGAGCCTAAAAATATTTCAACAAGTAATAATCTAAACTAAATGGTAATTAACTTATTACTATAAAGCACAAAGTCACAAACTTTACAAAGTTACCCAATCATACTACATCACAAACATACTTCATAAGGTAAGTTCGAAGTCCAAACTAAATTCGAAACATAACACACAAGTCATAGGTAAATACTAAAAGCAACAAATGAGATAATAGTAAATGAAATTAATCCATGGGCTCTAATGCATCCTCACAATATCTTCATCATCTGCATCCAATGCATCTATGAATGTTTTTTTTTTTTTTTTGCTAACATTAAGCCCAAAATGAAGTTATTTTATTAACCAATTGAATACCAAAAATGAAAACTATGGAGCATAGCCTCACATAATTGAGTGCAAAAGGTGTATGCTCTTGTTAGGCATACGCCCCAGCCTAAAAGGCATACGCCTTTTAGGACTCCCACCTTAATGTGCCTCGAGGCATTTTTGTGCCGCCTCACCCTCCTGAGGCGCACCTCTAGAACGACTTTGAAAACACTGCTTCTGTCTCACTTCTTGTCCCTTCTTTTGCTCTATTATGTACAAGTCAAGTGGGAATTTCATTCCTGAATGGGAAATGGCTAAAATATGAGTCCCCACAACAGGCAGTTTGCTAACAGCACAGATATGAGAAGGAAGAAGCAAAACAGCTCAGACTACAAGAGTTTAGTTCTAAAAATTTTGATCGTGTATTTTGATGAAGAGTTCATATTCGTGTGCTAAGTAACTATGTAAATGAGTTCTTGTAATACTACATGAAGCAAATGAAATTAGAATTGAAAGAAGAAGCTTGTTGATGAACAACATGAGTAGTAGAAATTCAATTCACATTCTAATTGGTGATGCGTTGAACATGAGCACACATGAATTTAGTTTGAATCACTCTTCAATTCATCTGAATCTGAGTCACTGGCATTGTAACCAAAATGAAACCGAACAAAGACCAATTAGATTGAACAGGGCCACAGCTAATGATCCAATTGAGAGGGGGGAGGGGGAAGGGAGAGAGAGATAGAAACTACCTGGACGTTTATCACTTACTTTCCAAACTGAAGATCGACTCTTTGAAGCTCTATTAATCCAAGCGCGGCCCTTGCTTGCAAAAACATGATTAATTCATTGAGTAGAAAAAAGAAGATTGGAATTAAACTGGGAACAAAGGAGAATGAGGCACTTGATAAGAGTAATAGAGCTTCTATTGGCAAGAATGGAGAAAGGATTGAGGGACCCAGTAGCCTACCTCAATTGAATCCTGAGGCTGGTCACAGTTCAGAACCAGGAGCAGCCCCCCCCCCCCCCCCCCCCTCTCAAAGATCAGGACCTTGACAGATCAAGCTCTCCAGAAAGATACTCATTCAGGGGAGAAAGACGTCTGTGCTAAAGAGAAGAATGAAAGCAGGCCAGGGAAGCCTCCTTTCAGGCAGGTCATGCCTAGAGAATGCAGCTCTAACCAAGGATCAAAAAAGCACCCCCCCGGGCAATCAGGAAACAGTTGAGGAGGAAAGGTTGGAGGGATTCCAGAAGGTTGTTAAGAAGAAGAGACTCAAGAACTCAGAGACAAATAGCTACAAAGAAAGGAAGGGGGGGAAGCCTCCCAGCACCACCAATGATTGTTGCCTGTTGGAACATCAGGGGCTTCCATAAGCCTCTGAAGCACAATGGGGTTGAACACCTCATGAGAAGCAACAGAATTGATATCATGGGTATTTTGGAGACAAAGCTAGATGACAACAAGCTGAACATTATCATGGGCAATAAATTCAGAGTGTGGAGGCAGATCAACAATTTCCACTCTCATGATGCAGGCAGAATTGTGGTGATCTGGGACCCTGCCAAGGTCAATCTTTTAGTTTCAGAATTTACTCCACAAGTGATACATTGTAATGTTACTTGCTTAATCTCTTCTAGCAAATTTGTAGTGAGTTTTGTTTATGCTTTTAACTCCATAGTTTCTAGAAGACCTTTATGGGAGAACCTGTGTAACTTTAGTTATGAGACCCCTGGCCCCTGGCTTGTATTGGGGGATTTTAATAATGTATTTGCTGCAGATGAGAAAGCTAATGGTATTCCAGTTTCTAACTATGAGCTTAGGGATCCTAGTGCCTGCTGCAGAGAAACTGGGTTGACTGATGTGAACTTCACTGGGTGCCTATATACCTAGTCCAACAACCATGTTTGGAGTAAGCTTGACAGGGTCATGGTAAACAGTGATTGGTTCCAAAAGGGTTATAGTGCTCAAGCAAGATTTCTTCCTGCTGGCTGCCTATTAGACCACTCCCCTTGCATTGTTACACTCTTGGATGAAGTCAGAGGGGGTAGAAGGTCTTTTAAATTTTAAAACATGTGGACAGAGCATGAACAGTTTTCTGAGCTGGTTAGAGGAAATTGGAACAGTTCCATACAGGGTACTAGTATGTTCAAGCTATGCAGAAATCTGAAAACACTAAAATACCATCTTAAAAGCTTGAATGAGAGGCATTTTAGTCACATTTCTGCAAGAGCTTCTGATGCATCCCAAGCCCTTATCAGAATGCAGGAGGAACTTCATGATAATCCCTCTAACACAGATCTGCAAAGTAGAGTATCTGCCCAAAAGCTTAAGGCTTTTAAGCTTGCTGAAGGTGAGTGGAGTTTTTTCTCATAACAAGCAAAATGTAAATTTCTTTTGAACAGTGACAGGGGATCTAAATTCTTTCTTGCTTACATGAAAAGAAGGACTAGAAAGAATCATATTGCTGCTGTGGAGACAGCTAGTGGTGCCATAACCTCTTCTGAGGATGAGGTGGTTTCTGAATTTGTCAATTTCTATAAAGGCCTTCTTGGTGCTTCTAAGGCTTGCAGATCCTTTAACCTAGAGGTCCTTGAAGAAGGCCCAAAACTCTCTGAGAATCAAGCTGCAACTCTTGTAGAGGAGGTTACTGAAGAAGAGATCAAAGCAGCTTTGTGGAGCACAGGGGATGATAAATCCCCTGGGCCAGATGGTTACACCTCTAGATTCTTCAAAAAGGCTTGGGAAGTCATTAAGCTTGATGTGATATAGGCGGTTCAGGAATTCTTCCAGAATGGCAGGATGTTGAAACAGTTAAACCGTACATCTTTGGCTCTGATACCTAAGGGTAAGCAAGCTTCCAGGGTTGAAGATTACAGGTCTATAGCATGCTATAATGTTGTTTACAAAATCATCTCTAAGATCATGGCAGCAAGACTCTCTCCCCTTTTGGGTAGCATTATCAATCCAGCTCAGGTAGCTTTTATAAAAGCCAGAAGTATGTATGAAAACATCTACCTGGTGCAAGAATTACTGAGGAAATACAGCAGAAAGAGAATTTCTCCAAGGTGCATGATTAAAATTGACATCAGGAAAGCATATGATACAGTAAGCTGGGAGTTTCTGAATGACATGATTTCAGGTCTTGGTTTTCCAGATAAGTTTAGAAGATGGGTCATGGAATGTGTCACTACAACTGCCTATTCATTGTCTATCAATAGGAGTCTTCATGGTTTCTTTGAGGGTAAAAGAGGGCTTAGGCAAGGGGATCCTCTTTCCCCTTACCTTTTTGTGATCATTCTTGAATACCTCTCAAGGCTCCTATCAAGACTCAAAGAAGAGGATGGGTTCCATTTCCACCCTAAGTGTGACAAGCAGAAAATCAACCGCCTAGCTTTTGCTGATGACCTTATTCTGTTTGCCAGAGGGGATATATGGTCTATTAGATTAATGATGGCTTGTCTGGATGAGTTCAGTGACTGCTCTGGACTGCAAGCAAGCCTGCCTAAATCTAGTATTTTTCAAGCTGGAATCTCTATGGCTGAGCTGGTTGAAATCAAAAGGATTACAAGTATGGAGGTTGGCAGTTTCCCTTTCAGATACTTAGGGGTTCCCTTGGCATCTCCCAGGTTAAATGCAGCTCACTATTTTCCTCTGATTGACAAGATTTCTACCTATGTTAAGACCTGGGCAGGTTCTTCCCTATCTTATGCTGGTAGATGTGAATTGATCAAATCTGTGCTGCAAGGGGTGGAAAGTTTTTGGCTTGCCATTTTCCCTATCCCTACAAATATAGTGGAAGAAATCATTAAGCTGTGTAGAGGCTTCCTCTGGAATGGTAGTGCTTCTGGTCTCAGAAAGGCCCTTGTGGCTTGGAAGGAGCTGTGCAAACCCAAATCAGAAGGAGGGCTGGGTTTTATTGATCATAAAATCTGGAATAAAGCTCTACTAGCTAGAAACTTATGGAATATTCATTTTAAGAAGGATTCTCTATGGGTTCAATGGGTGCACCACTATTATCTGCAAGGTAAAACAGGTTGGGAAGTCAACTGTAAGCATGAAGACTCCCACCTCTGGAAAAAGATCCTGGACATCAGGTATGACATATTGCAGCAGACAGTTCACACACAGCGGCCTCAAGATATACTGAAGGAATGGGGGAACCAGGATGATATTTGCATTAGGAAGGCTTACAATTCTCTAAGGAACAAAAGCTCTAAGGTTAGATGGGCACCATTAGTGTGGAGCAGCAGCTGCTACCCCAAGCAGTCCTTCATTCTCTGGCTGGCTGTTAAAGGCAAACTGCTCACCAAAGATAGACTTCAGCTGGCCGGAGAAGATAAACTGTGTCCCTTGTGTAAGGAAGTTAATGAATCAATTGAGCAGTTATTCTTCCCTTGTAGGATTAGCAAGTCTACTTGGGACTCTATTAGAGGCTGGTTGGGATGTAGAAGAAACATGACAACACTTCCTAGTGCCATTAAATGGATTCAAAAAGAAGCAAAGGGAACAGGCCCTCAAGCCAAAGCTAAGAAGGTAGCCCTGGCCAGCACTGTCTACACGATATAGCTAGCCAGAAATGCAAAGCAATTTGAGGAACCTCAATTCAACCAAACTGCTTAGTCAGGAAAATAGAAACTCAGGTGTATAGAGTGATATATGCCTCTTTCCCTGAATTCAGGGCCTTTCTGTAAGCATTTGATTTTGCTTTTGCACTCATTGTACATTCCCTGTGTATTTTTGTCAAGTTATAGTATCAATACAAGTTTTATTTACTGATTAAAAAATATATATATATATTATATATATATATACATACATACATACATACAACCGTAACAAATTAGACCTTGAGCATCTCTGGACAACCAGGCATTTGTACATATAAATGAATAGTATAATGGCAACAACATCAAAAAGCTAAAGAAACACAGAAACAAACATAGCGAACCAACGCTTAGGGCAAAAAACTCCAATTAACAGTACAAACATAGAAGATAATACAGTAATGATGTCAAGGGAAAAGGAAAATGCAGAAGCGAAGGAAACCAAGAACCAAATGGCGTAGAAAGCATAAAAATGAAGGAAGAAGTTTGACCTTTTGGGCATCTATGGGGACACCATAGCCACTACAATACATCTGACCAACCAACAACTGCATAGCGCTATCACCAGCTTTGGCCTCCTTGAGCGTGTCCTCAAACCAACGCTTCACGCAATCCGACACAACCAGAGCCAAAGGAGCCCGACTCTCCATCGCCTGCTTCGCTCGCGCTGAGTCAACTCGGACCCTACACGCCCTCGCTGTTTCCTTGACAAACAGTCGGTTTCTCGATGCGGGCTTTACCTCTTTTGCCCTCTGGAGCTTATCTGGTAAGACTATTCTCGCGAATTCTTGGAGTCTGGTCGTGGAAGGAAGTGACTTTCCCATGAAACAAACAGAGAAATAGCTAAAAAGAAAATGGGATTCTTTTAATTTGCTTTTTATATAATATTGACAGAAGGTAGAGGGAAAGGTGGTTCGTGTTGCTTTTTGCGCTCTTGGGTTTCTTGAGCTTTTTCTCTTATCTGGTTTTCATGGCAGAGGATTTGTCTCGATCTCTTTAAGCGAAAGTACCGTAGTGTTTAGATTTCTTTTTGAGTTAGCTGGGGCAGAGACCTTTACCAAGACCGAAATTATCATTCAGAGATGCAGCCTGATCAAGCTAACCCTCCCAAACCGAGCTCCATCTGATTTTGGGACATTTTTTTCACTTGAGTTTTGGACAAACTGAGGTTAGGAATTTTTTAAGACTGAATTCGGGTTATGTTGAAAAATCCTCTACCTTATTTAAATTCAGGTCGGATTAAAGTTGGAATTTCCTCAAATCTAATCTACTGTAATGGTATTCTATGAGTTCGAATTTAATTTTATAATTATATTTAAATATGTGTTATTTGATGTTAAGAGAATGTTTTTTTGCAAAGCTATTTTAATCGTTTTTTTGCAAGCTATTTCCTCAAAACTGACATGCTAAAGTGTTAAGAGAATGTGGAGAAGATGATGCACAATTGAAAACAAACGGTTTTATTTTAATCGTTTTTTTGCAAGCTATTTTTGTCTTGCTATGGGCAACTTCTTTCAATTGCTTGCCAAATAATTATCTCGTTAATTAGCATGTCAGTTTAACTAACAATCATTAAAAATCAAAATCAAAGGGAGAATCCATACACTTCCACAAACTTTATATAATATATACACTATTATCAATGTGAATGGTTTGAAAAAAATAATTACCATAAAAAAAAATAGAAGGAATCAAAGAGGTTCTATGCACTTTGATAAGCATAAATTCTTGCCATTAACATAATCAGTTCTTCCACACACAAACATGAATCTCCTGTAAAATCTTGTTGACAACAACATCCTTGCTTTCTTTTGACATCAACGAAACTTAATGTTTCCCCAATACTATTGTCAAACATATACAAAATATTTAGAGATGGATTTAAAGTTTTAAAACCAAAATCGATTGTAGTATTATTTGTAGTTCAAGAAAATTATTACTTAGAATACAACAAATGAAAATGGAAAATTTAAAAATACGACGAAAAGAAAATATTGGTAAGACGGAAAAATCCAAGAAACATTAATTAATGCATGTTAAACGTGATGACTCAAGTTGAGAAGATATTTAAGCTTGAAGAGTCCACCACGTGAAAACCTAAAAATTTACTAACTTGTGTAAAAATTTAACATTTGATTTTTTATTTACCAAAAAAAATTATACTCATATACACATACAAATATGTACATATATATGGGTTGTTCGAATCACAGGTCGCTCAAGTCATCGATCGTTTGAGCTTCGAATTGTTCGTGTACCGAGTCATTCGGTCACGGTTGTTTGGCTCAACGATTGCTCGGGTCACAAGTCATTATAGTCACGAGCCACTCGAGTAAAACGTTGCTCATTTCATAACCCCTTTATGTCACTGGTCGTTCAGGTCATATATAGCTCGGATCACAAGTCGCTCGAGTCATGACCTGCTAGAGTCATAAGTCGCTTGAGTCTGGGATCACTCTATTCTTCGATTTTTCAGGTCTTGAGTCGCTCAAGTTTCAAATCTCTCGAATCCAAAGTGATTCGAATCTTAAGTTGTTCTGGTCATGGGTCACTCGAAAGTGTATATATCATGCTTATAGTGTATCTCAATATGTCTGTAAGTTTATGATGTTAATACATTGTCTTAGTTTGATGGGGTTAAATGGGTAGGTTTGGCTTTATGCATACATATCCAACTCATTTATATCAATTTGTAATTGGTTTATTGGATATTACACATTAATAATTCATTTAACTAAACATGTTACTCAAAGCCATTTAAACTTGGGTGGGTATAGATGGGTGACTGCCTTGGGTAATTTTTTTCACCTCTAAATGGAAAAGATCTTGATTTATATATAAGGGTTTTTGACCTCGAAAGTAATTTGAACCAATATTTTTAAATGATATATATATATATATATATATGTGTGTGTGTGTGTGTGTGTGTGTGTGTTTGTGATGGGTTTGGTTAATTATATTTACTTGACTTCTATATTTTCTCAAAAATTAAAGGAAATTTTCAAAAAAAAATACAAATAATTAAGTGAGGGAAATTTTACTTCTGATTCTTTAAGCTTAACCATAAACAGCATGTGCAATACGTCTTTACTTTCAATATGCCGAATGTAAATTTATGCATATAGTATCTGTATTACTCTTAATTTCGTTAAGATGTTATTATTAGATATTTGGGCAAAACATTGAGAGAAGAATTCTTCCATATATCATGCAAATTGACAGTTAACTGCAAGTGTATAATGCATATATCATTAAACTCCTTTAAAATTATCAAGAAAAAATTGAAATGTAAATAGAAAATCTTAAATTTAATATAAATAGGAAATTTTAATTCTCATATACATACACTATAAATATAAGTTCCTATTAATTTAACATCAAGCAGTAAGCAAACACAAAATCTTAAATTTTCTTTTAGGTTATCCAATTCCAATTATAAAGACGCACGTTTCTTTCTGTTTTCTTAAAGTATCTCTTTAGTCTTGATCGATTCCTTACGTATGGCACCACCACTCACAAAATCTTAAATTTTCTTTTAGGAGGAACTAGTTAATATAGTTCAAGGAAAATGCTTGAGAGTCCTGGTTTATGGGGAAGATCGTTACGGCCGATATGTAGGTGACGTATACTGCAATAGGATCTTTGTACAGGTAACACTAGCAATCCTCTAAAGATTCATCTCTCTTTAATCTCACAAGTCTTCTATTTATTCTCTTCTTTCTATAATGGAAAGTAATGCTAAGGAAAGGTCTTCTAATTAATCTCTCCCTTCTATAACAGGAAGTAATGCTAAAGAAAGGGTTTGCGTGGCATTATGTAGCCTATGACAAGCGCCCCATACTTGCAACAGTAAGCAACTAATATCTCTTGTTTATTCTACTAAGTCATTGCATAAATATAAAGCTCTCTAATTCTAAGTCTCAATTTGTAATCCTAATAGTGGGAGGAAGAGGCTCGAGCAAAGCGAGTTGGCTTGTGGGCTTCATCGGACCCTGAGAAGCCATGGGAATGGAGAAAAACAGACGTGAAAGCATATAAGATCCCCTGGCTTGCTAGTTCACATCCACATTCCACAGAGATGTGAACTCTTTCTGTTTGTCTCTAAAATAGGGCAAGCACAACCAAACCAGAGTCATGCGAATAAAGAACTAACATCGAAAACAAAAGGTGGCTATCACCATTTGATGGAAGTTTAATTCATGTTTACTGTACCAATTCTACGTAAGAGTATTTGTAATCTTATTATCTATTGTTGTTAATGTAGAAACATCTGAATTTAGAATCCAAGTGAATAGTGTGTTTCGCTTTATTTTTTTGGTAAAACACTATTACAAGACTTGAACCTAGACCTATCCTAAACCCTATCCCACACTTACCACCCACGCAACAGCCTTGGTGGCGATTGTTATGATTTTATTTTTTTTGGAAGTAGGAAATTTCATAAATTAAGAAACAAAAACAGTTCTGGGGTAACAAAGGCCCTTACAATCCGACTCCAGTAATAGTGAAACAAGGTAAGGATCGCCGCTGACAGCAACTCTAGCAAAATGAGGTTTGATATGCAATCTTATGAAAGGAACCGCGTACAATCATCAATGGAGGTCCAAAGAGGGTGCAGATCTTTAGAAATAAAGGAAATAAGAGCTATAGCATCACATTCAGTGGCAAGATTTATAATTCAATAGAACACACTCAAATGCCCTGCGGTTTATGCCGTAATTGAGACCTACAAGATTTTTCAGCTTCTCTATAATTTATATGTGGTTCTGTATCATTTAAATCGAGTGTACTTTGATAACATTGATGCCAGTTATCTTGCTGTCAATACAGTTTTTCATACTCGCACAAGTACATTGAGATAGATTTTCATTTTGTTCGTGAAAAGTTTGCTAAGGAAATGTTCAGATTTATTATATTCCCACTGATGCTTAACTAGAAGATATTTTCACAAAATAGTTGTCTTTTCCTCGGTTTCTTCAACATAAAAATAATCTCTATGATTCCACTCCATTCGTATTCAGTGGGCGTGTAAATGTATATATTTCCTAATGCAAATAATATTAGGAAATCTTAATTCTAATGTAAATTGGAAATCCTAGTTCTCATGTAAGTAAGAAATCTTAATTCTAATATAAATTGGAAATCTTAGTTCTAATGTAAATAGGAAATTCTAGTTCTTATGTACATATACTATAATGGATTATGTGGCATTCATCAAATGATGCACTTAAAGAAAATTTTCTCTAAATTACTGGAGATGATCCTGATCATTTCTCTTTGGGTGAAGAACAATTCAATATCTTACACCAATAAAAATATTTAAAATTCAAAATACCTAGTCAAATATTATATTATTAAGCAATATTCCTTTGGCTAAAGCTTAATTAGTCGGTCAAATTTGTAGTATTTTCTTTTTTTGGGTAACAAATTTATAGCATTTTAATTCTTTTTATTAACTCTACTTCTCAATTTGGTTCCTCCTTGATAATAATTAATATTTCTACACTCGAGTTCCTATCAACTCTTACTTATATAACCTAATTAATCTCCCTCACACATGTATGCACACATATCTTTTTTAAAGAATGTATGCACACATATCTGTATCTATTATTATTGCTTGATAGCAATATATTTTTTCTTTTGGATTTAGAGGTTGATTTTGTAGATTCGGATACAAAATAATGTTTCATGAATGGGAAAGATTCAAAATAAGAGTAGATATCATGCTTTTCTGTATGTTTCTATATTTTCCATCATTTTATTTCTTTCCTATTTAATTTCTATGTAGCACTTTTTAATCCTATTTTCATTCTCTTAGATTTTATAAGATTAATAAATATCATGCGAATGATTTATTTCATTGGGTTTAAATTTAATTCTAAAGATATCTTTCATTCTCTCACCTCTCCCTTTGATCTCTCTCTATCTTTTTTTATTTGATTGGTTATAGTTCTCTGATATAACATTCTATCACAAATGTACTAAATCAACTTTTTAAATTTTATTATTTGTTTTAAAGGATTAACTATCAATTTTTATTAGCTTGTTGCGATTAATTTGAAGATTAATATATGTTTTTATTTTTGTAATTAACTATTGTGCATATCCACAAGGGTCCTATTAGTGATATACTCCTTTATATATATACACTTAAAGTGTGAATGCAAATTGACAGTTAACTGCAAGTGTATAATGCATATATTATTGAACTCCTTTAAAATTATCAAAAAAAAATTTAAATGTAAATAAAAAATTTTAAATTTAATATAAATAGAAAATTTTAGTTCTCATATACATACACTATAAATATAAACTCTTATTACTTTAACATCAAGCAATCAGTAAACACAAAATCTTAAATTTTCTTTAAATTTACCCAATTCCAATTATAAAGACTCACGTGTCTTTTTGTTTTCTGAAAATATCTCTTTAGTCTTAATAGATTCCTTACCTATGGCATCACCATTCACAAAATCCACCTTTTCTTCTTACTTTCCCTCTCTTTCGGAGAAAAAAAATTATCAGAGTAATGTGCTTAGGATCGTGTATGGGCAATGTTGCAACCCCAACACTACCGACGAATCTCATGAATCTGTTGTGCTCCAAGGGGCATCTACTTCTGCTGGCGTTTTAGCTCTTGCCCATGATCTGTTTTACTTTCAAAACACATCCCAGGTATTTTCTTGCATAATGCTTCACTTTATCACGCTTACTCTTATGATCCAAGCCTTTTCTTGTTTTACTTTTTCTTTTTAACTTGATCTTCTACATATTATGATAACCACTGGGCTACTTTGAACTAATAAAAAGCTGGGTTAGTTTTAAAAATTATTTCGAGTAATCAACAACTAATTTTAGTTCAATTGATCATCATTAATCCCCATGATCAAGCCTGCTGTCATCTATTAGTTTTCTTTTAATTTTCCTTTTTTAGCTTATCGATGGTTTTCTATTATTATGCTAATTATGAGGTTTCTTGAACTTAAAACGCTGTTTTTTTTTTTGACTTTTCTTTAACATTAATTGATATGTCCATCTTCTATAGGTTCCTGCCGAACTCAGCAAACATGTTGTCTCCTCTAAGAAGGCTCAGGCCAAGTGGTAATTTATGGAATGATCAAACATTTTTTCCTCTCTCATGTGTTAAGCTATTGATGTATCTACTTAATTTACACGCTTTTCCATTGTTGTGATCAGTGTAAAATTTGAAACATATGAAGGTATAGAAAATTACTGCTGGCATGGAGAGAAGCGAAACCCCCACCAAACACAACTGAAGATATTGCTAGACTTGTTATTGAGACCCTGAAGAAGAACCCAAAGGCAGATGTTGAGGTAAAAACAGAGACTACTACAAAAAAATTGAGTTTGTAAATTAGCACATTGATTCTAAAAACAATAGAGAATTATACATAATGCAGGTTTATTTTGTACTTCGTAATTTATAGGGGCTATTGACTTTCTATGGTCTCCCTCTTCCTCATACCCTCGTCAAACTCTCCACTGAGGTTCCAACGTCATTACCTGAAGGAGTGAAATATGTGTTGCAGACGCTACCGGTTAGAACAATATAACTCTTAAACTCAATTATCATATACAGTAATATTCAAGCCAGCATCAATTTGAATAAAAGCATTTTAATGGAACTAGGTCGTTGCAAGAGCTGTGGCAGATGGGGATACCATTACAGTGTACGTCGGCACAACAGATCCCAGGGAGTCATCGTTCGTTCCGATACAAGTACAAGTTGCAGCTGTTCAGAGATCAAAAGCGCGAGCAAAGAAGAATTATACCACAGCAGATGAACTTCACCAGAAAATTATCGATTCTGGATACAGGTTGGTTTAGCTCATCTGCCCACGTGAATTTGTTCAACAAGATATTGGATCTTACTGATCGATCAAAATCAATAGTTTCTAATTGCTCTTTGATCCAGGGTGCTAAATTTTGAAAACGAGGAGATCCTTGCTCGAAAGTACAGAATTCGACTACGGTAAATATACTTGTATACATAGGACTTCATTATAGATGTATCTTTGGTGAAAAACACAAGTTTATAGCTTAAAGGTTTGTGAAAACAAACAGGGGTATAGATGCTCCAGAAAGCGCAATGCCATATGGGGAAGAGGCCAAGGAGGAACTAGTTAATATAGTTCAAGGGAAACGCTTGAAAGTCCTAGTTTATGAGGAAGATCGTTATGGCCGGTATGTAGGCGACATATACTGCAATAGGATCTTTGTACAGGTAACGCTTGCAATCCCCTAAAGATTCATCTTTCTTTAATCTCACAAGTCTTTCTATTTAATCTCTCCTTTCTATAATAGAAAGTAATGCTAAGCAAAGGTCTTCTAATTAATCTCTCTTCGATAATAGGAAGTAATGCTAAGGAAAGGGTTTGCGTGGCATTATGCAGCCTATGACAAGCGCACTATACTTGCAAAGGTAAGCAACTAATATCCCTTGTTTATTCTACTAAGTCATTGCATAAACATAAAGCTCTCTAATTCTAAGTCTAAAAATGTAATCGTAATAGTGGGAGGAAGAGGCTCGAGCACAGCGAGTTGGCTTGTGGGCTTCATCGAACCCTGAGAAGCCATGGGAATGGAGGAAAAACAGGCGTGAAGGCATATAAGATCACCTGGCTGACAGCAGCTCTAGCACGAGCATAAGCACATGCGTTCCCTTCCCTGTAAATGTTGTTAAAGCTCTAAATGTTCAGAGATTAAAGGAACCCCTTCCCTGTAAATGTGGTAACGCTGTAAATGTTCAGAGATGAAAGGAATCCCTTCCCTGTAAATGTGGTTAAAGCCGTAAAGAACCGCCTGCAATCATCAATGAGAGTCCCAAGTGGGTGCAGATTAGTCTGCTTTAGAAATAAAGGAAATAAGAGCTGTAGTATCACATTCAATAGCAAGATTTTTAATTCAATAGAACATGCTCAAATGACAGATCCTCTTGCAAGTATTTACTCAATTCAAGATCCGTGAAACACCTCCTATTTCCATATATTCTAGTTGGTTCATCCAATGCAAATGTATAGGGGCAAATCATTTGAATCTACCAGTTATCAAGTGCAAAGATTTTCGCATGAAATAAAAGATTGGATCAACAGAAGAAAGCAGAGAGAAAACTTCTCTTTACTCCATTTGGCATACCTCGCCATTAATGTATAACATCAGCCCAAAAAGGGGTCCATGAGAGTAAAAACATAACAGAAAAAAATGCAGAAAATCTATCACAACCCAAACTCTTCCGTATAATACAGCAACGGTTACCTAGAAGAAGAAAATACAAAAGAGATGCAATTAAAAGTTGCTAGACAAACAATGGATAAAATCATCATGTAGACTGTCATGAAATCTGTTTATCTGTTGAGACCAGCAAGCAGCCAATAATTCACTGCAAAAGACATTTGTGATTCATTTTCTAAAACATACTTGACCATTCAAGTGGAGTCACAAGAACAATAGGCCACATTAATTCTTTTATTCTATTCCGGTTAATGAGAAAAACGGATGTCAAGGAGATAAACTAGCCTTGCACAACTTTTTCTTCAATAATCCTTGAAATACAACCTTACTTTCCTTGTGCTCTACAACCTACATGGTAATTTGTTGCTTGATGTGCTTTCCTTGAGCCATAAGTTGCTTTTATGTCTATGGCAGTACACACCGTAATTTTACGTATTTTTTCCTTTCATCATTACAAGAAATAAGGAAACAAATGCGTAGCATCTAACTTATTACACTATCACATAACTTGGCCCATTACGTGCTCATCAAGGCTGCAATTAGCTCAGTATCACATGATGTTAAAGGAGAATTACAAATTATTCATAACTAGTCGACAACAATGTAAAATTGCAGTTAAGAAAGACAGCCGCTTTGTTTTTATTATAAATAAAAAGCCAATGAACCATGCAGGATATTAGCATTTAGCAAGATACTGGATGTCTAGACCCTGCTGAAGTGATGTCGTCGAGTAATGATTTTAAATTTTACAGTGCACAGAATATTCAATTTGTACACCTAGCCCTTGATGAAGAAGAACTTAAGGATATGTAACCATGACAGAACAAGATCTGGCCACACACGGAGAAGGCAAAGTTAGGGTGCAATTAGTAGCAGGCCTGTATAGAGATATAGAGAAAAATGATGCTCCGTGGTAGCATTACATAACCTCAGTCATGTTCATAAAATCAACGTTCCAGAGCAGTTCTTAACCGCTATAGGTAGATGATTCTATTCAAGGATATAAGTTTATTCCATCAAAATGTCAAAATTTCTGTCTTCGGATACGAGTAAAGGCTTAATAGTGTCCAGCAGACCCAGAGAAAAAGGGGCGAGGATGCCTTGTTTTCTTGCAAGAGACAATACAAACTTCTCCCTAGGCCCCTCTTTCTCTAAGATTGGCGGCTTCTTCATATTCAGGAGTTGGGAAGATCTAATTTTTGTCTACGAGAGACTTCGGACAAGGGATGGATCTATGTGCTCAAACTTTGTCCAAATTTTTGAAAGTGAGGTAACAAACTGTTTCTGAAATTTAATTGTCAAACAATCACCCCAAATCCCCACTTCTTCTAATTCACTCTTGATGTTTCCTCTAAAGTAAATGAGATTTCAAAAAAGCCCTCCTGCACAGCATGGGTACTCGACTAGTTTCTAAATGTTTTAGGAGCCTAAAAATATTTCAACAAGTAATAATCTAAACTAAATGGTGATTAACTTATTACTATAAAGCACAAAGTCACAAACTTTACAAAGTTACCCAATCATACTACATCACAAACATACTTCATAACGTAAGTTCGAAGTCCAAACTAAATTCGAAACATAACACACAAGTCATAGGTAAATACTAAAAGCAACAAATGAGATAATAGTAAATGAAATTAATCCATGGGCTCTAATGCATCCTCACAATATCTTCATCATCTGCATCCAATGCATCTATGAATGTTTTTTTTTTTTTTTTTGCTAACATTAAGCCCAAAATGAAGTTATTTTATTAACCAATTGCATACCAAAAATGAAAACTATGGAGCATTGCCTCACATAATTGAGTGCAAAAGGTGTATGCTCTTGTTAGGCATACGCCCCAGCCTAAAAGGCATACGCCTTTTAGGACTCCCACCTTAATGTGCCTCGAGGCATTTTTGTGCCGCCTCACCCTCCTGAGGCACACCTCTAGAACGACTTTGAAAACACTGCTTCTGTCTCACTTCTTGTCCCTTCTTTTGCTCTATTATGTACAAATCAAGTGGGAATTTCATTCCTGAATGGGAAATGGCTAAAATATGAGTCCCCACAACAGGCAGTTTGCTAACAGCACAGATATGAGAAGGAAGAAGCAAAACAGCTCAGACTACAAGATTTTAGTTCTAAAAATTTTGATTGTGTATTTTGATGAAGAGTTCATATTCGTGTGCTAAGTAACTATGTAAATGAGTTCTTGTAATACTACATGAAGCAAATGAAATTAGAATTGAAAGAAGAAGCTTGTTGATGAACAACATGAGTAGTAGAAATTCAATTCACATTCTAATTGGTGATGCGTTGAACATGAGCACACATGAATTTAGTTTGAATCACCCTTCAATTCATCTGAATCTGATTCACTGGCATTGTAACCTAAATGAAACCGAACAAAGACCAATTAGGTTGAACAGGGCCACAGCTAATGATCCAATTGAGAGGGGGGAGGGGGAAGGGAGAGAGAGATAGAAACTACCTGGACGTTTATCACTTACTTTCCAAACTGAAGATCGACTCTTTGAAGCTCTATTAATCCAAGCGCGGCCCTTACATGCAAAAACATGATTAATTCATTGAGTAGAAAAAAGAAGATTGGAATTAAACTGGGAACAAAGGAGAATGAGGCACTTGATAAGAGTAACAGAGCTTCTATTGGCATGAATGGAGAAAGGACTGAGGGACCCAGTAGCCTACCTCAATTGAATCCTGAGGCTGGTCACAGTTCAGAACCAGGAGCAGCCCCCCCCCCCCCCCCCCCCTCTCAAAGATCAGGACCTTGACAGATCAAGCTCTCCAGAAAGATACTCATTCAGGGGAGAAAGACGTCTGTGCTAAAGAGAAGAATGAAAGCAGGCCAGGGAAGCCTCCTTTCAGGCAGGTCATGCCTAGAGAATGCAGCTCTAACCAAGGATCAAAAAAGCACCCCCCCGGGCAATCAGGAAACAGTTGAGAAGGAAAGGTTGGAGGGATTCCAGAAGGTTGTTAAGAAGAAGAGACTCAAGAACTCAGAGACAAATAGCTACAAAGAAAGGAAGGGGGGGAAGCCTCCCAGCACCACCAATGATTGTTGCCTGTTGGAACATCAGGGGCTTCCATAAGCCTCTGAAGCACAATGGGGTTGAACACCTCATGAGAAGCAACAGAATTGATATCATGGGTATTTTGGAGACAAAGCTAGATGAGAACAAGCTGAACATTATCATGGGCAATAAATTCAGAGTGTGGAGGCAGATCAACAATTTCCACTCTCATGATGCAGGCAGAATTGTGGTGATCTGGGACCCTGCCAAGGTCAATCTTTTAGTTTCAGAATTTACTCCACAAGTGATACATTGTAATGTTACTTGCTTAATCTCTTCTAGCAAATTTGTAGTGAGTTTTGTTTATGCTTTTAACTCCATAGTTTCTAGAAGACCTTTATGGGAGAACCTGTGTAACTTTAGTTATGAGACCCCTGGCCCCTGGCTTGTATTGGGGGATTTTAATAATGTATTTGCTGCAGATGAGAAAGCTAATGGTATTCCAGTTTCTAACTATGAGCTTAGGGATCCTAGTGCCTGCTGCAGAGAAACTGGGTTGACTGATGTGAACTTCACTAGGTGCCTATATACCTAGTCCAACAACCATGTTTGGAGTAAGCTTGACAGGGTCATGGTAAACAGTGATTGGTTCCAAAAGGGTTATAGTGCTCAAGCATGATTTCTTCCTGTTGGCTGCCTATCAGACCACTACCCTTGCATTGTTACACTCTTGGATGAAGTCAGAGGGGGTAGAAGGTCTTTTAAATTTTACAACATGTGGACAGAGCATGAACAGTTTTCTGAGCTGGTTAGTGGAAATTGGAACAATTCCATACAGGGTACTAGTATGTTCAAGCTATGCAGAAATCTGAAAACACTAAAATACCATCTTAAAAGCTTGAATGAGAGGCATTTTAGTCACATTTCTGCAAGAGCTTCTAATGCATCCCAAGCCCTTATCAGAATGCAGGAGGAACTTCATGATAATCCCTCTAACACAGATCTGTAAAGTAGAGTATCTGCCCAAAAGCTTAAGGATTTTAAGCTTGCTGAAGCTGAGAGGAGTTTTTTCTCTCAACAAGCAAAATGTAAATTTCTTTTGAACAGTGACAGGGGATCTAAATTCTTTCTTGCTTACATGAAAAGAAGGACTAGAAAGAATCATATTGCTGCTGTGGAGACAGCTAGTGGTGCCATAACCTCTTTTGAGGATGAGGTGGTTTCTGAATTTGTCAATTTCTATAAAGGCCTTCTTGGTGCTTCTAAGGCTTGCAGATCCTTTAACCTAGAGGTCCTTGAAGAAGGCCCAAAACTCTCTAAGAATCAAGCTGCAACTCTTGTAGAGGAGGTTACTGAAGAAGAGATCAAAGCAGTTCTGTGGAGCATAGGGGATGATAAATCCCCTGGGCCAGATGGTTACACCTCTGGATTCTTCAAAAAGGCTTGGGAAGTCATTAAGCTTGATGTGATAGAGGCGGTTCAGGAATTCTTCCAGAATGGCAGGATGTTGAAACAGTTAAACCATACATCTTTGGCTCTGATACCTAAGGGTAAACAAGCTTCCAGGGTTGAAGATTAACGGCCTATAGCATGCTGTAATGTTGTTTACAAAATCATGTCTAAGATCATGGCAGCAAGACTCTCTCCCCTTTTTGGTAGCATTATCAATCCAGCTCAGGTAGCTTTTATAAAAGCCAGAAGTATGTATGAAAACATCTACCTGGTGCAAGAATTACTGAGGAAATACAGCAGAAAGAGAATTTCTCCAAGGTGCATGATTAAAATTGACATCAGGAAAGCATATGATACAGTAAGCTGGGAGTTTCTGAATGACATGATTTCAGGTCTTGGTTTTCCAGATAAGTTTAGAAGATGGGTCATGGAATGTGTCACTACAACTGCCTATTCATTGTATATCAATGGGAGTCTTCATGGTTTCTTTGAGGGTAAAAGAGGGCTTAGGCAAGGGGATCCTCTTTCCCCTTACCTTTTTGTGATCATTCTTGAATACCTCTCAAGGCTCCTATCAAGACTCAAAGAAGAGGATGGGTTCCATTTCCACCCTAAGTGTGACAAGCAGAAAATCAACCACCTAGCTTTTGCTGATGACCTTATTCTGTTTGCCAGAGGGGATATATGGTCTGTTAGATTAATGATGGCTTGTCTGGATGAGTTCAGTGACTGCTCTGGACTGCAAGCAAGCCTGCCTAAATCTAGCATTTTTCAAGCTGGAATCTCTATGGCTGAGTTGGTTGAAATCAAAAGGATTACAAGTATGGAGGTTGGCAGTTTCCCTTTCAGATACTTAGGGGTTCCCTTGGCATCTCCCAGGTTAAATGCAGCTCACTATTTTCCTCTGATTGACAAGATTTCTACCTATGTTAAGACCTGGGCAGGTTCTTCCCTATCTTATGCTGGTAGATGTGAATTGATCAAATCTGTGCTGCAAGGGGTGGAAAGTTTTTGGCTTGCCATTTTCCCTATCCCTACAAATATAGTGGAAGAAATCATTAAGCTGTGCAGAGGCTTCCTCTGGAATGGTAGTGCTTCTGGTCCCAGAAAGGCCCTTGTGGCTTGGAAGGAGCTGTGCAAACCCAAATCAGAAGGAGGGCTGGGTTTTATTGATCTTAAAATCTGGAATAAAGCTCTACTAGCTAGAAACTTATAGAATATTCATTTTAAGAAGGATTCTCTATGGGTTCAATGGGTGCACCACTATTATCTGCAAGGTAAAACAGTTTGGGAAGTCAACTATAAGCATGAAGACTCCCCCCTCTGGAAAAAGATCCTGGACATCAGGTATGACATATTGCAGCAGACAGTTCACACACAGCGGCCTCAAGATATACTGAAGGAATGGGGGAACCAGGATGATATTTGCATTAGGAAGGCTTAAAATTCTCTAAGGAACAAAAGCTCTAAGGTTAGATGGGCACCATTAGTGTGGAGCAGCAGCTGCTACCCCAAGCAGTCCTTCATTCTCTGGCTGGCTGTTAAAGGCAAACTGCTCACCAAAGATAGACTTCAGCTGGCCGGAGAAGATAAACTGTGTCCCTCGTGTAAGGAAGTTAATGAATCAATTGAGCACTTATTCTTCCCTTGTAGGATTAGCAAGTCTACTTGGGACTCTATTAGAGGCTGGTTGGGATGTAGAAGAAACATGACAACACTTCCTAGTGCCATTAAATGGATTCAAAAAGAAGCAAAGGGAACAGGCCCTCAAGCCAAAGCTAAGAAGGTAGCCCTGGCCAGCACTGTCTACACGATATTGCTAGCCAGAAATGCAAAGCAATTTGAGGAACCTCAATTCAACCAAACTGCTTAGTCAGGAAAATAGAAACTCAGGTGTATAGAGTGATATATGCCTATTTCCCTGAATTCAGGGCCTTTCTGTAAGCATTTGATTTTGCTTTTGCACTCATTGTACATTCCCTGTGTATTTTTGTCAAGTTATAGTATCAATACAAGTTTTATTTACTGATTAAAAAAAAATATATTATTTATATATATATACATACATACATACATACATACATACATACAACCGTAACAAATTAGACCTTAAGCATCTCTGGACAACCAGGCATTTGTACATATAAATGAATAGTATAATGGCAACAACATCAAAAAGCTAAAGAAACACAGAAACAAACATAGCGAACCAACGCTTAGGGCAAAAAACTCCAATTAACAGTACAAACATAGAAGATAATACAGTAATGATGTTAAGGGAAAAGGAAAATGCAGAAGCGAAGGAAACCAAGAACCAAATGGCGTAGAAAGCATAAAAATGAAGGAAGAAGTTTGACCTTTTGGGCATCTATGGGGACACCATAGCCACTACAATACATCTGACCAACCAACAACTGCATAGCGCTATCACCAGCTTTGTCCTCCTTGAGCGTGTCCTCAAACCAACGCTTCACGCAATCCGACACAACCAGAGCCAAAGGAGCCCGACTCTCCATCCCCTGCTTCGCTCGCGCTGAGTCAACTCGGACCCTACACGCCCTCGCTGTTTCCTTGACAAACAGTCGGTTTCTCGATGCGGGCTTTACCTCTTTTGCCCTCTGGAGCTTATCTGGTAAGACTATTCTCGCGAATTCTTGGAGTCTGGTCGTGGAAGGAAGTGACTTTCCCATGAAACAAACAGAGAAATAGCTAAAAAGAAAATGGGGTTCTTTTAATTTGCTTTTTATATAATATTGACAGAAGGTAGAGGGAAAGGTGGTTCGTGTTGCTTTTTGCGCTCTTGGGTTTCTTGAGCTTTTTCTCTTATCTGGTTTTCATGGCAGAGGATTTGTCTCGATCTCTTTAAGCGAAAGTACCGTAGTGTTTAGATTTCTTTTTGAGTTAGCTGGGGCAGAGACCTTTACCAAGACCGAAAATTATCATTCAGAGATGCAGCCTGGTCAAGCTAACCCTCTCAAACCGAGTTCCCTCAGATTTTGGGACATTTGTTTTCACTTGAATTTTGGACAAACTGAAGTTAGGAATTTCTTAAGACTGAATTCGGGTTATGTTGAAAAATCCTCTACCTTATTTAAATTCAGGTCGGATTAAAGTTGGAATTTCCTCAAATCTAATCTACTGTAATGGTATTCTATGAGTTCGAATTTAATTTTATAATTATATTTAAATATGTGTTATTTGATTTAAAAATTAAATTATTAACGTTTGATGTTAAGAGAATGTTTATTTATTTGTTTTTTTAAAGGGAAGCTAGAGTGTTAAGAGAATGTGGAGAAGATGATTCACAATTGAAAACAAACGGTTTTATTTTAATCGTTTTTTTGCAAGCTATTTTTGTCTTACTATGGGCAACTTCTTTCAATTGCTTGCCAAATAATTATCTTGTTAATTAGCATGTCAGTTTAACTAACAATCATTAAAAATCAAAATCAAAGGGAGAATCCATACACTTCCACAAACTTTATATAATATATACACTATAATCATTGTGAATGGTTTGAAAAAAATAATTACCATAAAAAAAATAGAAGGAATCAAAGAGGTTCTATGCACTTTGATAAGCATAAATTCTTGCCATTAACACAATCAGTTCTCCCACACACAAACATGAATCTCCTGTAAAATCTCGTTTGACAACAACATCCTTGCTTTCTTTTGACATCAACGAAACTTAATGTTTCCCTAATACTATTGTCAAACATATACAAAATATTTAGAGATGGATTTAAAGTTTTAAAACCAAAATCGATTGTAGTATTATTTGTAGTTCAAGAAAATTATTACTTAGAATACAACAAATGAAAATGGAAAATTTAAAAATATGACGAAAAGAAAATATTGGTAAGACGGAAAAATCCAAGAAACATTAATTAATGCATGTTAAACGTGATGACTCAAGTTGAGATGATATTTGAGCTTGAAGAGTCCACCACATGAAAATCTAAAAATTTACTAACTTGTTGAAAAATTTAAATTTTGATTTTTTATTTACCAAAAAAAATTATACTCATATACACATACAAATATGTACATATATATGGGTCGTTCGAATCACAGGTCGCTCAAGTCATCGATCGTTTGAGCTTCGAATTGTTTGTGTACCGAGTCATTCGGTCACGGTTGTTTGGCTCAACGATTGCTCGGGTCACAGGTCATTATGGTCACGAGCCACTCGAGTAAAACGTTGCTAATTTCATAACCCCTTTATGTAATTGGTCGTTCAGGTCATATATAGCTCGGATCACAAGCCGCTCGAGTCATGACCTGCTAGAGTCATAAGTTGCTTCAGTCTGGGATCACTCTATTCTCCGATTTTTCAGGTCTTGAGTCGCTCAAGTTTCAAATCTCTCGAATCTCAAGTGATTCGAATCTTAAGTTGTTCTGGTCATGGGTCACTCGAAAGTGTATATATCATGCTTATAGTGTATCTCAATATGTCTGTAAGTTTATGATGTTAATACATTGTCTTAGTTTGATGGGGTTAAATGGGTAGGTTAGGCTTGATGCATACATATCCAACTCATTTATATCCATTTGTAATTGGTTTATTGGATATTACACGTTAATAATTCATTTAACTAAACATGTTACTCAAAGCCATTTAAACTTGGGTGGGTATAGATGGGTGACTGCTTTGGGTAATTTTTGTCACCTCTAAATGGAAAAGATCTTGATTTATATATAAGGGTTTTTGACCTCAAAAGTAATTTGAACCAATATTTTTAAGTGATATATATATATATATATATATATATATATATATATATATATATATGTGTGTGTGTGTGTGTGTGTGTGTGTGATGGGTTTGGTTAATTATATTTACTTGACTTCTATATTTTCTCAAAAATTAAAGGAAATTTTCAAAAGAAAATAAAGATAATTAAGTGAGGGAAATTTTACTTCTGATTCTTTAAGCTTAACCATAAACAGCATATGCAATACGTCTTTACTTTCAATATGCCGAATGTAAATTTATGCATATAGTATCTGTATTACTCTTAATTTCGTTAAGATGTTATTATTAGATATTTGGGCAAAACATTGAGAGAAGAATTCTTCCATATATCATGCAAATTGGCAGTTAACTGCAAGTGTATAATGCATATATCATTAAACTCTTTTAAAATTATCAAGAAAAAATTGAAATGTAAATAGAAAATCTTAAATTTAATATAAATAGGAAATTTTAATTCTCATATACATACACTATAAATATAAGTTCCCATTAATTTAACATCAAGCAGTCAGCAAACACAAAATCTTAAATTTTCTTTTAGGTTATCCAATTTCAATTATAAAGACGCACGTTTCTTTCTGTTTTCTTAAAGTATCTCTTTAGTCTTGATCGATTCCTTACGTATGGCACCACCACTCACAAAAACTTAAATTTTCTTTTAGGAGGAACTAGTTAATATAGTTTAAGGAAAATGCTTGAGAGTCCTGGTTTATGGGGAAGATCGTTACGGCCGATATGTAGGTGACGCATACTGCAATAGGATCTTTGTACAGGTAACACTAGCAATCCTCTAAAGATTCATCTCTCTTTAATCTCACAAGTCTTCTATTTATTCTCTTCTTTCTATAATAGAAAGTAATGCTAAGGAAAGGTCTTCTAATTAATGTCTCCCTTCTATAATAGGAAGTAATGCTAAAGAAAGGGTTTGCGTGGCATTATGTAGCCTATGACAAGCGCCCCATACTTGCAACAGTAAGCAACTAATATCTCTTGTTTATTCTACTAAGTCATTGCATAAATTTAAAGCTCTCTAATTCTAAGTCTCAATTTGTAATCCTAATAGTGGGAGGAAGAGGCTCGAGCAAAGCGAGTTGGCTTGTGGGCTTCATCGGACCCTGAGAAGCCATTGGAATGGAGAAAAACAGGCGTGAAAGCATATAAGATCCCCTGGCTTGCTAGTTCACATCCACATTCTACAGAGATGTGAACTCTTTCTGTTTGTCTCTAAAATAGGGCAAGCACAACCAAACCAGAGTCATGCGAATAAAGAACTAACATCGAAAACAAAAGGTGGCTATCACCATTTGATGGAAGTTTAATTCATGTTTACTGTACCAATTCTACGTAAGAGTATTTGTAATCTTATTATCTATTGTTGTTAATGTAGAAACATCTGAATTGAGAATCCAAGTGAATAGTGTGTTTCGCTTTATTTTTTTGGTAAAACACTATTACAAGACTTGAACCTAGACCTATCCTAAACCCTATCCCACACTTACCGCCCACGCGAAAGCCTTGGTGGCGATTGTTATGATTTTATTTTTTTTGTAAGTAGGAAATTTCATAAATTAAGAAACAAAAACAGTTCTGGGGTAACAAAGGCCCTTACAATCCGACTCCAGTAGTAGTGAAACAAGGTAAGGATCGCCGCTGACAGCAGCTCTAGCAAAATGAGGTTTGATATGCAATCTTATGAAAGGAACCGCGCACAATCATCAATGGAGGTCCAAAGAGGGTGCAGATCTTTAGAAATAAAGGAAATAAGAGTTATAGCATCACATTCAATGGCAAGATTTATAATTCAATAGAACACGCTCAAATGCCCTGCGGTTTATGCCGTAATTGAGACCTACAAGATTTTTCAGCTTCTCTATAATTTATATGTGGTTCTGTATCATTTAAATCGAGTGTACTGTGATAACATTGATGCCAGTTATCTTGCTGTCAATACAGTTTTTCACACTCGCACAAGTACATTGAGATAGATTTTCATTTTGTTCGTGAAAAGTTTGCTAAGGAAATGTTCAGATTTATTATATTCCCACTTATGCTTAACTAGAAGATATTTTCACAAAATAGTTGTCTTTTCCTCGGTTTCTTCAACATAAAAATAATCTCTATGATTCCACTCCATTCGTATTCAGTGGGCGTGTAAATGTATATATTTCCTAATGTAAATAATATTAGGAAATCTTAATTCTAATGTAAATTGGAAATCCTAGTTCTCATGTAAGTAAGAAATCTTAATTCTAATATAAATTGGAAATCTTAGTTCTAATGTAAATAGGAAATTCTAGTTCTTATGTAAATATACTATAATGGATTACGTGGCATTCATCAAATGATGCATTTAAAGAAAATTTTCTCTAAATTACTGGAGATGATCCTGATCATTTCTCTTTGGGTGAAGAACAATTCAATATCTTACACCAATAAAAATATTTAAAATTCAAAATACCTAGTCAAATATTATATTATTAAGCAATATTCCTTTGGCTAAAGCTTAATTAGTCGGTCAAATTTGTAGTATTTTCTTTTTTTGGGTAACAAATTTATAGCATTTTAATTCTTTTTATTAACTCTACTTCTCAATTTGGTTCCTCCTTGATAATAATTAATATTTCTACACTCGAGTTCCTATCAACTCTTACTTATATAACCTAATTAATCTCCCTCACACATGTACGCACACATATCTTTTTTAAAGAATGTATGCACACATATCTGTATCTATTATTATTGCTTGATAGTAATATATTTTTTCTTTTGGATTTAGAGGTTGATTTTGTAGATTCGGATACAAAATAATGTTTCATGAATGGGAAAGATTCAAAATAAGAGTAGATATCATGCTTTTCTGTATGTTTCTATATTTTCCATCATTTTATTTCTTTTCTATTTAATTTCTATGTAGCACTTTTTAATCCTATTTTCATTCTCTTAGATTTTATAAGATTAATAAATATCATACGAATGATTTATTTCATTGGGTTTAAATTTAATTCTAAAGATATCATTCATTCTCTCACCTCTCCCTTTGATCTCTCTCTTCTTTTTTTATTTGATTGGTTACAGTTCTCTGATATAACATTCTATCACAAATGTACTACATCAACTTTTTAAATTTTATTATTTGTTTTAAAGGATTAACTATCAGTTTTTATTAGCTTGTAGCGATTAATTTGAAGATTAATATATGTTTTTATTTTTGTAACTAACTATTGTGCATATCCACAAGGGTCCTATTAGTGATATACTCCTTTATATATATATATATATATATATATATATATATATATATATATATATATATATATATATATACACTTAAAGTGTGAATGCAAATTGACAGTTAACTGCAAGTGTATAATGCATATATTATTGAACTCCTTTAAAATTATCAAGAAAAAATTTAAACGTAAATAAAAAATTTTAAATTTAATATAAATAGGAAATTTTAATTCTCATATATATACACTATAAATATAAACTCTTATTACTTTAACATCAAGTAATCAGTAAACACAAAATCTTAAATTTTCTTTAAGTTTACCCAATTCCAATTATAAAGACGCACATGTCTTTCTGTTTTCTGAAAATATCTCTTTAGTCTTAATAAATTCCTTACCTATGGCACCACCATTCACAAAATCCACCTTTTCTTCTTACTTTCCCTCTCTTTCGGAGAAAAAAAATTATCAGAGTAATGTGCTTAGGATCGTGTATGGGCAATGTTGCAACCCCAACACTACCGACGAATCTCATGAATCTGTTGTGCTCCAAGGGGCATCTACTTCTGCTGGCGTTTTAGCTCTTGCCCATGATCTGTTTTACTTTCAAAACACATCCCAGGTATTTTCTTGCATAATGCTTCACTTTATCACGCTTACTCTTATGATCCAAGCCTTTTCTTGTTTTACTTTTTCTTTTTAACTTGATCTTCTACATATTATGATAACCACTGGGCTACTTTGAACTAATAAAAAGCTGGGTTAGTTTTAAAAATTATTTCGAGTAATCAACAACTAATTTTAGTTCAATTGATCATCATTAATCCCCATGATCAAGCCTGCTGTCATCTATTAGTTTTCTTTTAATTTTCCTTTTTTAGCTTATCGATGGTTTTCTATTATTATGCTAATTATGAGGTTTCTTGAACTTAAAACGCTGTTTTTTTTTCCTTTTCTTTAACATTAATTGATATGTCCGTCTTCTATAGGTTCCTGCCGAACTCAGCAAACATGTCGTCTCCTCTAAGAAGGCTCAGGCCAAGTGGTAATTTATGGAATGATCAAACATTTTTTCCTCTCTCATGTGTTAAGCTATTGATGTATCTACTTAATTTACACGCTTTTCCATTGTTGTGATCTGTCTAAAATTTGAAACATATGAAGGTATAGAAAATTACTGCTGGCATGGAGAGAAGCGAAACCCCCACCAAACACAACTGAAGATATTGCTAGACTTGTTATTGAGACCCTGAAGAAGAACCCAAAGGCAGATGTTGAGGTAAAAACAGAGACTACTACAAAAAAATTGAGTTTGTAAATTAGCACATTGATTCTAAAAACAATAGAGAATTATACATAATGCAGGTTTATTTTGTACTTCGTAATTTATAGGGGCTATTGACTTTCTATGGTCTCCCTCTTCCTCATACCCTCGTCAAACTCTCCTCTGAGGTTCCAACGTCATTGCCTGAAGGAGTGAAATATGTGTTGCAGACGCTACCGGTTAGAACAATTTAACTCTTAAACTCAATTATCATATACAGTCATATTCAAGCCAGCATCAATTTGAATAAAAGCATTTTAATGGAACTAGGTCGTTGCAAGAGCTGTGGCAGATGGGGATACCATTACAGTGTACGTCAGCACAACAGATCCCAGGGAGTCATCATTCGTTCCTATACAAGTACAAGTTGCAGCTGTTCAGAGATCAAAAGCGCGAGCAAAGAAGAATTATGCCACAGCAGATGAACTTCACCAGAAAATTATTGATTCTGGATACAGGTTGGTTTAGCTCATCTGCCCAGGTGAATTTGTTCAACAAGATACTGGATCTTACTGATCGATCAAAATCAATAGTTTCTAATTGCTCTTTGATCCAGGGTGCTAAATTTTGAAAACGAGGAGATCCTTGCTCGAAAGTACAGAATTCGACTACGGTAAATATACTTGTATACATAGGACTTCATTATAGATGTATCTTTGGTGAAAAACACAAGTTTATAGCTTAAAGGTTTGTGAAAACAAACAGGGGTATAGATGCTCCAGAAAGCGCAATGCCATATGGGGAAGAGGCCAAGGAGGAACTAGTTAATATAGTTCAAGGGAAACGCTTGAAAGTCCTAGTTTATGAGGAAGATCGTTATGGCCGGTATGTAGGCGACATATACTGCAATAGGATCTTTGTACAGGTAACGCTTGCAATCCCCTAAAGATTCATCTTTCTTTAATCTCACAAGTCTTTCTATTTAATCTCTCCTTTCTATAATAGAAAGTAATGCTAAGCAAAGGTCTTCTAATTAATCTCTCTTCTATAATAGGAAGTAATGCTAAGGAAAGGGTTTGCGTGGCATTATGCAGCCTATGACAAGCGCACTATACTTGCAAAGGTAAGCAACTAATATCCCTTGTTTATTCTACTAAGTCATTGCATAAACATAAAGCTCTCTAATTCTAAGTCTAAAAATGTAATCGTAATAGTGGGAGGAAGAGGCTCGAGCACAGCGAGTTGGCTTGTGGGCTTCATCGAACCCTGAGAAGCCATGGGAATGGAGGAAAAACAGGCGTGAAGGCATATAAGATCACCTGGCTGACAGCAGCTCTAGCACGAGCATAAGCACATGCGTTCCCTTCCCTGTAAATGTTGTTAAAGCTCTAAATGTTCAGAGATTAAAGGAACCCCTTCCCTGTAAATGTGGTAACGCTGTAAATGTTCAGATATGAAAGGAATCCCTTCCCTGTAAATGTGGTTAAAGCCGTAAAGAACCGCCTGCAATCATCAATGAGAGTCCCAAGTGGGTGCAGATTAGTCTGCTTTAGAAATAAAGGAAATAAGAGCTGTAGTATCACATTCAATAGCAAGATTTTTAATTCAATAGAACATGCTCAAATGACAGATCCTCTTGCAAGTATTTACTCAATACAAGATCCGTGAAACACCTCCTATTTCCATATATTCTAGTTGGTTCATCCAATGCAAATGTATAGGGGCGAATCATTTGAATCTACCAGTTATCAAGTGCAAAGATTTTCCCATGAAATAAAAGATTGGATCAACAGAAGAAAGCAGAGAGAAAACTTCTCTTTACTCCATTTGGCATACCTCGCCATTAATGTATAACATCAGCCCAAAAAGGGGTCCATGAGAGTAAAAACATAACAGAAAAAAATGCAGAAAATCTATCACAACCCAAACTCTTCCGTATAATACAGCAACGGTTACCTAGAAGAAGAAAATACAAAAGAGATGCAATTAAAAGTTGCTAGACAAACAATGGATAAAATCATCATGTAGACTGTCATGAAATCTGTTTATCTGTTGAGACCAGCAAGCAGCCAATAATTCACTGCAAAAGACATTTGTGATTCATTTTCTAAAACATACTTGACCATTCAAGTGGAGTCACAAGAACAATAGGCCACATTAATTCTTTTATTCTATTCCAGTTAATGAGAAAAACGGATGTCAAGGAGATAAACTAGCCTTGCACAACTTTTTCCTCAATAATCCTTGAAATACAACCCTACTTTCCTTGTGCTCTACAACCTACATGGTAATTTGTTGCTTGATGTGCTTTCCTTGAGCCATAAGCTGCTTTTATGTCTATGGCAGTACACACCGTAATTTTACGTATTTTTTCCTTTCATCATTACAAGAAATAAGGAAACAAATGCGTAGCATCTAACTTATTACACTATCACATTACTTGGCCAATTACATGCTCATCAAGGCTGCAATTAGCTCAGTATCACATGATGTTGAAGGAGAATTACAAATTATTCATAACTAGTCGACAACAATGTAAAATTGCAGTTAAGAAAGACAGCCGCTTTGTTTTTATTATAAATAAAAAGCCAATGAACCATGCAGGATATTAGCATTTAGCAAGATACTGGATGTCTAGACCCTGCTGAAGTGATGTCGTTGAGTAATGATTTTAAATTTTACAGTGCACAGAATATTCAATTTGTACACCTAGCCCTTGATGAAGAAGAACTTAAGGATATGTAACCATGACAGAACAAGATCTGGCCACACATGGAGAAGGCAAAGTTAGGGTGCAATTAGTAGCAGGCCTGTATAGAGATATAGAGAAAAATGATGCTCCGTGGTAGCATTACATAACCTCAGTCATGTTCATAAAATCAACGTTCCAGAGCAGTTCTTAACTGCTATAGGTAGATGATTCTATTCAAGGATATAAGTTTATTCCATCAAAATGTCAAAATTTCTGTGTCTTCGGATAGGAGTAAAGGCTTAATAGTGTCCAGCAGACCCAGAGAAAAAGGGGTGAGGATGCCTTGTTTTCTTGCAAGAGACAATACAAACTTCTCCCTAGGTATTTAGGAGTAGCGAAGATCTAATTTTTGTCTAGGAGAGACTTCGGACAAGGGACGGATCTATGTGCTCAAACTTTGTCCAAATTTTTGAAAGTGAGGTAACAAACTGTTTCTGAAATTTAATTGCCAAACAATCACCAAAAATCCCCACTTCTTCTAATTCACTCTTGATGTTTCCTCTAAAGTAAATGAGATTTCAAAAAAGTCCCCCTGCACAGCATGGGTACTCGACTAGTTTCTAAAAGTTTTAGGAGCCTAAAAATATTTCAACAAGTAATAATCTAAACTAAATGGTGATTAACTTATTACCACAAAGCACAAAGTCACAAACTTTACAAAGTTACCAAATCATACTACATCACAAACATACTTCATACGGTAAGTTCAAAGTCCAAACATAACACATAAGTCATAGGTAAATACTTAAAGCAACAAATGAGATAATAGTAAATGAAATTAATCCATGGGCTCTAATGCATCCTCACAATATCTTCATCATCTGCATCCAATGCATCTATGAATGTTTTTTTTTTTGCTAACATTAAGCCCAAAATGAAGTTATTTTATTAACCAATTGAATACCAAAAATGAAAACTATGGAGCATAGCCTCACATAATTGAGTGCAAAAGGTGTATGCTCTTGTTAGGCATACGCCCCAGCCTAAAAGGCATACGCCTTTTAGGACTCCCACCTTAATGTGCCTCGAGGCATTTTTGTGCCGCCTCACCCTCCTGAGGCGCACCTCGAGAACGACTTTGAAAACACTGCTTCTGTCTTACTTCTTGTCCCTTCTTTTGCTCTATTATGTACAAGTCAAGTGGGAATTTCATTCCTGAATGGGAAATGGCTAAAATATGAGTCCCCACAACAGGCAGTTTGCTAACAGCACAGATATGAACAGGAAGAAGCAAAACAGCTCATACTACAAGATTTTAGTTCTAAAAATTTTGATCGTGTATTTTGATGAAGAGTTCATATTCGTGTGCTAAGTAACTGTGTAAATGAGTTCTTGTAATTCTACATCAAGCAAATGAAATTAGAATTGAAAGAAGAAGCTTGTTGATGAACAACATGAGTAGTAGAAATTCAATTCACATTCTAATTGGTGATGTGTTGAACATGAGCACACATGAATTTATTTTGAATCACCCTTCAATTCATCTGAATCTGAGTCACTGGCATTGTAACCAAAATGAAACCGAACAAAGACCAATTAGATTGAACAGGGCCACAGCTAATGATCCAATTGAGAGGGGGGGGGGGGGGGGGGAGGGGGAAGGGAGAGAGAGACAGAAACTACCTGGACGTTTATCACTTACTTGCCAAACTGAAGATCGACTCTTTGAAGCTCTATTAATCCAAGCGCGGCCCTTACATGCAAAAACATGATTAATTCATTCAGTAGAAAAAAAAGATTTGAATTAAACTGGGAACAAAGGAGAGTAACTAGCAGAAGGAAAATTGAGCATAGCTAGGGTTATAGTTACCAATTAAGATGAATTTATGAAGAAAAGGGAAAACCCCAACATCTACCTTAATGCCTATCAAACTGCGGCGTCAAGAAACATTTTAAGGGGGGAGATACTCCACTTGTAAAGTATAGCAAGCAAAAGAAAAGAAATCAAAGTTCAAATATTCGGATTTTAGTTGTTTAAGACGCTAAACAAACAAAAACATCCACTCTTGAGGGAACCTTTCACCAACTATTGTCTTAACTAAAGCGGATTTCCTCTCACACAGAAACAAAAACGAAACGAAACATAGTCTCAGAACTTCTGATACTGAAATCAAAACCCCAAGCAACCAGAAAACACATTAAAAAAATATTATTTATATATATATACATGCATACATACAACCGTAACAAATTAGACCTTGAGCATCTCTGGACAACCAGGCATTTGTACATATAAATGAATAGTATAATGGCAACAACATCAAAATCTAAAGAAACACAGAAACAAACATAGCAAACCAACGCTTAGGGCAAAAAACTCCAATTAACAGTACAAACATAGAAGATAATACAGTAATGATGTTAAGGGAAAAGGAAAATGCAGAAGCGAAGGAAACCAAGGACCAAATGGCGTAGAAAGCATAAAAATGAAGCAAGAATTTAGACCTTTTGGGCATCTATGGGGACACCATAGCCACTACAATACATCTGACCAACCAACAACTGCATAGCGCTATCACCAGCTTTGGCCTCCTTGAGCGTGTCCTCAAACCAACGCTTCACGCAATCCGACACAACCAGAGCCAAAGGAGCCCGACTCTCCATCCCCTGCTTCGCTCGCGCTGAGTCAACTCGGACCCTACACGCCCTCCCTGTTTCCTTTACAAACAGTCGGTTTCTCGATGTGGGCTTTACCTCTTTGGCCCTCTGGAGCTTATCTGGTAAGACTATTCTCGCGAATTCTTGGAGTCTGGTCGTGGAAGGAAGTGACTTTCCCATGAAACAAACAGAGAAATAGCTAAAAAGAAAATGAGATTCTTTTAATTTGCTTTTTATATAATATTGACAGAAGGTAGAGGGAAAGTGGGTTCGTGTTGCTTTTTGCGCTCTTGGGTTTCTTTAGCTTTTTCTCTTATCTGGTTTTCATGGCAGAGGATTTGTCTCGATCTCTTTAAGCGAAAGTACCGTAGTGTTTAGATTTCTTTTTGAGTTAGCTGGGGCAGAGACCTTTACCAAGACCGAAAATTATCATTCAGAGATGCAGCCTGGTCAAGCTAACCCTCTCAAACCGAGTTCCATCAGATTTTGGGACATTTGTTTTCACTTGAATTTTGGACAAACTGAAGTTAGGAATTTCTTAAGACTGAATTCGGGTTATGTTGAAAAATCCTCTACCTTATTTAAATTCAGGTCGGATTAAAGTTGGAATTTCCTCAAATCTAATCTACTCTAATGGTATTCTATGAGTTCGAATTTAATTTTATAATTATATTTAAATCTGTGTTATTTGATTTAAAAATTAAATTATTAACGTTTGATGTTAAGAGAATGTTTATTTATTTGTTTTTTTAAAGGGAAGCTAAAGTGTTAAGAGAATGTGGAGAGGATGATGCACAATTGAAAACAAACGGTTTTATTTTAATCGTTTTTTTTTTTGCAAGCTATTTTTGTCTTGTTATGGGCAACTTCTTTCAATTGCTTGCCAAATAATTATCCCGTTGATTAGCATGTCAGTTTAACTAACAATCATTAAAAATAAAAATCAATGGGAGAATCCATACACTTCCACAAACTTTATATAATATATACATTATTATCAATGTGAATAGTTTGAAAAAAATAATTACTATAAAAAAATAGAAGGAATCAAAGAGGTTCTATGCACTTTGATAAGCATAAATTCTTGCCATCAACAAAACTTAATGTTTCCCCAATACTATTGTCAATGTTTATATACAAAATATTTAGAGATGGATTTAAGTTTCAAAACCAAAATCGATTGTAGTATTATTTGTAGTTCAAGAAAATTATAACTTAGAATACAACAAATGAAAATGGAAAAATTGAAAATATGACGAAAAGAAAATATTAGTAAGGCGGAAAAATCAAAGAAACATTAATTAATGCATGTTAAACGTGATAACTCAAGTTGAGAAAATATTTGAGCTTGAAGAGTCCACCACGTGAAAACCTAAATATATATAATTTTGGAGACTACTTATTTATTTATATATGACAACACTCATACCCAACCCAACTCGAATAACATCCAATATTTTTTATTTATCAGAAAAAACTATACTCAATACACATACAAATATGTACATATATATAGGTCGTTCGAATCACGGGTCGCTCAAGTCATCAATCATTTGAGCTTCGAATTATACGTGTAACGAGTTATTCGGTCACGGTTGTTTGGCTCATGAGTCGCTTGGGTCCCATTTCATTATGGTCACGAGCCATTCGAGAAACATGTTGCTCATCTCATAACCCCTTCATGTCACTGGTCGTTCGGATCACATATAGCTCGGATCACAAGCCGCTCGAGTCATGACCTGCTAGAGTCATAAGTTGCTTGGGTCTGGGATCGCTCTGTTCTATGATCTTTAGGGTCCTGAGCCGCTCGAGTGATTCGAATCTCTTGAAATTTTAGTTCTAATTCTTTAAGAATAACCATAAACAACATGTGCAATACGTCTCTACTTTCTCAATATATCGAATGTAAATTTATGTATATAGTATCTATATTACTTTTAATTTTTTTAAGATGTTACTAATAGATATTTAGACAAAACATTATGAGAAAGCTTCTTCCATATATATATATATATATTTATTTAAAGTGTGAATGCAAATTGACAGTTAACTGCAAGTGTATAATGCATATATCATTAAACTCCTTTAAAATTATCAAGAAAAAATTGAAATATAAATAGAAAATCTTAAATTTAATATAAATAGGAAATTTTAGTTCTCATATACATACATTATAAATATAAGTCTCTATTACTTTAACATCAAACAGTCAATAAACACAAAATTTTAAATTTTCTTTTAGTTTATCCAATTCCAATTATAAAACTGCACGTTTTTTTCTTCTGTTTTCTTAAAATATCTCTTTAGTCTTGATAGATTCCTTACCGATGGCACCAACATTCACAAAATCCACCTTTTCTTCTTACTTTCCCTCTGTTTCGGATAAAAACAATTATCAGGGTAATGCGCTTAGGATCGTGTATGGGCAATGTTGACAACCCCAACACTACCGACGAATCCCATGAATCTGTTGTGCTCCAAGGGGCATCTACTTCTGCTGGCGTTTTAGCTCTTGCCCATGATCTGTTTTACTTTCAAAACACATCCCAGGTATTTTCCTGATAATGCTTCACTTTATCACGCTTTCTTTTTAACTTGATCTTCTACATATTATGATAACCACTGGGCTACTTTGGACTAATAAAAAGCTGGGTTAGTTTTAAAAATTAATTCGAGTAATCAACAACTAATTTTAGTTCAATTGATCATCCTTAATCCCCATGATCAAGCCTAATGTCATCTATTAGTTTTCTTTTTCCTTTTTTAGCTTATCGATGGTTTTCTATTATTATGCTAATTATGAGATTTCTTGAACTTAAAAGGCAGTTTTTTTTTTTTTTACTTTTCTTTAACATTAATTGAAATGTCCATCTTCTATAGGTTCCTGCAGAACTCAGCAAACATGTTGTCTCCTCTAAGAAGGCTCACGCCAAGTGGTAATTTATAGAATGATCAAACATATTTTTCCTCTCTCATGTGTTAAGCTATTGATGTATCTACTTAATTTACACGTTTTTCCATTGTTGTGATCTGTCTAATTTGAAACATATGAAGGTATAGAAAACTACTGCTGGCATGGAGAGAAGCGAAAACCCCACCAAGGACAACTGAAGATATTGCTAGACTTGTTATTGAGACCTTGAAGAAGAACCCAAAGGCAGATGTTGAGGTAAAAACAGAGACTACTATAAAAAATTTGATTTTGTAAATTAGCACATTGATTTTAAAAACAATAGAGAATTATACATAATGAAGGTTTATTTTGTACTTGGTAATTTGCAGGGGCTATTGACTTTCTATGGTCTCCCTCTTCCTCATACCCTCGTCAAACTCTCCGCTGAGGTTCCCACATCATTGCCTGAAGGAGTGAAGTATGAGTTGCAGACACTACCGGTTAGAACAATTTAACTCTTAAACTCAACTATCATATACAGTCATATTCAAGCCAGCATCAATTTTAATAAAAGCATTTTAATGGAACTAGGTGGTCGCAAGAGCTGTGGCAGATGGGGATACCATTACAGTGTACGTCAGCACAACAGATCCCAGGGAGTCATCGTTCGTTCCTATAGAAGTACAAGTTGCAGCTGTTCAAAGATCAAAAGCGCGAGCAGAGAAGAATTATATCACAGCAGATGAACTTCACCAGAAAATTATCGATTCTGGATACAGGTTGGTTTAGCTCACCTACCCACGTGAATTTGTTCAACAAGATCCTGGATCTTACTGATTGATCAAAATCAATAGTTTCTAATTGCTCTTTGATCCAGGGTGCTAAATTTTGAAAACGAGGAGATCCTTGCTCAAAAGTACAGAATTCGACTACGGTAAATATACTTATATACACAGGACTTCATTATAGATGTATCTTTGGTGAAAAACACAAGTTGTTTATAGCTTAAAGGTTTGTGACAAAAAAAAAACAGGGGTATAGATGCTCCCAAAAGCGCAATGCCGTATGGGGAAGAGGCCAAGGAGGAACTAGTTAATATAGCTCAAGGGAAATGCTTGAGAGTCCTGGTTTATGAGGAAGATCGTTATGGCCGGTATGTAGGCGACATATACTGCAATAGGATCTTTGTACAGGTAACGCTTGCAATCCCCTAAAGATTCATCTTTCTTTAATCTCACAAGTCTTCTATTTAATCTCTCTTTTCTATAATAGAAAGTAATGCTAAGGAAAGGTCTTCTAATTAATCTCTCTCTTCTATAATAGGAAGTAATGCTACGGAAAGGGTTTGCGTGGCATTATGCAGCCTATGACAAGTGCACTATACTTGCAAAGGTAAGCAACTAATATCCCTTGTTTATTCTACTAAGTCATTGCATAAACATAAAGCTCTCTAATTCTAAGTCTAAAAATGTAATCGTAATAGTGGGAGGAAGAGGCTCGAGCACAGCGAGTTGGCTTGTGGGCTTCATCGAACCCTGAGAAGCCATGGGAATGGAGGAAAAACATGCGTGAAGGCATATAAGATCACCTGGCTGACAGCAGCTCTAGCACGAGCATAAGCACATGCGTTCCCTTCCCTGTAAATGTGGCTAAAGCTGTAAATGTTCAGAGATGAAAGGAACCCCTTCCCTGTAAATGTGGTAATGCTGTAAATGTTCAGAGATAAAAGGAATCCCTTCCCTGTAAATGTGGTTAAAGCTGTAAAGAACCGCCTGCAATCATCAATGAGAGTCCCAAGTGGGTGCAGATTAGTCTGCTTTAGAAATAAAGGAAATAAGAGCTGTAGTTTCACATTCAATAGCAAGATTTTTAATTCAATAGAACATGCTCAAATGACAGATCCTCTAGCAAGTATTTACTCAATACAAGATCCGCGAAACACCTCCTATTTCCGTATATTCTAGTTGGTTCATCCAATGCAAATGTATAGGGGCGAATCATTTGAATCTACCAGTTATCAAGTGCAAAGATTTTCCCATGAAGTAAAAGATTGGATCAACAGAAGAAAGCAGAGAGAAAAGTTCTCTTTACTCCATTTGGCATACCTCGCCATTAATGTATAACATCAGCCCAAAAAGGGGTCCATGAGAGTAAAAACATAACAGAAAAAAATGCAGAAAATCTATCACAACCCAAGCTCTTCCGTATAATACAGCAACGGTTACCTAGAAGAAGAAAATACAAAAGAGATGCAATTAAAAGTTGCTAGACAAACAATGGATAAAATCATCATGTAGATTGTCATGAAATCTGTTTATCTGTTGAGACCAGCAAGCAGCCAATAATTCACTGCAAAAGACATTTGTGATTCATTTTCTAAAACATACTTGACCATTCAAGTGGAGTCACAAGAACAATAGGTCGCATTAATTCTTTTATTCTATTCCAGTTAATGTGAAAAATGGATGTCAAGTAGATAAACTAGCCTCGCACAACTTTTTCCTCAACAATCCTTGAAATACAACCCTACTTTCCTTGTGCTCTGCAACCTACATAGTAATTTGTTGCTTGATGTGCTTTCCTTGAGCCATAAGCTGCTTTTATGTCTACGGCAGTACACACCGGAATTTTACATATTTTTTCCTTTCATCATTACAAGAAATAAGGAAACAAATGCGTAGCATCTAACTTATTACACTATCACATTGCTTGGCCCGTTACGTGCTCATCAAGGCTGCAATTAGCTCAGTATCACATGATGTCAAAGGAGAATTACAAATTATTCATAACTAGTTGACAACAATGTAAAATTGCAGTTAAGAAAGACAGCCACTTTGTTTTTATTATAAATAGAAAGCCAATGAACCATGCAGGATATTAGCATTTAGCAAGATACTGGATGTCTAGACCCTGCTGAAGTGATGTCATTGAGTAATGATTTTAAATTTTACAGTGCACAGAATATTCAATTTGTACACCTAGCCCTTGATGAAGAAGAACTTAAGGATATGTAACCATGACAGAACAAGATCTGGCCACACATGGAGAAGGCAAAGTTAGGGTGCAATTAGTAGCAGGCCTGTCTAGAGATATAGAGAAAAAAGATGCTCCGTGGTAGCATTACATGACCTCAGTCATGTTCATAAAATCAACGTTCCAGAGCAGTTCTTAACCGCTATAGGTAGATGATTCTATTCAATGATATAAGTTTATTCCATCAAAATGTCAAAATTTCTCTGCCTTCGAATACGAGTAAAGGCTTAATAGGGTCCAGCAGACCCAGAGAAAAAGGGGCGAGGATGCCTTGTTTTCTTGCAAGAGACAATACAAACTTCTCCCTAGGCCCCTCTTTCTCTAAGATTGGCGGCTTATTCATATTCAGGAGTTGGGAAGATCTAATTTTTGTCTACGAGAGACTTCGGACAAGGGATGGATCTATGTGCTCAAACTTTGTCCAAATTTTTGAAAGTGAGGTAACAAACTGTTTCTGAAATTTAATTGTCAAACAATCACCCCAAATCCCCACTTCTTCTAATTCACTCTTGATGTTTCCTCTAAAGTAAATGAGATTTCAAAAAAGTCCCCCTGCACAGCATGGTTACTCGACTAGTTTCTAAATGTTTTAGGAGCCTAAAAATATTTCAACAAGTAATAATCTAAACTAAATGGTAATTAACTTATTACTATAAAGCACAAAGTCACAAACTTTACAAAGTTACCCAATCATACTACATCACAAACATACTTCATAAGGTAAGTTCGAAGTCCAAACTAAATTCGAAACATAACACACAAGTCATAGGTAAATACTAAAAGCAACAAATGAGATAATAGTAAATGAAATTAATCCATGGGCTCTAATGCATCCTCACAATATCTTCATCATCTGCATCCAATGCATCTATGAATGTTTTTTTTTTTTTTTGCTAACATTAAGCCCAAAATGAAGTTATTTTATTAACCAATTGAATACCAAAAATGAAAACTATGGAGCATAGCCTCACATAATTGAGTGCAAAAGGTGTATGCTCTTGTTAGGCATACGCCCCAGCCTAAAAGGCATACGCCTTTTAGGACTCCCACCTTAATGTGCCTCGAGGCATTTTTGTGCCGCCTCACCCTCCTGAGGCGCACCTCTAGAACGACTTTGAAAACACTGCTTCTGTCTCACTTCTTGTCCCTTCTTTTGCTCTATTATGTACAAGTCAAGTGGGAATTTCATTCCTGAATGGGAAATGGCTAAAATATGAGTCCCCACAACAGGCAGTTTGCTAACAGCACAGATATGAGAAGGAAGAAGCAAAACAGCTCAGACTACAAGAGTTTAGTTCTAAAAATTTTGATCGTGTATTTTGATGAAGAGTTCATATTCGTGTGCTAAGTAACTATGTAAATGAGTTCTTGTAATACTACATGAAGCAAATGAAATTAGAATTGAAAGAAGAAGCTTGTTGATGAACAACATGAGTAGTAGAAATTCAATTCACATTCTAATTGGTGATGCGTTGAACATGAGCACACATGAATTTAGTTTGAATCACTCTTCAATTCATCTGAATCTGAGTCACTGGCATTGTAACCAAAATGAAACCGAACAAAGACCAATTAGATTGAACAGGGCCACAGCTAATGATCCAATTGAGAGGGGGGAGGGGGAAGGGAGAGAGAGATAGAAACTACCTGGACGTTTATCACTTACTTTCCAAACTGAAGATCGACTCTTTGAAGCTCTATTAATCCAAGCGCGGCCCTTGCTTGCAAAAACATGATTAATTCATTGAGTAGAAAAAAGAAGATTGGAATTAAACTGGGAACAAAGGAGAATGAGGCACTTGATAAGAGTAATAGAGCTTCTATTGGCAAGAATGGAGAAAGGATTGAGGGACCCAGTAGCCTACCTCAATTGAATCCTGAGGCTGGTCACAGTTCAGAACCAGGAGCAGCCCCCCCCCCCCCCCCCCCCCCTCTCAAAGATCAGGACCTTGACAGATCAAGCTCTCCAGAAAGATACTCATTCAGGGGAGAAAGACGTCTGTGCTAAAGAGAAGAATGAAAGCAGGCCAGGGAAGCCTCCTTTCAGGCAGGTCATGCCTAGAGAATGCAGCTCTAACCAAGGATCAAAAAAGCACCCCCCCGGGCAATCAGGAAACAGTTGAGGAGGAAAGGTTGGAGGGATTCCAGAAGGTTGTTAAGAAGAAGAGACTCAAGAACTCAGAGACAAATAGCTACAAAGAAAGGAAGGGGGGGAAGCCTCCCAGCACCACCAATGATTGTTGCCTGTTGGAACATCAGGGGCTTCCATAAGCCTCTGAAGCACAATGGGGTTGAACAGCTCATGAGAAGCAACAGAATTGATATCATGGGTATTTTGGAGACAAAGCTAGATGACAACAAGCTGAACATTATCATGGGCAATAAATTCAGAGTGTGGAGGCAGATCAACAATTTCCACTCTCATGATGCAGGCAGAATTGTGGTGATCTGGGACCCTGCCAAGGTCAATCTTTTAGTTTCAGAATTTACTCCACAAGTGATACATTGTAATGTTACTTGCTTAATCTCTTCTAGCAAATTTGTAGTGAGTTTTGTTTATGCTTTTAACTCCATAGTTTCTAGAAGACCTTTATGGGAGAACCTGTGTAACTTTAGTTATGAGACCCCTGGCCCCTGGCTTGTATTGGGGGATTTTAATAATGTATTTGCTGCAGATGAGAAAGCTAATGGTATTCCAGTTTCTAACTATGAGCTTAGGGATCCTAGTGCCTGCTGCAGAGAAACTGGGTTGACTGATGTGAACTTCACTGGGTGCCTATATACCTAGTCCAACAACCATGTTTGGAGTAAGCTTGACAGGGTCATGGTAAACAGTGATTGGTTCCAAAAGGGTTATAGTGCTCAAGCAAGATTTCTTCCTGCTGGCTGCCTATTAGACCACTCCCCTTGCATTGTTACACTCTTGGATGAAGTCAGAGGGGGTAGAAGGTCTTTTAAATTTTAAAACATGTGGACAGAGCATGAACAGTTTTCTGAGCTGGTTAGAGGAAATTGGAACAGTTCCATACAGGGTACTAGTATGTTCAAGCTATGCAGAAATCTGAAAACACTAAAATACCATCTTAAAAGCTTGAATGAGAGGCATTTTAGTCACATTTCTGCAAGAGCTTCTGATGCATCCCAAGCCCTTATCAGAATGCAGGAGGAACTTCATGATAATCCCTCTAACACAGATCTGCAAAGTAGAGTATCTGCCCAAAAGCTTAAGGCTTTTAAGCTTGCTGAAGGTGAGTGGAGTTTTTTCTCATAACAAGCAAAATGTAAATTTCTTCTGAACAGTGACAGGGGATCTAAATTCTTTCTTGCTTACATGAAAAGAAGGACTAGAAAGAATCATATTGCTGCTGTGGAGACAGCTAGTGGTGCCATAACCTCTTCTGAGGATGAGGTGGTTTCTGAATTTGTCAATTTCTATAAAGGCCTTCTTGGTGCTTCTAAGGCTTGCAGATCCTTTAACCTAGAGGTCCTTGAAGAAGGCCCAAAACTCTCTGAGAATCAAGCTGCAACTCTTGTAGAGGAGGTTACTGAAGAAGAAATCAAAGCAGCTTTGTGGAGCACAGGGGATGATAAATCCCCTGGGCCAGATGGTTACACCTCTAGATTCTTCAAAAAGGCTTGGGAAGTCATTAAGCTTGATGTGATAGAGGCGGTTCAGGAATTCTTCCAGAATGGCAGGATGTTGAAACAGTTAAACCGTACATCTTTGGCTCTGATACCTAAGGGTAAGCAAGCTTCCAGGGTTGAAGATTACAGGTCTATAGCATGCTATAATGTTGTTTACAAAATCATCTCTAAGATCATGGCAGCAAGACTCTCTCCCCTTTTGGGTAGCATTATCAATCCAGCTTAGGTAGCTTTTATAAAAGCCAGAAGTATGTATGAAAACATCTACCTGGTGCAAGAATTACTGAGGAAATACAACAGAAAGAGAATTTCTCCAAGGTGCATGATTAAAATTGACATCAGGAAAGCATATGATACAGTAAGCTGGGAGTTTCTGAATGACATGATTTCAGGTCTTGGTTTTCCAGATAAGTTTAGAAGATGGGTCATGGAATGTGTCACTACAACTGCCTATTCATTGTCTATCAATGGGAGTCTTCATGGTTTCTTTGAGGGTAAAAGAGGGCTTAGGCAAGGGGATCCTCTTTCCCCTTACCTTTTTGTGATCATTCTTGAATACCTCTCAAGGCTCCTATCAAGACTCAAAGAAGAGGATGGGTTCCATTTCCACCCTAAGTGTGACAAGCAGAAAATCAACCACCTAGCTTTTGCTGATGACCTTATTCTGTTTGCCAGAGGGGATATATGGTCTGTTAGATTAATGATGGGTTGTTTGGATGAGTTCAGTGACTGCTCTGGACTGCAAGCAAGCCTGCCTAAATCTAGCATTTTTCAAGCTGGAATCTCTATGGCTGAGTTGGTTGAAATCAAAAGGATTACAAGTATGGAGGTTGGCAGTTTCCCTTTCAGATACTTAGGGGTTCCCTTGGCATCTTCCAGGTTAAATGCAGCTCACTATTTTCCTCTGATTGACAAGATTTCTACCTATGTTAAGACCTGGGCAGGTTCTTCCCTATCTTATGCTGGTAGATGTGAATTGATCAAATCTGTGCTGCAAGGGGTGGAAAGTTTTTGGCTTGCCATTTTCCCTATCTCTACAAATATAGTGGAAGAAATCATTAAGCTGTGCAGAGGCTTCCTCTGGAATGGTAGTGCTTCTGGTCCCAGAAAGGCCCTTGTGGCTTGGAAGGAGCTGTGCAAACCCAAATCAGAAGGAGGGCTGGGTTTTATTGATCTTAAAATCTGGAATAAAGCTCTACTAGCTAGAAACTTATGGAATATTCATTTTAAGAAGGATTCTCTATGGGTTCAATGGGTGCACCACAATTATCTGCAAGGTAAAACAGTTTGGGAAGTCAACTGTAAGCATGAAGACTCCCCCCTCTGGAAAAAGATCCTGGACATCAGGTATTACATATTGCAGCAGACAGTTCACACACAGTGGCCTCAAGATATACTGAAGGAATGGGGGAACCAGGATGATATTTGCATTAGGAAGGCTTACAATTCTCTAAGGAACAAAAGCTCTAAGGTTAGATGGGCACCATTAGTGTGGAGCAGCAGCTGCTACCCCAAGCAGTCCTTCATTCTCTGGCTGGCTGTTAAAGGCAAACTGCTCACCAAAGATAGACTTCAGCTGGCCGGAGAAGATAAACTGTGTCCCTTGTGTAAGGAAGTTAATGAATCAATTGAGCACTTATTTTTCCCTTGTAGGATTAGCAAGTCTACTTGGGACTCTATTAGAGACTGGTTGGGATGTAGAAGAAACATGACAACACTTCCTAGTGCCATTAAATGGATTCAAAAAGAAGCAAAGGGAACAGGCCCTCAAGCCAAAGCTAAGAAGGTAGCCCTGGCCAGCACTGTCTACACGATATGGCTAGCCAGAAATGCAAAGCAATTTGAGGAACCTCAATTCAACCAAACTGCTTAGTCAGGAAAATAGAAACTCAGGTGTATAGAGTGATATATGCCTCTTTCCCTGAATTCAGGGCCTTTCTGTAAGCATTTGATTTTGCTTTTGCACTCAATGTACATTCCCTGGGTATGCCAGTGTATTTTTGTCAAGTTATAGTATCAATACAAGTTTTATTTACTGATTAAAAAAAAATATATTATTTATATATATATACATACATACATACATATATTATTTATATATATATATACATACATACATACATACAACCGTAACAAATTAGACCTTGAGCATCTCTGGACAACCAGGCATTTGAACATATAAATGAATAGTATAATGGCAACAACATCAAAAAGCTAAAGAAACACAGAAACAAACATAGCGAACCAACGCTTAGGGCAAAAAACTCCAATTAACAGTACAAACATAGAAGATAATACAGTAATGATGTTAAGGGAAAAGGAAAATGCAGAAGCGAAGGAAACCAAGAACCAAATGGCGTAGAAAGCATAAAAATGAAGGAAGAAGTTTGACCTTTTGGGCATCTATGGGGACACTATAGCCACTACAATACATCTGACCAACCAACAACTGAATAGCGCTACCACCAGCTTTGGCCTCCTTGAGCGTGTCCTCAAACCAACGCTTCACGCAATCCGACACAACCAGAGCCAAAGGAGCCCGACTCTCCATCCCCTGCTTCGCTCGCGCTGAGTCAACTCGGACCCTACACGCCCTCGCTGTTTCCTTGACAAACAGTCGGTTTCTCGATGCGAGCTTTACCTCTTTTGCCCTCTGGAGCTTATCTGGTAAGACTATTCTCGCGAATTCTTGGAGTCTGGTCGTGGAAGGAAGTGACTTTCACATGAAACAAACAGAGAAATAGCTAAAAAGAAAATGGGGTTCTTTTAATTTGCTTTTTATATAATATTGACAGAAGGTAGAGGGAAAGGTGGTGCGTGTTGCTTTTTGCGCTCTTGGGTTTCTTGAGCTTTTTCTCTTATCTGGTTTTCATGGCAGAGGATTTGTCTCGATCTCTTTAAGCGAAAGTACCGTAGTGTTTAGATTTCTTTTTGAGTTAGCTGGGGCAGAGACCTTTACCAAGACCGAAAATTATCATTCAGAGATGCAGCCTGATCAAGCTAAGCCTCCCAAACCGAGCTCCATCTGATTTTGGGACATTTTTTTCGCTTGAGTTTTGGACAAACTGAAGTTATGAATTTTTTAAGACTGAATTCGGGTTATGTTGAAAAATCCTCTACCTTATTTAAATTCAGGTCGGATTAAAGTTGGAATTTTCTCAAATCTAATCTACTGTAATGGTATTCTATGAGTTCGAATTTGATTTTATAATTATATTTAAATATGTGTTATTTGATGTTAAGATGTTTTTTTTTTTTGAAGGGAAGCTAGAGTGTTAAGAGAATGTGGAGAAGATGATGCACAATTGAAAACAAACGGTTTTATTTTAATCGTTTTTTTTTTGCAAGCTATTTTTGTCTTGTTATGGGCAACTTCTTTCAATTGCTTGCCAAATAATTATCCCGTTGATTAGCATGTCAGTTTAACTAACAATCATTAAAAATAAAAATCAATGGGAGAATCCATACACTTCCACAAACTTTATATAATATATACACTATTATCAATGTGAATGGTTTGAAAAAAATAATTACCATAAAAAAATAGAAAGAATCAAAGAGGTTCTATGCACTTTGATAAGCATAAATTCTTGCCATTAACATAATCAGTTCTCCCACACACTAACATGAATCTCCTGTAAAATCTCGTTTGACAACATCCTTGCTTTCTTTCGACATCAACGAAACTTAATGTTTCCCCAATACTATTGTCAAACATATACAAAATATTTAGAGATGGATTTAAAGTTTTAAAACCAAAATTGATTGTAGTATTATTTGTAGCTCAAGAAAATTATTACCTAGAATACAACAAATGAAAATGGAAAATTTGAAAATATGACGAAAAGAAAATATTGGTAAGATGGAAAAATCCAAGAAACATTAATTAATGCATGTTAAACGTGATGACTCAAGTTGAGAAGATATTTGAGCTTGAAGAGTCTACCATGTGAAAACCTAAAAATTTACTAACTTGTGTAAAAATTTAACATTTGATTTTTTATTTATCAAAAAAAATTATACTCATATACACATACAAATATGTACATATATATGGGTCGTTCGAATCACGGGTCGCTCAAGTCATCGATCGTTTGGGTTTCGAATTGTTCGTGTACCGAGTCATTCGGTCACGGTTGTGTTGGCTCAACGATTGCTCGGGTCACAGGTCATTATGGTCACGAGCCACTCGAGTAAAACGTTGCTCATTTCATAACCCCTTTATGTCACTGGTCGTTCAGGTCATATATAGCTCGGATCACAAGCCGCTCGAGTCATGACCTGCTAGAGTCATAAGTCGCTTGAGTCTCGGATCACTCTATTCTCCGATTTTTCAGGTCTTGAGTCGCTCAAGTTTCAAATCTTTCGAATCTTAAGTGATTCGAATCTTAAGTTGTTCTGGTCATGGGTTACTCGAAAGTGTATATATCATGCTTATAGTGTATCTCAATATGTCTGTAAGTTTATGATGTTAATACATTGTCTTAGTTTGATGGGGTTAAATGGGTAGGTTAGGCTTTATGCATACATATCCAAATCATTTATATCCATTTGTAATTGGTTTATTGGATATTACACATTAATAATTCATTTAACTAAACATGTTACTCAAAGCCATTTAAACTTGGGTGGGTATAGATGGGTGACTGCTTTGGGTAATTTTTGTCACCTCTAAATGGAAAAGATCTTGATTTATATATAAGGGTTTTTGACCTCGAAAGTAATTTGAACCAATATTTTTAAGTGATATATATATATATATATATATATATATATATATATATATATATGTGTGCGTGTGTGTGTGTGTGTGTGTGTGTGTGTGTGTGTGATGGGTTTGGTTAATTATATTTACTTGACTTCTATATTTTCTCAAAAATTAAAGGAAATTTTCAAAAAAAAATAAAGATAATTAAGTGAGGGAAATTTTACTTCTGATTCTTTAAGCTTAACCATAAATAGCATGTGCAATACGTCTTTACTTTCAATATGCCGAATGTAAATTTATGCATATAGTATCTGTATTACTCTTAATTTCTTTAAGATGTTATTATTAGATATTTGGGCAAAACATTAAGAGAAGAATTCTTCCATATATCATGCAAATTGGCAGTTAACTGCAAGTGTATAATGAATATATCATTAAACTCCTTTAAAATTATCAAGAAAAAATTGAAATATAAATAGAAAATCTTAAATTTAATATAAATAGGAAATTTTAATTCTCATATACATACACTATAAATATAAGTTCCTATTAATTTAACATCAAGCAGTTAGAAAACACAAAATCTTAAATTTTCTTTTAGGTTATCCAATTTCAATTATAAAGACGCACGTTTCTTTCTGTTTTCTTAAAGTATCTCTTTAGTCTTGATCGATTCCTTACGTATGGCACCACCACTCACAAAATCTTAAATTTTCTTTTAGGAGGAACTAGTTAATATAGTTCAAGGAAAATGCTTAAGAGTTCTGGTTTATGGGGAAGATCGTTATGACAGATATGTAGGTGATGTATACTGCAACAGGATCTTTGTACAGGTAACACTAGCAATCCTCTAAAGATTCATCTCTCTTTAATCTCACAAGTCTTCTATTTATTCTCTTCTTTCTATAATAGAAAGTAATGCTAAGGAAAGGTCTTCTAATTAATCTCTCCCTCTTATAACAGGAAGTAATGCTAAAGAAAGGGTTTGCGTGGCATTATGTAGCCTATGACAAACGCCCCATACTTGCAACAGTAAGCAACTAATATCTCTTGTTTATTCTACTAAGTCATTGCATAAATATAAAGCTCTCTAATTCTAAGTCTCAATTTGTAATCCTAATAGTGGGAGGAAGAGGCTGGAGCAAAGCGAGTTGGCTTGTGGGCGTCATCGGACACTGAGAAGCCATGGGAATGGAGAAAAACAGGCGTGAAAGCATATAAGATCCCCTGGCTTGCTAGTTCACATCCACATTCCACAGCGATGTGAACTCTTTCTGTTTGTCTTTAAAATAGGGCAAGCACAACAAAACCAGAGTCATGCGAATAAAGAACTAACATCCAAAACAAAAGGTGGCTATCACCATTTGATGGAAGTTTAATTCATGTTTACTGTGCCAATTCTACATAAGAGTATTTTTAATCTTATTATCTATTGTTGTTAATGTAGAAACATCTAAATTGAGAATCCAAGTGAATAGTGTGTTTCGCTTTATTTTTTTTGGTAAAACACTATTACAAGACTTGAACCTAGACCTATCCTAAACCCTATGCCACACTTACCACCCACGCGAAAGTCTTGGTGGCGGTTGTTATGATTTTATTGTTTTTTGGAAGTAGGAAATTTCATAAATTAAGAAACAAAAACAGTTCTGGGGTAACAAAGGCCCTTACAATCTGACTCTAGCAGTAGTGAAACAAGGTGGGGATCACCGTTGACAGCAGCTCTAGCAAAATGAGGTTTGATATGCAATCTTATGAAAGGAACCACGTACAATCATCAATTGAAGTCCAAAGAGGGTGCAGATCTTTAGAAATAAAGGAAATAAGAGCTATAGCATCACATTTAGTAGTAAGATTTATAATTCAATAGAACACGCTCAAATGACCTGCGGTTTATGCTGTAATTGAGACCTATTGGATTCATTAGCTTCTCTAAAATTTACATGTGGTTCTGCATCGTCCAAATCGAGTGTATTTTGATAACATTGGTGCCAGTTATCTTGCTGTCAATCCAGTTTTTTATACTCGCACAAACACATTGAGATAGATTTTCATTTTGGTCGTGAAAAGTTCGCTAAGGAAATGTTCAGGTTCATTATATTCCCACTGATGCTTAACTAGCAGATATTTTCACAAAATGGTTGTCTTTTCCTCGGTTTCTTCAACATAAAAATTATCTCTATGATTCCACTCCATTCGTATTCAATGGGTGTGTAAATGTATATATATTTCCTAATGTAAATAATATTAGGAAATCTTAATTCTAATGTAAATTGAAAATCCTAGTTCTAATGTAAGTAAGAAATCTTAATTTTAATATAAATTGGAAGTCTTAGTTCTAATATAAATAGGAAATTCTAGTTCTCATGTACATATACTATAATGGATGACGTGACATTCATCAAATTATGCACTTAAAGAAAATTTTCTCTAAATTACTAGAGATGATCCTGGTTCTTTATCCTTGAGTGAAGAACAATTCAATATCTTACACCAATAAAAATATTTAAAATTCAAATATTATATTATTAAGCAATATTCCTTTGGCTAAAGCTTAATTAGTTAGTCAAATTTATAGTATTTTCTTTTTTTGGGTAACAAATTTATAGTATTTTAATTCTTTTTATTAACTCTACTTCTCAATTTGGTTCCTCCTCCTTGATAATAATTAATATTTCTACACTCTAGTTCCTATCAACTCTTACTTATATAACCTAATTAATCTCCCTCACACGTGTGCACACATATCTTTTTTTTAAGAATGTATGCACACATATCTGTATCTATTATTATTGCTTGATAGTAATATATTTTTTCTTTTGGATTTAGAGGTTGATTTTGTAGATTTGTTTGGTTGTAACAAATCTAGAAATGAAGAATTAAGGGTTGGTAGCAGTGGCACTAGCCTTACCTCTCATTGTCCACTATCCATCCCTTTTTCTTTTTCCTCTTCTTCCTCCAACCACATAAAATCTATTATATATAGTTTGATCTCACTTCTCTCTTCTAGCTTAATGATGGTTATGATTTTAATTTAAAATTTAGAAAGAGGAATTAATTTTATTCTTTCTCTCTCTCCCCCACCCCCAAAAAAAACCTTTATTTTGGTTAGTATCTTTGATTCGGATACAAAATAATGTTTCATGAATGGGAAAGATTCAAAATAAGAGTAGATATCATGCTTTTCTGTATGTTTCTATATTTTCCATCATTTTATTTCTTTTCTATTAAATTTCTATGTAGCACTTTTTAATCCTATTTTTATTCTCTTAGATTTTATAAGATTAATAAATGTCATGCGAATAATTTATTTCATTGGGTTTAAATTTAATTCTAAAGATATCATTCATTTTCTCACCTCTCCCTTTGATCTCTCTCTATCTTTTTTTATTTGATTGGTTATAGTTCTATGATATAACATTCTATCACAAATTTACTACATCAACTTTTTAAATTTTATTATTTGTTTTAAAGGATTAACTATCAATTTTTATTAGCTTGTAGTGATTAATTTGAAGATTAATATATGTTTTTATTTTTGTAATTAACTATTGTGCATATCCACAGGGGTCCTATTAGTGATATACTCCTTATCAATTATATATATATACACACAATTAAAGTGTGAATGCAAATTGACAGTTAACTGCAAGCATATAATGTATATATTATCAAACTCTTTTAAAATTATCAAGAAAAAATTTAAATATAAATAGAAAATCTTAAATTTAATATAAATAGGAAAATTTAGTTCTCATATACATACACTATAAATATAAATTTCTATTACTTTAACATCAAGCTATTAATAAACACAAAATCTTAAATTTTCTTTTAGCTTACCAAATTCCAATTATAAAGACGCACATGTCTTTCTGTTTTTTGAAAATATCTCTTTAGTCTTAAAAATTCCTTACCTATGGCACCACCATTCACAAAATCCACCTTTTCTTCTTACTTTCCCTCTCTTTCGGAGAAAAAAAATTATCAGAGTAATGCGCTTAGGATCGTGTATGGGCAATGTTGCAACCCCAACACTACCGACGAATCTCATGAATCTGTTGTGCTCCAAGGGACATCTACTTCTGCTGGCGTTTTAGCTCTTGCCCATGATCTGTTTTACTTTCAAAACACATCCCAGGTATTTTCTTGCATAATGCTTCACTTTATCACGCTTACTGTTATGATCCAAGCCTTTTCTTGTTTTACTTTTTCTTTTTATCTTGATCTTCTGCATATTATGATAACCACTGGGCTACTTTGAACTAATAAAAAGCTGGGTTAGTTTTAAAAATTAATTCGAGTAATCAACAACTAATTTTAGTTCAATTGATCATCATTAATCCCCATGATCAAGCCTGCTGTCATCTATTAGTTTTCTTTTAATTTTTCTTTTTTAGCTTATCGATGGTTTTCTATTATTATGCTAATTATGAGGTTTCTTGAACTTAAAAGGCTGTTTTTTTTTTTATTTTCTTTAACATTAATTGAAATGTCCATGTTCTATAGGTTCCTGCAGAACTCAGCAAACATGTTGTCTCCTCTAAGAAGGCTCAGGCCAAGTGGTAATTTATGGAATGATCAAACATTTTTTCCTCTCTCATGTGTTAAGCTATTGATGTATCTACTTAATTTACACGTTTTCCCATTGTTGCGATCTGTCTAAAATTTGAAATATATGAAGTTATAGAAAACTACTGCTGGCATGGAGAGAAGCGAAACCCCCACCGAAGACAACTGAAGATATTGCTAGACTTGTTATTGAGACCTTGAAGAAGAACCCAAAGGCAGATGTTGAGGTAAAAACAGTCTGCTATAAAAAATTTGAGTTTGTAAATTAGCACATTGATTCTGAAAACAATAGAGAATTATAAATAATGCAGGTTTATTTTGTACTTGGTAATTTACAGGGGCTATTGACTTTCTATGGTCTCCCTCTTCCTCATACCCTCGTCAAACTCTCCGATGAGGTTCCAACATCATTGCCTGAAAGAGTGAAGTATGAGTTGCAGACACTACCGGTAAGAACAATTTAACTCTTAAACTCAACTATCATATACAGTCATATTCAAGCCAGCATCAATTTTAATAAAAGCATTTTAATGGAACTAGGTGGTCGCAAGAGCTGTGGCAGATGGGGATACCATTACAGTGTACGTTAGCACAATAGATCCCAGGGAGTCATTGTTCGTTCCTATAGAAGTACAAGTTGCAGCTGTTCAAAGATCAAAAGAGCGAGCAGAGAAGAATTATACCACAGCAGATGAGCTTCACCAGAAAATTATCGATTCTGGATACAGGTTGGTTTAGCTCACCTGCCCTTGTGAATTTGTTCAACAAGATACTGGAACTTACTGATTGATCAAAATCAATAGTTTCTAATTGCTCTTTGATCCAGGGTGCTAAATTTTGAAAACGAGGAGATCCTTGCTCGAAAGTACAGAATTCGACTACGGTAAATATACTTGTATACACAGGACTTCATTATAGATGTATCTTTGGTGAAAAACACAAGTTTATAGCTTAAAGGTTTGTGAAAACAAACAGGGGTATAGATGCTCCAGAAAGCGCAATGCCATATGGGGAAGAGGCCAAAGAGGAACTAGTTAATATAGTTCAAGGGAAACGCTTGAGAGTCCTAGTTTATGAGGAAGATCGTTATGGCCGGTATGTAGGCGACATATACTGCAATAGGATCTTTGTACAGGTAACAATTGCAATCCCCTAAAGATTCATCTTTCTTTAATCTCACAAGTCTTTCTATTTAATCTCTCCTTTCTATAATAGAAACTAATGCTAAGGAAAGGTCTTCCAATTAATCTCTCTTCTATAATAGGAAGTAATGCTACGGAAAGGGCTTGCGTGGCATTATGCAGCCTATGACAAGCGCACTATACTTGCAAAGGTAAGCAACTAATATCCCTTGTTTATTCTACCAAGTCATTGCATAAACATAAAGTTCTCTAATTCTAAGTCTCAAAATGTAATCGTAATAGTGGGAGGAAGAGGCTCGAGCACAGTGAGTTGGCTTGTGGGCTTCATCGAACCCTGAGAAGCCATGGGAATGGAGAAAAAACAGGCGTGAAGGCAGATAACACCTGGCTGACAGCAGCTCTAGCAAGAGCATAAGCACATGCGTTCCCTTCCGTGTAAATGTTGTTAAATCGTAAAGCTTCAGAGATGAAAGGAACCCCTTCCCTGTAAATGTGGTTATAGCTGTAAAGCTTCAGAGATGAAAGGACCCCCTTCCCATAGTAAATGTTGTTTTTGTTTTTGGAAAGAATAAATAATATGAATCCTTCATCAGTACTGATTTTTTCATGCCTTTCAAATTATTTATTCTTTTCATGGAACCCTTAGAAGCCGTGGGAATGGAGAAAAACCGGCGTGAAGGCAGATAAGATCACCTAGTTGACAGCAGCTCTAGCAAGAGCATATGCACATGCATTCCCTTCCCTGTAAATTATTTAATGAAGACTATATATGAATCCTTCTTAAATTATTGATTCTTTCCATAAACAAAAACAACATTTAATTTAGTGAAGACTAATGTATGTTAAACTATAAAATAGACGATGTTAAACAGGTCTGTAATTTAAGCGGAGATTTAAGTCAATCTTCTATTTTCCTTTATGTGAATGGCTTGTCATGTGTTGTCTCTAAACCTTAATTTCTAAGTATTTTAAATACAAGTTAGGTTTGTTATGTATTGTTTACAAGTTTCCTGTCACTTAAAGAGTGCGTTTTTAAAACCGCACAGATTAGATTTTTTTTTTAATCTGTTTTAGTATACTACTAATATTATTTTTCTATATTTTTAATTACCAATTTGACTTTTCAAAAGAGTTTAGTTAATTCTTTTCACCAACTAATTTTTATATTATATTTTTTTATTCCTTTTTCAGTTTGCCCAAAGAGTTTAATTAAATATCATATTTGACTAGTTTGTTAATGAGCTTTCAAATTATTATTTATTCTATTAAATGTTGTAGAATCTAGGCACAAAATCCCATATGAAACAAGCTTTTTAAAATGACTAAAATGTCATTAAATGTTGATTTCTACTATTTCTTTATTTTGGTAAGAAAACCTCCTTGAAAGAAAATCAATTCACCAGTTAAAAGTTTTAATATGTCATCAAATTGCTAGAGATTATTATCTTGGTTTTTTTTTAGTGAAGATTTTAATAAGTAGAAATAAATTTCCATATATATCTCACACCAATAAAAATATTTAAAATTCAAAATACTTAGTCAAATATTATATTATTAGGCAATATTCCTTTGGCTGAAGCTTAAATAGTTAGTCAAATTTGTAGTATTTTTTTTGGGTAACAAATTTATGGGATTTTCATTCTTTTTATTAACTCTACCTCTCAGTTCGGTCCCTCCTTTCTTGATGGTAATTAATATTTCTACACTCAAGTTCCTGTCTACTCTCCTTTATTTTATTTGTCATCCCAACTCTCTCTTTTATTTTAATCGTGGTTATGATTTATGAGTTAGATTTTAATTTAAAATTTTGAAAAAGGAAATAGTTTTATTCTTTCTCTCTACCCCGTTTTGGTTGGTATCTTTGTTTCGTATACAAAATATTATTACATACAAAATAGTGTTTCATGACTGGGAAAGATACAAAATAAGAGTAGATATCATGTTTTTCTGTAAGTTCTTATATTTTTCATCATCTTATTATTTATTATTTAATTTATATATAGTGTTTTTAATCTAATTTTCATTCTCTTAGATTTTGTATGATTAATAAATGTCATGCTAATGATTTATTTCATTGGGTTTAAATTTGATTTTAAGGATATCATTCATCTCTCCTTCTCTCAATCAATATTTTTATAGGTATTAAGTAAAATATTCAAATACTATTGTAAGAGAATGTTTTTTTTTTTTTAAAGGGAAGCTAAAGTGTTCAGAGAATGTGGAGAGGATGATGCACAATTGAAAACAAACGGTTTTATTTTAATCGTTGTTTTGCAATCTATTTTTGTCTTGTTATGGGCAACTTCTTTCAGTTGCTTGCCAAATAATAATCTCATTGATTAGCATGTCAGTTTAACTAACAATCATTAAAAATCAAAATCAAGGGAGAATCCATACAGTTCCACAAACTCTATATAATCTATACACTATTATCAATGTGAATGGTTTGAAAAAAATAATTACCATATAAAAAAAATAGAAGTAATCAAAGAGGTTCTATGCACTTTGATAAACATAAATTCTTGCCATTAACATAATCAGTTCTCCCACACACAAACATGAATCTGCTGTAAAATCTCGTTTGACAACAACATCCTCACATTCTTTTGGCATCAACAAAATTTAATGTTTCCCCAATACAATTGTCAATGTTTATATACAAAATATTTAGAGATGGATTTAAAGTTTTAAAACCAAAATCGATTGTAGTATTATTTGTAGTTCAAGAAAATTATTACTTACAATACAACAAATGAAAATGGAAAAATTGAAAATATGATGAAAAGAAAATACTGATAAGGCGAAAAAAATCCAGGAAACATTAATTGATGCATGTTAAACGTGATGACTCAAGTTGAGAAGATATTTGAGTTTGGAGAGTCCACCACGTGAAAATCTAAATATACATATGATTTTGGAGACCACTCATTTATTTATAGATGACAACACTCATACCCAACCCAACCCAAATAACATTCAACCCATTGTTGAACGTTTATTTACTTAAATAATTAGGCAAATAATCGTTCTAATTTTACTTGCAAGTGCACCAGGTCAACTTAGTAGTATAGTGTGCGAAAGCAAGATCATTTCCACAAGGATTGATGAATTTCGTTTTAGAATTATATTCGCAATGTAAAAAGATAGAAATAATAAAAGAGTTGATTTTGATAAAGATAAAATAATAAAGATAAAGGCATAGGGACTTGATATCCACCACTAATTATGCTACCACAACAAAACAGTATGCCAATACTTTATTCATGTCATGAATACCTAATGTTTGTCAACCTAAGGGTATGGTATCTACTCCCTAAGCTATTGATTTCCCTAAGCAACGAGTTAGGCATGGTATCTACTCTAACTCTTTTCTCCCTTAAGGGATTCAACATGGTGTATGCTGAGTTGTTCCTTAAGAGAGCATAAGATCTATGGAAATCGACAACCACACGGGACCTAGGGCATGGTATCTACTCCCGGTTTTCCATGTTGATTAACCCAAGAATCCAGTGTGGATATCTTTTGTTACTAATGTCAGACTCAGGACTCAGTCATCCAAATTGATCTAACTAACAAGTCCATACCACATGCACATATTGATTAGACATATACATATGAGGAATTTAAATAAAAGCAGGTATTAATCAAGTTAAGCAACACAACATAAATATCGCAAAGGCACCAATACTAAATTTATTGAGTAAACATAATTAGGGCTTCAGCCAAGCCCTTACTAAAAGTTAAGTATACAGAATAAAAATAAAGGAAAGAAGAAACCCGAGAGAATAGTCGTCAATTCTCCTCCACAGTTTCCTTCTCCAAGCTAAAAGCAAAAGATAAAAGAAGGGATTAAAAGAAATGATTCTTTGTGTGTGTTTTACAGGTGTATTTATAGGGCTTGAGTAGTCCTAGAAGGCTCATGAGTTCCTAAACTTTCCTAAAACACAAAACTCCTTTATTTCCAAAATAGGGTTATTTCCAAAATAGGGTTCTGCAGTTTACTGTTCACGCCCGTACATGTGCGCTTGATCCTTTATGTGTGCGAACGATCGCATGTGCGCTCGATCGCACTTTGACCAGAAGCTACTCCAGGATTTTCAGGCTTCTTCCCTTAAGTGCTAAAACTGATTCCTTTTTCTCCAAGACCTATAAAAACATGTGAAACACACAAAATGAAGTAAAATAGACTAAAATGTATAGACAAAGAGCTTAACACATGTAAATTAAAGGGCTTAAATATGAATATTTAAGCACTTATCACACCCTCAAACTTACATATTGTTAGTCCCTTAGCAATACAAAACTAAAAACTAAATGAAGAGCAAAATTAAAGATAAATTCACTTCCATGATACTCAAAGATTTGGGTTGCATAAAAACTATGATAACAGTTCATGAGTAAGCTTAAAATAAAAACACATTTTGGATTACAAAAGGACTTTCAAAAGTTTTAAGTTACTTACCTAAGGTTGGCTTAAGGCATCGCAAGTTTGATTTGTGTGTGATGAATTAGCACATATAAGATGGAGCTTCCACATAATTTTAGTGTATAGGGTTTCGATGCCCAAACCTTTATCGAATTCCTTATCAAAGAGAACAAAAATGGCATAATACTTGCTTCTTCTTTCTTTTTCTTTCATCATGCGATCTTTGCCATGTTGAGTTCCATTGAGCTTTCTATTTGACCCTTGTAACGAGTGTTTAGCCAATAACTCCCAAACCAGATGATTTTAGGGCATTAGGTGTAAAGACACCCCTAAGGACTTACTAACTCGAATAAAAAAGGCAACGGAACTAAGAGGTTTTAATGCTTCTAAATGAAATTCCCACATTTTGACGTGAATACTCAATGCTTGCTGAGGCAAGAGGCCCAGTTACTCAGTGGAAAGCTTTTTGATCACTTTTTGTATGATGAACATTTTTTCTTTATTTTTTTCTTCTTTATTTTTCTTATGCCAAAGTGTTCTTTTCAACAAGTTATCTGATTAAAGTTAGATTATGGAAACATATACAAGAGAATTATATGTCATACCCCACACAAATGCGTGTTTAAATGTGCTCGTGCAAATTTGGATCAAACTCGTGAATTCTTAGGTGCCTTGAGGTAGGTAACTAAACTTTGTAAAATTTCCATTACAAGACTATGTGTTCTAGCTTTTAAGCTTACTAATGAAGTGTTATCAAAATTTTAAATCAACCAAAATTTTTGTTTACCAAAAGAACATGCATTTATCTTCCTAAAACAAAACTGGGACTTAATGTGTGCATGTGTTTTAAGTGCGTGTGTGATAGTATCTAGTATCTCCCACTACCCCCAAACTTAAAATACACATTGTCCCCAATGTGTGTGGTATGGAAAGATCTGACCTGGGAGATAGAGAACTAGATTGCTTGCTTTGCTTGTAACATGCCCCTAAACTTGAACTAGATGCACGCACTAAGTACTAGACAAAGAAAAATAAACGTTGTTCCGAAAAACAAGAAATATAAATACTAGATATGTAAATATAAACATAAATAAAAGACAAATACTAAAATGAAAAGGATAAGTCTGGGGTGCCTCCCATGAGCGCTAAGTTTAACGTCTTCAGCTGGACCAAGCCTTATTTTTTTCCAAAAGTAAGAGTGGCAGTAGCTAGCATAGGAAGTGTCTTATTCTCTCCCATATAAGCATAAGTCAAGTATTTTGGCAATTGCTTCAACTCCAAATTTGGTGCCTGGACAATAAAAAGGGGAAAAAACTAGTATTAATAGTCCTAAGAATTTCAAATGGATCGGTGTACTTACTTGGATGCTTTGGAGAGGCCTTAAGGAGGTGCACAGTTTTGATGATGTCATCAGTAACATCCTTAAACTTGGGCTCGATATCCAATCTTGTGACACTATAGGTAAGAGTAGTTTCTAATGGATCAACATGATGGACCTGCAAGGCGATCTCAACAACACCTGGAGTAGGTATTGTTTGGGCTGGAAATTCTTTCTCAACAACACTTAGAGTATGTATTGTTTGGGCTGGAAATTCACCTTGCTTTCTTTCACTTAGCTCCTTAACCAATTCCCCCATTTGAACCTTGAGTCTTTGAATAGCTTGCTCATGCCTGGAAGTGGTTTGTTTTTGCTGATCTAGTGAAGTCATCAATGTTGTCATTAGTTGCTGTTGTTGAGTAGTCAATTGCTTTACAAGACTCTCTAGGTCACTATTTTCTGATTTTGGCACTGGTTAGGCTGCTGGTTGGAAGTTTCTGATTCAACGTTTTGAAAGGTGCATGAGACTTGGTTAAAATTCATAGGATTACTTAGACTTGTTGAAGGGCTATGATTGATTGGTCCTCAAGATCTAAGGGTTGAGATTGGCTTCAAGATTGGTTCAAGAAGTTATTACACTATATAAAGGATCATCTAGGAGTAATTCAAAGACATGCAAGAGAGTGTGCAAGTGTATGTGAAATAGAACACATGGTGTGTGAGAGTGCAAAGACACTAAACACAAGAGAGACTCATTCAAGAGAGGCTGGTAGTTTAGAGAGAGAGTAGTATAGATTGGGGATTCAAAGGCTTTGTAATTGGAATTTTCTTAAGGAAAATTCCAGGGAAACACTTAGCCCTTATCATTTTCTTTTTCTCTTCTTTCATTCTTCAAGAGCAAGATGGGTCTTTGGTGGTGATACAGGTGGTATCAGAGGTAGCAACAGCAGGTATCAGAGTTGAGCATGGGGTATCGGAGCAAGACTCCAAGAATCAAAGAAAACTTCTTGGGTAATTCAAGAACGAAGTAGAGATCAAGATCTGATCGTGTTATTGAGGTTCAAGAACGGTGTTGTGATCAAGATTTGATTGTGTTATTGAGATTTAAAAGTTGGGGAAAACAATTGTGGGTGCTGCATAAATCTGGGATTTTCTCCGCAAGATGGGTTCAAACTTCATTGTTGAGAAGTTTGATGGAAAGAGAGATTTTTCCCTTTGGAAACGGAAAATCAAAGCGGTTCTTATGCAACAAAAGGTGGACTTGGCGATTGGAGAAGATGACACTTTTCTAGCAAGTATCACAGAGGTCCAGCGGAATGAGATAAAGAAGATGGCGTATAGCACCATCTTTCTGCACATGTCGGATAGTGTGACCAAAGAGTGTGGAGACTCAGAAGATCCAGCTGTCATTTGGAAGAAACCAGATGAGTTGTTTCTTACCAAGACTCTCCGTAATAAGAGGTATCTTCTAAAACGAATCTTTGCTTTTAAAATGGATCCTGATAAAGAGTTGCAAGATAATCTTGATGCCAAGAGGAAAGTATCAAGTGGAGAAGTGTTATTCATTAGAGGAAGGCCTACAACTCGGTATGGCAATAACATACATGGCTACTACTGGGACAAACCATAAGGTAGAGGACAAAGCTATGGGGGAGCGCACTCTAAACAGAGATTTAGAGGAAAGAGATGCTACTACTGCAATAAAGAGGGTCATTTCAAGAAAGATTACGAGAAGATGATGAGGGATGAGGGAAGAAGCTATACCAAGAATGGAAAGACTTCGGTTGCCAAGGGAGAACAGTAAGATCATGATGTTCTTGTTGTGTGCTCAAATGTGAGCAAAGAGCAAGAAGGCAGCGAAAGATGGATCTTGGATTTCGGGTGCACTTATCATATGTGTCTTCACCGGGATTGATTCAAGAATTTCAAGGAAACCGATTGGGGAAAGGTTTTCCTGGGGAATGATACTTCTTGCCAAGTGAGGGGCATGGGAGACATCCAGTTGAGTATGTTTGATGGAGTTACTAGGCTGCTGCAGAATGTGAGATATCTTCCAGAGTTGAGAAGAAATTTGATCTCATTGGGGCTGCTAGATTCCATGGGGTACATATACACAACAGAGGGAGGAAAAATCAAGGTAACCAATAGATCTTTGATAGTGATCAAAACAGCAATAAAGGATGGTCTCTATGAGATGATCGAAGACACGAACATCAAGGATTAAGCAGCAAGCTTGATGATTGAGATGGATAAGGCAATTCTTTGGCACAATCACTTGGGACACATGAGCGAAAAGGGCATACAAGTTCTCAGCAAGAAAGGTCTATTTAATGGTGACAAAGTAGAGAAACTTGATTTCTGCGAATGTTATGTTCTTGGGAAATAACATCGGGTTAGCTTCAACACTGGAATACACAAGTCTAAGGGCATTCTTGATCTTTGGGGGCCAGCAGGAACACCAACACGGGGAGGTAATCTTTACTTTCTGTCTTTAATTGATGATTATTCTAGAAAAGTTTGGGTTTATTTGCTTAAAAATAAATCAGATGCTTTGAATAAGTTTGTGGTGTGGAAAAAGCTGGAAGAAACTTAAACGGGTAGGGTAGTTAAGGTGGTAAGAACCGATAATGGCTTAGAATTTTTTAACAAGGAACTTGATCAATTCTATAAGTTAAATAGGATTCTAAGACATAGAATGGTTGTGAAAACCCCTCAGCAAAATGGAGTTGCTGAGAGGATGAATAAGACCCTTATTAAAAAGGTTAGGTGCGTGATTATGGGATTCGGATTACCCAAATGTTTTTGGAGGGAAGTGGTGTCTACTACTACGTATTTGGTTAATAAATCGCCTTCTAAAGCTTTAGAGTTCAAGACTCCCGAGGAGATATGGAGTAGAAAACCCCCTGAGTTGAACAACCTTAAGACTTTTGGGTGTGCTGCGTATGCACATCAAAAGGATGATAAACTTAGCCCAAGGTCTAGAAAGTGTGTGTTTCTAGGATATGGTGAAGGGGTTAAGGGGTATAGGTTGTGGTCCTTAGAGAAAAAAGGATTCAAACTCATAATAAGTAGAGATGTCATTTTTAATGAGCATTTATTTCCCTATTTGGAGAAAACTAACCCTGCAAGGGGTAGTAAGCAAACCAGTTCAGTATTTATGGAGTATAACATCAAGGAAAATTCAGTTCAGGTAGAGCAATGAGGGTAATAGGGTTCGGACCAGGTAGAGCCCATTGATGAAGGCCAAGCTCAGGACACTCATGAGGAGGCTGAACTAGAAGGGAATGATGCAACAAGTCATAATGACTATCAGCTCACAAGAGACCAGGAAAGAAGGTTGGTCAGACTACCTTTGAGATATGGTTTTGCGGATGCTAATGTAGCAGCTCCTTAATCAGAAGGAAGGATAAGTGAACCAAAAACTTACATTGATGCCATAGGATGTAAGGATTCGTCAATATGGAAGCTAGCTATGGAGGAAGAAATGCATTCTTTGAAGAAAAACAACTCTTGGGAATTGGTGCACATTTCAGAAAAACAGAGAGTTGTGGATTGTAAGTGGATTTACAAGATCAAAGAAGGGAACCCTCCAGGGGATAAAGTTTGATATAAGGGTAGGCTGGTGGTGAAGGGGTTCACATAAAGAGAAGGCATAGATTTCACAGAAACTTTCTCACCTGGACACAAGGTGGAGGAAATGGTGATTATCCTCATCTATGTCGATGATATGCTGTTGGTTGATAACAGCAGGGAAAGAATAGAAAGGTTGAAGTCTCAACTCAGTTCAGAGTTCGAGAGGAAGGATCTTGGCCTTGCACAAAAGATCATTGGGATGAGAGTAATCCGGGAAAGAGAGAGAAACAGGTTAAAGGTTTCTCAGTCTTCCTACATAGAAAAGGTATTGTCTAAGTTTTCTATGGAAGATAGTAAACCAGTGAAGATTTCCCTTGTTGGTCATTTCAAGTTCTTTAGCGAACAATATCCTAGAACAGATGAAGAGAAGAAGGAAATAGAAAAGGTCCTTTACTCTAGTGCAGTTGGATCAGTCATGTTCATGATGGTAAGCACTAGACCCGACATTTCTCAAGCAATTAGAGTTCTCAGCAGATTTGTGAGTAATCCTAGAAATAAGCTTTGGCTTGGGATGAAGCGGTTGCTAAGGTACTTGAAGGCCCAGTTACAGTCGATAGTAGCACTCTCAACAACCAAGGCTGAGTACATAGCTGTTACGGAAGCCATAAAAGAGGCTATGTGGTGCAAAGAGTTATTGAAAGAGTCGAAGGTCCTAAAAGAGCATGTGGTGGTGTATTCGAATAGCCAAAGTGCGTTGCACTTGTGTAGGAACCCGGTGTTCCATGAGAGGACTAAGCATATTGATAACTCTGAATAAATCATGTTATTATACTTCTTTTAGGCACGTTTTTGGTGTTGATCTTAAGCATTAGAATTGTTTTTCATGTGTTTTTAGCAATTTGAGTTTAGTTTATCTTATTCTACTAATAGTTGTTTTAGTTGAATGATCAATGCTAAGTCTTAGAAATCTACTGTGCAGACACTTGCTAGAGCACTGGAAGGGTAAAATGTGTGAAGATGACAGAAACTCAAGGCTGCAGTGCTGGAAAGCTGGCACTGCAACGCTAAAATCTGGCCTGAATATAAGAAGGAGACAGAAACTCAAGGCTGCAGCGCTGGAAAGTTGGTGCTGCAGTGCCAGAATAGGGTTCGAAATATGTCTCGGCGCTGCAGCGCTAGCCCACGGATTTTGAATGTTATAAATAGAAACTCTAGCTGAACAAGAAGGGAGAGCGCAGCTGTTGAAGAAAAAAACAGAATTTGGAGGAGACGAGATGCAAAAGGGGAGTTGGAGACACTCCGGGAGGCTACTCGGAACCTTTTAAATCATTCTTCTCCGGTTTTGTATTATTCTTATCTAGTTATGTTGATGTTTTACAATATGAACATGGTTTATTTTAATATTATTATGGAGTAGATATTTTTGTGTTAAGGATAGATGGATCCTAAACCTATGTCATGAATGCTATTTGGACAAGTTGGAATTTATTTTGTTTTTTAAAGAGTGTGTTTTATTGTTCTTAATGCTATTTATTATTTTGATTCCTTCTTGAGGCATGGTGATGTGTCGAATAGAGAAGCTATGCTTTTATGAATGGTTGAATTAATAAATATGATGTTAGATTGTTATATATGCAAAACCAGGGTAAAACATGCCATGAATGAAATAGGAGTAACCGAATAGGAATTCTAGGAAGTTCATGTGGTCCGTTTAAATCGTAACCGAATAGAGAGATTTCACTGAAAGGAATTCCATTGAACTTAATGCTTCTTAAGTTGAATTAATCTAGAATAGACCTGGAATATGGATATTTAAAGTTGATGATTCTTGAGATTGTGGTTAGACCTGGAATATGGATAACCAATTTATTGGGGATTCTACCATATTGAAAAACGTAGTAAACAAAACTTGTTTATTCAAAACTCTTGTCAATAATGGTTTAGGTGAAGTTGAGTCGTTAGCAGGTTAGTTCATAAGAGTCTTCATTACAAATTTTGCAAATCTTCCGTTATTCACTATTGCATTCTGTTTTTCCCTTTAGTTAATTGTTAGTAAACTTTTCTACGACAATTATTCGTTTGCTCAAGTAACAGTAAGAGTTGAGTCATAATTTCTGTAGTACTTGTTCAGTCCTCGTTGGGAACGATATTTACTCATCATTTTATTACTTGAACGATTAGTGCACTTGCTAGTGTCAATTTCATCGCATCAAGTTTTTGGCGCTGTTGCCAAGGACTGAAATAAAATATTACGTTTATTGTGATTCTACTAGTTAATTTGAGAGTTTATTAATTTGGTTTTTAAGTCTATTTTGCATGGTTTTTGTTTCTAGTGCATGACACGTACTAGTGGGAGAATACTTGCAGAACTTAATCCAGAGATTGAGCATACTTTTCACGCTTTGAGAAGAGCAGCACTAGTAATAGTTAATACAATGGCAGAAGGAAACAATGCAGAGGTGCAACGTGCACTGTGGGATTATGCTATGCCAAAGATGGATGGTGTTGAATCTAGCATTCGACGACCGCCTATACAAGCGAACAATTTTGAAATCAAGCCCACCATCATTCAGATGATTCAACATTCAGTACAATTTGGGGGCCTATCGCAAGAAGATCTAGATGTTCACTTGACGAATTTCCTTGAAATTTGTGACATATTCAAGCATAACGGAGTATCGGAGGATGCAATTCGCTTAAGACTTTTCCCATTTTCATTGAGGGATAAAGCAAAAAGCTGGTTGACTTCTTTGCCAGCCGGATCCATAACAACATGGGCAGAATTGACACAAGTATTTTTAGGGAAATACTTCCCTCCTGCAAAAACTGCAAAGTTACGTAATGAAATTACTATGTTCTTGCAGGTCGATCGGGAATCACTCTATGAGGCATGAGAACGTTTAAAAGACCTTTTGAGAAGATGTCCTCATCACGAGTTGCCTACTTGGATGCAGGTACAAACTTTTTATAACGGTTTAACTAGTGCAACTTGAAACATGATTGATGCAGCTGCAGGTGGCACTATCATGAGAAAAACTCTAGAAGAAGCCATTGAATTACTAGAAGAAATGGCCACAAACTCTTATCAATGGCCAATTGAAAGGTTGCCTGTCAATAGAGCCTCAGGATTGCACAATGTAGATATTGTTACAGCTCTAGCAGCACAACTGGAGACTCTCACCAAGAAGATTGATGGACTTAATCCCAACTCACATACAATATATGAATTGTGTGGTGGTAGTGGCCATCACAGCAGTAACTGTCAAGTAGGTAATCAGTTTGCATATAATTCATCTGCTGAACAAGCTAATTTTGTTTTAAATTTTCATAGGCAAAACAATTCATACAGCAATACATATAATCCAGGATGGAGGAATCATCCAAACTTCTCATGGAATCAAAGCAATGTGAAGCAACCTCATCCTGAATATCCTCCTCAAGAAAAAAAGTCCAACTTGGAGGATATGATGGCCAAATTCTTAAGTACAGCAGAAACTAGATTCCAAAATCAAGAAGCATCCATAAAAAATCTAGAAGTTCAGGTCGGTCAACTAGCAACCATAATTTCTGGACGTGCTCAAGGTTCCCTCCCAAGCAACACAGAAAAGAATCCTAAGGAGGATGTCATGGCCATAACACTAAGGAGCGCACACAATTAGAAGAGCCACAACCTAAATAAATCACTCATCAAGAAGGCGAGAAAGAAGAGACTGAGTAAGAGGAGAAACGTGTTGTAGCAAAGAAGTCTACTGGTAATGGTTTGATTGATTCTAACTCTGAAACTAAATATATGCCACCTCTTCCTTATCCTCAGAAATTCCAAAAAGAAAAATTGGATAAACAATTCTCAAAATTTTTAGAGATTTTCAAGAAGTTGCATATTAACATACCATTTGCAGAGGCATTAGCACAGATGCCTATTTACGCTAAATTTTTAAAGAAAATTTTGTCTAATAAACGGAAGCTCGAGGAACACAGAACGGTAATGTTAACTGAAGAGTGCAGTGCTATACTGCAAAATAAGCTACCTCCAAAATTGAAAGATCCAAGGAGTTTTACTATACCTTGCACTTTGGGAAATTTATTTTTTGATAAAGCTTTATGTGACCTTGGTGCCAGTATTAATCTTATGCCTCTTTCAATTTTCAGGAAACTTGGATTAAGAGAAGTCAAAACAACGACAGTGTCATTGCAATTAGCTGATCGATCAATTAAGAGACCACAAGGAATTATAGAAGATGTACTGGTAAAAGTTGATAAATTTATATTCCCTGTAGACTTCATTGTTCTCGGCATGGAAGAGGATCAAGAGGTACCTCTTATACTCGGACATCCATTCCTTACTACAGGGAGAGCCCTAATTGATGTACAACAAGGGAAATTGATTTTGAGAGTTAATGATGAGCAAGTAGTTTTTGATATGTATAAAATCATGAAATATCCGTCTGACTTATCTACTTCTTCTTGTTTTCACGCAGATATTGTTGATGACCTCATTGAAGAGTTTCAGGAGAAGACATTAAATGAATATATTTTGGAGAGATGCATCATGGAATCAGGAACTACCACCACTGAAGAACTCGTCATCCAAGAAGAAACAAGGAACTTGGAAGCTGAAATGGGAAAAGAAGTGCCAGAAGAACCAATAATAACCCCTGAATTAAAAACTTTACCTGATCATTTAAAATATGTTTATCTAGAGAAAAATATTTTCCTAGTTATAATATCCTCTTCATTGACAGGTAAAATGGAATAACGCTTGTTGGAAGTCTTGAGAAGGCACAAAAAGGCTTTGGGGTGGACAATAGTGGATATCAAAGGAATTAGCCCTTCCATTTGCACTCAAAAATTCTCATAGAGGAGAATTTCAAGCCTACTATTCAGCCACAGCGACGCTTAAATCCAGCAATGCAAGAGGTCGTTAAGAAAGAAGTAGTCAAGTTGCTTGATGCAGGTATTATTTATCCAATTTCTGATAGTGCTTGGACCAGCCCGGTACAAGTAGTCCCAAAGAAAGGGGGGATTACTGTTGTGAAAAATAATAATAATGAATTGATCCCCACCAGAACTGTGTCAGGCTAGCAGGTTTGTATTGACTATAGAAAATTAAATGACACCACAAGAAAAGATCACTTTCCATTACCTTTTATTGATCAAATGTTGGAAAGATTGGCAGATCACAAGTTCTACTGTCTACTTGATGGATACTCGGGATATAATCAAATTCCTATAGCACCCGAGGATTAAGAAAAGACAACATTTACATGTCCTTATGGCATGTTTGCATATAGGAGGATGCCCTTTGGTCTCTGTAACGCACCAGCAACTTTTCAACATTGCATGTTGGCAATTTTTTCTGATATGACTGAAATTTTTTTAGAGATCTTCATGGATGATTTTACACTTTTTGGTCTAACCTTTGACGATTGCCTTCATAATCTCTTTTTAGTTTTGCAGCGATGCGAAGAGACGAACCTAGTACTAAATTGGGAGAAATATCATTTCATGGTCCATGGAGGGATAATGTTGGGGCACAAAATATCATCTCGGGGTATTGAAGTTGACAAATCTAAGGTGGATATGATAGAAAAACTCCCACCTCCCACTTCAGTCAAAGCCATCAAAAGTTTCCTGGGGCATGCAGGATTTTACAGAAGATTCATTAAGGATTTGTCAAAAATCTCTAAACCTCTTTCCAATCTTCTTGTAAAAGATGTGAAGTTTAACTTTTCTGATAATTGTTTGCAGGCATTTGCTACATTAGAGGATAAATTGGTGACCGCCTCTATTGTAGTCGTACCAGATTGGAGCCTCCCATTTGAATTAATGTGTCATGCCAGTGACACCGCAGTTGGAGCAGTGCTTGGTCAAAGAATAGATAAGGTCTTCAGGACAATTTATTTTGCGAGCCGCACTCTTACCGGACCTCAACTGAACTACACTACCAACGAGAAAGAACTTTTAGCTATTGTATTTGCATTTGATAAGTTTCAATCCTATCTTATTGGATCAAAAGTTACTGTTTATACTGACCATGCAGCTTTAAAGTATCTTTTAGCAAAAAAGGACGCAAAACTAAGACTGTTGAGGTGGATTCTCCTTCTTCAAGAATTTGATTTAGAAATCAAAGATAAGAAAGGGACTGACAATCAAGTAGCAAACCACTTATCAAGGCTTGAAAAATCGGAAGAGACTAATATCAGCATTAATGAAGAATTTTCGGATGAGAAAATATTTTCTATTTCTTCGTTTAATTATGTCTTAGTAGTATCTAAGACACCATGGTTTGCTGATTTCGCCAATTACCTTGTAGAAAACTGGATCCCAGGGCACTTCACTTATTAACAAAGAAAGAAATTCTTATCCGATGTGAAGCATTATTTTTGGGAGGATCTGCATCTATACAAATTGTGTGCAGACCAGGTAATTCGCAGATGTGTGCCGGATCATGAGTTTAATAGTATTTTGTATCACTGCCATGACAGAGAAGCTGGGGGACATTTCAGTGCAAACCGAACAGCAGAAAAGGTATTGCAATCAGGTTTCTATTGGCCGACTCTGTTTAAGGATGCCCAGGCTTACGTCGTATCATATGATAGGTGTCAACGAATTGGTAACATCTCTAAACGAAATGAAATGCCTTTAAACAATATTCTTGTTTGCAAAATATTTGATGTTTGGGGTAATGATTTCATGGGACCCTATCCTGCATCTTTGTCAAATCAGTATGTTCTAGTTGTCGTAGATTATGTGTCTAAATGGGTAAAAGTCATAGCAACCTGCACTAATGATGCTAAAGTGGTTCTCCAATTCCTCAAGAAAAACATCTTTACCCGGTTTGGAACCTCTAGGACAATAATTAGTGATCGAGGTAAACACTTTGACAATCATCAATTTAGAACCTTGTTAAGAAAATATGGAGTAACTCACGAACTCGGCACCTCATACCATGCACAAACAAGCGGACAGGTAGAAGTTTCAAATCGGGAAGTGAAACGAATTTTAGAAAAAACCGTGAATATTTCTAGGAAAGATTGGGCACTTAAATTAGATGATGCCTTGTGGGCATATAGAACGGCTTTCAAAACACCAATAGGAACTATATAGGCTGGTTTTTGGAAAAGTCTGTCACCTTCCTGTTGAACTCGAGCATAAAGCATACTGGGCCACCAAATTCTTGAATTTTGATATAACTCTTGCAGGACAAAAGTGTTTGTTGCAGGTTGATGAATTGGAAGAACTTTGACTAAGAGCATATGAGAATGCAAAGCTGGACAAGGAAAAAACAAAAAAATGTCATGATCGACACATCTCGAGGAAAGAATTTGTTCCAGGGCAACAAGTTCTTCTGTACGATAGCCAACTTCATCTATTTTCGGGAAAACTAAAATCTTGATGGACTTGACCGTATACTGTGATAAGTGTCTCACTTTTTGGTGCCGTTGAAGTACGACACGAGAAAAATGAGGAGACATTCAAGGTTAACAGGCACAGATTGAAGCACTACATTATGGGGACGTTTGACCCTCAATTGTCCACAACCATTCTCCAAGAGCCATAAATCCGAAAGTCAAGCTAAAGACTATAAATTAGAACAACCATCTTGGTTCTTATTTTTTATTTTTCTTGCCTTTTGAAGTTATTTTATGTGTTTAAATTTTTTGTCCTGTTTTGTTAGTTTATCTGTTAATTCAATTTTTATGGCTTTAAAATGTGTATTCTTGGTTTATTTTCAGGATTACTTGGAGTCAAGACACAGTCTCTGCGCTGCAGCCTTGCACTTTGGGCACTGCAGCGCTGATCCTGCCCCTACACACTAATCAGGATAGAGATTCAGCTCTGCAGCCTCACACTTTGGGCGCTGCAACGCAAGGTCCTGCCCCCACATGCTGATACTACTTACATGCTGAACTGTCTAGAGATTCAGTGCTGCAGCGCTGGAAAGTTGGCGCTGCAGCACCAGGTCGCACACTGTTTTTTTAAATAGACAACTCTTCCACTGTTAGGTCAATTCAAAGTCTGATTTTCAGCATCTCTCTCTCTCTCCAAAACACCAAAATTAAACCTCCCTTCCCCATCGCACTATAGAATCAAGGTCTTTTTGCATCTCCCACCATGGATTGCTTTAATTCTTTATGGGAATCACTCATCTCAAGTGCTTTTGGGTGCTGTTGATGTCTTCTAATCAAGTAAGATTTCTCCACCTTAAGACAGCAAAACTTCAGATTTTTGAGTGAAATCACTTGAGTTGTTTATCGGTTTCTTGTAATACATGGTGATTGGATGAAATATTGAGGAAGGTAAGAATGGATAAGCTGCACTTTCTTAAGTTTACGCTGAAATTTTTTTAACATGGCTGTTCGTTGGGAGAAAAGGGTGCTGTAGCTGAATAAATTTCTAGTGTTGATGGGTTAACTATGCACTCTATTATGCTGGGTTATTCGAGACTCAATTGATTGAAGACATTGCATCACTTTGATTGAAAATTTTACTGCACAAAATTATTTGGGCATCTGTGTGTGTGGAAGAGGGTGTTGTTCTCGGTTGTTTTCTGCAGTTTGAAGTTTGGTTATTTAAAGCACAAAATTCTTGATTAAATGGCTCCTCCCAAACGTGCGAGACCTAGCTCTACCGGTTACAATTCTGAGCTTTTTGTCTCAAATGAAGCAGAACAGAGGTTTGAGCGTTCTCAACTCAAGAAAGTCTTAATCCCTGAACGGGGATTTAATATCACCAAAGGACACTTCCCCCTCATTCACAGGATTATCGCTGCCCGAAAATGGGAACAATTCTGCACAACACCAGAAGCTGCAATTATTCTGGTTATGCGTGAATTTTATGCAAATGCTGCAGAGCACACGAATCTGAAGGTGAAGGTTAGAGGGAAATTAGTGGCATTCGACAGAGGCACAATCAACAAATTGCTCGCTACTCCCAACATCCCAATGAACGAGTACAATGCTTATGCCAGTGCACCTGACCTCGACAAGTTAATCCAAGTTCTTTGCAAAGTTAAGACACAATGGAAATTTTCCGGTGATGAGCGGACTTCATTTCCATCGAGTGTAATGGATAGGACAAAAAAAGCTTTGCACTACTTTGTGGGCACTCGTTTGCTTCCGATAACCCATTTAAGTGATGTCACAAGAGATAGAACAATCCTCTTATTTGCCATTAACCAAGGATTGAGTATTGATGTGGGATGCATTATCCAAAATAGCATTCTATACAGTGCAAATTCGATCAGTGCGGGGTTATATTTCCCATCTTTGATAATAGCACTTTGTGGATTATGTGGTGTTACCTGGACTACGGGGGAACAAATCAAGTAACTAATGCATCATCCGGATCTCAGGACTATCTATCGGATCACGGATATAGAACAAGCACCGAGCCCAAGCACCTCTTCCTCACAGCCTCCCTCAGCACACCAACAACAGAATATATCACTTTCTGATCATCTGACAGCGGTTGAGACAGAGCTTCATGAGCTTCTGCAATGGGGTCAGCAGCAGGCATCATACGTTGTAGGTTGTTTTCAAACCAATGACCAGATGATGAGAATTTTTGCCAATCATTTGAGAATCGACACATAGCAGCTACCTCTACTACCACCATATCCTAGTCATAGCAGTGATCCGGAGGATGAGGACATTGATAAAGACGATTGATTCGGCCTCCGAATAATCAGGGGAGTTCACTTCTCTTACTTTATAATTCAAATTTTATACATTGCGGACAATGTATCATTTAAGTTTGGGGGTGGGAACTTTATCTGAGTGTTATGTGCTGCTTATGTTTCTAGTTATTTTTTTGTTTGTTTTATCTGAGTGCTTTTTGTTGTTTGATTTTGATTTTGCTAATGATGAGATATAGATTGACTTGATTATAGCCACTGAAAATTTGAAAAATGTTGCGTTTGTCTGTGTGCTTGAATTTGTTGTTGGATTTATTTTACATCGAACTCTTTGAACACAATGAGCACTTACACCTAAGCACTTTGTTGTCTTGCTGTTTCGGAGAACGTTTATTTGAGCAGTGTAGTCTTGTGATCTCTTGGACTCTAGAACTTGTTTGAAGACCACTCGAGGCGAAATCCTAGGTAGTACAGTACCAAAGAAAGGATCCAGGCCATGTTTGGAAAGTTTGAGCTTTTCTAGCCAACCCTTAATCTGTGAATATCCTTAGTTTTACCCTTTTGAGCTTGGATATCTATTGTTTTGTCACCCGATCATCTAACCTATTTATTTTTCAAAAAAAAAAGAAAAAAATGCTACAACTCTACCTTTCACCTGTGAGCACATTGATTAATGAATGGACTATTCTCTTAAGTGGTGGTAGAAGATTGAGGAAGAAAAAGCGGTCTTCACTTGCTATGATAAGTATCACATATTTCCCATCGAGAGTGACCAAGGGAAAGATCTAAGTTGAAAAGGTTTACCACACGAACTATTTGACCAAGTTGTATTCTGCCTATCATAGGCAGCTGGCAAAGCCGCGTTTGATCGTTGTGTACATGGTATGTTATAGTTTCATTCATGCACACGGAAATAAAGACTGGTGCTACTATAGTACAAGCATATGGAAAAAAAAAAAAAAGAAGAAGAAGATGTGACAACAGCAAAAGTATTGGAGTATTACATGATAACTAAGGGAAAGTTTGAAATAAAATTTGTATTGGTCGATGTGCTTAAGGTGATGTGAGCCTCAAATACATCTTTTACCATACCTTAGCCTTAGCCAAAGTTATAAGTTGAATAAAGTCCTGGTGATCTCGGATATTGTCTTGGCCTACATTAGTGAAGAGTGGTGTGAAAAGCAAGCTTATAGACTTTGAAAGATTAGCATTATCCTGCTTGCTTGCATAAACTGATCAGAGAGACGAGACAATTAAGTTTATAAAGGTGTCACACACACACACGTTTGAAGAATTTGATGTAAGATAAAACTGGCAGTAAATTTGAAATTCTAGACATTAGCAGTATTTGGAAATTTTTATTATGTTATGATTTATATGCAATATTTGAGGCATGTTATATCAAATCTAATCAAACCATCTCTCACTCTTAGGATGTGTGTGCATAGGATTTTGTTCTAGTTTGCTCGAGGACTAGCAAAAACGTAAGTTTGGGGGTGTGATAACTCTGAATAAATCATGTTATTATACTTCTTTTAGGCACATTTTTGGTGTTGATCTTAAGCATTAGAATTGTGTTTCATGTGTTTTTAGCAATTTGAGTTTAGCTTATCTTATTCTACTAATAGTTGTTTTAGTTGAATGATCAATGCTAAGTCTTGGAAATCTACTGTGCAGACACTTACTGGAGCATTGGAAGGGCAAAATGTGTGAAGGGGATAGAAACTCAAGGCTACAGCGCTGGAAAGCTAGCGTTGCAATGCCAGAATCTGGCATAAATAGAAGAAGGAGACAGAAACACAAGGCTGCAGCGCTGGAAAGTTGGCGCTGCAGTGCCAGAATAGGGTTCGAAATATGTCTTGGCGCTGCAGCGCTGAGATGTTGGCCAGCAGTGCCGACCCACGGATTTTGAATGTTATAAATAGAAACCCTAGCTAAACAAGAAGGGAGAGCGCGGCTGTTGAAGAAAAAAACAGAATTTGGAGGAGACAAGACGCAAAAAGGGAGTTGAAGACACTCCGGGAGGTTATTCGGAAGCTTTTAAATCATTCTTCTCCGGTTTTGTATTATTCTTATCTAGTTATGTTGATGTTTTACAATATGAACATGGTTTGTTTGAATACTATTATGGAGTAGATATTTTTGTGTTAAGGATAGATGGATCCTAAATCTATGTCATTAGTGCTATTTGGATAAGTTGGAATTTACTTTGTTTTTCAAAAAGTGTGTTTTATTGTTCTTAATGCTGTTTATTATTTTGATTCCTTCTTGAGGCATGGTGATGTGTCGAATAGAGAAGCTATGCTTTTATGAATGGTTGAATTAATAAATATGATGTTGGATTGTTATCTATGTAAAGCCCGGGTAAAACATGCCATGGATGAAATAGGAGTAACCGAATAGGGATTCTAGGAAGTTCATGTGGCCCGTTTAAATCATAACCGAATAGGGAGATTTAACTGAAAGGAATTCCATTGATCTTAATGCTTCTTAAGTTGAATTAATCTAGAATAAACCTGGAATATGGATATTTGAAGTTGATGATTCTTGAGATTGTGGTTAGACCTGGAATATGGATAGCTAATTTATTGAGGAATCTACCATCTCGAAAAACGTAGTAAACGAAACTTGTCCATTCAAAACTCTTGTCAATAATGGTTTAGGTGAAGTCGAGTCCTTAGCACGTTAGTTCATAAGAGTCTTCATTCAAAAGTTTGCAAATCTTCCATTATTCACTATTGTGTTATGTTTTTCCCTTTAGTTAATTGTTAGTAAACTTTTCTCCGACAATTATTTGTTTGCTCAAATAACAGTAAGAGTTGAGTCATAATTTCTGTAATACTTGTTCAGTCCTCGTTGGGAACGATATTTACTCATCATTTTATTACTTGAACGATTAGTGCACTTACTAGTGTCAATTTCATCGCATCACATATGGATGTTCGGTATCATTTCATTCGGGAAAATGTTATGAAATGGTACATTCATATGGACAAAGTCGCAACGAAAGAAAATCGTGCAGATTTAGGTACTAAAGATCTACCTCTAAGCAAGTTCAATCATTGCTTTGGACTTCTTAGGATTAGAGTCAGTTGATATGGTGACTCAAGTTGAGTTTTGATCCTGAGTTCTCTGCACTATGGGTTCGGTTTTAGTTGCTTAGACAAAGGTAGAGATTATTGGGATTTGTCTAAGAACTAAAGAGAGAAAAATTCAGCATCAGATGTAGGTGTGCGTCGCGGCCTCCAGCAAAGGAACAAAGGTGGAGGTGCTCCCCCTAGGTGTGCGCCGCGACACAGGGAGGTGTGCGCCATGGCGCCCAGCAACTGGAGGTTTTCAGCCCTGTTGTGCGCCGCGGCTTGCCCTGTTCTGGGCCGTGGAGCCAGGCACACCTGGTGCCTCTGATTCAGCATATTGAAAGGTGCGTGGGACTTGGTTAAAATGCACAGGATTACTTAGACTTGTTGAAGGGCTATGATTGATTGGTCCTCAAGATCTAAGGGTTGAGACTAACTTTAAGATTGGTTCAAGATGTTATTGCACTATATAAAGGATCATCTAGGAGCAATTCAAAGACATGCAAGAGAGTGTGCAAGTGTGTGTGAAATAGAATACATAGTGTGTGAGCATGCAAAGACACTAAACATAAGAGAGACTCATTCAAGAGAGGCTGGTTGTTTAGAGAGAGAGTACTATAGATTGGGGATTCAAGGACTTTGTAATTAGAATTTTCTTGGGGAAAATTTCAGGGAAACACTTAGCTCTTATCACTTTCTTTTTCTCTTCTTTCATTCTTCAAGAGCAAGATAGGTCTTGAAGAGGTGTTGCTGTAATTGCAAGAACTCCATTGATTTAGTGCAGAGAGCTCGAAGGAGCTCACGGGGACGTAGGCACATTGCCGAACCTTGATAATAATTGCTTGTGTTCTTTCTTTGATTGTCTGATTGTTGTTTATTACAAGTCATTCTTGACTTGGGTGTTTGGAAAAATCACCACCTGAGATTCTGCAAGAAGGTGATTTTCCAACAGTTTGTTGTATTAGAGGATAGAAAGGTTCGTTATGTTTGGATGAAATTGAAAAGGCATTCACAAGCATGGCGGGGAAGTGTGGAAGAACAATTACACCGTACCCAATGACCAGCAGTTTCTAACTGGGAGGAGATGAAGGAGCGACTGAAGGAAAAATATTTACCCATTGATTATGAGCAAATGATGTTCAAAAAGATGTTGCAACTCAGGGAAGGGTTGTTGAGTGTTGATCAATTTACGAACTGTTTCCATGAGTTGACTGTCCGTAGCAACATCGTGGAGACTGAACAACAAACTTTAGTTCGATACCGAACTGGATTACACAGTGAGCTACGCAAAGAAATGTGGACTGCACGTTTAATCAACATGGAGGAGGCATATCAATTGGCACTCCGTATTGAGAAACAAATGGGACCTTCGGTTGGGAGGAAAATGATGTTGACGGATTCAAGACCGGAATGTGTCACAATGCCTTCATTCCAAAGGCCACCATTGTTGAAAGATCAATCTAGAGGCGCGATGAATGGGGACCAGAAAGGAAAAGCAAAAGCTACCAGCGAAGGGTCATGATGTTATAAATGTAAAGCCTTTGGACACTATGCTGTTGTATGTCCTACAAGAGATAAGAAGCTAGCCTTTATATGTGAATAAGAATTATTGGTAGTGGATGCTGTTGAAGACTCGGATGGGGAGGAGACTGATGGGGGTAGTCATGGTGAAGAAGAACACTGGGTGTGTCAAATTTACCTAGTTGTGTGATCCATCAAGTGTTTATAGGAACTAAGAGAGAACTCCAGGCTAATCCCAAGTGGTTGCGCACCAATATTTTTCACACATTCATGGAGCATAATGGTCGGGCTTTAAATGTCATTATTGATAATGGCAGTGGCATGAATGTGATCTCCGAAGCTGTCGTCGAATGTTTGGGGCTGAAAACTGAGAAGCATCCTACTCCTTATCTGATCAGTTGGGTTAATGAAGCCAATTCAGCCCTAGTGAAGCAACAGTGCTTGATTAAATTTTCATTGGGAAAAAATATGTGGATGAAGCCTGGTGCGATGTAATCCCTATGACCGTGTGCCACCTGTTATTGGGACGTCCATGGCTCTATGATTAGAGGGTTCTCTATGATGGGTATACTAATACTTACTCTTTTAATTTTAAAGTTAAGAAATTTGTTTTGGATCTTTTACATATTTCAAAATTTGAGACAAAAAATGAGGTTGTCCTAGTTTTGACGATACGACAATTCTCTCGAGTTATGCATAAGAATGATATGGTGCTAATGGTAGTAAGACGTGAAGTAAAGTAGGAGGACGACAATATTTCAGTGGAGTTTACGACAATGCTGGAGGAATTTCAGGATATCATACCAGATGAGATTCCGAATCAACTACCTCCAATGAGGGAGGTGCAGCATGCTATCGACTTGAACCTTGGCTCAACCTTACCTAATTTACCGCACTACCGCATGAGCCCAACAGAGAATGAAGAGCTTAGCCGAAAAATTTAGCAATTGCTAGACAAAGGCTTTATTCGAGAAAGTCTTAGCCCCTGTGTTGTTCCGGTTTTACTTACGCCCAAGAAGGATGGTAGTTGGAGGATGTATGTAAATAGCCTGATTACGCCCAAAGTGTAACGCGGTAGTTGTAGCACAGCTTTGGGGTGTCGATTCTATAGGGAAACAAGTTAACTACAAGATAAGGTAAACCTAAACACGAACGGTAAAGATTAAATGAAAGAATTTAAGTTTTGATAGTAATTGTGTAAAAATTTGTGTGAATATGTTATGAAGGAGCAACAAGGATTCGAGAATCCTTCATAAGTTCGTTGCCTTATCCTAATCAAGATTCAGTTGTTTTTATCTCGATTGCAAGTTTCACATCCCAAACAGGCAATCGACAAATATTCAATTAAGCACAAATATAAACCCTAAAGTAATTGCTTATGAAATACTCATTGATTTCAATTCAAGCACACATGACCTATCCTATAGAGTTATCAAGAAATGACAATATATCACCATGACAATATCGCAGTAATGGATATTCCTAAAATAGAAATCTATTGGACTCAATCACATCTGAACAACTTGACATAAGAAAAGCAAGACTAGACTTATATGGAGAAGAAGTATGCAATCACCGGATTAAGAAAATCTAAGATAAGAAGAATAAAAAGTGAAACTGTCACATGAACCCTAATTCTTCTTGTTTGATCAAAGAATAAATCATAAGCAATGTTTTAACATTAAATCTTTACAACCGAATCAAGACTAGAAAGTAGGAACAACCAAATCATAAGCAATGTCATTTCATGTTATTTTATCTATTTTCTGTGTTTTCTATGTTTTTATAGGTTTTGGAATAAAATTAAGCAATGTGGAAACTTCAGGGCTTAAAGAGCAAAGCTGAGGATGCCTTGTGTGATCGAGCGCACAGGACATGCAATCGATCGCACCTGCGATCGTGCGCACTCGGCATGAGATCAAACGCACCTGCACTCGAGCGCACAAGACTTGCGATCGATCGCAATTGACTCGCACATCCCACGTTGGAAAGGAAACTTTTGATACTGCATATATATTGCAGCGCACTGTGATGCGCTCGAGCGCAACAAGGCTGCGATCGATAGCAGTTGACTCGCACATCCCACATCGGATAGGAAGCACTTACAGTGCGTCAGACGCATTGCATCACACCATGCTGCGATCGATCGCACCAGACTTGCGATCGATCGCAAAGAGGCAGTATCCCACATCGAATTTTCAACTCATTGTACTATGAGAATTCCCTTATATAAACACTATCGCACCTCATTATTCAGTGTGCAGTCTGGTGGATTTCTACTAGCATTCTAGTAGATCTCCTAAGGGCTTTTGCCACCACTGGGGGAAGTGCTGCCCAACAGCGTGTAGAATTTCTCCCAATGTACAGTCAGTTTTAATTCTTTTCCAGTTTTTAATGCTTAGCACTTTTTATTGTGAAATTTAGTTTCATGATAATGGGTGGCTAAAATCTTCAGCTACGGTTGAAGATGAAGCCTCACCATTGTTTAGCATTATATTTTCAGATATGTTTATACAATTATGATATGTTTAGTTTAAATGTTCTATTTCAATTGTTTGAGTAAATTCTTACGATTGATAGTTTTTAATTGTTCTATTGGATATTTTGTGTTATTCATCCGATGGATACATCGAATCCTTTTCGATTAAATTGGATTTTATTTGTGATTTGTTAAAAGCGGATACATTGGATGCTTTTGGTTGAATTGGGATATTCGTTGTTTTTTGTTTAAGTTGGATTCATGGAATGTTTGGATAGATTATTTATATAGAACATGAAGATATATGCTTTACTTTGGTTGGGTGGATTCTGAAGCCTTAGTGTTTTCATCATTAGTTATTAAATCAATTTAGTTTAGTTTAGTTTATTTTTGTTTTGCAAAAATATAATTCACAATTCAGAACTAGGTTAAAATAAGGTTAGTTTAGATAAAAAGCTATTTTCACAACGCATTTCCTGTGGATTCGACCTCGCACTTGCACAACACTATATTGCAAACGATTCGTGCGGTTGCGAGTAATTTAAAACTCACAACAAGTTTTTGGCGCCATTGCCGGGGAATATTTTTGTTTGTGAAATTTTTGTCTAAATTGATTTTATTTTTCTACTAGTTTAGTTAACATTTTTGTTTTGTTTTGCTTTCTGTTTTATTTTATTTTGCTGCTTCTGCTAGTTAGTTTGTTTTACTGTTTTCTGTTTGGTGTATGCTTAGTCAGAGATCCTTGAATTTAGAATTGACACCTTTAGATCCCGATTTAGAAAGAACTCTTAGGAGACAGAAGAAGTCACTTGCTGAACAAGAGACAATTGAGATGGGAGAAAACTTGAGAAACCAAGAGCAACCAAGAGCGTGGAACGTGGACTCCACCATGTCCTTGAGAGATTTGTTCGCACCAGTTGTGACTAACTCATCTTCCTGCATCGTGTTGCCACCCACCAATGCTACCCATTTTGATTTAAAGCCACATGTCATCCAACTCTTACCCTCATTTTATGGCATAGTTATTGAAAATCCTTACAGCCATGTCAAGAAGTTCAAAGATATTTGTGCCACATTCAAGTTCTAGAACTTCTCTAAGGAGTCAGTCCATCTTAGACTTTTCCCTTTTTCTCTTCATGATAGAGCTAGGGCATGGTTGGATTCCAATACGTCCGGGTCTATTATATCTTGGGAAAATCTGCTGAGTAAATTCTATAATAAATTTTTCCCAATGTTTAGAGTGAATTAGTACCGAAAGGAGATTAGTTCTTTCACTCAGGAGGAGGATGAGAAGTTTCTGAGAGTTAGGAGCGTTTTAAAGAGTTACTGATTAGATGCCCTCCACATGGATATGAGAAGTGGAAACTTGTTTAGTTCTTCTACCAAGGGTTGACTCAACCCAACCGTAGCATGATCGAGTCTATGAATGAGGGGGCATTCTTAAGTCTGACAGGGGATGAAGCATACAAGGCATTGGACAAGTTGTCCGACAACTCGCAGCAGTGGGATTTTTCAAGCTGTTAGGACAAGTCCGTTTGTGCTCCTAGGAAATGAGGCATCTATGAGATTAAGGAGGAGACTGACTTGAAGATAAAGATAGATGTTTTCACCAAGAAAATTGACGCTCTCACTATGGACAAGTCCATCAATGCTGCCAATACAATTAATGACGATTTCTGTTCCATCTGTGCTAGTCCTATGCATTTAGCACAGAATTGTTCATCTATGCCAGCTTTTACCGAGTGTCCCACAGAACACGTAAACGCTTTCAATGACTATAGGAGGCAATCAAGTGGATCCTACTCTGAGACTTACAATCAAGGGTGGCGGAACCACCTTAATTTTTCATGGAAGCAGAGCCAATCGCTTAATCAGAGAGGAGCCCCTCATCATGCTCACAATCAATACCCTCTTGGATTGCCTCCACCAATTCAAAGTCATGGTCGCTCAATCCATCCAGCACCAGCATCTGCATGTGCTTACCATACTCACACTCAAGCGCCAATGCCGGTTTCACAGTCATTGGATGACACCTTCAAGGAGTTCATGAAGATGACCGACCAATCCATCAGCAAAGTGAGGAGTGCGAAAATAGTAAACACCCAAGCGATTGCCAATCTAGAGAGTCAAATGGGGCAAATTACAAGTCACTTGGGTGAAAAGAGAAAAGGGAAAGTTCTCCAGTCAGCCCGTGACCAACCCGAAGAGACAATTTGTGATTGGAAATTCATCAAATTCTACGCATGGGGAGGAACAAGTGCAATCAATTGTCACATTAAGATCTGGGAGACAAGTGGATAATCGAGTAAAAGAGAGCCCTGCTATGCAGCAAGGGTAAGAAAGTGGCAACAAGGAGAAGAGAGATGCTGAGCCATCTACAACCACTCCTACTGTGAATGACCCTCCTAGGTCATTTGTACCTAAAGCACCTTATCTTGAGAGATTACAAGCGCTCAAGAAAGAAGGGAAGTTTGAAGAAATTCTTGAGGTGTTCAAGCGAGTCCAAATCAATATTCCACTTTTGGACGCCATCGAGCAAGTGCCATCATATGCCAAGTTCTTAAAGGACTTGATCACTATCAAGAGGAGGACAATGTCCCGAAGAAGGCCTTTTTGACTGAGTAGGTTAGCTCAATCCTTCAGTACAAGCTGCCGATCAAGTATAAGGACCCAGGGTGTCCTACCATCTCTTGCATGATAGGAGTCAGCCAGATTGAGAGGGCTCTATTGGATTTAGGAGCCAGTGTGAATCTTCTACCCTATTTAGTCTATTTGTAGTTGGGGTTAGAATAATTGAAGCCCACATCAACAACACTTCAATTGGCTGACAGGTCAGTGAAAATACCACGGGGAGTAGTTGAGGACGTTTTGATAAAGGTAGATCAGTTTTATTTCCCCGTGGATTTTATTGTGCTAGATACAGAACCGGTCCAGAATATAGGGATTCAGATACCGGTGATTCTAAGGCGACCATTCTTAGCCACGACTAACGCCCTAATCAATTGTAGGACAGGGGTGATGAAGATTTCCTTCGAAAATATGATAGTGGAGTTGAATATTTTTGATATCACTAAGCAACCACTGGAATTTACTGAAGTGAGAAATATATGCTTAATAGAGGAGATTATTGAAGATACAGTGGATGAATCAAGCATGAAGGACCCCCTGGAGGCATACTTTGCTCAGTTTAGAGAGGATCTGGATTTGGATAAGTTATTTGAGCAAGAAAATGTCATTTTAGAGTCTGCTCCTATGGAGAGTAGTGAAAAGGAAGAGATTGAAGAACTTAAACCTCTTAAGAAGGAACTTAAACCTTTACCGGACAATCTTCAGTATAAGTTCCTAGGTCCAGCAGAGTCTTTGCCTGTGATTATAGCTTTAGATTTGGTTGAGACTCAAGAGGAGAAATTATTAGATGTGTTGAGAGAACACAGGGAAGCTATAGGCTGGACAATTGAGGATATTAAAGGAATCAGCCCCTCGTTGGTAATGCACAAGATACATTTGGAGGAGAATGCTAAGCCATCGAGGGAGCCACAAAGAAGGCTCAACCCAGCTATGCAAGAGGTTGTGAGGGCAGAAATAATTAAACTGTTAGACGCAGGGATCATTTATCCCATCTCTGATAGCAAGTGGGTGAGCCCGATTCATGTCGTACCCAAGCGAGTTGGATTAACGGTAGTGAAGAATAAGGACGATGAGTTGGTGCCAACTCGTGTTTAGTCAGGGTGGAGAGTGTGTATAGACTACCGTAAACTGAACGCTGCCACAAGGAATGATCATTTTCCACTCCCATTTATTGATCAGATGGTGGAGTGTTTGGCTGGGCACGAGTATTATTGCTTTTTGGATGGTTATTCTGGATATAACCAGGTCCCCGTAGACCCCGAAGATCAGGAGAAGACAACATTTACCTATTCTTTTGGGACATTCGCCTACCGTCGCATGCCCTTTGGGTTATGCAATGCACCTGCTACTTTTCAGCGGTGCATGGTCAGCATATTCTCTGATATGGTGGAGCGTTCTTTAGAGATTTTCATGGATGACTTCTCCGTCTTTGGTTCATCATTTGAGGAGTGTCGGCACCATCTCACTTTGGTTTTAGTGCAGTGCAAGGAGAAGAACCTGGTGCTTAATTGGGAGAAGTACCATTTTATGGTCAAGCAAGGTATTGTACTGGGGCACGTCATATCCCATTGGGGGATTGAGGTAGACAAAGCGAAGGTAGACCTGATTTTCAACCTTCCACCCTCACATACAGTGAAAGAGGTTCGATCTTTTCTGGGCCATGCAGGATTCTATAGGCGATTTATCCAGAATTTTAGCAAGATCGCCCAGCCCTTGTGCAAGTTATTAATGAAGGATGCCCCATTTGTATTTGATGAAGATTGTAAGAAAGCATTTGGGGATCTGAAGAAGATTCTGACATCTACACCCATTATTCAGCCACCCAACTGGGGTGTGCCTTTTGAAATTATGTGTGACGCATCAGACTATGCTGTTGGAGCTGTTTTGGGGCAGTGTGTTGACAAACTTCCCCATATTATCTATTATGTAAGTCAAACTCTAAACGACGCACAACTCAATTACTCTACCTCTGAGAAGGAGTTGCTAGCAGTCGTTTTTGCATTAGACAAGTTCAGATCCTACTTGTTAGAATCTAAAGTCATTATCTACTCGAACCATACAGCATTGAAGTATCTTTTCTCTAAAAAAGATGCTAAATCTCGTCTTATCCTATGGATCTTGCTACTTCAAGAGTTCGAAATAGAGATTCAGGATAAGAAAGGTTCTGAAAATGTGGTGGTGGACCATTTGTCTAGATTGATTGTGGATTTCACTGAGGTCGCCACTCCCATTTTTGAAACCTTTCCTGATGAGCAATTGATGCACATTGCTCACAATCTCGCGCCATGGTTTGTTGATATAGTGAACTATCTTGTCACCAGTCAAATGCCTTTGCATTGGGGGCGACAAGATAAATCAAAGTTTTTGGCCATGGTAAAACACTTTTTCTGGGATGATCCTTACCTGTTCAAGTATTGTCCCGATCAGATCATCAGAAGGTGCATTCCTGAGCATGACCAATCTAATGTCATCGCCTTCTATCATGATCATGCTTGTGGAAGCCATTTCAGTGCTAAAAAGACTGCTGCAAAGATTTTGCAGTGCGGATTCTATTGGCCTACCCTGTTCCGAGACTCTCACACTTACTGTGTATCTTGTGAGCGTTGCCAAAAGCTAGGGAGTATTTCTAGGAGGAATATGATGCCCCTCAACCGCATTCTGATTGTTGAGATTTTTGATGTGTGGGGCATTAATTTTATGGGACCTTTCCCAAACTCCTTTGGCTATCTATACATTCTAGTTGCTGTGGACTATCTGTCCAAATGGGTGGAAGCAGTTGCATGCAAGACCAATGACCATAGAGTTGTGGTCCAATTTTTGAAGAACAATATCTTTGCTCGTTTTGGTATGCCTCGAGCAATTATAAGTGATGGAGGTAAGCATTTTTGCAACAGGATTTTTGAGCAGTTGATGAAGAAATATTTCATCACACACAAAGTTGCCACCCCGTATCACCCACAGACGAGTGGACAAGTGAAAATTTCCAATCGCGAGATTAAGCACATTTTGGAGAAAACTGTGAACCCTAATAGAAATGACTGGTCTTTGCGATTGACTGATGCACTGTGGGCATATCGAACAGCATTCAAGACACCAATTGGCATGTCTCCATACCGTATTGTGTACGGAAAAGCCTATCACCTTCCAGTTGAATTAGAGCATAGAGCCTATTGGGCTATCAAACAACTGAACTTTAATCTTTTGAAGGCTGGATCCCAAAGAAAGCTCTAACTCAATGAATTAGAGGAGCTACGAAATGATGCATATGAGTGTGCACGGTCATACAAAGCACAAATGAAGAAGACTCATGACCAAAACATTTTGAGATGAGCTTTTGAGCCAGGTCAAAAAGTTCTTCTTTACAACTCACGCCTGCATCTTTTCCCAGGCAAGCTCAAGTCTCGATGGACCACCCCTTTTATTATTCGGTCAGTTTTTCCTCATGGGGCTATTGAGATTGAGGATCCAAAGAATAGTAACACTTTCAAGGTAAATGGGCAGAGACTAAAACCATTCTTGGAGTTGAGGAGTCCGGACATTGAGACAATATTGTGGACGGATCCTATTTACTCTGATTGAAGGTCATCTACTAAGGAGAGTCTGGCTGAAGACTTTAAATTTAGCGCTCATGGGAGGCACCCCACAGCTTATCTTTTTATTTGTTTATTATTTTACATATCTATGCTTAATGTTGATTTCCAGTATTTTTTGTTTTCTAGTCTTTATTTTTCAGGGGCAACGCGTACTGCAGATCAAGTTTGGGGGTATGCTATGAGTCATACCAGTCCAGATAGTTCTCCATATCCCAGGTCAACTCTTTCCATATTATTCACACATTGGGGTCAATGTGTAATTTAAGTTTGGGGGTATGGAAGACACATTACACACACTTTGTCCTAATTTGTTGTTGTTTTTTTTAATGCATACTCATGTTATTTTGAAATTTTGGTTGATCTAAACAATTTCTGTGATGTGATTCATTGGTGAGCTTAAATTTTGGAACACATGATCTGTAGATAAAGTTTTAAAATTTAGTTACTTACTTGAGGCATTTGAGAATTCACATGTTTGATCTCGAATCTAACACGAGCACATTAGTACGCATTATGTGAGGTATGACATGTGATTTTAATATGTACATTTCTGTCTTGACTAAAACTGGATGACTTGTTGGATTAACACTTTGGCATATATGATTGATAAAAAAAAAATGAATGAAAATGATGATCATAAATAAACTTTCCACTGAGTAACTGGACCTCTTGCCTCAATAAGCAGTGAGTGTTCACGTCAAAAGGTTGGAATTTTGTTTAATAATATTAAGACCAGTTTAATTTCGTAGCCTTTTTGACTTGAATTAGGAAGTCCTAAGGGGTATCTGTACATTTAATGCCCTAAAACCATCTGGTTTGGGAGTCATTGACTCAACACTCGCTACATGGGTCAATTTGAAAGCTTAAGGAAACTAAACAGAACAGAGCCTTACAAAAAGAGAAGAAAATTAAAACTATGCCATTTTCGTTCATTCTGATGGGAAATGCGATGAATCTTGAGACTTAAAGACCTTACACATTGGACTCATTGGGAAGCTTCATTTTTATTTGCTAAGTCACTTTACACTGAGTCAGACTTATGATGCATTAGCCTGCCTTTTGTAAGTAATTAGATTTTAACATTTCTATTCATTGCGAAGATGAGTTTATCTTTTTAAGCTTGCTCATGAATCATTATCGTGATGGTGTGTGCTCCTAAAATCTTTGGATACCATGAGTTATGAACTTATCTTTATATTCTTTGTTTTTCATTTAGTTTTTAGTTTCGTATTGCTATGGGACTAGCAATATATAAGTTTGAGGGTATTTGATGAGTGCTAAATATTACATGTTTTAGCCCCTTAGTTTACATTTGTTGAGTTCTTAATTATGTCATTTCGTGTTATTTTATCTATTTTATGTGTTTTATGTGTTTTTATAGGTTTTGGAATAAAATGAAGCAATGTGGAAACTTCAGGGCTTAAAGAGCAAAGCTGAGGATGCCTTGTGCGATCGAGCGCACAGAACATGCGATCGATCGCACCTGCGATCGTGCACACATAGCATGAGATCAATCGCACCTGCGCTCGAGCGCACAAGACTTGCGATCAATCGCAAGTGACTCGCACATCCCACATTGGAAAGGAAACTTTTTATACTGCATATATATTGCAGCGCACTATAATGCGCTTGAGCGCAACAAGGCTGCGATTGATCGCAGTTGACTCGCACATCCCACATCGGATAGGAAGCACTTACAGCGCGCCAGACGCATTTCATCACACCATGATGCGATCGATCGCACCAGACTTGCGATCGATCACAAAGAGGCAGTATCCCACATCGAATTTTCAGCTCATTATACTCCGAGAATTCCCTTATATAAACACTACCCCACCTCATTATTCAGTGTGCAGTCTGGTGGATTTCTACTAGCATTCTAGTAGATCTCCTAAGGGCTTTTGCCACCACCGGGGGAAGTGCTGCCCAACAGCGTGTGGAATTTCTCCCAATGTACAGTCAGTTTTAATTCTTCTCCAGTTTTTAATGCTTAGTACTTTTTATTGTGAAATTTAGTTTCATGATAATGGGTGGCTAAAATCTTCAGCTACGGTTGAAGATGAAGCCTGGCCATTGTTTAGCATTATATTTTCAGATATGTTTATATAATTCTGATATGTTTAGTTTAAATGTTCTATTTCAATTGTTTGAGTAAATTCTTACGATTGATAGTTTTTAATTGTTCTGTTGGATATTTTGTGTGATTCATCTGATGGATACATCGAATCTTTTTCAATTAAATTGGATTTCCTTTGTGATTTGTTAAAAGCGGATACATTGGATGCTTTTGATTTAATTAGGATATTCGTTGTTTTTTGTTTAAGTTGGATTCATGAAATGTTTGGATAGATTATTTATATAGAACATGAAGATATATGCTTTACTTTGGTTGGGTGGATTCTGAAACCTTAGTGTTTTCATTATTAGTTATTAAATCAATTTAGTTTAGTTTAGTTTATTTTTGTTTTGCAAAAATATAATTCACAATTCGGAACTAGGTTAAAATAAGGTTAGTTTAGATAAAAAGCTATTTTCACAACGCATTCCCTGTGGATTCGACCTCGCACTTGCACAACACTATATTGCAAACGATTCATGCGCTTGCGAGTAATTTAAAACTCACAACAACACACGACACATAGAATCATTAAATTTCACCTAAGTCCAAAAGTAATCTAAACATCAATTTTAAATTGTTATCGACTCTTAACATCCATCTTAGCACAATCCATTAATCCGAACACCCAGATGATTTTATGCATAACATTCATGAATACAAGTCTTGGCCTCTAAAACATGATAAATTTCGTAACGTCAATCACAAAAACAAGCTCCATATGCTTACATTTCAAACCACTCTACACTATTGTAGAAAAATCACATTACATTGGATCATTAGGTCTTTAATAGGCTTGTAACGTTAGGTTAAGGTAAAGGTTAAGAAAAAAATGGGAAAGATTCACGAGAAAAAGAACTCAATCTCTTAGTTTTAAACACAACCACTTTAAGCACTTGATAACCTTACTTCAACACCCAACTCTTTCAACCATTTTTTTTATAAGAGCATATCTCTCAATAAGTCACCACTTTTCTTTTCTTTTCTTATTTCTTTGCCATAATTCACTTCTCTTATTCTTTTCTTTTGTATTTTGGCATAAGACTATTCACCTCCTTTTTCTTTTCTTTTTTCTTTTTTTTTCTTTTCCACAACCCCCAACTTATCTCCTTTATTGTACTTGGGTTGTCGTAGTGATATTCTTTTTTTTTTCATATTTCCATCCTTACTCTTTTTAAGTGTTTCTCAACAAATGTGTATAACTAAGTTCTTTTAAAAGAAAGATAAGGATAAAATATTTTTAGGTTCATGAAGGTGAGTGAATGGGCTATTGAAAGAAACAAGGCTCAAATTCTTTTTCAAGAAAAAGCTCAAATAGGTGACTAGCGATAAATATAGCAATGGTAGGTTTGAAAGACTAAAACGGTTCAAAAATGGCCTATATCATGTCCTAAGTAATGTGCATTCTAGGAATTCACCTCAAGTGATTATCAAATAAGTTCTAGAGCTTGTCGAGACCGCAAAATTATTCACAAACTAATCACACATAAAACTTCTCTAAATGTTTTAGACTAATCATACAATCTTATCGCAAACTAGAGTCTCAAACCAAATGAAGATTGATACTTAAATTAATTTCAAACTAAAGCAAGATTTAACTTCTTCTAAATGCTATATGCTACCTTAATTAAGCTTATATCATTAACATGTGAATTAACTCAAAGGCTAACATCAAGCATGCTAAAAACAAAAACAAAAAAAAAACAAAAAAATGACACCAAGCAGTTCAATGAAAAAAGAAAAAAAAATGTATGGAAATAAAGAATATGGAAACAAAGAGATGCGTATGGAAATAAAGATTATGGAAATAAAGAGATGCATTTCCTCCACCCTTAACTTAAAAATTGCATTGACCTCAATGTAAAAGAAAGAGTAAAGGAGACTCCCCTTGTAGCCAAAGGTGCACAGAAGCTGAAATTTGTGCTCCACCATTTGAACTACTTCGTTTATTTGTCCCTGAAAAATAAATACTAAAGTAAAACTGAAAAACAACAAAATAATAATAATAAACAAGAAAAAGAAATATGAAAAAAGTAAAAGTAAAAGGATATGTTGTGGGTTGCCTCCCATGAGCGCTAAGTTTTACGTCTTCAACCAGACGCTTTTATTCCCTCATCGAAAAACATAAGTTGGATGCACCAGCCACTATTTTGCTACAAAATTTTATGCTTGTATGCTTTGGCGATGGCAAGGAATACTTAAAGTTCACCAAATGTGGCTCAAGTGTTTTTGGTGATGTCCATTTACTATTAGCAGTAGGGTATTTGATTCCCGCATCCATGTGACTTCTCTCAAGCAACTTCTCAAAGCATGGTTGGCAAGATATCTTAATAAATTCCTGTGGCTTATCAAAAACATCAACAACATTAACGACATGGGGATAATTTGAAGAATCTTTGAACTCAAGATTATTAGGAATGAATTCTGAAGAGTTAGAATTATCTTTGATGTATTCATCCTCTTCATGTGGCTGCCATGGGACTCGAAAAACATTTACGTCTAGAGTACTATTTCCAAATGATAATGTCATTAGGCCATTCCTACAATTAATAAGGGCATTAGCGGTGGCAAGGAATAGTCTTCCAAGTATCAAAGGAATTTTTGACTCCGTGTTTATAGTAGAAACAATATCTAAAACCAAAAAATCAACAGGATAGTAGAAATTATCAATTTGCAACAAAATATCTTCTACAATACCTCTTGGTTTTCTTACCGATCTATCCGCTAATTGAAGTATCACGGAGGTTGGTTTGATCTCACCTAGACCGAGCTGTAAGTATATGGAGTATGGCATGAGGTTCACACTAGCCCCCAAATCTAGCAATGCTTGGCCACAAGGTTTATTTCCAATTTGGCAAGCCACCGTTGAACAGCCCAGATCTTTATATTTGGGCGGTGTCTTGCTGTTAATTATAGCACTTACTTGCTCCATTAGGAATCTGTTTTATGACATGAAGAAGAGGAAGATTAATTTTAACATGCTGAAGTTGTTCAAGAATCTCACATTTTAATGTTGTATTTATCTCCTTAGGTTTAAGGAGTGCTTGAGGGAAAGGCACCGGTGGGCGATAAACATCACGGGCCTCTTGTTCCTTGGGGGCTTTATCCTTGTTGCTCACAGTATTAGGAATCTAGTGTGATGGTAGAGTGGGACCATCAATTATCTTACCGCTGTGAGTAATTATGGCATTAACCTCTCTATTGTTTTGATTTTCAGGATTGGAGGTTTGTGCCATATGTTGTCCCCTTGAATTAGGTTGTGGCTGTGAAGGAAACCGACCTTGTTCTTGAATCGTCAAGAAACTAGTCAACTTGGTGAGTTGACTCTTTATTACCTTTTGTTCATCTTTGATCGCTTGTTGTTCCTCTAACAATCGTTGATTTATTTTTCCTTGATCTTCTACACTCTTGGCATGTACCTGTATAAATTACTTAAACATATCTTCCAAAGGTAAAGATTATTGAGGTGCATTAAATGAGGTTGCTTCTGGTTGCCATTGGGTACTAGAGTGGGTAGGAGGTTGCATATCGGATTTCCAACTAAATTAGGGTGATTCTTCCAACCGAGATTGTAGGCATTAGAGTAGGGTGAGTGTGGTTTCCCAAAGGGTATTCCTACAGCATTACACTCTTCCTTCATCTCAAAATAAACTGGACAATCCTTAGGTAAATGATCTACTCCATTACACATGAAACAAGGCTCATAAGACTCTACCCAAGCAACCAGTTTAGGGGTTCTAGTATCCTTGGTTTTTAAGGCTTCAATTTCCTTAGTTAGGACCTCTAAACGGGCTTTAAGGTTGTCCTCTTCCTTAATTTGGTAAAGCCCAGCGGGTTGATTTCTCCTAGTGCCTTCCATGGCATTTGGTTCAGTCCAAGTGTGGGCTTTTTCTGATAGGTCATCTAGGAAATCTATGGCTTGGTCAGGATCTTTTGGAAGAAAATTCTCATTGCACATCATTTCTATGAACTGCCTTTCCCTACTTAGGAGTCCATCATAGAAATAGCTAACTACCCGCCAACTCTCATACCCATGGTGTGGACAAGAATTCAAAAGGTCCTTGAAACGTTCCAAACTTGATATAAGGTTTCACTCTCTTTTTGTGCAAAGTTTGAGATTTGTCTTTTGAGGTTGTTGGTCTTATGGGTTGGGAAGTGTTTTCGGAAGAAAATTTGAGTCATCTTATCCCAACTACCTATGGACCTAGGTCTTAACGAGTACAACCAAGCCTTGGCTTTTTCCTTAAGTGAAAAAGGGAAAAACCAAAGTTTGACGGTGTCTATCATATCAACCCTACTGTGAAAAGCAGCTACTATTTCCTCAAATTCCCTAATATGGATATAGGGGTTTTCATTCTCAAACCCATGGAAAGTTGGTAGTAATTGGATCATGCTCGACTTAAAATCAGGTTGTTGAACATTAGGGGGGAATATGATACACGATGGTGTGGCCGTACGGTTAGAGTGCAAGTAATACTTAAGTATCCTAGGGGGTTGATCTTCGTGTTCACTCATTTCTTCGGGACTAGATGGATTGTCAAATAAAGGATTTGAAAAAGAATTAAATTCCGACTCTAACACAGGCCTACAACCAAATTTACCCACAATGTCTCTATGCCTGTGCATGTGAGGTAACAAAATAATAAAAATACTACATAAAAAAAAAGAAAGAGTCAAATAAAATAAAAAAATAAAATATTAATGCAGCAAGCTAAAAGAAGGAACGAAGTTACCGCCTTTACAGCTGCTGAAAAGAAAAACTATTTACAACTCTTCCACCGTCATGTCAAAAGTTGACAATCGTCTTTGTACTTAAGCTCGTTTCTTTGGCAACGACGCCAAAATTTGATTACGCCCAAAGTGTAACGCGGTAGTTATAGCACAGCTTTGGGGTGTCGATTCCACAAGGAAACAAGTTAACTACAAGAGAAGGTAAACCTAAACATGAACGGTAAAGATTAAATGAAAGAATTTGAGTTTTGATAGTAATTATGTAAATAGTTGTGTGAATATGTTATGGAGAAGCAACAAGGGTCCGACAATCCTCCCAAAGTTCGTTGCCTTATCCTAATCAAGATTCATTTGTTTTTATCTCGATTGCAAGTTTCACATCCCAAACAGGCAATCGACAAATATTCAATTAAGCACAAATATAAACCCTAAAGTAATTGCTTATGAAATACTCATTGATTTCGATTCAAGCACACATGACCTATCCTATAGAGTTATCAAGAAACGACAATATATCACCATGACAATATTGCAGTAATGGACAACCTTAAAAGAGAAATCTATCGGACTCAATCACACCTGAACAACTTGACATAAGAAAAGCAAGACTAGACTTATATGGAGAAGAAGCATGCAATCACCGGATTAAGAAAATCTAAGATAAGAAGAATAAAAAGTGCAGCTTTCACATGAACCCTAATTCTTCTTGTTTGATCAAAGAATAAATCATAAACAATGTTTTAACATTAAATCTTTACAACTGAATCAAGACTAGAAAGTAAGAACAGCTACACCTAGGGATTCATCCCTTTGCCTTGCTTGGAGATTTAGTTGGCCATGGGGGAGAGTGTGGCAGCCTCCCTTGAGTTTTCCAACCCTTGATTGATGTATGAATCATCCTAATATCAAACCCTAAGTGATCTATTTATACTACAAGGGTCCAAGGGTGTTCTTGGGTTTAATCTAATGTTTAAAAACCCTAATTAAAGTCTAACTCGGAAATGCAAATCCGTGTGCGCGTTGCGGTGCTGCTAGGGAGCACCATGGTACTAGGCATATTCTAGATTGGGTGAACTTCTGGGCACCGCAGTGCTGGTTGGTTGTTCAAGATGTGGAGGTTCTGGGCGCTGCGGTGCTGGCCGCGGTGCTGTTCTGACCTGACCTTTGTCTACTAAAACTGCCATAACTTTCTCTAGGAGAATCATTTTGATGAGCCGTAAAATTCTCTAGAAAATAGACTTCCAGATATTTCTAAGCATATATGGCTCATCTCCTGGTTCTTCCTACATCAATACAGTTTAATTTACAAAGATGATTGATATCTATGGCAATTCTGGCAATTTAGTGAAAACTTCTTTCTTGGTTTCTCTTTATCTTGGCTCTTCCACGACCATTATCTCACTCGAGTATTCATTGAAGCTTCATGTTTAAAATAATGATAGCTTTTCCATCTATTTTAACTCAAGATACCTGAAAATGCACCGAAATAAGTTAATGCTCCAAGAATACCACTTTAGAGTTGTTAACAAATAAAAATGCAATTGAAACCTAAATCAACCCTAAAATGCTAACAAATAAGTACGATTAAGATGCGTTTTATGGCTCTCATCATAACCGAACAATTAACAAGATAACCATGAAATACCAATTTCCCATTCCTTGTCTTGATGATATGTTGAATTTGCTATGTGGCTCTTCTATTTTCACTAAGATCGACCTTTGAAGTGGTTACCACCAAATCCGTATCTGGTTGGATGACGAGTGGAAGACGACCTTCAAAATGAAAGATAGTTTATTCGAATAGCTAGTCATGCCCTTCGGATTAACCAATGCGCCAAGCACTTTCATGCGCGTTATGACACAAGTTCTCAAACCATTTTTGGGAAAATTTGTCGTTGTTTATTTTGATGATATCCTAATTTTTAGCTGAAGTTTGCAGGATCATTTAAGCCATGTCGAGCAGGAATTGAAGGTCTTGAGAGCTAAACAACTCTATATTAATCGGGACAAGTGCTCGTTTATGAAGAAGAGTGCCAAGTTTCTGGGTTTTATAATTTTTAATCAAGGTGTCGAGGTTGACCCCGCAAAGGTGCAAGCTGTCCAGAATTGGCCAACGCCCTAGAATTTTTTCGATGTCAGAAGCTTCCAAGGTTTGGCCACGTTTTATCGGTGATTTATTCGCAGTTTCAACACTATAATGACCCCAATCACCGAGTGCTTGAAAGAAATAAAAAAACTTCATGGAGTGCCGCAGCTACCAAGGCTTTCACCGAGATTAAAGAAAAGATAGGGCAAGCAGGAGACCTCACTTGTTACATATGTTTTCAGCTAATGTTGCAGGATTTGGTAGTCTAAAAACACAGTATGCCAACAATGAAGACTTCGGCAAGGTATGGAGTGATCTTTCCACTCATGAGCGCATTTCCACTCATGAGCGCACATCTAGTAGTAATTATACGTTGCGCGATGGTTTTTTATTTTACAGAACATGACTATGCATTCCGCGTGGCTCTTTCGTGAATTCCTAATTATGGAGCTCCACTGTGGGGGTTTAGCTAGGCATTTCGGTTATGATAAGACTTTTACTATTGTTGCTGATCGGTTCTATTGGCCTCGGATGCGGAGGGATGTGTATACAGTGGTTGATCAGTGTCGGATTTGCTAACTAAATAAAGGAACCAAGCAACAAGTGGGGCTCTACATGCCATTCCCCATTCCAGACAAACCATGGCAGTATATTAGTATAGATTTTGTTCTTGGGTTGCCAAAAACTCTTTGGGAACATGATTCAATTATGGTGGTTGTAGATCATTTTTCCAAGATGTCCCATTTTATTCCATGTCATAAAACTTATGACGCATCAAAGGTTGCTGCAATATTTATGCAGGAAATCATCCGTTTTCATAGTATTCCAGCCTCCATCGTGTCTGATAGGGACATCAAATTTGTGAGCTATTTCTGGAAGACATTATGGACGAAAATGGGGACAAAGCTGATGTTTTCTAGTGCATTCCATCCCCAAACTGACGGCCAAACTGAGGTAACCAACAGGAGTTTGGGAAATTTGTTACGATGCCTCGTCGCAGATCATATGACCAGCTAGGATATGGTACTTCCTTACTGAGGTAACCAACAGGAGTTTGGGAAATTTGTTACAATGCCTCGTCGTGGATCATATGACCAGTTGGGATATGGTGCTTCCTTACGCCGAATTTTCCTTCAATAATTCTATTAACAGATCAACAGGCTGCACTCCATTCGAAGTGGTTTATGGGTTCCAACCTAGCACTCCACTTGACATTAATTCATTACTGTTGCCACCCAGGCCAAGCGAGGCTGCACTGGATTTTTCTAGCTATATGAGAGATGTCCATGAAGAATGCAAACGGCGCCTTACCTTCCATACAAATTCTTATGCAACTTCAACAATGTAAAACGCAAGGATCAGCAATTCAACGAGGGTGATATGGTTCTTGTTCGTTTAAGGCCGGAGAGTTTTCCTCCGGGGAGTTTTACCAAGCTTCATACACGCCGAACAGGTCCTTTTAGAATAACCAAGAAATTGGGAACTAATGTATATGTCATTGATTTACCCTCTGATTTTGGTATTAGTCCTGTTTTTAACATAAAAGACCTTACTGAGTTCAAGGGTGATGTCGACGAATTTTTCGCACTACCAGTTCAAGAGGTAACACCGGTTCTGCAAGTTCCAGAAAATACAGCGTCGCGAGATGAGATTGCTACCATACTTGACCATCAATCTGTTACAACTCATCGAGAAGGATATTACAAGTTTTTAGTGCAGTTGAAAAATCATCCAAACTCGGACTTTGTTTGGTTGCAAGCTTCGGATGTCCAACATTTACATCCATATTTATTTGCTGCTTACACTCGTCAAAACTTGCCAGAGTCAAGTTCTTCAGTAGAGCCGACAATTGATGCAAATCAGGAGGATACTCCATAATTCCGTAATCAGTGGAACTGATATGATATGCAGAGGATTTTTAAGAAGCCTACTTATTAGTTGCAATTTTGGTTTTTTTTTGTTGAATGGATTCTGTTTGTTTCTTTCCGAGTTTATTGCTTTCCTAGTTTACTTCTTCCTAGTTTAGTGCTTTCTTAGTTAGAGTTGGAGATTGTAATATTGGATTGATATTTAAAGAAGAATGAGAATAATGAAGATAGATTTTTTGGCCTTTCGACATAATCGAATTTTCTTTGGAGCGATTCAAATGTTGCAGAGAGACTCTGTGTTTGCCTTGCTCTTGGTTTGATGTGAGGTTGATCCAGGAGACTTGGCACCAGTAAACGCTTTAGGTAATTTTTGTCACCTCTAAATGGAAAAGATCTTGGTTTATATATAAGGACTTTTGACCTCAAAAGTAATTTGAACCAATATTTTGGAGTGAAATATATATGTGTTTGTGATGGGTTTGGTTAATTATATTTATTTGACTTTTATATTTTCTCAAAAATTAAATGAAATTTTCAAAAGAAAAAAAATAAATAGTTAAGTGAGGGAAATTTTAGTTAAAATTTTTTAAGCATAACCATAAACAGCATGTGCAATACGTCTCTACTTTTTATATGCCGAATGTAAATTTATGCATATAGTATCTATATTACTTTTAATTTCTTTAAGATGTTACTATTACATATTTGGGCAAAACATTATGAGAAAAATTCTTCCATATATATGTATATATATTTAAAGTGTGAATGCAAATTGACAATTAACTGCAAGTGTATAATGCATTTATCATTAAACTCCTTTAAAATTATCAAGAAAAAATTGAAATGTAAATAAAAAAATTTAGTTTTCATATACATACACTATAAATACAAATTTGTATACTTTAACATCAAGCAATCAGTAAATACAAAGTCTTAAATTTTCTTTTAGCTTATCCAATTCCAACTATAAAGAGCATGTTTCTTTCTCTTTTCTGAAAGTATCTCTTTAGTCTTAATGGATTCCTTACCTATGGCACCACCATTCACAAAATCAACTTTTTCTTCTTACTTTCCCTCTCTTTCGGAAAAAAATAATTATCAGGGTAATGCGCTTAGGATCGTGTATGGGCAATGTTGCAACCCCAACACTACCGACGAATCCCATGAATCTGTTGCGCTCCAAGGGGCATCTACTTCTGCTGGCGTTTTAACTCTTGCCCATGATCTGTTTTACTTTCAAAACACATCCCAGGTATTTTCTTGCATAATGCTTCACTTTATCACGCTTACTGTCATGATCCAAGCCTTTTCTTGTTTTACTTTTTCTTTTTAGCTTGATCTTCTACATAATATGATAACTACTGGGCTACTTTGAACTGATAAAAAGCTGGGTTAGTTTTAAAAATTAATTCGAGTAATCAACAACTAATTTTAGTTCAATTGATTATCATTAATCCCCACGATCAAGCCTGCTGTCATCTATTAGTTTTCTTTTAATTTTCCTTTTTTAGCTTATCGATGGTTTTCTATTATTATGCTAATTATGAGGTTGCTTGAACTTAAAAGGCTGTTTTTTTTTTTCTTCTTTTCTTTAACATTAATTGAAATGTCCATCTTCTATAGGTTCCTGCAGAACTCAGCAAACATGTTGTCTCCTTTAAGAAGGCTCAGGCCAAGTGGTAATTTATGGAATGATCAAACATTTTTTCCTCTCTCATGTGTTAAGCTATTGAAGTATCTACTTAATTTACACGTTTTTCCATTGTTGTGATCTGTCTAATTTGAAACATATGAAGGTATAGAAAACTACTGCTGGCATGGAGAGAAGCGAAACCCTCACCAAAAACAACTGAAGATATTGCTAGACTTGTTATTGAGACCTTGAAGAAGAACCCAAAGGCAGATGTTGAGGTAAAAACAGAGACTACTATAAAAAAATTTGAGTTTGTAAATTAGCGCATTGATTCTAAAAACAATAGAGAATTATACATAATGAAGGTTTATTTTGTACTTGGTAAATTGCAGGGGCTATTGACTTTCTATGGTCTCCCTCTTCTTCATACCTCGTCAAACTCTCTGCTGAGGTTCCAACATCATTGCCTGAAGGAGTGAAGCATGAGTTGCAGACACTACCGGTAAGAACAATTTAACTGTTAAACTCAACTATCATATACAGTCATATTCAAGCCAGCATCAATTTTAATAAAAGCATTTTAATGGAACTAGGTGGTTGCAAGAGCTGTGGCAGATGGGGATACCATTACAGTGTACGTCAGCACAACAGATCCCAGGGAGTCATCGTTCGTTCGTATAGAAGTACAAGTTGCAGCTGTTCAAAGATCAAAAGCGCGAGCAGAGAAGAATTATACCACAGCAGATGAACTTCACCAGAAAATTATCGATTCTGGATACAGGTTGGTTTAGCTCACTTGCCCACGTGAATTTGTTCAATAAGATCCTGGACCTTACTAATTGATCAAAATCAATAGTTTCTAATTGCTCTTTGATCCAGGGTGCTAAATTTTGAAAACGAGGAGATCCTTGCTCGAAAGTACAGAATTCAACTACGGTAAATATACTTATACACAGGACTTCGTTATAGATGTATCTTTGGTGAAAAACACAAGTTGTTTATAGCTTAAAGGTTTGTGAAAAAAAAACAACGGGTATAGATGCACCAGAAAGCGCAATGCCGTATGGGGAAGAGGCCAAGGAGGAACTAGTTAATATAGTTCAAGGGAAATGCTTGAGAGTCCTGGTTTATGAGGAAGATCGTTATGGCCGGTATGTAGGCGACATATACTGCAATAGGATCTTTGTACAGGTAATGCTTGCAATCTCCTAAAGATTTATCTTTCTTTAATCTCACAAATCTTCTATTTAATCTCTCCTTTCTATAACAGAAAGTAATGCTAAGGAAAGGTCTTCTAATTAATCTCTCTTCTATAATAGGAAGTAATGCTACGGAAAGGGTTTGCGTGGCATTATGCAGCCTATGACAAGCGCACTATACTTGCAAAGGTAAGCAACTAATATCCCTTGTTTATTCTACTAAGTCATTGCATAAACATAAAGTTCTCTAATTCTAAGTCTCAAAATGTAATCGTAATAGTGGGAGGAAGAGGCTCGAGCACAGTGAGTTGGCTTGTGGGCTTCATCGAACCCTGAGAAGCCATGGGAATGGAGAAAAAACAGGCGTGAAGGCAGATAACACCTGGCTGACAGCAGCTCTAGCAAGAGCATAAGCACATGCGTTCCCTTCCGTGTAAATGTTGTTAAAGTCGTAAAGCTTCAGAGATGAAAGGAACCCCTTCCCTGTAAATGTGGTTATAGCTGTAAAGCTTCAGAGATGAAAGGACCCCCTTCCCATAGTAAATGTTGTTTTTGTTTTTGGAAAGAATAAATAATATGAATCCTTCATCAGTACTGACTTTTTCATGCCTTTCAAATTATTTATTCTTTTCATGGAACCCTTAGAAGCCGTGGGAATGGAGAAAAACCGGCGTGAAGGCAGATAAGATCACCTAGTTGACAGCAGCTCTAGCAAGAGCATATGCACATGCATTCCCTTCCCTGTAAATTATTTAATGAAGACTATATATGAATCCTTCTTAAATTATTTATTCTTTCCATAAACAAAAACAACATTTAATTTAGTGAACACTATTTTAACAGGCAAGTGTATGTTAAACTATAAAATAGACAATGTTAAACAGGTCTGTAATTTAAGCGGAGATTTAAGTCAATCTTCTATTTTTCTTTATATGAATGGTTTGCCATGTGTAGTCTCTAAACCCTAATTTCTAAGTATTATAAATATAAGTTAGGTTTGTTATGTATTGTTTACAAGTTTCCTGTCACTTAAAGAGTGTGTTTTTAAAACCGCACAGATTACGTTTTTTTTTTTAATCTCTTTTAGTATAATACTAATATTATTTTTCTATATTTTTAATTACCAATTTGACTTTTCAAAAGAGTTTAGTTAATTCTTTTCACCAACTAATTTTTAAATTATATTTTTTTATTCCTTTTTCAGTTTGGCCAAAGAGTTTAATTAAAATATCATATTTGACTCGTTTGTTAATGATCTTTCAAATTGTTATTTATTCTATTAAATGTTGTAGAATCTGGGCACATAATCCCATATGAAACAAGCTTTTTAAAATTACTAAAATGTCATTAAATGTTGATTTCTACTAATTCTCTATTTTGGTAAGAAAACCTTCTTGAAAGAAAATCAATTCACCTCTTAAAAGTTTTAATATGTCATCAAATTGTTAGAGATTATCTTAGGTTTTTTTAGTGAAGATTTTAATAAGTAGAAATAAATTTCCATATATATCTCACACCAATAAAAATATTTAAAATTCAAAATACTTAGTCAAATATTATATTATTAGGCAATATTCATTTGGCTGAAGCTTAAATAGTTAGTCAAATTTGTAGTATTTTTTTTGGGTAACAAATTTATGGGATTTTCATTCTTTTTATTAACTCTACCTCTCAGTTCGGTCCCTCCTTTCTTGATGGTAATTAATATTTCCACACTCAAGTTCCTGTCTACTCTCCTTTATATAACCTAATCTCCCTCACATGTATGCACATATATTATTACTTGATTGTATTTTTTTTTTTTTGGATTTGGAGGTTGATGTTGTAGATTTGTTTGGTTGTAGAGAAAAGCTATAACAAAAAAGGAGAAATGAAAAATTAAGGGTTGGTAGCAGTGGCGCGAGCCTTAACTCTCATAGTACATGGTCCATCACTTCTTCTTTTTTCTCTTTTTCATCCAACTGCATGAAATTTATTTTATTTGTCATCCCAACTCTCTCTTTTATCTTAATGGTGGTTATGATTTATGAGTTTGATTTTAATTTAAAATTTTGAAAGAGGAAATAGTTTTATTCTTTCTCTCTCCCCCACCCCAAAAAACCCTTCGTTTTGTTTGGTATCTTCGTTTTGTATACAAAATATTATTACATACAAAATAATGTTTCATGATTGAGAAAAGATACAAAATAAGAGTAAATATCATGTATGTTTTTTGTAAGTTTTTATATTTTCCATCATTTTATTATTTTTTATTTAATTTCTATATAATGTTTTTAATCTAATTTTCATTCTCTTAGATTTTGTATGATTAATAAATGTCATGCCAATGATTTATTTCATTGGGTTTAAATCTGATTTTAAGAATGTCATTCATCTCTTGTTCTCTCAATCAATATTTTTATAGGTATTAAGTAAAATATTCAAATACTATTGTAATACCCATACCTTAAAACAAGAGTAAAGAGGTAAAATAATATTTTATTAAATTAAATAATACATAAATGAAAGATTTAATATTGATTTGAATTAATTTTTAAATATAACATCGAGAAATTTATTTAGAAGATTTAAAAAAAATTTGAAGAAGAAAAGATTGAATTTTTTTAAAATTTAAAAGTTTGAAATGAAGGAACTTTGCAAAAAAAATGGGAAATAAGGTTGAGGAAAATAATTAAAATTTTGGTGGATGAAAATATATTTTTTTAAAGGAGCAAAGGATTAAAAAATTTGATTTTTATAAGATAATAGTAAAACTGTAATTATATAATGATAGAATTATAAATAATAATTGAAAAAACCATAAATTTTAAAGTCAGAAAGACTGGTGACAGTTTTGTAAATAAAATAAAAACTTGACTGGTAGGCTGGACCAGTCAACTGCGGAGTTGAACGGCAGTGGCAATTTCGTAAATAAAAAAAAGGTTGACCAGTGGCAATTTCGTAAATAAGGGAAGATCTGAACCGATTTTTAGCTTATAAAATAGATTTTTGGGTAAAATCAATTTTGATAATTCATTTCTCACTCTAAAACTGCTCTCCCTTTAAAAATTTCTCTTTCTCTCAATAAAACATAGAAAACACTTTTAAACACTTTGGGATAGATAGAATTAATAATCGAAGATTTAAAGACTAAGATTTATTGAAGTTTACGGAAGGATTTTCAAGGAAAACTGGGGAAAAAGCTTGAAAGGTAATATTTTTAAAATTTATTAAGAAATTTTGAAGAATTGAAGTTATTTTTTGTAATTCTTAAAATAAACTTTGAATTTGAATTTGAATTTAAGCATGAACGAAAAGAATTTCTGTTAAAAATACTAAAAATTGAAATATGAGACTAATTAATTTTTATACATACATGAAATTACCCGGAAATCAGTATAGACATTTAAAAGTGTGAATTATGGAAGAATTTAAGAATATATAGATTTTTAATAAAAATATTATAATAGATGTTGGTGATCAACAATTGAGTGAAATTGCTTAACGGAGCAGGAAATGAAAGAATGTTGTCCAAGAGTATCTTTAAGTGCTACTAGGTGAATTAGATTTACTTTTAGTAATCGAAATAAACATAAAATATAAAATGATGGTATTTGAATTAATTATTGAATTATATGATTTGATGATGTATTTATGATATATGATACTGATTGATAGATTAAGTATATAAAAATGAATAAATGATATATTGGACAATAATTATATGAGAAGTTATATCTTTGAACTGATAGACTGACAATAACTAATGGACTATATATTTTAAAGGGAAATAAAATTATTGAAAGTCGTTATTGATAAATAAAGATGATATATGAAGAGACAAAAATAATAATTTTAAGGAGTTAGTTGAATTGTATGTTTTGATGTATTCTTGTTTGCATGTTGTTGAATGTAGTTAGTCAGACTGAAATATGTTGACATATGGGAAGATGTTCCCATATACCAAACATTGGTATTTCCTATACTTTAATAGTATAGAGTGATTCTTATATGTTGAATGTATGGAGTATAATATAGATGATGTAATGAAAAAGAAATAAAGATGATTTAAATTCATGCATTTATTTTGTCGATTATTTTATTATTATTGATTGAGATGCTAAAGAATCACTCATGATTGTGAAATTATTGATAAACGGATGAGTCTCACAGAGAGACAGATGTGATGAGAAAGAAATATGAAACGATGATATGATAAAATTATTTGAATGATTGATTGTTGATGTGAACCTCATAACGAGGTAAATAATTATGTTGAATTGATAATTTTGAGATGATTAAATATATGAGAAAAAAATTGATATGTTTGATATATGAAATATATTATTTGAAAGGTTATAGTTTGATGACTGATTTAAGAAGATATTGATAAATGGTTGGAATTATGATATGAGTAGAAATAAAAGAATGTTATTACTGAATTATATCTGAGATAATAGATGAATGGATATTAGAATATTATTTGAAAGATTGAATTATTATATGTGCTGAGATAGATGATTAATTATGACGAATTAGAAATGAATGAATTATAAGATGTGACTGACTAGAAGTATACAATCGAGTACTTCAAGTAAATTTAATTCACTGAGCTTGTGAAACTCACTCTTCATTGTTGAAATTTTTCATGCAGTGAGCAGGACAGATATAGTTTAGAGCTGATATCAGAGTAATTACCTTAAGTAAGTCCCGTGGTCAAGTCCTTAAACATTGTAAGAAAGAAAAAACAATTTTTTTAATAAAAAATGTTCATGCATTTTGTTATATTTATATATTGTTTCTAATAGGAGAATGATGTTGTATCTCCTCTGAAAAGAGTTGAGGATTGGATGTAATTTTAAATTTCAGTTAATTTATTTTTATATTTTTGTATATATGTATCGTGCTGGGATGACCAAAACGTGCTGACACTGTCCCGAGGGTGACCGGGTGACCAATGGGTCGTTACTATATATATGTATATATGTATGTGTGTGTGTGTATATATATATTATATATATATATATATATATATATATATATATATATATATATATATATATATATTCAAAATTAGGCTACACAACGGGAGGTAACCCTCTCCCATCCCTAGTATGAATGAGATTTGATTCATGATCTATTACACAATGATAAGTGAGCCTATCAACTAAGCTAACTTCACAATATGCATTATTAATTTATATTTTTTTAATATTTAAAAATTTATTAATATATCTAATAAAATGATATTTACTCATTAATAATCGAATCATCATATTAATAAGGAAAAAAGATAAATTTATCCCTGAGGTTTCACCATTGGGTCAATTTGACCATAAGTTTTATGAGAATGTCAATTTACCCATTAGAAATATAAAACGTACTAATTAACCCCTCCATCCATTTGAGACAAGATATGTTAACGGCACTTACACGTGAATGGCACGCCATAGGGGTATTTCATCATTTCCTTACAGCTCTACACGGGTATTGGGTTCATTCGTTAGATTCCGTCTCTTCCTCAACTTCGTCTCAATCTCGTTAATCCCCTTTGAAATTCTTCTCAACATTGCGCGAAAAGTTGAGAATCAGTGATTGTATTACCCTCATTTTTCTTTAGATCCCTTGCTATTCGTGCGAAAAGCTTAAAGAACCACATTATGGATTTTGCTCATTTTGGATTCTGCACAACATCATCTGCGAGTGTGAAGGTATGACTTCTACTTATTTGCTAATTTTTTGGAGAAATCTATGTTTGCTTTCTATTTAATCATTATTAGGGTTTACATTGATGTTTGTTGCTGCATAGACGTTCACACCCATTAGTACGAAATCGAGGGTATGCTTAATTTTTGGGAGAAATCTAATGTATTACCATAATTTTTGTTTATTTGGTTAAATTTGGGTGAAATCTATGTTTTTTTCCTCTTTTGAACTTTGGTAGTGGATTTATGACAAGGTTTTTTTAGTGAATAATATATTGCATGTGGTCCCTGTATGTTGGTACTTGTCGGTCCACTATTGTTGAGTTGTGTGTGGTGAAGTAATGGCTTGTTTGTGAATATTGTATGTTTTTTTCTTTGTGGTCTATTGTTTGGTAAAGTAATGGGTTTTCAAACATTTTTTATAACCTTTTACAATGATGTCTGCTGGTGTTTACACCTGTATGGTCCACCACAGAGGTTACTTTGTCTACACACCACAAAAAGTATGTGTTTGGGGTTACTTTGCATTTTGATAACTGTGACCCAAACAAGTTTTTAGAGCCCGAGATTAAGGAATGCTTTTGGATATTGGTGTTCACATCCAATTTCATTATATTTTTGGTGGGGAGGACCCAGACAGGGAAATGAAAGTGTTAGATGGTGACAAATCTTGCATACATGTGTACAACAAACTGAGTACTAGTAATATTAAGGAAGTTCATGTGTATGTTGAGCATGATTGGGTTGCTACTGAGGATGATGAGAGGATGAGTAATGCACCAAAAGTTTTTTTTCCTTGATGATGTACCAGTGAGGGAGGTAGGATATAATGTAGAGTTTGGGAACAAATAATACGTAAAATAAGGGAGGTTTGGGAGCAAATGATACACATAATCAAGGAGGTATGGGAGTAGAATCTACTGATGGTTTAAACCAAGATAGAAATGTTTATGTGGATAGTGATTACGAGGAAAAGCCTGTGGTGGTACAGGAACCAATAACATAAGGGTTTGATGAGTGGTTTGCCCAACAAAGTATGGATCCAAATAACACAAATGATGAGGCTAATAATGCTTCTTCTGATGAGCTGCCATCCCCAATTGCTTCTGATGATGAACAAGATGGTGCATGAGTTAATGAACCAAAGTGTCATAAGTACAACCGTGCTAGGTACTTATAAAAGGTGAAATTTAAACTTGGAGACACATTTCCTAATATTGACAATGTAGTTGAGGCAGTGATACACTGCCAAATACATAATGGTTATGATTTGTACTTTATGAAGAAAGATTCAAGTAGGGTTCGAGTAGCTTATGTTGATGGGTGCCCATTGTTTGCTTCTAAGGTCAGAGGTGAACATTCTGTTGTACTGAAAACTCTTTTCTGAATACATCAATGTGCCAAGGTGTAGTACTCGTGTTCATAAAATTAAGGTAAAAAAGTAATTTTACATATATTATATAGAATTAAATAATCCATTGATGAAAGATTTAGTATTAATTTGAAACATTATTTGAAAGATAATATTGAAAAATTTGTTGAAAAGAAATTTTGAAGAAGAAAATACTGAAATTTTTTGAAATTTGAAGTTGAAATGAAAGAATTTTGAAGAAAAATATTGACTGAAGTTAAGGACAATAATTTTAAAAAAAAAATGGAAGAAAACATAAATTTTTATATTTTTCTATAAATTTTTTATAAAATTTTTGGAAAGAAGAAAAGAAGAAAATTTGATTTTAAAGGATAAATGGTAAAATAATAAATTTTAAATGATGGCAGAATTGTAAATAACCAATGGTAAATATGTAAATTGTATTTAAAAAATTGTAAATATTCATGCATAATATGTTAAATATATTGTTTCAGTTGGGATATTAATAATATAACTCCTCTGTTGAGAGTTGAGGATTGATATGTGTGTGTGTGTGTATGTGTATATATATATATAGTCGATGTATGTTTTATATTGTTACATATATATATATATATATATATATATATATATATATATATAGTCGATGTATGTTTTTATATTATTGCATATATTTGTCGTGCTGGGATTTCAAAACGTACAGCACTACACCGTCTCGAGAGTGGCCAACCGAAGAGGGTTATTATACAAGGTCACTAAAAGTAGGATGATTAACATAAAGTTACTGTCTTAAAGGTATGTTAAAAGCATTAGAAGAGCTCTAAATATAAAGCTTGGTGACTTCCAAGAAACTATAAGAAGGATATTGCCTTTAAGATCAAAACAATAATTTGTACCCACTGGCTTATGTAGTGGTTGAGTCTAAAAAATAAAGAATCTTGGATGTGGTTTCTAAAGCTATTGTTTTTCGACATTGGAGAAAATTTTAAACGAGGGTAGAGATTTATATGTGACCAACAGAAGATTAATTATTCATTCATTTGAAGTTCATGAATAATATAATGCATTTGTATGTCATTACTAATTTCATGAATTTGTTTATTCTAGGGTTTGGTCCCTACTTTTGAAGCATGTGTCTCAAATACTGAGAATAGGTTTTGTCTTATGCATATGTATGAGAATCTCAATAAATTGTACAAGGGGCAGACAATATAAGATTATTTATGGCAGACAGCAACTGCAACTACATTTGATCAGTAGGAGCATTGGATGGTAGAGATTAAGAAGATTGAATATGGAGCCTATACTTGGTTAATGGATAGGCCAGTACAACACTAGGCTAAGCATGCATTCAACCCTAAGAGTATGTATGACCTGCTGCTAAATAATATGAGTGAGTCTTTCACTGCTTTTATACTATAAGCTAGGGATAAACCCATTTTAACACTCTTGGAGATAGTTAGAAGTAAGTTGATGGTAAGGATAATTGAGAACAAAGATAAGATGATGAAATATGGTGAGCCTATTTGTACAAAAATACAAACAATTGTAGAGAAGAGCAAAGTCTAGTCTAGATATTGTACCCCCGCCCCATCTGGTAGTAATATGATTCAAGTGGCAGTTAAGGGGAAACAATATGTGTCTGACCTAGAAAACCATATATGTACCTATTATAGATGGGACTTGACTAGCATACCATGTGGACATGCAATCAGTGCCATTTATTTCATGTGAAAGAAGCCTGAAGACTTTGTACACCCATACTACAAAACAGAAACTTATATTAACTGCTACTCATCCATTATTAGGCCAACTAATGGGCCTAATCTATGTCCTAGAGCTGGGTTGGATGAGCCACTTCCTGCCCTACTTAGGATTCCACTTGGGAGACCTAAAAGAAATAGAAGAAGAAGCCCATATAACGTGAAGAGAAGTAGTGAGGTTACATGTAGTATGTGTGGCAATAGAGGCCATAATAGCATAACCTGAAATTGGGAGGTTGGTGGAAACAACAAGGGTGCTAGGAGTTCAAAGCGGGTGAGACAAAGTTACTTATGTTTATTTCATATTTTTCAAATTTTCTCTGTTGGGTTAAGGTTAACTGGCACTTATTTCAATTTAGGCCAGCAGAAGAAATGTGAATTTTGTATATGGTATTGATTCAGTGGAACCACAGGTGAGTTGTGTGTTACAAGTAGTGTGTTTCTTGTTTATGTTTGTTGAGGTGTATTTATTGGTTTTTAAATTTCTTAGGGAGATGGAATTACAGAGCCTGCTACTACAATTGGACCTGATACTGCAATTGGGCCTGTTATTACAGCTGGGCCTATTGCTGCAATTGGGCCTGCTACTAGAAGTGAAAGTGTTGTAACTAGGCCTGCTGCTGGAAGTGAAGCTGCAATTGAATATGTTAGAACTGAAAATGTTGGGCTTGCAGCACCAAGTAGAAGGCCTGTAGCACCAAGGCCAGTAGCTCCCATAATGCATGTACCCCCAAGGTCACTACCACACAAAGCAACAAGAAAGCCCGTAACCCTAAAACCACAAGCACCAAGAAGAAGCCAGTCCCAAGGCTAGTAGCCCCTACAGTGCATGTACCCTCAAGGCCACCACCACACAGGGCAACAAGAAAGCCTGCAGCCCCAAAACCACCAGCACCAAGAAGAAGGCCTACAGCCCCAAAGCCAATAGCCCCCACAGTGCATGTACCCCCAAGGCGATCAACACACAGGGCAACCCCAAAGCCTATAGTCCCTAGGCCACCAACACTAACAACTCTTGCAACTCTAAGCCAACCAACCCCCATAGTGCTTGTAGTACCCCTAAAGCCACCAGCTCCAATGGTACCAAGAGAGATTGACCATATAGCAAGTATGCATGCACCAACAAGACCAAAACCACCAACATCGTCTTTATCAATGTTCCCTTTCCCTTTGACACCAACAGGTGGTTGTTCAATCAACAATGCACAAAGTCTGATTGTTGCAAGTAATGAGAAGTGGTACTTGCAGATGCTACGTGACACTAATCATGATTCTTCAGTACAATTCTAAGGCTGATGGGAAAAGGAAGAGATTGGAGTGACATAACATGTGTTTGGGATGTGTTAGAAATATGATGATGTTTTTTTGGGAAATATGTGGTTTGGAAAATAGATTGGCATTTTATGATCTGATACTTGAATGAAATGCTTAGAAATAGGTGAATTATTTTGTGCTGTTCTAATAATGCTTTATAATATTAAGCTTTGGTTATTGTTTTACTTATTTTGTTGGATGGTTCTATAACATTAAGCTTTGATTCTGATATTGGGTTTGATGGGTTGATTTTCTTACACAATTGTTTACACAATTCTGCTCTGAAACAGGGAAGGATTTTACATGTATTCAAAGCTATTTTTAGTAATATGCATTAGGATTTAGCTATTGTAATCACTCAACCAAACAAGTAGTAGACACATTTAGAGTTAAGTGACACCTATCATAATTTTGACCACTCATTAGTGTAAAGTTTTCTTATAAAAAAGGTGATAATCCACTTTTGTTACCATTCAAATGCACATAATTGTAGAAGTATTTTTATACTATATGTTAAAAAAATAAAATAATTAATCATATGCAACGCACTTATGTCAAAAGTTAGTCTCCGTCAAAGAAAACTAACATGAGTTTCTTTCTTCTTCTAGAAAAAATAGGATTATTGAGATACGACAAAGGAATTACCTTGGTTATTCAAAATAATGATTTAACAAAGTAACCATGGACTAAGATAGAGTTAACAATGGCGACACCCAAGAAAGAAACACCACTGGTTACACAAACCAACTTATTATCGTCTCCATAATCTGTCATACCTTTCGATGAAACACACAAGTCTTTGATCTCTTCTTCATTTTTTTTACCTCTGCAAAGTGGCACACGATAGCACTATTTGCCTTAAAATGTTTACTAGCGAAGAAAATAGAAGCTTTGGGAGGTGAAAATCCTCATTGGCGTCTGAAATTGCATTTGTGAAAATCTCCAAATAGCAGAGAGAGACTTGATCAATCAAGACTCATTTCTTTCTTTTGTTTCATCACAATGAAAGGAGAAACGAAGACATCAAATTACTGATTGTATCAACCAGGTTTTCTGAAGGGCAAAAAAATTATCAACTTCTAATGCTAAAAGGATTCCAAGAGACGATGAAGTGCATTTCCTACAAACAGAGAGATGAATAGGTTAAAATTAAAGAGTGAGAGGTACGAAGATTCATGAATGTAGTTGAGAAGACGAAGAACCTCAAGAAGTTGCAGTTTGTAGTTGAAATTACGAAATAAGATATATAACAATGTGTCACACCACTCCTTAAATTTTTATATAATTTATTATTTTACAAAATTGACTGTTAATATAATATTCATGTAGATCATGCAGATCAAGTTTCAAATCAATCATATGTTTAATCAATCCGTATAACTCTTAAATTGAACACTTTAGTTCCGTCAAAATATAACAACATAAATGAAATATTTATAAATATTTTATTTATGTAAAATTTAACATGCATGATTTATACGAATAAATAATTAAATCTAATGGTAAAATAAACTTTATACACAAAACTATAGAATGGTGTGAGATATAGTATTCTTACACTGTGTTATATATATATATATATATATATATATATATATATATATAGACACACACACACACAAAACACACTAAATATATCTTTTATTTTATTTTATTTATTAAAGTGATGCTATATATAAGTAGTACAATGATTGATATGATTACAAAAGTCCGTACTATTTTATTACTTATACAAAGACACACCGTGAAAATCGAATCTAGAACCTTATAGTCTCAAAACCTCAACCTTAACCATTAGGGCAAGACTTCATCGATACGAAATATATCTTTTAGATTTTGTGAAGTCATCTTTGTTTTATTCATTTAGTTTATGTAACTTCTGAAATGTAAAGTTTTGCTCTTAGTACTATTAGCTAGGGATTTGTATTTGAATAAGATTTTTTTAGTACATTTTCAGGTGTTTGAATCCTTGACATTTGAATGCCCTGGAGAAATTTCAAATGTGTGTGTTAAATTGATGTTTTTAAATTCTATTTGTAATATTTAATATTTAAAAATGAAAAGTAGAATCAGGAGATTTAACTCAACTCAAGTCAATCCAATCCAACTCGACCTAACTCCATTCATTTGAACTTAATTTTGATTTTGTAAACTAACTTGAGCTCAAACTAAATTCAATATGATTTTTTATGGACTGGTTAAAATTAAGATTTATATAATCTGTCATGTGTTGTTAAACCGAAAAAATTATATCAAAGGTTGGTGAACACCTCTATTATTAGCTACACGAGACCTAAAATTTATTCATTTTTCTATTTCTTTAAGCAATTTTTTTAATTGTATAGTACTGTCATATGACGTTTTCTTTTATTTTCTGTTTTTAATGAGATATAGAAGCACTTCTTATTTTGCTCTCTTTCGATGCCCTTTTTAGTAAATCACTAAATCTTTGATGAGGGCCACAGCCCTGGGGAAGAGCTGCCCATGCCATAAGCGCTGGGCATAATTAGAATTTAGAAACTTGACATGTTTATAAACAGTTAGTTAATGTTATTTGAGGTAAGATTTAAGTTAAATCAATTTTTTTAAATTTGATCGAAGTAATTTTGTTTTGAAAGAGATTTAAGAAAGCTCATTAAAGCTTGCATAAATCTATCTGGAACATTGTCATTACCTGTCTCAACAAAATAAAAATTGTTCTCCAAAATTGTTTAACGCTCATTTTGTTTTAAGAACCCAAAAAAAAAATTTGAAAACAGAAGTACCAGAAATTTTCTCATTGAAAAAGATTTTTAAGCGCTATTTCCCCTCCCCTCCCTTCTTGATTCTTGAAGCTTGAACTAGAAGCAAAGCCGGCAAATTTTCGCTTCGATATCACATTTTGAATTCTCATCCAGGTATGTTCATAATCTTTTTTGTAATAATAATCAATTTTTAATTTTTTCTTGTTTATCAATTGGAGGATTGTGGATTGGAATTCAAATGATAAGGTATATTTTTATCATATTATTTATGAATTTGACTGAAAGTTTTGACATGTTCAAGATGTAAATTAGCCAATATTACGCTAAATGTGATAAATAAAATATTCAAGAATTTGATTTGTGGTTTTGAAACCACGAATTAGACCCATGCTATCTGACTGCATTTTTATCACCAACATTTATTATTAAATTATTTATTTTTTCGAATACTAGGGTAGGGCATTTATGAAATTGATTTTCATATTTAGACCTGTTTATGTGCTACATGTTGAACTCTTTTTCTCATGCTAGAATGGAATAACATCATAGCTTAATATGATAATTATCCTCAAATTTGAAATGGAAATGTTGCAACTTGAGAAGGAATGATGCCATGAAGAATTAACCCTTGAGATATTCTATTTTGAGTCCAGATCAAAATCAACCCATTTTTCCTTACTATATTGTAATAACTTTTTTTTTTTAAAATAAGATTAATAAACATTTTAAGAAAAGTGAATTGAAAGCTTGAAGTTTCTTGTACTTGCTTCTCTTTTTGCAGATTGTGATCTGTCTTGATATGTGGCTTATTTCGAAAAACATTCAATCACCCTTGTTTTTCCAGATTTAATGGCTTAATTTTGTTAACACTGTGTCTAGTTGTCTTGAATTGAAGTTTGGAATCGAAATATATTTGTAACCTCAATTCCAATTCTAAATTTCAATTTCAAGCAACTAAATATAACATAAAAGAAATATTAATATCAATCAGATCAATTTTATTGAAGAAAATTATTAAAGAAGTCAATTTTTGCCGGATTATTTCATTCATTTTAAATTATGAGCATAGTTTACAAAATTGCTTGTTTATCAGGTATTTGAAATGTTCATATTTTAGTCAATATATTGTTTGTACATTTTTTTTCTCATTGTACTTCTATTTCATTTCTCCAAGAAATCTATTAGTAGTACTTAACTTAGTTGTTTAGGATTATTCTGGTTGATTATGCTTAAAGTTGGGTTATATTGCATCTATGATTAGAATAAAGCATTAATCAAGTTCCAGCACAAAAGCAAACAAAAGTGAAATAAACAGGAAAACTAATTCATCTTTCTTGACCTGACTGCCTCGTTTCCTAGAGAAAAGAGTAGTTATTTCTATAGACATGCCAAAGACTGAATGGAAATTGGGAGATCCCACCATCTGCGTTGTTGGGGATCGCTTTTGCAGCCCTTACCCTATGGAGTTTGTTGTAAAGAGGAAGTTTAAAGGTTTATCCACTACAAATTTTGATGTGTATGATTTTACTGGAAATCTTCTCCTCCAAATTGATGGCAGCATTCGGAACATCCATAGGAAAAGGGTCATGCGCGACCCTTCTGGATTTGTTGTCCTTACAATACGCGAAAAGGTAAATTCTTTCTCTTTTTTTCTTTTTCTTGAATTATCATCTTTGTGTCACCAAAGAATGATTTGAATTAGGAAAAACCATATATTTGTTCATGTGTGTCTATAATTGTGTACAAGATTGTATGTCAATCTCTTTTAGAGTTAAAGACCTTAATTACATGGTGTGCTTCTTGTGTGTATGTTATTAGGTACTTACGATGAAGCATAGAATGAAAATTTATCAAGGCGATAGGTGCGGACCTGATGATCTTCTCTTTTCCGCAAAGCTGTCCAATGCGATAAAATCGTCTGTCGATATCTTCTTGGCTAACAACCTTGAAAAACAAGTCTGTGACTTCCATGCATCTGGAAGTTATTCTAATACCTCTTTCAAAGTCTACAAAGGCAATGCTCTCATTGCAAGGGTACAACAGTCTGTCTTAATTTATCTTTCCTTAAGAATGTATACGTTAATAGGTAATTGGGGATTTGAAGAAGAAAACTACTTCAAAAGGATTTTGTGAATCTTAACAACTACTTATACATCATATTGAAGCGTTTTGCATTTACTTTCATTTCCCTTTAAACAAAAAGTTTATATTTTTTTTTTTTAATGAAATCTTTATAGGTATGAGAACTAATCTTTGCTATGTTATACATCAGACATCGCAGGTAACCCACCCATTATCTTGGGGAAGCTTATGCAAAGGCAAAGACAATTTCATTGTGAGAGTTAATCCACATGTGGATTACGTATTCATCGTAGCATTGCTTGTGATTATTGATGATAATGACAATGCTATATAATTTTTCATCTTCATTTGGAACTCTTTTGTAAGAAGCCTCTAAATGTTGATTCTAATACTCTGCGTAATTCATGTTTGTTAGCATGTCTTGTTGCTAATTATGATACTTTCACATGTACACCAGAAAGAAGGAGAACTCAATTATTAATTTGAAATGTATATGTACTTTCCTACTACTTAGTATGGCATCAATCAATTACCTTAACCATGGACATCATGAATCTAGCAAGCATTTCAATTATTATGATGAAAGGGAAAACAGACCCACTTTTAATTCTAGAGAATATCAATTTAAGCCCATATGTTGATATTTGGACCAAGATATATTGACCTAAAACATGGTCTGAGATGAGAGGATTAGACACTTTATTAGGAATTAAAGGAAGGATAACACAACAACATTTGCCAGTGCTGGCTGAACTTGTACTTTTAAATAGAGAAGATTTTGTTTAGTCCATGTTCATAAAAAATAATAGCACAATGGTTCATTTCATTGAATGACATAAGTATGATATACATGTTTTTTATTCATTTGCTTTCTTTTGTTTCCCAAAAAAAGAAAATGAAAAAGTTAATAAAAATTATATAATTATATGCTTTTAATGAACTAATGCAAAGCATGATGATCGAGCATACAACTAGTATTATTTATATAAAAAAAATTTAAAAAAAAATTGATCATTAATTCATTATTAAAAGGTTACAATCCATTCTGTCTAAATAATACTCCTACCAGAGTTGCCTTTGTGAAAGAATCTTCTGATTACATTATAATGGCATGGTGAACTCCTTCATACTCCCTGTATCCTTTGACAAACACTCGGTTCCTGTGGGTTTTACCTGTTCTGCTCTCTGCAGCTTATTCTGGTGAGACTATTCTCGTGAATTTTCCGAGTCTGGTCATACACAGAAGTGATTTTCCCACAAAACAAACGTAGAAAGAGAAAAACTTTTCATTCTATTTATATATAATATTGAGATAAGGTAGAGGGAGAGTGGGTTTGTGTTCTCTTTTTTTTTTTTTTTTTTTGGTATTTTTGGGTTTCTATAGCTTTTTCTCTCATTTGGTTTTCATTGTGAGGGGTTGTTTACATATTTCTTTACCAGCACCAAGCATTAGCTACACAAGACCTACAAAACATTTGTACCAAAAAAAAAAAAACCTACAAAATTAATGATTTTTCTATTTTAGTTTTTTATTTTGTTTGAGTAATATATTTGTTTCTTTTTAATTTTTTAGATCATGCATATTACTTACATGTGTATATCATCATATCTACTCTTTTATTTTCTATTTTCAATAATTGATAATTTTACTTGTATCAATTAAAAACCATTGCTAGGGTGAACAATCTCCCTTGGGTAAGCTTAGATGATTTCAATGAAATAGCTTCAATGGCAAAAAAAAGATGGCTCTTCTAAAGCTCGTCGTAATGTCTGGAGCTTCAATGATTTTTATGTCCAGTTGCAAGCTTATAGACCTAGAGTTCAAAGGGAAAAGATTTATATGGTGTAACAATGGAGAGGAATTTTTGGTTCGAGAAAGAATAGACAGATTACTGGTTTCTGCGGATTGGCGTATTTTATTTCATAGAGCTCAACTCCTTCACCATCCAGCTGTGGGTTCAGATTATTGTCCTATTATCCTGGATACATGCTTGTACTGTGGTAAAATTTGTTCCAACCCAAAAACTCGATCCAGTCCAAAAACTCAACCCATCCGAATCCAAAAGTACGGTAAAATATTATGACTTAAGATCTGAACAATCTAAAACTGAAACGAATAAGACTCAATAAATCAGAAATCTAACTCGCTCAAGACCCGAGTGACTCGTGATCCGAGAGACTTGAAACCTAAATAATTAGAAAACCCGAACGACCCATGACCCAAATGAATTGAAATCCGAATGACTAGAATTTAAAACTCAAACTGACCTGATTTTTCTGAGAGAAAAAAACTAATTGTTTGTTATTTGTCAACAGAGTCATAAATTAATAGTATCAAGTATAAAGTCATTACTCATAAAAAAAGTATAAAGCAATAAAATAATTATTTTGTACTAATTATTAATAAATAATTTTTTTGATTTATTTATAATAAATATCATATATAATTATACCCTTTAAGGGATGTTTGGTTGGTGGGATTAAAGTGAGATTGGACTAAGTTAATCCTACATGAATAGTTATCCCTCATTTGGTTGGAGGAGTTAACTATTCATATGAGATTAAGGTGGAATAAAATTAGTCATAATCTCACATTTTTTATCCTACCTCCCCCAATGTGATAGAATCTATCCCATGTATGTGGGACTAAAATTTTTATTTTTACCATTGAATAATAATAATAATAATAATAATATAAATATAAATAATTGTTAGAATTATTATAATATTATTAATTTTATAATAATAAATTTTTAATAAAAATACTTATTATTATGATAATAAATGTTATAAATTTTCAATGATGATAATAATTATTATAATAATGATAATGATAATAACTATTATAATTATAATAATACAATTGTATTTATAATATTATTTTTTTAATTATAATAATATTATAATGATAATGGTAATAATAATTATAATTATATTAATAACTATAATACTAATACTAACAATTATGATTGGGGATTTAAGTAGAAAAATAATTCAATAAGTTTTACTGTGTGTGTGTTTTACTTTCATTTACCTTTTCAAAAAAGAAAGTTCTTTTTTTTCGTTTTGGTTTTCTTTAACACTTTGTAAGAAGCCTGCATGTGTTTTTTCGTACTATAGAATTAATTTATGTTTCTTAGCATGCCTTGTTGCTAATCTTTCACATGTACATCAAAAAGAAGAAAAACTCCAAATTATTAAATGTATTTGTGCTTTCTTAATACTTGTATTGCATTAACCATTTTCCTTCACCATGGATATCATGAATCTAGAAAGCATTTTACTTACTATGATTAACTGAAGAAAATGTTATGCTCTCTTTTTTTCTTTCTTTTTTGGTCAATAACTTGTCAGTCTTATGCTCGTTTTTCCCCTCCTTTCCTGTTGATGAAAAACAAAACCAGCACCACCCAGAGACTAACAACCCATTTCATTCATAAAAGAGTTAGTTTGTTTGAGGAATCGATCTCAAGACCTTCAACTACTTTTGACTTGATACAATAAACAACTTTGCCAGACTAAAGAGAGAATTCATTCTTTCAAGAATCTCCCAGTCTTTTTTTCTTTCTTCTGCTTTTTAATGTATGTGTACTCAAAAACTTGTTTCTTACCATACTGCATAATAACGGTGTAAGTCAACATAACTAGTTACCAAGTTCCATCTTGAGAGTGACTTAATAAAGAATAAATCCTCACTTGCAAGTGCTAAAATGGACACAAGCAACTAGTGCCTATTTTTTTCAGATTCTTCCTGTATCTTTTGATACTATTAAAGCCGCTGCATCTATTCTTGATTGATCGGCCCCTGTATTTAGTTGCCGCCTTTATGGTAAGAATAATCTAACAATTATGACTTATGATACAACAATTAAGCAAACTTCAAGTGTCAAAAACTTTCCGTGTAAATTAAGTTAAACAAATTTCCGACAAAAAATAACATTTCAAACATATGACATCAATCCCTCCAATTAAAAAAGCACATGACATTTTTTTTTTTCCATTGAATTGTTCTATCATATAATTAAGAGTTTAAGATAAGCACCACTACGTTTTCTTTCCTTATTTGCTAAATATTTTGCTTCTTAACCTATCTTATCTTTAACAGCTTCTAACATTAGATGTCAAGGGGTTGCTAACAAATCCAAACAGATTAATTTATATAAAACAATTTTTTTAGGTGGAACGATGATAATTACAATCCGAACATGTCATTTCAAGAATGTAAATGTAACCACCGAGCTAAGTTCCCATGAAATAAATAACAAATTTAAGGTCTTGTTTGAGATAGTTTATTTTTTTGTTTATGTTTATTATAAACAGAAACTAACCCAATTATTAAATATATTTTAATGATTTTTGTTTATAAATTTTGAATTTATCTCATTAATTTTTTTATTGTTGTTTTATCAAATATTAAGTAGTTTATAATTACATTGTTATTTTACCATAGACAATTTCAAAAACCATAAAGTAACTTATAAAACGTTTCTATCGGTAGACCATTGTTTGGCGTAGTTTTTGAAAAGATTTATGTTTTAAAAAAACAGAAAGTAAACCAAACACTTTAAAAGTATCTTTTATTTTTTAAAAAATAAATTGACAAAATTAATACGAAATTAGATAAACAAAAAAACAAAAAAAAATAATAATCAAGTTCAAGCTTTTCACCATTACGGTATTGAAGATTATGAATATCTTAATGCATGTCATCATCAATCAATCTTATTTTCATGCGCGTCATATTATTAGGATAATAGACTTTTTTTTTATATATCAGTGCTGATTTAACAACATGGATCGATGAAACCTTTCAACAAGTCTATTTTCTGCATAATTTTTTTGTTGATAGGGATCGCCTTTTCTTTGGTTCAACTCTTTATTGATGATCCTACCACTTACATATTATTCATATTCCAATATTCCATGTTGATCTTCTTATCACAATATTGCTTCTTTTTTTCTTCAGAATTTTTTAGTAAATATCACAGTATTTAAACCAATAAAGAGACTATAGAGAGAGAGTTGTGTTATTCAGTTTTATATAGGAATTAAGATTAATAAACATATGGCATATCCGGGGCATCAGGATCAGGAAACTTGGCTCAGGAGAATGCAACAAATTAAACACTTTTTGTGGAATAATCTTTGATTCAAAAAAATGAATTTTGGCATAAGGGAATCACTTATATGCTAATTAAATTGTTCCTTTGGTACACGTGTTCGGGCCAACATCCTCAATCACCCTACCCACTTTCTCACTTTTGGGACAAATTCTGCAGAGGAATAAAACACCATGGGTGAAAATTTTATCGATTAATTAGGGGATAATTTTATTGATGATGTTTATATAATCGATATTTATATTATCATTGAAATTACTTAATAATTATCGATAAAAATTTTATCTGGTATAAAAAAAAGATTTTACATCAGGTGTAAGTAAGAATTTCTTCACTTTTAGATATTTTATTTGATAATTATAATAAAAATAGAAAAAATAAATTTATGCTCGAGGTTTCACGATTGGGTTATTTTGCTCTTGAGTTTTATTTTTCAAATCAATTGAGTCTTCCGTCCAATTGAACTGTCAAGAGGTATGCGGAAGGTATGTCAGACCACTGTTTTTCAGATTAATTTATTTTTATTTGAGAGATCTGACATGCTTTTCGCGTGCCTCTTGACGATTCAAATGGACAAAATACTCAATTGACCTGAAAAATAAAATTAAAAAATAAATTGACACTCTTAAAATTTAAATTCAAATTAACTTAATCATTAAACCTTAAAGATAAATGTGTTTTTTTCCCAAAAAAATTATGTTGAAATTCATAATAACATGCAGCTTAAAATGAATTTTTGAAAGATTAGAATCATTTCCATTTTAAATTCTTAAAAAAAATTTATTAAATTCCTAGAATTGCAAAGGGGGCATTCCTTACTTAGACCATATATAATCTTTTTTTCTCTATTGCAAATTAATGAAATTAATAGGATGCTTCTTCATCACGGCTCATAATTATAAAAACAAATCATTATTTATTATCTTAATTAGAGAAAATGAAAGTTCTTATCCACTTGATCTGGATTCCTGCTGATCAGTCAAATGTGATAATAATATGAACCCCAGCACCCACTTGCCACAATTGTCACACCTTACATGTGACCAATCTCAAGTATTAATTTGTCTGAACATAGTAAGATCCGACGGGTCATATTTTTCCCATGTCCTTTTCCAACACAATATGACGTGCATGTGGACCTACAAGATTGTGCATGAGCTGTAAGAGATAATCATCATACAATTGTCCTTGAAAGGTATTTCTCCTTCTTTTTTTTTTTATTAATTTTCAACCCACCCCAAAATTTTATATGCTAAACGAAGTATGTTGGGGTCGAAGTGACTTAGGCGCCAAGGAAGACCCCGACGGCAGCTATCAGGACACTCCATTCTAATCCCCTGAACACTTCGTGCTCGTCAAAACGAAAACATCACGAGTCCAAAGTGACAAAGCACCAATACCCAAGAGACAGATGAGCCCATGGCTTGCATGGCGCCAAAGAAATTTTGGATTGGGTCATGGCGTCAAAATCCACAAGAGGTTTTTCGCTTGTCTTCCACTCGTTAAAAGATGGTTCGGAGATATTGGATTGGTGAATAAAATTAGCCCCAATCTTTTTTGGTCAACTAGAGAAAAAACACAAGGGCGGACATGATTCACCACTTTGTCCTTTAATTCCATCATATAAAGTTCATTGATGCTCACTCTTGAAACAAGGCATTGCTTCGAGTTAAGACGTGACGAGCTATCTAATTTCTTGATCGTTACATGTTAGGGTTATAACGTATATGCCAGTTAATTCGTTCAAATCACGCGTGGATGCATGTACCTAAAACTTATAAATATCCTAAATCATTTATTAATTGGAGATAGAGTAAGAATCTGAACCTAAGCTCTCATTAGTAAGCACTCTTTCTATCTCTCAGTCTCCGTGGAATCTCTAACATGCCATCTTCCTCCTAAGATTTGACTTGTTCCTTCCCCTCTTCAAGCTTCAAGACAGGCTCCTCTTGTTCATGGCATTGAAGCGTCACTTAGGATACCTCACTACACTCTGATCCATTTCCACTCAAAACAACAATCTAGTCTTTCCATTATTACCGGTTAAGACTTTAAAGATCTTTGAGTTTATTTAAATAGAAATTTTTTTCCTCAAATCATCTTCATATAAGTAATTAGATGTTGTAAAGAAAATCTTAACTTATATGAAGACAGGATATGAAACCAAGTTTTCAAGTTCTTATATTGATGAGATTTTATGACATGGATTTTCAAGTTTTTTCTTTAATAGGATTTTCAAGTTGATCATTATTATGATTTTTTTATTTATAAGAGATAGATTGAAATGATTTGATATATACCCCAGTTGCATCAATAGAGTACCGATTTGAATTTTTTGCGTTAAATCCTTTGAGAATGACGTTTTAAATGATGATATAACGTTAAAAAAAATAAATTGAGTGGCAACATATTTATTATTAAACCATATTTTAATAAATATTTAACTAAAATAAATAACGTGACACAATTACAAACCATAGATTTAATATTTAAATGAAATAACATATCAATTCATCAGACCATAATTTTCTTCATTTAAGAATTGAATGAGATGCCAAGTTCATGGTGAAATTAAATGACATATTAACAAATTTGAATTTGAATATTCTTCATTTGATGATATGACATTCAATCTCATCATAAATTTGACTTCATTTCAATTTTCAAATAAAAGGGATTATAATCCCATTTCATCATGAAAAACATTAACTATAGAGAATCTCAAACACAAAAAATCGAAATTTGAGAAATCAAACTAAATTTTTTTATACTATAAAAGATTTAAAAATAATCACTAAACTAAAAAATTCGATTTTGTTGAATTAATCTAGTTTTAAGTTAAATTTAAATAATTTAATTTTCAATAAATGTTTTTACTTTTGTTTATTTTTAAAGTATATAAATTATATATTTTTTATTTTAAAATTATTATAATTTATAAATAAATAATTAAATAATTTATAATTATTGTTAAATATGTAGCAAATATAAGAGCAACAATACTGCAACGTGAAGAATTATCACAATAGTAAGTCTAAGCGCGCCGCGCGCCCATGAAAACAGTGACTACCATTCTTTTTACTCTGTTGTTTGTCAATAGGCACAGGTACAAATCAATTGGCCAAATGCTTTGTTTGGGGTATCCTTTCCTACGAATGCTTATCTCCAAACAAATAAGCTGATAGGTTGGGTGGAAAAATTTATATACATCACATCCCATAAAAATGGATAATACACTTTCAAATTGTCAATGCCACCATTTTCTGCTGTGGTGGCGACATCTCCATCATCAATCACTATCCGTTTTGTTAAAAAGGTTGGATCAAGCACAAGAAACCTGATTAGTAGAGAATCACAGCAACACATCTTTATTATTTTAATCTCACAAATAACAGGCACACCAGGAATAGGATCTAGACAACTGGGTCTCCCCATCTTGGTTCCACCCATCCCCAACACAATTTGGCACACACAAAAAAGAAAAACGAGATGCTAAATCAAACAGACCCTGAAACAAGCCAAATAAATAAAACAAACAGGACCTAATAGTATAACTCACATCACTCTGTCTCACAGTGCTTTCAGCCCATAAGAACCCTCTTATTTATTGTACTGTATTATCTTACTTACGGCTGTAGCTTATCAGAGAAAATTATGTGTGAAGGAGTTTTTTATATGGCCAGGACCAAACCCGGCACAGATTTTCCGACCAGATTGGAGAAGCTGCTCTCCCAAACAGACGGGCAATGAAAAGGAGTAATCTCCGCCGCGGATGAAACTCTGGAAGAGGATGATGAGTAATCAGACGGCGGTGATCGATTTTGATTTTGATTAGAGTTGCCGAGTCGAGTAACAGTGAGAGAAGTGTTGAAATACTCCTTGACTTGGGTGATTATCCCATGGGTGACGGTCCAGGCGTGTACCCAGGAGATTGAACAGCCGGGGTCGCAGCCCTCGGCGATGACGGTGGGCCCGAAGGATGCGATGGAGAGTGGGTCGAACGCGAAGGAGTCGGATGAAGACGTGGCAGCACCAGTGAGGAGGCGCATCATAAACTGGTGTGACGGCGGGCCATGGAACCACCACTCAAGATCTGGGGCTAGGATCTGGTGAACCTTGTCTACGTCTCGTGACCTCAAGGCCTCATAGAAGGCAAGAACCACCTCTTGGTTCTTGGTTTCTGTTTCCTCCAGAACTTTCTCCTGTGGGTTAGCCAGTTCTTGAAAAATGTTTCCCTTAAAATTGAAGACACAAAAAAATAAACAAAAAAAAAAAGGCAACGGAGAAAACAAGAAACGGGGCTTTAGAGAGAGAGAGGGATGTAACGAGAGGGGCTGAAGGAACCGGTGCGGGTTTCACATGGTAATAAGGGAGACTTTATATAGTTGGAGATGAGAGTGGGTTTGTATCCTCTACACTAATTTTATTTTCAATTACGTTGCATCCTACTGCGGGATTAAAAAGAATAGAATTACATTGCATCAACACCACAAATGGGTTTAAAAGGATTCCGAATTTGAATAGTTTTTGGGCTATTTGGTCATTTCCTTTTTCTGGTAAAGGGTAGTTTGGTACTGCAACTGTAAAATGAAACTTCATGATTCATGGTAGGCAATAATTGGTTTCTTAAGAAGAGGTGGGGCACACGGTTAGAGTTGCTTTGCTGAACGCGGGGCTTGGTGGGACAGGCGAGCAGATTTGGGATTAGTCAAGCCGACTATTTTGACCCACTCTAATTAGCAGTAGTAATTACGTAACTATGTTAATTTGTTTGATAATAGGTTTTTCTTTTCTGTGATGGAATATAATCGGTTGATTATGGGAGTCTTTTACTTTTACGCTATCGACTTTGCCTGATAAGTTGTAGCAAAGTTTGCTTAAATGAATTGCAATTTTATTAAACTCAATAAACTATTGTATTTTGCTTGCTAATTAGATATGTTATTTACAAATATATTGATTTTATATTTAGTTTAATAATAAAAATATAATTATTTATAAATAAATTAAATAAACTTTATATAAATTCTATCAAATTAATAAAATTAAAATAAACTCTACAAATGAGTCTTTATAAATTTAAAAAGATAAAATTATCATTCTATGTTACTCTACACATGAGGTTATAATTTTTTCTCGATATCACCATTGTATGCAGTGTTTTTTTCTATGACTCTTCAACTTTATATTTATCAAGTATTATATTCACTTTCAACACGAAATTCTGTTTTATTTTATTTTTCTTTTCACTTTCAGTTTGGTTTATTAATATATTGTGTCAAAGAAAATTAATTTTTTTCTCAATCATGGTTATACTCAACGAGTAACCGAGCATTGGATTTTGTAAAGAAAACGTTGAATTGGTCAGCTTGTAGGTTTTGAATGTTGGTTTTGTTAGTTACTTAACCTTTTAATTAAGGGGATATTATCAACAACAAAGAAATGTAAATTACAGGAGGGTGTGTTCTTTGTACCATATAGTAAAGAGGAATTCTTAGTTAGATTTGGTTTAAAATCAATGTTTTAGACTCGCTCGAAACTCTATTTATAGTTTCGAATGAGTTTAAAGTATTGATTTTAGACCCGGTCTAAGTTAAAAAAAAATTATAGTAAAGGATGAAGTAGTCAAAAATGAAGAGAACATGATTAGGGAATGCTTAATTGAAGGCCAGTCATATGGGTATGTATATACTAAGTTAAACATATTAGTGATAGATAGTGATGGATGAAGTAGGTAAAAATGAAAAGAATGGTATTTAAGTAAAATTTATTAAATGAGTTGAATTTTTATTGATTCCAAACACAAAATTCATTTCAATTTTACAAATTAAGTAAAACTATATCAAACATGAAAATTCATTTGCAAATGAATTCTAGCATGAATTCATTTGTAAATTAAATCTAGTTAAAAATGAACTGAATTTAATACTAAACTCATAGCAAATAAAGTGTAAAAATGTAATGTAAATACATAATGGAGTATGTTCATTAAATTTTTAGTAATAATTAACGAGAATCGGCTAAATTACAAACTTGGTATTTAAAGATTTGAGTTGATTTCAATTTGATCCTTAATCATCATACATTCCAATGTTAAGGCTCAACGTTATATTTTGTCATCAATGTTGAAACTCTGTTAAGAAAAGTAGACGAAAATCCATCCAACAGTACCTAAACTATATTTAAAACCTTTATTTACTCTAAAATAATCATGTTAGATATGAAAAAATGAAGGAAAAATGACATTTTAAGAAAATTTAAACTTAAATATTGCTAAGTTTGTTACCATGTGGACACTTTTCTTAATATAGTTAGTAAGAAAGGCTAACGTTAATAACAAAATAAAAATCGAGCCTTAAAATTGGAGTGATACAAACGTTCTATCACTCATTACTTTAGAACCAACTATTAGAACAGTGATTTTGAGTTTAAGTAATTGAATCTCTTCTCTCACAAGGAAACAATATTTCGATTTTAATCTGATTAGTCAATGTTTTAATAAAAAAAAATATTTGAAGTATTCTACTTATGGACTACGCAAGAAATTTTACTCCTTAAAAGTTGGTTCTAGAATTTCCAATTCAAATGTAAGAACATTTCAAATACACAAGTTCGACCACAATTATTTCCATTTTCCATTTGATATTCTCTTCACGAAATTCCTTTTCTCTTTTCCAATTGAAAGCTACCCAGAAAATTTGACTTAGAAAATTTCAGACCTGTTTGAACGTTTTTGACCATTAATTTTTCTTTGTTACACGGAAAAGAAGAATTATAATAAACTTCTATAATATGAGTAAGAGAGGGGTTGAGTATGAATTGAAGATAGTGACTTTTGGTACATGCCAAATGAATCACGTGCCTTTAGAAATAGGGTTGGACTCACTCAAATTTGTGACCGTCTAACTAAGAATTTTTTTGTAGTAAAAGATGAAGTAGTCAAAAATGAAGAGAACATGGTAGGGGAATGCTTAATTGAAGGCCAATCATATGGGCATGTATATACTAAGTTAAACATATTAGTGATAGATAGTGATGGATGAAGTAGGTGAAAATGAAGAGAATTGTATTTAAGTAAAATTTATTAAATGAATTGAATTCTTATTGATTCCAAACACAAAATTCATTTCAATTTTACAACTTAAGTAAAACTATATCAAACATGAAAATTCATTTACAAATGAATTTTAATGTGAATTCCTATTGGAAATCACCTCAAGATGCCCATGTGGTGATCTTCCAAACACCCAATTCTAGAATGACTTGTAATGAACAGAAACAGAACCGGAATCAAACAATCAAAGAAAGAACACAAGCAATTGTTATCGATGTTCGGCAATGTACCTACGTCCCTGTGAGCTCCTCTGAGCTCTCTGCACTAAATAAATGGAGTTCTTGCAATTACAGCGACACCTCTTCAAGAATCTTCTTGTTCTTGAAGAACGAAAGAAGAGAAAAGAAAGTGATAAGGACTAGTGTTTCCCTGGAATTTTTCCCAAGAAAATTCCTTTACAAAGCCCTTGAATCCCCAATCTATACTACTCTCTCTCTAAACAACCAGCCTCTCAACAATGAGTCTCTCTTGTGTTTTGTGTCTTTGCACTCTCATACTTGATCTCACTTGTTTTCACATGCTATGTTGAAATGCTCCTAGATGACCATTTATATAGTGCAACCACTTCTTGAACCAATTTTGAAGACAATCTCAACCCTTAGATCTTAAGGACCAATCAATCATAGCCTTCCAACAAGTCTAAGTAATCCTGTGTGTTTTAAACATGTCCCACGCACCATTCAAAAGAGCTGATCAGTGTGTCCCAAGTGTGCCTGGCACCGCGGCCCAGAACAGGGCAGGCCGCAGCGCACATAGGGCAGACACTTCACCAACTTCTAGAGGCCGCGGTGCCCAAGTGCTTGGCTGCGGCGCGACTTGGGGGAGGACTTCTGGCATGCTGGAGGCCGCGGTGCCCAAGGCTGTGCCGCGACTCAGAACTAGACCTGATGCTAAACTCTTCGACTTGTTTAATCCTTGGACAAATACCAATAATTTGTAAATGAAATCTAATTTCAGTTCATTTTCAAATGAACTAGATTTTATACTAAACTCATGCCAAATAAAGTGTAAAAATGTGATGCAAATACATAATGGAGTATGTTCATTAAATTGTTAGTAACAATTAATGAGAATCGGCTAAATTACTAACTTGGTATTTAAAGATTTTAGTTGATTTTAATTTGGTCCTTAATCATCATACATTTCAATTTTAAGGTTCAACATTATATTTTGTCATCAATGTTGAAACTCTGTTAAGAAAAGTATACGAAAATTCATTTGGCAGTACCTCAACTATATTTAAACCACCATTTACTCTAAAATAATCATGTTAGATATGAAAAAAAAAAGAAGGAAAAATGAGGGTATTTTTGGATAACTTTTTTTATTTTTCAGTTTTTGAAAATGAAAACTGAAAACAGTTTTCTGAAGAAAACATGTTTGAATAACTGTAACTCGAAAATCGTTTTCAAAACAGAAAACAATGAAATGTTGTTTGGATAATTTTATTTTGATACATCTTGTAATTATTTTTAGTTTTGAGTTTAAATTTAAAATCTATATTAATTTTATTTTTCATATTTATTAAATACTTAAAAATATTTAATATTATTTTATTTTTAAAATTTTAATATTTCTTATATACTATGTAAGAAGAATTAAATAGAGAAGTGAACACTGATTTTAAGGCTATTTTTTAAAAAATTATGTTAGAAAACATCAATTTGGAGTTTTCAGAAAACAGTTTTTGCAAACTAGTTTTTTAAAAACTGTTTTAGAAAATTATTTTTTGAAAACTGTTTTAGAAAATTACTTTCTGAAAACTGTTTTCGAAAATTCTATCCAACATCGATAACAAAATAAAAATCAAGCCTTAAAATTGGAGTGATACACACGTTCTATCACGCATTACTTAAGAACCAACTATTAAAACAGTGATCTTGAGTTTAACTAAGCAATTGAATCTCTTTTTACGAGGGAACAATATTTAGATTTTAATCTGATTAGTCATTGTTTTAATAAAAAAAATATTGTAAGTATTATTAAATAATTAAAAATTAAAAATAAACAATATAATCTTCATTCTCTCTCCAATTGTTATAATAACAAATTTTCTTATCCATCAAAGATGGTTTGACTAACTTGTGGGTTGTGACACTAACCAATAAAACAATCGATGCTAATTGGATAAGATTAATATTTTGACTTGGTTTTTGTAACATTCACTTCATTCTATAACGAAAGGAGTGACATGCACTTGTTTCTAACTTGGGCACTTCTTGGACGATATAAACTTTTAATTTTCCAACGTTAGAAAAATATATTAGTTGAAGTGTTGAAAGGAAAATTGAAGAGTTCTTTGAATAAATTCGTCAGTCTTATGAAGTTTGAAATTGCAGAACCCCACTTTTTGTAAGACATCGTAAAATCAAAAGTGGGGTCGAAAATACTAAGACAAAGATGCCTTTGTCTTCTACTACGGAATAGGTGGTGAAATGGCCAATGATGAAATAAGTATAGTGCCACACTGGAGACAGACCATCATGAATGATCTGTCACTAACGCCATAAAAGGCCATCTTTTGCCATATGATTCAAATCAGACTATCATTATTCCTCAATTGTCGTGTCCAGAATGGTCCACAGTTAATTATTCCTACTCCAAGCACATCCAAAGAAACATGGATTATTAGGTTCATGAGCCATGGTTAGATACAGTTTTCCGCTTTTGTAAACAGAACAATTTTATAATCTTTTTTTTATAAAAAATATATTTAAATAACTGTAATTTAAAAATAAAATAAATAAAAAATTTGTTTAAATAATTTATTTTAAAAATAATTTATGTTTATTCTCATATAAAAACAATTTAAAAAGCTAAAAACTAAAAGTTAGACAAAAATTAAAAAAAAAAATCAATAGCATCAGAATATTGGGCGCCCCTCTCAAACCTCATCTCATTTTTTGTCTTCTATTTTTTTCCTCCTATTCTTCTCCTAATTTTTTTGGATATTCCTTTGGTTTATTCTTTACCTTTTTTCTTTGATTGTTCTTCTCATCTTTTTTCTCCCTCTTTTACTTCCCTTAGGAGATCTGGATATGGGCTTGCGACCGTAGCAACGCTGCCATAGCACCACAGCAACAGCTTTGGCTTCTTCCGTCAGTGTGTCAAGTGGGACCATTTCAACCGACAATTCCTCGTCTCCTTATTGGAGGGTGATGTCGGCCAGATCTTCCTCCCCGACGGTCATTTGTTGTTCGACATTAACCGTTGAGTTGACCGACAATACCTCCCTTGAAATCTTGTCCAGAAAATAATGAGATAAAAAAAGCTTTTTTTATTTGGATAGTAAAAAAATGGAGAGAAAAATCTATAAAAAAAATGAAAACTCAAAACTCTTTTTGAAAACACTTAAAAGTAGTTTTCAGTTTTTAAAAAGATTTATTCTGAAAATAGTTTTAAAAAATTATGTTTGAAAATTGATACTCAAATATGTTTTATGATTTTGAAAATCTAAAACTCCTTTTAAAAATTGTTACCAAACATGTCTTATATACCTTTATTTTTTTAAATTATATTTATATTGGAGCAGTAACAATTTAGATCAGAAACATTATTTTTCAATTGAAAAGGACTGTAATCAGTGATCACTGAATTATTGATTGACTTGTTACCACTCACCTAATGAATTCATTGGTTGTCAAATGGCTAGCCTACTTTGGAGGCTACCTCAAGCAGACAAGCACACAGTCGATGAAAACGAAGTATGATAGTTGCTGCGAGATTGAGAGATTAATAGACAAGAGAAATTGATAGATTGCCTCTTGTTAGGTTTAGGGTTTGGGAGAGAGAAAGGAATGGTGGAAAAGGGTTTCTGTGGAAAAACTCAAATCTGAAGCGATAATGGATCGCACTCCCTCCACAACCCACTTTTTCTTTGTCTTCCAAGTTTCAATTGGTAAACGTGACCGTTTTGATGGACTATAAAGAAGTTGAATTTTATTAATTCAGCTATTCATATTATGACAAAACTAATTTGCCTCTAAGAACATCATTAAAATTGCTTCAAAAAAGTAATCTTTTATTGCATAATTGCAATTCTTCAAGTTAAAATGTTTTCTTAATGATGTTCGAGTTCTAAATCACTCCTTAGTATCAAACAAATTTCAATAGGTTACTTATCTCAAGTTTGTCATTTCCTTTTGGTTGGGAAGGGACTTTGGCAGAGTTCTCTTTTGAGTCATTAAGCAGATTTGAGACTGATGGTGTCAATTTTGGGTGCCTTGTTGCATCTGAAATTACTTCATCTTGTTTATGCATCACGTTTGAAACACATTAATGGCGTCAATTTGGGTGCTTGCTGCAAAATAAAACATCATGTCTTTGGAAGGTCTACTCTCAAACTAAAATATGAAACAGACAGACAGACAGACAGACAGACACTGAAAATTCGAAAATAAGAGGGAGAAAAAGGCATGAACCAGAAAGGTACCCGAGTGATGCAAAACCAGCCTGCACGGACAGAGCATTCAATTCATCATCACTGCTACAAACTCAACCGACAGTAGATAACTTTTAGTAGAAACATTCATGGAGATAAACTCAGGGGAGTTGGTACCTTTAAGACCTGAACAAAATATTAAGATGGACTAGCTTGACATACTAGAAACGATTTCCTCGAGTTCAGCTAAGAAACTCAACTAAACTCACTCATAAAGGCATTTGTACCAAGAATTTGGAGGCAGTTGGACGATATCAATTTTGGTTAGCTCTATCAAGCCTTATACCTTGTGACAAACATCAAAACGTCTGGCGATGCTTTAACTGATGTACCGTTCTGCATTGTAGCATAATGAGCAATTATACTTCTCTAGTTACCAAGCATTCGTGCTACCGCTGAACTCCAGAAGTGCTTCCGCACCTCATACATTCAGCTCTAGAGTCCAAAGTCTACGGATATTATATCCCACAATTGCAATATTTCGGTCCTTTTAATAATCACTGCCTAGATAATATAAGTTGTAGCACTCAGTAACACTTTAAAGAAATCTGAACTGTTTTCCTTTTTCCCATTTCTTTCTTTCTGAAGAAAAATTTCAAACTGCTTTACGATCCCTATAAATTTCAGAAGTACACTTCGCATAGTCTCATTGTCAACATAGCAAAGCATAAGAAAATATGCAAGAAATGCTAAGCAGGCCAGCTGAGTTTCTCTTGAAACTCAAGAAGGAAGAAAGATCGATTAAAACACAAGTAACTGAGAAGGTGAAACATTAGAAAGAACAAGAGAACATAACTTATATTAAGGTCTTATAAAAGTTAACTACTGCTATTGAGACAGATTGCTCCACAAAAGTTGGCTCAGGGTGGAGCATCTTCTCAATTATAAACTTAATTGTAAACAAAAGTTCCACTTGTCATGCTGACAGTGGTCTTTTTCAGAAAGAAATATCTTCAGAAAGCCAAACTAGCAAGTAAGACATGGAGACAAGTAATGTGGTTTGAATGTGCTAAAAACATGTAAAATTTACATTAACTGTTCCGCATCTATATTCTATTCATACACCAAAATAAATCTATCATAACATATTCTCTTCTTGGCTAAATGGCTTCTCTCTCTATCAACGGTGGAGCAGGTGGAGTCATAGCTTCATGTCTATCTCTTGTGGAAGACTCTTCATTCACCACAGGAATCTGCCCATCTGGACTATAATATTCCCTGGAAACTCTGCTTTTGCTTGAAGAATCAGCTGTAATAATCTTGGATGGGCTATAGTTGTTCCAAATTGGAGACACTTGGCCAGATCTAAGTCCAATAACTTCATCTTCACCAGGAAAATTTGATGTCGGAAGCTGGTTGCTATTGTCCACTTGTTTTCTGCAAAATTTATCTTCTGCTATATCATAAAAATTCCCAGTTCGCACTTCCTGAGCAAGAGAACACCAACAACAGAATAGCCAGAGTGCGCAATCAGTAACTGCCGCTCTGCTACAACAGAAGTTATAACCCGGCAAATTGTATCTTTTCCTCATTTGAATCCTCCAGAAGCCACCGTAGAGTAAACCAAACGCACAAAGAACCATGCCAGTAAGTCCAAGACCCTCCCTGACAGCCTCGTTATCGATATTAATGGCAGCCAAGTTGAAAATCCAGAAAGGGGCCACACAGAATAGCATAAAAGTAGCAATATGTACATACATGTTTCCAAACCCAAGCCTCTCCATATTCCACCCAAACACACAAAAGCTACAGAAAAGAGAGAGGTAAGCTATTGAAATATCGTCCCAAATATCAAGTATCCCTCCACTCCACTGTGGTCTACACTCAAGAATCCTCTCTTCATCTCTGGATGCAAATGAATATCTCTTCTCCAATGATTTCAATCTAAACTGATCCGGTTTCTTGGTTTCAGCTGTGGTAATCTGAACCTGTGCTTCCTCATCCATCTCAGAATCATAATCCTTCCCAAGGGGGCTAATAATTGAGTAAACACCAGCAATTGCAGGTGCAGCAATTGCAAAAGAGATGCATATTCCAACTCCTATGGCTGGTCGATCAGATCTCTTGTACCCCAAGTTTAGACCACATAGTGCATATTGCGCAAAACAGTTCACATGGAGTAAAAGAACAACAACCATCATGTGTGCCCACTCGTGGGGTTTATAAGTCCCATTCTTGCAGTATATCTTCCTAAGTCTGGAAATGTCTTCTGGCCTCCATCTGCAAAGAAGCACAAGGTGGTAGAACCGTTTTGGGTGTTGGTACAGACACATGAGTGTAAACAGTGCATTGAGAATTTGATTATTAACTTCAAACCATGCATTTCTCTGGGACTTTTTGGGCAGCACACCGTTTAACATCCCAGTCATGACAAGGAACAGAATTGCCCCCGAGACAGCAACACAGGTGATCCACACAAAAAGGGCCATGTTCATTGGGCTCCTAATCCATTCTTTGCACATTTTCATGAGAAAGGACCAATCAATTTTCCGAGAAAGAACCCCATTTATACGTTCTCGAAAATGATGGTGACTGCAAGAAGCCACAGAACGTGAAATCTCATCCCTCTCCTCAGCTATCTGCTTGAATTTGGCAGAAGCAGAACCAAATTTGAGGAACTTTATCCTATTAGGAAGAGCAGAAAATGCGTCCAGTGATCTTCTTTGAGGGTTCTCATCACTTAGCAGCATCCTTCTAGATGCAGAAACGTCAATAGGAATTTGACCCCTTTTTGGACCATCAAAACCCTCAATTCCCTCTTTGTGATTCCCATTATCGGTTGAAGCCATTCTCATAGCAAAATGGATCTTTCTGAATCAATGTTAATACTGTGAAATCAAAGACACGATTTGTACCAGTACCACATAGAGAGAGACCACTGTGTACTAATTCTCAATGTTTACTATAGTATTGAAACCTAGATAAAACAGACTACGAATTTTGCAGCCATCGCAACTAAACATAGTCGTCAAAAGTAGAAAAAGAGAAGCAAGGAATCTATCATCTATCAAGCAAAAGGAAATGAAAGTACAAAAAGATTCTAAGGGCACAGGAGTTTGCTTAAAGAACATAAATCAGAATCAAAGAGTGAAAATAGAAGCAGACCCAATTGACAAAATGCAAAATATAATCAAAATCTCAGGCAAACGAAGAAGATGATAATACGGTAACCAACACTTGGTCAGACTTCATAACTGATCATAACCAATTCTTAATCAACCGAGTCGTTACAAGGATCAATTCAAAACACCCAGAAAGAAAGTTGCTTTAATTCAATTGAAAACTGTTGCAATCCATAAAAAAATTAGAGGATATCAAAATGTTATGCATATGATAATATGAAGAATAATAGCAAAAAAGAAAAGAAAGAGAAGATGCGAAACCTTAGTTACCAGAAAAGTATAATAAACTGAAACATACCTATGGGGATTTGACAAGGAGAAAGAGAGAGATTAAAAGACCTGGAAAGAAACTTTGATGAATTGTAACTTGTAATGATCAGATTCTCAACAAGTAATAGTATTCTAATACGAATTTATTAATATAATTTTTCACTAAATATCTTCTTTAAACAAGCCTGGTGTCGCTGTGGACAGACGCTTCATTGTGAACAAAGGGAAGAATTATTGACTACGCCGGGTCCAAATTAAGAGATTTGAACCGGTTGGAAACTTGACTGGTAATTTTTGAGAACTTCATTAGTAATATCTCACATACACAGTTATATTACTGATGAAATTTTCAAAAATTACCAACCAAGTTTCTACTGACACAAATGAAGAGATTTACACCCAGCGTAATCAAGAATTTTTCCAAAAATACACCTACTCGTGGGTGGGACCTTAAGAGAGAGTGGGAGGTAGACTGACAGCTGACACTTAAAACAAGGAAAGGAAAATAAATAAAAGAAAAGTCATAACGATGTCGTTTTGTAGAAGTGAGAAGTGGGAACCATGTTACTTGTATCTTCTCCATGAGAGAAGGATCAGCGTGGAAAAATTTATCATTCAAACAAGTATTCAAATCTCGTGGGTTCCTTCCACGTAAATAAAAAATTTGAGTCATGTGGCAGCAAAGCTTTTACTCCCAACAATCTTTAAGTTTTTATTAGTTTTTGGAGACTAATCGGCGCTGGACAATTGGCAATAACATATTTCCTAACAACCAGTTCGATTTTTGGTGAACCAACAGTTAAAGCTCTGACCAGACAATTTTTGGCAGTGCATTCATCTTATCATGTAGAAAGTGAAAACAAAGCACCTGTTAAGAAGTCCATCTGCTAAAAGATTACCCACTAAAAGCGTAAGCACATTTAAACAATGTAATTATTTGAACAAGTGGTTAATGATGAACTGAATTTTCTAGAAATCTTCCACCCAAAGTGAGCCTCAACCATCGGTAACATCATTTGTCATCTCATCAAAAATAAAAATAAAAAGTTACCTCTTAATGTGTAATCAATTTCTTTTTTAACAAAAAAAAACAATGTTGATGGGAGAGCCACAAACGTAATACGAAAAACAGTAATTCAATTACCCAACAAGATACATGTTTCATCATTTCAAGCAAGCTCTAGTTAAAACTCAAACCAGAAGCATTTAAGTAGACACCAGACAATGTAAAATGAGTGTAAATGGACACAAATACAATGCAATCATCAAGACAAAAAGACAAAGCACCGTCTCAAGATACATAATTTAGGTAAGGTCATCCTCCTCCAGCTCTTTGGCTTTCAGCTTTTCCTTCACTCTCAATAAGAGGGTTGTCTTCCAGGAATCCTACACAACAGTTTATGCAAACAGCAACACAATCAGAAAATAGATATTTCCATAAATTTTTGGGGGAAAGAAAGATGTAAATAAAATCTGTTTTCGACATCAATTGGTGCAATGCTACTTAAATGATGGTTCACTACAGAAGATATGACTTGAATACCGAGAAACAAGTAACAATCCATAGATGATAAAGCAGACAAGCAGCAATAAATTGAGCATTACATAAAGTACAGATTTACAGAAATAACAAAAATGTTCTTACTTTGTTTTTGTTGTTTAAAAGAAAATTACAGAGGAATAGCCCACTGCCTGAAGTAGCTATTTATCATATTATTAAGACTAGCAAGATATGACAGAATAAAAGATTAAAATAGCATTACTTACTAAAAAAGGATTAATTTAGCACTGTCATGCATTTGTGTGCGCCTGAGAGAAAGAGTGCTAGATTGAAATGGGATTGAAGGGTTAAACGTGATTGATGTTTCAACTCTGGAAGAACTTATCCAGCAATCTAATCAATACTTGTGTTTTAGCTTTAACTTCTGGATTTAAAGGTTCAAGTTTAGTGCATGGAAGCAATTTGTAATTAAAGTGGTCCAATATGAATCCATAGGATTCTATAACAACTGAACCTCACTAACCCATTCAAAAAATTCATATTGGAAATTTTCCAGAAAGAAAACAAGTTCCTTCGTTAATGCATTTTGCTCAACAGAAAATCCTTTCTAATCTTATTAAATGACATACAAATAGAAGGAAAGAAAAATTCTGACCTCATCAAATCCTATCTAAAATTTGATGTCATTTCAGACAAACTAGCACTAGCCATCTGGTGCTTTATTACAAACATCTAGGACTTTTTAGTGGTAGAGAGAGATGTACCAGTGGGGTCATGCTATCAAATTCCTTGACAACATCTGTAAACTTTGCAATATCTTCCTCATCAATGGCAGCAGCTATATCCTGCCACAAGAAAAATAAGTTTACTTGGATGTTTTAAAAAAGAATTAAAAAATGACAGTAGGTTTATTGATGAACATGGCAGCCACAATTGCCACATATAGGAAACAACTTAGATGTGAACGATTAACAATTAAAGAGGTGGCTCTATCCCAGTGCAATATCCACCAAAATTTAAAAAATAAATACATAACAAATGTGCCATTCATGATTCAATATATTTAAGAACTAGCAGCTAACAGAAAGTTGAGAGATATAAAGCAGGCAGTAAAAGTAAAATAAGACAGAAACTAATGGACAGATTTTTCAATTGTAACCCACCGCCAAGAATTTGTATTCTCGTGTTCCCGAAAAAGTTGGATCCAGTTCCTACAGAAAGTGAACACAATATGTAAGTTAGTCTGCCAACCTGTAAAATGTCAGAGATGCCAACAAGAGCCAAATTCAGACCTGATATCTCTCTAATGCATTGGTAATAGCAACAACGTCGCCTTTGCAGAGTTGGCAAATGCCAGCATTAAGAAGATGTCCTTTAACTCCATATTTCAGCAAGTTATTGTTGAGTGACTGTCGTGCTATCTCTTCATAAATATCAATTGCCTTCTGATACCTGCAAAAATATCACAAGCAGGTCATTCACACCTCACTCAGTTCTGTGCCCCATCCCTTTTCAGAAAAAGAAAAAAAAAACTCTTTCTCAGCATTATGTAAACAACGAGCTATAACACTGTCCTTTCACATAAATGAAATGGTCATGGACTTCTCAGGTCTCTATTGTCATGTTTGCTTCACAGTTCCTAACAAATATTATTTGGAATTATATTGCAGCTGTTTTCAAAGTAGTACATGAATAACAATGGAAAATTATCCATTTAAAAGAATCAAAATAGAACTCTGGTTTACTGCTTCACATAAAGGATGTTTGATTGCAAGGATGGTGACAATATTACACGCGATTTGATGGCACTTTGAAACCGATAAGACCACCATGCTCAACTATTTTCTATTGCTAGCAACCCGAAAGCAATTGACTTAGCAACCCACAGAAAACAATTTCCCAAAAGTTCTAAAGGAAACTCAGTCCAAGCCCTTCCTAAGATGTGTGCACAAAACATGCATGAAATTTGGAGGTGATATTTCTATTCTACGTACACATACAAGCGCAATTTTTTCTCATTTCATGCAATTACTTTTTCAATAAGTACTTTGTAATATGCACCTATAACGTGCAAATGAATGTATGTCTGCGCATGCGTATGCACGTGTCTCTATTTGTCTCTGTGTGTGTGTGTGTGTGTGTGTGTGAGAGAGAGAGAGAGAGAGAGAGAGAATAATGTAGGAAATCCCGAACTTCAAGAACTTGAATAGGTAGTAGAAATATAATCAATGCTAATTCATTTTTTATTGGTAAAACTCACACACACCAATCAAACTAGGGACTTTTAGGACCCAAGGCCTCAGCCTTAATCATTAAGCCAATATCTCCTCCGCAAATCAATGCTAATTCATAAGAATTTATCAATGAGATAATATGAATACTAGCTCTTACCAAGCAGCATTTTAAGATTCGCTATGGTACATAAAGTCATTAGGATGATACAAAAACTATCCACCAACCATTTCCAATAACATTCTACAAAAATTGTCATTCCATAAAGACAGAAGAAATGAAATATCCAAGCAAGATGTATAGTACTCAAAGCTATATAATGCAGAACAGTGCAATCTCTTTAAGATAAGATGCTCTTACTTTTCTAGCTGAGCAGCAAATTGTGAAACTTTTTGCTTGCACTGGTTGGCAGAAGTGGTTACTTCTTCATTTTGGAAAAAATCAGCTGATTTTTCATAGTAAACCATAGCTTGCTCAATGTTCTGATCAGTTTCATAAAGCTCAGCAATTTCCTGTACATTAAAAAAGTACCGAAGTCACAGAATGTCCATAGAAATTTTAAAATCGTAAACTCTTACGAAAAACCTTCAGGAGTATCTACACGTTAAAACAAATAATAAAAAACCCAAGTATTTCAACATTATCCTGAAACAGTAAACACAAGCTGCACAATAATGTGAAACTATACCCATGCTCCCAACTGAAAATATAAAAAGGAAAAATGGTGGGGGAGAGATGGGGAGAAGAGGGAGATCCACAAAATTATCAGTTTTTCGATAAATAAATATTGTATATATGGCAAACTATCTACAAGAAAGTAAACAACAAAATCTAAAAGATCAATCTTATTTACAAAGTAATTACCTGTAAACAAAAAATTAAGGGTATTGAACTAACCTTCGATAATGGACTCAAAATACCTATCATTACCATCAAAAGCCCTCCAATTTCTTTTATTTCAAACTAACCAAAAAAATAGAGAGGCTCTCTTTAAATCTCTAGAAGCTTTAATACCACTCCAAGTCCAAAGTTCATCATTCAAGACATTCCCAAGACAGAAAGAGCCATTTCCAATAAATGCCTAGCCAATGAGATCTATAAAACTATATTGGCACATATAAGTAACCAAATTTTACCTAGATTTTTTTTTGATAAGTAACTTTTACCTAGATTTTTTTTCCTTGTCAGAAAAATGACTTTTTTATAAATGTCAGAAAAATAATTTTGGCCTGCATACCAGACAAAGAGAGTACCTTGTAATATCTTGCAGCCATACTGAGCCTTCCAATGTCACAAAACATATTAACTGCCTGCTCTAAGCAAGATATAGCCTCTGCATACAGACAAATCTCAATGAACTTATATCCTAATAAGAAGCTAAAATAGTTGAGATGATACAAACGGAAATGCAAGAATGAGTTCATAGCTAGGTTTCCCATGTTGGTATGGCCGAGTATAAAAGATATGAATGTTAAGTCATCCCTTAGAAGTACAATGGTTGGTCCCTTCTGGAGCAGATAATCTCAGTTTGGTTTGAAAGGAGCATAATATTCATCTGCCGAAGTAGTATCCTTATCATACCCCTAATACAATTATTAATGGCAGGCACATATTTTGCAAACATGAGTCCGACACTTCAATGCTTGATCATTCTTAGCTAGCACTATTGTGAAATTTTCCAATTAGAAGGCAGATGGACTAACTCACAATATAACAATTTTTTATTATTAAAACCTCAATTTTGTTGATTAAACATATTTTTAACCATAAAATTTCCATTCCAGAAAATAAGACATGTAACAGAGCAAAACATAACCAAGTCATGCCTGCAGCTCCTTCAACAGCATATGAGGACTAAATTTTTCATTTTCATGAAGCATCAAAAAACAAGATATGAGTTTGTTAGCCAACATGATTGCTGGTATGCAGGTGCTACAAGCAAAAGGAGATAAGCACAAGAAAACAGCTTGAGACAACAACAAGGATGAAGGTGGGAGGGTTTGGAAGAAAAACCAACTGACCCATGATTTAACAGAAACTTAGGTGTTACATAAAGCTGAAAGTTAAAACAAATGTGAGCTGTCAGATAACACAGTGAAAATAAGGTTTCTAGCTCTTTGAGGGAAAAGAAGCTTTAGAATTCCTGGAAGGGAGACAAAATGGAAGAAATTATAACTTTTCAAAAAAGGGAGAAATAATAAAATGAGAACAAACCTCTGGGCAACCCAGTTATCCAACTAAGAAGACATATGATTAAGAAAGGCATAAAATTTGATCATTCCAAAAGATCTATGTTGGCTAAGGTAATAAACCCACAAAAGATCTATGAATATAAGGTAGTAATTTTTACGCAAAGTAAACCAACATCATGCCTACCATTTGTATTATTTTTCTTGTAGCAATGAGCAGCATCAACATAAGCTTGGGCTGCTTCATGTTTGCTATCCAACTATAAACAAAAACCAACATCATCATATAAGTTTATAGAATCTATTAGTATATTCCTAACGATGGGGGTAAAAGAGGCATCATTTGCCAATTAACCAACAAACTACCTTCAAATGACAGTTAGCCAACTTTACGTAAGTTGATCCTGCTTTATCCCCTGAAAGACCACATATAAAAAGATGGGAAAATCATAGTAGAAACATGCAATGTAGTACAATCTAGATTGAAAAAAAAATTCTAGTTGTTCAATAAACATGATCCCTAGCACAAAAAATTGATTTGAGATTATCTCCAATGAACAATAAAAATTATGATTTGGTCAGTAGACGAAAGTGAATAGTAAGCATTTATTCCTATTCATCAAAAGAGCATTTGATCTCACTCAACTCAAAACAACTAGTTGTGAAATGAACTTCAAAAAAATTTAACAGCCTCTTTGGTATAAATGAATCCCAAAATTTTTATGGAATTCATTTGCATTTCCATAGTTTCTTATGTTTAGTTTACTAGGAGTAATAAAAAGATGGAATTGAGTGAGCTTTGAGAAAACCATCTGTAAAATTCCCATCTCTTCTATTACATGCTATCATTCCTAAAATAAATTTGATCTCATTACACCCTTGGAACCTAATCATACAGTGACCAAATCATTCATATCTCCTAAAAAGCACTGCTCTTTGGTCTAGTAATTCTATCAATCTAAGAACATCTTTTTGTGATTCAATAAACTTACAATTTCCTGTTCACCACAGTATGCAATCTTACAATCAGTTCTTCAGAAGTTTAAAACTACTACAAAGTATCCACCAACCAAATCATTAAATATCAAACACCACTCTTATCCGTTATACATCGATCATTCCAGAAATCTTTAATTCAAGCCTCTCCATTAAAACAAACGATCCAAAGAAGAACCTAAATAAAACCAGAAAATCAGAGTGCGTTTTTGGAGACACTAGCTCATCACGCGATGACGAGGACATCGCAACGAATGTAATGCTTAAGCACCACTAAAAACCAAATGAGAAACTTGCAACACATTTCCCCTAATTCCCAAACACAAAAAAGGGTTATCAAAACACAAAATTCCGTCACCAATCCGCAATCAAAGCACGTATCAATCCCGTTACAGATCCGATGTTTCCGATTTTGCCTTCTAATCTTGCAATATCTTATCGGGAACAAACAGACCAAACAGAAAAGGAAAATAAACCATGTAATTGATATAATCAAATTAATAATAATAAAAAAAAAGAAGCAACAAAATACATGATTTGGAGAGCTTGAAGGAATTGGAGGCTTTGTCGAAGAGATCGGCGGCGTCCTCGAATTTCGAGCCGAACAGACCCCAGCCATTTAGCTTTTTCTCTGCTTTCTTCTCGAATTCCTCTGCTCGAGCTAACTGATCCCCCATTTTCTATTTTTCGTGTCTCTTTTTATTTTTTAAAATAATAGTTTTAAATTTTTAGGTTTTGTTGAGATTTTCTTTACTCTTGCGGAGAAATGAATCGAAGAACCAGAAATAAGGATGAAGATGTTGGTAAACGGGTGCTGGTGATCTGATTGATATCGAAAAGGGTGCAGAAAATGAGAAAATTGACAGCGTCAAGGTTGGGTTCTTTCTAGAGGTCCAAGGCTAAAACGGCATTTGAAAAGTACTTTGTGCCTGCCCGCTGTTAGGTTAGGTTTGGGCTCGAGTCCAAGCTGAAATCAGGCCTAACTCAAATTAGACCAAAAAGAGTATGGTCCATTGTTTTTCTTCCACTCCAATGCTTTTTTTTTTAAAAAAAAAAAAGAAACAACTTGTTTTTATGGTAAACAATTATGTTTGGTGTTAAAATTTTCGCTGGCAAAACACTTATCAAAAGTTAAAATTTACCATTAAATATATGTGCTTACCATAAAAAACAAATTGTCTTTTTTTTTTTTTCCTCAAAGCACCTTAGAATCTATATTTTATTTTGAAAAATTTGTAGCATCCCTTGAAGTTACAAATATTTTAATTTATGCTTGAGATTTTAATTTGAGTTTATTGAACATTCAACTTTATAAATGATTGCAATGTTCTTTTTTGGTCAGTTCCAACAAAATTCTCTCATCAATCACACATGTAGAACACACATGTACCATCATCAAGACAAAACGGGATATTAGATGCTTACAAAAGAAATATTTGAGATAATTTTACTTATGATGATGGCGCACATATGTTTGACATGTGTGATTTAACGGAAAATTTTATCAGTAGAAAGAAGACGTTGTGATAATTTCTAGAGTTGAATGTTAAATAGACATAAATTAAAATGTTAATGATAAATTGAAAATTTTGTGAAACGTCAAGGGTCGCAAGGATTTTTTTTTTTTTTTTTTAATGGTGATCATTAAGGACTTGTTTGGTTATGTTTATATAATTTTTTCATATATAATTTTTTTTTTGTATCTCAATATGTATCATTTTATTAAATGAAATTTTTACATCAATAAAATGGTGGTATAAATATGGAAAGATAAATTCAAACTCATTGGAAATATGTTTTTTAGTTTTCTAAAAATATAATTAAATTTTCAGTCAGATTTTTTTCAAAACACTCAACCAAAAAAGCTCCAATATTTATAAAAAAAAAAATTATTGAAATAAATATAAGAGTTAATCCCTTACAAAACACACCATAAACTTTTGATTGATTATTTTACGTAGAGAAATTCTTAACTTTCCAGAAATGAAACAATCATCAAAGTAAAGATTAAAAATAACTGTTAACTTTTTTTTGTAATTAAATTGAAAATTATGGCTAAAGCAATAGGCAAAGCAAATTAAGGATCAAGTAGAATGTAGATGCATCACCAACAGAACTTTTTCTTGTCTTTCTGGGGCTATATTTCTAATCCCTATCTCTCTACAATAATAAATAATAAGAAAAAAAAAGGGTTGTGGATAATGTCCCAATATTTTCTTTTAATAAATAAATATCCCAACATTAAATTAAATCATTTTTAGCAACACTGACATGAGATTGTTCCTTCCATTTTATGCTACCATAAGCAAAATTGACATTTATTTATGTAGCCAAAAATCAAAGGCTAGCTCTTCAGAGAATACAGGACAATGACCAAGCAGAGCAAGAACCATGCTGCAACATTCCCTCCACTCCTACCAAAAATCAACAGCTCTTTGGGAAATCAAGTTTCAAAAAGTGCATCAATATCCAGTGCAGTGTTTAACATCTCGACAACAATGATTGGTGCCGGAATTATGTCTATTCCGGCAACGATTAAGACCTTAGGCATCGTTACTGGCTTCATCATGATTTTAATCGTGGCTTTTTTGGTAGAGGTGACGGTGGAGTTCATGTTGAGGTACACTCAATCTGGCAATTGCACTACCTATGCTGGACTTGTGGCTGAGTCATTTGGACCTTTAGGCTCTGTTGCTGTGCAGATTTGTGTCATGATAACAAATCTTGGTTGTCTCATCATTTATTTGATTATTATTGGTAAAATTTTAGATTTTTGTTACTAGATAGAATTTTTAATGAGCTGCACATAAGCTTGCATTGTGTTTCTATAGTCTGGCATGAAATTAATTCTCCTTAGCTTTCTGAGTTTTTGTGATGATAGCAGGAGCTCTCCTTCATTTTTCTTTTTAATTAAAAAAATATATATTTGTTAGTTATTTTGCTTTATTATTGCACCCATGACCCACCTTATTAGTAGTGGATAGGTATGTGATGTGTCCAATTTTTTATTTGAAAAACAAAAGAAGATCATGACTCAGTTGATCACCAATCTGGGTCTCTAGTAAGTCTTGTTTTCTGTAGCAAAAGCAAAAGGGAAAAATACATTTGTCCCCCTATATTTTGAATATATTTTAATGGTACCTAATTTGACAAGATTATATAATTAATTCTCTTCTAGGGGATGTTCTGTGTGGAAATCAATCGGAAGAAACCATTCACTTGGGAATTTTGCAAGAATGGTTTGGCATTCACCGGTGGAACTCGCGTGCTTGTGTGATTCTCTTCGTCGTGCTCTTTGTTATGCTACCATTAGTCTTGTTAAGACAAGTAGGTCAGTAAGATTTCCATACAATAATGTTGTTGATATGTAAAAGAAGAAAGTTGAGATTTTATTTAATTAACATCTATATTACAAGGACTTTGTACGAGTGTCAGATACGAATACATGTCTGAGTATTAGATTTTTTTATTTTTAATAATTTTTCGTAAATTTTTTTTTTAATTTGGAGTGTCTAAGTATCATACTTTTGTTAGAGTATCGAAGATCTGACACGAGTATAACAAAGTAAAGTAAATAGTTCATAGAACATAGATTAGCATAGTAATAATGTTTTCTTACTGATAGAGATAGATGCTTGTTGCTCACAGATTCACTAAGGCATACTTCAGCAGTATCCGTTCTACTTGCAATTGTGTTTGTTGCCATAACTTCAGCTATGGCAACTTATGCATTGTGGGCAGGGAAAACTCAAAAATTGAGATTACTACCAGACTTTTCCAACCAAGTCTCAGTCTTTGATCTTTTCACCACCGTTCCAGTACTTGTAACAAGTTTTGGGTTGCATGTCAATGGTAAGGTTACTACAATTCTAGCTATATATGCTAATATGTTGTCTCATGAAGCGAGCAACTTAGATTTATCATTTACCACTCTATGAGATGTCACTCGATCCACTTGCGGGTGTTTACAAATGGGTGCCTATCTTGGGATATATTTCTGCTTATTTCTTAATGCTTACCATTTGTTTGGTAGTATGAAACACAGGTCTTGAAAATGGAAATGGATGAAAATAAAGGCTTCCTCTTACAATTTAATTGTTGAGGAAAATCACAATTTCAATTCCATATTACCAAACATTGCACTAATGAATTTAAATTTCTATTGTGCAGTTCATTCAATAAGGGCAGAGCTTGGGAAACCTTCTGAAATGAGCTTAGCTATCAGGATTTCCTTACTGTTCTGTGTTGCCATATACTTTGGTATTGGTTTCTTCGGGTACCTATTGTTTGGGGACTCAATTATGGCTGATATGCTAGTAAACTTTGATCGAATTTCTGATTCTGCAATCGGTCTGTTAGTCGATGATATTGTTCGACTGAGCTATGCAATCCATCTAGCACTTGTGTTTCCGATTATGAACTTTTCTTTAAGGGCAAACATTGATGAACTTCTCTTCCCAAATAAGCCTATTCTTGCCTTGGATACCCCAAGATTTGTGTCCCTCACTTGTGCTTTGCTTGCTTTCACTTACATAGTGGCAATAGCTATCCCAAATATTTGGTACTTCTTTCAGTTTATGGGATCAACAACCGTTGTTTGCCTCTCATTCATTTTCCCTGGTGCAATTGCTCTAAGGTACGTAGGTACCAATTTCTTTTCCATTCTTGTCACTCAGATAATTAATAATCTTTTAAAATATTTTTTGTTAATGTTTAACAATTTTTCATATTTCCTTGACAGGGATGTGCATGGTATATCGACAGCTAAGGACAAAATTAAAGCAATATCAGTGATTATCTTGGCTGCAATGACAAGCATAATTGCAATATCCACAAACTTGTTTTCAATGAACAACAAATCATAAGCACTTTTCCTTTTTCTTTTTGTTATATTCCAAAAGAGTGAGAAGTTACTTCAAAGTTCAAATTTTAGTATTGCAATATTAGTTATATGTTCTGAAAGTATTGAATGTAAAACCCCAAATAAACTGAACACTGTTGATGGATGTTTCATTACTTTTGTCTTTGTTGTTTGTTTGTACCAACGATTCAAAGTTAACCTATCTTTTTTTTTTAATTTAAAATTTTGGATGAGATACATATATAAAACAATATAAAAATACATCAACTGAAATTAAAAATTTACATCCAATCCTCAACTCTTTTCAGATGAGATATATCATCATTCTCTTATCAGAAACAATATATATATATACAACAAAATGCATGAAAAGATTTTATTACAAATTTTCTTTCTTCTTTCTTATAATGTCTAAGGACTTAACCACGGGACTTACGTAAGGTAATTATTCTAATCGCAATTCATCCAAAATTCTAGAACATGCACTAAAAGTTTGTTTCGATGCTATGGTAAGTACTAGAACAATTAGTAGATCACATGCCATCATGTTATGAATAATGTAATAATGTTTGTTGACTCTTATTTGATTTTAACTATGACAAAGCAGTGTTTTAACTGTGTTAACAGTTTTATCTAAGTATTTTTCATTAAGCTTAAGCATCAAACTCAAGGATGAGACGTAATTCACGCATAGAGAAAAAGAGATCGCACCTAAGAGACATTCGAAAGAAGATCGAAGACCAAATTTAGATTCTAAGGTAGTTTATCTTTACATGTAAATTTCTCATTTAGTTTCTTAGCTTGATCTTGGCTCAAAAACTCATTTCTGTCAAAAATTGATTTAAAATATAAGTTTTTTGAAATTGACAGTCGATTGTTCATTCTCGACAATCGACTGTCTAAAGATTTTGAGAATTAAAATGGACAATTAACCATGGCCAATGGACAATCGACTATGAAAGGGACAAAGAGTTTCACAGTTGACTACCCATTTAGACAATCAACTGTCCAAATCTTTGTAACTTACCATTTTGAAATAAAAAATGGATAATCGACTGTGAAAGAGATAAAGAATTTCGCAGTCGATTGCCCATTTAGACAGTCGAATGTCCATTTCAAACCCAGAATTTCAAATGGAAGAGAGGATAGTTGACTGTCCATTTTACATAGTTGACTATCATGTCGAGAAAAATGACTAGTTTTCATAATCTGGACGTCGGATTTGAACATTTAATGCTTCAAACCAACCCAATGTGTGTCAAACGGCCATATAAGGCCAAAGCTATAAAACCTCCTCATCAATGAGCATTTAAACAAGAAGAAAAAACACTCAATTTTTTTTATAAAAAAAAATGGCTCATTAATACTCTTGAAAGCTTTGAAAATTTCCTTTGAGCCATTTATCAAGCTTTGTTCTTAAAAAAGATATCATCTTCATCTTGTAAAGCATTTATTGATATCTCTATTTTTTTCCTTTACATTCAAGATCAATCATTGTAAAGAGAAATAGTTAGTATAACTCTTAGAGTATTTAAGCTTTAAACGCTTCCTTGTAGAAAAGAGTACTTGTAAGGTTTGGGCAACACCCGTGAAATTGCTCGACCATCATTAGTGGATTGCTTCAAGGAGGTTCCTTGAAGAGAGTGGACATATGATCGGAGTGATTCCGATATTGTTGAACCATTATAAACGGAGTTTGCATATTTTTTTTCCTTTACTCCTTTAATTTCAAACAATTTATTTATTGTATGCTTACTTGATTAAATTGTTAAAACTTGTTTGTTAATTGTAAAAAGTTTTTAAAACCCAATTCATCCCCCTCTTGGATTTATACCTCGGTCTACAATGCTTATTTTTCTTCTACTGTACTAAAATATTAAATTTATCACCATTTAATTATTCTTGACTCATCATTCTAGTGACATCAAATTGTATGTAATTTTGAATTTCATTAGATGTTATGGGTCGTGCTGGATCTTGTATAGTGCTGTGGACCTCAAAAGTTAGGCCCAATATGACCTAACACAGCCCATTGCCACCCCTACAAGCTAGTGTGTTTGGGACAATAACATGGGCTCAAATATGGCCCAATACATTGTTAAAAAAAGAAAACTCTTATTATGATTTTAAGGCCTAAGAGATTCTTGGGCCTATTGTTATTTTTTACCTTCTGGACTTTCAGTGTTAAGCAAAATGATATTTATTGGATTTGGACTTGTGCCCAGAAGCTTTTTAAGCCTTCTGTATTTGATTCTGGGCCCAATTCTTTACTTCAATGCATTTGAGTCGTGGCCCCTTGTTTGGGCATCCCTTATTCCCTTGCCATAATTAATAGAATTTAATTTGTTTATTCTTTACCTTTGTTTAGGTTTCAGAATCTTCAAGTCATCAGTCTCATGCTTGAAGCATCTTGAGTCAGTTTATTGAATTCCCCAAACCCCAAAAACTAACCATAAACCTATCACTTTCAACTGCTACAATGTGGACCTAAGATATGATAGCCTCTCGTCTATAATACAATACAATCAAAATTAACAGGTTTTTCACATTTGAAATACTAATAAAACCTTACGATCCTTCGCACATGCTCTTTAATACGATCCTTTGCACAAACTCTTTAATAAGGGTTGGAAAGAGATTTTCTTAGGAAACAAACGAAAAATTGAAAGGAAAATGGAAAAGGCTAAGCAAGATATAATTTAGTTTTTCTTGTTAACATGTCTAGAGTGTTAATAAGTAAAGAAAACTAAGATTAGTTCAAGAATTGATTCTTGGCTTGATTATGAAAGAATGTATTGAAAAGTATATAAATTGACTTGGCATGCACACCATCACTTATAATATTTAAAATAAATAACTATTTTTTTTATATAAATTCTAAACTAAATTTGATGAGAAGAAAGCCTTCTAGACATCTAAATAGCCAAACTATATGAATAATTTTAACATTTAAAAACATTAAAATTTATTGACTAAACAAACCAATTTTTACATCTTAGTTTTACACAAATTTCACTAACTTTTTAAACATCACATGGGTTTTATCCACAACTACTTTTTTTTATTTTTTATAGAAAAACAAAAGGAAAAAAACGCACTTAAAACCAACACCAAAGAACTGAAAGACTCTTGCTGGCTTGCTTCAACAGTCACTAAACGAGCAAGAGGATGTTCAAAAACAGAACATCTAGAAGCAATCTCCAAGCCAACCTTTGACATACAACCCACGAAAAACACTTCTGAGTCACAGAAGCAAAAACTAAGCCAAACGAGAGAACTAACCTTGTGTTTGGATCGGGAGGAACAAATCTTTCCCTCCATTCCCTCCAAACGCACCCTAAGACAACTTCTATTAGGCAACCCAATCAATAGCAAAAAGAAGAAAAAAAAATCATATCATCAACTTTTTAGAAGTTTTACCAAATCTGCTCCTATTACATTAACTCGTGCATGCCATGAACTTATAAAAGATTAATGCTAAGCTCACAAGTATAAAGTTTATCCCATCATTTTTCAACTTTCTTTTGGCACAACCAAAGTACTACTAAATACAAAGCTGAAATATAAGTAAGTCATCTATTAAGCTGACATAAACACAACAAAATTCTCCAAATCAGAAGATAGATCTCCCTTGGCCACCATCCTTGCTTTCTCCTCCAAAGCCTCATTTGCCAAAAACTAAAAGCTCAGGGTCTTGTAGGCTATTTCCTGTCCAAGCACAAATGCAAAAGCAACAATCAATGGTAAAAGAATATAAATTACTCAAAAACATATGCAACATTCGTTTGACACTTCACACTATCCATCTAAAGAAGTAAAAGCAAAAAAAGTATCTCAGATGATAGTTTCCAATTAATAATTACACGTCCATGGAACAAGTTCTAGTTTAAGCTTGGAAAACAACATCCATACAGATTAAACCACAAATGCCCCGTTGCATATCCCGACATATGTTCGAGTATTTCAGGAAACAGTATATTCAATATCCGAAAAAAGGAAAAAGATTGAAAAAAAGACACTCCATTCCATTAGCATGTGTTCTAGTCAGACACAATGAAAAGAGATTTAACTAACCTTCGGCTCTTGCCTGTTGGAACAATCAGTCCTCTTTTCTCTAGGCTTTTAAACCGATCCCTTGCAAGGGTGCAACATCCCTTCATGTAGAAACACAAAAATAATTCAACGGAAAAAAAGAGGAAAATTGTTCAGTGTCTATCTAACAATAAAAATGGAAACTAAATGGAAAACTTGAATTTAAAAAATAAACCATACCTTCAGCTTGCGGAGGGATCCAGAGATTTCTTCAGATAAAAGGACTTGAACAGGAGCAGGCTCAAACCTGAAATGAAGATCACCAATTATTCCTGATCATGGTTCCTACGTTTCAACATTTGAGACCAATTTATAGCACGCAATATTATTGATAAGATCTGGAGCTTCTAAAGATCAACTAGACCTCCTTAGTTTTTATTTTAATATTATTTGATAGAAAAATAGCAATACCAGGAACTTCTCTTTGATGTCTTAATTCAACATGTGACACTTAATATTCAGAGAGACAAGTTCTAAAGAAACAGTAAGACATGGTCCCTTCTTTTGGTCACACATATTTATTTTTCATCATCATAATTATTCAGCTTCAAAATCTTTGAAATTATTAGAAAAATAAAAAACAAAAAAGAAGATACTGGAAATTGCCGAATGTATACCACTACTTATGCCCATATCAAATGCAGTAAATTGCGATGGAAATAAATGTTTAGAGTTGAGAAATACTAGATCTTCAATAGAAAAGCTGGCATACTTGTGCTTTCCCAAGCGTGGTGGGCACGACTTTAGTCTATCTTGCTTAGCTATAACTCGCCGTAGATGTCTTCTCTGTTTCTCCTCATCTTCTTTGGCTATTTCTTGTAAGATGTCGGGCAAGCTGCAGAGAGGATAAGCAAGCGATAATAAGAATACACTTATCTACCAACTAAATCTCAGAACAAGCACAATAATCAATTACCAGTCAATTTCTTTTGAAAGCCCCTCCACCTTCTTTACTTCTGCTTCCTTCTTTTCTTGTTCTTTCCGTCTAGCTCTCCTATTCAGCTTGACTTGGGTCACCCTCTTTAATTTCGAAGACCTGCAGGAACTCACAAGATCAAGTTTTGATGATACTGTAACTAAATCTGTTCTAATTTTAATAGAAATTAGTGTCACAACAATTAGTTCCAAAAGGACCGAACAAAATTATGTCTGATAAAGGGCTAAATGAAGAACATAATTTCACTGAAGTCAATCACTAGCACAATAGTGCATTTAAGAAAAAAATTAATCCTGTCATCCAATATGAATTATTTTTTTCTAGGCAAGATACAAACTTCGATTCTAAGCCAACCCAGCCCAAACTGAGCCAACAGGGGGCTACTATCTCTGAAAAATGTGCTCCCATTGCGTGCTTAGAAACCTCAAAACCTGGCAAGCTACATAGATCACAGCAGGTCCTGAATTTACACAGTTTTGCAATTTAAACAAAGGATATGTAACATTTATTTTTTTGGTGAGGGTTAATTTTTCTATTCCTCAGCCCCATCAATTCAAGTTTTAGTTTCTAAGAGCAGGTTCAGAATCAAACTGGAGAAAACAACCATTTTCCTTAAGACCCCATAAAAATTCAAATTTGACCTAAAAATGTTGAATAAATAAATAAGTGAAGGATGAAACATCTATAATGGCCATAACAACTAAATGAAGAGCTCACTTTTTGTCATGTACAGCATCCTCATTCTCACTCAAATTTGTATCATCATCATCGCTCCCATGGTCCACCTCAAGAAAGTATCTCTGAAATAGCGAGATTCTATAAACTTCTACTTAAGGTACTTAATTTAAATGTAAAATCATTATGCATTTAAAGCTTGTATCCTAGGTAACGATGGATAAAGGGAACAACAGAGACTCACATCTTCTTCATCAATCATTTCCCGGGGAACAGTTAATGGAACAGGTTTTGGTCCCAACTCATTCTGATAGACTTTCTGCATTTCTTGTGCAACTGTTTCTGCCAAGATATCCTGGATTGAAAAAATGGGAAAAAGCAATGTTTTAATATCAAAAGAGTAATAAGAAGTACAACGGCAGCATATGCAAGAATCATGCATGAAGAATTGCCTGATGACTTTCATATGTGGGATTGTATGAGCATCCTGGAGGCTCAACTTCTACTGCCGGAATAAGTGATGGTTTGGACACCTGCTAATGATCATTTCATCAACTACAGTCCAATTTAAATAATGATAGCACAATAAAAAAAAAAAAAGAGTTGAAACACTGCAATGTTGAAAAGAAAATTGTCTACCGTGGTTCCAATGTAAACAGTAACACGGAATCCACAAGACCAAATTGCTAAAAATAGATATTGTAAGCAACAAACCAGCATGCTGCCATTCCTTTCTATATCATTATTGCACAGGAAGCAATGGGCCAATCACATTGAAATCCAAATTAACAGGAAGAATAATTTACCTTCTTAGCATTATGCTCCCTTTCACCTGCAAGAGAGTCAAGGCACTCTATTTAACATGTCATCTCTAAGAAACAAACCAATGAAGGAATTAAGACTATAGAATGTAGACGTCATCGAATATAACCTTTATTTTCCCACAAGTCAACCATGCCAGAAGCAGGGACACAATCATCCTGAAAGAACAGATTAAGAACAATGAATTGGTCCCATTCAGTAGTAAATCGAATAAACATTCCCTATATATGATTGCTCACCTTGTGACCATCTTGAGCGGAATCATTGGATTTCAGATCCCTTTTGTCCTTTTTCTTGGAGTTCTGCTTTGAAGACAGCACTGCTAGAACAAAGGGGTTCTTCTGCAGCACGCTGTCACAGCGCAGTACTTTTTCCCTATGTTTTTCAATCTTCCGCTTCACCCCAAGATCTGGTGTAACAAATAGAGGATAAATTCCAGTAAATACTCGAGGAAAGATACGACTAATCAGGAAGAACAAAGAACAATGCAACCAAAAGGAAAAGGAAAAGAATTATTGAGACAATAGACATCATGCAAGCCAACAAAACGAAGACGTGATAGCCACCATCAAAACCAATCTAGTTGTCGCTATTAGGCTTCTCTCATTGTTTCTATAAATATTAGGGGAAAAAAATTTTTGGACGAATAACATCAAAAGCATAGCTCGTTATACACAGAACTCAATTACCTCTCTACAACGAAATTGACAGTCAAATGGGTAAGCGAGAAGAGAGGATAAAAGGAAGGGAAAAGATCAGATGGGACAAAAGAAACCATCTCTAAGTCGATTTGCTTGGTATGTGTCTTCCAATTCATTAGAATTTCTATGAAAACAGCATTCAATTGTCTTGTCGTCATTATTAGCAAATAATGATCCAATAACAGACCCAAGAATTCAATAAAACACAATTAAAAAATTGCAAACCAGAGTAAAAATGTAGTTCAGTACTAAGATACTAGCTATAGAGTACAAACCAGACAACAAATACCCGTAAAGGAAGGTGAAGAAGTACGAGTTCAAGTTATGCATCAAGAAATGAACATTAAACAACCCGTAATCAAGATAAACAACATAACAAGTAATATTATCAAAAAAGAAAAAAAAGGGGGGATGAAGAGCGAAACCTTGGGATTTGTCGAGGTAGAAGAGCGAATCATTGGGAGCCGAAGAGAGGTTGCCGCCAGAGAGAGCGTCTTTGGTGGATTTCTCAAAGAATTCTTCGATGTCTTCCGTGCTTATGTTCGCTCTCCATGCTTTCTTTCCTTTCCTCGATGTCTTCGCTTTCTTCCCCATCTCAGCCTTTGTGTCCTCTTCTTGTCTCAGGTAAGTTCAGCGCTCTGCGGCCGCACAGATTGAAGGTTCCTCTTTGGATGCAAGGGTTTTATAGGACAATTAAAACGCACAGTTTTACAGAAGGAATTTAAAACGTCACGTAGTTCTTTCCTTAAATTTTGAATGTTTCAGACTAGCTCTTTACATTTTCGTTGGATACCTAAAAATGGTTTAAAAAACTAAAAAAATAGGGATAATTTGTATTCAGTTACTACTGTATTCTTTTGTGGTTATTAGTGAACTTCCCCGTGGAATCAAAATTCTTTTCGTCAAAACCTAAAAAGCGTCTGTGTGATGTGGAGCTTACTGGCTTGATAAACCCTTCTTCAGAAACATCGTGTAGTTTTTCCGTTCTATACTGGCGGCATTCATACGGCGTCGATGGTGATGATGTCGCTGACAGAGCTCGATGACGATATGATTCGCAGGATGGCAACTGGATCTGTTTCATCAGATTTTGTACGCTTTCTCTTCCCTTTCAAATTCACCTTATATCCCCTTTAATTTTTCATTACATTCATATGCTAACACTAACAAAAAAAAACTGTAATCAGATTAAAATTTCCCTTCTTTTAAATTATCACTGTATTGCATTTTTTTTTAAATTTTTGTGGACAATTTTTGGTCAGTGATTAAGCTTGATTTTTTTGAAGTTACTAATAGTCGAAAAGTATGCTTATTCTTACATGGATAGTAGCCATTATTGTTATATGTAGACCTGTTATTGTTACTTATCAATGAATGATATTTATATGTACTATCCATGGCTGCTTTTCTTTTTTATTTCTTCTTGTTAGTCAATGAGAATTTAAACACTGAGATTGTACAATTTGTGGATGTTTACTTTCATGATAAAGAATCATATGTAGTTAGTTACTCCATGTGCCAATTTTCTCGTTAGTGGATGGATAAGGATTTAAAGATGCAGTTTTATCGAAATTGAATACCTAAAGATACTTATATGTAGTTATTGATCTTTATTATGATCAGTTCAATTAGTTTGATAGCAAAATTACAAACTATTTTCAATGCTTATTGGGTGCCATGATACAACCTTAAACCTGTAATACATGGACTAAAAATAGCCAACTTTCATTATAATCAACTCCATTGTTTTTTGGGAGTTAGTCTAAATGAATGGGTACTTCAAAATTGTTGAGGTATAATGCATTATACATACTATTAGTAAGGAACAAACATTTCTTTCAATTTCGAAGTGTCTTTTGTTCAAAGGATATTCTTTGAATGCCCTAAAGGTCTGATATGGGAGGCCTCTGCTAGCAATCGCTAATGCATAGTCCAATCCAAATGCAGGTCTCCTGAAGATCTGACGAGAATTTTGAAAGGATGGATTTCCTTTCCCAAAGGAAGAGGAATGCTACTTAATCAATGTAGCTTTTCTGGTGTGCTTGATGCATGTTGGTGCCTTTATTTTTTTGAGTTCTAGCAGTAAGTCCATGGCATTCTGAGCAACGCTGACTTCGCTAGTAACACGGGTGCAGAAAGTGGCAAGTGTTAATGATTAAAATATATTGACAAATGCTATGGTTAACTAACGCAAGGAAAGATTCCTGTGATTTATATGTAATGCTGATGTTATTTTATGGAGTGCTAGAGTAATAGGTTATGCTCAACATGGTCCCGAAGAAAATTCCTTTCGACTCTTTAGGAGGTCGTAAAAATTTGATATGAAAGCCTACGAAAGATATTTTCTCCTTTTCTTGGCTTGGAGCTTGTACCTAGGAAGCAAGTACAAATTGTATAATTTGATTGCATAATTGCATATCCCATGTTTTTCAGTTTGTATGTCATTGGAGAGAGGAGAGAGTCTGATGACTCTGTGATGCGTCGCTATTGAGTGAGTCTATGAATGAGTGTTTTGTGTTTGTGATATGGTGAAAATAGGAATTAGTGTTTATTTTATACACACTAAGAATTTTTTTTTAATGTAATAGACAAATATTTTAAATGGGTCATAAATAGGTCATGGGTCATAATCGTGTCAACACGACTCATCAGACCCATGAATTTAATTGAATCATTTCGGGTTGACGGGTCAACCCGCAACACGATACAATTTTTCCGTATCATAATCATGTCGAAATGATTACCCCCGAACTCGATTATACTCAACACTAACACGCTTTATCTCGTGTCGTGTCATGTTGGGTTCACGTATCGTGTTCAAAATTGTCACCCCTAGTAGGAAACCTTAGGTTGCAACTTCTAATTAAACGAGGGGCATGCGAATATCTCAATATATGCCTTATTTGTTCTCCTAATCATTTAAGTTACAATCTGGGCCTGGCAGATTACTCAGTCTCTACCTATTTTCATATTCTTTTCCTCCTAAGCTGAAGGACACAGTAATATCGGATGTGGATTGGATTTTGGGTACAAGGCGTGGTCCTTGTGGATGCTCAAAAAATGGAGATTTTATTATATTGACTGACATGACTAAGCAAAATATTAAATTTATAGGCAACAATCTTCATCTGACAAGTTATGATTTATGTGAATAGAACCTCCTCGTTCGAAGATGCATGAAAAAACTTAGAATTGTCCCGACTGTGCAAACAGATCCCCAGATGATGAAGGTTCTGTGATGGCATTTCTGCCCCATGCATATCTCTTGATCTCCTCCGCCTTCTCTTTCATAATTGTGAGCAGCCAAGTACCCAAAAAGAAGAGAGCCCATGGGAATGTTTGTGAAAACAACTGTTTCATTGGTAACTAAATTCTGGGTGCCAAACAGCTTGGAAATTGTGGATGCAGTGATGGCGGTAATGGCTCCTGAACAGGTCCCCAGAATGCCCGTGCTAATGTATAAACACATGTTGCTGTTACTGATGAGCATGAAGAAAGCAACAGGCATGGGTATCATTAAAAACACTGTCAAAGCTTCTTCTGATATTATTGATGTTTCCCTGAAACAAGCAGTTCAGTGTCATTACCTAATGATTTGAAAGAGAAACTTAAGAGAATGTCATCTGCTTTGGACAAAATTTGGTGATTATGTTTCAGGGCAGTGTGGTCTATTGGAGCTTCTAAATCTGCTGAAGTTTATTGGAAACCAAGCTAGCTTGGCAGAGTTTATTGGGAATGAAGCTAGCTGAACCGAGTCCCTCTTTTTAAATCAGTCATGAAATAAGAGCAAAAATTATTCAAGATGTACCAAAAGCACCAGTTGAGGAGGAATTGCTATGACTTTACTGTGAAACATTGCAAGACAAAAGTGCCCTGAGGCTTGTAACTTTGAGTGTGTTGATAATGTGATTCATTGTTGGCATAGAAAGATTAACTTAATTTACTGTCATAGGTTCAAAAAGAGAAGTTTGGCTTCTGTCATGTTGATAAAAAGTTGAGCTTGGTTCTGACTTGAGGTTTACTCCCTTAAATTTTCTTTTGCAGTAAAACTTTGTTTTATTCTCTTTATTAGGGTTTAAGGACTTTAGCTTCTTTCAATGATACTGTAAGTCGTATATCCAATAAATTTTGTATGTGTTGCTAAGTTGCTTCTTCATCATTTTTTCAATTTGCTGCTATAATAGCTTGGTAAATTGATTTGACGGTACAAAATTTAACATCATTTTATTAGTGAACCTTGTGACCTTTTTCTTTCTGTGCCCTGCCAGAAGTGATTTCTAGAAGTCAAATTTTAGTTTGATTGGATACCTAAAACATAATCTACTGAAGGTGATTAAGTTACTCAGCTGGCGCTATTTCAATTCTAAAAGCTATAGGAAATGTTCAAACCTTGTATACCAACTGAATATGACCAGGAAGATCCTTCCAAGGAAGCCGAATGTTGACGATAATGCCAATAGAACTGAAGCTCCACAATTACCATGGGATTCAGTGATGCGCATTAAGTTGTTCAGATAAACTATCCCCAGCGTTGGACCGCATGCGTTCACAATGTAAAACAACCAGAAATCCAATCTCTTCAGTGGCTCTTTCGGTCTATGCTCATCTCCCAGCCGAGTAGACTCCTTAGTGTCTCTCACACCATTCGTTTCTGCTTTGGTGCTACCTTCTCTTTCATCTGCAATAGTGATATCAAGTTCTTCAGTGATCCTGTTAGAATTTGATTCACTAAACACCTCAGGCATCACCTGAGGGCGCCATTTAGCTAATGTTAGCTGGCGTGCACCCATCAAAAGTGCAGCTGCTATTGGCAACATTAACACCAACAGAAAATTCACCGCTCTTAATATTGGGGACATGTGCTTTAGAAGTGGCACAACTCTTTCAAGCACAGAATATATTCCTGTTGCAATAGCAATAGCAATAGCAAAGACAACTGGAAATGTGCCTATTTCTCCATGTTCTGTTAGCTCTAGAAAACTATTTGACAATGCCACAGCTAACCCAACTATGGTAGGGGCAAGGCAACTCAAAAGGAGATATGTAGCAGAACTTTGAGAATCTTTCTTCCCTTGAATTGCTTCAACTAAAAAAGTGTATACTTTTCCGGTTAACCACGAATAGCTTGATGTTAGTGCAGTTATTGTATGGTGTTCATTTTTGAAGTTTCTACAGGCTACCGATTTACAGTAAGTGTTGATATAGAAAATGCTGATTCCGGCAAGAAAATTGAGTACTAAGATTTGCCAGTATGATAAAGAAGGGATGTACTCTGTGATGCACAAGTACTGCACGCCATAACCGACTGATCCAAGGATCAAACCGGTTAGCAGGATCAACCACGCAGGAAGGTGCTTTACAGCAGCGTTTGAAAACCACCCAAAGAGCCTTCCAATTTCTAAAGCTACAATCAGATTGTTGAGTTGCACATAGGAGATGCCATAATGTTTTATCATTAGGGAGGAGCATGTGGAAAAAACAAAACGGGTGCCACTTATGGCTTGTAGCAAAGTAATAGCCCCTAAAATTAGCCATGACAATGGATGTCTATGGCTTGATGGACTGCCCATGGTCTTTCTTAGGATGTTTACTATGTAAGGAAAATGTTCATTGCAAATGTTAGCTTTTATAATTAATGTGTTATAGTTAAGGCTGAGAGAAGTGCATGAACAAATTTCTCAACTGATGAAATTTGTTTCGAGTAGCTATCACTTGATCATTTCCAGACAGCGAGAATACAAAAAACATTGGCAAAATAGAAATATTAGGCAAAAGGTGCTGTTGCATTGGCTCGTCAGTTGCTGAGTTGATGGAAACGAGCCAAGTTGAGCTGAACTGAGTTTTTAGATATTTGAGTTTGGCTTGGCCAAAAGAAAAATAATGTATTCGAGTTAGATACGAATTGAATCTTAACAAATTCTCATATTCGATTAGATGGGTGTTTATACTATTTGAGATCAGCTCGACTTAAATACGAACCGATTCATTTTTCTCTTATAGACTCTTATCAATCATTCATCCTACCCACACTTGGGCTTTTGCACAAAGTCCATAATCATACGTCTTTTTATTTTTCAGTTTGCACACTATCAAATATTTTTTCTGAAGTGTAAAACTTTTAATGTTTCACTCAATTTGTGCGTGAGGGAATAAATTAGAAATTAAAACAATTAATGTCTTTTCAGTTTAAACTTTTGAATAACTAGCCACTCAATTATTTGAAGTATTATTTTACTTGTATTTGTCAAAGATAAATGATTACTCTTATGAGAACCTTATCACTCCACGCTGGGGCTCTACAGAAAAGTGAAGATCAAGTAGACTAGCTAGTCTTTGTTGTTAATTAGGGTCTATGATGTTGAATAATATTGCTCCTGGAACATAATATGATGTTATGTTTTGAAAATGTGGTCGACTACTTAAGGCAAGGCTACTTATAGTAATTGGCTATGGAAAATACATCAGATTCTGATGTCTCAACCACTGGAAACAAATGAAAAAGGTTGAGTCATATGTGTTGATTTACCCTCTTTTTCGATGACTTTGAGCTAGCTAGCAGTAGTCACTTGTCAGAACCATATGAACTTAAAAGGATTATGAACTAAAGAAAGAATTATAGATGCCGGTGAGAAAGAACAATTTAAGAAACTGTAGTGAAGATAATAAATTATTAGTTGTTCGTTTATAATTCAGTGGTTTATAGCTTTCACTCGTTACAATGAGAAATTCTTTTCTGCACTGGGCGCAAAATTCATTTTTGTATTGGAGTGAAACTTAATTGGTAATTTTGAGAATTTCTTTAGTAATGTTCATACATACATAATTAATATTCTCAATGAAGTTCTTAAAAATTATCAGTCAAAGTTTTCACTACGGTGCAAGTAAAATCTCTCTATTATAATAAGGAGAAATTTTTGTTTGCACCGGGATGAAAACTTGATCGGTAATTTTGGAGAAACTTCATTAGTAACATTCGTACATACTTGAATTTACGTTACCAATGAAATTCCTAAAAATTACCGATCAAGTTTTACTCCGGTACAAAAATACATTTTACACCTGATCCAAGTAAGAATTTCCTCATTATAAGACAAATATATATATATATATATATATATATATAAAAGGCTTGCATACACTTTGAAATTGAAGTGATTGCATGCTAGTTTAAAAATTTAATTGGGCATCTAATTTGTACATAAATACCTGAGAGAGTGCTATTTTTTTTTTTAATTGTTAGAAATGATACACACGTCTCGAATCTCTGATCACTTTGTGGATATAAAAATGTCTTTAGCAACACTTTAAAATAGACAGGACTAGACGGCGAGAGATGTACTTCTTACCAGTTTAGACTTTAGAGCACAAGGGAAAACGAGCAAGCTAGCATTCAAATAGTTATGTTGATTTTTCACCTTCTTTTACAAGGAGTTAGTTATCCTAACCTTTCACTCACTATCTTTGAAGATTTTAATTTTTTCAAGTTGATTCATTGTGGCCTCATGCATTGTTTACAAATTGGAGAAAAGTCATTTTCCATAAGTTAAAAAACTCTTCCTTCCCCATTCCAAAAACTTGAAATGCCTCTCATATATTTGTGGGGCTTAAGAAGGTTGCAAACAAAGACAAGACATCAGGCCAAAACGCAACTATCTCTGCCTTTCATGTACCATCCAAAAATCAACTAGGAGACGCAAAATTCGAAAACACATTTCGAGATGTCTCATAGGTATGGCCATTGTGTGGTTTGATGGATTTTGCTGGTTTCGTTCACAATATTTTTAAATTTGTTTTTTATATGATCTTTTCTGAAATTGAAATCGAAATTTCTATCATAAACCGCCCCCGTGATCAAAACATTGTGATACTTTTTTCACAATCGGTGGGGTAGAATACATGGCTTAACTCTGACTAAAACATTTTTTGTACATTCTTAGATAGGTGCTACAATGTTTGTCCTTTAGGTCACCTCTAAATACTTGGTCCACTTTAAAATGAGCATGCTTGTGGAGAGGAGATTTTACTAGCTATCAAAACTTCTAAAGTTTACTAAGGAGTAAGGACCCACAAAATCATCATAAGTATAAATCAAAACACAAGAGAATATATGCTTATGCTTCATTCAATATAATGGTGAAAACATTGTTTACTTCCATGGTCTTTAAATTCTCCTAAGACATTGGAGTACAGACCATTTAGCACCTTACATGTGGAAATAAGGTCTTGTTTAGAATTTCATAGGAATCATGCATGCATGTGATGAAAATAAAAGTTAATTAATACACTGTATTACCTTGAGGTTTAATGGAATTATGTTTTAGTCTACTTTATTAGATCAACAAAGTTTAACGAATTGTGTGTTAGTTTATCTATTTTATCCGACAAACATTGCACTACTATAAGGTTTAGTAAAATTGCGTATGATTTATCTTTTTTGAACTGCGAAATAAATATATTATTAGAAACTTAGAAGATCATCAATGAATCCCATAATATTATATCCATACATAGGAACATCTACACCATCTGTATACTCAAAACGCCACCAATTCAAAGACAGAAAAGCAGTACACCGCAATAAACAACCTTGGAATTTAGCACCTTATTCCCTGTTTACACTCAACAAAACAGAAATATACAGCTAAAATCCCATCGAACCTACAACATACAACAAAAATAATCCCAATAAACACCATCAAAGGACCCCATCCTAACCATTCAGATATGTCCTCCCCTATTAACACCAGCCTTTGCCAAACCATCTTATACTAGTTTATCTTTTTTTGGATCTCCAATTTATTGCAGTAAATTGTCGATCTCAATACAAATATGATCATATTTCCAGGGTTTACATTGCAAAGTACACACCCAAATCATATTTTCAGCGAATTAGTCTATCTACTTTAACCGACCAACACTATAGGGTCCTTGATAGACCTTATTGTTAACCAATTAAGTTGGACATACGGACTATTTATGACTTTGGGTGAATTAAAGATCGTTTAGGTATGAAAAACAATTCACATCAGCCAACTTAACTGTTAAACAATCAAAAGTGTTGGAGTGTACAACACTAGGGTTTGTCAAGGATTGTAATGATGATCGAATAAAGTACATGGACTAATATGTAATTTTATTAAAGCTCATGATAATTGTGTAGTAGATAAAGTTGATGGCCTAATACATTATTTTATTATATAACAAAATAGTGTTGGTGGGATAAAATAGAATGATTAATATGTGATTTCACTAAATCTTTTCACAAAAATTATTGATGCTAAACCTTGGAGAAGAAAATGATATATGTTGATTGAAGTCATACTATAATTGCTTGGAAAGAGAAAAGACAAAATGGTATAGCTGTCAAGATTTGTTTGCATGATTTATAGCTCTGTACAAAAAACCTTGAAATAAAACAGTAAAGCTGTTTGTAGGCATCAGAGATATTAGAATTCCAAAAGAGTAATGGCCAATCGAAAGTGACCTTTTTATTCCAATCTGTGTGTACGTATGTGTGAGGGACGGAGGGAGAGAGACAGTGTTTGCCTCGTGAAAGAGATTTCTCTTCGATCTACTTCAATAAAGAGCTTTCCTTTTTTTTCATTTCTGTATGATATATTCTTGAGTTTAATAATTTGCTATAGTTATATTATTTCACTTAATTTTGTACTATAATACTTCTTTTGTCTTAATTTATATGTAACAGTGCATTATTCATATGATTAAATGAACATTTTTTTTAAATTTAAATTATAAAAGTAAGTAATATTTTATAAATATAATTTCATAAAGTTCACAAATAACTAAAAGTAGTTTTTTTTTAAATTTTTTTTTCAAAAATCAATAATATATTAAAAAATTTATATTCAAAATTATCTCAAAAATCAATTGTGACATATAAATTGAGACAGAAAGAATAACATTTTAGCTTTCATTATTTAAGTCGTAGCTTAGCTAATATGTATCTACATATATATCCATACCAAACTTCTTGTTCTTGTTGTTTATGTTATCCTTGTATGCATATGTATTCTTTGATTGCCCATAAGAATTCACTCTCTCTCTCATGCACAACAAAGGCTCTTATCTCTCAACTTATATTGATTTATAAATTTTGTTTTTATTGTTACATTTGCATGTGAATGTACTTTCACAGAGTGCAACTCACATGAGTATTGCTAGCAAGTCACAAGTGACAAGAATCCTAAATTGTTACTATGCAAAAAGATAAAAAAAAAAAAAAAAACCCTATATAATGACCAAAAGAAGAAGCAAAATAGTTATTAATTTTTTGGTAATAATAAATAGTAATTAAATTTCTTGGATGAATTGGTAAAAATGTCATTTTCGGTGAAAAGAGAACAGGTAAAACCTCACAAAAAAATTAATGTACATAATGAATAAAAAGGAGTCTAATACAAGCTAATAATCTGCCTTTGCTTGTCATCTTATGTTCAAATTTCATTTTTCAAGTAATATGGAATGTCACGAGAAACATTTCTGAATTCAGTACTGTTTTCGTTGAATGATTGGACACTAAAATATGTTCCTTCTTTGGCTTTATTTTGTTTTTTTATTTTTATTTTTTTATTTTATCACATGACATGATGTACAAAATTTATATATAGACACAGAAAAACGCGTACAGGTCACAATGCCCTACCATTATTATAATTGCCAATTGCTACATGATTTTGTTCCCATAACTATGATCTTGCAAGGGTTTATCATGTTATATGTTTTGTTTATATACTAAAAGCATTCTCCCGTGCAAGTTATTTTTATTATAAAAACATGTGAATAAAAACAATCAAATCCAAGAAAGAATCTTCTCAATCTCTAACTTTTTTGCAACAACAAGCAGTACTCAACAAGTAATTAACTAGCTAGCTACTAGTATAGCTCTAGCTGTTTTAACTTTTTAACACAAAACTAAGATTAAAAAGGATTTAAGCTTCATTATTATCTACTAATAAGAGAAATACTCATTTGAAGTTAATTCCTAAGAATTGCTTGCATCAATTTTATTCATTTTTTTCTTCTAAGAAAAATTTTTATCTAGCTTTGTACTACGAAAAATATATGATATAAAATATTTTTTGTTTTTGGATGAAAAGAAGAATTTTTACTTTCTTTTTGCTCGATCATGATATTCAATATATATATTTTTACAGTACATGGCAAATAAGAATTTTTCGTAGACAGAGAGTGTAAATTGTTTTTATATGATAACTTTAATAGTATTAATGATTGCATTTAATGAAACGAAATATCTAAAATGAAAATTTATCTGCGACGAAAATGATAGTATCATCTATCGTTGATAATCATTTTTATTAACACATAATTTAATTAAATTTGCTATTACAAATATATTTAATTAAAACGTTCATCATTTGCTTGTAAAACATAAGTGGGGTAAATTAAGTTGTCATGCATGTGCCCCAAATAAAATGTCAATCGCATTAATCAATTGTTAAAAAAAAAAAAAAAACTACTAATAGGGTTGTAGAAGTGCGAAGACAAAGAATTGCTTATCTGTTTGATTTGTATTTTTCCCACTTTTCCTTGGCATCGTCATATCTATCGATAAGCATCCAGTCGTGCTCATTCGCACAGAGTGTTGAAGTTAAGTACTGTCAATTTTTGAATCATGCCATACAACTTACTACAAGTGGTTGAAATTTCACATACAGAGCAAACAAATATTTTTTTTTAGATATTCAAGAAATAGAAATTGATCACTCTGCAACCCTATTCCAAAAGGCTATCACTACTATCACATCAATATTTGATATATATAACTTCTGCTAGCTAGCTTTTATATATATGTATACAGAAGATGAAAATTCCAGAATGAGTACGAAGCATGGCCTGAAGTTATATCAAGTATTCACGTGTCAGAGAATGCATCATTTCATTTGGAAATAGTTTCAGATTTATTAAATAATTTTTAATAAAATAACAATAGAATTAGAAAAACTTATTTAATGTTTAATAATAAAAATAAATTTTATATAAATTTAGATTTTTAAAAATGATTTTTGATATTTACAATAAACAACAATTATTTCATAAACTTTATTAATAGCATCCATCAAAATGTTGTAAGTCTCTCATAATTGAAAATCATGAACATAGAACCTCTTGCATATATGTAAAGGATTTTTTTTAAACACACACATGGAGAGAGAAAAAAAAATTATATATAAGATAGATTGCAAAAGTTAATTAAAAATAATTAATTTTTAGAACCCAAAAAAAAGGGTTTTCTTTTCATCTCCTTTATATATATATATATATATATATATAAACCTTAATTAATTCCAGAGACCCAGGTACTAATGCAATATTAATTGTAAATGAAGATGATAAATGGAGAATATGTATATAATTAGAGAGAAATTAAGTGTAGCCAGAATCTATTTAGTATACGTGTGGGTAGAAAGAGCAAGAACTCATGCGGAGGCAAGAGACAAGGTTGGCACAGAGTAAGTGTCTGGAGAGTATTGTTTGGTTGTAATGATTAATGGGCACACGTGAATTGGTGGGTACGTAATTTGTCCCTGTGGAATGCAGACAATGCTGGAATCAAGGATCCAACCATCCAAATTAACCCCTTTGCATATCAACTCTCAAATCTACTTCTCGTGACTCATTTATCGGAGATGATTATTTATAGCTTAATTATTTCTCTTTATTACGGTTAAATATTTTTTTTTTGAACGACAAAAGGGTCTTTATTAATAATGAGACCTTACAAAATAAAACATAAGATCCTAGAAGTAAAAGGAAACAGCCCAACTCCCTCCCTTCAACAACACCATAAGGGACAGCTATAAAGAAGAACCAAAGCAACAAGCAGCATCACAAAACCAACCAGCTATAAAGCAGCAGAATATCAGCTGAAACACCTAATTCGGTTCAAATTCTGCATAACTCTTTAGTACATACGAGGAAACTACAAATACAAAGAAATTAAAAGGCATGACATGCAACAGCTTGCATGTATATGCCTGTGATCTCAAACACATACATAAAACACCAATAATAACAGAGAAATACTGCCAATATTGAAAGCACTGTTAACCTAATTAATTCATGCAATATTGCTTAGATGATTTTTCCTCTGAAAGATAGGGTTCCATAGATGTAAAACATATACATATACAGTAGATCCAGAAAATTTTGTTAATAGGGGGCGACATATATATACATATTCATATTATATAAGTAAATAGTAAATATACGTATTTGAAAACAAAAGTAATATAAATATTGATGATATTTTTTACAAAACATGAAATCGAGCAACTAAAAGACTATAAATAATTTAAAGCTAATCAAAATAATAAAATAACAGACACTAATTTACCATGGTTTATGAGATTCTCATTGTGCTTTAATATTTGCTTATTGTTCTATACTTCTATGGATATACTATACTAAGTCTAATTCAATTACAATGATTAATGTGAGTGATTGGGAACCAACCATTGAATGAAATTTGAGGCACCAACAACCAAGTTTGTCGCAGAGGAAAGGAGTAGAGAATCACTGACTGATACTTTGCTAATCATGAATTGAATTGAAAAGGCAGGACAATGTTTGAACGTTTGGCTATGGGGTGTTAGAGTTTCCAGTTGTGAGAGTAATTACAAATTTTAAGTGAGCAAATTTGTAAACATCTATAATATTATTTTATTTTTCAAAAACCAAGTGGTGTAATTGCCTTTATTGCCCCCACACTAAATCCGCTTATATATATATATATATATATATATATATATATATATATATATATATATATTGTGAAGGTAAGGTCTCATGGATACATGCATAGTCTTTAAGCGCTATTAGGGGGACATCCAATAAGGCTACCCTTTTTTAATCACCCAAAATCAATCAAACAGAATGATAAGTTATTGGCTAAGTTTCATGACATGACGCAATAGTAATTGTTGACTTTTCCGAATGACAAAATTGATTGGTTATTTTAGGGTTTCTTTTGTCTTTCCCCGTATCTTTAACTTTTGCTGGAATTGCTGATGTTTAATTGTTTATATTTTCAATGATAAGTAGCTTTAAGCAGCTAAAACAAGCATGTCAAAAAATTAAGCGGACAACAATAAACAAAAACAAATTAACATACCATTCTTGCATATTATATATTCATTTTCCAAGGAAAAAAGTATTCCTTCCTATTCAAATTAATTCTCATAAGATGAGAAGGATAGAGTGGCACGTGTGGAGAGAGGAGACAAAGAGAGAGGTAGCAGCTAGGTACCATTCCAAAATCACAATTAAACATCCTTTTGTTGCTTCTCCTTCACTTCTTTCAATGGCCAATTTTTATCACTCCTAACTCTCCATCACGAGCTCACGATTCCCTCTCCATTCCCTCCTCTTTCCCATTTCCCAATATACCCTCCATATATCTTTCCTTTTTTTAACATAACCAAAAGAAAGAAAGAAAAATGCTGAATACTGAAACAATATATATCTCTAGTTACATGTTTTTTCTTGATTACTTTAAATTTGATAATCGGAAGAAATTCTTGATTGACTCGGGTTTAAATCATTGGGTTTATAACAATTCAAAACTTCATTGATAATCTTAAAATTTTTACTGATAATATTAATTTTTGGATTCTACACCTATATCGATATTATCAATTAAGCTCTTCAAAATTATCAGTGAAATTTTTAACTGATCTAAACCACTGAATTTAGACTCAAACTAATCAAATTTTTTTGGTTAATTGGACTGAAGACAGATTTTAATGCTATTCATCTAGCATATATATTATAAGATACACATTGAAGCCACTTACTATTCAAGAATATTTTGTTCCTAATACTATGTTAATAACTTGAAATAGTATTTAGATCTTAATCCGATACAGATCTACTTAAAATCTATTATAAAATTAATGGATTTAAGATTTGTTTCAGAAGGTCAAAGTATGTGAGAGGTCGATGTATTTTTTTGTGGTAAAAGTTGAATAGTCAAAGGGATTCAATCGAAGGTATTAAATAAAGAGAGAGCATAGCAATTCCTAACATATTTTGCATGCGTATTTTCCAACCCCTCCCAAATGAGAGGAGTATACTATTTACAAGCAATAGTTGTGGTCACATGTCGTGACCCTATTGTTCTGATGTCAATTACCAGGTCTGTCCCGCATTGGTGTCATGATTTCAGACACATGATGGCCGTACCTAGTTAATTAAGTCGTTCGGTAACGTTCTTTATGGCTATTAAAACCTCTCTAACTCTCTAGGGAAGGTCGATATTGCACTCCCAGTTAAAGCCTTGTTCTATTCACTAATCCAAGATCTCCAAATAATCTTTGGAGAGAGAACGAAAGAATGCAAGAAGGGGTCTGACCGGTGTCTTCGAATTGGGCATAGCCAGAGTCCTGTCAAGACCTCGGCCAAAACATCTCGTGTAGAATAGTATAAAATAAAAGTTTTTTTTTTATATTTTATCATGAAAAATATATGATATAAAAATTAATTTTATTATTAAATAATATTAAAAAATAAAATAATATTTTATTTTATTTAAAAATTCTAACATCATACTAAATAAAAAAAAGAGAAGATATTAGGATTAGTTATTTATTTTTTTAATCTTTTATCATTTTCGAAGGCCTTTACCTCTACTTAATGTGACTTCTAATCTAGGATCCATTGGCAACATATTCATGGTGTAAGCAGGTGGTCTATTAGCAATTGTGTATTTTTTTTCTTCAATATACAAATACAACCAAAATCTCAATTGACATTTTTAATTTGTAGAAGAAAAAGGGCAATCTGGTAAACTCAAACGCATGTCCATATTATATCTTGCTGTGAAGAAAGTGAGTCAGACATGTCGGAAGCCAGACAGAAGGTTCATGTAGATTTGAGAGCTCATCCCCTCTTTTAAACACCCTCAGAGCTCAGCAGCAGAGAGTTGATAAATCGAAAGATAAAGAGAGAAAGAGGCTGAGGAGGTCTGTGAGAGAGAGAGAGAGATAAATTTAAGAGTGTATCATGGTTTCTAGGGAGCACAAGAGAGCAGCACTGCATGAGAAGCTGCAATTGCTTCGTTCCATTACTAACTCTCATGCTGTAATTCCCTGTCTATCTCTGAGGCCTTTCCTTTCGTTGGCTTTAATTGGATCTTCTTAGAATTCAATCATGGGTTTTTAATTAAACCAAATTAATTTCATATATATATATATATATATATATAGATTTTTGATTTAATAACCATGTCTCTAGTTATGTATATATATTTCATCTCTATGGGCTATATCACTTGTTTAGTTGTTTCTATATATATATATGTTTCGCAATATTAATTCTAAACTATATATATGTGGCCTCTTCTTATCAATTTTTACCCAACTATATCAAAGCTCTATCTACTTTCCTGTTCTCTCTGTTCACTATTCTTCCATATATATTATCTATATATGCAGCTGGGATCTTCAAACTCTCTCTCTCTCTCTTTCTCTCTATTGATTCTTCACCGTACATTCATCCTTCTAGAAGTGGGAAAGAATTAGAAAGGAAAAAAGATATTATCAAAATAAGAAACATGTCTTAGTTGATTGAATTATTGAAATTTGTTGAATTAGATTAATTGATTCTCTGGTGCTTATTTAATGAAAAAAAGGAGACGGGGAGAGATGAACATGAGGTAGACCGGGTCTATCAGAGTGGTTGTAGAGGAAACCAATGAAAATGCACCACATAAATTTGTACTTAATTGATTAACCAAACTTGATAAATTATAGTTAAAGTTGGATTGTGTGTATATATATATATATGACACTTTTCTGTTGGTTTAGTTTACCAACCACGTGGTAGACTGTATCTATCCCAACAATTTCTCAACGAATTGGGTATTAAAGAAAACCTGTTCGTACATGTGTGGCAGCTAAACGAAACGTCAGTCATAGCCGATGCATCAAAGTATATTGAAGAGCTTAAACAGAAGGTAGGAAGATTGAATCAAGACATCGCAGTCGCCCAAACTTCAAGCGAGGAAAATCCATTGCCAATGGTATATATATATGTTCTAGTCGCATTGATTCTATGGTTAATTTTTGTTTCTCTTGTTCTTTTCTCTCTGATTTTATAATTAGGCTATTAGCTGTTTTTTCTCATTGCATCATTATTGATGTTCTACTTAGTTATTCTTTTCATTATATTTTTTTTGTCAACATAAGTTGTTAATTTGTCTAGTTATCCTAGTAACTAATTACTAATGTAATCACTTGTTTTCTCTATATGTACTACAGCAAGTTAAAGTAGAAACCCTAGAAAAGGGTTTCCTAATAAATGTATTTTCAAGAAAGTGTTGCCCAGGCCTGCTTGTCTCCATATTGGAAGTCTTTGAAGAATTGGGTCTTAATGTGCTTGAAGCTAGGGTTTCTTGTACCGACAGTTTTCGGCTACAAGCAGTTGGAGGAGAAGTAAGAAAATTTATGTTATAAACACTTATATGATCTTTTTCTTCGTAATTATTGTTCGATAATCTTACTAATTAGATTTAATGAAAAATTAAGGGTAGTGGATATTAATCTTTACAAATTAACAAAATGTTTTATTCCTTTGCAGAATGAAGATGAAGGTGAAAGCATTGATGCTCAAGTTGTGAAACAAGCAGTGTTGCAAGCTATTAAAAACTGGAGGGAAAGTACTGAACAAGAGTGATCAATTTTATTTGTTGTTGTTATATATCTTCTCCACTTTGTTCCATTTTTAATTTATTTCTTGTTGTAGGTTGGCAATGTTGGTAATCAAGGAATTATCAATATATCTTCTATTTTTGAAGTTACAATTAAGTTGGTTAAAGATCGTGAAAAGAAGGAAATTCAACTTTAGGTTTGCCAAAATTTATTTTAGGTAATCATGTGCAAGAACATGCAGAATCCTCAAAAATATTCCTCAAACTAGTTAATTAGATTGATTAATTATACTTTAATAAAATCTCATTGGCTAATGACTCTCCTTCCACCAAGACCATTTTTCTGCAGCTTTGCTATGACTTGGCATGTGTGACATAAATATATCAAGAAAAAAGAGAAGGAAAAGATGAACATAATTAACAATTAATGGTGAGATTTTTTTTTTTCAACGGCAAAGTGCAGTTTGCACGAAGCTTATTAATTTCATTTGTTTGGATATGTCAAAAGAATCATCGGTTTAAAGAGATTTTGCACAGATATAAAATGTAAAACCAATGATCACCTAGTTATTCCAATAAATTTATGTTGTTTCACTCGCACCGGGTGGATTTAATGGTGAGATTCTTAGTTATCACTAAAGCATCTACATCACCGATTCCTAGTTTAGCTCAATTTCAAATAGAATTCTTCGGATACAAAGCCAAATTATTTAGTCACTATAAAATAAAAAGTGAAACAAAAATAACTCTTTTTTTTAAAAATTTCTTAATGTTTTCCTTGATTTTTTCCCCTAACACCAGAAAAGATAAAATAAATTACCAAGTTTAGCGATGACTGTATGGTAATTAAGTAAGCAATTCCAGTAATGGTATTGATACCACCAAAACCAATCACTAAAATAGAATATTGCATTGCATGATGATCGCAAATATATTGTTACTACAATTATTTTTAAGAGGGTAAAATATATGGTAAAAGATTAGGATTCTCTTTAGTAATTTGGAGAAAATTTCTTTCAAGGCATTCGTCCATTTAATAATACACTTGAAGAAAATTTCTTCAAAGTTACTAAAAATGATTTTCTCCCTTTGGTATAGATTGTAAATTACTCATATTTACACACATGATGAGTTATTATTAGTAGAACCTATGGGTATCGATTTTGGTTTGTTAGATGATCTGGTAGTACCAATATCATTACCCGACTTAAGGGTTAAAGAATAATTGTGAAATGCATATATTGAAATTATATTGAAACTATACATGCATACATATAACTTGAAGTTGAATTTGAAAGAATTTTTAAGCAAGATGTTGAACAAATTTTTAAAACAAATAGTTAGAAAATTTTTAAGTAATAAATGATTTTTTTTTTCAATTTTTACAAAAGTATGAGACGAGTTGACCAACTGTTCGACTAGTGGAGATGAAACAGTCAGCTGGTCAATCTGATTTTGGTGGAAGTTAAAGTGATCGGCTGGTTTGGACTGAACCGGTCAACTAACTAGTTGATTGGTAGAGATTCGATCGACTGGTCGGTCGACCAGTCGATCGGCTGGTAATGGTGGACTGGTCGGCTGTAAAGCTTATCAGCAAGTTATAAAAGTTAGCTGGAGTGAGGTGGTCGGTTGGTTGTTGGACCGATTGATCAATTTGCAAGGGATTCGATCGGCTAATCGATCAGCTGGTCGGCCGACCGGTAAGCTGACCGACGGGTCAATGGAAAATTTGAAATTTTTAAAAAGGTTGAACCAATCAACCGGTTAGAGCGAAACTTTTTGTATAAAAGACATTCTGACGTTCAAAATTAATTTTTACATTCTAAAACTTCGCATTCTCTCTTAAAAATTACTGCCTCTAGAAAAGCTTACGAACACTCTCAAAACACTTTACAATTAAAGAAATTGAGAATCATGTCTTAGAAATCAGTGATTTTCGGAAATATTTCAAGAAGAGCTGGGGAAAAAGCTTTGAAAGGTAAAAATTTAAGAATTTCCTTAAGAGTTTCATTTTTAGAGTTTAAATTTCTATAGTTTACATAAAAAGAGGTTTTCAATGAAAACATTGAATTTGAGAAAGATGAGCTTGCATGCATGAAAATTTAACCCTGTATAATGTATAGAAATTGAAAGAATGAGGTAGATAAATTAATGAATATTTTATGATTAAGTGGTAATCAACAATCACAAGAAATTGTTGAAAGGAACAGGAAAAGTAAGGAGGTGATCCACGAGTACTTTTAAGTGCTATGTGGTGAGTTGAAATTTAGTATTAGTAAGAGAGACAAACTTAAAATACATATAAACCTTGAGATGAATGAAAGAATGAAATAGTTAATAATTATACATTATAAAAATGTTGATTGGATGAAATATATGTAATATGCATAAATTTAACGATTTAATAGAAGCATGATATATAATATGATTATAATGAATATGTATATAAGAAGTTAGTGAAATTACATCATTGAAGTGATAAAATGATAGAAATTGATTAACAATACATTGATAAGAGAAATGAATAAGTTGATATTTCTACATGAAGAAATGATTATATATACATATGATAAAAAGAAAGTTTTTATGAAAGAAAATGACTTCAAAATTGTATGTTGATGTGATATGCATGCTTGTGTGTAATTGATCATATGCATAGAATAGACCAGAACCATGACCGGTATAGATGAAATATGTCGATATGTAGGAAGACGTTCACAGAAGTTGTACCTAAGAATGATATGAATGAAATGTAGAAATGATGAGATGTGAAATAAAGAAATGAAATTATAAGAAATGTGTTACGTACTCCAACCTGTTATTCCCTCACGTGGAAGCCACCTAGTAAGCACCTGTTGAAGGAGTCCAGATGTAGTTCCTATTCTTTAGCCATTACCTACCTAGTCTGTTGCTATTTGTTCCTATTATTTAGTCATTACCTAGTTAACTGCTATTCCCTTGATTTCCTCTATTTTAGTTGTTGTACGTTGTACTTTCCGTTGTTGTATTTGCTATAAATACAGCCACATGAAACCCAATAAAGGATCATCAAATTAATTCAAGTTCTCCTCTCTCTCTTCTCTTTTCTTTGTCTCATTATTTCTTCCTCCTCTCAAAATTCAAACATAACAATTTGGTATCATAGTGTGGTTTTTGCCATGGATACCCGTGGGAAGACGAACGTTGAATTCCACAATAAAGTGAATGAAGCTTTAGCACGTCATGAGTCGAACTTCGATTAAGTGAATACAACTCTGCAGATAGTCTTGACAGAAATACAAGCCATGCACTCCACCAGAAGCTTCCACACTGGTCCACCAGAAGTTAATCCCCTTGCTCAGGAGGAATCCTCTCACCACTCACACTCCACACTGTCTTTTGTTAACTACAACCGTTCACTACCATCTTCACTCAAGATGTAGTTTTCGAAGTTCAATGGAGAAGATCCAATAGGGTAGATCTACAAGGCCGAACAGTACTTCGCATACCAAGGCATTAGAGCTAATAAGCGGGTGCAACTCGCCTCTTTTCACTTGGAGGGCATTGCACTACAGTGGCATCGTTGGCATACAAAATTTCGGGGACCTCTTACCTGGGAATAACTCACCAACGCAGTTTTGCTTCGCTTTGGTCCTACCGAATTCGAAGATCTCTCGAAAGCTTTGTCCCGTTTGAAGCAAACTACAACAGTTGCTACTTATCAAGAGGCCTTTGAAAGGCTCTCTCATCGGGTAGATAAATTACCATAAACTTTTCTATTTGGGTGTTTCATTACAGGCTTAAGGGATGACATCCGCTTGGATGTCAAGATCAAGTAACCCCGAACCTTGGCGTACACCATTTGAGTTGCCCGATTGGTGGATGAGCGAAATCAGCTCTAACGACGTGCTAACCCCATCAACAGAATGCAATCAAGGGCCCCACTGCCGAGAGGAAACTCCAACCCATCCACAGGAATTCTGGGACCAACACCCAGCCAACGCTCAGGAATAGGATCCAACGCACCGCCTAATCCTTTCAGCCGAATCACCAACCAAGAGGCGCGGGAATGCCGAGAGAAAGGCCTATGCAATTAATGTGATGAAAAATACTACATGGGCCATCGGTGTGAACATCCCCAATTATTCATTATTGAAGATGCACTACACAAAGAGGAAGAAAATGGAGAGGAGCCACCTCAAGAAGTAGAAACTCAGGAACTACTGCCAGAAGTATCTTTTCATGCAATTACTGGAACTAAACATCCCCAAACCCTCCGAGTTTTGGGAAAGTTGAATAACAAAAGCTTAATGGTGTTGATCAACGGGGGTAATACCCACAATTTCATCGATCGACACACTGTTTCTCGATTCGGCCTGCCGATTGTCCGGGATAAGAAGCTACAAGTGGTGATTGCAAATAGGAAAATGATTGAATGCACAGGCCGATGTCAAGGGCTCACGTTCATTATCCAAGGTATACCTATCACTACTGACTATTACGTTCTTCCTGTGGCCGCTTGTCAAGTAATTTTGGGCGTACAATGGCTGGTGACACTCAGACCCATCGAGATAGATTACAAGCGCCTCATTATGTCCTTTCGTGTTAAGGAACCACCCATACCCTCCATTGACTTGGCTGCACTGCGGAGGTTGCCAGAATAGAAGTTCTAAATGACAAAGAATGTGTGGGGCTGTAGGGAACGGGGTTCTTCTTTCAGATAGTTCTGGCCGAACCTAAGTCCTCCGTCAACCATACCCACTGGAGATCAAGAGCCTTCTGGAGGAATTCTCTAAGGTCTTGAAGACTCCCACAAGCATTCCTCCCAAAAGATTGCACGACCACCAAATTCTGCTCTAACCAGATGTAGAACCAGTGAGCATGCGACCCTACTACTATCCAAACTACCAAAAATCGAAAATTGAGAATATAGTCAAGGAGCTCATGCAAATAGGACTTATACGACCAAGCAATAGTCTTTTTTTTTTCTTTGGTTTTATCGGTAAAAAAGATTTATGGGACTTGGCGATTTTGTGTTGACTACCAGGCTCTCAATAAGATCACGGTGAAAGATAAGTATCCCATCCCTGTAATTGATGAATTACTTGACGAGCTTCATGGTGCCAAGTTTTATTCGAAGTTGGACTTGCGATCTGGGTACCACCAGATCCGAGTGCAAGAATAAGATATTCAAAAGACGGTATTTCGAACTCATGAAGGGCATTACGAGTTTGTAGTCATGCCTTTCAGACTTATCAATGCTCCAACAACTTTTCAGAGTCTCATGAATGACCTCTTTTGGCTATACCTCCGCAAGTTTATTTTGGTATTCTTTGACAACATATTAGTTTATTCACAATCTTGGAAAGATCACCTCTCTTATTTACAGACTATCTTCACTATTTTACAATCTAACCAGTTGTTTGCCAAGGAATCAAAATGCCATTTTGGAGTCCAATAGGTCAAATACTTAAGGCATATTATCACTGAAAGAGGAGTGTCAGTAGATCCTGACAAGGTGCAAGCAGTGGTGGCTTGGCCAACTCCCACCACAGCCAAAGGAGTGCGAGGCTTCCTTGGGTTTGCCAACTACTATAGAAATTTATCCGCCACTTCGGCAGCATAACAGCCCCACTAACTAGGCTCTTGACCAAGGAAAAATTCTAATGGAATAGTGAAGTAGAGACGAAATTCCACTAATTGAAGCATGCCCTCACCACACCACTTACCCTACACCTGCCAGAATTCTCTCAACAGTTTGTGATTGAATGTGATGCAAGTGGAGTGGGACTCAGAGTTGTTCTCACACAACAGAATCAGCCTATTGCTTACTTCAGTGAAGCTCTTAAAGAATCTTCATTGGCATTGTCTATATACGAGAAAGAAATGCTCGCAATCGTCAAGGCCATCAGAAAATAGCTACCCTATTTGCTCGGTAGGAGGTTCATAGTGAGAACAGACCACCAAAGCCTCAAATATCTGCTGGAGCAGTGCATCACCACTCTTGCCTAGTCTTGTTGGTTATCCAAGCTGTTGGGATACGACTACGCCATTGAATATAAAAAAATCCCTGAGAACCAAGCTGCGGATTCCTTATCTCGAATAAGTGAGATCCAGTTCCTATCTATCTCCATTCCACATGCGGACTGGTGGCTAAAGCTCCAACAAGAAGTCCGTGAAGATCTCTTTTATGTGAGCCTAACCAGCATACGAGATGCCCATAAATTGACTCTGCAAGATAATGCTTGATTCCAAAATGGCAAGGTATTCTTGAGCCCTAATTTTACTTTAATTCCTCTAACCTCACAGACATCCACTCTTCTCCTATAGACGGCCATTTTGGGTTCCATAAAACCCTCCATCGTATCAGTCAAAGTTTCATTTGGCCAAAGATGCGGCAAGCGGTGAAGGGCTTCCTAAAGACTTGTGAGGTGCGCCTACAAAGCAGATTGTATGAAGCCTACTGGCTTATTGTAACCCCTTCCCATACCTACTCAATCATGGATAGATGTGTCCATGGATTTCATAGAAGGCCTTCCCATGGCAAATGGACACTCCATCATCATAGTGGTAGTCGACCATCTGACGAAATACGCACACTTTGTGCCAATGAATCATCATTTCTCTGCTGCTTCAGTTGCACGAGCCTTTGTCACCAATGTGGTGCGATTACATGGAGTCCCCGGCTCCATAGTAAGCGATCGCGATAAGGTCTTTACCAGCAATTTTTTGCAGGCCTTGTTTCACCTCCAAGGGGCTAAACTTTGCATGAGTTCCAGTTACCACCCTTAGACCGATGGCCAATCGAAGGTCGTCAATAAAACCTTGGAGCAATATCTTCATTGTTTTGAAAGGTCCCAACTGAAGAAGTTGGTAGAATGGATACTATGGGTGGAATTTAGCTACAACACCTCTATCCACTCAACTACAAAGATCACTCCCTTTGAGGTCGTTTATGGAAAACCACTCCCAAGCTTATTGACATACGTTTCAGGGATGGCATGAGTATAGGTTGTGGATGAGTATCTCCAAGATAGAGACCGAATTCTAAGGGAACTCTGGCGTAATCTGCAACTTACTCAGGAACGGATGAAGATCCAAGCCAATCAGAATTGGTGCGAGGTTTCGTTTAATATAAGCGACTATGTCTACCTTAAACTCCAACTTTACCGCCAGACTTCTGTTGCATTTCATGGATCTCTGAAGTTTTCTCCTCACTTCTATAGCCCCTATAAAGTGATTGAGCGGGTGGGACCTGTGGCCTACAAGCTAGATTTGCCGACAAGATCACTGATCCATGACACCTTCCATGTTAGTCTCCTGCGCAAATGCTTGGGGCCTATTGCTCCCTCCTCCCTTGATCTCCCTCCAGTAGCAGATGATTCTATTATTCTCCCTCAACCAGAATCCATTTTGGCTCGTCGAGAAGTACAAAAAGAGAAATACCGCCTGAAATCCGAAGTTCTGATCAAATAGGTCGGCACCCCAGTCGATGATGCTACTTGGGAAATTAAATGGCGATTTCGGAAGGCCTATCCCAGTTTTCGTCCTAGAGGACACGGACCATTCGAGTGGGGGGGACTGTTACATACTCCAACCTGCTATTCCCTCATGTGGAAGCCACCTAGTAAGAACCTGTTGAAGAAGTCCAGATGCAGTTCTTATTCTTTAGCCATTACCTACCTAGTATGTTGCTATTTGTTCCCATTCTTTGGCCATTTCCTAGTTTACTGCTATTCCCTTGATTTCCTCTATTTTAGTTGTTACACATTGTACTTTCCGTTGCTATATTGGCTATAAATACAGCCACATGAAACCCAATAAAAGATCATCAAATTAATTCAAGTTCTATTCTCTATCTCTCTTCTCTTTTCTCTGTCTCATTCTTTCTTCCTCCTCTCCAAATTCAAACATAACAAAATGAGGATGTATATGCATTCATATTTATCTATATTATTATAATTATTAAGACATTAATGCATCAATTTGATTGTGATATGATAATAGAAGTATGAGTCTCATGATGAGACAGTTGAACTAATAAATGATGATTATAAGTTGGCTGAAATATATATGAAATGATATAGAATTGATAATTATATAATGATAGAAATGATGATATATGAAATTGTTGTATGAGAAAAATGACTTGAATTATAAATGAGAATTTTTAATATAAAATATAACTAGAAGTATACAATTTGAGTACTTCTAGTAAATTATAATTTACTGAGCTTGTGAAGTTCATTTCTCAAATTAAATGATTTCAGGGCACGGACACGACCAGTAGATCCACACCTTGGGACCCAGTGTAAGTTAACAGGTCCTCATGGGTAACATCCTCAGAACAAAGAAAAGAAAAGAAAGAAGGAAAGAAAAAAAATGTGAAAGACTTTGTATAGTTGTATAAAGTGTTGTATATATTTTGTATAGTTCTACATGTTCATGCATCTTTTGTAATTATTGAAGTACTTTTTGAAAGTTAAATTTTGAATGGTTGTGAATATTGGAAGTTATGAATATATTGTAATAATTTTTTCAATATTTAATGCAATAATTGTTGCATATATATGTCGTGTTTAGATTTTAAAAAGTCACAACATCGTTTTGGGTGGTCCTACCCGAGATGGATTGTTATAAATTCCTCTTGAGCCTTCATATCATTGTGTTAGGAGGTATGATCACGCGTACGTCGTCATAGTTAATTCGGATCACTTTGTCGTTATGGAGTTGTTAACTAACCACATGTTTGGTTTCTACAAGAACGTATTATTTTGGTCATATCACCACCCATAAAAATCACCTCTTTGAAGCATTAAAGTAGAGAGGATTTTCACTCTCCCAAATAACTTTTTGTTTCTCAATTTCTTAGAACATTTTTTTTATCAAGCAAGCATTTTTTGTTCTTTATCTCTATCTTGGTCTTTCTATTTCTGTCATACATTAAAATCAATTGATTTTGTTTTAAAGTCTCTGCTTGGAATGAAATTGATATTTCTTCTTGATTCAAAATCCCATTTATAATGAAATTGTAGAGATTATGTTTTGTGATTTGGGGAAAAGGATAAAGACTATTGTTGACATTTTACACGGTCAACGAATATTATAATTCAGTGTTGATTTCGTAAGTTGGGAAGGGACAGCTTCTAAAATTACGCTCATAATCCACTTTAGTTTCTCAAGCTTATGTTAGCATGTTTGGATGAGCTTAAAATTAATTTTTTAAAAATTGATTAAAAAATTAATAAACTCAAATCAAATTATTTTATTAATTGATATTTTAATTGTTATTTAATAAAATTTAATTAAATTTGATTTAATTTAATTAAATTTTTAATAAATTTAAAATAAAAAAAAACTTCAACATAAAATTAACTTTAAGTTTATCCAAACACAATCATTGAAAAGTTGAGCCAAACGTCCCTAACCCTTTTTTTTGTTTCATTTATAAGCTAGTTTGATAACTTTATGAAACCAAACATGCTCTAATCCCAATACATAGGCAAGCATCCGATAATAACTCATGCTTAAACTAAGGTGAATCTTGAAAGAAGAATAACGCCATAAATCATTCAACACACAACCTAAAATATCGTGAATAACGTGACTGCAATCAGCATATACCTTAAAGCATTCCGAATTTTTTTATCTTTTAAGGACATAGGGTTTCGAAACCTGTTTTTTTGATAAAAATTTTGATGTCTCTAACCATTATACTAAACGGTAAATGGGACTTTAAGCATTCCAATGTTCAAGATTGGTGTATATTTTCTTATTCAAATTAAAAAATCCAATTTTTATATTATATGGTTTTGTTAAGAATAATTGAATTATCAATTATTCAAAAAGCTTAATTTAATGAGAAAGAATTAATTATATATTTTTTATATTTTAATATGCCCTACAAGCCAGCTGAAAGATATGAGAATATTGTTTTTGCATGTGAGACCAAACGTGAAAGGGAAAAGTATTAGGTGAAATATTTGTTTTTATCATCAAGTATTGAGTAAAATATTAAATGGAAACGGACATTTTTGGACTCAAAATTAAGGTCAGAAACTTTGATATTATATTAAAAAATAATTGTGTTCTAATTATCTCAAGTGTTTTTTTTATAGAAATTACTGCAAAAGTTTAAGCTGATGGAGAGTAGACCAATTATTTTTTTATTCTTTAATAAGTTTTACTTCTAAAACATTTTTTTAGCTTGTGCAAGCACAACTATAATGTACAAGAAATGAAGGATACTTTTAAAATTTTCACCCTGTAGCACATCCAGCCCCAGTTGTGACAATCAAATCAACTCCTCCTGCTTCAAGTAGGTGCATTTTTAGGCTTTCCTCTCCTAAACCCAGAGAGTTTTAGGGGCAATAATGAAGCTATGTTTTTTTTTTTTTTTTTTTTTTTTTTTTGGCTTTGGGTGAGCAACAATAAGCAAAACCAGAGAAATCATCAGAATTTAATTCATTGCATGATCATAAATCGCTTCAGAGAACTTACATAAACCCAGAAATCAGCTCAATTAGACGATACTAATAAAGAAAAAGATCAACACAATCAGCTCAACCCACTGCGTAAACCCCCAAAATTGACCTGAATTAATTCATATAAATAAATTAATTCCTTTTCTTATGTTAAGGTTTTTATCCTACAACCATGTAATAAATAAAGGGTATATTTGACTTTACAAGTATATTTTTATGCACAATTTATATATATACACTAATAAATAAAGGGTAAATTTTATAATAAATAAAATTCTAGAATCTCTATACATTTATCTGGTCATTTATTGTTTGTTAAAAAGAGTCCATGAACACCCTTTGATAAAACCCAAAAAAGAAAAAAGAAAATCTATATACAAAAAATAATGATTTGCTTAATGATCTATGCATATAATGATTAATTCAATATCAAATAGCAGTAGCTTTTCTGTCCTTGGCATCAATAAAAAATGCCCTTGTAATCTGCACACATAAATGAGGATTCTTGGATACAAAAGCTTCATACTTAGCCGAGAAAACTACTTCCTCCATGTTTCTAACCATGAAATTCAAGGCAGTTTCCTTCAATGCATTATTGGAACAAAGATCAGATATCTCCAGAACATCAAGAACATTTGATGAGCTCAAGGACCTCAGCATATGGCGCTCGCAAAACTCCTGCAAGTATGAGATCTCATACTTATCGGCCGCGACAAACATTGAATAGACATGCTTATGCAATTTCTCTGCAGCCAAGCTGCCACTGTAAAGAAACTCCAACAGTGACTCAAGCTCTTCACTGTTTAACTCAGGGAGAGTAATAGTTTCACTTGGTGGAGCCTTGCACCCATCTGAGTCTAACATGTTCTTAAAGATTTCTGATCTTGCTGCCTATAATATAATGTATGATCACAAAATTAAAAAATTACACTATAATTAAGCAACATAGAGAAATTCAGTGTGTTCATTTGTAATTTTTTTTTTTTATTTTATAAAAAGTGTCTTTCAAATGCTTCTTAATCCATGCGCTTAAGACAGGTTAGAAAAAACACTTATCTTTCGTTCAAAAAAGAAAATCCAGAGAGAGAGAGAGAAAGTAACCAGTAAGGCTCTATGTGCAGGTATGGGAGGTCCATTGTTGCCTGGCTTGAGGAGTATATCAGTGTGAACTTGTTCTTTAAATGCTACAGCAAAGCCACTCAAGAAATTTATCTTCTTATTCACTTCCTCTTCTGTATCCTTCATATAATTCATCCATTTTATGACATTTGCAAATGGTGGAGTCTGACACAAGAAACAACATATTTCAGCATTTTTCTTTTGAATCTGTAATTTGTTTTAATCGAGCTTTATAAATTTATGGATTGGCAGTTTGATTCTTTCTTTACTACATATTAATACAAATTAAAGTGATTATTACGATGATGTATCATGCTTGAATATTAAATTACAGATACTTTGAGCTAAAATAAATTATATATGGTTATTAATTGATGATCAAAAGCATGTTCAAATTCCATTGCAGTTGTTTTGGTTAAAAATAAAATAAAATTAATTAACATGAAAGTAGAGCTTGCCTTACACGAATTTGGTGAAGAAAGCACAGAATTAGTGACCTTATCGATTCCTCTGTCAGTTTCAAGCTTGTTGATCAAGGCGATTACGCTTCTGGCTCCTTCATAGCACGCCCCACAAATTGTATTCCTCGGCGGCCTTAAAATAAATGGCATTGAACTACAAATAGAGCAATCCATCTGCCTTCTTAATTAATCAATTAAGCTCCTTTCTTAATTTTGAACAAAACTCAAGAAACAAAAGAAATGATATAATGGGGAAGAAGAAGAGGACGAAAGAAGGAAAGATGTTAGTTTCTTCTTTTGAACCCAAATTATAAAACAGTTGGCATTTTCCTTGATTCTTAATTCTATTGAGGTTTGTTAGACCTTATTGTAAAGCTTGTTACATATGAACTACTATGATTGCCTTCTCTAGGCTGTGAATATTTAATTTGAATCAAAATGACCAAACCAACCTTTTGAAAAAAAAATTGATTTATTATTAGAACCAATAGATTTTGGATCAGATTAATTAGAATTTGCAAGTATCAATGAATTGTGTACCCAAAAATGGAGAGGTGTGGAAGGGTGTAATGGTCAATCAAAGAAAGATGGAAAGTAAGTGGTTGGCCATGTCTTTTGAGTGCGTTCTAAACAAGTGCCTTTAAAAACAAAAACAATAGCTTCAATTAGAGGAGAATCAGAAAGTTAGGAAGAAGAAAAAGACTTTCCAACTTCTTAACAGCAAATATGTGCAAGGCAAGCACGTCCTATTATAAGTTTGTTGTAACATCAAATGCATTAACTCATATTAATAAAGTTTCTTTCTCTTTTTTTCTTTTCTTTTTCTTTTAAGCCAGCTTAAACCTTGCAGGATCCATCTTATTATCTACTAATATGATTTAAAATATGTAGCTCACACTTAATTATTAAAAAAAAACATGTTTGGAATAAATTCATTTTTAATTTGGTACTAGTTGTTTGTTATGTTTGGAATGATAAAAAAAAAAAACTAAAATTCATTTATAAATGAATTCACTATTGAATTGAGTTAACTTTTTGCAAGCTCTATAAAATTTGATAAAATTTTAAAATGAAGAGAAAAAAGTGTATTGATTAAAACTTTCTTTCTCCAATAATTGAATAAAAATGACAGTTTAACTAATTAGGATTTGTTAGATTACTTCTAATAATAATGTTGAAACTTTGTTGTGGATGAGTCATAAAGTAGAGAAAGAAGAGAAGAAGAATGGTTTATGGATACAGGCTGCAGCACATTTGTGGCAAAAAAGAGATATTTTCAAAATTAGATGAGTCTTATCGCTTTGAGGCGACTCTTGGAAATAATACAAAAATACTAGTTATGAGTATAAACAAGATTAGCATTCGGTTGAAGGATGATTCTCTCAATTATATTTTTGAGGTTTTCTATGTGACAAGTATTTTTCAAAATCTCTTGAGTATTGAGCAACTTGCAAAGAGAAGTTACGATGTGGATATCAACAAGGAAGGTCGCACTATCAACGATGATGAAAAAAGACTAATAGCAAAGGTAAATATGACTCAAAATTGCATGTTTTCATTGAATATTAATTGTGAGAATTTATCTTGCTTTTTTCCAGTGATTGTTGATAATAATTGACTTTGGCATATATGTCTTGGGCATTTGAATTTTGATAGTATAAAATTTCTTACTAGTAGAAATTTAATTTCGGGTTTGCCATTTATTGATATGCAAGATAAAGTTTATGAGTTTTGTATTTTGTGGAAGAAACATAGAGATGTCTTTCCAAAGGGGGAATCTTGGAGAGAGCCAAATAACCGTTTGAACTTGTGCATTTTGATTTATACTTAGTGGAGGTTCCATATAATGGAGGTAGTAAGTATTTTATTTCGTTCATTGATGATTTTAGTAGGAAGACAGGGGTTAATTTTTTGAAAAATAAATCTAAAACTCGTAATGCATTTAATTTTGTTTTGCTTATATGTGTTTAAAAATCTAGTGAGCATTAAAATTTTGAGAAATGATAGAGGCACCGAATGCACTACCTGTGACAATTTTTTTAGGAAACATGGAATTGAACATCGGTTGAATGCTAGGTATACTCCTTAACAAACAGAGTAATAGAGAGAAAAATAAAATTACTATGGATATGGTTAGATGCATGTTGCATAATAAAATTTGCTTAAAACTTTTTGGGTATAAGTTGTTTTTTACGCTATCTATTTTTTGAACAGGTACCTTACAAAATGTGTTCATGGTAAAACCTCGAATGAAGCTTGGACTCATCAAAAGCCCAACTTTGGACACTCGAAGATGCTTGGTTGTATATCTTATGCATCTCTGATGCGATGAGAAAGAAACTTGATGACAAAACTAGAAAAATGTGTTTTTATTGGCTATAGTCATGAGACAAAGGTTACAAACTGTACAGCCAGAAAATAAGCATGGTGATTGTGAGTTGCGATGTCACTTTTTATGAACAAAGTGTTTGGGATTGGTCTGTTAAAAAAAAAAAGAATAACTACGATTACTAGTTATTGACGACGTAGAGGGAGAAATTGAAGATCAAAATTAACAGCTTACTAGTGATCCATCTTTATTGAATGTGTTGTTTACACCTATAGATTCACCTAGTCATCTACAATGTCAAAGCCGTTTGCCTACATGTTTTCTGAAATATATGGTTGGTAGTGAAACATATTCAATTGATGATTAAGTTGATTATAAAAGCAAAAGCCAGCTTATGTGATAAATAATAAGAAGCTTCAAGACTTAGTTTAAGAGATGAAAGGTTAGAATTATAAATCAATTAGGATTTGATAGATTAATTCGACTAGGTTTATTTTATTAGTAATCCATATCTTACTAGTAATTGTATTTGAGAAGCCTATATAAAGGTTGACACATTAAGTGAATAATCAATCAATAAAAATTAAAACATCGGTTTTTTTTCTCTTAATTCTCATCAATTTGTATGTTTTCTCTGTCCGAATCTTTCATCCTTAATTTTCTACTGCTAACATTTAATATTAGATTCAATCTTATCTATTTTGAACATTCTAAAAATAATAATTGAATTAAATTGAATTTTACAACTTTATATAAGAAATTAAGTCATGTATGAAAATTCATTTCAATTCATTTGTAAATAATTTTTTTTAATCTATTTAAAAATAAAATTAATTCCATGTTTATTTCCTTTTAAACGAAGTGTAAGGATGTATTTCCATTCCTCATCTTAAATACACACATGATTATTCTAAACAAATTAAATAAAAATCATTTTATAACATTTTGTTAACAACAAAATTTTTATTTAATTATTTGACCATCTTATACCCTTTTGCATTATTTATTTGACCATCGTGTACCTTTTTTACCCAATGATATGTATAAATTGTTTCCTCATATCTCTTTTATTTATAGCAATTTTTGCATATTTAATTTTAAATTCGGATTTTTTGGCCTCACCCACATGTACTAATCAAAACTTAAAATTCGACCTGATCCAAATGATTTATCTGGACTCAGTTAAAAATCAAACCACGACTTATGCTTAGTAAGGCACTTCTTTTGACTCGTCTTACCACTGAATTAACCCTTGGATGTTTACATCTTAGCACTACACATTTCTCTTGTGGAACAAGAACAACACTAGATTTGATTAGACACTAATAATTAAAGAGAACCCCCCAATAATATTTGATTTTCGTCATCATTCACTACCACATTTCTCATGTGGAACAAGAACTAGCACTAGATTTTATTTGAAACTAGTAATTAAAGAGAATCCCCTAATAAGATTGATGGGAGAAGAACTAATTAATTCTGTCTCCTTGCTTGCTGCCACTCTTCTCGTAGTAATGGTAGGCCGCTGCACCAGATAGCACCGCCAATGTGATAGCTTGTGCATGCATCCTGCAGGCAATAAAAGAGCTACACATCTCATCTCAATAATTCATCAATAACAATTTTATTTTGACTAATCCATCTTAATTAATTAATGAATGGTGATGGTACCTAGCATGTATAAGCCTAAGACTTGGCTTAAGAGGAGTTGTTGCACGGGAATATGCTAGTGATGCCCCAATTGCTGATGCCCAGATTAATCCTGCAGTAAGACCCATTTCATGATATGGAGTATTAATTAAAGACATTTGTGAATTGTTGAAAGCTAATGTCAATTTATACTTACCAATGCTTGTGAGCTTGTGCTCTGAAACCCAAGACTGGATTGCCTCCATCTTCTTCTTTCTCTGTTTTTTTTTTTCCTTGTTGTTAATGAAATACCAAGGGGAGTACTTGATTAATTAGTAGTAGTAGAAATTAGAAAACTAGGAATGAGAGAGGAGTGAGTGAGAGTGGCAAGCAAATGAAGGTTGGTATTTATAGAGAAGTCAAGTGAGTGATGTTGAGATTTGTATACTATATTTATATATTTTTTGTGTGTGTGTGTTTGGTGTGGCCCCTGGGTTTAGTTTCTCACTTTTTCTTGGGGACACTGAAAGTGTTTAAACTAGAGGCTTTCACTTACCCGGTTTTGCCTTAAAAAGTGTCTGCTCTTTCAGGTTCTTTGCTTTGTTGTTGACATGTGCATACCCACATGCTGTGTGCCATTGAATGGAAATCTAGGAGCCACAGAAATGTGGTACTAATGAATTTTTATAGGGATCTTGGCCTTTCGGTAATTCAATTACCAAACTGAATTTGGACACACTAATACATTTTTCTATTTTCACTTCGTTTAAAGGCTTTATTTCGTATTAGTATATTTACTAATTTAAGTATTGAAAAATGTTTTTCAGAGAACAAAACTCGGATGATTTTCATTTTTAAGTGTACACGTACTTACTTACATAGATTCGATTGAGACCGATATCAACAACTCACTTTATTTTTTTCAAACCAGATAGACAAAAATACCTTCCTACTTTTTTTCAGCGTCAATATTGATATCAAAATCGATACCAAATACCAAATTAATCAAAGAAAAATTATCGATTTGATTATGAGATTTTACCAAACATTTAAAAAGATGGAGGATATTCATGATTTAGCCCATCAATAAAGTTACAAAAAGAGCTAAACCAGTCCCATATTTTTGTTATTGCTACGCTGAGTACGTTAGTCCGGGCCCGACCTGACCTAACCTTGGGTCCGGGTCATGGTAAAGACTCAAGAGAAAACGATACCGTTCTAGATCTCTACACAATTACAAATATTTCCTCTCTCACAATCAGAACTTCCCGCCAATCTGAAGTAGCTTCTCCTACACACACTACTTTCTCTCTCTATACGTATAGATAGATATACGCACACATTACATATAAATTCAAGCTGATTTCTTAACAAATGTGAAATTCAAGCAACAATAGTAATGGAAGCTGATCAATTAAGCAGAAGAATAGGAAAGAGAAAACCACTAGCAGATTGCACTAACACCATACCCAAATCCTCACAATCATCTTCTTCGACTTCTATAATCAAACCCACTAATCCCTCTGTCTCTTCTGCTCTCAAGAGGCTACTCAACGACACCAACACCAAGCCCCATTCTAAGTCCGGATTTCGAACCGGATCCACCACCGACAACAGAAAAGGCGTGGTAGCTGTCACAAACCCTAGCTCTGCTGCTCTTCCTCTCGCTTCCACACCTTCTCGACCACGGAATTCGTCTTCTGTTTCCGGTAATTTTTGGCTCTCGTCTTTGATTGGGGTTTAATTTTCGGGGTTTTTCCTGTTTTGGGGTGGTAATTTGGATTTGGGGAATCTAGGTTTTGTGAGATTTTGAAAGTTGGGGGTTATTGTTTTGTATAGGAGGGCTATATTGTTTTTGCGTTTTGAGTAATTGAGATTAAGAACAATTATTTGTACAACAATCGTTAATTTGAAATTGGTTTTGAGGAATATTGAGTATTTACGTTTTGTGACTCTCTTTAGTTTGAGTTCTTGGGTGGTTTTAGAAAGTATCTTACATGGTTCCTCCTCTGTGTGTCTCAAATTGAAGGGTTTCTAGTCAGGTAGACATAGAGTTGAAAATCAAGCTGATATCAAGCTGAAATTCATGCAATGCTTTGTTCTGCGCTTATTAACATTATTGATTCTTTGTTATGTATTTATTTTGAGCCCGATTATGTGTTTAGGTACTGGTGGCTATGAGGTTTTTGAGCCTTGTTCAGTTTACACGAGAAGACAGACTGCTGATAAACGGAAGAGTAAAGGCAAGTTGATCGCTGAGTCTATGAGTTGCCCTCTTGTGGCAAAGATCTCAAGTTCTGGGTTAGTCTCTCTCTTGGCACTTTTATCACATTTCATGTCGCAATAGTATTTAATCATTGAATTACAGTTGATCTTAGAGAACTCTAGAAGAGAAATGATGAGATAAGAGGATTAGAAATTTTTGGAGGAAAAAAAAATAGAAGCAGTAATCATAGTTACAGAATTGAAAGATAAATTAGTAATGAGATACCATATGTAAAATACAAAGAGCTCTACGGAGTAGCATACCATTTGCTTGACTAATGGAATCTAATGGTATGTCCTGTGTTTCACAAAGGTAAGTATTCTCATTCTGTTGGATGATGGATTGAACTATGATATAGCGTAAGCCTTCTGAACTGTAGATAAAGTGTGTGAGCTGAAAGGGTTAAAGTTGGAGTTATTCTATGTGCTTAGAATTCAGTGGTGTTTAGACGTTGGGATTTTTCCTTATCAGGATCTATTTCAGCATTGAGAAATAAGACGGAAAGGAAAGAAAAATGGTTAGAAAGGTTGAAGTAGCAGTTCCCTTTGATGAGCAATTTTATTCATTTTCCTTTCTTTTCCATCATACTTTTATATGTATATGACAGGGTGTGCAAAATAATGTTGTTAGAATCCATAAAATGTTCAGTGTTAAAAATATAAGCAGAATATACAGCACATAATAAGTCTTTCGGATTTGGCAACCAGCTGTGAAGGCTTTAAAGACTTAGGCAATTCTATGTTGAAAACTTTGCAGTCTTTCATTTTTGGGGTTTCTACTATTTTGAAAGAACTCAAGGCTCGAGTTGGATATCAGAAAGTACCAGCGAAAGAAAAGGAAAATTGCTTCTTAAGCATTTTCATTTTTTATTTTTCTTCCTTTTTTGACACTAAGTGTATCAGATAAGTGGGTATGTTTTACCTTGTTTTTCTTCTAAAAGACTGCTATTTTTTCAAGCCCACTTTTCATTGAGCCATTCCAGAAACATTTGGTGGATAAAAGAACTTTTCTTCTAATTGGATGTAAGATCTTCTGCCACTTGGTTAGCCGTACACAGTATTATGCTATTCTTCTTCTTCTTCCACTTTTCTCTCTCCATTATTCTATAGTTGTTCTAGATAAACTGATATCAGAAATTTTGTGCTGCTTGATGTGAGGCCTTCTCATATGTTTCCTGTATATTTCTTTGCCTTGTCTGCCAGTTTAACTAATGCTGTTTGTATGTCCTGTGTCTTCAACACAGGGACAAAATGAATGAAGAGGGGAATATCAGTCTATCCAAGTCATACAAAGTGCCTCACAAAAAGGTAGGTTTGGAAGCTGGGCTCATATGTTTATTTCTAAAAAAAAAGTTAGCTTTGGAAAGTTGTGTAGTTTCTTTTTTCTTGTTTTCTTAGGTGGATAAGGTAATGTTTTGCTTTTTACTGTTCTGGGATATCATTTACTTTCTTAATAAGCAATGCTTTTTTTTATTTTCCAACTTGAAAACATTTTGAGTAATATTTATTTATCATCTAGAGTAGTAGAAAGACCAAAGTGCATCTTGCATATCTGGATTTAATGAGTGATCTCTGTTGGCATAACTGATTTTTCATTTGGCTTGAAGCTTAAAGTTTTGTGTTGAAGTCTTATTGATTACTGTTTCTTCACTCTTATCACCCGTGATCATCATGCATGTATGGATTTAATGAGTGATTTCTATTGGCACGACTGATTGCTTCATTCGGTTTGAGGCTGAAAATTTTGTGTTATGGTCTTACAGATTACTGTTTCTTCACTCTTATCATACGGGTAGTAGCAGCTGATTTTAGAACTCGCCTGCTCATGATTACTTTGTGAAATTATCTTTCATTCTGAAGAGGATGGAACTTTGACCCAGGAAGGTGGTTACAGTTGTCAAACATAAGGAGTGTGAAGTCATTTTTTTTGTTGGGGGTGGGGGGGGTGTGGGGGGGAGGTGTGGTGTTGGAAGTGGGGTAATGTTATGACTTTTGTAGTCATTAGCTGCTATTTGCACATAGTTATCCTCGCATAGGAGTTCCACGGTGATATGGCTGTTGTGCACTAAACATGCAAATGTAGTCTCATAGTCAAGCAAAACAAAAGCTTGAGATGGATTCTTGATTTTAGAAAACGCGTGAACCCCATTCACTCCCGTTTTGTTGAACATGTTCTTTGAGACTCGTTCTTCTGACAAAATGTATTATGTGACTCATCCTTTTAATTGAAAGTTTTGAGTCTGTTTTTGAGGTGCTGAGCAAGCATTTGACTGTGTGAAATTTGTGCTATGTGAAAACAGCATCTCTGCTCTATAATTGTTATTACTTTTACCGCATTGTTTTCTTCTGCATCATGTCATGTGGTACTTCACTGAAGCTTTATTTCTTGTCTAGAATATGTCTCCTTAAGCAGATTTATATTAATTATTCAGCTAAACTTTAAGTATGCCAATCATGTTATTGCAGAAGCAGCGAAAGTTGACATCTGAACAAGATGTTTCCAATCATGCCTTACCCAAAGATTTTATTGAGCAGCAGAGAGCTTACTTTGCAGAGATTGATGCATTTGAACTGCCAGAGGAGGAGGTTACAACTGTTGATGAGTTAGAGTAAATGAAGGAGATATGAACCATGTCAATTTTGCGGCGGCACCTCACTGTATAGTTAAAATGGTCTACTTGACAAGGTTTCGATTAATAACCAACTTACCATGTTAATGTTTGATAATCTTCTTCTTTCGTGTAATAACCATCTTAGTAAAAAATTAACCACCTTTACCCATGTTTAATTGTTTGATTATCTTCTTTGTAATAGTCTTTTATACACGTAGATGTTACTTTCATCATTAGTGAAAGCTGTCTTTGTTCATTAGTGCAGATCGTACTCAGCTGACAGCAGTACTGAACTGTGGACCGATTTCTGTGCATTTGAGTATGATTTCATGCTGTTGCAGATGAGTTCCGATACCCACGAAGGGTCTGGAGTTTCTTAACAGCGCTTTCGTGTTAGGATCTAGATGTATAACATACAAATTAGGGAAGGAAATAGTTGGGTTAAAATGTAATTCATATTACATACAGAAGTAGCATTTAATTAACTTCTTTGCAATGTCTCCTGATCTCCCCAGCATTTCTCGTGAGAGGACTTACGTTACCCGTTTTGATCATAGCCTTGGCAAAGTCCTTGAAAAATAAAGAAGTGTCTGCAGCATATTTTTTCACCAGGAAATCAGCGGAACCGCAATTGAATAACTCCTAATCTGAATGAAGAATACCCTTCTTTTTCAACAAATTCTTGTAATATAAGTTATCAAAGCAGGTTGGAGTCTGCAAGTCAAGCCGTGCGAGCGCATTGTCATTTCCATTTCTAGGGTAACTGCACTGCAATGACTTGGCAAAGGATGCATCAATATTGTAGTCATTGTAGATCCATCCTTGAAATGTTGTGCACCTGGCCAGGCCAATGGTGTGAAATTGCAAGTCATCCAATTAAACTTGCATAATTAAGTAGTACTGCTAAAGAAAGAAAGATATTTTTCATCCAATTATGCGATTTGTGATGCTTAAATTATGGATCTGTTGACCATTGTGGTTTTCAAATGTTGGGTAACTGAAATTGAATTACATGAAAATGCCACCAATTAAGTCTTTCAATGAGAGCCCCTGAGCAGAAAAACTTGATATCAAAGAACTTAAGACTGAAAGTAGACGCAGGGATGGAGATATTTGCAAGACTTCTGCTAGCAGTAAGAGAATCTCTTCTTCCCGACTTAACTGTCCATGAAGGACCCCCTAACTGCAGCAATCAAGAAAAAATATCATTTATAACAAGAGAAATCTGATATAATGCAATGGTTGGATAAAAAATTAAAGTTTTAGTTTTTTGATATGAAGTTTATATATAGAGCTTACAATAACAACCGAGTCACGAGCTACAATAGCAAGAATATCAGCACAGGGGACAACTCAAGGGCATGCTTTCTCCAGTTTAGCTTTGATGTCATCAACCACATTGAATCCTCTGAGTTGTTGTTAGGAGCAGCAGTTTTCTCATCTATAAAGTTTGAATTATCATCCAACAGTATTGATCCATCACAGCCCTGCAGCTCATAGTGTGCAAAAAATCCACAGATTAACTCACATTAACATATAAAAACTCACATTAACAAAGCAGTCATGGAAATGAATTCGGAGCAAAGATGGCCCCGCACTTTAACAATGCACAATGTTTCCGGGAGCAGTATCTTGAAGAGAGTTTGCTGCTTCCATGTGCGTCAATAGATGCAGAACCAGCAGCTTTAAGGAGAAGCAAGAGTAAGGTGAGAAGTAATATGTAATAACACAAATGGTCCGTTATCCAACGAAAAAAAAAAGAGTAAAGTGAGAAGTAGCCACGAAACTCTTTGTAAGATGTAATAACACACAAGTAACATTTTGGGTTATAACTTATAACCCAACCCCAAAGTGGACTCAACTAAGTAGTACTGTTAACAGTTGAAAAAGAGTTTATGAAATGATTTTTTTTTTTAAAATTGAATTTAAAATTATTTTTGATAGGGTCATTTTTGAGACAATTTATTTTTTAGTTTATGTTTATTATAAACAAAAACTAATTCAAACATCTTTAAAAATCGGCTTATAAAATGGTTTATGATCATAAAAATTGAATTTATTTCATAAAAATTGTTTTTATTGTTCGTTTACAAAACATTAAACAGTTTATAGTTCCACTACTATTTTTTTCAAAACCATAAACTATTTCTACTATTACACTAAATGCTATACAAGATAACTCTATTATTGTTTTATTATAAAATATTTCAAAAGTCAATTTTATAAAGCATAAACAATGTGATGTTTTTCAAATCTTACATCGGAAAGAAATATTATTGTAAGTAGTTTTAGTCTTACATGATTTATGCATCAAACAGATATGAATACTTAGATATTATAAACATGAATATCGATAAAGTTATTAATCTTCAATATAAAAGAAAAAACCAAAAGAACGAAAAAGAGCAAGTAATAAAAAATAGAAAATGGAAAATGACTAAAAAATAAATAAAAGGATTAGGGACCTAAAAGGGTGTTGGGTTGGGCTTGAATGTTAAGGCCTAATGCATATGGGCTTAGTAAAATTCCACTCTAACTTAGTTTCCCACATCTTAAAGGGCTAATGGCCCATATAATGGTTACCGTTGACGTTTCTCAAAAGATCACTGCAACTCTAAAGGAAGAGTTAGGTTACGAATTATCCACAGCTCTAAAAAGCTTATAGGAGAAAGAACAAACTTGTTTTAAACTCCTAGTTATATTAAATAATAAATATATTATCACATATTTAATATAACATGCATACATTAATTAGTTGGGCCTTTTAATCGCAATGCATGAATAATTCATGGACTTTAAAAGCTTGAGCCGTGCTTTTATCAAGCTTGAGATGTGCTTTTATCAAGCCATTTGAATTCGAATTCAGTCAAAGTTTGGTCAAAACTCGGTTTAATTGAGCTTAAGTTTGAAATTTCGGCTCGATTAGTTTATTGAGCCGAACTTAAATATCTTAAGTTTAGACTCAAAAAAATTTCGAACAGTTCAATAACAGATTTAACTCGCTCGACTCGACTCAAGTATACCTTTATTGTGACGGTGTAATCGCACGCTCAACCCTCTCATGTTTGAGCTAGTATTAACATTTTCGTTTAAGTAAGGGAAATTAACAGAGACGACAAACTATTTGTTATCAAACATTATCTTATCACTTGGTTCAAATATGCGCATAGGTTCATTCTGCTTTATCCTTTTCACAGTATCAACCACTTAATTAGTTGCATAATTACAAATAAAACCTTCCATGCATTGATAGATGTTTTAATTTGTTTGTATCTTTGGTCCAATTTCTTTTCAATTGTAAAAAAATAATTTAATTTAATTTAATTATAATATAAATTCGTACTATTTCATTGTTCATACAAAAATACACAATATTATAATAATTTATTTAAAACAAAAAAATAATTGATATATAAATTGAATAAATAACTCATAAACTTTGATGATCAAACTTAAAATTTTGTAATTTCATAGTTTCGATCGTGACCACTTACCTTTTGTTATCATCATTCTTGTGCAAGTTGCAATGTAGTACTCCCAACTTGGCAAGTCCTTGTCTCCAATAATAATGGATAGTTCTGTTACAATTCTATGCATGTTATCTTCATTTATCTTCTAAAAAGAACAAAGATTGATTGGGTCATTTAGTCGGTAGAATTAACAGAGAGCTAATAAGCTGTAGCATCTCAAAATTCAATGGACTAAATTAAAACTCAGTGTTGTCGTTTACCCTTTGAGCAATGGAAAGAATTTTCTCTCTTTTTTATGTCATTTATTCGGTAGAATTGGAATATACCTTTGATCCTTAATCATGATAACCTTTACATGAGAGTATATTTTCAATGTAACAGTACATAGTACAACCACATTGAAGTGTCTGTGATGATTTTTGTTTGGACTTACTGATTTTAATTTACATTTTTCAATACTTTCGTGATTTGACGTTTGAAATTGCAATTACTGTTAAGACATCAAGATCATTGAGAGGGATTTTTGGTTGATTAGAGTTTAAATTTAATAATTTAAATTAATTGAAAATTTTATTAATAATATTAAAAATTTTGTTGATAATACTAATTTTTGGATTTCACATCTATATTGATATTATTAATGAGATTTTTTAAAATTATCAATAAAATTTTTATTTAATCTAAATTCAAAAAATTTAAATCTGAATTAATCAAAAAATTTAAATGACAAGAACCTTTATCGCATTCATAAATAAGATGGTGGACCTTTGCATAATCTTTTAGGAATCAAATTAATTAAAAATCCTAGTTGCTTTCAAGTCTCTTTCTTTACGGACACGGCAGAGGAGGGATCCCAAAATACCTAGCTAGGTTTCGTACCAAAGCCCTAGAGTGTGGGCAGAATGAGACTTTTGCTCTTTTCATGATTTTTGTTTGCTGTTGTTGATGCAATTTGCCCTCAATTCTATGCAACAACTTAGCATTCTAAAACCCCATTTCACCTCATTAGTAAAAATGTCAATATTTTTGCGTTCGTGGATATGATGTTTCGAATGGCATTATTAGAATGATTGGTTGAAAGAATATTTTTTGAAAAACATTTTTTTCTTTCTAAAAACTGAAAAAATAAAAAAAAAACAAAAATGAACCAATCACGAGAGAAATGTCATTCATTTTTTTTTTGAATAAACATTTATTAAATATTATGAAAAAGGTAATAGCCTATCATCACGTTCTGTAAAAGATAATAATAAACATTATTATCTTTTTGAATTACTCAAACATTTATTAAACATCAACATTGCTCTTTAATTAAAGGGTAGTAGCCTACCATCACGAGAGAAATGATCAATTTCTCTTTTTTTAACAGATTCTATTCACAACTTTTCTACAAAATCAGTAATGAATATCAATAAGATTTTATACAAAAATGTCTTTATTCTCTTATAATTTTTATATTATGTGGTTCACGTCCCATAACAATATTATAATAATTTTTTTAATATATAAAGCTCCATGCATTCTAAAAGTAATTTAATTAAATTAGTATAATTTGTTAAAGTGCTCCAATGATAATTAAGCATTCTCTACACAACATGTTTATTGTTATATTGTTCAATGAAACCGATAATTTAATTTCTGCCCTATAAGAATAAGGTATAATTAAAGTCGAAGGAGCTAGCGGACAGTATCACATGGCTAATGCCTTGATCTTTTGAAAAAATCTAAGTCATGATCTAAATCTTTGTAATAGACGCGTATGTGAGGAATATATAATTACAATCAAAGAAGTCATTTGTTGTGGCCCAAAAATTTGATATTAAATTTTGCTCACATGATAAATGTGGGGAAAAGTAAAATGACTACCTGTCATTGTGTGTGACTAGCAGGCCCACTGGTAGACTTTTGGGAAAGGGAAAAAAATTTCTTTTACTTTTATTTAAACAAGAACTGTCAGAATTTTATCACAAAGAACTCTCAAAATAACCAACCACAACAGTGAATTAATAATTTTTTTGTCTCGCCAAGAAATTTAACTAATAATTGATAATTTTACCCTAAAAAATTAATGTAACAAGTGGGAAAAAGCACTATAACGAGTGGGAGATGGGATTTGACCATGTTTAAGTATTAAAAATAATGTTAGGATTAGACTTAAAATTTAACTAAACAGTATTAAAAGTTCGATTAAAATAGAAAAGTTTTGATCGGGTAAAATGAACCTGACCCAACGATAATTTGATAAGTATTGAGATTTTCTTGGCTTATAATTTATTGGTGTATATTCCGAAATTACTTAATGTGAATAACAAACTATTTTGTGTGAATAACAAGTTTAGTGAGCAAATAACTTGAAGAACAAGCAACTTGGTGAGCAAGTTACTGAAGTTTATAAATATGGGCATCAAGAGAAGTAGTCTCTTAACCAATTCCTGAAGCAGGAATATTTAGTTAAATGTAAAGTGTAGTAAACTAAATACTAATATAACTTGTAAAATAAGGTTTTATAGGAATTTAAGAGTTGAGTGAATATTAGGTGTATTGGGGTTTGAGTTGTAAGATTGATGAGAGTTTTCGCACAATTTTGTTTAGAAAAGTTGTGAATATGGTGCAGTAAGTTTAACAACTTTTATCCATTTAAAAATTAAAAAATAATGGAATAACGATTGATTCGTGGACATAGACAAAATGTGTCGAACCACGTTAAAATTTTTGTGTTTATTTTCTCTTTATTTTTATTATTGTGGTTATGTAGTTGTTAATTGCACAATAACATTACTAGTATTGAATTTTAAACATTTCACCAACTTCCACACATGGTTGTGCATTAGGTGACTAATTTGTTTAGTTAGAGGATGAAAATGTTATCTTTTAAATTTTATTAGGATAAGAGTGTCTTGAAATCGTTTATATTATATTATTATTATTTTATATTACACAAATGATCAATGTTGATTAATTCATAGATAGTTAAAATAAAAGTGATTCTTAGTATTTTAATTTGAGAAAATAATTTAATAAAACATCAAGTTTAATTAATTATAAATTATTTGAAAAGGGATATTTATGTTACAGACTATTATATAGTATTATTTCTTGATCATCATATAATAGTTATAAAAAATATTCTTTTACATTTATTTTTGTCTGTAATTTCTTATAATTATAATATTCTAATATATTTATTGATATACAACCCATCCACACCAACAATTCAACAAAAAATCAACTGATTAATTATAAAGTGATAATAATAAGAACTAGAATTGTTTAGAAAACAGTTTTTGATTATAACAATTGAGAATAATTATAAATTTATAACTCTTAATTTATTGAGATTAATTACAAATTTTTAATTTTTAATTGATTGATTATATAAAATGATCAAATAATGACTATTAAAAGCCAACATAATTCCTGTGAAAAATTTGAAAACTTTCCCACAGTTTTGATGCAACGGCTTGGTAAGGAGTGCATTGAAATGATGGCTATGGTAGTGTGGGGATTACGGAATTTTAGAAATCGTGTGAGGTTGTGGCAACCTCGTCAATCAACAACTGAGGTGTTAGGTGAGGCTGCTCGACTTCTAACTGACTTTCGATCTGCTCAAGAGCGATCCCTGAAACCATCGAGATCGGTACAGGTAGTTTGGTTCTGCAAAATTAATGTTGATGGTGTTTGGTCGAGTTTGGACAAGAGGGGAGGAGTAGGTGTGCAGTTATGAGAGACTGTAATGGGAATTTTGTAGCTGCTTGTGCTCGTGAATTTCCTAATGTCCAAGCTCCATTGGTAAGTGAGGCTTTGCCTCAAAATGGCAGAGCTCAAGTGGGAGAAAGAACAATTATTATGGAGAGTGACTCCCTTCAAGTGGTGAATGGTTGCATCTCTTTCTCTCGTGGGAATAGTTTTGGAAGATATAACGCAACTAGCAAGCACTCTGCAAGTTTCCTTCAAGCATGTGCATCGTTCGACTAAAGGAATAGCGAACGCATTAACTAGAAAGACTTTCGTTTATCACAATTGTAATTTTTAGTTAAGAGAGTTTTTTTTTTTTAATCTCATATTGAGTCCCTTATTAACCATGAACATTTATAATTGGTTTTTCATTTGCATATCACAAATTTCTAAAGAAACAAAAAAAATTCTTTGATTTTCAAAACTTGTGAGCAATTTATTATTACCATTTTGAAAATTTACTAACTTACATTATATATTATATGCATCCAAAACAATGACTGTAGCCAAGTCAACTCCCAAAAGAAATATGCACGAAGCTGGGGTCTTTGTGATCAAGAAACTAATATTTCCACCACTTACGGTTACGTAAAGGACAAACAAAACCTGACCCGAAATGAGTGGAGTGTTGGTTGTTATGGCAGTGGATGGTAACTAAGCAAAGGCATTTCGGTCAGTTAGGACGAAAAGTTTCGTCGGTGACGGTAGTGGGATACACTAGGCCGGCCAAGCCGGGTTTGCCACGTTCTTGGCATAGATAACAAATTGGAAAAATTATAAAAAAAAAACTATATAACTTTATATAAATTACAATTGAACTGTCATATATAAAAAAAAAAAAAAAAATATATATATATATATTAATGCACTCTTAAACTTCAACCATACTTAGTTTAGAATAATAAAAAAAATTTGTTGATATCGAAAATCTACTAAGCACTCAAAACGCTGGAATATTGTACCTACGCATATGAAACATGAAAAAATTTTAAAGGTCATCCGAGGACCGAAGAGGTTGTGTCTCCGAAGGACTTTTCGATGCCTAAGTTAGTGTAAGGCTTTTGGGAATATGGAGAGTTGTGAAAAATAAATAGTTGTGAGCAATTATTGAATTGAATGTACATTTTGATAGTGAGAGCCCTGTGTCGGAGCAGAGTCTGATTAGGAGAGTGACTGATCACTAAGTATCATGATAGAAATAAAATTATCATAGTATGATAAAATTTGAGTTATCCATAAACTGAATTGTTTAAATAACAGTTTATCCATTAGCTGGAGTGTTGTAGGAGTATTAAAACTTCGATGTGAATTTATTATTATACTTTTGTCCAAGTGTAGCTTTTTCATTGGTCGATCATTTTAGTTTATGGGATTCTCATTATTCCCTTTTGAGTGCCACGCGTTATCATGTTGTTGGATAGAGAATTTTATCCATGAATTTACTGTTTTACCCTTGATCGGCACCACGTGTTAGTGTTATTGGAAGGAGAATTTTCCCTACATTAAGTCTCATAAATGTCACGTGAGAAGAAGGTATTTCAGTACATTAACATTCAATTCTTAACAAATAATCATTATAAAACTTTTTGAACCATTTTTTCCAAAATAACCTTTTGATCATTTTGAACTTATTATTATTATTATTGAGGATTAAGAGTATATTTTTAATTAAAAAAGCAATTTTAATTTATATCAAACTGTAAAAAAAAATTTGTAATTTTTTTACAACAAGTTTTGGTGGAAGACTGGAAGCAGCACTATAAATTGTTGCATTACTTTGTGCTTCTCCTACCCCTTCCTTTTTTTCCTGATAGGTCAATTTTCTAAATCTAAATCCATAAATGGTAGGCCACTCTTACCCAAATCTTTTTAGTTGTCTACACCGTATTTTTGCCATTCGGTAGACATAAACAAACTACAAAGTGAAACGTCGGACAGGGTTTACTAGTAAAATCGTAAAATGTAAATTAATAATTTATCAAATTTACTTTAAAAAAATATTAAAACGAGTGAAAAAGATAATGTGATGAAATTTGTGGTGTGATCTTTGTTTTAATGGTTTATTTTTGTTTGTCATTTTGTTGTATGTTTTGCATTTTTAAGTGTGGTTTGGTAACCCACTTTAAATGATCTCGCTTAAAATGGGTTACTAAACCACACTTAACATCCTTGATAGGAACCGTTCAATGAATTAAAATTTAAGCTCTGCTTAAATACTTCTTGTGTGTCTCATTACCCATCACATGCAACAAACTCTTCCAACACCTTACCTAAGGCACACACTTACTTGGCGTCCAGCGTTAAGTGAGGACAAACTTGCACATGCATAAAAAAAAATTGTAATTTGGATTCATTTATGCATTGAGTTTTTTTTAATATATATTTTAATAAGATTTAAACATAATCTTATTTGGCTTAAAGGAAACTGAAAAGGGCTTTCTAGTTATCTAGCTTGGCTATGTTTTATTTTTATTTTGTTTTTAAGCATCTAGCTTGCCTTTTTTTTTTTTTATGGACATCTAGCTTGGTTTCCATTAGTTTAACAGATTTTGAGGTGTCTACTGTTAGAATATATAAAATGTTTTAATATTATTGATGGGCTTCCATTAGTTTGTAGGAATTTGTATTTATAAAACGGACTGGATTGAGTTCCTGAGATGAACTTTGTGGGTTTGACATCCACTTGATCTCGTGTGTGGGCCAAATACACCTAATGGTTTTACATGTGGTTGGGCAGTGGTGTGGGCTTGACAAACCTAATAGGCTATGATGGGTGGCCTATTGAGTTTATTGTAAATATGAGCTAGGTCCCCTCTCCCCTCTTAACCTAGGTAAGTTTTTCTCATTATAAAACTGTCGTACAGAGAGAGTAAAGAGATGAAGAGCTCTAGTTAGATGGTCTTGCACGCATTGGCGTGTTGAGATCCATGTGGTGTTACCGGAATAACAATATATCGCAAACATCATGTATATGATATTAAATAGATCAAAATTAGTATTATAATGCATGTAATAGATCCTTAGAATTATTCACATGTGGTATCAAAGCTAGTCTTTACATGTGTTTAAATCTATTGTTCACATAACCTAATTCAGGAGTATTGTATTTAATTTCAAGACAACTTATATTATTTTATGTGAATAAAATTATATAAGCTTGATGTTAAATCCAAAGAATTTTGAATTGGAATTTTATTGTTGAATCCAAAAATCCGGAACTATGAGCACTACTGCTGAATTAAAAGAATCTTGAATTAGTGGTTTTATTTCCAAATCCAAAGAATCTTGAATTATAGTGTTACTATTGATTCAAAGAATCTTGAATTTGAATTATTGCCTTATGTGATGTAATCAATATCTTAGGGCATTGTGAAATACTAAAAGAATATGAACCACCTGGTGATGTTGCTGTTGTTTACAGTAAACTATTTGAAAGCCAATATATTAATCAACAAACCAAAAACTCCAAAGTAAAATAATTTATGTTAAATAAATTAACAGGAGGTTTAGTAGGGATTTAATGTAGGCTTTGGTTGCTTAAGTATATTTTGGATTTAATATGTTACATATATTTATTTATATATGTATGATAATTTGTTTGTATTATACATACAATAGCTTTTTGGAAAATAAACTGAAGAGTAAAAAAATATAGGGATAAAGTCAAATCTAAAAAAAAAAACCTTGTTGTAAACTAATGGCCAAGCCATTTGACTTAATATTACCACCATGTGGTCCTAACCATATAGTAATGTAAAAGGAAACCATTAAATATGTTGTAAACGGTTCCAAGCCTAGGCTCAATTGTAGCTGAATTTCTTTGTTGTTGACTTTAATTTATGATACAAAATCTTTCTCTAGTACAATTTTATTTGACTTACTTCTTACTTTGTTGTGTTTAATGACCATTCGATTCAAGTAAAAAGTGTTTGGTTAATGATCTTTTTTTGGAAGTACAATCAGGATAACAAAATAATGTTTTAGTTCTTTTGGAAACAAAAAAAAAAGTTACTTTTTTAGTAGTTTGATCCATTGATAAAAGGTTGTTTCTTCCTCTTGTTTTGTTTCCCACATTATTCAATCGAAAGTTGAGATCCTCTAAATGTTGGCTCTAGTTGTTTCTCAGTGTAATATAAGAACACTAGTTTGTTCTTGAATTAGACTTCAAATTTTTTAGTTCAATAATATTGCCTTATAAACTATTACAACGTTTCTGAAAATGAGCAGAGAATTTCTATGCTAGTTAATTCGTTTGTACTGACTTGTTTGTGTATTTACCCATCTGAAGAATTTCACTCACGACACCTATTCACACACTCATGTAAATAATATTGAAGTGTTGTTTTTTGCGTGTGTAATCTATAAATGTTTATAATACATTGGCTTGTGAAATTTTGGGCAACAAAAATGAAGATTTTGCTGGATCAGATAATATGGGTTAGGTCTTACTATCTCATATCGAGATGAAAAAATGCATACATGTTATTTTAGTATGTATACATGTTGAGTAATATATTTTATCAGTCTCGGTTTGAAATAACCCTATAAATATCAATGAATGGATTATTTCATATTGTTGTTAGGAGACATTTATCTGGATTATTGCGTTTAATCACCTGCCCAAAGGGGGTAATTGCATGTTTTAATTCAGATGTTGACATAAAAAAATTCAGAGGAATTTATATAAGTCTAGATTGTATTTCTGCCCAAAAATGTTAGGCTTTTCGAAAACTGAAATACGTTAATGTGTTGGTTTCATGTAAGAGATTCTACTTGCATATTGCATACTCTACCCAAAGGGGAGTACGTAATGATGCGCCAAAAATCTAGTTGTTGTAATTACCCTTCTTATTAATATATTGCCTTTTGATTATCTTGAACAGTTTCATTGTTGTTGATAACAATAATGCTACTATTGAAATTTTAACTAAGTCAAATAATAAAATAAAGTATATTTTCATAGGAGTGTGTAAAAAATATGAAAATTAAAAATTATAGAAAATATTTAGCCTTCTTAAATTTCCTAAAACAATAATTAAATTTTGAGCATGTGAAAATGTCATTTATCATTAGAAACATGTTGATCAAAATTGATCGCTACTCGATACTTTTATTATATCTTATTTGATCATATTGAATTGTGTCACATGAGATAATAATAAAGATTAATATGAGAAGTATTATCATTTTTTTTGTTCAAAAAATATTTATTTATGAAAATATGTGATTAATTATTTTTTTTCTTGAAATTTATGCATATATTCTGAAATTATATTTCATAGTAAATTATTTTGTTGTATTGAGATGTTGACAGTAGGTGAGTACTCTCTTAGATTAATTGTCATATTTACTGTACTCTCAGCTTGAAAGAAAATGCAGAAAATATGCATGTTGTGAGAAATAATTGATCTAATTATTTAAATATATTTTGTTGTGTTCAAGACATGTGCCAAGGATGCAATTGTTGATTGTTTGGTGACTCATAGAGGTACATGTTGTTTAGAGTACCTCCTGTTGTATGGTCACATGCATACATATCGTTTTGCATGCATATAAGGTTGTAAAGGGCATTACTGTTTATCTTGGTTTTGGAAAATTTCATGGGTTGATGTGGGTGTTAGCTGCCAAAGTGGAACACTTATTGATAATTATGGGATTTCAACCAAAACATGTTGTAGAATGATTTCAATTGCATCATGTAGTTACTTTCCCAAAGGGGGTAGTTGTACTATAATTTATGAAAATACATGGAACAATGTGGGAAGATGATGAGTTAGTTTAGAAGGTTTGTCTACCCAAAGGAGACAATTCTTTCAAAAACTGAGATATTGTCTTCATATGCTCCATGTGAAGAGTTCCTCATTATATGTTGTATTCTCTGCCCTAAGGAGAGTTTATAACTATACTTTTTGACTATCTGTTTTGTAATATGTTGGTTATTGCCCTTTTACTACCATGTTGCATTCTTGTCTTGAATTAATATACTTTTTTGTGAACAATAACCAAGTAACTATTGAAATCCTGTCTGGTTCAAATTATAAGAGTTGAAATGTAAATTGTGTTTGAGTTCAAATAATGAATATATCTGTTTTGGTGTTGAAACAGTTGCATTCAAAATACTTTTTATTAAAAAAAAATCTTCTGATTTATGACATAGGCACCTATGTCACATTTCTAGAGAGAAAATTGAAATGCTTGTTAGGGATGATATTTCACCCACTCTTGATTTTGGAGATATGGAAGACATGTGTTGATTGTATTAGGGAAAACTTAACCAAAACCAAGAAAATGGCTCAACTCATAGTTTCTAGAAATAGTGCATACTGATATTAGCGGTACCTAAAATTTGATGAGGTGGTGAATTCTATTGGTTTTGAGGAGAATAAGGTAAATCAACGCATGTACCTAAAGATTAGTGGGAGCAAATTTATTTACCTGGTTCGTTATGTGATTTACTTATGTAGTTATTTATGTAATTATATGCGTTCTAATTACAACAATTTATGGTTTTGGTTGCTGAAATGTTTTAATTAATTAATTGATAGTAAGTCATTTAAGTGGCTTAGGGTTGGGCATTAATTTTTAATTAATTAATTGATAGGATTGTTTATCAATTCTATAAATTAAGCTAGTGGAATTATTGGGTTTTTACTGTTCAAAACTTGTATATTGTTTACATGATTTTGACCAACTTAGTAGTAAAAGGTCTTTATCTCATCGGGCAATAAATCAAGCATATGTTATTTCAAACAATTTACTAAGTTTAAAATATAAGAAAAAATTAGCAAGTAGTAGTCAAACCATTGACTTCTAGGCCCTTGTAATGTTTTAGTCCAGTGTGAGTGGGCTCAAATGCTTTTATTAAACTTACTCTCATTTAATATATCTTATGCTGCATCAGAATAAGTTATGATTATTTAAGTTAATAATAATAATTTTCATTTAATAATAATTAATAGAATAAGTTAATATCTTATACTGCTTTTAAAATTACTGACGTTCAAGCTAATAATAATTATTTAATAAACATAAAAAAAAAACATAAACTCTCTTAAGTTTTGTTTTAAGCCTCGATTTGAAATAATTTTAAGGGTTGAAGTGGATGGTTGCCACCGAAGTGGTTTGTTCGTTAAATTTTTAAGATTATTTCATACCGTTTAAGACTTGATTAATACATTCAATCACCTGTCCAATGGGAGTTATTGCGTGTGTTAATAATTGATAAACATGAAACTGTTGTTTGAATGCATATTAGTCTAGAATGTCTTATCAACCTAAAGGTGTTAGGTATTTCGAAAATTGTTATGCATTTAGTTGTTAGTTTCTTGTAGGAAATCCTAAATGCATATTACATTTTCTGCACAAAGCGGAGTTTGTAACGATACACTTGGGATCCTATTGTTTTACTACCCAAATTCATTATCATGATTGCCTTATATTTTCCCCGATTAATTTCATTTGCTGCTAACAATGGTGATGTCATAATTAAGATCCTGACTGAATCAAATTATAAGAAATGGAAACAGAGATAGAGTTTGCTGTAGGAATTGTGTACAATGGTGATATGTTTTTTTGGCATATTGATACTGGGGCTATGCTTGCTAATCTTTTGACCAAGGGTCTTGGGCCTTCAAATTTTGTCAAACATACAACATGAGTATTGTTAGTTATTTTGATGTGTTTTATTAGTAGGAGTATGACTTTTATATTGAGGCTTTTATGTCAATTTATATATTGTTTCCTTTGGACATCATTATTATTTTATTTGATTGATATCATGCTATGAATATTTTGAACACATTTTATACATGCCATGTCATGATGTATTAAAATACTAAGACTTGGTGTTGTCTTAAGAATGAGTTTTATGTTATTAATGAGTATGTCTCGTAACACCATATTGCAAAGTTGAGTCTTATTGACTGAGACGTACTGGCTTTTAGGTGAAACCGTGGGGTTACTCAAGAAGCCCTAGGTTTTTGCTAGCTTGTGGGTGAAGCAAGTTAATATAAGAATATGGGATTTCTCTAGCTTCTGAGTGAAGAAAGTAATAGAGAAATCGAGAACCCCATAGGGTTTTCTCTAGCTTTTGGATGAAATAGATAATAGAGAAACCATGGATTTCTCTAGCTTCTTGGTGAAGCAGGTAAAATAGAGAAATCTAGGACCGACAATGGATTTCTCCAACTTTTGAGATCTCATGTTGGTGCTATTTCATTGCCACACTTCCATATCTGGATCTAAGTCAGTGAAGTTATTAACGTTTGCGATTATGGATTGGTCTTATATCAGTTGAGATATAATAGCTGCCAAGGTTCTATGTTGATGACTTTATTGGATTGGATCATGTTTAGGTGTTATCTCAGGAACTTGTTTTTAAAAAAATTTGGCCATATATTTAAAATCAGTAATTCAGTTGAGAGTCGTTTTCTAAAATGTTTTCTAAGACATCTAAAAATTACAACTAATGTTTGCCCAAGTGGGAGAATGTTAGCAGATATAAAATGTTCCAATATTACTCATAGGCTTCTATTAGTTTGTAGGGATTTATATTTATAAAACGGGCTGGATTGGGTTCCTAAGATGGACTTTGTGGGTCTGGTATCCACTTGATCTTGTGGGTGGGCCAGATACATCTAATGGTTTTACATGTGGTTGGGTAGTGGTGTGAGCTTGACAAACCTAATGGGCTATGATAGGTGACCTATTGAGTTTATTATAAATATGAGCTAGGTCCCCTCTCCTCTCTTAACTTAAGTTTCCCCATTATAAAGCTATTGTACAGAAAGAGTAAGGAATATATAGAGAGTAAAGAGAGGAATAACCCTAGCTAGACGGTCTTGCACGCATTGGTGTGTTGAGATCCATGTGGTGTTACCGGAATAATAATATGTCACAAACATTAGGTATGTGATACTAAATATATCAAAATTAGTAATATAATGCATGTAATAGATCTTTAGAATTATTAACATTTACCATCTAGAATCTTGATTTGAAGTCTGGTTTTTATATTGGCTATAATTAATTTGGGTTTGAAGCAGACATATAGTGTGATAATCACAATTTTCGTTCCAGTTGAAGACAAGGTGTTTATGAGCATGTTTGGGTAACAGTTTTCTGTTTTCGGTATTCAAAAACTATTTTCAAAAATGAAAACTAAAAACAGTTTTCTGATGTTTTCTGAATAAAACATGTTTGGATGACTGTAACTTGAAAACTGTTTCCAAAACAGAAAACAATGAAATGTTGTTTAGATAATCTTATTTTGAAAACTATTTTGATACACCTTGTAATCATTTTTAGTTTTGAGTTTAAATTTAAAATCTATATTAATTTTATTTCTCATATATACTAAATACTTAAAAATAATTAATATTATTTTATTTTCAAAATTTTAATATTTTTTATATACCATAGACCATAGAGGAAAAATGAAACAGAGAAACGAACACTGATTTTAGGACTATTTTTAAAAAATTATGTCAGAAAACACCAATTTGGGGTTTTTAAAAAATAGTTTTTGAAAACTATTTTAAAAACTGCTTTTGAAAACTGTTTATCAAATATGAAAAGTTGTTTTTGAAAACTTATTTTAGTTTTTGAAAACTGAAAACAGTTTTCGAAAATCTCATCCAAACATGTCCTATGTTTTTCTACAACGAGTGCAGTGCTCTGTTTTGACCTTTTATGACTGGTTTGGCTACCAAGTGGGAAGGTTGTATCATAGTATTTGATCTCATTAACAATATTACATACTTTTGCTTCTCATCAAACAAAGTTTTCTTTTAACCTTTAAATACATGTAAACGATTAGTTTCGTTATTTTGGGTGAAATCCACTTGCTTTTAAGTCAGTCTACCAACCATTGACTCGTAGACAAAACATAGTGAAAAAAGACCTTTTTTTTCTCTTCTTTTTGAACAGTCACAAATTGAAGCGATGTTGCTATGTATAATACTGTAGTAGAAGGCTTTGTGGCAAGGGTGGGTAGTGAAGAGGTTTGCCTATTTATAGCTATATACAAGTCTTACCACCTTCACTAAGTCGCTACCTTAAAGTAGTCTTCTTTCACATTTTGCTCTCACTTTCCATAAAACTCCGCTAAAAATCTAAAATGGAAGCCAAAGGTTACACCCAAGATGGCACTGTGGATCTTCGAGGCCGCCCTGCCCTTGCCTCCAAAACTGGGAAATGGAGAGCTTGTGCTTTCCTAGTTGGTAAGCAATCTTTCCTTCTTATCAAGCTTTCTGCTCTCTTTTTCTTTTGTTTGCTCTACTTTTTCTCAATGACTTTCCATTTATGGTTTATAGTTGGGTGAACTAGTTTGCAGAGTTTCTTGTTTTTAGTGGATTATTAGTGTTTCCTTGATACAAAATAGTGAAATTCCTTATAGTACGTAGGATTTATCATAAGGATAACCCTATATTCCTCGTTTATATTGTGCATGATTGATTAGAAATCATTTTCATCTTTCTTTTTTTTTAATATATGTACACTAACAACACAAAGCTCTCATGGAATGCAAAAAAAGCAATTAAGCAAAGCTTCTAAAAAGTTGCACAACAAAATATTTTCACAGTATTCGTTTCCATTAAGTTCCTTGTAACATGGAGCATATGCTAAAAACACAAAGTTCTCATCAAATGCAATACAATATTTCAAACTTCTCTTATGATGATTCACGTGAAATTTTGACTATGATGATAATTATTTGTTACACAATTAGAAGTATGTTCTTGTTTCAGTAGTAGCTGATTAATTACTTATTTACAGGCTACGAAGCATTTGAAAGAATGGCCTTCTATGGAATAGCATCCAATTTAGTGACTTACTTGACAACCCAACTTCATGAAGACACAGTTTCTTCGGTGAGGAATGTGAACAATTGGTCAGGATCAGTGTGGATAACACCAATTCTTGGCGCCTACATAGCAGATACTTACATTGGTCGGTTCTGGACTTTCACCATGTCATCACTCATCTATGTCATGGTAAATCATAATTATATCTCCACTAACCATGTTTAACTATTATTTTGATCCATTAATTACCAAACAGAATCTACCTCTAGAATTAATTTTCTTGGGCAAATTTCAAAATGAATTGCTGATCTTTATTCACTACCTTTATCTTCCAAAGAGACTACACCATCTGTTTGGACCATATTTCATGACACCTACTCTCAAAGGCCAATTGGGGATAATAGTTTTCCTGTTGGGAACCAATGAGTAGCGAAACCTTTTATTGGATATATTTTTGTGGATGTTATCAGCAGACTATTTTCTCCGTGAGCATATAGTATATGATTCACGTTAGCTATAAGCTATAGGTCCACAGAAAAGTAGCTATCATCCTATCTCATTTGCAGTAAATATGGAAAATTATACTGTTGTAGCACTCAAGTGTTTGGAAATTAAGTTTCAACAGATTAAAAAATACTTTTGATTTTGTTTTCATCGATAAAACCACACAACAGTTGATACTAAGTTGCTAATAGGAAGGAATTCCATATCATTGATGAGACTGAATTCACGTGCACGATCAATGGACAAATTGATGGGAATCTATCTGGATAACTCTCTTCCTTGCTATAGTTTCAAACCTATACAACAAATATGTCTATTTACTTTAATAATTATTTATTATAATTACTCACGTTTTTAATTGACAAACTCGTATATATCTAAACTACGTCAACAGGGAATGATACTCCTCACAATGGCAGTTTCACTAAAATCTTTGAAGCCAACATGCACTAACGGAGTCTGCAACAAGGCCTCTGCATTACAAATTTCGTTCTTCTATTTATCTCTGTACATCATAGCAATAGGAGCTGGAGGAACAAAGCCTAACATATCCACCTTTGGTGCAGACCAGTTTGATGATTTTAACCCTGATGAGAAAAGACTCAAGGTTTCATTCTTCAACTGGTGGATGTTCAGTTCTTTCTTGGGTGCCTTATTTGCAACTCTGGGCCTTGTCTACATCCAAGAGAATTTAGGGTGGGGTTTAGGGTATGGTATCCCTACAGTTGGTCTTCTATTCTCCCTATTTATCTTCTATCTTGGGACACCAATTTACCGGCAGAAAGTTAGGAAAACCAAAAGCCCTGCAAGGGACCTAATTCAAGTCCCTATCACAGCCTTCAAAAACAGGAAGCGTCAACTCCCTAACGATCCATCAGAGCTTCATGAGTTTGAGCTGCAACATTACTTTAGTAGCGGAAAGCGGCAGGTCCATCACACCTCAGTTTTCAGGTGAGTTCTGTTGCTATAAGCTCACAATTAGTAGCCATATTGTTAACAAATACTACTACTACCCAAGTGTTTTAGTGATTAGAGTTATTTAGAATTGTGTCTACGTTTAAAATTTTACAAAAGTTGGAGTCAATATAAGAGTTCCCTTTTGATTCCTCTGAATAATTGTGGCATATTGGAATCTATTTAAGGACATGGTCAATTAGACTTCTCATAAAGATTCCAAAGTGCTTTAATGCCTTTGATTGAAGAGAGCAGATGAGATGGGGACCTCCCATTTCATGAGCATACCGATGAAATCTACTATGCCAAAAACAAAGGTAGGGCTTCCTTGAGATTTGAGTAGCCATTCCATTGATGCATTTTTGTCCTACGTGGTTCACAGTACACCTTTTAGACAACTTTAATGAATGGTCATAATCTCTCAGTCAAGTTGTTTACTGATAGAGGAGGTGTCACAGTGCAATGGTGCGCCTACATAGCCCACCACAGTATCAAATACAAACAATCTGTATGTGAAACATATGCACCTTTGGTGGAATCCTCCATTACATAGCATTTGGAGTCACAATGTCCTTTCACGTAGAATTCAGCAAAGAAAAATTACATCAAATAGAGCCATCACTACAACCATACTATTAGAACTAATGATTATATAGCTTTAGTATTACATTAAATGCTCCTACAAGTAGCAGCACTTCATGACTATTGTTATAATGGCTGTCATTCACAATTATAGATATGCATTTATGTTTAAAAACTTAAACAAAATGGAACCAACAATGAATTGACAAATTAATTATGTTCTCAGGTTCTTGGACAAGGCTTCAATAAAAGACAGTAGCACAGGTGCCTCAAATCCACCTTGCACAGTGACACAAGTAGAAGGAACCAAGCTTGTTTTTGGGATGATCTTGATATGGCTAGTGACCTTAATTCCTAGCACCATATGGGCACAAATCAACACATTATTCGTCAAACAAGGAACCACAATGGACCGCAGCCTAGGCCCTGACTTTCAAATTCCTGCAGCCTCTCTAGGGAGCTTTGTGACACTCTCCATGCTCCTCTCTGTGCCAATGTACGATCGTTACTTCGTGCCATTTATGCGCAAGAAAACCGGAAACCCTAGGGGAATCACACTCCTTCAAAGGCTTGGTATTGGATTTGTCATCCAAGTCATAGCCATTGCAATTGCTTATGCTGTAGAAGTTAAGAGAATGCATGTCATAAGGGTACACCATGTTATAGGGCCTAAAGAAATTGTCCCTATGAACATATTTTGGCTACTGCCTCAATATGTTCTTCTGGGTATTGCAGATGTGTTTAATGCCATTGGATTGCTGGAATTCTTTTATGATCAATCCCCAGAAGACATGCAAAGCCTCGGGACAACGTTCTTCACTAGCGGGATTGGTGTTGGGAACTTTTTAAACAGCTTTTTGGTGACAATGGTAGATAAGATTTCAGGGAGAGATGGGAAAAAGAGTTGGATTGGTGATAACTTGAATGCCTGTCGATTGGATTACTACTATGGGTTCATTTTGGTCATATCTGCCCTCAATTTAGGAGCCTTTTTATGGGCATCAAGTATATATATCTACAAAAGGGAAACCAAAGAATTGAATGAAGGTTGTGTTCAAATGGAGGAAAAAACCTTAGACACAGTTCCTCTTGGGTTACAAGTATGAAAAATTATATATTAAGCATGGTAGAAAAAGTATGAGCATGATTCTCTTGTAAGATGCGTAAAATTTAAGGTATCCCCAGGTAGCTGTTGTTTAGTGATGCAGTTAATAACTTCCACTAGTTATTAGTTAGCATGTCGTAAGTGTCTTGTTTAAATAAATTTGGCCTTTCTACTCAAAATTAGTGGACTTTCTACATGTAACTTTTGAAGTGGAAATAGAACCTTACATTCTCATTATCTTTCAGCTAAGTTCTATTTTTTTTTTTTTCTTTTCTGTAAACCTTCTTTTCAACATAGAGTAATATCAAAGATTTTAAAATCAGGTAGCTAGTAGTTGCAGTACTGAAGAAAGAGAAATTTACCGTGACTTTTTCTAATTGGGAAAAAGAGCTAAATATTCATTTTTCTCATACAATTATTGATAATGTTTTATTTTAACTATATATTTATTAATTGTCCTAATCTACTTTCAAACTATTTTTAATTATCTAGTTAAACTTTTCCATCTATTATTGACCTGAAAATTTATCGAGCTCTACTTTAACACCAACTCAGTATTGAAGTGGCTTAAAAAGGAGAGAAAAAGAGGTTGACCTAATTCAACCCATTCCATCGAAGCTCAAGTTCTTCATGGATAAGTACAGTTTGTGAAGTATATAAAGAAAATATATTTTAAAAATAAATTATTGGTGCATATATAATTAGAGAGAAAATTCTCTATTTCAAAGAGAAATGATGTTAAAATGTTTTCATTGCTATTCCCATTTTGATAATTTCGACATTTAAAAACCACTTTAGAATTTAATCAACCATATACAATTAGCTTTTATATTTTACGGGGGCATCACTTTACCACAATTTTGACGAAACGTAAACAACTTATACTAAAAGCTTGGACACAACAAAAGCTACCCTAATAACAACACTTGCAATTAAAGCACAACAAACAATGTTCCTTTCTCTTTTTCAATGTATGTCATAATTGATTTTTTGAATCGATTTTGATTTTTAATATTTTTATGAATATGTTACTGTTTTAAAAATATATAAAAAAGTTTGAATACTTATTAATTTTATGAATCTATACTTGTAAAATTTTAATTGTTTTCTTAATTTTATAAAATATTCATATTGGTTCTTTTAAGTTTGATACTCGTTCCAATCAAGTTCTTCACCCAAATGACACAATAATCTCATTCACAGCAAACAAATTCACAATAAGTCACCACAACAAAATTGATATATGCCGGCGCTTACCGTAACCGTCGCAATATAACAACCACCGGCGCTTGTTTTGTGGCACTTCGTTGAAGCGCCGCAATATACAAAGATTATAACCTCTCCGTATTTACCGGCGCTTTGCATCGCTGGAATATGCTCTCTGTATATACCGGCGCTTAAAAGCGCCGGTAATTTCCAATATATATAGTTTTGCGCCAGAATTTTCCCCCAAATTTTTTTTGCTCCCCTTCTCTCCACCGCGCCCTTCTCCCGAAAATTTTTCCCTGCTCCACCATGCCGTTTCCCCCAAAATTTTCGTCCCTCCTACGAGCTTCCCCGGTGAGTTTCATCTCTCTTGTGCTTTATACTGCTAAACAAATTCTAGGATTTGCCCCGGTGATTTTCATCTCTTTCGTGTTCTTTTTTTTCCTTTGTTTTTCTCTGATTTTGGGGTTTACAACTAATGGGCATTTTTGGGTAAAATCATCTTATCATTTGGCACTAAATGATTCCAGAACTTTGTTAGGACAACACCATTCGTATATGCCTAGGTGAGTTTCATCTCTCCTCTCTCATTTTTTTTACCCTTTGTTTTTCTCTGAATTTAAGGTATTTCATTTTGCAATTTTTTCTATGAGAAAATGTTGGTTTTCTGTTTGAAATACATGAAATGAAATATAAACATGAGGTGAATTTTTTTTGTAGATTGGATGCTATAAATTTATTTTAGATTATGGATTTAGGTTGATTTCTTTGGACTTTAACTCAATGCTTGAATCCAAAATAACTGTTAACACAACCTTGTCTTTGAGAGAGAGGGGCGAGGGAAGATGGCGAGAAACAGTTTTGGAGAAGTGCGTCGTGAGTGAGAGAAGAGAACAGAGAAGAGAAAAGGAAATATGGGGTGTTTTTTTTTTTGAAAATTAGTCCTGAAAACACCAAAAATGAGTTTTCAAAAAATGGTGTTTGAAAAGAGTTTTAGAAAACTATGTCTGAAAATTGGTTACCCAAACAGGAATTTAAATTTTGGAAACAGTTTTTAGTTTTGGAAAACTAAAAACTGTTTTTGAAAACCCAAAACAAACATGCCCATATTTTATATCTTGGTTTTGAGTTTCAAATTATGGAAATATATCCCTTATTTTTATGAATATGATATTTATATAGTATATGATTCAGCATGTTGAATATCTTTCGAAACTTTTCATAGTCTTTCCACTCTCTCCTTACCTTACCCATCTTTTTCATGGTGCTTGCCACTTTTTCTTTTCCTCTTGCCTGTGCCTTAGTAGAATGCGTACTGTAAGCTTAGAAGGTGGGAATTATTCATCCTTTTTCCCTTAGCATTTTGCATTTTATATTTTATTCATTTCTTAACATAGATGCATAAATATATGAATAATTGCATGTATATGCATGTTTATCTATGTATGTATTTATATATACATCTATGGTGAAAGTGGCAGTTACTTAATATAATCTGTTTTGTAGCTGGATGCTACCTCATGGAAACCACTGCAGAGTTATAACTATAATAAAGAGGAGATAAATCAGGTATACATAATTAGTGTGAAAACAATTTTCTGAACTTGTTTAAGCTTATGGTGGCCAGATTTGATGCATTATTCCTCTGATCGCTGCTTTTGAATTCATTTACTTTTAGTTTTTAATAATTTTGGTTTAACTTTTTGATAAATCAAGTTAATAATTTTGATTTAACTTAGATTATGAGTTTGAATTTTGAATGTATTACTATGTTCATCTTGCTGTTCAAATGCCAATTATATTATCATTCTATGCAGAGTTTATTTTCCCTTTTGCAGCTACCTCGAAAGTTGAGGCTAAACATGATCCTAGGTATCTTATAGTGTATATTGACAAACTCAACCTATTATTATCTGAGATATGAAAATAAGTATTACCATAACATTAGTTATGGAACCCTTCCTGTCTTCCTTCATGGACCAGAACTTTGAGATTTTACAATTTCCATATAACAGGATGTTCTAGTTAGTATTATTAGATCTTCATTTAAGAACAAATATATTCTATTTACCTATATAAAAAGCTAGTTTATAAAACAGAGGGTTATCCATTTTAGTACCTGTGAATATAGAGAAAATAATTGATTGTTCTAACTAAAGCACAGTGTAGATATATATTTTTCTTGGCTGAATTTGCTCTATCTGGCCTGATACCCTATCATGTAGAGGTTGCATGAAAGACAATCTATTATGTGCATATGCTTTTGGCATAACATGATATAATAACATGATATAATAATTATACAATTACATATTTAGTAATAATATATGGTATTATTTAAATAAAACTAATATGTTATTATTTTCATAAATTATTATAATAATTTTGAAGATTAGTAATAATCAGATGTTAATAATAGTAATAATAATAATTATTTATAATAAATTACTATAAAATCATACAATTATTATAAATACTTATATATATATATATTATTATAGTATTACTATTATTATTTCAATAATTTTTATGTTACTAATTTATATTAAGACTGTAATAATTATTAATATTAATTATTTGGTGAGACCAATTGCCAACATAAGTTTGTATCAATTTCAGTTCATCCACTTACCAATCAATTTGAAGTTTGTGATTATGCATTGTTTTGTTTTATATATTACAATATTGACTTGATTAACATTGTTTTAGGAAAGTCTATTGGCATCATCTAAAAATGGATAAAAGTTGGATAGATAAACCGAGGTCGAGTAAAGCCTATATAGATGGTGTTGCAAACTTCATTAGATTTGCATGTCAGAAAGCTTGTGCTCGTGGTAGTATTGTTTATCCATGTAGGAGATGTGGTAATTGTTATTCATTCGAACCAGAAATTGTTCAGGAGCATCTACTATATAATGGGTTTAGTCCCGGTTACACCGAGTGGGTTTTTTATGGGGAAAAAGTCTCTCGTATAGACCACCCTCACACTAGTTCACAACCCACTAGTGTTCCAGGTGGCTTCATGGGGTGAGATGACGTGTTGGGTTTGCTCTGAGGTGCCTTCCAGGTTACTTGTGAAAACTCAAACAATGAACCGTTAAGTTTAAGAATCGAAGTGGGATCTTCAAATGAGCATGGTGAAGAGCAACAGGCTCATTGTGGGTTTGAGTTCAATAATTGTGGTGATCCTTCAGACGTCGAACATCCAGTTCGTTCTGCTATTGATGAGACGACTCAGTATCGCAACTTGATGAAAGATTACGATACTGAACTTTATCCAGGTTGTCAGAATTTCACAAAGTTAAGTTTCATGTTATATTTACTACATCTCAAATGTTTGAATGGGTAGTCTAGTAAATCTCTGACTATGTTGCTTGAGTTTATCAACATGACATTTCCGATGTGTGCACCATTGCCATCAAATTATTATGAAGCCATGAAGATTATCAAAGGATTGGGTCTTGGTTATGAGAAGATTCATGTTTGTCGTAATGACTGCACACTGTATTGGGGTGAGCATTTGAATGATGAATTTTGTCATGTGTATGGCATGGAACGGTGGGTCAAAAACACAGATGATGATGAGGATCCGTTGAATAAGATGGATGGTCAATCAAAAAAGAAAAGGCCTGCTAAGGTATTGCGTTATTTTCCACTAATACCAAGATTGAAGAGGATATATATGTCATCTAAAACGGCTTCGTTGATGAGATGGCATGACAAAGATCGAACAAAGGATGGGATTTTAAGACACCCTGCGGATGGATTAGCATGGAATGAATTGGATAGATTGTATCCCGATTTTGCAGCTGATCCTCGGAGTGTTAGGCTTGGCTTAGCTAGTGACGGGTTCAATCCCTTTCGAACAATGAGTTCAACCTATAGCACATGGCCCTTTCTTTTGGTCTCATACAACTTGCCACCGTGGTTTTGCATGAAGCAAACATCCTTCATCCTTTCAATGGTGATTCTTGGTGAGAGAAACCCCAATAATGATATTGATATCTTTTTGCAACCTCTAATTGAAGAGTTGAAACAATTATGGGATGGTGTTGATGCGTTTGATGCGTCCACAAATCAAAGCTTTAAGCTTCGCGCTTCTCTTCTTTGGACCATTAATGATTTTCCAGCCTATGCAAACTTATCTGGTTGGAGCACCAAGGGGCGGGTTGCTTGTCCATATCGTGGGGAGTCTATGCATTCTATATGGTTAAAGCACGGGGGAAAGTTTTGCTATATGGGTCATCGTCGATGGTTAGCAGAAAACCATGAGTTTCGTTTTCAAAAGGATCAGTTTGATGGCACCATAGAGTTGGGATCTGCTCCTGTTCCACCGTCTGGGCACGATATTTAAAGACAACTAGAGGGTGGAAACTATAGCTATAGTAAAACCTCGAAGCCTTCTAAGAATAGGGCAAGAGAGGATGTTGGTGCCTCTACGGGGCAAGTGCTAATGGATGAAGTTGATAACCTTTTTGAAGGTGTGGACGATTTTCTTGAAAATGTTGATAATGAGGATATTCCCATGGATGAGGGAGTTATAGATACGATGTGGAAAAAAAGAAGCATTTTTTTTGAGTTACCATATTGGAAAGACAATCTATTACGTCATAATTTAGATGTGATGCATATAGAGAAGAATGTATGTGATAATTTGATTGGAACAATATTGAATATAGATGGTAAGACTAAAGATAATAAGAAGGCACGCCGCGATCTCGAGGAAATTGGTATTAGGAAAGACCTCCATTTAGTTGTTCTTCCTAATGGAAAAGATCACTCGCCTCCAGCATGTTATACTATGTCCACGAAGGAGAAGCAGAATTTCTTGACAGTTTTGGCAAATCTTAAAGTTCCTGATGGGTATGCATCAAACATCTCGAGATGTGTCAACCTAAAGGATCGTAAGCTGTTAAACTTAAAGAGTCATGATGGTCACATATTGATGCAAGAAATCCTTCCGATTTCCTTAAGAGCATATTTGCTTAGACATGTTCTAGTAGTTGTGTCTGAGTTATCATCATTTTTCAAAGCTTTATGCTCTAAAGCCCTTGATCCCCATGAGCTTGACTTATTGGAGTCGCGTGTTGTTTTGACACTCTGCCATTTGGAGAAAATATTCCCCCCGGGTTTCTTGACCATTATGGTTCATCTTATCATTCACTTAGCCTCCGAGACTAGACTTAGGGGTCCCGTACACTACAGGTAGATGTATCCTGTTGAGAGGTTAGATGTTCAAAGCTATTTTGTGCACTTTGTTTTTTTTGTTATATATTGGATACTTAATTAATCTTTAATTTTTTGGCTTCGCAAGGTATTTAGTGCGCTTGAAATCTTACGTACGTAATAGAAGTCGACCTGAGGGGTCAATTGCTGAAGGGTATAATGGGGAAGAGTGTCTAACATATTGCTCCTAATACTTCAAAGGTGTAAAGACAAGATTCAACCGTCCCCAAAAGAACAATGATACTGTAAATTTTCCGGATGAATACATGTTTTCCTCTCATAATGGGAAAGATTGTGAGTGTTGAGCTCGATGACATGTCATTGGCTCAAGCACATCGTTATGTGTTGCTCCATAATGATAAATTTTCTGACCTTCGTAGGTTAGTATCAATAAAGGAACTTAATATGGTATCATGTGTTTAAATTGAGTTTTTATTACTTGTTGTTAGCATTGTGATGGCTAACAGTTACATAAAAATATCAATTATTGCAGCTCATTTTTGGCTGCTCAAAGGCTAACCAACCGTTCTAATCGACCAATACAAAGTCTCGAACAAAAGTGGTTGGTTGAGAAATTTTCCTCATGGCTTATGAGGCAGGTTAGACATAATAACAAGAGTCTTCGATTTCTATAAGTGTTATAAATAAAACATTGAATGTTGTTGTCTCATATTAATTGTTGGAAAATGTTTAGGTGCCATGGATGGTGGATAACAATTATTCAGATGAACTAATTGTCTTCGCTCGAGGTCTGAATAATGTTATTAGGAGATTCAATGGATTCAACATCAACGGCTTTAAATTCTACACAAAGGAACGTGAGAGGTGTAGACGATCTCAAAATTCGGGAGTGATGGTTGAAGCGGATGATAAAATGTATTATGGTGTGCTCAACGATATCATCGAGCTGGATTACTATGGAACATTTAATATTGTGTCGTTCCGTTGTGATTGGGTGGATATTAATTCACCCAGGGGTTTAAAAAAAGATGCAAGTGGTTGCATTCTTGTGAACTTGAATAGGTTAATACACACTGGTCAGTTATTGAAGGATGACCCGTTCGTACTTTCATCTCAAGTGAAGCAAGTGTTTTATGTGCAAGACCCAACAATGAAGGAATGGTATCATGTTGTGATCACGAAGCCAAGGGACCTATATGAAATAGGGGAAAAAAGGCAGGAAGAGGATGACACTTACAATCAATGCATGCCTTCTAATGTAGTGATAGACGATTAATTAGATTATATCTCAACTTGGGCTAGGATGGACATTGACGAAGATACCAACTAATCTTATGTGCATTTCCGTGTAATTATATTTGGATGTGTATTTATATGATGGACATGTGTCTTAACGAGTTTTGTAAGGTTTTATTGTAATCTATCGGGTTATTGTTGCTTTGTATCACACTTAACAAGAGTCCTGAATTTTTTTACGTACAGTTTGTGGAATGCTACTTTAGACTGTCGTAAATTTCTGTTTTGGTTGTATCATTGATTATTGTTTGTTCTTTAAATCCAATTTGAATCACTTATTTGTTCATAACTTCTCAGGTACTCAGAAGTTATTGATTGCTGCATTTGCGGCGACCCCTTGACTATTCCTATCTTTCAGGTGTGGTTCTTCTAATTCTTGTTAACTTTTAATATATTTTTGATAGTGTGAGATATAATCATTTTAATGTTTTTGTCTCTACAGAGTGCAAGATGTATAGGTCAAAAAATATCCCTCCATCGGTTAGAGATAACATGTCAAACCAGTATGCAGCTGAGTCTTCACACCATCAAGAAGATATTCACCATGAGCATGAATATCACCTTGATGATGATCATGACACGCAAATCGATTCTGAGACCGATCCAATAACATCGGGAAGTGAGCACAATGATAGTGAACAATACGAGATAATTGGTAATTTCTGTATTAGAATACATCTATCTATAACTAGTTTGATACCACATTGTTATACTACTTATATAATTTATGTTTTCAATGAATAGATTCTGAAGGGAGGGTGAGGAAGCAGACACATGTCTTGAGAACCTCACAAGTGTGGTCCCTTGAACGTGGGGAAAAAATTGTGGTCCACTTCAATGCATGTCATCAACCTATTAAGAAAGGTGGCCAAATGTTAAGTAACTGGTTGGGCAAGGTAGCGAAGAGAGGGAACCTTTTTCCGCTTAATTACACGGATTGGAAGAAGGTCCCTTCTAGCAACAAGAAGGACCTTGTTATATTGATTCGGGTAAGTAACAACTTAATAACCATTGATTGCCTCCAATCTCTCTTTTTGTTTTTGTTTTTGTTTATTCGTTGTATTGTATATGGATAATCCCTAACACCAATAATGCTTATTTGACATCGATTTCCTTTCTGTGTGGTAGAGGAAGTTCCATTACCCTACGATTGAGGCGATAGACAACATTTTGTTGAAAATGATAGGGAAAAAATGGAGGGACTACCGATATGTGCTGAAAAGGGACTACGTTAGGAACAAAACGAAACAACAAGTTTTAAGTAATGATGTTCCAAAAGGCGTAGATCAAGACCAGTAGAAGCAACTGGTGAACTACTGGTTCTCTGACCAGAGTGGGGTCGTTTTAAGACAATAATGTTCATTTGGATTCTCATTTTTTCTATTTTTCTATTAAAGACTGATTATTCAATTGGTTTATTATTGGTGTAGAAATATTCGACTATAGGGACAGTGGCACGTGAGAGACAACAATGTCCTCACACATCTGGTTCAAAGAGTTTTGCTAGATGACGGGATGAATATGTGTGTTAATTTGCTTTATTAATCAAATCTTTCATTTAAGATGTCACTGTCACAATTTGATCTCTTTCCATACATGGTAGGAGATGACACATGTGAATGAGCCCGGGCGTGTAGAGTTTTTTGCTGAAACTCATAAACGCAAGGATGAGACTTTTATTGATGATGCATCACGACAATTTATGGTAAGTTGAACATCTTTAAAAATAGGGGAAAAGCCTAAATTTTTTTTATTCCTTCCTATTTTCACTTGATGTGGAATGAACGAAAGAAGAGAGCCTTCAATTAAGTTAAGAAATATATAGCTTTCATCAAGGAAGGGTGATAAAATATTTTTGACCCAAAAGTTTGATGTTATTATTATTTTTTAAATGAGGATGACTTCATAGACTTCATTGACATACTCTCTTGTTTTTGTAAATGGTTCTTTTGTTGTGTACACATGTAGTACTCCCTTGGTGCCAGAGGAATACATCTGTCTAGTTCTTGTGCCTTTAGGATTAATCTGTTGGGCAATGTGATCCTGACATATATATTAGAGATGTGTTTGAAATATGATACGTTTTCTGCATAACCTTAATGATCAATAGTTCTTTCTTTAATTACTAATTAGATATAGATCTTAATCTTAGATCAGTAAATGTGTTTGATTGGCAGCAAGTGAGGTTGGGAACTTGATCATGTTTTTCGTTTTTTTTCGAACTAGATTAGTACTAAACAAATTTTATGTATGGTGAAGATTTTATGTACTAAACAAAGGAAGCTGAATGTATGGTGAAGATTTTATGCTTTGAAGGTAAAAATGATATCCTAGATACACTTTTGGAGTTGTGCTGATAAAAGTGGGATGATTTTGTATGGTGGTGACCACCGATGAGCATAGATGATACTTTGTTGATTTGCACATTTTGTCTAAATTAGGTACATTGCTTGGATTGTATATTTGTTTTTCTTGCACAGGAGGTTTTATAAAAAAATAGGGGAAATTCTGCCCGTTTTTCTATAAAATATGATAAACACATTTTGTTTTATGTATATTGCGCTGTTATTAGCTACTAAATATTCAGCTTGGATTGCATATTTTTTTTTCTTTCGCATAAGGTTTTATAAAAAAATAGGGGAAATTCTGCCCGTTTTTCTATAAAATATGATAAACACATTTTGTTTTATGTATATTACGCTGTTATTAGCTACTAAATATTCGGCTTGGATTGTATATTTGTTTTTCTTTCGCAGGAGGTTTTATGAAAAAATAGGGGAAATTTTACCCGTTTTCCTATAAAATATGATAAACACATTTTGTTTTATGTATATTGCACTGTTATTAGCTACTAAATATTCGGCTTGGATTATATATTTGTTTTTCTTTCGCAGGAGGTTTTATGAAAAAATAGGGGAAATTCTACCCGTTTTTCTATAAAATATGTTAAACACATTTTGTTTTATGTATATTGCGCTGTTATTAGCTACTAAATATTCGGCTTGGATTGTATATTTGTTTTTCTTTCGCAGAAGATTTTATGCAAAAATAATGGAAATTCTGCCCGTTTTTCTATAAAATATGATAAACACATTTTGTTTTATGTATATTGCGCTGTTATTAGCTACTAAATATTCAGCGGAGTTTAATCTTTATTGTTTCTTAATTGTAGGTGACAACTGAAGCTCGTGTTGCTGAACTTGTTGCAGTTTCAGGATCCTCTGATGCTAGCAATAATTTAGCAATACAAAATGAAGTCTTCACCGAACTTATGGGTGAAGAGAGTTCCGGTCGTGTCCGAGGTCAGGGTTTTGGAGTTACACCCTCTGCTGTGTTTGGACTTTCAGCTCAAATAAGGAATGATATTGGAAACCATGGAAGCTATGCTGAAGAGATAAATAGTTTGAGAGCACAAATAGAAGAAAACAATCAACAGCATGCACAACAAATTCAACAAATAATGGCGAGATATGATGATCAAATAAATAATATGCAATCCCAAATGGATGAACTGAAGTCTTTACTACAGCGTTTGGCTAATAGAGGACCTCATGATTGATTTCATGATGCTAAAATAATTTTTCATACTACATTTCCATTACTTAATTTTTGTATGAATTTTATATATGAACTATGACTGTTTTTTTTGTGTAAATAAGACACTTATGTTGACTGAAAGAATTTTTATGGATGATGCATTTTATATTTCGAAGAACATTTGCATATAGAATGTATGTTGATATTTAAGTCAAAGTTAAAAAACATAATTAAAACCGAAATTCATTTTGTGGTGGGAAGAAACTGTATTTTTCGCGGCGCTTATATACCAGCGCTTTGAAGTGTCGCTACATACCGGCGCTTCAAAGCGCCGGAAAAATATGCATATTGCGGCGCTTCTTCAAAACGCCGGTATTTGCGTTTCGACACCACACATTCCGACGTTTGATCCGGTGCTTGTAAAAAGCGCCAGAAATTCATATTGCAGCGCTTTTAAGCGCCGGAATATGCAAAAAAAAAACGTCGACGCTGATAATTTATCTTGTAATGAGTTCATTCATAACAAATTTATTTACATCAGGTTCAATAACTTGGTCAAAAACAGTTTCATCAAATTCAAATAGTCTAATCACATCATTTGTTATTCTCATATTTTCATCAACTTCATTTAACTAGTCTTTTATTACATCATCCACAACTCTATGTTCCAAATAAAGTTCAATGAATCTTGATTTGGAAACTTTCATGCACATAGCGTACACATTTGAAACACTAATTAATGAAACAAAATCATTTTGGTGAAGTATCTAATCAGATCGGGTACCAAACTTAAATGATCAATAGCGATGTTTTAAACTCCAATAACCCAATAAAAGCACAACACAAATTAAAAGGACTAAAAATAAAATTTACTCTATAATTATTAATCACGATTAATATTTGATTAATAGTTAGCTTTATTAAGCTTCCGTTAGTATTTAGTAAATAAATTATGGATCTTATATCTATATATGTACTTAATATTATATAATAAATTTGTTATATATTTTTAAGTTTCTTTATGAATTTGTTGTTCGGTCATCTATTCGCTGGTTAATCATAAACTGATAATTCGATATCTTGATCAGTTCGATATCAAATTCGATTATGATAATTATGTTTGTAAAAGCTCAAGGTTTGATCAGATGAGCACTAAATTCTAATGGTTGTTATCATGATGTGAAACGATCGTTTGGCATAAATGTAGTTTTAACCGTCAATTGTCTAAAGTCGAAAAAGTTTCTGAAACGATTTTTAGTAAAATGTTTTCTTGTTTTTCAAAAGGCATAAAATTGATACAGTTCCATCACATCACCAATTAATTTTATTGGTTTTAATTAAGAGGCAAAATCAAGCCTTGCATTCTCTTCAATTCAAGAGGCAATTATTGAGTGGATTTGTTATCTAATTTATGGAATTTTTTCCTTCTATAATAAATGGCTGTGGATGAACCATTGAAAAGGCCATTGGTGGACGAAATGTTGAAGTGGTTCACCAACCAAAAGGCAATTATAGAGCAGCACTGTTCTTTGCTGAAATGGACCGATTCAGCAATAAATAGTTTGGTCATCAGTTACTGAGAAAGCCAGATTTTGGCATTGCACCAAAAGATTCAAAACAATTGAAAAAGAGAAAATCAAAGACGGGTAACATTGGGCTTAGGACTAATCCTGATGCGATGCCCTGCCTTATTCTCTTAATATAAGAGGTGGATAAGAGACGGGTCGAATTGAGTGCGAAATTAATTATGGATGACGAGTTAATAAATATAAATAAAAAATATATTTTATTTTAAATGAGTTTATTTTTTTATATTTATGTTTGACTCATTTTTTTATGGATAAATCTATAGGTGACTGGTTAATTTTATCTTAATATAAAATGCATTAAATATTATTACTTTTACCAATATTTCATTTGAGGGACATAAGAAAACTTCCAAATAAAAACAATACTATTAAATAAAAAATCATTTAAATTTCTAAAAACACATTATATAAGCATTCTAAACTGTATGTGAGCAACCTGGGCTTGGTTGGCATGCCTTATAATGTGCTTAAATGTTTCTCTCACAAAAGACAACCCAATTAACTTCATCTACACTTTATACAATCATATTTATAAGCACCACACATGTATTTATCTTACAACCCGAAGTGATTTAAAACTTGAAATGACTCTGAACTCAAAATAATAAACAATCTCAAATGAAAAATTTGGATTTGAAGAGTCCACTAAGTAAAGACTCAAATATATGATATTAGAGACTATATGAACCTAAAAGTTTAAGCCTATAGGTTTTTGTTTTACCACCATATATATATCCTTCATTAATCCAATTTATTTTCCATATAGGATTGGTCTTCCACATCTCATCACTCACACGTGAATATTCTCAACACTATATACTTAACATATTTTAAGCATTCCACATGATTACATGAACATGCATAATTACACATGTGCGTTAGGCTATCAATTGACACATGCTGTAATAATATAAATGTATCTTACACAGTCTATAATTTATTGTACACTTTTTTTTTTTACAAAAATGACCTTTCGATTTAATATTATATTTATATAGATCATGCACGTCAGTCTTGATCATTATTATATATGTTGAAGGAAAAATTAATTTGATCCTTAATTAGTTCATTAACTTATCAAATTCTTTATATTTATATTATTCCTAGATATAATTTTGATTTTCATTTATTCATACCATAATTAATTAAATATATTAAAATGAAAAAAAAATCTATTATTAAGTTCTTACTAACATATTTTTTTGTGAAATTAATTACATTCAAACATTAAAAAAACCTAATATGACAATCTAAATGTAAAACGGAGTTCAAATGGTTATTTCGAAAATTAAAAAAAATAAAAAATAAAGCAAATCAGATGGATCAATTTAAACCCATTCAAAACTCAAGATGATCCGAAACTCGAGACAACTCAATCCACAATAACTTAAACTCAAAACAACTAATTCCAAAATAACATGAATTCAAGATGAATCGAGATTCATACGATTTAAACTCGATTCAACTCGATTCGAAATGACCCTTACAAAAGATAAATCCAAGGGTGTACCAAGCTTAGTCACTTTATAGTGCCAGTTGTGCTCCTTGTTTAAATTCAAACAAATTATAAATGCATTTTAAGAATCTAACTACCACTTTGATTGAGAGCATGTATCTCCAATTCTCAGTCTTATACTTTGCTCATTAATTAACATTGTATTTTGGCCTTTCATTTACGGATCCTTCATGGATACGTTTGGATGGGTGAAATTAGAGGGAAGTAAAGGATAAGGTATGATGGGTGGCAGTTGCTTATTATTTGGATAATCATTTGTTGTCGTGCAAAATAGTTGAAATTGAATTTTATTTACATTAAAAAAAAAAAGAAGAGGTGATTATACTTCATTGTGTATCAATAAAAAGAAAAAAAATGAAATGTGTGGCGAGTATTTTCTTTTATTTAAATATTTTTTCAACTCGCAATTGAAGTTTGGATAGACACATGTATTACACACGCGTGAGTAATATTAAAGGATTCAAGGCCAAGAAAACATAATTACGTGTAGGATTGAACAAAAACAAAAAGAGGGGGCAAAAAATCCAAAGTAGTGGACTTGGAAACGTGGAATGTGAAAAAAAAAGGTACCTGAAGGGCCCACCTATGTATGATGCTTACAGATTTGTTAAAACAAACTTATCTCATTAAAGAGAAAGAAAATACATTTTAAAAAAAAAGAAAAAAGATATAACTCTAGTTAATTGTAGTCATGTCTTTTAGTTATAAAAAAAAAAAAAAAGGAGTTGAAGAAATTAGCTTAATTACTACAACTAATCTAAGAAATACATTTAAATAAAATATTATAATAGATATCAACTGATTTAATTGATAAAATTACTTATCATCATGATGAATATAAAATATTTTATTAATGAAAAAAACTTATGAAAACATATTTATTTATAAATTATAATTTGAAAGAATATATCAACAAAAACAGAAAATTTATAACTTTTCCGAACTAAAAGGAACAAAACAGTTAGAGTAGTAGAATATATTTTAGGATGTTCGTTTTTTTGTCTTTATTAAGTTACTTCATTTCACAATGGTAACTATTAGTCATATTTGTTTGTGGAAAAATTTGTTCATATAGAGCAATGATTTTTTTTTTAAATAACTTACTTATGTAGAGTAAAACTAAATCTTAATTATTTGATAAAACAAAAAAATTAATTTGGTTGATTTAATTACAAAATAATTTATTTTTTGTAAAAAAAAACTTGATTATATAAATTCGTGATTTTTTTGTCAAACAATTACTTAGAGGATCCTAATTTTAAAAGAAAAATAATAATTATTAAATACATGTATTTCGTCTATTGAATGTTTTACACCTTATTCATATATATATATATATATATATATATATATATATATATATATATAGAGAGAGAGAGAGAGAGAGAGAGAGAGAGAGGGGGATGTTACTCTAAATAGTGAAGATATACCCAAACCATAAGAGTCATATTATTTGGAATTATAGCACTATATAACTGGTATTTCTCGGTGAAGATATTACATGATAAACAACAACAAAAAACACGTTCGTCTCAATTCTAAACATAAGAAACATGATTTTTGGAAAGTGGTGTAATAATTAGGGGTGAGTATGAGTCGGGTTATCTTAATTCATACCAGGTTGAAAAAATCTCAACCCAACCCAATCCATGAACCCATCTAATCTCAACTCAACCAAACTCATTCTAATCGGTTTGAGTCAGTTTGGATCACTGGGTTGATATATTTTTTTTACTAAATAATTAAACCATACATATTACATAACAAAAAAAATATATATTCTATTAAGTCTAAAACTAAATTCATTCATATTACAAGTAAAATATGTATGCCTGAGAGCACAAAGAATATTCGATAAGATAGAAAAGAGAACAATTGTCTCATGAACTACAGTGGTTGTAAGCTATGTTAAATTCGGTTTTTTTGATACTGCTAAGAAGCTTTTTGATGACATGCAAAAGAATGATGTTGTACTATGGAATGCCATAATTGGAGGCTACATTGAAGTCAAACTTGGTAAGGATGCTTTGGCATTGTTTCATGAAATTCAAGCGAGTAATATAAAGCCTGATGAGGTGACCATAGTCAATTGCTTATCTGTATGCTCACAACTTGGACCCTTTGATGTTAGAATATGGATTCATCGTTATATTGAAAAACACAATCTTCATCTAAATGTTACGCTAGGAACTGTTTTAGTTGACATAAATTTAACTTACTTTAGAAGACTATTCAATTACGAAGGAAATCTGGATTTCTGCACGGTTCCTAATAATATATTTTAGTAACTCAGTATTTGTTGGTCGTGCTAGTGCTTTCTCACTAATCAGTCTAATTTTTGGACCATGCTTTAATGCATTTGGAAGCGACATGGGAGCTCTTAAAAGGTCATAGAGAGGCAAATTGAATAGTTCAATAATATTTTGCATGAAAGGCTTCCAGCAAATTGGTATTACTAAGCTTTATCATACGTTCAAAATTTCTTTCATCAACATTATGGTACATTTTTTTGGAAAATAAGTTTATCTGCATATATTGATCTCGATTGGAATCTTGTAGGTTAGAGTGTTAATTTCTATGTTTATTTTATAGTTACAACGGTACAAGAATCAAAATTTTGTTATCATAAGTTAATTGTGCATCAATTTATTCTGATTAAAGTTATGCTTAAGAATAATTATGAAAACTGTTTCATAACTTGAAATCAGTATTTGTGTCCAATGTAAATATTTGAAACTAAAGTCTAGGTAATTAGAAAGTATGAGACTTGTTTAGACATTGGAGTATCTTCTACATATAATTTTACACACTAGTACTAATTAGAATGAATATTTTATGATTATATATTGTATAATTATACTATAATTATTTATACAATATTTTGTATTCAATAAATATAAAATATATAGTTATATATTTGACCGGGTTACTGGTTTGGGTCGGATTCATGGGTCAACCGGGTTCCATGCTCACCTCTAGTAATAATAATTATCAATTTATGTGAAAATAAAAAATTGATCAAGGGTTGGATAAGGGTATGCGTAGGATAAACATGAATTATCGAACCAAAATTTTTAGTTTAGTTATTTTGGTACTTGGTATTGTTTTTTAGAATTTTGATAATTTGGTTTGATATCAGTTCGATTTTTTTTATATTCTGGTAATACCGAATGACTGATTTTTTATTTTTATAAATTCAACGGGTTCTTAATATTTCAATATATCAAATTATGTTTTGATAATACCGAATCATCAAAAGTTTGGGGAAAAACATCAAATGATTTTTGTTTATAATTTTTTTTTTTATGTAGCTCGATAACTAAATCTTTCAGTTCGATTACCAACTGATTTGCACTGTTAAGTTGTATGTGAAATACTCTCAAATCAAATATTACAAATGCACCATATGGAGAAAATCAATCCATGTATACATAAATTAATATACTAATTGAAAATACATTGATAGAAAGAAAAAAAAAATTATATACATTCTCCTTGTTCAAGATGTCAGGAAAACCAAAAGGGAGTAAATTGGTTTTACAAAATAATTCAAAATTATTAGCACAATAAAATCAAATCAAAATTAAACACACTATTAAAACTGGAATTGAGAGACTAGGTAGCTAAAGTAAAGAGTTAGGGAAAAAAGAGATTAGATACAGAATTTTATAGTGGTTTGGCAATATGATTATGTCTACTCCACTTCTTCAATAGGCCACCTCGGTCTGCTGAGTTATACTAGTTGATTAACCTAACAAGTGCTTTCGTTTAATGGGTACCAAACAAACCTTACACTATTCTTGAGTTTATGGGTAACAAACAAACCTTACAAAGAGTCACACTCTTACAGCTCATAATCTCATAACTCAATGAATAACTATTAAACAATGAGTAGTAAACTAAACTGATTTCAAGCTTGTAGATTGATATATATTTTTATGTCAGCTTTCACTATTTATAACTTTCACTGTTTATAGCTTTCACCTATGTCTTCAAGTAAGGCAATTCTGAATTTGTTCCTCTGTGATTTCAAAAAATCTTCTAAACTTATGATGGTGAACTTTTTTGAATATGGATATGTCTGAATTCTAACGGGTGTTTGTAGACGTCTACCCAAATGTCTTTCTAGATGTCTTCAGCTTCTATGCAGACCGAGGCTCTTCGAGGCTTCAGTCTTCAATCTTCTGGTTGCAGGGATATCCACCATATCAGGCGCTTAGGCAGGATACCTAGCCTTCTCTCAGACGCCTAGGCAGGCACCTGCTCCTTGCTTACAAACTCTATTGAATCTTTCTTCAACAAGCAACTCATCTTCTAACCATTTTCCCTGTCAGGCGCCTAGGTTCTTGTCAAGTGCCTAGGCCCTTGGTTTGGCTCCTAGTGCCTCTACAGCTTCGCTCCTCAGATTCTGCAATCTTCTCAGATTTCACAATCTTTTGTCTGATTCCACAATCTTCTCAGATTTCACAATCTTCTCTCTGATTCTGCAATCTAACAATGAATGTCTAATTCTACAATCTGACAATAAATATCTGATTTTACAATCTAACAATAAGTGTCTCATTCTACAATATGAAAATAAGTATATAATTCTGCAATCTAACAATAAATATCTAATTCTGCAATCTGACAATAAGTATCTTGCACACTTAAGTAAACATATCATTAATAACAACATTGTTTTGCTACATCAAAATATGTAAACTAGGGATTAAACATAAAATGCTAACACAAAATAAGCTTTCATTTGAGTCTATTTTTTTTATGTAATAACTTGTTTTTTCTTTACGTAACAATACTTTTTTTTAGAGAAAAGAGTGATGAATAAATTGAATTTTTTTAAGAAAGTAAAATTATAAGATTCTTAATTAAGGGTACTTTAGTCCAGTGAATGTTTTACAACTTATTCACACTATATATATTAGAATATTATAAGATATATATAGATTGGAACGGTGCAAAATTATAACTCTAATGAGCTATGAAAGCATTTTAAGAAATTTACTTAAAAAACGACTAAAGGGTTTTGACTTTTGAAGATTTTAGTGGGAGCAGGTGTTCCCCTTAGGTTCTAATATATATATGTTCCTGGTTGTCATTATACAGGAGATTGATGTTCAAACTCCACCACTACCAAGAATAAAAAGATAAAAAATGAGAGATGTCAAGCTCCCCATTATGTAGTTTATAAACTTAATGGGCATTATTTTAAAAAAATTACTAAAATATTTATTACGTAGTTAATACTTTTTGTCCCTCGTAAGAAACTTCATGCCTAATAATAGTAAGCTACACTAGTCCTATAATTCAAACGGTCGAAGAACTCTTCAAACCAACCCATGAATATTTTTGATAGTTTATTACTAAAAATATTGAGACGAATCTCGCTCATCGTGGTTTATTTATTGAAGAGAAAAGGTTATTCAACTCAACTGTATTTACTGTATCATATTCAAAAAAAAAATTTCTTAATTTGGAAGATTCAATTAGACCTATTGACTTCGATTTTTTTTCTCATATATATATATATATATATATATATATATAAAAGGTTATTCAACTCAACTGTATTTACTGTATCATATTCAAAAATTTTTTTTCTTAATTTGGAAGATTCAATTAGACCTATTGACTTCGATTTTTTTTTCTCATATATATATATATAGTCAATTTCTATTGAGTTACACATCATTCTATATAACATTATTGGAAGAACTATCGAACGCGTTTGTGACTTGTGGGGTTAAGAATCGGATGAATCTATTAGGTTTTCCTTAACTCAGAAGATTTTCATTTTTTTTCCCTTTTTCCCATTGAACATGAATCTGACTTGTTCATTTTTTTTCCTTTTTTCCTTAACCTATTATATGGAGACTTATAAATTAAGATTATGTTTTTTTTTTTTGGGATAAAGTTGATAATTATGATTCTAGACTTTGATTCACTGAAATGTTTTGTGTGAAAGGAAGAAATTAAAGGAATCAATAAATAGTGGGTTGTTTAAATATCCTCAACTAAGGACTAATTAAGAAGAAGCTTCTATAGCCCGCGTACATGTGAGGCTGAGAAGTAAAACCCGCGTGGTATAAAATCAGAAGACTTGGTATAATTTAGCAAAAGTTAGATATAAGATCCTTATTTAAAGCTGTACTTTCGGTTATATTCAATTTTCTATTTGCTTCTTTTGAAAAAACAACAACTCAATTTATCGTCTCTTCACCCAATCATGAAGATGCCGGTGTTAACTTTGACAAAATTGCTACAAAAACAGTAAAATTTCTTGACAAAAATTGTTAATTAGTACCCACGTCTAAACAAAGTCTTTGCAGCATCTTCTAATATTTTCAAAAATAAACGCGTTCTCACTCTTAAGTCAATAATCAAGCAGAAAATCTCTTGTTAATTTATTGTTCTAATCAATTGTACTTTTAGAACGTAGAAAAATAATATTCATGCACATTCACAATAGTCTACGTGTTAGGTGACCTGACGAACGTAGGCAGCACCTTGATCAATTCTCTTTCTATAAGTATCAGCCTTTTGTTACTCTTGTTTTCAACACACTTACTTACATTTTCAATTTTACTATTCCATTGATATCAACCAATGGCTTCTTCGTTTTCTAATTCTGTTATGACTTTGGCTCTCCTTGTGCTTCTCACAGGGAGCAGTACCATTGCCAATGCTCAACTTTCAACAAATTTTTACTCAAATTCTTGTCCTAACCTCTTATCCACAGTGAAATCCACCATGCAATCTGCCATAAACAAAGAGCAAAGAATGGGTGCCTCCATCCTTCGCTTGTTCTTCCACGATTGCTTCGTTAATGTAATTATTTTCCTTGCCCAGTTTTAGCAATCACAAATGTTTGACTAATTATGTTGTCTAAACATTTTTAGTGAGTGATAAAACAACATATATACCATGACCAAATAAAATAGACCCATGTGACGGTGTCTAGAATGCTTGACCAATTAATAATTAATCGTTAATTGCTTAACTTATAATTAACTTTCATTTGTTACGTTTTCTAATCTTGATGATAATTGATAGGGATGTGATGGGTCACTTCTACTTGATGACACATCTTCCTTCACCGGAGAGAAAAACGCAGCCCCAAATCGCAACTCTGCTCGTGGATTTGAAGTGATCGACAATATCAAGTCTGCCGTTGAGAAGGCTTGCCCTGGTGTAGTCTCATGTGCTGACATATTGACCGTTGCTGCTAGGGACTCAGTTGTCATTGTGAGTTACCTCTCATATATATTTGATCAATTAGTGTTTAAATTTATATGCAAAATTTTTGATGCATCAATTAGTTAATTAACATGGGTTCCCCTGTTTAAAATTAATTTTCAGCTTGGAGGACCAAACTGGAATGTTAAACTTGGAAGAAGAGATGCTAGAACTGCAAGCCAAGCTGCAGCCAATAGCAGTATCCCTCCTCCAACTTTTAACCTCAGCCAACTAATCTCTAGCTTCAGTGCTGTTGGTCTTTCCACTCAGGATATGGTTGCTCTGTCTGGTTTGTCTCTTTCTCTCTGTCATAAATTCTTATCATGATTTGATACATGAGATTTTTTTTTTTTTTTATCAAAGTACTTTCTACCGTTAAGAGAGAGGTCAAAGAATTTCTCTCTCTCTCTCTCTCTCTCTCTCTCTCTCTCTCTCTCTCTCTCTCTCTCTATAGAATCTCTCCAAAAAAATCTTAGGAATCATGTATTTTTTTTGTTGACCATTTAGGTAATTACGAGTCTTATGTATGGATTAATTTGTTAATAAAATCAGGAGCTCACACAATTGGACAAGCAAGGTGCACAAATTTCAGAGCACGGATATACAATGAAACCAACATTGATAGTACCTTTCAAAGCACAAGGCAAAGCAACTGCCCAAGAGCCAGCGGTTCAGGGGACAACAATTTGGCACCGCTTGATTTGCAGACTCCCAACACTTTTGAGAACAACTACTACAAAAACCTCATCAGCAACAAGGGCTTACTCCACTCTGATCAGCAGCTCTTCAATGGTGGGTCCACTGATTCCCTAGTGCGCACCTACAGCAACAATCCCAGCACCTTCAACTCTGATTTCGTGGCCGCTATGATCAAGATGGGAGACATTAAACCACTCACTGGATCAAGTGGAGAGATAAGGAAGAATTGTAGGAGGATGAATTAGTTAAGGGTCTTATTGCTTTACATTTTGGATTAGTTAAGAATAAAAAAAAAATTATTGTGGCAGTTTTGCCTTGTTTAGGCATAGAGTGTGCAATTGTTCTGTGATGGTTTTAGAATTTAGAGAGGCCTTAAGTTTGTCAAAATGGCTTGAATGGTTTTAAGATTTTCCCTTTGTTAAGGTTCTGTTATATAAAGAAAAGCTTGGCTTTAGACTTTTAGTGCCCTATATGCATATGTTCATAGCATGCAAACCAAAGCACCCACTAATATCAACACAGTACGTAAAACTGTAAATCCTCACTAATAGCTACTGAGATAAAGAATTATGAAAAATCAATCAGAATCTGGGCACTTTATTTTAATCAAAATTAACTAAAAATAAATTGAGGCTTAAACTCAAACCTCAACATTGATATAGCACAGTTAAATTTCATGAGAATTGGGCTTTGCAGGGCCTTTGAAGGAAGCCCTCCTGACAGGCTCCAAAAAGTTTGGTGCTATGATATGTTTGCACTGGGTCAAAACTTTTTTTGCATCTGAATGAAAATTTGACTAATAATTTTAATTTTTTTTAATAAAAATGTTTATATATATTTAATTATCGTTATCAATGAAGCTTTAAAAAATTAATAGTAAAATTTTTATCTCGATGTAAAAATGAGTATTACACTTGATACAAATAAGAATCTCTTAGGAATTCCGTTGGCTTCACGAATCCGAGATGACAGGGGAGTATGGGACTGTAATTTTAGAGGTAAAGCAAACTTTAGGTCCGGGCCAAGTTGATCTTTTAGCTCTAAATTTAAGTTTGTGGGTCTTATTGGACCGGGCTTATTTTGGGTTGGGTTTGTTTTCATTTGCTAAATCCGTCCATTGGCCTATTATATTTCTCCTTTAAAATTATTTAAATAAATATATTTTAGAATTTTTATTTTATTTTCAAAGTCATAATTATTTAAATTTATGAATTTACACAAATAATATATTATGTATCACTAAAATTATTATTATTATTATCATTATAATATATCAAAATATAATATAATTATTATCTTCATGCCGGCCTTTTTCACATAATCATTGCCTCAAAAAATTGAAACTTATTTTTTTTGTTCATTTCAACCTAAAAAATTTGTAGATTGGGTCAAGCCGAGTTTTCAACTCACCGGGTCCATGATTACCTCAGCAGTATATTTAAACCCTTTGCCTTTATAAAGACGTAACCCAATTTTAAATCTAAAAGCATCAAATGGGCTAAGATTTTTTGTAAGATAACTGTCTTGAAATTTGTTAAATGTGTTACATTTAGATTTTTTTTTTCTTATTTAAGTTATATGATAGGTAATGATCCAAAAAATAAAAAGAAAATTTTCAAAAAAAAATGGAAAAATAATTGTTGTGTACTCTTACAAATGAGAGAGGGTGATAGTTTATCTCCAATAGCAAGTTTGACCAATAAGGGCTAATTGGATCATAACGTCTAGTTTGACCAAGATGATAAATGCTTTGAAACACTTACAAATAAATCTAACAATTCTCGACATGTTTCAAAACACTTTAACAGAAGCAAAGGATACAAAAAAAATTATGCAATAGTGATAGACAGTAAAATATCTATTAGGAATTACTTAAGTCTAATCAGTTTGGTATACATGTTCTCTAACAAGCACTTACATAACTTATTTTAGTGTATTATACATTAGTGACCATGAGATCAATCACTCTTAACTTTTTGAAGAAACATAGTATGTACTAATCTATTTAGATTTATTAATACTTTTTTTAGTGATCCTATGATTAGGAACATTTAAGAGTAAATTTTAAAAAAATACATCTCATTAGTATGATTTCATCATAGTGCTTATTCCGATTACTTGTATTCTATGCCTTTTATTGTGTAATCACAAGCAATGTGATTTATAATAAACACAATAAATACTATAATGCGATAAATAAATATTTATCGTCAATAAATAAGATTAATTACAAATAATATCTTCATGACATCAAATGTTATTGGCTTGTAGAGCACACTACGATCATCTCTCATCTCTCATTTCTCTACTTGCATAACTATACATGTGTAAGTTTTTCAATCAGCCCCTTAGCCAATGTGAGAGAGGTTAGAATGGTTTCTGATTATTCCCCCAAAATTCTAAATTGAAATGGAATTTGGACGGGTCGTCCATTATGGTTGCCCAATCCAATCCGATGTCCAACAATGCATTTTAGCTTCTTTTTTTTAAAGGAGCATTTTAGCTACCTTGGTTTCACCTACTTTTTTGCATCTTCCTTGCAGGGGACACGGTTTAGATATCAAACCAAATAGGAAAAGTCATGTTCAAATCAGAACCAATAACTATAACCAAATCATTTAATTCAATTAATCAAATTTCAATTAGCCAAATATTTTATGCTTAACCATTGTTTAACCGAAACAATGTCTATTCAATATTTTTTTAATAAAATCATAATATAATTTAAAAATAACATTAATCCATATTAAAGTCCTTCAAGGCAACATTTCATATTAAAAAATTCAAACATAAACAATTTTTTTAAGTTATAAACGATCGAAGATGTGAATTGTATACTTGTTGAACTCCAATGATGATTTCACTTCATGACCTGTTTTGTTATAGTGTGGCACAACAATTAGCAAAAGACTAGTTTACTCTCTTGCTAGTTGTAAAGTTATTTTAATTTTAGCTTGATCAACAATAGCTATAATTTAGAAAGACACATTTATGGGCCAACTGATTTGATAGCAACTAGGCTCACTAAGAAGAAAAAACCAAAATTTGTCCATTCTGCTGCCTAATCAGCCTCAACCTAAATTATATATAGATATTGGCAGTCAATGTTGACATTAAGAATTTGGAGCTTGATAGAGGGAAAGGAACAAGAAGAAACTTCCCCAAGGATAACATGAAAGCAATTTAATGCATAACATGAAAGCTGTTGAGCAGTGTTTTTTTTAATACCATTGCTGACATTTTATTAATCTATCAGAACTTGTCAACACCACATAAATGCCATGGCAGTCAAAAACTGTTTATGTATTCTTCAATTATATTTCTTTTCTTATGGAGTTGAGAGCAATAACATGTGCTTGAGAGATATCTATGCTTAGACATTGGTCGGTCAAATGAGCAAGAATTCAAGATTCTAGTTTTTAGAAAACTTCTTCATTGAGATTTCTTCTCTTAATGTTTTTCATGCCTAACCCTATTATCAAACTATTGATCAAACTACTGAAAAGGATTTCAGCGACTCAAGGGTATCATGAAGCCACTTTACAAAGAGAGATCCCTAACTATTGACTTATTCTTTCAACAAAATGTGTTAGACTAAAATTATTAAAGTGAAATAATTTTATGTTTGACTATATAGTTTGGCTATCTAATTCACCCTAATCCATATTATCTTGTCATTTTATTACACACTCATGTGTATTTATAATTAATAACCTAAACCAACTGAAATGGAAAGAAGATTAATAGAATACTTTCATTAATTTTTAATAGTAAAAGAGCGCTCAAAGGGGAGTTGTATAGAGACAAGGCAAAATGCCACTATCTCAAGCAACCATGACATGAGACCAAATACCCATCACATCTGGATATAGGGTATTCTATCTAAGCTAGAGACGTGAAGGAGACAGATCAAGGGTGCGTCTGGCTTTTAAAAATTGAGTCACTTTCTGTTTTCTATTTTTATAGAAAATAGAAAATGGTGTCAAGAAAGCATTTAGTTATAGAAAATGGAAAATATTTTGTAGAAAACAAGGCTGGGTTTAGAAATCAACACTGCAGTAAAGCAAAAATACTTTGTTCGAAACTTTACTGATAATTTTAGGAAATTTCATTGATAATATCAATATAAATGTGGGACTCAAAAAATAATATTATCAACAAAATTCTCTAAAAATATCAATAAAATTTCAGACGTGTCTAAAACACGATCAAACCAAATATTCCTTGCAGTAAAGTTTGGCGTTGCGTCCTTGAAAACCAGACCAAACTAAATTGGACCCAAGTTTTTTAGAAAAAATAAATAAAATTTGACCCAATTAAACTATAGAATATTATTACTAAGTTTAAATCATGAAATATGATTTTTATGTTTTTTTTTTGGTTAAATTCAACATAAAATTAACTAATGAAATAATATTATTAGATCCAATTATCAAATTAAATTCATTACGAAATTCTTAAGTCCAATGTAAATCTTAAGCCAAAAAGAAAAATCTAGAATAATGAAAACGATTTCATTTATAAGTTGAATGAATAAGCCCCTAAATAAAATTAAATTAAATGATGTGTAATATAATTATTAGTTCATATATTTTCACATAATAAAAACTTCACATATAAATTTTACATTGTTGTAATCAGTTAGCTATCAAATTTGGGCTTTAAAATTTAACTGGATGGTCCTATTTGCAAAGAAAAAAAATTATTGGTATTAAATATCTTATCAAGAGCAACGTACAAGATATTTTTATTGTTTTTTCCAAAATAAAAAACATTATCATCAAATGCATTTTCATTGTTTTCATAATCAGAAAATAATTCTTACTCTTGTTAATCAAATTAGATTTCATATAATTGAAAACAAAAAAATGAAAACTGTTTTCATTTTTCTTTATAAAAAAAACAATAACAGAAAATATTTTTTAAAACCAAACACACCCTAAATTTCCATGGAAGATGCATGGTGAATGGAATATATGAAATTCCCCGTATAATTTCGTCGTTTTATTAAACTAAATAAGTCAAATTTGAGGTTCCTAAATCGACCTTTACAACTCAGCTGGCTGAAATCCACACGCCAAGGAAACCCAAAACATTAAGAAAATAATCTTATAAGCTGGTATGATCATTGACCATCCAACCAATACATGCATTAGACATCTAGTCCACATTATACATGTTGTAGCTTCACTATGTGGCAAGAAGATACATTAACTTGCTTATTTTTTACTACTAAATTAAATACCTTATTATATACTATAGATAATGAAGTGCCAAATAATAAATGAAACCAATTAAATCTATCAGTTTGTTCATCATGGGTTAATATACTTAGGCTGTAGAGCCTAAATTTGGAGCTTAAACCAAATTTTAACCAAGGATATAGAGCTCAGAATTACATATAATTGTAGTAGTAAACTTGTAATTATTAAGTGTTTTGCTAGATATAGCTTTGGTATGAGAAAAATCATCTAAAAGTATTGTCATATCTTGCATCTAAAAATTAAAATACCATTTAATGTAATGGATTTTTACCATCAATTGTGGTATTATTTTACTTGAAAATATATGCTTTGAGACGTGATGAATATGATAAATTATTTACCCAAAACTAAATTAGAAAATTAAAAACGTCACTGATTCCAACTATCCATTACAAGTTGGCATGTTTAGAAATCTCGTAACTTGCATAGGAATGATCACAGATTATTCAGAGTCATATCTTAAATTTTTCTCTCTCTCCTTACGCACAACTACATATGCATTACAAGGGGCATTCTTTAGAATTCTCTAAATTACATTGGAATTAATGATCAAAATCATTCCTTAATTTTTTTTTTCTCACCTACAACTGCAAACAACAAGCAGCTAGATCCTTCAAAGGCGTTGACTAACATTTTGCAAAGACTAGCATTATTTTGTTTCTGGAAGCTATAGTGTATCGTCAGTTAAATTTGGCACAATAAAAAAATATGTACTTAATTTTAGACTTTTAGTGTTTTTTTTTTTTCCTGTTCTCTCCTTCACAAAAAGAGAAAAGAATGAACATAGGAAGTTGGTAGAGGAGACTTTGGACATATCTTGATGGTGCAATATTGCAAGAAAGCAATTGCGCGCCTATATTATTCATTTTCACCCCTTTTAGCATTGGCCTTTTCCAATAAATAAAAAAGTAACAGAGAATTGGAGAACAATAAATTCAGTAAGGAAAAATAGAAGAAAGAAACATATTAACAACAATAGCTATGAACTTCAATTAATTATGTAGATTAAGACAATAATTAATTCAGTGAGTAACCAAACTGATCAAATTAACAATCCAATATTAATATTCTCTTTCCTCATTTTTATTCCACTTGACTCATAATAGAGAAAAATAATAATGGGATATCTATATATTAGTCTGGAAATTTAGCCAAAGAAGGAAACATGTTCACTTGAAATAGTGCTATAGTCTGCGGCACTGGTTGGTAATTGGGTGTACAGGGAAGAAGAGGAGGAAGTAGGAGGAAGAGAAGAAGCAGGTGGTGGTGGCGGCTGTGGTAAAGCTGGTGGTGGTGTAGCAATAGAAACAGCACCAGAAGGGAGCAAAGTTACACGAGAAGATGGTATATTAATATTAGCTTCCCTATACTTGTATTTCAGTATCTCAGTCCTTACTACATTGAGCTCAGCTTGTAAAGATTGAACTTGCTGTTGCAAAGCTGAAATTGCACCCATGCAACCATAAACCGGGTCTCTTAGCCTCACGTTAGCTTCGTAAACAAGACTATTCGCAGCATCCGCTCTTTGGCTCTCATGTACCTCCTGAATAATCAATCAATTACATTGATCATTATTGTCAATTAACAAGAAGAACAAGAACAAAGAGGAATATATAATTGAGGTTTAATTAATTACCATTAGCATCTTGGAGACGTTGCTAGCGCCGAAGACTTTGTGGACAGAAGCAAACTTTTGGGGCTCATGTGGGGAGAAATATGGAGAAAAAGGGCATTCTTGGGCACACCTTCGTCTCAAGAGCTTGCAGGCTGCACAAGGTGTGATTGTGTTTAGGGTTCCAGGGGGACCCAACATGTGTCTTCTTCCCATTTGAGAAGAAACATCTGCTTCTCGTTTGATCTTCTTCCCTATCTCATCAAATCTCTCCCTGAATATTGAAAATTAATCAATATATACCAAGCAAATATATATATATATATATGTTAACAAAATTTGATTGATAAAAACTCAAGAGGAACTTCTAGTTAGAGTCATCAATAGTACTATATAATATGGACAAAAATGAAGTATTTCTTCCAAAAATATTAATGGAAGCAAAAGGTCTCTAACTAGCTAGTAGAGAAAGAGATAAGTAGGGTTTGAGATCTACTGATGAGAGAGAGATAGGTAGATAGATAGATAGATTGATAGAGAGAGAGAGAGAGAGAGATGTGTACTTGTTACCTTTCTCTTGACATTCAGGCATGCTCCCAAGGTGTGGAGTAATTGCTCAGAGAGAGAGAGAGAGTTTGAAAAGGAGAAGAAGAAGAAGAAAGGAAAGGGAGAGAAGGGAAAAGGAGTGCTTAAAAGGCAAGAAATACAGGGGAAAGGGTTGTCCAGCGTGTTTATAAAAAGAAATAGAGACGAAGAGGTTATATATATATATATATATATATATATATATATATATATATATATATATGATGAGTACCTAAGACTGTTATAAGAAGCTAATAAAATTTTGTTTGTTTGTTTGTTTGTTTGGTGATGACCCTTTTTTGTTGTTGAACGAGAATTTCGGGGTCTATATATAATTTGCAAAGAAAAAAACAGAACTAAAAAGGGAGAACACGTATTCACAAACTAGTCTCTAATACAGATTATAAATATCAGATTAAAAAAGAGAGAGAAATGACAGTTTAATGAAAAACGCTTTATAATTAAAATTTATGTGTACATTTTTTATATCATATGAGTCAGTTCCTATAGGGCAGTAATATAAATGTCAGCTCTTTTCGCTGCTTGCTCACGTGTGAATCCTTAAGTGTGTTGACTTTGGAATCAAAACCAGCTATAGATTATAGCCAGGTTTGCTGCATGCATGTGGAGTTTGCTTCTTTCTCAGGAGATACTTAAATCTAGCTAGTCCTTGGAATATTAAATTTTGTTATAATTCAAAATTTAAACATGCTTCTGTTAAGCACCTCAAAACAAACCATAAATGGTTCAAATACTAGGGAGGAGAAAAAAATTATTAGAAAGGATCATAAACACTGTAATTTGTTAAGGACGGGCATGTTAGTTTCTTGTCAATATCAAGAACCCATCTTCATCAAAAAGGACCATATCTGGGATCTAGTTCCCAAAATGAAAATTTAATTAATCACTATCACCATTGCCGTGTACAATCCGCAATACTAAATATAATTGACGAGGCCATAATTAATCTAAACATGAACCATTTATTTTTTGAAGATGGCTAAGACTACACAAATATATAAATATGCACTCGTACACAATGACAAATGAGTCCAGTCTCACTTAGAATATTTATATACATTCACTCATTTGTAAACATTTGTTAATGGATTAGTTACCAATTTAACATTAAAAAACACATTTTGGCACTGTATTGAGTGAGATTATTGGTTTTGATTCAAAATCTTGAGTTGGGTTGTTGAGATTGATGGTTATTTTGAAGGTTCTCCTAGCACTGTTCTCTCTATGTATATATATGGAGTATATAAATAGGAGTTTGTTAATTTACCCTAGGTTAGCATTGTGCTTCAATTTTGTAGATTACAATACATTGGAAAAATTCTTGTCTAACACGGGTCCATGAAAATTATATAACGCATGAGCCCATTTCACTATTGGATGAAAACAAAATTATATATTTTTCTACATATATTTTTCTATCTCTTCCCATAGCATCTAATAGATACATACTTTATGGACCTGTGTTAGACAAGAACTTTTATCATCTCTAATACGCTTATTATACACTAAAACAAAGACCTTTTTTATAATTTTACAAAAAAGTCAATAATTCAAAATGCAAGAACAAAGTCCACTCACGGGTGCCGGAGTGCGTCAGAGAGTGTAATTCACCCATAATGTTTTCAACGGCGATTCACCACCAAATTTTGCAGGTAGGTCGATAATTCGATTTTTGATTGGGTGGTGGTGTTACTTTATGATAAAAATCATCAGAAAGTACTAAATCTAAAAAACATTATCTCAAGGTAACTGATGGCGCGTGAGAGTTGTCGACTGGTCGAAGACTCAGAATTTTTTTTTTTTTTTGTAGATCTCGATGATAGCTTTCCAATGGTATCGATGATGCAATTTTTTGATCATCGGTTGGCTCAATATTGCCAAAAAATCTTAGAAGTGAAAAACAATTAAATAGATATATTTATTGAATTACTATATTACTCTTGCTTATGAAAATTTGAAATATTGAGGTATATCTTGGTTTACAAAGATTGGATGTACATTGCTAACTTACTCCTACAATGGAGTAAATTAGCAAACCATATATTTATAACTTGTCAAAGAGCAGTGTTAGAAAAACGCTTCAAATGACCACTCATTTGTAACATCTTACCTGCCAATTAGTAATGGGACAATACTTGTAAAAGTTATATTGATAAATTACTGTTTTATTTTTAGCTGAAGTGATAAAAAAAATTCATTAAGTGTTGATTTAGGTGTCGAAAATGGATGATCAAAATAGGTTTAGATCTAAATCTTTACCACTTGCCAAAAGCCAATGTATTGAACATGGAACTTAATTCCTTCCCCCCCCCCCCCCCCCCCTCCCTTTTTGTTTTTTTAACGTTAACAACTTATAACTTAAACTAGATTTATTTTTGTTTTCTCTAGGCATTATAGATAATAACTTATTCTTCATATTTGCATTTTCAAATTAACCCTTGTATAGTTCATGATTCTCTTTTCCATATCTAATGATACAATTACCTTGCTTATCCATGAAACAGTTTATAATTGTATAATTATAAAGGATTACATGTAACATTCACTTGTGGTTTGATTGAGACAGCTATATGCCTTTTGCAGTTTAAAACCAAGCAATTGAATATATTATGGATTTTCAAGGGCAGCAAATGAGCATTTCAAGTCATGTGATGTGTTTTTATGTTACCATGCTGAGTCACTTAAAAATTTTGAACTTACCTCTCGTATGATAATAGAGTAATTTCAAAGTATTCAATTGTTCCGTTTTAAACCAAATAAGTATTTTGCTTCTTTAAACCCCCTAAATATAAATTTCTCTCTTATGTATGTTATTCACTCTAGCTTGGATTTTAGTTCACATGTAATTGACTAGCTAACCTTTGAAAGAGCTTACCCTATAAATTGCACCATTTTCGATGACATTCCAAGAAAAAGATTGGACAACCTCAAGATATATAAGTTGATAAATGTTTTGTAGATAGCAACTTAAATTAGTTTTATTAGGGATTCATTGTCACACATGTACTTGCTGATATTTAAGACACCTGACCAAAATTTTCATAAATGGAAAACTTCACAAAACAAGAATCAAGCAAAATTGTTTGATGCCAATCTTCCGAACATCCACTACCATAGATTAATTTTTCTTAGCTCACATCATTGAATATTTAAGAGCTCCATAAAGCGACATATCACAAAATTAATGTACATATATGTTGCATTCAAAGGAGATCGATTATTGCAAGCCAAACTGTGTTGAGTACACTAGACATGGGGAGTTATCATGGAGAATGAGAGTTGGGTTTTTGCTGTGTTTGTAATTTTCAGAAGTGTTATATCAAAGTGGGTGGTGAAAGAGAAGAGAGATAGAAAGGGTTATGTCACGTATATATATTTGGAGTGGATTAATTAATTAAATTAAATTAAATTATTATGATTAATTTGCTTAGATTGTAAGGAAATGGCACCACCCCTTCTTGTTTGACCCGTATTTTAAGGCTAACTAGACGCCCGTTGTTCTCTCATCCCCAACCTAACTTTCCTTCTCTCTCTCTCTCTCTAACACAGATTGTTGCACCCAATTAAGCTAAACCCAGAAATCTCACCCACTTTCACTGTTCACTATTTGCTCACGAAGTCAAGGATTTGAACTTAATTCTTCTCTAAACCCTAAACCTCAAATAAATGACCTCTCACTAATTCATGGTATTCAAAAAACCCAATTCTTGGATCAAAGGATGTGTCACACATTTTCAACATTTTATACCAAACAAACATTCGTTTCAATTTTCAAAATGTATAGAGGTCAAAAAAACATACATGGGAGCCATTATTTGTACTTGAACATAATAAGCCCTTGACAATAACTATCATATATATTCATGGGTCTTCTTCCTCCTAAGTAAACGATTTGAATATTAATTTGTCCTTTTTTTTCTTCTTTTTCTTTCTTTCGTGGTTGGTTATTTTAGTTTCACGTTGGTGTGATAGTGATCGTGGCTTGGTAGGTCAAATTAGGGCTGTAATTAACGACCCCAGTTGAATATTGTTGCAATTTTTACTTTTCCGTACTGTAGACTTAATTAATCTAGGTCGGTTTTTTTTATAGTAATAGGGATATGGATACTGAATCAAGTTGGATTTTCTAAAGAAGATTAGTAGTACTCTGCTTGTAGTGAAGATGCATAGTGTTGGTTCCACTGTCAGTGTCAACCCACATTCACATATATAAATAACAGTATTAAAACATTTTACAGTACAAGCTGCTTGCAATGTGATTCTATGCTGATGTTCTTTTCGGTAAATAAGTGATAAAAATTTAAGGATTTCACTGATAGATTAATTGATCGTTTCGAAACAATTTGATTAAAAATGTTATATAATTGTTTAATTAATTAATATTTAATATTAATAATATATTAAATATAATATAATATAATAAACTAAAAATTAAATACATAATAAATTAAAAAATTAATTACATAAATAGTATTGATTAACCAACTAACCAACCGTATCATTTCGGTCGGTTAATGTCGAAATATTTAAATTAATTAGGTCGAAACAGTTAAAAAATTTGACCGAAAAAGTCGGTTAAAATTTTTAACCGACCGTTTCGACCGTTTACACACCTCTAATCTAAATGCAGCTACTATTAAAAAAAATTACATCCGAACCTTTGAGGTTTAGCGAAATCTACACTAACATCATTGTATTTTCAAAATCAATATACTTCATTTGACTAATTTTGACCAATAATTATTGAAAAAAAACATAGTAGACTAAAATACCCATGGTTAAATATCCACTTCTCATTCGTTCAATTGCAAATTTTACAAATCAATTTCACTCTCTTTCAGATTTTATTTTTTTTCACAACTGCAAATCAATTCACACCGAAAAACATTGACCAGATTAAGCCTAAAGACCGGTTTCTAATATGCTATATTTGCTCCTCAACCCAAGATTACATTCTCAGTTTTGCCAAGCTATGCGGCCCACGATTTAGCTCCGGGTCTTGCCAAGCTACCACCCGTGATTCCGCTTCGGGTTCCTATCAGCCACATGTTCTGTCACGTCAGCATCTTCTGTCACATCAGCATCTTCTATCATGTCAGCATTCCAGTTCCGTATTGAATCCGAGTAATCCCTTTTATTTTTGTATCCCTTGATAATCCTCAACCAATCTTGTTAATGGGTGTTAGAGCTTTCACCTTGTTTTAACTCATGTTTGGGATCTTTTCTTATTTCCAGTGATGACACATTCAAGGAGGTAAGCTTGCATGTGAAAGGAAGTTACTTCTACAGAGTTCTTCATCAAAACTTGGTGTTTTAGTGCATAGGCTGGTTTGGCATTATAAAATTCCTAAGCTTTTTACAATGAAAAGTGCATACCGGTTGGCCAAGGAGGAGGTTGAGAAGCGAAATGGCATGGTGGCATGCTCACATTTCAATGCCTTTGATTTGGAAAGAAATTTGAAAGTCGTTGGTCCCATGCAAAGTTAAAAGTTTATTGTGGAGGGCTTGTAAGAATGGACTTCCTATAACGGGTAATCATTGTCGTAGGCATGTGGTGTCTATTGGTATATGAAAGATTTGTTTAAATGGTGAAGAAACTATTCCACATGCACTGTTTGAATGTCAAATTACAATGGAAGTCTGTGAGCACAACCCAATTTCGACGTTGGTAAGTGAGTTCTTAGGTGGTGATTTTTGCTTGCTGGTAGAGTTTTTATTTCGTGAGGGTAGAGGTTTGTTTGTGATCCTTCTTGATTGTAGGAGATGACACCAAAATCTGTTTTGATTATTTCCTTTTATTGTAGATACTATAGCTGTGTAATTAGATTGTATAGATTGTACAAGGGTACAAGGGAACAATATATTATAAATAGAAATACTCACCAACATCAAAAGTGTGGTGATTTGCAAACCCTTTCATAGTATCAAAGCAGACACGGGTTCAACCTCCCACATATCCCCATGCCTGCCGATTCCTCCAACTCTCTCTTTTCTTTTAACACCATAATTCATATGGTGACCATTAAACTCTCTTCCTCAGATTACCTTCTCTGACGAAATCAGCTTATTCTGCTTCTTGAATGTCAGGGACTTATTGGCTGTGTGGATGGGTCCATCATTGCTCCACCCAAAAACTCTATCTCTACCACTGAATCTTCTACACCAACCCAGAAATACACGAATTGGAAGCTCCAAGATCAGTGCATCCTCAGCTTGCTTCTCTCTTCCCTCACCGAAAAAGCTATGGCAGAAATGCGCAATCTCACCACTGCCAGAGACGTCTGGCTTGCCTTAGAAAATTCTTTTAGCCATCGTTCCAAAACACATGAACTTCATCTCAAATATGAGTTGCAATTGATCAAACGAGGAACCTGCAGCGTTTCCGAATATTCTCACTCATTCAAGCCGTTATGAGGCCAGCTCTCGGTGATAGGTTGTCTGATTAATGATACAGACAAATCTCACTGGTTTCTAAGGGGGTTAGGTGTTGATTTCTCCACATTTTCTATTGCCCAGATGTCACTCACACCCTTTCCCCCTTTCACCGATCTGGTTTCTAAGGCTGAAAGATTTGAAATTTTCCAAAAATTTCTTGAGTAATGCTTTGTTGCCCCTGCTGCGTTCACTACCACCCATGGTTCTTCTTCTAACTCTCGCGGTAGTGGTCACTTTAAACAATTTCGTGGTTGTGGAGGACACTAGCGAAACAGTGGACCTGGCCGTGGCCGTCGTCCTTATACTTCCGTTGCTAGATCTGCAAACACGAGGGTTATACTGTTGATCATTCTCGAAATTGCTATGATAAGACTGATGTGCAACTTGCTGAAGCATTCACTACTACTTGCTCTCTTCAAACTGAAGTCGAATCTGATTGGTACATGGACAAATCAGAACTTTATTCTGGTAAGGATCGTGTACTTGTAGGCAATAGAGCCTCTTTTTCAATTACCCACACTAGTAGTGTTTACCCCTCTCAGAATATCCAACTGTTAGACGTGCTTGTTGTCCCTTGCCTTACCAAAAATCTTTTATCCATTAGTAAATTAACAACTAATTTTTCATTCACTGTTATATTTACTAATGATCAGTTTATTGTACAGAACTGAATAACGGGAAAGGCAGTGGCAATCGGTAAAAGAAAAAGTGGTCTTTATGTGCTGGAATGCGAAAATCAGGCTTTTATTTCTGTTCTTGCTAAAAAATCTCTACGTGCCTTATTTTATTTATGACATGCTAGACTTGGACATGTCAATCATTCTGTTATATCTTTATTGAAAAAAAAAGGCCATTTATCTCTTACTTTTTTGCTCTGCACTCCATATATTTACTCTGCGTGTCAGTTACCAAAAAATCGTCGATTACCTTTTTCTTTTAACAATAGTAGATCTGATTCTATGTTTGGCCTAATTTATTGTGACATTTGGGGTCCATCCCCTGTTAAATCAAATGCGGGATTTATCTATAATGTGTTATTTATAGATGACCACTCACATTTCACATGGCTTTACCCGATGAAGCTAAAGAATGATTTCTTTGATATTTTCTTCCACTTTCAATGATTTATGGAAAATCAACTCTCGGCCAAAAAAAAATAAAATTTGAAGTGATTAAGGAGCCGAATTCACCGTACTCGATTTCAGTCTCATCTTCAAGACAATGCCATTTATCATCAAATGTCATGTCCTTACACTCCATCCCAGAATGGATGTACTGAACACAAACATCGTCATGTGATTGAAACAGGTCTTGCTCTTCTCTTTCAATCCCATGTTTCCACTCATTTTTGGGTTAATGCTTTTAGCACTGCCATATACATTATCAACTGGTTGCCTATGTCGATCCTTGGCGGCATTTCACCTTTTGAGGTTCTGTATGTTAAGTCTCCTAATTATGAGAATTTTCATCCCTTCGAGTATCGGGTATATCCCTGTTTACATTATTATATTTCTAATAAATTTGCTCCGTGTAGTTTGCCTTGCATTTTTATTGGTTATAGTCCATCTCATAAGGGTTTCAGTTGCTTAGACACCGCTACTTCTTGTATTTATATTACTCGACATGCTCAATTTGTTGAGTCTTTCTTTCCATTTTTAGACTCTTCGCGTGCACATCCCTCTTCGGAGTTGGTCATCTCTAATTTTTTAGAACTGTGCACTTCCATTTCTACCTCTCTGACTCTATCGCTTGTGACCATTAGTACACGACCCCTTACTAACCCATGCACCATCTGTGATGATTCTTTTGTTTTTGAGTCCATGCAAATTTCTAGGCCATCCTCTGCTTTGGATCGTATTGCTCTTGAGCCTCATGATTCCTCAAGCTCTGGAGCTCTACCCATTGGATCAAATACATCCACCTCAGTGCCTAATCCAGCTCCACCTGCTCGTCACTCTATGGTTACTCGAGCTTGAGTTGGGATCTTTTAGCCCAAGCATCCCTTTTTTTCAGCTCCGTGCAACCTCCGACCTTTCTCCATGCCTTTCTCAGTACTGCCGAGCCCAAAGGTTTTCTCTATGCTGCTAAGGATCCTACATGGCTTACCACAATGGATGTAGAATTTACAGCACTGCTCAAGAGTGATACTTGGGTTCATGTTCCTCGGCCGTCCAATACAAATATTGTGGGCTTAAAATGGGTTTTCAAGACTAAATATCATTTTGATGGTTTCATTGATCGCTTCAAGGCTCACCTAGTTACCAAGGGTTACACACAGCTTCCCGAACTTGAATACAATGACACCTTTAGTCTCATGGTCAAAGTTGTCACCGTCAAGGTTGTTCTTTTTCCATTATTGTCTAATCGATGGCCCTTACGTCAACTTGACGTCAAGAATGCCTTTCTTAATGGTGTTCTTTGTGAATATGTTTATATGGAACAACCTCCCGGCTATGTTGATCCCCAGCATCCTCTTCATGTGTGCAAATTAAAAAAAAGGCTCTCTATGGTTTGAAATAAGCTTTGTGGGCTTAGTTTCACCGTTTCAGTACATTTCTCTCACAACTTGGTTTCTCTTGCAGCCGTGCTGACATGTCCCTCTTTGTTTTCAGTAGAAACACTGATCTCATCTATTCGTTGCTCTATGTTGATGACATCATTGTTACAGGGAATAATTCAGCACTTCTCAAACACTTCATTCAGTAGCTGTACTCAGAATTTGCCCTTACCGACTTAGGCTCCTTGAGCTATTTTCTTGGCCTCGAGGTTTCCGCTATTCCGGATGGACTCTTTCTCAGTCAAACCAAGTATGCTCATGACATCCTTACTCGTGCTCAGTTACTTGATAGTAAGCCCGTTGCTACACCAATGGTTGTGTGTCAGCGCCTCTCCTCTGATGGTACACCCTTCTCGGATCTTACACTTTATCGCTCTTTGGTTGGCACCTTGCAGTATTTGACCATCACCCGCCCTGAGCTTGCTCAGTCTATCAATTATGTCAGTCAATTTCTTCATGCTCTAACTAAAGAACATTTTTTAGGCCGTCAAGTGTATTCTGCATTATGTCAAGGGTACTCTTCACTTTGGCTTAACCTTTTCTACATCATCCTCTACTGGTCTCACGGCCTATTCTGACGCCGACTAGGCAGGGTGTCCTAATACTCGGCGCTTTACCTCTGGTTATTCCATTTATTTTGGGGACAATCTTGTCTCCTGGAGTGCTAAAAAGCAACCTATTGTTTCCTACTTTAGTTGCGAATCCGAGTACCGGGCTCTCGCTCTTACCGCTGCTGAGGTTCTGTGGCTTACTCATCTCCTACGTGATCTCAAAGTCACCCTCACACATCGGCCTTTATTACTTTGTGACAACAAGAGTGCGATTTTCTTAAGCTCCAATCTCGTTTCTCACAAGCGCGCTAAACACATCGACCTTGGCTGCCATTTCTTACGAGAACTTGTTGTAGCCGGCACTCTTTCGCCGATATCTTTAACAAAAGTGTTTCTTGACCGCTATTTGTATTCTTCTGATCCAAGCTTTGTGTCGGTTCCAATCCCACGCTTAGCTTGCGGGGTGTATTGAGAATCCCTGTAAATCCTCCTCCATTGACCCACGGGATCCTCCTTGATCGTAGGAGATGACATAGAAATCTGTTTTTATTATTTCCTTTGATTGTAGATACTATAGCTGTGTAATTAGATTGTACAAATTGTACAAAGAAACAATATATTATAAATAAAAATACTCACCAACGTCAAAAGTGTGGTGATTTGCAAACCCTTTTAGTTTGCACTCATTGCATGGAAGTTATGACATCATCGTAACTTATTCATGCGTGAAGGAAAACAATTAAATGTAGATGAATTGCTAGAAAGTGCAGGTGACATGTTCGTTCAGTTTCGGCAAGCCACAGCGTGGTCTTCAGCGCGGGTGGGGGACGCGAATTACATCCAGCAATTTGGAAGCCTTCAAGTCCAAGGATGGTGAAACTTAACGTTTATGGGGCCGTGTTCCAATCTCGAGCTCTCATAGGGTTGAAGCGGTGATTAGAGATGAAACCCGGCAGGTTCTCAGATCAATGTCGGCGACGTACCCACTTTTTTATGAGATAATTTTGGTGGAAGCAAAAGCCGTGGTCGAGTTGCTTGGGAAGCAGGATTTCGGCATATTAATGTTGAAAGTGATTCTAGCGTGGTGGTCTCCACTCTTTGGTCGAGTGTGGCGTCTTGGGCTAGCTTTGCAAATCTGATCTCAAAGGCTCATCAATGGAAGAGGAGTTTTCATCGGTGTTATTGGCATCATACTAGAAGAACGGTCAACAAGGTGACCCATGTTTTGGCAAGATTAAAAGTAACTTTTGATGAATCTAAATTTTGGATTGAAGAGGTTTCAAACACTATTTAGCCTCTTGTACTCACAGACGTTGCTGTGCTCAACTCTGGTTTATGAATAAATTTCCGTATTATCAAAAATAATTAATCATGCTTTATTACTGTGCAGATCAAGATTTTAGTAAGGAAGCTTCATAGAGAGCTTACTTAAGCATATCTTTCATGACAAATGGGCCATTGATCATGGGCGCAAATGGCAATTATGAAGTCAATAATTGGCGATGAGCCCACGAGGCTGCGAAGGAATTATGAAGAATCTCTCCGAATGGTAATACTGTTGTTTACGTGTGCATTTATTATGTGATCAGTATCCTTCAGACAAAAAAAAATCCTCAAATTAAAAGGAGGCAACCCGTTTTGGGACAAATATTGGATTGCCCATTCAATATAGGAATGGCCATTCAACGGAGATCAAGGATGGAGAGGATAAAAAGTCTCTAACAAATTTGAGGATGGAGACGGAGTATGTTGTTTTGTGACAGCAGTAGATTAAGTAATTAATAAACCAAAATATTAAAGAAAGTTAAGTAGATAAAAAATGATTAAATTGGCTTTCCTTTTTGTTAATTTGTCATAAAAAAATCGTTAATCCTACATCTCACAAATCACAATTAATTAGCTCTCCTCTTTCTTTTTAATTAAGCGCGGCCTTTGACAATCTTATCGTGAACATAAATAAATGCGAAATTCAAAGAGTCGAGACACAGAAACACATACATATATTAATGCCTGCACATGCTTAATTAATGCTATGCTTTCACTTATCCCCTACCCTATGCATGGTTCCTCTGATGGATATTAAGAGCCACTCCATATAAATTAATTAATTTAGTTACTAATATATGCTTACATTTAAACAAAAGTAACAAAATGAATCACATAGAACCATATATTTTGTTCATTACACAAATTTAACAAAATGAATCACATAGAATCATCAATTTTGTTCATTACACAAATTGAACATTAAGATGACGAGAAGTTTTTGTTTGACATTGTTACTGAAAGTGAGATAATTTCATGTGTCTGTCATGACACTGTATTATGCATGAATTTTTACTTAACCACACCAACACAAGACATCTCAAATCTAGACAATTAAGATAATAATTAATAATATTTATAATTAAGCAGGACTGTGACCTGATCCATAGCCAACAATTGAAAGCAAACTATTCTTCATGTTAACCATGGAGAAGCTGCAGCCTCGAGACCCCTTCAAACTCTTATGGTTACCACCAAAACACAACGTTGTAGTACTAGACGAGCCGTGGTCCTTTTCTTCCTCATCATCATCATTTATGCCAAAATTATTAATAGGCGATCTTGATGTACATGAAATAGATCGACGCCGTCGATTCTGAATTTTCCCAGAAGCTGATGATGGAGATGGATATGATGATGACCATGACCATGACGATGATGAAGACGAAGATGACGACCATGAAAATGATGATGACACATTATTTTTGTTCTTCTTTTTCTTTGAGGTGATAAGCCTTAAAGGGGAAATATTGGCGAAAATGTTTTGTTTCAAGTGGTTGGTTTTTTGCAAGGATTTTGACTTGCAAGTGGAATGAAAAGGAGGAGGAGTGAGAGGAGGTGGGAGAGTGGAATCAGAAAATAATGTGTGCTTAGGTGTACCTGGCTGTGACTCCCACATGAATGGTATTGCACCAGAAGCTCCTCCATAGTAAACCCTAGAAGAATTTACCCTTGAATTTTCCTTGGAGATAAGCTTAGAGAAGAACCTGTCATCTTGCTTCATAATTTGGAGGCTTTTTTTAGGGATATTGTCCTCATTGTTAGCACTAAGCATTTTGAATATGATTGATGGGTTTTTTTTTTCCTTCTGTTTTTTGGGTATAAGCTGATTTGTGCTTCAATAAATTTACAGATCTATGAAAAACTCCAGATCCGAAGATGAAGCTGGTAAAGAATTAGAATAAGAGGAGTACTGAGTCTTTGGTTGTAGTAGTAGTTTACGGATTACTACGATTGCATAAATATACATTGATGGTATACATGATTAATATAATATAAGCATAAATGTAGACATAAATACTGTATATTATTGAATTTCGGAATTTTGTCTCGAGATGGAAATAAGTGAAGTGGGGTTTCACTCTATTAATATATATCAATTTATTATTTTTAATCATATGGTCTGATTGTGATTATTATTTAGTAATTAAATTGTTAATCATGTTTGATATGTGGTGGCCATATACAAGGCCACTGGAATTTAATGTGATAGCTAGCTGCCTCTACCACTAACAATATTTTTGAAATTTGTTTGGACCAGATATATGGTTGAGAAATAATATAATATTTGATGAAATTTGTTTGGGGTTTAGCTAAGTCATAATAAATGAGAACTTGATGTGGTCCACGAAAAGTTGTCTTCTTAATATTAGTGAGGTTGCGGGGAAGGTAGTGTAGCCAATGTATGTCTCGATCAAATGCAAATTTTGCAGGACTCTAGCTTGTTTGACATTAGATATTATTGGGACCCCAAATTAATTGTTGTTGCAGCATGAACTATCTTTTAATTTGTTGGGACCATTCCATATTTATGGACCAAGGTCATGCTAACAGTTCAGCCTCAATATATTAAAAATGTGTCAAATAGAATTCATGATAAAAGTTGTAGTTGAAATGCAATCATAATGACTTCCAACCCAAGCATCCTTAGAGTAGACATAACGAAATAAGAGATAACTAATGATTTCCAACCCAATCTTAATTATAGATATGGTTTTCAATGCCAATAATTGTGGGCAACACCCCTTGAGCCCTATCATTCTTGATTGGCAGGTCTCTCTAGAGGGATTTGGGCTGCCAAGTGATCCAACACATATACCATAAAGCAACTAATGCTCTTGATTGTATTAAGCTTGCTTTATTTGTTGGAAGAGATATTGTTTGAGATCTTTTAAAAACTTGATTTAAACAAGTTTATATAAATGATTCAAAGCAAAATCAAGCTTTAAATAGATCCCAAATTGATATTTAACTTGCAAGCTCAAAGCATTCCCATAATCAAATAGATATTTTCTTTTAAATTTTGTAATTAGGGACAAAATAGACATTTTCTAGTGCTTTTGTTTCCTTGTAGCACATGTGTAACACATTTTTCTATAATAAGTCCACACACAACAACCATCTAATTATAAAGCTTAATAGTTTTGCACAATTGAACCTTTTCATATGCGTAATGCTTCACCCAACTGCCTAACCATCCGTCCAATATCAATGCCCTAATTAAGCACCAAATTAAGATCAAGGCCTCATTATTTTAAATTTTAAGTTTAATTATAAAAAAATATCTTGTAATTGATTTTATTTTTAAAAAATACTTTTATATTTTTTTATGATAAAAATATCATGTGATATGTTTCTGTTAGCAAAAAATTCCTTGTGAGTTAACATCATAAAATTTTTTGTTAACAGAAACATGATAAATAATATTTTTTGTTAATAAAAACATAACACAAGATATTTTTTGTCACAAATAAACTTACAAAATATTTTTTTAAAATAAAATAAAACACAAAATATTTTTTTGTAATTAAAACTAAATTTTATATATTCTTAATTTACTTGAATTCTTAATTGATCTACTAAAGAAGTGCTAATAATTATCTTGCAGTAGTGTTTATTATTACATGAGGTTATGAGAACGAGTGTGAATTAATCCGCTGACCGTGCCGTAATGCGGATTTTATGGGAAAGGAGACCGTAAATCACGTGCCCTCCATCTCTGCATTGCTTTTTCCCGCTTCGTATTTGTGCTTTTTTGTTCACTCACTTCATTTGGAATAAGAAATCTTCTCTACCATGTAATTTGTTTTTAATCTTTTTGTTTTCTTTTTTTACCATCTACAATGAGAACATTGGTGCCAACTGATAACATAATGACACATTGCACACTTTAAAAGTGTAAATGTAATTTTATAAATAAAATAGAACAACCAATCGAATGGTTACACATGAAAAACAATATAAAACAATAATTTTACACAAAAATCTTAATTCTAATAGGATACTTCAGCTTATGAAAACCTTAGTCTTATCATAATATTTCAAGAAATTTTGATCCTATCATAATACTTAGTATTAATTACTTTTCTAATCAAACTTTACTTCCAAATAATATATAAATGGGCTCTCATTATCAAATATGCAAACCTAATTCACTCTCAGATCTTCAACTCTTTTGATCTCTACTTTTATACGTATGCCTTCAGTTTACTGACACTTAAGTGTCGGAGAGTCTCCGCAAGGCACAACTCCTTAGGTCCTTTGACAACTTTTTTGGGTTTTTTTTTGTTTTTGCGTGTGCAAATGACTAATTAAATAAAGGATCACGATAATCTCCATTTAAGAATTGAAATGGATGTCAAGTTCATGGTGAAATTGAATATCACATTAACAAATTTAAATATTCTATGTTTAAATCCATGTGATTTGTCTGAAAACAACTCACCGTTAAAATAATTTATCTTGAAATTTGAAAGTTAGTTAAAAGCAACTTTTCATTTTTTTCAAATTATTACTGTGAGCATTTAGAAATTATTAATAGGAACATTTCGTTAATGTTAAAAGAAATCCTTGGAATTTGAGTGGAGACAAATGTTCCACTCGTTTTCATGTAGATCTGTATGGTAAGAAAGGATTTCAATATTCTCATGCCAAGAAACGATGTGGTAGAAAGTGATGCACACATGGCAGTAATAGTTAACATTCCTCTTTTAGTTCCGCATGCATCTACCTATTCGTTTAAAGTTTCGCCTTTGATAAAAGTTTCCGTTTAGTCCCACTTTCGTTACCTTTTATCATTCCTACCAACCTTAAACCCTTTATACATTTGCGACTACACGACAATTTAAACTCACTGTTTTAAAAATAAAATAATTGAACAATTGCTTAAAATAGTCATTCATTTGTAATTTTGCCAGTGAATTAGTAATTTAGTGATATATATAGGATTTTGACTCGTAAATAATCAATTTAACTTTAAAACAATATTGTTTGATGTTGATGTCGAAAATCTGTAAGGCAAGCTCACAAACGCGATGGGGTGGTAACACAAAGACAGGAGAAACCCTAAGGATTTGCCAAAAGATCGAAGGGATTAGATTGTGTCTTCAAAGAAACTCTCAAATGCTTAAGTTAATGATCTCAAGACTAGAGAATATAAATAACAAAAAGGCTAAAGGATTCTGAACGAGATACAACGAAGCCCTCTAGAACCTTAGTTGCTATTTGTTGGTACCCTCCCCAAAAGGATTGGATAAAGATCAATACTGACGGCCATATTAGTTGTGGAAGTAACTTAGGGCCTGGAGGCATCATCCGTAATGCCTTTAGCGAATGGTGTGATGGTTCCAAAGCTAATCTTGGTTAGATACCTATTATTGCGGTAGAGCTATGGGGAATTTATTGTGGTCTGATGCTTGCTTAGAACTTTGGGCACATGAATGTTTTATGTGAGTCCGATTCGAAGATCGCTATTAGCAACAAGCCCTACGACATAGACCCTAACAGAAAAATCATCCTCAAATGTCAAGAGCTCACTAAACGAAACTGGAACTACCTCACCTCTCATACCTAGCATGAAGCCAACACATGTGTCGATTGGATGGTTGTCCAAGGCATCCACGATCAGTTTGAGATGATTGAAATTCTTGTTTCTCTTGCTACTTTAGAACCTCTTCTTTATGATGACATGATTAATTGGGGTGTGTTGGCCCCGTTTTGTTACTCTTGGTGGGCCTGCTCCTTAATGGGGTGGCTCAACCTATCGCACTAAAGAAAAAGTAATTGTAAAAGAATTCATTAAATTCTATGAAGACCTCCTTGGGACATCCAGTTCCTGTAGTCCTATAGATCCAGAAGTTTTGGAGGATGATCCAAGTGTATCAAAAGACCAAACAACCAGTTTGGTTAAGGAAGTCACTGAAGAAGAGATTAAAAGAGCCCTTTTCAGTATTAGGGAAGATAAGTCCCCATGCCCTGATGGCTTCTCCTCTTGTTTTTTCAAGAAAGCTTGGGAGAATATCAAACAGGAAGTGGTGGGGATGTGTAGGAATTTTTTAGAAAAAGGCAAATCTTGAAACAGATTAATCATACTGCTCTTGCTATGATTCCTAAGAGTAAACTAGCTACCAAAGTGGAAGACTACAGGCCTATTGCATGTTGTAATGTGGTGTACAAGATAATATCCAAGATTATTGCTTCTAGGCTTTCTCTTATCTTGGTCAGCATTGTTAACCCAGCCCAGGCTGCATTCATTAAATCCAGAAGCATGACAGAAAATATTTACTTAGTTCAAGAGTTGTTAAAAAAGTATAGCAGGAAGAGGATCTCCCCAAGATGTATGATCAAGATTGATCTCAGGAAAGCCTATAATACAGTCAATTGGGGGTTCTTGGATAGTATGCTAGTTGCCTTGGGTTCCCAGACAGGTTTAGAGGGTGAGTTATGGAATGTGTTTCTACAACTTCATTCTCTTTATACATTAATGGGAGCTTGCATGGTTTTTTTGAAGGTAAGAGAGGAATGAGGCAAGGGGATCCACTTTCCCCCTTCTTGTTTGTGTTAATCCTTGAGTACCTCTCAAGACTGCTGGTCAGACTGAAAGAAGAGGATGGTTTTAAGTACCACCCAAAGTGTGACAAATTGAAGATTAACCATCTTGCATTTGCTGATGATCTCATTCTCTTTACAAGAGGTGAAGCCTGGTCACTTGGTCAGCTTATGGATTGTGTGAAGAGATTTAATGACTGTTCAGGGCTTAAAGTAAGTATGCCAAAGTCAAGTATTTTCCAAGCTGGTGTCCCTAGGTCAGAACTTCTGGAAATTAGAAGATTGACTGGAATGGAAGAAGGAAGTATTCCTTTTAGGTACTTGGGAGTCCCTTTGGCATCTTCAAGATTGAATGCAGCCCACTATCTGCCTCTTATTGATAAAATCTCCTCATATATAAATTCATGGGTTGGTAACTCTCTATCTTATGCTGGAAGAACTGAGTTGATTAAATCAGTGCATCAAGGAGTTGAATGTTTTTGGTTGGCAATATTCCCCATTCCAGCTAATATCTTAGAGAAAATAACAAGAATGTGTAGATCTTTCTTATGGAGTGGCAGCAACTCTGGTACAAGAAAGGCTCTAGTGGCTTGGAAATAAGTCTGTAAGCCCAAATGTGAAGGAGGCTTAGGTCTTATTGATCTCAAAAGTTGGAACATAGCTCTGTTGTCTAAAGCCTTATGGAACATCCATCATAAGAAGGATACCTTATAGGTTAGATGGGTTCACTATTATTACCTTCAAGGGTGCAAAATATATGGACTGCATATCCTAAACATGAAGATTCAACCCTTTGGAAGAAGATCCTGGAAATCAAAAATGGGTTAATAACCTCATAATAGTCCATCCGGAAGGCACAATCTAATATGCTAGAGTGGGAGGAGCAGAATCAAATCAGCATAAAGAAGGTTTACATCAGCATTAGGCCTAGAGGTAGCAAAGTTCTCTGGGCTTCTATTGTCTGGAACAGTAGTTGCACCCCTAGACACTCGTTCATCTTATGGCTGGCTATAAAGGTAAGCTACTCACTAAGGATAAGCTACAAATAATTGGTGTGGACAGTATATACCCAATGTGCAGAGAATGTGATGAGTCAACAGGCCACTTATTCTTCCCTTGTCGGATCAGTAAAGCCATCTGAGCCTCCATCAAAAGCTGGTTAAGGTGTAGAAGAGGCATTAATACTTTAAGAAGTGCAGTCAAATGGATACTTAAAGAAGTAAAAGGTAATGGTCTCCCAGCTAAAGCTAAAAGAGCAACTCTTGCTAGCACTGTGCATCATATATGGATAGCTAAGAATGCAAAGTAGTTTGAAGGAACTTCTGTTCATCCAAAAAGTGTAACCAGGAAAATCAAAATACATGTGTATAGAATAGTATATGCGAGCTTTCCTGAGCTAAGGCTTATTTTGTAACTATTTTGTAATTTTGTAAATACTCTCAAAGTTACATCTCCTGGGTATGCCCAATGCATTTTGTATATAATTGATTAATATATTACCATTTACGGATAAAAAAAAAAGTAGTATTTTGAAAAAGTGTTGAGCCTATGGACATAAGTTTGTGGTAACTATTACATATTCAAGAAAATTCATTAATTTCGATATTAAATTTTTCTTAGTAAATTTTTTTGTGTGTAATTATTAGTGGACCTTTTTGTATTGATATATTTTTTTTGAATATGTGATAGTTACCGCAAACTCGAATTCATAGGATCAACTCTCTTTTCAAAATCAAGTTGGAGTTTAAAGATTTTTTTATTTTTATATGTTGATAGAAATGATCAAAATCGAATCTTTTAATTAAAAATTAACCATTAAAACAAAAGATTACTATTTTTTTATTTTATAAAACAAAATTTGCATATATCGGTGAACAAGAAAAATTTTCTTTTTCCCTTCTTTTCGCCGTTGCACGCAAACGTCGTCGTTTCCGTGATTGATTAGACTTTTTGCCTAATCGTCTCTCCATAAAGCCAAGCACGTCACTGCAATTTCCAATACCTTTCCAGAAACCGCAATCAACGGCCAAATATCAGTCACTAATCAACCAGTCGGATAGACTCGATCTCACGTGAGCTCGTCAACCTTTTGACCAATATTTGTCTAAACCGTAGCATCTGCTTTGACTCGCAACGTTCCTATCCAATGTTCACTAGCCACGTGTATTTCTTGTTAAGTTTACGCTCACAGTCACCACAGATTACTCCAAAAAGGCTCTATGTACTCCTGTCTCTACTCTACTATCAACTCACTGAGTGGAGAGTGGACCCGGGTTGTCGCGCTTTTCGACCGAGTCGTGACTCGGTAACCAGAAAACACAATCATCACAATTCAATCTCTCGAATTTCTTCTTTTTTTCCTCATCAATTATTACTATGGGTCTCTTTTTAACACACTCTTTAAATCCCTTTCGCTTTAAATTTAAACTATCACTTGACGGTTGTGTTGACAATGGCACTGGCTGAGACTCCCCAAGACACTGCCATGGAGGCGGTTCCGGGAACGCCCGGGATCCGGGAGGTGAGGTCCGAGCCCGTGTCGGAGAGCTTTGGATTCTGCGTCAAGCCAGGTCATGTGCCGGGCGGGAGCCCCGGTCCGGGTATAAGGAGAGTGAATTTGAGGGCTGAAATCGATACCTCGCCGCCTTTCGGATCGGTCCAGGAGGCTGTGATCCGTTTCGGTGGTCGCGGGTCTTGGGTGCCCTTGTACAACAAGTTCGGGGAAACCTACGTAACTGTTTTTGTCTTCTTCTTCGTTTTTTTTTTTTTTTTTTCTGTTGACTAGCGATTCTTAGTTTGACTAGTGTTTTTAATTTTGTCTATTTTTAGTTATACTATAAATAGTATGTCTTAATAGTTAGCTGTTCTGCATTTCTTTTTTGATATGGAAGGGAATCGAACCAGGGTAACTACTGGGCTAAGAGGCTCGAGTCTGTGGAGAATTTCAATCAGTGGGTGTGTTCTAATATAAGTTTCTTCAAGTTTGGTTATAGAATTATGTGCAATAGTTGTTAGAATATTTGGTATAATATGATTTCGGTTTCTCAGTTGATTTTTTTAAGTAAGATAAAAAAAAAGGGAAAAAGAAGCTTGTTGTAAGATATCCTGTTAATCTGTGTATATTTTCAAATCTTTAGACATTTGATGGGTATAGTTTGTGAGTTTATTATGGTAGACATGTTAGCTTTAGTGTCAAAAAACTTAGAAACATTTTTTGAGTTTCTGTGGTAGTTGATTACATACATTTCTCAAGAATGTGTTCTCTTGTAATGTGTTCTAGTATGAAAATTGCTCAAAATGCATCCGTTTTCGATTTTGGATCAATGAAGAATGTGAGTACTCTTTATGAAAATACTCAATCCATTTATAGGCTGATATGGTTTATGACATTTTTGTGAAATATAGCATATCAATAGAAACTTGGATTCATAAATAAGAGTGGAAGGCTCAAGTAGGTGCAATCTGGGTAGCCACGATTCTGTTTATGATGCGTCTCTGCTTTAATTGGTTTCTAGAATACTGGTGGCTAATTATTCTCGCTATGACTTAGAGAATGGCTGACCAATTTCTTAATCATGATAATTTAAAGACCGGTTTACTTCATATTTACTTTCCTTCTTAATCATGATAATTTAATGACAGTTTTACTTCAAATTTATTTTACTTCTTAATCATGATAATTTAGTGACCGGTTTAACAGTTTTTCATAGACTGCAAATTGCTTTCAAGCTTATCAATATCAAAATTCATTGGAGGATTTATATGCTTTCATAAGCATCAATTTGTTAGCATTTTAATCACATTCCTTAGTAAAGTTATGCTAGATTAAACATAGGACAATGTGAGGCCACAACGTGGTTCTAAAGGGAACCTTATAGCAGAAGGGATGCTGTAATCCCATTATGCACCAAACGAGGGGTTTGTTTTACCTTTCGATGTTATTTTCTTTGACTTCACTCTTGTCTGAATTAAGGTACAGCTCCAAGCTATTACAGTGGGGGGAACCCCAGCTCGATGCTGTATTACCATCTTTAGTGCATATTCTGTAAAGATAAATGTTATGAACCAAAACTTACGTTCGCAAAACTGATTTCTGATGAAGTGTGATTTAGATCTTTTTTCTTAATTACTTTCTTTGCTCCTAGTTTGTTAATATCTGATTGGGGAATATTATTATAAGCAGAATGGAGTTGAGGAGTTTGACATAAAGAAAGTGGAGGAACAAGCAGCAGAATTGGAGAAGGATCTCATTGTGAAAGAATTGGAGACACTTGATGTCCTAGAAGAACTTGGAACAACAAAAAGGATTGTTGAAGATTTGAAGCGGCAGCTCCAGCAAGAAGCATTGAAATGCATGGCAACACCAGACTCAGATATCAAAGAAATGAATGAGGAACATCACAAGAATCTTTTCAGCAACCACGAACAGATGGTGGGGAATTCAAGTCCGTGCCCTGCATCTTCTCCTGATTTAATCTTAATGGAGTTGAAGCAAGCAAAGTTGAACCTTGGGAAAACTTTAAATGATCTTGGGGTGATTCAAACTTCTGTTGAATCTCTGAATAAGGAAATGAAGGAGGAGAAAACTTTACTTGAAAAGACCCGCGAGAGGCTAACGTGTAAGTTTGCTGGGGTGTCATCTCTAGAAGAGGATGTAAAACAAATGAGAGTGAAGCCACAGATTGCTGATGATGCAGAAACTGATTGTGGTTTTAGGATTTCTGCCAATATTGCAAGGGAGTATTTACAAATGAAGTCACAGGGTGAGCAGATTAAGAAAGTAGTTGAAGCTACAAAACTTGGAATTTCAAGAGCAGTGCCAGGGAATGAACAAAACATTAATTGTATGAAGACTGCTGAAATGAGGTTGATTGCAGCCAAAAAGATGGAAGAAGCAGCTAGAGCAGCAGAAGCACTTGCAATTGCTGAAATGAAGGCTCTATCAAACAGTGAGACCTCATCAGGATATTTGCTGCCGGAGCCTGCACTATCTCCTTTGACATCCAAAGCTCGAAAGGCTGAGGAAATGTCTAACAAAAAAGTTCTGAATACCATGCACCAATTTGCTGAAGCTAATATTTCTAAATTGGCTATTTTAAAGAAGTTGGAGGAAGCTACAGAAGAAGTTAAACATAGTAAACAAGCCTTAGGAGAGGCTTTGAACAGAATAGATATTGCCAATAGAAAGCAACTTGCTGCTGGAGAGGCTCTCCGGAGATGGACGCCCGAGAATGATCAGAAAGAGCATCCATTTTTTAATGCCACCAAACTCAATAATTTCCATCCATCTGATCATCATTCACTCTCTTTGTTAAATGATTTGAACAATTCAAAGCCAGTTAATGATGATCCAAAGCCTGTTTTACGGCCAACAGTTTCAATGCGTGATATACTAAGCAGGAAGCAAGTTCTGTCTGAAGAATGTGTGCTGAAAAGGCAAAGTGAAGCCCACACTGAAGGGCAAAAGGTAGCTTTGAGTCAGATGCTTCATGAACTGAGGGAGGATCTAAAATTGCCGACAAAACCTGAGAAAGATGGTGATGATCAAAAACAGTTCTTTGGGCAGAGGAGAAAGTTCGGGTTCATCCATATTTCGCTTCCCTTGTCAAAGCAAAGTAAGAAAAAGTCGCAAGCTTTAAATACTATGACATAGTACATTGAGATATGGTCTCTGCTTGTGTACTAACATATTCTTTCTTCCTCTCATTTATCTGTATTGGTTAGTTATGGTTGCTTTTGTTTCTAGTGTTTTGATTTCTTTGTTTTGATATCCATTTCTTGTAAAGTTATTTGTGGCTTATTTTTATGTGTGCTGCCCTAAGGCCTTAGCCAGAGCTTGGTTAGAATATCATATTAGCTGTCATTAAAGGATTGGAAAATTTGATATGTTGTGTGATATTGAGTTTGGTAAGTAAAATTTGTTCCATAGCTTAGACTTGGAAACATCTAAAGACTGCTACTTTCTAGTAATGCTTCCGGCAATTGTTCCTATATCTTGCTTGCACATGCTTATAGAATTTATCTATCCCCGTTTATGAATGCGTGTGGATGAATCATGAGTTTGAATACAATCCAAAAGAAAGATAAACAAGGCTGCAAGCAGCAAATAACCAGGATTAACAGTAGCTACTCAACCTAGCAACCCAAAATACTACCAAACGCAATATAAGCTCCCTTGGGATTACTTGAACAAAAATTGTCCGAAAGATATTGCAAGTTAGTATGCATGTTCAGTTTGAGGTTGAAGTAGAATGCAGGGTAAACATAAATGCAAAACTAATGTTAAAACTTAAGTGCTCTTTGCAACGAAAAATTCTAGTGTAACTCGGGTTCATAAAAGATATATGATACAAAAATCTATTTCATCATTGAATAAAACAAAAATATATTTTCTCTCTCTTCTTATGATGTTTAATAGTGAAATAAATCCTTATATTGTGTATATTTCATAGAGTTTTGCTACGCAAGATCTCGCAACAGATATGACAGCACCAAAAGTGAAAATGAAAACTACACTAGTTTACTATTTTAGACAGTGAAGAGACTCGCATTGCAAGAAATCATAGGAGGTAGGAGTAAGGTGTGTACTATTATCATGATGAGAGCAACTTACCCTTTACCTGGGTACTGAATTTACAAGTCTGTTGGTAAATTTTGAAGCCCCCTTTACCTGGATACTGAATTTACAAGTCTGTAGGTAAATTTTGAAGCCCATCAACCTGAGAAACACGCGAGTTTCTTAGAAAACACATGAGAGATGTGAACTTTTACTGAGTCGAGTTTAAATTTAAAGGTTTAGATCAATTGATAATTTTAAAATTTTTTATTGATAACATCAATATAAACGTGTCTCAAAAAAAATCTTAACTTGGATGAACTACCAAGAGAAAGGTTAAAATTAAAGTTAGAACTTAATTTTTTAAAATTTAATTAAATCAAATAATTTATTTTTTAAAAGATTAAAAGACTGAGGGGTTGATTTTTTTTATGATAAATATGTTGTTTATGTTCAATGAAATAAAAAATTTGTCAAATTTAAAATAATATTTTTATTGTTTTTTATCAATAAAAATAACAATCACTTCGTTCCGAATAATTTAACAAACTTCATTTTTAAAATATTTATTTTATTTTATTTTTATTATATTCTATTCTCCGTGCACACCAAAGGAGACCTAAATGACGATTAAATGGAGGGGCAGCAGAGTATTTACCTACAAAGCTAAAGACAATTAGCTTTCCTATCATCTGTTCCATCTGATTAGTCGTCCAAACATAACAAATTATGACCACATAAACAAAGGCAATTTGCTTTCCTGGTAAATTTTCCTTTTTTTAACCCCAAACCCACGTTACCATCGCTTAAAATCACAAAAATACCCTTAAAAACTGGTTTTCCTAACTAAATCCCAACAAGAATCCTTGCTATGTTAAATTATATCAGGGTATTTTAGCAATTATTTATTTTAACAATTAACAACGAGTCAATTACCCAATACCGTACACGCAACAACCAAAATCCCTCCATTTTTATCGTACGAGGAAAGACTTTGACGGCATATGACGGGATGACGTGTCTATTATTTGCTCTCTCTAATTATGATTTGCCTTTTTATCGAAGTAAACAATTTAAGAAGAAGGATATATTTTAATTTTAAAAAATAAATCAATGGTAAATAAAAAAAATTGAGAAAAATCTTATCCTGAAATTAAGTTTAGAGAATTAATTTTTGATAATCATCAAATAAGTAAATAAAAAGATGAGAATATATATAAATAAATATAAATTAGTAGTTAGTGAATATTATGTAACTGTTTAGATATCACTGTAAATAAATAATTTTTAATATAAAAAATTATTATTAATTAAGCAAACATGATGTGATTAATTTTATTTTTTTATTTAATAACACAATAAAAAAATAAAAATAATGTTTTTACTTAATTAATAATACTCAGCCAATTCAATTGTGACACCAGTTATGCATTTTGATGGATTACTTTTGTGGTGGCAGACTCTGATTGGCTCATAGTAGACCTCATTATTTTAAAGTTTAATTACAAAAAATATTTTATGATTGATAAAGTATTTTTTAAAATATCTCGAAATTTTTTTGTGATAAAAAATATTATGTGGTTGATTTTATTTTCAAAAAATATTTTTATGATTTTTTTATAGTGAAAAATATCTTGTATTATATTTTTGTTAGTATAAAACACTTTATAATTGACTAAAAAAAACGTATCACAAGACACTTTTTATTAACAGAAACATACTACAAAATAATTTTTGTTAAAAAAAACATGCTACAAAATATTTTTACCACAAAATAAATTTTAAAATATTTTTTGAAATTAAAGTTAACCATTTCAAAAATTTTGTCACAAAAAAAATGTGAAGATATTTTTTTAAAATATAATCCACTAAAAAATATTTTTATAATTAAGCTTTATTTTAATCATTGTGCCCCATTAACTTTACCCGCTTTTTACCGCCTGCCGCGGGAAACTTCTTTTTACTCATTTTAAAAAGAAAATTTTCACCGTTCCTTATTTGCCCCGCTCTTAACTGTTGGGCGCAAGTTAGTACCTTGGCACTTGCTAACGTACACGATTTTTTGCCCCTGACTAAATATATTTGCTAGGTGGCATAGTGATAATTGGTTGTAGCCCACAGAATTACTAGATTACTCGTTCGCATTAATTAAAAAGTGAGATTTTTGTCTCTCTTTTTTCTCCGCTTTTTCGTTTCTCACTTACTAATGAAGGACCCATTCTGTCAATATTATAAAACTAGTAATGCAGTATATAGAAATTGAGCCAAAAAAGTTGCAGAACTCGAAGTGGTGCTTTAATGGCGAATCAGCCGAGGACCCGTAAAAGGGTCCATGCAATCCGTCGTGCTCCTGATGGTAGTGCCTTCGAAAAGTGGTATACATTTTCGTATAGAATATCTATGCATGTATAGAAATATATGTAAACAATTTTTTTGAGGTTTGTTGATTTTGATTTTCTTTTTTGGGTTCTTGATATGTGTGTCTGTTGCAGCGATTGCTGTGGTGTTGTGGTGGCAATTTCTTTGGCTGATATGCATGAGTGTGGAGCCAGGAAGAAGGAAGTGAAGAGATTTAAAGGCGTTTGTAGGGAGCAAAATGTCATGAAAGAAAGCAGCTTGAATGACCAACCCAGATCGCCTTTTAGGGTCTTCATGTACATTCTCATCTTTGCTTCCCTTTATTTGATTACCATTTGTTGTATAGTTTAGGTAAAATATGTTTTTGACTATTTTATTTCTAAATAAATAGCTGGACTTTTGTTACTGTTCTGCATTTATGGAAATCTATTGGTCACTAGTAGTATTTGGTTACCGTTAATCTCATTTTTACCAATCGTGAGGCATATTTTGTTTGGTTACTGAGAAAATGTGACTTAACTTACCCTTATCATAGTTAAATGAACTACCCATTTAATTGCGGTAGGCTCAGAAATGATATTTTAACCCAAAATAGCCGCCCAAATGTGACATTCGGAACAGCGAACTAGTAATTTTGCATTACTTCGGGAAGCTTAACTAATAACTGATTGTTTTACTCCGGAAAATCATTGTAGCGAGTAGGAAAAAACACTGAAAAACACTGTGGCGAGTGGGAGATGGCTTATGATTGGTCCATGCTTGGGTGTTAAAAGCGAACCGTTTGGTGTTAATCTAACAACACCCTAGTAAGGTTGGTGTAGAAGTGGTCTTCCAAATTATGAAAAAGTAGAATAAATGAAGTAATTGATGTTTTACTTATTTTTTTCTTGAAAAACATAGGGAAAAGTTTAACAAGAGATGCAAGACTGGAAATTTGATTGACATTGATCGAAAAGGGTTTGAAACTTGGAAGAACATGTCTAAGGAGGTATTGGTTATTTGAAATTCTTGTAATTCCTAGCCAATTGTTGTTACATCAGTCTCTTATTCTCATTATCACTTTCCACTGTGGTCTTTTTAGGAGAGACGACCATATGTCATTCAAGCTGAAAAGGTGAATTCAGTCTACACCGAAGCTCTAATTGAAGAGGTTAATGATATTTTTGAGGTAATTGGACTATGATTAGTCTTGTTGTTTTGATATGTTGGTTGCGATGTGGATACTTTCTTTGTATAAAGATATGATTCATTGTTCAAAAATCACATTCATGCGTGAATTGTGATACATAGAAGTGTTGCATGCCTTAGGGGATTGTGGATAGAATTTTCAAAACAAAAATATCATAGAGTTCATCGTTTATGTTCGTTCTCTAATTGTATTTTGTGCAAGGGCTTGTGATTCTTACTTTACATTGTTATGTGCATGGTGAATTAGGTTTTGATTGATGGCTTGAGTGTTGCAGGATTTATTACTTATGTTAGACCAAGTGTTAGATTTGACTTTGACATCAGGATACATTTGTTTTGTTCCTTTTCCAAAGTACCCAAGTGACCTAAAATGTAGGTTGTCCCTTGATTTACTATACCTTTCATGTATAATTAATCATGTAAATTGATGTTATTTTGGACTTTTTTGATCTCATCTTCACAGAATTTTATTTTGTTTCTGCCATTGTTTTCAACATATTGTCCTCTGATTTCAATGTTCGAGATATCAACATGAAGATAGGTTTGATCAGATTCCTGGGTTGCATTGTTGTGAACAGCTTTCTCATTCCCAATCCATTAAGCCATTGTGAATTTGTGACTAATTAGTTAATCTAAATGTTTCTCCGCCTAATATTATTTCTTTAACTACGTTCACTCCCTTTATTGTCTATACTGAGCATAATTCTTTTTATTTAAATTGCATCACATTATATTATATTGTCCACGATGTAGAACCCATGCAGAAATTCTTCCACAATAAAGGTTTTGAATATTTAAGAGTGACGAAATTATTCCATGTAGGGTGATGATGGAGCTGATTCAGCGATGGTTGGGAAATTTGATGAGGTTTGTTAATTTCTGAGGTTCTCATTACATTATAATTTTTCTGGCTAAGTGTACCATACTGTTCGGGTTCTACTTTGTTTTTATATTAGTCTACACATTATTTTTTTCACAATTTTCTTATTTGTGTGAATCACAGTTCTATGAAGATAGTGAGGACTATGAGACATCTGATACCGTTGAAAGTTATCATTCTGGAGGATTAGAGAGTTTAGATACCTATCAATGGTATGATATTAGAGTTTAGTTACAAATATAACCTAAACAGCATTATTTTCAGTTTGGCTGCCTTTATTGACCAATTTAGCTACATTTCTAGTTTGGTTGCTGCACTTCTAATTTACTGAACTTCATACCATAAAACAGGGAAATTCTGCAGTCATGGATAGTTGAGAGTTCTGATTCAAGCGACTGCGCTTGAAGGTTCCCTTTACTGTCTAACAGGTTGGGTTAATGGGATACTTTAATCAGCAATAGTGGAAAATCCAGACGAGTAAAGAATTTTTCCCATTACTAATCTTCTCAAAGGCAAGTCATTTGGCTATTGTATAGTAAGAGTAGGACTTCAGTATTCTAAAAGAAAGTTAGCTATCTTCCTTTACTATAGGGTCTTATGCTCTCTTAGTATGTCATTTTTGGGATCGCAAGGGAAGCTTCATACTTCATAGGGAAGCATTTTGTCCAAATTTTTTTTTGAAATGTTCCTTCCAAATTATCATATTGGTTTGCGTATTGAATGAGAGGAAGTATTTTGTTTTGAATGTGCATTTTTGCTGCCAATTTATACTTTCAGTCAGTAAAATAGTAATCGCAAGCACTTCAATGAAATGAGGTAAATAGGTTGTTGTGGTGTCAAGAAAGTGGCATGGATTATATGGATTAACGCCTGACTGGTTGTGCCAGACCAAACCAAACTTGATCAGTTGTTATCTATAGTGCCAGATTAGGCACCCGAAATAAATGGAATGACATGAAAATGTTTTACTAAAAGGCTCACTATACCATGCAAACATTTAGAGACCAACTCAACTCCTCTGCAGCTGCAGAGGAGTTGATCCCAACAGCAAAGCTAGTCCATATTGTTAAAAGTTTTTTTTCAAATATATGTATAAAAATTATACATACAAGAGAAAACAAAAACACATAATGATATATCTAATTTAATGTGTTTTATACCGTTAATGGGTTAACTTAAAGGGAGAAAAGAAAATGTTATACCATTAAATGACATTCATCCCAGTAACTATTTAGATGCTTACAACCTTTGATTAAAGTTGATAAATGTCTTATAGCAAAGTAAATAATTCTATTTTATATATATAAATAAATTTGAAACCTGTTAATATATGTTGATCACAACGAAAATACAAAAATAAGAAGAAAAAATGAACTTCCATATATACTTCAACAGATTTCTGAAAACTAATTGCTTAAAGGAACTTCTTGAGGCAGATTTTGTCTGTCCCCATAGCGAGACATGTAAATAGAAACTTGTCTTGTATAGTTACTTATATTAAATAAATTTGGGAAGTTTTTGGTGTGAAAAAAATAATGTGTTATTAGAAATGATAAATGTTCAGTACACTCATTCTTACATGTGATATTGTTAGAGAGATTAATTGGGAATGAATGTCAAATTATGACCATTTAAGAGAATCAATACACAAACGGCCATGGAAATAAGATGTTAAAGGCTTGTGTTGATATCAAAAGAATGAATGCACAAATGGCTCTAATACAATTGTAATAGCAACAACAATTAAAAGAATATAATATCATAGAGAAAAATGTTATTATTTCCATTTTATTTTTTTTTCATTAATTCACATGTAAATGTATGGGCTTGTGATTGCTAGGTTTATTATAATTTAATTTGGTTTTACTTATTTTCAACTTCAGATTATTTTCAAGTGTTTCAGTTGACAATATTTAAATTGATTTTAGTATTATGACTGTGTTATTGACACTTCGAAAATTGTTATCAACACTCGTTTTGTTTTTTTAACTTACAATAATATCATTAATTGAAGTTTGATGTTTTTGATAATGTAATTAATTTGAAACATTATTGTAAGTTTAAGTATTGATGATTTTCAAAATAAAACTTAGTTTTATACTTGGGATTATTTGAAAAAATTGAAGAAAAATAGAAAGAAGAAAAAATTTGATTTTGATCAAGTTCAATCAACTATAAGAATAAGACAGTCGACTGTCATAACGCAAAATTCGAATTTTCAGAACGTTAAAGACAATTGCGACAACTGACTCAGAATCAAAGTGTCATTTGTGAAGAGACATTTAGAATCTCTACAAGGGCTTCTCAACCGCCATTTTCTATAAAGATTTTTATAGATTTATTTCCTCATTTTCTTATATTTTCTCACAAAATATAGATCTTCTTGTGATTGAAAGTTTACAAAATTTTTCAAACACGAGTGCTCTTAATCCATAAAACTCATAGAAGCTGTTGTAGGTTGTTTTTCACAAGTGCAAAGTACATAACAATAAAGGAGTTTCATTGTATCTTAGAGAAAAATCGTTATAACATTCTTGCATCATAGATGGGCGAATTAAACCTTAAAAAAGCAACTTGGTTGTGCCTTGAAGTCATAATTCTCACCCTCTCTTGTTCATTTTGATAAACAATCCTCTATAAATTTCCCCAACAATCTTAAGGTTTAATAATCCTTATTTATAAAAATAACTACCCCATTGAGTTATCTGAGAGATATGGTAATGGGTTTCAACAAATTGAAGAAGTGAAAATTTTATAGAGTCAAGATGATGATTTTTATCATTTTGTTTTGCAAGATTACAAGGTACGACTTAATAAAAATTTTCTAAAGCACGCTAGTGTTAAGCAAACGTTACAAAAAATATGGTTTGTAATTTTAAAGTTTTTGTGCATGTGTAAGACATTAAATAATATAAAGAAAACTAGAATATGTTTATAATCTGTTCGTTTTAAAAGTATAAAAAAGTCAATTGAGGAATGCAATTAATTTTGTATTATGTTATATCTGATGAGATTGGTACATTGGGTCATGTTTTTTTTTTCTCGTAAATGTTTAGTATACAATAAATTCACTAGTATGTTTTATTTGGTAATATGTGTTGGACTGGACACGAGCACTATGAATGGTCATGGCATGTTATCAATACGTATCACATTTGTGGATTACATGGTGGCACTAACGACAGTTTTAAATTTGGGAAAATAGCATGGTTATTTGGCTATATGAAACCATGAGTGGATAATCGTTACTGGGCTAATGGTTATAATGAATGTTGGGAGTTGTCCTTCCTAACAAGTGCTACATAATTGCATAAGTTATATTTATATTTTCTAGAGGTGTTATATATGTGAGAGTTAAACATATACATTGAAATATTGCTTCAAGCAAGTATGAAAATTTTATGACAATAAGAAAAGATTAGAACCCATAGTGGTTTGCATATATTGAAGTATATAAGAAAACATAAGATGTGGTTCCCAATTTCATTAGGAAAAGAGTAAATAATTTCAATGAATATAAATTTTGGGACAAAAATAATAGAATTTTTATGTTTGGATATCTCTTGTTGTGAATTCTCAAATAAATCTTGATAAGACTTTTACTGTATTTTGAATAGTACTTGAATTAGAATTGAAAGTATTATTGTAATGGAAATTTACAAAAATATGAATATCAACAGAGTATTTGTAATAAAATCTTATTTGGATAATGATGTCACTTGGATCAGTGCGACGAGTATATGCTACGGTGGATATTGTACAATGAGCATGATAATGAATTACAAGTGGGTAAAGTCAAATAGTTACAAGTCATGGAAAATATCACTTGTGACGAGGTGATTTTGAGTGTAAGTGCAATTGGTAATTTGTAAACAATGCACTACAATGAATTATCTAGGACGTGTAGACAAATATAAATTCTAGATACATAGAATTTATAAAGTCTGCAAGAAATTTGGCGGATTGATTAACCAAGGGACTCTCTAGAGAGAAAATGATTAAAATATTATAAACGATGGAGATCAAACTCATACAATTAATCACCCATGGTGGAACCTCGACTCAACGCTTACTAACCCTAAGTCCTGAGTTCAATGAAACAAAGTACATCATCAGTTTTGATTGTAAATACTTACAGTAAATATTTCATCCCACAAGAAAGGTGTTTGGAAACCGTAGTGATAAAGTTAAAGGTGAACTTTGAGTTCTTAATAAAGCTTATAAAAGTTTTTCATTGGTATGTTAAGCTGCGGAACATACTTGATAAGCTTACCTAGTGAGTGTGAAGTGTGTCCGCTTCTATTGAGTTCAAGAGCTTAACTCTAGATCACTCATGACATAAGATACATAACACAAAGTCTGTAAACGTGTCGATATTTTCTGATATTTTCTATGAGGAGAAGTTTCATGTGTGAGACATGTCCGGTTAAAAAAATAGGATTTGTGGTTTAAAGTTTTATACTACCATACATTATGTTTAACTTTGATGTGTTTTCACTAAAAGAATATTCAAGTCCCAAATACATCTTCATATAAGCATGAACTTCAATAGATTATGAAATATTTTATTTTCAAAATTTATCAAGTCAAAAATATTTTGAAAATGGTGGGGGATTGTTGGTGTTTTTCAAAATAAAACTTGATTTTATACTTGGGATGATTTAAAAAATCAAAGGAAAAGAAAAAGAATAAAAAAACGATTTTGATCAAGGACAGTTGACTGTCTGTAGGATCGGACATAACTTTTCATAATCCATTGTAGAGTTGTACATTCGACTGTAGGTATCCATAAATTGACAATAAGTTTGCCTAATTGATTATAGCATGACTATAATCGACTGTCAACCCGATAATTTATTGTTAAATTTGAAATTTTGAGACACAATCGACTGTCCTAAAGCCACAGTCGAGTGTTAGAACGCAAAATTCAAATTTTCTGAACGTTAAAGATAGTTGAACTATGAACCAAAGTGTCACTTGTGAAGAGACACTTAGTAGCTATACAAAAGGGCTTTTCAACTGCCATTTTCTATGGAGAATTTTACATATTTCTTTCAATTTTTTCTTCTATTTTCTCTCAAAATATAGATATTCTTGTGATTGAAAATTCTGAAAAATTCTTCAAACACAAGTGTTTTTAATCCATAAAACTCATATAAGTTGTTATGGGTTGTTCTTCACTAGTACAAAGTGCAGAACAATAGAGTTTCATTGTATCTTAGAGGAAATTCATTATAACCTTCTTGCACCGTAGAATAGCGAATTAAACCTTAAGAAAAGCTACATGATCGTGCCTTGAAGCAATAACTCTCATCATCTCTTGTTCATTTTGATAAGCAGTCTTCTATAAATTTTGCCCAACATTAAGTACCAAAATAAAACATAAGGAGTGTCTAAAATTTTTTGGAGTACCAATGACATCACCATTACACTCCATTTGGAACCAAAAGAAAATAGAGTTCATTTCATTCTTAAATGAATTGAAAACAGAATTCATATAGAAATGAATTTAAATGTATTTTTATGGTAAACTTTCTTATGTTAATTTAAAGAATTCAATTGAATTCTTATATTTAAAATGTTTGAAATAAATGAAGAACTAAAAAAAATGATGGAAGGGGAGGCAAGGGGAGGAAGAGGGAGAAAGAAAGAGAGAATATTTTGGTCAACTAATATTTTATTTTTTATTTTATGAAATTCATTTGTAAATTCTAATAAATTTTGATAGAATTTACAAAAATTAACTTAATTTTATAGTAAATTTTATTTAAAAATAGTTCATTTCAAAATGAATTTCATACTCTCTTTTTTTGTTCCAAACATAATAAGTGTAGAATTATAAATAAATTTTATAAAATTTATTTGTTCCAAAGTATTACTTGAGTTTTAATGTTTAAATAAACTATGCTTGAAATGTTATTTGTTTGAAAAAAGGCAATGCCGATACCATACCGAAACTCTAGTGGTTGGTTACACTTTTTTTTTTATAGTTAGAATAAATATTTCGAGTTTGATTTGGACTATATTATAAAAATATTTGGGGTAACAATTATAATAATAAAAAATATATGAGATCACAATATCACATTATATGTCATGTGACTACAAAGCACAGTGGTAACGTGTAAGGTATATATAGGCCTACAGGTGGCAAACGGATCGAGTAGGGGCAGGTCGGAGTTGAGTCATTTTGAGTCGTGGATCTTTCAGGTCACGGGACACTTTGAGTCAGCTCGGGTTTTGGTCATTTCAAACACGGGTTATGTTGGGTTTCGGTCGGGTAGGTCAATAAAATAGATATTTATGGTTAATTAAAAAGAATTTATTTGCATATAATATGACTAAACGAGTTACATTGACAAATTCATGAAAATTAATTAATAATAAATTAATATTTAATTTTTTAATGTAATATGCAATGTTATAGCTCATAGTCCCAAAATCTAATATTAAATTATCTCAGACTTGTCCACAAAATTATTCTCACTAGTAACTTCTTATACTAGATTTTGAAGAATAAATTTCATATAATCATTTTATTCTATTCTATTTTGGGTTTCGGTCATTTCAAACACAGGTTATGTTGGGTTTCGGTCGGGTTGGTCAATAAAATAGATATTTATGGTTAATTAAAAAGAATTTATTTGTATATAATATGACTAAACGAGTTACATTGACAAATCCATGAAAATTAATTAATAATAAATCAATACTTAATTTTTTAAATAATATATTTAATTTTTAATGTAATATGCAATGTTATAGTTTATAGTCCCAAAATCTAATATTAAATTATCTCAGACTTGTCCACAAAATTATTCTCACTAGTAACGTCTTATACCAGATTTTGAAGAATAAATTTCATATAATCACTTTATTATATTCTATTTTTTCAAGACAATTAAAAATATAATTTTATTGTGACTTGAAGAACAATACAAAATTTATTAGTCTTATCGATTTTTGATTTGAAATTAACGAATTACTCATATAAATATAACGTTGAACCATGCACATCAACCTATGTAAAATAATAATTAATTAATTATGATATAATTTATTTTATTTGACAATTAATAAATTAACTGTTATTCTGATTTTATAAAACAATTTTTTTAATAAAAAAATATATTTTCAAATCATTTCAAATTCAGATCATTTCGAGTGTTTAGGTCATTTCAAATTTTTAACCTTTCAAGTCACGTTGGTTTGTGTTATTCTGAATTCAAATCATTTCGGGTTAAAGTCGAATCAAATTTAGAGTATATTTCTCTGATACCTTTTCATATGGGATCGGATTTTTAAATGGGATCAGATTTTACCACTGTCCTACACGTGCTCCCCGGTCAATGGAGAACGTATGCTCATGCTGTATCCTCTACTATATATAAAATCAAAAAAGAAAATGAAAATAGAAAAAAGAAAAAAGAAAAAGAAAAAAACAGAGAGAAATAGGAAGTAGCTTGAAGAATTTTAAAGGCCAAGCACAGCTTCTACTATTTCTGAGCTAATTATCCCCTCTCTCGTCTTGGGTCCTAATGAACTGCACTTGTAGCAATAATAGAAGCTCTTCTCTGCTAATTTCACAGAGACCCTCTTTTCGCTTCCCTCGCTCTCTCTTCCCTTCAAAGCTCACTTTATCTGTATGTTATTTTATTTTGATGTCCTTTTCCCCCCTAAAAAAGTACCTTTTCTTTATTATTTACCAATCTAATTGTCAATTGTTTCTGTTTAACAGAAATTAAAGGGTGTAGACTTGGTTAAGCATCGTCTTGTGATCAATAACGCTTTTGGGTTCGATGAAAATGGCTCTGTTAATGGGTTCCCCTTCAAGCCCAACAAGCTCTTCATGCAAGAGGTACTTTATTTATCTTAAATATGCAATTTTAGTTCTTTATTATGTTGATTTTTTGTTTTTTTCCTTTTATACGGTGGATTATGTGCCAAAAGCATAAAGGGTTTCATATATCTGGGTTTGTAAAAGATATACTGTAGAATCACTAACCAAAGATAAAATAATTGGTGAATTCTTTGATGATGATAGAATAGAGCTTCTAGGTTTTGTTCTGTCATTTATAAGTGCTATGTTTGGTGATTTGGTCCAGTAATTATATCAAATTTAATGTTTTTTCTCATGTTTCCTCGCATTTTAAGGCAATCGGAGCTGAATATGGAGAAGGTTTTGAGACTTTTAGACAGGATGGGCCTCTTAAAGTTGACGTGGTAAGAAATTTAGGAGCTTATGTCTATGTGATTCAATTGTTTATTGCATCTTTTAATTGAATTTGGTTGTCTTTCTTATATGTATTATTGCAAACTATCTGAAAAGCTTATACTATAATTTACGGTGGATCATTATTGCAAACAGGATTTTTTGAATGAGAGATTACAGGAAGGTTTTCTTAGACGAATACGATACACCATGAAACCAGATGAAGCATATGGACTTGTTTTCTCGTGGGACAATGTGGTGGTAAATTCTTTAACTTTAAGCAGTCTAGAAGAGTATTAATGCTGAATATTTATGTTTTTTTTTTTTGGATTCTTTCTATGCATCCTGGTAGTTTGGAACCAGACATGGTACAAACAATTATCAAATACAAGACAAATGGTAAATTGTGATATTTGTTTCTAAGTGGTGGCTTGTTAAGTCCAACATTGTAAATATTACTTCTGAAATTGTTTAGCTTGCTTTGAAGCTTATCTTGTGGTGGGATTCAAGTGAAATTGCCACAAGGTGAAAAATTGGATGATCATGCATATATGTTTAAAATTCACTATATCCTATTTTCCCCATATAATTTCATATATGATGTGTTTCAGGCAGGTACTCGAACTTTGAAGTTAAATGCATGGAAGCAGCTTGCCTCTGAAGAGGGTAAACAGCAATCTTTTCCCTTTAAAATGTTTCTTTTTTTTTCTCTCTTTTTATATTCCTAACTGTAGAAATCTTTGTAGCTTATAGCTCGGTTGTCAACTTATCATGCTAAAACTGCTTCATGCTTGATAAGTCATACTCTATGTTTTGAGTTTTATACGTATGTTTTTAAGTATCCAAGCAGAGACAATCAGAGAACCAGTATTATTATTCTCTTATGTTTGTGGAAGAAGTCAGATTTTACATATTCTTTAGGCTTATTTGTAATGGTTAGATATGATCACCTCCAGATTTATATTTCAGAACTGGCATCTATTGCAATTTTTTTGTAGGACTCATCATATTGTTTTCCCATCATAAATAACTAGTTTAGTGAACTATTTTGTTGAGTTGAATCAGATTCTGAATTTCTTTTTTTGTAAATAAGGAGGCATAACTTCTGTATATCTTCTTTGTTTGAGAAGGAGCACTTGAGCTAGAAACTGCCATGGTGTTCTGATGATACATACATTACATGGCTATGTTGATTCTTGTGCAGGAAAAGAAATTCCTGAAGATGGTGGTGTGCAAAGGCTGATGCTTTATGCAGGTGCTGATCATGTATTGCATAAGGTTGGGAATTCGTGGTCATTTTAGGATATGTGTTTTCAATTTACTAAGCATATTTATTACAATTGTGATACAATAGTGTTAGTTCAGGTGTTTTAGGATATTTTCTTTTCCTATGACTTTCTGCAATAAAAGAAGTGCAGTCGTTGACTTTGTGAAAATGGGCCCGGGTTTAGACTCAGGAAGACAGTGCCTCAAGTGGTTGTGTAACTGGCTAGCAAGAAATTGCCCCGTGATGTTGTAACATGAGGAATCATATCTGTGATAGATTTTATTGCGGCTTCATTGCCCTTTAGGTCTTCTTGCTTTAGGTGTCACTGAGTTTTCTCCCTATCCCTCCCCTTTTGTACTCTATCTGTTAATTACTATGAGATTTTTAATTTTCACCAGTTAATAATCGGAAAAAAAGGGGAAAAGAAGGAAAATATGTTTGATGTTTTGCTGATGCAGTTTGTCCCGGATACTATAGAACTCATATATTACATTTTAAGCTAACCTTTATTCAATCGGTATCTTGTGGTGTTCCTCCAGAGTAAAAACCCCTGCTTGTGCTAATCTTCTTAACTGCAAATATGATTCTTCTTTTATTGCCTATTAATGTTCACTTTTTGGTACCTTATATCTACTGTCTCTTATTACTCTCCAAAATTTTCAGGTGTTGTTCTGGGAGAAAGCAGAAAGTGAAGTAGATAGGTTGAAGTTGAGGCTTTCACAGATATATTATGATAACATGCTCAGAGTAATACTTCTTTCATTGATTCCAAGGATGTTAATTTTGTCTTGTAAATGCAACAAATAATATTGCTTACAATATTTCATTGATAACATTCTTCATTCAGTTTATGAAACCAATGGAGGGGTTGGAAGAGTGGCTTGATGCAGTATCTACAGCTCGCATCCCTTGTGCTGTTGTTTCAAGTCTTGATCGGAGAAACATGATGGATGCCCTAGATCGGATGGGGCTCAAGAAGTATTTCCAGGTTAATAAATTTTTTTAAGAGTTCACATGTTACTTTAGAGTTTAGATAGAAACTACTAGTGATAAACACACTTCGATATGTATGGCCCAGCTGGTGTGCAATTTCATATGGTCCTCTGAGATTCTGATTGTAAACTCAATGTGATATGGAGATAATGTTTTGTTACTTACTGATGCAACTCTTAACCATCATTCTTCACTTTCTGTCCTTCTGTAAACTGTGTTTTATGATTACCATTTTCCCTATAAAAAATTGCATTTTACTTTTCTTTTCATGTATGTGGCATGTGACAGCCAGCATATTACATTGGTGACAAAAACTTGAATAGGAAAATTCCTGCCCAAGTACAGTCTGTAGCTGACTAGCTATCTTATATAGATATGAGACATAGCAATAAAATTTGATCCATCACCTGATCTGACGGATTTGGTTATAATTTGGATGATATTGAAGTTACCTGACTACATAGCTGACATGAAATTATAGATGATTTCTTTTGTAATTCGAAATTAACATTCAAGTGAAGTTTCCCTCTGCTGACATCTGTGCTTTTAAAACCGCAGGCAGTAGTGGCTGAGGAAGATGGCATGGAGTCAATAGCCCATAGATTTCTTTCTGCAGCTGTGAAGGTATAGCACACCTTTTAAGACTCAGCATCTTATGACATTTGTCGCCTACCAAAGTTGAAGGTTTTTTGGCCCATACATCCGCCAACTGCGTATTTCATAGTTAATTTCATACTTGAGAATACAACTTTATGTTAACCCATCTATTTCCTTAAGATATGTGCATTTGAAAATTTATTGTATGTCAGCTGCCATAAACTCAGAAAAGAAGTATAGTGTCATAAGAATGTGCCAAGGAGTTTGTTCATATTTTTGGCATATATCATTTTTAGACTGTTGAAGTAATTCTATCCCTGGACTTTGGAACTAGTGGCTAGGAGCTGTTTAGAAAAGGCCAAGGTCTAGAACATTTCAGGCCGTAGGCTTTTGAAAATGCCTTTTTACACATTAATTAGAAGCACTACTCTCTGCTTAGTCTGTGTATGTATACTTTGTTTTGTGCTTTCCACTGGAATTCCATGGACATGTTAAACATGTGATTAGACTTTCGACCGTAGTGCCAGTTCTCTTGAGACATATGTAATGCCATCCTCTGTACATGACCTGTATCACAGATAAAGCGGTTGAATGCATTGAAACACTCTTTGTATTTGTATCACTTGATTAAATGAAAATCGAGTTACCGAAACTTCCTTTTGTATATGTGAAAAGCTTTGGGCATGATGTTCTGCAGAAAAAATAAAGAAAAATTTTATGGTGAGCCCAATAAGTTTTATTTCAAAGTTGTTTTTGACCTGTTTGCACTTTTGCAGCTGGACCGGAAACCATCCAAGTGCGTGGTGTTTGAGGATGATCCCAGAGGCATAACTGCAGCTCACAACTGTACGATGATGGCTGTGGCGTTAATTGGCACTCACCCTGCGTGCGTATTAGCCCTGCTGCTAGTTTACACCCACCACTCACACAATCATGCACATACCCACTTTTTTACTAGCTTTTGAAAGAAGCCTACGTGAAATGCTGCTATCACACACATTTCAGATCCCTTTTGACTATTCTCCCCTTCTGTTGTGCATGTGAGTGTGTGTGATCATTGATGTTTGTGCCACTTAATATGGAAGACGAATTTGTATTTTGCAACTGCATTTAGTAACAGAATGGAAGCTTAGAAAGTTGGATATCCAATACCTTTGTTGATTTGTAATTTTTATTGAAAAGCAATTTGAGACCTTTGCACTGTGCATTCTGATATTTTTTTGTGTGGAAACATGCAGGTATGATCTGGTACAGGCTGATCTTGCAGTTGCTAACTTTAATGAGCTTTCGGTGATCAACCTCCGGAGATTATTTGCCAACAAGGGCTCTACTTTCATGGACCGGCAAAAGCAGATCATAGAGAAAGCTCCTCCTAAAAGAAAGCTTACGATTGATACCATGTTTTGATTCATTTTCAACCTGCTTCCCTTTTTTTTCTTTCCCCAATCTCTCCATGTAATTAAGCTGTTGAGCATCATCTGATCTCCTTTAAGTTTTTTACATTTTTCTTTCTCTTTTTAGGACATTCTTTCACTATATTATACACCGGAATGTAGAATAAGCAGATGTATTCAATTGTCATATTGTGATATCTGATCAGATATCACAATGGAGTAGAAGGAATCCTAGAATTTCTGTTTCCTGATTTATGATACAGTTGTTACTTTGCAAATGTTTTGAGCCAGATGTTAGATTACATGGAAATATGAAGTTTTTGCAGTTTGATAGTAAGTTGCATTTGGTTTAATTCAGATACGCAACTAATATTGTGAAATGGGAGGAGGGTAACTGTGGATGTGGAAGTAAAGCTATTGCCACTCATCCTTTTTACTCAAAACTAGACTGTTGCATGATCACCCAAAGGTGAAAGATCATTGCCTTTCAAAAAAAAGAAAAAAGAAAAGATCACTGCAGTTTGTGAGGCAATCCAAAAATCTTGGGAGGTTTGGAGCTCCTTAACGAGTACTAAATCTGTCCTAATTGATACTTTGGACATGATGGAGGATTTAATCTTGGAGACGAAGAGCATTTGGTATAAGCAATTAAGCATCATCATGAATGGGTACCATTTTGATGAACCAAGTGGTTTATAATCAAGTGAAGAAGTGAAAGAAAAGAAAAGAAATATATATTATATACAAATTGAGGAACCAAGTGCTACAACCATGGCTTAATGGTTAAGGTTTAGGTTTGAGCAGTTTTAATGCCCATGCGTTGCACAAGTTTGTAGAATATGCTATGAAAATCATATATTTCTTTATAGCTTTAACGGTTGGAGCTTGATTAAGGTTGACTCACTCTCCTTTTGGGTCATGTTTATTGAATTTAGTGGCAAACTAACAACAAAGCAATAAAGAAGGATATTGCCAGTGCCATGTAGTCATCTTGGTGAGTTTTGTTTGTTGAGGAATTTGTAGAAATAGCCGCTAATTCCATGATCATCTTTTACTGGGAGCTTTAAACTAGAAAGAGGTCATAAGTAGAAGAAAATCAAATATTATGATCAAATGGGTTTAGCTTATTTCTTTGTATCAATGATTAATTTGTTGGATTGCTTTACTCAGATTCGTTTGGATAAATCATAGATGATTTGTTAAGGTACAAAAAATCAATGATAGCTTGAGGCAGAAAAGATGGACAAAGCAATTGCAATGAATCACAATCATGTCATAGATAAAAGGTGAGCCGAAGAGTTCGTTGCCATCTTTTGGGATAATCACGGGATCCTTTCGATTTCATATATAATGCTGACTCCATCCTACAAATTGCATCAAAAAAATCAAAATCCGTCCACTTGAGTGAAGATTATAGTTGTAAGTATCGTTTTGTTTCGATCGAAACGGTTGAATCGGGTATTTCTATACTTCGTTTCGTTTTTTGTTTCGATCCATTCCAAGTTTATTTCGATTTGTTTTAAAATATTACAAAATTAATTTTTTATATTTTTAAAAATTTTAAAAGGTAATTTAAAATTTTTTATTTTTAAATGAGTGATGCGAGTGATACATTATATTTCATCAAGTTTAAAGTTCAATACATGATGCTATAAAGAATTAACTATTAAAAATAAACTAACAAATTGTAAAACAATTTTGGTTGAAGTATAGTAAAATTTGAGAGACATCATGCCAATTTGGTCCCTGCTCATAAAAAAAATGGATAAGCAAAATAGAATTTGTAATTAACCAAAGCTTATCTAAAAAAACTAAGCATACGCATATTAAATCAAAAGCAACCCATCAAATAATTCAGTAAAAAAAAAAAACATTCTAATAATATAACCTATGCTAATTCTAAGCGAAATCCAGAAAAACTTGAAGCCTTTAGCACTTTTTACTTTCACTTGTTCTCTTAATTGTATTTTTTATTATGTGAAACTTTCGAAGAAAATAGTTAGAATTATCTAAAAAGTATTGCTTTTATTTGAGCATTAGAACAATAAAAAACCCTGAATGTGTTTAGAACAATTGAATTTTATAAATTTTATGGGTTTAATTTGTAATTATATATTTGTTAAATTTGACGATAAAAAACTATAAAATTTATTTAAAAATAAGTTCATTATAGAATTGAATTAATTTGTTGCAAATTTATCAAAATTGGTTTATACAAAATGAAGAGTAAAAAATTATGTTGACCAAAATACTCTTTCTTTCATTCTCTCCTTTCTTCCCTTCCCCTCCCTCTCTCTCATCTTTTGAATTATTCACTTATTCAAGATATTTTAAATATGAGAATTCAATTGAAAAATATAAACATAAAATCCATTTCTAAATGAATTATGTTTCCAATTCATTTGAAAATGTAAACCGTAAACCAAGTATCCCCTTGCATCTATTTTCCATTTTAAAATGATTTTGTTTTCTTAAACTAAATCGATGAACAAAAATGCAATGGTTAAAATTGAACGATTTGAGACCTCTTAATCACACAAATTATAAACAAAAAGAAAAAAAATATAAGATTTACCTAGATTCACCCTAGAATAAGGCTACGTCCTAACAAGAGTTTTTTATTATCAACCTCAAAAACCTCTCGTTACAATATATACTCAGTACATAAATAGTATTTATAAGCAACTTAAAATGCTCTAATTATGGTCTAATTAGGATTTATGTCCTGCTGCAGAACTACGGTTATTCATGAAACCAAACTCAAACCGCTAAGTAAAAAACCAACCCAACTCATGTACAGGACCTGAAAGTTTCGAGGGCGCTACCCCTAATAAAAATATGGTACCACTAATCCAGGCATTTGGGTCCAGTGTTTACTTTCAGATTCTTTTTATAGAAATTTGAGTTTTCCCAATTCCAAAATTATAGATTTCGATTTTTTTAATTTTGTGCGAAATAAATACAGAGACAAGTTGTTTGTATCTCAACTGTTAAATTTCATCTTAAGACTAAAGTTATGCCACATTACATAAAATCTCTTTGAAAATATTTTTTCCTTAATTTTATTAATTATACCTTAATTACTTTCTTTTTAAATAATTTTATGCCTTAATTATTACATATTTACATGTAGTGTAAATATTGATTATATCAAGCAAAAAAAATTTTATTTTACTAGGTATCACACAAAAGTTCAATCCTTACTTACCTCGTCAAAGTAAAATGTAACATACGTTTTTGAAATATCGAATATTTTTGTTAAAGGGTGAGATTTAAACTAATTTGATTAATTTATTTAACAAAACAATTTTCAACACAAATATTTAGTAATTTTAGTGTTGCCTTAATATTTAAATACAATAACAAAAAATTCCCATGAACTAGAATTCAAGGGTAAAACCTAAACTGTTTTAGGTAATGACTTTCAAAAATTGAATTCTAAAAATTGTCGGAACCCAAAACCTAATTTTTTTTTCTGAAATTTTAAAAGATAATTAGAAACTTTTTAGTTAATCTGAATTTAATAAACCCTAAAATTTGAAAAAGACATAAAATTAAAACAGTAACACTATTATTTTTTTAAAAAAATACTAATAGTAATTTAATATATTTTTTTCATTATTAGAACCCAAAATAGATAGAAACAAAAGAAGAAAATAAACGAATTTATTATTGAAAATAATGAAAAATTGGAAAGAGGTTGAAGCTAAAAGAGCTATTTCATTTATCTTAAATGATATTATTGGCGTAACATACTAATGACAATTGGATTTAATAAAATGGTTAAGATGTAAAGAAATTGTCTTTATATTTTTTGCGCAAAATTAATAAAACTGAAATATAATTATAACTATCATTGATATAAAATATTTTTAAATTCTAATTGTTGAATTATTACTATAGATACGATTCTTATAATAAAACTATCCATATGGGATTCATATTGAATTATTAATTCATATGTGTTTATATATTGAATTATTAATGATTAAACAATTCATTAAATCAGGGGAAATTCTTTCGTAACATGTTTTAAAGTGATTAATCACAAATATAAAATTTATAGCACCAAGTGCGTTTTTATATATATCAACCATCCATAAAAAAAATCTTAAACACGGTGTAAGCAACACTTTTTCAATTTGTTATTTTAATCAGTTCGGATCTAAATTTAATAGTTTAAATTAGTTAAAAATTTTATTAATAATTTTTTAAATTTTATTTATTAACATTAATTTTTGAAACTCATTCATATTAACCGTATCAATAAAATTTCTCGAAATCATCAGTGAAATTTTCCAATAGATTAGAACAGAACCGACCAAATTTTTCTTTTGTCCCAATACCCAATCTCATATAATGCTTGCATGGCAAAAACGACATTGCCCAGTGGATAATTTCTCTTAGAAATCAGCAGATTGCATTCCCCTTGCCTTCTTATCATCTTTTTAATCTCTTTCTATCTCTCAACCCGAAGACTTTCTACACGATAACAAGATGCTAAGACAGTGAGAGAAATCTACAGCGCTAATTCTCAAATTTTTAGTGCACCAAACGATGACTTGCGTGTACAGCAGTAGCAACTCGATCTCTTCTTTCTCTGCTCTTTCAACTTCTCCGCCAAAATCACTTTCATACTCGAAGCCTCAAATTGTGCGTTGTACCCTTGGAGGTAATTCCTACCCTCAATTTTATACATACGGGTTGTTGTTTTCTTTTTTTAAATATTTTCTTGATGCTTTGTTTGGTTGCTGAGAGAATGTCGGGAGTGCGAAGAAAATGAATTAGAAATTTTGATTTACGGGAATCCCTATCATTTTGGATTATTATTTTTATCTTTGGCTTACTTTAGTTGAGTGTTTCCAAATTCTAATTTTTCCAGTACTTTCTCGGCGACCGAACGGAATGTGAAGTTTTTTTTGTTTAATTACAGTGCTTTAAGCTAGATGGGTTGGGTTTATTATGATCTAATTGAGGTTAGTTGTACTTTGCAGCTCTGTGCGCTGTATAAATAATCTTATATAGATTATGAATAAATGTGGTTTGGTAAATCTTGAATTATCTAGAGAAAGTAGGTTTTTTTATTAGCAAGAGAACACATTTTTCTACTTCTGATTTCACATTCCACTTCAAAAAGCAGTTTTGAGTAAATATTGGAAGAGTAGAGATGACCATTCGATGAAATTATTTATATGGGTATGTGCACATTGTTGATGATGCATTTCTATGTAATTGTAGCATAAGCCACTGCATGTTTACTTATTTAAGCATTTGCTATCGACAGGAGATGATTTCCAGGCATATTAAATATAGCATAAAAAAATTCTAAGGTAGCATTGTACTTCTGCATCATACTTGAGGAGGATGAAAATATGTACATTTGTGTTTCCTCATTGTCATTAGACTAATACATTTCTCAAACCACTCTCAACATGTGTAGTTCATGAGTTCATCAGCAAAAGAGTCATATGCTGAGAAAAAAGTAAAAAGAATGAACAGTTGTGTTAAACATTTCACAGTTGGCATTTGATGTATCACTTTTGTTTCTGTAAGCTGTAATTATCGTGTTCGATGGCTGTTTTCTTATCTTTTATACAATTCTGAATATAGGGACAGTAGCAGAACGTAAAGTTGCTTGTGTTGCTGAGCCACTGTTGCTTAATGCTGTTCGAGGTAAAGATGTGGAAAGACCCCCAGTCTGGCTTATGAGGCAAGCAGGGAGGTACATGAAGGCAGGTTTACACAGCTATTGTCTGGGATTGCATTTTTAATGTTCATGTTCTGCATTATTCTTTTTTGATAAGTAAAAAAATTGGGTTAGAAGATCCCCTGAAGTGGGTAGCCTTGACCAGATGTGTAGTTAACATGAAAGCGCGAAGGCTACTCCTGTTCCTGTAAGCGGAGATGCCGAGCATCTCTCCTTTCTAAGAATCTTTTCATGTTCTACATTCTTGATTAGCTTTATTAATTTTCTTTTTTCTATTTGGTAATTTTCCAGCAGATACTACCAAGCTTCAGAACATCTAAGTTCATATTTAGTGCCATTCGGCGTTGAAAACCCTACCTAAAGAAATAATTCTGTCGATTACAACTTTTGACTGCCTAATTGAGGGACCAAAAGATGATGTTTCCTGTGCCACAAAATGAGGATCATGTGTCTGTGTGGAAGATGAAACTTCTTGCAAAACTAGGCATATGGAACAAAACGTGGTTCACAACTTGCCAAATTTTAAATTTATGTAGTCCTTTGGTGTGTGCTTTAGTATTATATGCTTCTTGTGGGCTGTAACCAAAATATTGTAGTGTAATTAGTTTATGCTTGTATGCTGTTTGGTTTTGGCAAGTTCCATGCCCAGGTTTTCTATGCATGTTGGTCATCGATATCTTTACTTAAATACCCATACACTAAGTAGATTAGCTCTAACAGTTACTTTTCATGATTTCCTTTCATTTCTTTTCTGTAGCAGGTAGCTTTTAGCAGACTATTAAATTTGCATATTTTTTTAATATATATTCGTATATTTGTAATATTGATTTTTTTACGCTATATAATATTGAACTTGAAACTCATATATATAGCATTTTTTATGATAGAGTTATCAAATCATCTGTGAGAAGCATCCTTCGTTCCGTGAGAGGTCAGAAAATGTTGATCTTGTGGTGGAAATTTCTTTGCAGCCATGGAAAGTCTTCAAGCCTGATGGGGTAAGATAAATTTTAAAGGTTGTTCTCATAATTATTAGTTTTGTATTTATGTGCTATATAGAACCAAACAAGCTGACTTAGGATTCTATATTTGGAAAAGAAATTCACCAAATCATTCCAAGTCCTGTTACTCCTCTTCTACTTGCCCTGTTATATCATCTTATACTGCTATAATGATTTTTCTGACAGGTAATTCTATTCTCAGACATTCTCACCCCACTGTCTGGGATGAATATACCTTTCGACATTGTGAAAGGTAAGGGTCCCGTCATATTCAATCCACTGCAAATAGATGCTGATGTTGATCAAGTCAGAGAATTCATCCCCAAGGAGTCAGTTCCATATGTTGGGGAAGCATTAACAATACTGCGGAAAGAGGTGTATATTGGCATGCTTTTTTCCTTCTAAATTTGGGTTACGAATGTCGTATTGTTTTTGTTATAGTGATTCCTCCTTTTCTTAGATATAACCTACCATTTTAGTCATGTATTTGAGGTCAGATAATATTCATTTGTGACAATTAGTGCATTATAACTTACAAGGTGGGAGCAAAGAATGGATAAGGGAACTTCATAGCTTAAGGAGATGGTTTCCCCATTTTTTGTTATTTGATGTAGTTGGGTTTTGGTTGGTGGAGTCGAAAACTTACCTCAGTAACTTGGGGAACTTGGAATCTTGAAGCCAAATTAATTCACCTTCAATAATTGTTTCACAAATCATTCCCTCTCTCTCTCTCTCTCCCCCCCCCCCCCCCAAAAAAAAAAAAAGAAGAAGAAGTAGAAAGACCCTGAAAAGAAATTATTTGTTAGTACTCTTTCCAACTTTCCTGCCCACTAATGAACAGGGATTCAAGGTGTGCGGGGGGGGGGGGGGGGGGGGGGGGGGGGGTTTAACTAAAAAAAATGTTTTCTTTGCAACTTTTTACTTATCAAGAAAAAGTATTAGTTGGATTATTTTTCACTAGATAATATACAGCCTGCATATATATGACCGGATCTAAAATTCTAAGTATTCAAACTGTAAGCCTTTTGTAATTCTGTGTCCCATCTTCTCAAGCTGTACACAAGAATTTGGCATGTCTGATACTTATTATCATTCCATATCTGACTTTTATAGTTATATGGTTATTTCTTTGGGAAACTGACGGGGACACGAGGAAGATTAGAATTAGAGGTTTTAATCTAAGAATTAAGGGATATGGGAATAACTATGTAATTGAAAATATTAAGAATTATTATCTTAGTTAAATTCTTTGTTTAGGATTAGACTTATCTCTCATGGTTATTTGATTTGTTGTTCTTATCTTCCTATGATTTAGTCTTTATCTTTAGGATAAAGATTTTCCCTCTATATATATGGGATTCTCATTTGTTATTCAACAGTTTATGAATGAATTCAGATTAAATTATTAATTTTCATACTCTATGATTGAGTGTTGAATTGTTTGTCCATGTGATTTGGACTACTGTTCCATGTGATTTGGATCATCTTTTCTTTACAATTCTTCCCTACTATACGGCATCAGAAACTTTAACCAAATTTGAATACATCTTAATGTATTTATGTTGTTTATTACACTCAATATTAAACTTCGAGTAAGTTCATCCATGTTTTTCCTTTTCCAGGTGAATAATGAGGCAGCAGTGCTAGGTTTTGTTGGGGCTCCTTTCACGCTAGCATCATACGTAGTTGAAGGCGGTTCATCAAAGCACTTCTCAAAGATAAAAAGACTAGCTTTTTCTCAACCCAAGGTAATTTGTATCTCTCTCTAGTTTTATAGGACCTCACAAGGTCCAATATCACTGCATATAGCCCTAATATGAGTTCCAAGTGCGGCTCAGTGTTAAGAGGTACAAATCTTAAGAGCAGACTCTGTTAACCAGCATAGTAATATAATGACGGTCTGTTACCTCCAATGTTTTGAAAGGCAGTCTTCGACCTGGGGTGGGGACGATCCAAAATGCCTTGAGGCGTTAAAATTAAAACGTGGCTCCCCAAAGGCGTATGTTTTTTTTCTCGGGGCGTATGCTTTATATGCCTGACTGTTAGACTCCCCAAAGGCATACATTTTTTTTCTCTCGGGGCTTACACCCTAGTGCGAAACATATGCCTTTTACACTCAACTGTCTGAGACGTATACCTCATTGGATTTTTTTTAAAAAATGGTTGTAGATCATCAAAACAATGTTTTGATGATTTATTACCAAAAAATGAAAAAAAAAATAGAGGAATGAGGGTTTATTTCGATCTAATGTTGATTTTTAGGCTTAAAGTATTAAAGTTTGTTGATAATTAATTTATTTTATTTTATTTGATTTCTAATAATTATTTTTTTATTATTTTAATTAATTAATTAATATTAATTTTTATGAAACACCTCAATGTCTCAAAAGGCATACGCCTCAATGTCTCGGGGCTTATGCCTCACTTCACTGGGCCAAAATGCCTTGCTCAACGCCTTCGCCTTTGAAAACATGGTTACCTCTAGTTGACTTTATCTTAACAATCAGAAAAGTTCATCTCTTAACATCCACCAACTGATGTTCTGGGCGGAATCAATAATTGATGTTTCTTCTCTTTGCATAGGTCCTCCATGCATTACTTCAGAAATTTTCGACCTCCATGGCAAAATACATCCAATACCAAGCTGACAGTGGAGCTCAAGCTGTTCAGATCTTTGACTCATGGGCCACAGAGCTTAGTCCTGTGGATTTTGAGGAGTTCAGTCTACCTTACTTGAAGCAGATTGTGGATACAGTGAAACAGACTCATCCAGATCTTCCTTTGATACTTTATGCTAGTGGATCTGGGGGCTTGTTGGAGAGACTAGCTCTGACAGGTGTAGATGTAGTCAGTTTGGACTGGACGGTTGACATGGCTGAAGGAAGGAGGCGACTAGGATCCGATGTGGCAGTTCAGGGAAATGTTGATCCTGGCGTTCTTTTCGGTTCAAAGGAGTTTATCACCAGTCGAATAAATGACACTGTGAGGAAAGCTGGTAGAAGGAAACATATTTTGAATCTTGGTCATGGCATTGTAGTAGGTACACCCGAGGAGAATGTATCTCATTTCTTTGAGGTTGCTAAAGGAATCAGATACTGAAATCGGTATGCAAATCATTAGCTTTTCTCTGCAGTCCTTGATTTTTTTCGTTTGTATTTAATACTGCTCCATGTTGGAGGAGAAGAATATCTGAAGGCGTTTATGTTAACAGGTGAGTGTTTACCATCAGAACAGGGCTTGGATAAAATTTAGATTCACCCACAATACGGCTTCTAATTTGATTCAGCCATCCATATGAGACTGATTGTATCAAAAATTATTTTGGCCACGAAATAAAAAAAGGAGTACATTTCTTTTATCTGGGCACGCAACATGGTGCACTCTACAGTTATATATAACAAAAATAAATGCGATGTGCTGCAAATTGAAGTTTTTGTACCGTTTACAACGAAAATATGGATACTAACCCTGCTGGGCAATGGCATGGTGAAATTGCCCTTATATATATATATATATATATATATATATATATATATATATATATATATGTTTCAGATTATAAATAAACATTTTTAAAACTTATAACTTTACCCTACTGATACAATATCCTTGATCGTTCCTAGGATAAATCTAAACCTAATTAAATGAAATATAATTGTTCACAGTAAATATCATCAATTTTTCAATAATAATGTTGTCTTAATTATATTCGGACCACTAACAAGGATAGTGATAACATGGTCGAAACAATCATGTCTCTACTTTGTGAAGGAGAAGCTTTTAGGGTAAAGTTCGAGCCCCACGATCTATCGCCACCTCACGTGAAAGGGCATGGCTCCTCTTTATTATTGGATTTTCTCGATATCCACGGTGACTTCAATGCATGACACATGAAAATTCCAAAGAAAAAGAATGGTTTTCTTGAATGAGCAAAAAATTTATGGATTGATGTTGGTAAAAATATGTTGTCTAATAAGATTGAGACGTGGCATACTTTTGGATTATATTGATAATTTTACATTATAAACTTGATCCACAAGACATAAAAAATGTTTAGCGACATCATCTCAATTAAAAAGTAAAATAGTATTTTTATAAAAGTGACTCATCATATTTTTTTCATTAAGGTAAGATTCTTAACTCTATAAAGGTTTCATTATTCGAGATATCCTCAAATATCTCTCTAATTTCATTTCATCCCTTTATGTCATTTTTAATCATTTGTTGATTTGACTTTCGAAGAGCCTCCAATAAAACCTCCTAATGTTTCAAGTGTGTTTATATCTTGTTCTTAACATTACTAAAAAATTTCTTTAATATTATTAATAAATTTTCGGATGGATTTAAAACTTTTAGATCCGATCAAACCAAGTATTTTTGCAGCTGGATAACTTGCATGCTCTGCTTTTATGACAGCAAAGAAAACACAGGTTGTTATTGTAATCCACCAACCTTCTATATTTAGCAAACTACAATAATGCATATGACATTATCTACATACTTTTTGTATTTGTAGTTTAAGAACTGCTACCATATTATTCTCTTTTTTTTTTCTTTCTTTTCCTCAAACAACTCTGCTCCACTCAACACCCTCTTCTCTCTTCCCTTTAGGTAACTCCGGTTTCTTCTTTCTTGAATTTTAATAATTTCCATGTTGTTTGTTTGTTTGTTTGTTTTTAATCTTGTTAATGTTGTTAACTTTTATGTGCAAATGCATGCATATATTGATCTGTATCATGTTCTTGGATATGGAATCACTAGTTTGTGTCATTCAGAGGAAATAACCTAGAAGGGTTTGATTTTGTTTTCTAAAATGAATCTCTTTGCCATGTTTGAGTTTTGCTTGAATCTGTTTCTTCATTGTTTTATCATATTCATAATGTGAAGCTGCTGAATTTCATGACTTTGTTTCTGGGTTTGTTTTGTTTTCACTTTTCCAAAAAGGGATGCGATTGTGATCTTGAATATATTCATTATCATCCTGTGAAGCTGCTGAATTTCATGGTTTTGTTTCTTGGTTTGTTTTGTTTTCAGTTCCAAAATTGGATGTGAATGTATTCGTGAATCATTATCTTTTTTATTCTAGCTAGTATGTCTCTTTTGGCCTGTAATTAATTGCACATCTGCATTTTGTTTATGGAGGGAGATTTGTTCTATATTCACGATTCAGTTTGAAAACATATAGCTCGAATTAACAAAATAGTGTTATTTTGGGGTTATTCGATTGGTAACTTTCTTGCATTATATGGGTGGAGGCCCAAAATTCGCATAAGCTATATTCTGAACATTGATGGAAGTGTAAAACTTCAAAAAATGTGAATGAAACTTGCTTCTGATTCACCATTTAAATTTCTAATTCAGCTATCTAGATGATGATGATGTCAACATGTGTAGTTGAGAGGGAGACAGTGAAGAACAGAGGATTAATATAACATAATCGGGCACCATGACCTAATGATTCTATCTTTTGGGTTAAGGCGGTGCCCAGTCATGAATATCAAGGCTTCACATGTAGGCTTCCTTGCTAAGTAACAGAAATATTTCAATAAACAAATGGAGGCTAATAATATGAAGGCCCTGTAATTAAGATTTATAGTTAGGACAACATAATTTTGATTTTTTTTGTAGAATAGTAGTGACCCAAAATCCATGTGTTGATTGAGCCAAAACAGATCCTTTGGTTAATATTTCTTCTATTTAGTGTTTGATGAAACATGAGAGAAACTAAAAACTATTTAGTGTTTAGTAAAACAGATGTGGAAACAGTTTTTCTGACACAAATTCAATTTCTTAAAAATTATTTTCTTGCTTGTGATTCATTTCATAAACTCTCCCTAGCAGTGTTGTGTCACTTTCAGGACTAGGTGTGTGTTTGAGTTTAATGAGTAGTTTTTTTTTTATTTCCTTCGCTCAACTTACATTGTTGTGTATGCCCGGTGATCATTGATACTATTTCTTTCTGTTTTCAGAAATAGATTAACAGAAGTACCTTAACATAGATTATTGTTCTTTGATTCTAAAAGATTTTAAGCATTTATGCGCCAGAATTTGCATCACCGTGCATTGGTCATGTAATGTAGCTTGTAAAGAATCTAGATCTATTTCAGAAAGAAAAAAAAAGGCCTCACAATGCAGCAGGAATTGTGAAATTTACCATATCATTGAATCTGAATAAACTTTAGTTGTAGTTTAGCAGTCTCTCTAGTAGATGATTCTGAGCCTCTGAGCATAATTCTTTCTTCAAGATTTCAGATTGATTTCTTGATAAAAAAAATCGGATTGATTTACAATGTTTGTTCAGATTTCTCTGGTGTTTGATAGCTGATCTAATCTGTTTCCTGCTAGGTTCTTCATTTCTCTCTTTTAGTGTCTGAAGACATTCAAGGAATGCAGAAATATGCGCTTCACAGCTGGTAATTCATTCTCCAAGGCCTGTGAGGTAGTATCCTCATTTGGACTGCCCTTATTGATCCATGAAGAGGGTCGATACTCAACACACAGTGACTTCGAGCTCGGGGATCAAATTCTCTGTGAAAACTCAAATAAATTTGTCGTGTTGATGCATCTCCTTGGTGAAGACACTTGAGTTCTTCAATTTCAACATTCCTACCCTGTAGGTAACATATATCATATATACCAACAGAACTTTATTATAGTGTATTGAAGCTAAATAATTCAAAATGGATCATAAAAGGAAACTGTTGATGCAAAAGTATGAACTCGGAAGATTGTTAGGGCAAGGAAATTTCGCTAAGGTTTACTATGCAAGGAACCTGAAAACAGGCCAGAATGTGGCTGTTAAGGTCATCGACAAGGAGAAGGTTCTGAAGGTAGGGCTGATGGATCAGACGAAGCGGGAGATATCTGTCATGAAACTAGTTAAACATCCTAATGTATTGCAGCTTTATGAGGTCATGGCAAGCAAAACCAAGATTTACTTTGTGATTGAATATGCCAAAGGCGGTGAGCTCTTCCAGAAGATAGAAAAACGAGGGCTTAGGGAAGATGCTGCAAGGAAGTACTTTCAACAGTTGGTCAGTGCAGTCGATTTTTGTCACAGCAGAAGTGTTTATCACCGCGATTTGAAACCCGAAAACTTACTGCTAGATGAGAATGGAGTTCTAATGGTTTCAGACTTCGGGTTGAGTGCTCTCGCTGATTCTAAGCGTCAAGATGGATTGCTCCACACAACTTGTGGAACTCCTGCTTATGTGGCTCCTGAAGTTATAAGTAGAAAAGGGTATGATGGGGCTAAAGCTGATGCTTGGTCTTGTGGGGTGATCTTGTTTGTTCTGCTTGCTGGTTATCTCCCTTTCCATGATTCAAATCTGATGGCGATGTATAGGAAAATAGCTAAGGCGGAATATAAATTTCCTCACTGGTTTTCAAATGAAGTGCGCAAACTGCTGACAAGAATTCTTGATCCTAATCCGAATACTAGGATTTCCATTGAAAAAATAATGGAATGTCCCTGGTTTAAAAAAGGATTCGACTGTAAACCTGTTCAAACAGACGGAGAAGTTAAGGAATCTGCTCCCCTGGATGTTGATGCAGCTTTTGGTTCTTGCGAAAATAATGACAGTCAACCTGATCAAGTGAAGAAAGAATTGGCCAAACCCACTAATTTGAATGCTTTTGACTTCATTTCTCTATCAAGTGGATTTAATTTATCAGGTCTGTTTACAGAAAACGATGAGAAGAAAGAAGTACAGTTTACATCCACACAACCTGCCTCAGCAATCATGTCTAAAATGGAGGACATTGCTAGTCATTTGAGTCTAAAAGTACAGAAGAAAGATGGAAGGATGTTGAAACTGGAAGGATCAAAGGAAGGTAGAAAGGGGACATTGGCCATTGACGCAGAGATTTTTGAGTTCACTCCATCTTTTCATTTGGTAGAGATGAAGAAATCCAATGGTGATACATTGGAATATCAGAAAATATTGAAACAGGATATAAAACCAGCTCTCAAGGAAGTTGTTTTGGCTTGGCAAGGTGAGAAGCAGCAGCAACATTAATAACAGCATCTGCATTCATCATAAGATAAAAAGGAGTGCTCAATTTGTGAGCTTTCTTATTCTTTCCTTCAAGTATTTTATAGTGTAATTGTTAGACTTTGGTGTGTTTCAGTGTTCCTCAATCTCTGTAATAACTGCAGTTGAGCATGTGCTAGAATGCCAAATTTAAGGAGTAACGAACTTATAATAATGTTGCTACTTTATTACCCCTTTTTTTTCTATCAAGTTCTCTCATGTGGTTTGAAGTTTTTTTTGTTGCATGATCATTAATCAACATGCTCAATTAGAACTTAAATGATGACCTTCTGTAAGATATTGCTAAGGCGCATTGGTTCTCTGCCAAAAGAACTGCTGCAACGATTTTCGCTTAGGATGTATGCGATTAAAGGGATGCAACTGCGGATCTCTAACAATAATTTTTGTTTTGCTTGAATAGATGGCCACCCTTATTAATTTGCTGCTTCTAATTAAATAGCAGATTCACCTGGCAAAATCATGAGTTTATCATTTTTGCTGCTAGAAGAGAAAAACCATAGATTGAAATTGAATTTGAATGCCTTTAAATAGCAGATTCACCTGACAAATATTGCTCTTTACTCAAATGCCTTTTTATTTTGATCGTCAACCAAAAATTCAACTTTTTTGTCTACGTGTGAACACCACACATACCATGACGTGAGCTTTAAATGGATATTTCAATATTTTAAATTATGATTTATCATTTTTTTTATAATAATATCATTGTTTTGTCCATCAATTTCATCGTTTTCAATCTAATTATCATTTTCACATTCTCTTTAAATTTGATAAAAAGTAACAAATAACTTAATGCGATTTCATTTATTGATGCGATCGATGTGGTGCTAATCAAATATTTATAATTTATATGATCAAAGCATATGCATAAACCAATTAGAGCACGACCAGGAAAGTAGAAAACTGCAACTAACACGTCTCTAAAGGGATAAAAAGTAAGATTACACCTAATCTGGGTGAATTTTTTATGAATAATTTAATTTATCTGTTAGATTATGTATAGCATAGTTATTGCTTAGTTAGTTTAATCCCACATTGGTTGTGTATATCTTTGGCTCTCTTATTGGCTCCTATAAATAAGATAGCTCACTTGTAAGTAAAATACACCATTCAATACAATTCTCTTCTTTGTATTGTCTCACTTCCTCTCTTAAACCTTAACATGGTATCAGAGCCTTCGTGGTTCTCGGTATATTAAGAGTTGAGTATGCTCTGTGATTGCCACTATTAGTGGATCTTTCACATCAGAAAAACTTCTTTAAGGTTGTCGGTATATTAAGAGTTGAGTATGCTCTGTGATTCCAGCCTCACGCTGTACCCTCTGTTCTAAGAGCCAAGAGCCCAAAGCTTTCGCTATGAACCCATTGCTCAGCTCCCATCTTGGACCGGACGGACTAGAGATAAACCCCACAACTCAACCTTCACGGCCAATCCAACCTCCACCCACATTAATGCCCACACAGTGTTACAAGCAAGTGTTAAAATACACCATTCAATACAATTCTCTTCTTTGTATTGTCTCACTTCCTCTCTTAAACCTTAACATGGTATCAGAGCCTTCGTGGTTCTCGGTATATTAAGAGTTGAGTATGCTCTGTGATTGCCACTATTAGTGGATCTTTCACATCAGAAAAACTTCTTTAAGGTTGTCGGTATATTAAGAGTTGAGTATGCTCTGTGATTGCCACTATTAGTGGATCCTTCACATCAGAAAAACTTCTTGAATATCCTTTTCATGTCTGTCAGGTCACCACTATAGTCGGAGTCTCATTCTCCATCGACGTCATCTCAGCCGCTGCTCCATCGACGTCACTATTCAACCGTTGACCATTGACCGTTGACCGACAACCAGATTTGACCAGATGGCAGAAAAAGATGTTTTTCGTCATGTTCAGTCTGTATTGGATGGTACAAATTATATTGTTTGGTCTCAATCTATGCGAAGTTTCCTCAAAAGTCGTAAGCTTTGGTCTTACGTAGTTGGTATTGTCGAGAAGCCAGTTAAAGAGGCTACTGAAACTAATGATGCTCTTCTCACTCGTCTCATTGATTGGGAAAGTAATCATCATCAAATTCTCACATGGTTTCGTAATACTACTATTCCATCTATTTCTGCCCTATTTGGTAGCTTTGATGAAGCTAAGGGTGCTTGGGATATGCTTGCTTCTCGTTATTCTGCTGTTGATGGTGCTCGAGAATATCAGCTCCTGTTTGAGCTCTTCTGCCTGAAGCAAGAACCGGGGCAGAGTATTAATGATTTTCTTGCTCGCATGCAATTCTTATTGAATCAAATTGATCTCTCTGATCCTATTTGGAAGGATCCTACAGATGCCAAAATGTATGCTGAACGAAGGGATCAACATCGTCTTCACCATTTTCTTATGGCATTACGTGATGATTTTGAGCCTATTCGTGTGCAACTTTTACATCGCTCTCCTCTCCCTACTTTGGACAATGCTATCTTTGAACTTGTTCGTGCAGAAAGCAGATCACAGACTATGCACTCTCAACATAGTCCTTCAGTGTTGGCTGCTCCATTATCTAGTTCTTCATCATTTCAGCCAAAGCATTCTGACAGGTTTGGTGCTCCTCGACCTTCTCCTAAGCCTCGTGACAACAATTTCTGTCGTTTTTGTAAACGTCGTGGGCACACTATTGATAAATGTTGGCAAAGGGGAAGATCCAATGCTCCCACTGCAGCAGTTGCTCATCCTGAGAGCACTCTCTCTACAGTTGTTCCATATCCATCTGCGACTACAGCTTCATCTTCAGTTGCACTCTCTAACGGGTCATCAGGTTCTACTGTCACCTTATCTGCAACTGACTTCGAGGCAATAGTTAATCAGGTCATCCAGTCTCGTTCTGGTAATGCATCTTCCTCTGCCCTCTCAGTCCTGCCAGGTAATTCTGCCTCTTGGCTTTTTGATTCCGCTTGTTGCAACCATATGACACCTTTCCCAGCTTCATTTACTACATCTGCACCTTCGCCTCATTCCTCATTCATTCGCACAGCTGATGGCTCCACTATGACTGTTAAAACTATAGGCACCATCAATAGTCGTTCTCTTTCTATTCCTGAAGTTTTTCATGTACCAGAATTATCTTATAATCTTCTTTCCGTTGGGCAAATATGTGAACTTGGATATAGAATTATCTTTGACTTTTCTGGTGTGAATGTGCAGGATCCTCGTACTGGTCAGACCCTTGGGACCGGGCGTAGAATTGGGCGCATGTTCGAACTCTCATCCTTACACCTGCCCAACCTTCCCGCCTCTAACGTATCTGCTGCTGCCTCATTGTCACCACCATCCCTTGCACTTTGGCATTCACGTCTTAGTCATGCATCTGCATCTCGGGTACAACTTTTAGCTTCAAAGGGGTTGTTAGGGTCAGTGTCTAAAAGTTCTTTTGATTGTATTTCGTGTCAACTTGGAAAACAGCCGGCTTTGCCTTTTAATAATAGTGAGTCTCATGCTACTGCTTCGTTTGATTTAATTCATTCTGATGTTTGGGGACCTTCTCCCGTTGCTAGTATGAGTGGTTCACGCTATTTTGTAATTTTTGTTGATGATTTCTCTCGTTACACTTGGGTATTTTTAATGAAATCTCGTTCTGAATTATTGGATATTTATCGTACTTTTGCTAAAATGATTGAAACCCAATTTTCAAAACCTATCAAAGCTTTTCGTTCTGATAATGCTTTAGAATATACTCAACATGCTTTTAAAGACATCCTAAAAAGTTATGGCACTGTTCCTCACTTGTCATGTCCTGGCACTTCACAACAAAATGGTCGAGCTGAACGTAAACTTAGGCACATTTTAGACACTGTTCTAGCCCTCCTCATTTCCACATCTGTTTGACCCCATTTTGGGGTGAAGCCACTCTAACGGCTATCTACACGATCAATAGGCTGCCTACCCCTATCCTTGATAATTGCACTCCTTACGAGCGATTGTTTGGCTATGTTCCCTCATACCACCATCTTCGTGTGTTTGGTTCTGCTTGTTTTGTTTTACTCCAACCTCATGAACGCACCAAACTTGAGCCTCGTTCTCGGATGTGTTGCTTTCTTGGATATGGAATTGAACAAAAAGGCTATCGGTGTTATGATCCTGTGTCTCGTCGTCTTCGCATTTCCCGTCATGTAGTTTTCTGGGAGCATAGACTATTTCATGAAATTGGCAAATTCAGCATGCCATCTTTTCCTCCTTTTACCACACTTATGGAGCCTCCTATTTCTCCTACTCACACTAGTGATGTCTTGCCCGAGTCTCCCTCACCTCACACTAGTAATATCTTGCCCGAGTCTCCCTCACCTAATATTCTCGATTCCACTCCACCTGATACTCTCGACGTCGCTTCGCCTGAGCCTCCAGGGTCTGTTACGTATGAGGATCATGTTCACACTTCCTCTCCAGACCTTCGTCGATCCACCAGAGTAAGTTCTCTTCCATCCCATCTCCAGAATTTTCATTGCTTTCATGCTTTAGCTACTTTACATGAGCCCCACTCTTATCGTGAGGCTTCCACTAACCCTTTTTGGCAGACTGCGATGAAAGAGGAACTTGATGCTTTACACAAGAATAATACATGGGATTTGGTTGACTTGCCTCCTGGAAAGTCTGTGGTTGGCAGTAAATGGGTTTACAAAATTAAGACTTGTTCAGATGGTACTGTTGACAGGTACAAGGCTCGACTTGTTGCCAGGGGTTTTACTCAGGAGTATGGTGTGGACTATGAGGAGACCTTTGCTCCAGTTGCTCGTCTATCTTCTGTGCGTGCTTTGCTAGCTGTTGCAGCCTCTCGCCATTGGTCACTTTTTCAAATGGATGTTAAAAATGCATTCCTTAATGGTGATCTTAATGAAGAAGTCTATATGCAACCACCTCCTGGACTATCTAATCCAACAAACAAGGTATGTCGTCTTCGTCGAGCTCTATATGGACTTAAGCAGGCTCCTCGAGCATGGTTTGCTAAGTTTAGCAACACTTTGTCTAGCCTTGGATATTCCATCAGCTCCTATGATTCAGCTTTGTTTGTTCGCCGCACAGACCGGGGCATCATACTTCTTCTGTTATATGTTGATGACATGATTATCACCGGGGATGATCCCATTGGTATTCAGGAACTTAAACAGTTTCTCAATCAACATTTTGAGATGAAAGATCTTGGTCCTCTCAGCTATTTTCTTGGTCTTGAGATTTCATCTTCTTCTGATGGTTATTATTTGACACAAGCCAAATATATCTCTGATATGCTTTCTCGGGCAAATCTCACAGACAGTAAGGTTGTTGACACACCAACTGAGCTTAATGCTCGTCTTACACCCCATGATGGCGAACTTCTTCGTGATTTTACTTTATATCGACATTTGGTTGGCAGTCTTGTCTACCTTACTGTTACTCGACCTGATATCTCGTATGCTGTCCATCAGGTGAGTCAGTTTATGGCTGCTCCTCGCTCTACTCATTTTGCTGCTGTTCTTCGCATCCTTCGTTACCTAAAGGGGACATTGTTTCATGGGCTCTTTTTCTCCTCTAAGTCTCCTCTTCAGTTGTGTGCTTATACCGATGCAGATTGGGCAGGTGATCCTACAGATCGTCGTTCTACCACCGGTTATTGTTTCCTACTTGGCACCTCTCTTATCTCTTGGCGTAGTAAGAAACAAACTGTTGTTGCTCGATCTAGTACAGAGGCAGAATATCGTGCTTTAGCTGACACTACCTCTGAGCTTCTTTGGTTACGATGGTTGTTACAAGATATGGGTGTATCACTTTCTGCTGCCACTCCTGTATACTGTGACAATAGAAGTGCTATTCAGATTGCTCATAATGATGTGTTTCATGAACGGACCAAACATATTAAGATTGATTGTCATTTTGTCCGTCATCATCTTCTTCAAGGCTCCCTACAGCTTCATTCTGTCACATCCAAGGATCAGCTCGCAGACATCTTTACCAAGTCACATCCTCCAGGGCGTTTTCGTGATCTTGTTTTCAAACTCAAGTTGGTTTCTCATATTCCACCTTGAGTTTGAGGGGGGCTGTTAGATTATGTATAGCATAGTTATTGCTTAGTTAGTTTAATCCCACATTGGTTGTGTATATCTTTGGCTCTCTTATTGGCTCCTATAAATAGGATAGCTCACTTGTAAGTAAAATACACCATTCAATACAATTCTCTTCTTTGTATTGTCTCACTTCCTCTCTTAAACCTTAACATTATCATTGAAAACTATACTATTTTTTTGCTGGGTATGATTCAACTATGGGTTTAATTTCAATTGAAAAATGTTGCAATGTTGCAAGCCATGATGAGCCCACATGTCCAAATACTGTCAATAAAAGTAAAACACCCACGGAATAATAAACATAAAAAGAAAAAAAAAAGGTTCTCTACTGTCGTCTTCAAGAAAAAGAAGACAAAATAGATAGAGATCTCATCCTTAATGGTCTCCAACCCAGAACAGGGTTCCACTTGCTAAAGCATCATTTAGTCCCCTTCAACTCCTATAATCTGATTTGACATGCCCAAGCACATAATCTTTTTATTTTCTTTCATATATATGCAATAACATACCTAAACTAATAATTTAATTTTATCATAAAATATAAGTTAAATTGATTTAATTTAAAATATAAAAAAAGATATTGAAGCACAAAAAAACACAAAGATATTCGTTAGGGATATTAACTAAATAGGTAAAACTGATTAACCGACTGTTTTAAATTGATTTAGTTAAAACGATTCGGTTAATCAGTTAAATCGATATAAAATTGATTAACCAAATTAAATATATCGGTTAATTTTTTAGTTAACAGTTAGATTTTTTTAATCGTTTCGATCATTTAACCAATTAAGAAATTAATTAATATTTAATATAATGTCAAATATAAATATAATATATATATAATATAATAAACTAAAAAATGTGAAATATAATTAAATATATAATATATAATAAATTAAAATAATAATTATATAAACATTGTCGGTTAATCGATTAATCGACCGTATCGATCAAAATTAATCCGATCGATTAATGTCGAAATATTCAAGTTAATTCGATCGAAATAATTAAAATAAAAAAATTAAACGAATTAAAATTTTTAACCGACCGAACTGATCGTTTCGACTGTCTACATAACTCTTAACATTTGTGATAATAATCCTAAAATCTTTATTAGTGATAATAATCTTAAAATCTTTAACTTACTATTTGTATTGTACAATCACATAATTTAGGTGCAATAGCACTAGAAGGTATCTTTAGCAAGGAAAAAGAGCTCTAAAAGTGGAGTAAAATTCACATGATGCCTGCCATTCGATTGATAGAGGTGTTGAAAGATAACAACTCGTGTAACATCTACTAGGACGAAAGCAAAAAAAAAAAGGAATGAAAAAAAGATTAATGGATCTTTTGATGCAGAAAACCAACAAAATAAGAAAAATGAGAAAACAGATTTTGAAGCAACTTGTACCTTCACTCTCACGTCAGCTTTCACCAAGGAAAGGAAAAGTAGAGTTTGTCCTATTTTCAACCACAATTTAGTGAACGCAAAGAAAGAAAGAAAGATATCTCTCATTTACTTGAGGACCATTCAAAATATCCCATAACATGAGCACGTGGGGCCAACAAAAGCAATTTTATAATTTCTTTTTATCTTAATTGTGTTATTATTATTCGAACTGCATTATCTTCATCTTTTCTTGTCTAAAGCTAGTCTGCATTATCTTAATTAATAATGCTCTAAAAAATTGGTCAAGTAAAGCTCGTCAAGTTGATCATGAGTTTTAAGGATTTTTATCAATCAATTAGAAAGCAAATCAGCTACTACTAGATGATATGATTAATTGATTATACTGTAGAAAAACAGGTGGGCCTCCATGCAGGATGTTTGTAAATAGATGCATCCAATCTAATCTAATGAATGCAAACAATGGAGAGGCATGCCTTCCAAATAGTTGTGTTTCTTGATTAAAGACACAATTCTTGAAAAATTATGTTTTTATACGAAAGGAGGACATCAGGACACTCCTTGGTTGCCTATAAATAGTAACTTCATTGTTTCAGAACACACATTATAAGAGAGAAAACTACAACATTATAAGAGAGATACTTGGATTGTGAGAGACTATTACAGTTTCGCTTGTAAACGATTTTTCGGCAGTGTTGCTCGCATCCTGTTGTTGAGTAGAATGTCGGACAGTATTATGTTGCATTTTGAGAAAAACCGAGTTCGGTTAAAGCAGTTTGGGATGCGATGAAACATATGTATGGAAAAACATCCACAACTAGATTGCGTTAACTTACTTTGAGTTTGATGGCTATAAGAAAAGCCCTTATCACCCAATAAGGCAACATCTCACTATCATGTCAAACAAGATTAGTGAACTGGAGGACACATGCCACGAGCTGACTGAAGAACAACAGATACTGGTTGTCATTTGCTCTCTCTGCCCAAATCTTGGGAGCACATGCAAGTGAACCTCACCCATAATGATAGCATCTGTTGCCTGCCACGTTGAACTCGAGGATGACTATCTTTTGACTGAAAAGCCTCCTGCATTCTCATAGAGAGATATTTGGATTGTGAGTAAGTGTTACTGTTTCGTTTGTAAACAGTTTCACGACGATGGTATTACAATCAATAGAGACTAAGAGGATTTCAAGATGATTATGTTGCATGTGGTTCTAATCGAAGGTATGCATTCATTTACCGCTTCCACATTTTTGTTCATAGATTAACATGTACAACTTGGCAAAATGGGTTTCCAACAAAAACAAAGCATTTACCATTGCTTCTCCCATTAGATTCTCAGATATTTTCTGCAAAAAAATAAATTAAAACAAGTAGTTCAAGGAAAAGATAATTAGGAAAAAGAACTACAAAATGCAAACATATTCATACATTGTAATTCTTAATGCCTGAGAGAACGGTTGGAAAGTTGCTTCAAAATTCCATGGAAATTCTCATTTAATTTCCATCATTAAATACCCATTACTCATCTTTATTCTCATTATTCCTATTTATTCAAGTATATATATTTCCCTTAATTATTAAATGTTTTTCAATAATTTGCGCTTATTTCAAAATAAGTGCTGATTTGCCATATTCCTCCAAACGGTAAAACACTAAATTCTAGCATTTAGTATTCTCCTAAACTCTAGCTAATGGCCTTTCAAAAGCTGTAGCTTTTTCTATAAACACCTTGGTAGTTAAGTTAGAAAAATTATCAAAACTAAGGAGTTTACTCTGCTAATTACAGAGCCAATAATCTGTCATCAATCTTATTTATCTTTGGAATTTTGTTTTTCTTCTGGAGCCCTTCTTTATTTAAATTCGAAACTTTATTGATAAATGCACGTAAATCAAGCGATTTGATGAGTTATTTGTATCGTAATACATTATAATAAAGCGAAATGACTCTTCAAAAATAACAGATTCACTTTCGTACCTCGGTTTTTATCTCTCTTGTGTTACATAGTTACATATTATTGCCGTGATTCTTCAAAAGTACATACTTGCTGCTACTTTATACTCCACTTTTGTTAATTATTAGAGCACTACTGTTTTTGCTAATTTTTCAGACAAGAACTTCCTTACATGCTAAGGAATGTTGGATAACCTTTTAAATTAGAGAGAAAAAAGTTGCAGCTTTACCCTGAATCCCGCAAGATTCATTCCTTTGTGTTTGTCATAATCATCCCAAAGGAAAATTTGACTTCATTCCATTTCATTTAAAATTTATTTCCAAGTATAGTGGTTTCATAGATGAGCTCCACCACTCCTCCAGGTAAACAAAGGCAAAGGTCGTTATGCTTGAACATTTTTTTTACTTAAAAAATGTTTGAAAGGAGAAGACAGTGTAGAACCAAGCCAAAGGCCAAAGGAAACCTGCTAAACCGCAAGAACCAACACCTACGGCAGCAGCACACAACAACAGACAGCAACAATAGCTGCAAACTAGCCAAAGACATGAAATCAGATAGATTTATGTCAGGTCACTGCATCAGACATATCTCATGCTGATGTTTTTCACTATAGTAGCAGTGGTATAGTCTATAGTGCAGAGTGCGAACAGCTAAAAAGAGAGGTTAAGTTTATGATACCATTATTTTTTGGTATTAATCGATAGTAATTTTAGATAATATCATTTGATGATAATTTATAATGTTACCTGTGCACTAAAAAAGAGGGGGGAGTGATAAGCAAAAGTAGTACTACAGGATATATGATTTATTAAAGAACATGACTACTCATGAACAACTTCGAGAAGACGAATTAAAGCGGGCACACTCCCTGAGCCAACACAACCACTCATGACCTCTTTGCCATAAAACTTATCCTGTGACCATCATGATTGGTAGTTTAATATTAGATTCTCTTTTTATTTTTAACATACAAGATGCTATCATTTATTCATTTCACAAGTTTTCATAACACAAAACTTTTTATTAGCACTTTTTAAGTATCTTTATTTTGGCATCCAAAATTTTTATTTTTTAATTTTACTTATTTATTTATTTCATTCTTTTTACCATGAGTTAGATTTAGACAAAAGAAGATGGGTCTATCAATGCTGATTTACCAAAAATTTAAAAGTTTAAATTTTTGAGATTGCAATCAACCATAAAATGTGTGCGAATATTAGATATGAGCTAATGTAGTTCAGCTTGAAGGAAAGGGGACAGACATGTGCTAAAATTCTCATACACAGCTCTTCAAAGGATTTTGCAATTGGTTTTTGAGAAAAATTGATTTTACATTCTGGGTATGGGCACGGTAGAAAACTTCGCGAAGATCCAAAAAATAAGTGAACATTTTTAATTGTATCAACACATTATAAAATTTAATTGAAATCAATGTGATAAAAAAATAATATAAATGAAAAAATTACCAATGTCAATTGTCTTCAAGTAAGAGATGATCATTGAAACCATTTATGTTCAAAAGATAATAAAACTCTTTGATTTTTAAAATTTTTTCATGATTAACATTCATTGTTATGAAAAGATTAAAAAAAAAAAAAGATGCAACTGTAAAGCAAATAGAGTAAAAAAAAATAAGCAGTAGTATTTTGTATTTAAAAAAATATATATTATTTAAAAATATTATTGTAAATTTTTAACAACTAAAAAAAAATTAGTACCTAAAAGTTAACAATAAACTAAATGAAATTTGAGAATTGGGTCTAATTGCTTAGATTAAGGACATAATAAAAACTGGTGGGGTAAATCTAGTCTCCAATCCTTGAATGGTGGGGAGAAAATTTAATTGACCCGAAATGGCTCTTTAAGACAGAGCTCTAGTTGCTTATGTAATCTTTAAGAATGCAGTAAATAAACATTCCTTTGCACATAAATTTCGGATCAAAACTGTTTCCCAGTACAAAAAAACCGACCCAATTGGCACATGGCTGTCTCAATTTCGGATCAAAGTATTTAAGCAAACATACACATATTTGGGTATATCCTTCAAGAATATTAACAAACTTAAGTTTTTAAATCATATTCTTGTTCATCAATATCCATCAAATTTATAAAATAACTTAATTGTAAAAGAAAAAAAATTATGTTTATGATTGAGTAACAGTTTGTCCAATGAATTTTTAAAATGGACAATTTAACTCCGGACTTTATCAATTTTGAACAATTCAACCCATTTGTCTGATTTCGATCAAAAGATTATCAAAAAAACATAATATATTTATTAACTTGTCACGTTAAATAACAAATATATTAAATTTTAAGTAATTTTAACCATTTAACGTGACAAATTGATAAGTATATTAAGTTTTTCAATAATATTTTAATCAAAATTTAATTAGAATCAAATTAATAGGTTAGATTGCTCTGATAAAATCAGAGGTTAAGTTGTTTTTTTTTTTAAACTTTGACGACAAATTACTGTTTAATCTTAAACTTTTGAAATATTTTAAAATTAAGCGTTACTTACTAATAATACAATGCTAATGTGAAACCAAACCGCAGTTTTTGGCTAGCATGTACTACTACCAATTTGACCATTTATGAAATTAAAACTAAATATAAATTAAAAAGTCTTTGAAAAAAAACGGGTCAACTGGCGCATTACTATGCCATGTCCATGCCTTTCGTTGCTTTCAAATTTGGCAACTTGTTGCAAGTTGCAACAAGTCACCAAATCACAACTTTTTATGGTACGTTCACACTGAGTACATGGACATGCACCATTAATTCATACCACTTATTATCATCAAAAGAAAATATCATCGACTCAAAAAAATCATAATTCTCTGTGGAAAATAATGAGGGAAAAAATTTGAGAATCAGCCGCAATTTAGAAAGAAAAAAAATTCAATTTCATGATCTAAACCGCGTGAGATAAGATCCGGGTATAATTATTTGTTGAAAAAAAAAAGAAATGTCTATGGCTCGAAAAAAATTTATTTAACACGGATTTATAAAAAAAATATGACACAATAATCTCATATCAATTAATAATGAAATGAACTATTTGACTATTTTTTATAGATTTGTACTAAATCATCAAATCACAACATTTTCTCGTGTGTTCACACCACGTACATGTACATGCACCACTAATTCATACTAATTATTATCAAAAGAAAATATCATCGATTCAAAAAAAAAATTATAATTCTCAAAGAAATATAAGGAGTTTAAAAAATTTGAGAATCAATCGTAACTTAGTAAAAAATTTCATTTTCATAATCTAGACTGCGTAGGATAAGATCTAAGTATAATTAAATTTTTTTATAATAAAAAAATGTTATTGCTTAACACATGTCATGAAAGATATATAACATAAAAATAAGACATATTAATTTTAAAAATAATAAAAAAATCAGCAATAATTAAATGTGCAAGTTAGCTAGAAAACAAAATTTTAATTTTAATGATGTAATAAAATATCTGGGTACAGTTGTGTGATCATTTTGTCACGTTGGATCTTGACCACAATTTATGCGTCTTACGTGAGTTTGTTAGCCGCAAGTTTGCAACTCACACGATGTGTTTATATGATCGCTTACGGTGGGCAATCAGCCTTACTTGGCTGGTTACGGTTCGCGGTGGTGGACAAAGGATAGCCCATTTCAAGGCAAAAATAATATTATTAATGATCATAAAATCAATACAGGATTCACGAAGAGAATAGGTTTTGAAATCCAAGCTGGGTCCTAACCATTTATCACAAGCTTAATAAGAATAACCAGTAAACAAACCAGAAAAAAAAAAAAAAAACATTAAAGATACTCAGCGGAATTTACACAAAAACGTTGTGGGCATCTTTAAATTGAGGCATCCATGGTGAGAAAAAAAAATAGAGATGAAAGAAATTTCATATCATCAACCATGGGTCGTTGTCTGTGAGGCGTGGGCTACTTTTCCGTAGGCAGCCACAACATTTTTCTTCTTGAGATGGTGAAATTTCCAAAGTCGCTAAGAGAGATGGGAAGAAGGACCAGTTATTGTGACGAAAGTGCTCGGCTTGATCAATGATCGGATGGCTAATTACGATAGGTGGGATTGTATCATACTGTGATATGTTTTTGTCGTTAATATTTAATGTTCTGACAATATTATCATTCTATATTTATATTTAAAAAATTAAGTTTTATAAGTTAATTTTTTTTTCTTTTTATCTACAGAACCATTAATTTATTTAAAAAAAAATGTAATTATTCATTCATGCTTTTATTTTAAAATAAAATAAAATAAATAAATTATATTACACTTTTTTTGAGCTTGTTGAAATAATACTAGTATATCAAAACTTTTTAAAACTTATTATTCATCTTAAAATATCAATTTTTATCGTCAAGCAGCTTCAAAATGAATTTATTTGAAAAATTAAAATTTTAATTGAATATCACCTTTCATGATGACCAACGTACCTTTAGTGTTAAAATACCAATGTGAAAAATAACGAGGAAAAAAAATTTAAGAATCAGCCGCTATTTAGAAAAAAAATTCAATTTCATTATCTAAACCGCATAAGATAAGATTTAGGTATAATTAATTGTTTAAAAAGAAAAGAAATGTCCATGGCTTGAAAAAAATTTATTTAACATAGATTTATGAAAAATATATGACACAATAATCTCATATCAATCAATAGTGAAATAAACTCTTTGACTATCTTTTATGAATTTGTATTAAATCATCAAATCACAACATTTTCTCGTGCGTTCACACCGAATAGATGTACATGCACCACTAATTCATAATAGTTATTATCAATAGAAAATATCATCGATTTATAAAAATTATACTTCTCAGAGAAATATAAAGAGTTTAAAAAATTTGAGAATCAATCGTAACTTAGTGAAAAATTTCATTTTCATAATCTAAACTGCATAGGATAAGATCTAGGTATAATTAATTGTTTTTTATAATAAAAAAATATTATTGCTTAACACATGTCATGAAAAATATATAACATAAAAATAAGACATATTAATTTTGAAAATAATAAAAAAAATCAGCAATAATTAAATGTGCAAGTTAGCTAGAAAACAAAAATTTAATTTTAATGATGTAATAAAATATCTGGGTACAGTTGTGGGATCATTTTGTCACGTTGGATCTTGACCACAATTTATGCGTCTTACGTGGCTTTGTTAGCCGCAAGTTTGCAACTCACAACGATGCGTTTATATGATCGCTTACGGTGGGCAATCAGCCTTACTTGGCTGGTTACGGTTCGCGGTGGTGGACAAAGGATAGCCCATTTCAAGGCAAAAATAATATTATTAATGATCATAAAATCAATACAGAATTCACGAAGAGAATAGGTTTTGAAATCCAAGCTGGGTCCTAAGCATGTATCACAAGCTTAATAAGAATAACCAGTAAACAAACCAGAAAAAAAAAAAAAAAACATTAAAGATACTCCGCGGAATTTACACAAAAACGTTGTGGGCATCTTTAAATTGAGGCATCCATGATGAGAAAAAAACATAGAGATGAAAGAAATTTCATATTATCAACCATGGGTCGTTGTCTGTGAGGCGTGGGCTACTTTTCCGTAGGCAGCCACAACATTTTTCTTCTTGAGATGGTGAAATTTCGCTGAGAGAGATGGGAAGAAGGACCAGTTATTGTGACGAAAGTGCTCGGCTTGATCAATGATCGGATGGCTAATTACGATAGGTGGGATTGTATCATACTGTGATATGTTTTTGTCGTTAATATTTAATGTTCTGACAATATTATCATTCTATATTTATATTTAAAAAATTAAGTTTTTTAAGTTAATTTTTTTTTCTTTTATCTACAGAACCATTAATTTATTTTAAAAAAAATGTAATTATTCATTCACGCTTTTATTTTAAAATGAAATAAAATAAATAAATTATATTACACTTTCTTTGAGTTTGTTGAAATAATACTAGTATAATAAAACTTTTTAGAACTTATTATTCATCATAAAATATCAATTTTTATCGTCAAGTAGCTTCAAAATGAATTTATTTGAAAAATTAAAATTTTAATTGAATATCACCTTTCATGATGACCAAAGTACCTTTAGTGTTAAAATATACCCAAGTGATTATGATAATTTTAATAAATTTATTTATCAATTATTTGTTTCAAAATTACTTACATCACAAATTTTTATGTTATTTAAATTCATATCTTTTTATAAAAAAAATAAAAACATGCTGTTGATGCCAAAAATGAGTGTTGCTGAGCTGGATGGTTAGCCTGTAGAAGTACCTGCACAGAGAAAGGGAGATTAGCTATTGGGGTCGACGGAGGGGATGCCTCCGAGGATGCTCCGATGCTTAAGTTAGTAAAAGCTCAAGGTTGTATGTGTTTAAAACTGGAAAAGCCTTTTTTTTTTACGGAGGGGATGCCTCCGAGGATGCTCCGATGCTTAAGTTAGTAAAAGCTCAAGGTTGTATGTGTTTAAAACTGGAAAAGCCTTTTTTCTTTTTGGACCGCTTACCAAGTCCTTTTATAGAGTTTCGGAGGCGGTAGTGGATCAGGGCGGCTGTGACAGGATACCCCAACTGGGTTGGGTAATGATGCCTATGATGCCCAGTTAGGAAGCTGAGAACCGTTCAGTAGGGCTTTTGCCTTGTTGGCTTACTCCAGAGCCGTCTATGCGTAAGACGGTGTTTAGATCTGACGTCCCAACTTGGTTGGGTAATGATGGTTCGGAGGGCGGTGGTGACGTGGAGGCTCAGCTGGAGCCAAGATATCCCTGAGGGCGGTCATGACCTGAAGGCCCAGCTGGAGGCAATGATGTCCTGAAGGGCGGTCATGACCTGGAGGCCCAGTTGGAGGCAATGATGCCCTGAAGGGCGGTCATGACCTGGAGGTCCAACTGTCTGGGCCTGAATTGTCCGCGTGTCTCTTTGAATTCTGGGATCACGATGATCCACGTGTCCTCCTCCTATTGGAGTGTCATATTTTGATAGTATCACATGCAATATCATTTTAATAAAAAGTTTGTCATGGATTGTATTTTAGGATGCTATCTAATATTCGTTTATTTGAAATGTTAGGCTACTTAATTTTATAAAAAAAAATCAACAAATTTTACATTTAAAATAACTAATTTTTTTTATGATAACTTTTAATTTTTATTTATTCGAGAATGCGATAAGTAATGATATCATAATATTTTTTAAAATATAAAATATATGAAGTAAAATTTATTTTATACCGTATAGTATATTGTAGTATAATATAATATATATTTATTTAAAATATATTTTTTAATAATTTTCGAAAAAAAAAAACGATGGTGGTCTCTGGTGTGTATGTAAATAGTTGTGCAATCGCATGATAGTCTCGGCATCAACATACCAAGAAAAAAAACATATCATCACCTACTTGAAACCACGAGATACTTTCCCTTATAAAAAAAGATCCCCACCCTATAGAATCTGTCCTCTCTCATTTACGCTAATCAAAACTTGCCATTAGTCTCTCTGTTTTTTTCCTTTTCTCTCTCTTTCTCGATTTCTATGCATATATACACCAAAAAGCCACTCTTGATAACATACAACACAACAAACTAGTATAACTAACAAAGATCTACTCCTATAATTTATAAAAATCAATTTTTTTTCTTCCTTTTTCCTTCTTAATTTCATGGAAGCAAACTCACTGTTCAGAGAGAAACCAAAGCCACTGAATAGGCTGAACTTGTTCGTAGCGAGCAGCCGAGTCGGGAAGAGATTCAAACTCAATGAGCGGAACTCAACGTTCACCACCGAGTTACGAGCTGGCACGGCCACGTTCCTCACCATGGCCTACATCTTGGCCGTCAACGCTTCCATCCTCACTGACTCGGGCGGAACCTGCTCTGTATCAGACTGTGTCCCTCTTTGCTCCGACCCGACGGTTCCCGTCTCTAGCTGCAACGGATCGAATCTCCGGGTCATTCAACCTGATCAGTCCTGCAAGTTCGTCCCGGTTAACCCGGGCTACTCCGCGTGTTTAGGCAGAATACGTAAGGATCTTATAGTAGCCACCGTGGCGTCTTCGCTTATCGGGTGTGTTATTATGGGTGCTTTTGCGAATTTACCATTGGCTTTGGCTCCGGGTATGGGTACCAATGCCTATTTTGCTTACACGGTCGTCGGGTTTCACGGGTCGGGTAACGTGCCTTACCGGAGCGCTCTAGCTGCTGTTTTCATTGAAGGGTTGATTTTCTTGTTCATTTCGGCTATCGGGTTACGGGCGAAACTCGCTAAGTTGGTTCCAAAACCGGTTCGGATCAGCTCCTCCGCGGGTATAGGGCTTTTTCTGGCGTTTATCGGTTTACAAAACAATCAAGGTATCGGGTTAATCGGGTATAGCTCGTCGACCCTTGTGACTCTCGGAGCCTGCCCAAGCTCCGCCCGGGCATCACTCGCACCCGTTATAACTGCAGCTAACGGTACAATCAGCTTGCTCCCCGGTGGTACCGTCTCGGGCGATATTTACTGCCTCCGAGACCGGATGGAGAGCCCGACATTTTGGCTAGGAGTGGTGGGTTTCGTGATCATCGCGTATTGTTTGGTGAAAAACGTAAAAGGAGCTATGATTTACGGCATAGTCTTCGTAACGGCGGTTTCTTGGTTCCGTAACACAAAAGTAACGGCGTTTCCAAACACGGAGGCTGGCAACTCAGCCCACGAGTATTTCAAGAAAGTCGTTGACGTTCATGCGATTAAAAATACTGCTGGGGCGTTAAGTTTCAAGAACATCGGCAAAGGTTATTTTTGGGAAGCATTGGTCACCTTCTTGTACGTTGACATTTTGGATACAACGGGTACGTTATATTCAATGGCCCGATTCGCGGGGTTTTCGGATGAAAACGGCGATTTTGAGGGACAATATTTTGCTTTCATCTCAGATGCCGCTTCAATCGTCGTGGGATCATTACTCGGCACGTCTCCAGTAACGACGTTTATCGAATCATCAACAGGGATACGAGAAGGTGGACGGACGGGGTTAACGGCGTTGACAGTAGCGGGTTATTTCTTCCTGGCGTTTTTCTTCACGCCGTTATTGGCGTCAATTCCAGCATGGGCGGTGGGACCACCGTTGATCTTAGTGGGTGTGTTGATGATGAGATCAGTGGTGGAGATTGATTGGAACGATATGAGGCAGGCGATTCCGGCATTTATGACGTTGATTTTGATGCCCCTGACCTATTCTATTGCTTATGGTTTGATCGGTGGGATTGGGACTTACTTAGTGTTGCATGTAGGAGATTGGGGTGTGGAGTTATTGATCAAATTTGGTGTTGTGAAAAGGAGAGATAGTGGGGTAGTCAACGAGGCACATGAGCAAGCAAGAGAAGAAAATGGAAATGTAAAAGCAACTGATCATCTTGAAGTTTAGGACTGAATATCTTTTTTATTTATTATTATTTTATATACTTTAGAAAGGGAGAGAAATTAATTAATTACTTATACAGCTGTGAGCCTTTGACAAAAACAAGGCTGTAATACAATTAAAAAATTAATTAATTATGGGATCATTGATTTTCACTATTTTTCAGATCACAAGAAATACTTTTTATATTTGAATATTTGATCTTAACTTAGGTCAAATGGATGTCGACTGATTTTCAACTATAACCTAATTGGATGGTATCATAAAGGTAACCTACTCTGTTGAAATTGGTAGTGTTTTAAAATTTCCTTGTTTGAATATTATTGTATGTCGAGGTGCTTTTTGGGTGTAATTGAGTTTATATAATGATGTCTTGCAAAATTCTATTTAAACCGAATTTGGGAAATGGTGGGTTCGATTTCAGAGTATAACACATGCCCAAAATGGAGTAGAGAAAAAAAAAACTTAATTTTATTATACGTATGTAGGGGTATTAATGTCATTTCAACATATAAAACCCTATCTCTAATTCTATTTCAACTCACGAAACCATAATTCTATTAAGATTCTACGGTTTATGGAGTTCTAATTTTAATATATATAACACTCTGTATTGATTACTTTCTTAAACAAATTTTACTTCTAAACATTATATAAAGTAGAGCTCTCATTGTTACTGCAGATACACACATAATTTTTCACTCTCAAATTTTTCACCTTAATTCTATTATACGTATGCAAGGGTATTAATACCATTTCAACGTATAAAATCATAACCCTAATTCTATTAGAACATTTCAACTCATGAATCCATAATTTTATTAACATACTAGAGCTCATGGAGTTCTAATTCTACTATTTATAACACTCGGTACTAATTACTTTCTTAAACAAATTCTATCTCTAAACACTATATAAAGTAGAGCTCTTATTATCGTTGCAGGTACACACATAATTTTTCACTCTCAAATTTTTCAGCTCTTTTGTTCGTTTAGTTAGATTCAGCTCTGTCATACAGGTCCGTTCTAGTTTAAATTTTATTATTTTTTTTGCATAGTGATTATTTAAAAATGTTTAGTGCGTATACATCAAAATCACTACATCATGGAGCCAAAACAATAATTTTGTTAAGGGGATTTCGGTTGAATTTTATAATCAAAATTAAACTTATTTTAATCATCCAATTATTTTTAAATGGAAAAAATTGTCACTAATAAAAATAATGTCATGTTAATAATATATTTTATTAGATTCTTAATAGATAATATGATATTGTTTTATTTAATGACAAAATTTTATTCATTTAAAAATAATTAAAAGATTAAAATAAATTTAGATTTATTATAAATTTTTGTCTAGATATTGGTTTTTCTATCTATCTTACCCCACTAAGAGTGGTTTTTTTTAATTCCGTTTAGAGTTTATCTACTACCATAAAGTATTCTTTTGCATGCAAAATTCAATTGAGTGCTGTCTGATCAGATTCACAATTGGTAATGTTTTGTTTATGTATTCTTTTAATTTGTTAAAGTGATTCTTTATACAAATATATATTAAAAAAGGGTTTTTCTTACTTGTATCCTTAAAACAGAAGTTAAGTAATATTTATTGTAGACTCAACAAATAACGTTATCTAAATTCTATAACACTAGTAATTGGAAAAGTTTTAATTTTTACAAGACCTAAAGTAACCTTACAATAAAAACTTTTGTCAAAACAGGAGATAAACTGACTTTGACTATTCTGTCGGAAATTATGTTAGGAATTTGACACCCAATCAACAGTTAGTTACGCAATTTGGACATAATTCTTTGTCTACATCCACTAATCAGGAACATGATCATTTAAATGTTTAACAATAATTATGAAAAGAAAAAAATATCATAAAAAATCAGGTACATGATGATTTAACATATATTAAAATCGTTAATGAAAAATATTTATTTTATTTTTCTTTAAATATTAATTCAAAAACAATTCAAAAATATCTCATAAACTCTAAAAAGAAAATTGAAGTTTAAAATTTTCAATATCTCATTTCCTGATCAATAAAGCACCCTTAAAAAACCACAAAATCCCTTAAAGCCCCATTTGCCCGGCGATGATCGAGGGTCTAATAGCATGCCTATCTTCCTGTGACTACACGACGCACGGTCGAATGATAGCACTAGCTATTAGCAGTCGTTGCTATCGTGTGTGTGAAAGATAACAAGAAGACGAAGAAAAAAAGAAATAAATGAAGAAGTTAGAGCAAGATACATAGAGTTTATCAGCACACAGAGTATACACGATCTTAAAAAGAAAAGAGATGAATAGAAGGAAAGTGACAACCAACACATGTGAAATCCAAAAATATATGTAATGGAGTTTAGACAACAAAATCGAGTTCCGATTTTGAAATTATAGTGGAGTATGAGTAAAACTCAACGATGAATTTACAACTTACCAAATTTATATGACATATAAAGTTAGTCTTTAATGTTTCAATTTTACTTATTTCAACTTTAAACCTTAATAAATGTTACAATGTAGTCCTGACTCTTAATCCCTGATAGTGTCAAACACCTTTAACATAAAGTCATCACAAATTCATTATGTCACTCTCATTAGTGCATTAAGTTTTTTTTTTTCTATTCCTAAATAGCAACTTGATTGTCTGTTGCATATGTGATGGTCCCGTGATGAGTTTTTATTCTTCGGTGTTCTAACAATGTTAGGGATGAGAGCCATATCGTAGCATGCACTTAATAAAGTTTATAAATGAAATTGATCAAATAGAAGTGTCTCTTAAACCTATTTATTTAAGGGTGACCAAATTGAAAGGATTGTAGGCAGTCAGTAGACTTAAGTGGGGAATTAAAAGATTAAAAAGTAACAAACAAGCTAGCACCACACACCTGTCCTCGTGTTGAATGATATATCAGTGGGGTTCTAATTCTAACATTAATCAGAATTTAATTAAATTCAATAATACAAAGAACCAAATACTTTCAGAAAAGAGAGAAGAAAAATCCCTAATGTCGTGTACGAATTAGAACATTTTGAGCACGTACTGATGTACATTGACAGGATGATTCTCCTAAGAATGAAAAACTTTGCTATAAGGATTGGCTTCTCAGCTCTTCAAAATGCTCCATTTAGCTTGAAAACGTGACTGATTATTCTTTTCTCTGCTACATGATAATAACATAATAATTCTGCATGATGACAAAAGAAAAGGAGAGGTTTGGTGACAGAACATATTCTTCGTTGATTGTTGATCTAACACCAAACATGGTGTATGTATGTGTCACCTAAAAAAAGCCATTTTTGTACCTTTTTGTGCATTAATATTCTGAGCTTATCTATCTAATAAACTAATAACGAAGTAATTTAACGATCTTCGATGATTAATAGAGCACGTTTAAAGGTTCGTATCTTGTCGAATCGAAACAACAGTATGCTTCATCCTCACGAAACATTTCTCAATGATTGAACCTCTGCAAATTTTTGCTACAGAAGATGAGATAAACAGGATATTTCATATTTACCATGAGGCAAGTCAGGCGTTGGATCTCTACTTCAATAGAGACAGCTAGAGATAGAGCTTCTTCTTTTGAATTCTTTATTTCTGCACTTTTTGTTCGACTTCTGTTTTGGATATGGAAATTGTTTCCTCTAGCTGGGGTTTATGTCTTATTTGATTTATGTTATATTATTAATAGAAAGAAAAATTATAGGTAGGATTACCAGTTAGTCTATAAATAAGATTGTTATTGTACCAAAAATAAAAGTATTGAAACCCTTGACTCAACTGATAAAGTTATTTCAAGATTGTTCTGAAGATCATCAGTTTGAGTTTATGTGAGATTAAACCGTAAGATTTTTTTTTTTAGTTTTTTAAGTTTAACGTGGATAGTTTATTTTTGATTTATCCAAAAATGTGAACTTAACATGATACATGCAAGCTAACTGTGATATTATTTGATTGTACACCCAACCTTTCTTTCATGTGCTTGAGTTTAACTTGTGAAACGTTGAAGGGGAAAAAATAAAATTGTACGTTAATGAAAAAGAAAATGAAGAATATTTGTGTTAACCCCTTTTTTTAACAGTCACTTGTACACGCCAATGGGTCGATGAGGCTGGTCGATTTCCAGTCGATCAATTGAAAAACATGGACTCCAGCCGACAAGAAAAAACCAATTCTATGAGATGGGCCGCACATGAATTCTAGGCTAAAGTGCTGATGACGTGCGTCAGAAAAGCTGGACTCGATTAATACAAAGCCCAAGAGGAAATCCAAATGGGGAGTTCGATGATTTAAAACACAAGTGATTAAACTGCTATATGTTGAGGGTAAATTACTAATTTGATCTTCAAAGATGAAAGCCAGTTTTAATTTGGTCTACGATTATCAAAAACTTCAGACTAAACGTTTTATTTCGATATCAATGATAGACTTCCATGCAAGCTCCAAAAGAAAAATGGACGAAAATCTAACGTATGTTTGGGTAATAATTTTTTATTTTCAGTTTTTTAAAATTATTTTTGAAAATAAAAATTGAAAATGTTTTTATGATGTTTTTAAAAAAAACATATTTGGACAAATGTAACTCGAAAACTATTTTCAAAACAGAAAATAATGAAATGTTGTTTGGATAATTTTATTTTGAAAACTGTTTTGATACACTTTGTAATTATTTTTAGTTTTGAGTTTAAATTTAAAATCTATATTAATTTTATTTCTCATATTTACTAAATACTTAAAAATAATTAATATTATTTTTTTTCAAAATTTTAATATTTTTTATATACTATGAAAAAAGAATGAAACATAAAAGTGAACACTGATTTTAAGGTTATTTTTCGAAAATTATATCAGAACATATCAATTTGAAGTTTTCAGAAAACATTTTTTGAAAACTGTTTTAGAAAATTGTTTTTGAAAACTGTTTGTCAAACATAGAAAAAGGTTTTCAAAAACTGTTTCCAGTTCAGTTTTTGAAAACCCTATCCAAACATGCCCCTTTTTGTCAACACTCTCAATTATATTTAAACTTTCATTTATCCTAAAATAATGGTGCTAAATCACTTCAATTATATTTAAACTTCCAATTCCCCTAAAACAATTGTGTTAGAAAGGATGAGAGAACCCACTTTGATCATTGTCTGGTGTTGTTGGACTGTTACCCAATTTTTGGACCCATTCCCACTCGTTTTTTCAAGTTGGAAGCTATGTGGCTTAAAGACCCTTCTTTTTCCCTTTTTGGTGAATGATACTTGGCATTCTTCTCTTCCAATCCTCCAAACTATTAAGCATTTTGGTCGAGTTGCGATGGACTAGAATAAAATGACTTTTGAGAACATTTTTTTTTTTAAAAAAAAAGCAGGTTGCTTGCCTGCATTAATGGTATTCAAAAATCACTTACTTTAAATCCTAGACTTTTCCTTGAAAATGTTTTGATCAAAGATTATAATGATATTCTTCAAAATGAGTTTGATCTTTGGCACATTAGATCCCGGATAGGCTAGTTAACTTGGGGTGATGCGAACATAAACTTTTTCCATTTATCCACATTGATTAAAAGAAAGTTTAATAAACTTGTTAGTCTGAAGGATAATCTAAGGATATGGCATGAGGAGAGTAGCTCCATCCAAGGAATCATCTCTTCCCACTTTGATCAGCTTTTCAACTCCTCCCACCCTGTTTCTATTTTGTCTCCCTCTCCCTTCAATCTCGATGGGAGGTTTCTGAGTGAAGAAGAAAAAACTAAGCTTAAGAGGACCCAACTTCTGAGGAAATTAAGGCTGTCTTTTTCTCTCAGAAGTCTTGGAAAGCCCTCGGTTCGGACAACTTGCACCCCATTTTTTTCATCAATTTTGGGAAACTCTTGTTTGTCTAGTTCCAAAAGTTGACAACCTTGAATCTATTAGACAATTCAGGCCTATCAGCCTGTGTAATTTGCTTTATAAGGCAGTTACTAAACTTACGGTTAACCGATTGCGTCCCTTACTGTACTCCTTAGTTAGCCCTCTCCAAACCGCCTTTATACCGGGAAGGAGGGGCTCTGATAATGTCATCATTCTTATAGAATTAATTCACCACAAGAAGGGTAAGGGCACTCATGGAAATTAAAATTGATTTAGACAAAGCGTTGGATAGGCTATAGTGGAGGTTTGTTTGAAACATTTGTGAGTACTGTGCCTGCACCTCATGTTGTCAATTAAGTAAGAGGACTCTTTTTAGATTGGTGAATACTTCACATTTTGGATTTTATGTCATCCAAAGCACTGAATAAAAATGATTGATAAAAATCGTTATTTAACTTTAAAATGAGCCAAATCCCATGTTATTGTTCTATGCACAAGAGATTATTAAGGAAAAAGATGGCACGAAAGAAGAGGGAATTAGATTAAAAATAATTATTGTAACACAAAAAAAAAAATCTTAAGTAAATTGCATTGGGTTAGGTGGCAGGTGGTTACTAAACCCAAGCATTTGGCAGGGTTGGGGATTAGGAACACCTTGGATCAAAACTCGATCCTTCTTACTAGTCTCACTCGGAGACTTTTAACTAAACCTGAAGCCCTTTGGGCTAAAGTCATGGCTGCCAAATACCTCACTGCCAATAGAAGTGATGGTGCTTTTGTTAAAAACGATTTAAGTGCTATACCTGGACTAGTCTCTTAGTAGAGTTGGCCCCTCTTCCAACAAGGCCTTAAGTGGATTATTGGGAAAGGGGATAATATTCAGGTTTGGCATGATAATTGGACTGGGTTGGGGCTCTTAGAAATTTTAAGATTTCATCATCGAACGAGAAGAGTTTAAAGGTCCGTTTGATTTACAAACAAAATTATAATTAAATAAAATTAAAATTATAATGAGATGAGATTAAAGTGATATTATCTTAATATTATATTTGGTTCATGAAATTGAATTAAAGTATGATAATAAATCAAAAGATCATATTATCATCTATTATTCATCATCCTTAACAATTTCATTTAGAGAGTGGGATAAAAAATATGAGATTGAGATTTATTTTATCACACTCTAATCTCATATGAATAATAAATTATTTTAATCAAATATAAAATTAACTGTTTATGAGAGATTAAAATAATTTTATTTCACTTTAATCCCTCCAACAAAACGGACCAAGTCATTGAGCTTTAGGATGGGACTGAGAAATGGCAATTTGGAACAAACTGCCTACCAAGAGTTCCTTATTAAAGGGGGATAGTCTTTGTCCGGTTTGCTGGGAGTATGTTGAGGATGTGAACCACATTTTAAGAAAATGCAAAGTGCCTAAGCATTTTTGGGGACAGCTGAAAATATCTTGTTAACAAAAAAGGAAGAAAATAATTTATATTATGGGAAGGGTATTATGGTCAAATGGTGGGAAAGGGTACGAAGGTAAAATGGCCTATACTCCCATAAAAGCTATCACTATTCACTAAATCTGAGTAGCAGTAACAGGAGCAAGAGAAAAAAATGAGTGCTATTACTAGCAAAAATTTCCTCTCGTCAGGATTTCTATACCCACTTGAAAATGAAGTGTTTTGGGTGAAATATAAGAAACGTGCAGGCAAGTTCATGTTTACAAAGAATCACCTGAAATTGAGTGGAATCTCTTGTAGTCTATCTAAGAGTGGGATTGAGGAAAACCCCACAAGCAATAAGGTCTCATCCAGTGCCAATAACAGGATGGAAGAGTACAATATAGCCATGAAGAGGATGATGAGGAACCCGTATGAGTATCACCATGATCTTGGTTAGTTTTCTTCTAAATCATATTTGTTCTTGATATTCACATTTCGTAATTGCCGTTTACTTTTTTTTATTAAGTTAATTCCTTTATAAGAAAAGATGGATGAAATATTAATTCATTGGTTTGGATCTGAATCTATAAAGTGAACTTTTCAACTTTGGTTTTGTTATATTATGTCATTAGCTTTAAAAGCACCATGTCATGGGTGTCAATTAACTTTTTTAATATACCTTTTCTCTTTTTAGGTTGAGATAACCTTTTTTTTTTTGTGGGTAATGCTATAAAGGGAACTTATTTTAGTATCAGATTTGAAAAATCTTAGCTCGGTTACATAATGGTGTCCCTCTCGCAATCAAAAATTGTATCCTTAATGGAAAACTAATCGTGTTCTTTTGCCAAGCGTTTGGGTATCTAAATGACTAATCTTGCTTTTATAAATCTCATATGTCATGCCTTATGCTAATTTTCTACCATCTGTGAGAGAAGTCCAACAATTGGGATCTGGTTTTTTTTTTTTTCAGTATTGGCATTTTTGCTTTTAGATTCCCCACTGCTTTTGTCAAGTTTATGGTATAATTTGCTTTTCATTCACACTGTGGAGGTAAAAGGTAAAAAGTGGAGTGGCAGTTTTACTGCTTCAGTGTAATTGTTCATGTGTACTTCAATTGTAAACTTCGAATAACAAAAATTAATCAAATTGGTTAAGTGCTCTAATCATTCATGTCCTGTTTTCAGGAATGAGCTTTACATTGATAAGGGATAATTTGATCGTGGGCTCTCAGCCCCAGAAACCTGAAGACATTGATCATCTGAAACAGGAGGAGAATGTTGCCTACATTTTGAACTTGCAGCAGGACAAGGATGTAGAGTACTGGGGAATTGATTTGCAGTCTATAATAAAAAGATGTCAAGAAGTTGGAATCCGTCATATGAGAAGGCCTGTAAGATGTATTCTTTTTATTATTATTTTTAGCAAGCACTAACAATTTAGAAGTTATGGTGCATTTCACATTGGGACATATGGATAAAATAAAACAGGGTTTCACAGTCAGAAATTTAACAAGTTTTTCTACTTTTGTGGACCTTTATGTATGGCTAGTAGTTATGTTTACCAATGATTGCTTGAAAATTTCTGAAATTTCTTTTGGCATTTTAGTTCGTTCTTTTTCTTTTTTATTATTTTCTGGGGGCTGACGGGTAGAAGGGTTTTGTTCAAAACTGTGAGCTTAAAGTTTCTTCTTTTGGATATCAGTAAAGACAACTGAATGTATTACTTAACCATACAAAGTTAATTTTGGTGTTTTTGGATGTCTGCATTGGTAGGCAAGAGATTTTGATCCTGAATCCTTGAGAAGTCTGTTACCGAAAGCTGTTTCATCAGTGGAATGGGCTATTTCCGAAGGAAAAGGAAAAGTGTATGTGCATTGCACAGCAGGATTAGGAAGGGCTCCAGCGGTTGCAATTGCTTATATGTTCTGGTTTTGCGGCATGAATGTGAGTCCTCAACTCTTCTACTATATGTTATTAATCATTGTGTCAAACATGCGTGCTATATTATTTAGATGCAATTGACATGTTTAAGAAAGTTACCACTTGAAAATTTCGACTTTTGAGAATCTTACTGTCAAAGCTACAGTGAAGCCTCAATTGCTCTGATTTTTGGCTATGGGCAGCTGAATGCAGCTTATGATACATTGACTACAAAGAGGCCTTGTGGACCTAACAAAGGAGCAGTACGCGGAGCAACTTATGATCTGGCAAAGAATAATCCATCGAAAGAGCACTTTGACAGTCTTCCGGAATATGCTTTTGAGGATATAGCAGACTGGGAGAGGAACTTGATTAAAGACCGCGTTCGCTCCCTCCGTGGAACTTGAACACTTAAGTAAGCAATTATTGTCTTGTAACTTATAAAATTGTGAGGCAGCCTAATCCAACATTTCAGGGGCTTTGCTCCTGAGATGTTGGATCTGATCTCTTCCAACAAATAAATTTCTAATTGATCAGCAGGGTGGATCAGTCAATGCGCTAGAACATACACATTAAAACGACAATACAGAGACGCAATCGAAGCAATTGCTGTCTTACAACTTTTCCAAAATTATGAGGCAGCCTAATCCAGCATTTTGGGGGCTTTGCACCTGAAATATTGGATCTGATCTCTTCCGATGAATATATTTTTGATTGATCAGCAGGGTAGATTAGTCAATGCACTAGAACATAGTCAATAAAATGACAATACAGAGACTCAAACCGGTTTATTTTCAGTAGTTCTCTGTTTCGATACACTGATGGATGGTTAGTCTGCTCATGATCCAGTTGTTTGTGGAAAATTTACTTGCATACTTTTCAAGAAGCCCTCCCCCACACCATTTTCGTTTATATTCTAAAATCCATGTACAGGCTATGCAGGTCCGTATGTAATTAGAGGTTCCAGATGCAATACAGCAACTACGAAGGGTGATACTAAGAAACGCAGGGCTTGTAGAGGGAGAAGATAGAAGAGGGAAATCATGGCGGTTGCTAAGTTTAGAGGCCTTTCAAGGGTACCTATAATACAAAATTTACTATGCATATATAATCATCAAACATAATATAATTACAATAAATTTTTGGTGCCATGCAGTGTAATAATTCTGCGAGCTTTTCTGTCAACGAAAATTACAGAGTGAAAATCATTGTTTCTAACTTCAGTATCCACCTATATCAAAAAATTGAAGCATTTGTCTGGAATTCTTCACCAGTTGGCTCAGAATAGCTATTATCTTCTAGGTTAACGTTTATTTTGGTTATGGAGACAGTGCCAATCAAGTTTCAAAGCTTTCAACAGAAGTTGAAGTTAGCAAAGCACTAAAGCATCCGGGGAAGAGCTATGCTGTGAGGCTATGTTTGGTTTTGACTTAAAGTTAACTTTAAGTTGGAGTTTATTTTTAACATTTGTCAAAGAAATTAATCAAATTGAAATAAAGATTTGATATGATTTTATCAAGTTTTTGGTAAATTTTAAAAAAATAAGCTCAAATTTAAAGTTAGTTTTAAATTGGATTCAAACATCGCTTATGTATGCTATAAGGGGCGTTTGGAAAAGCTTTTGTCCCCAGAAAAACAGTTGGTGGGAATAGATTTAGTAGCTCTCCCTAAAATTGTTTGGTAAATTTTTACTATTACAGCTTTTCCAAAATGAGTTGTGAGGAAAAGCTAATTTTTTTTTTTTTTTGGAGAAGCAAGAGTAGAGTAGCTTTTAGAATGTGCTTAGCTTCTAAAATTTTAATGAATTTTTTATAAAACTAAAACTGTTATTACCATTTTTCACCGATCCATCTAACTCCATATATTTTCAAATTGCCTAAACCTTAAATCACCATTTCTCAGTAACTAAATGGGGCAATCAGGTTTTTTTTTTCACGGTAATAATAAATTAGATATTTGAGATGTTGAAAAATAATATACTGCTTGTTTTGAAGAGAAATTTTTTTAAGGAATTTTTTTTTTGTGATTGTTTTGGTAGGTTTGCCTCTGCGAAGACTTTCTATGACTACAATATTGTGACAACTCAATAACAATATTATTATTATTATTATTATTATTATTATTATGTAAATAACAATAATAATTTGTTTTTAGAAAAGTAACAACAGGAGTCTACCAATTTAGAAAATATTCTTTAATTATCTTTTTTTTCTTAACTTCTTTTTAATGCAAATTGTAGTAAATGTAAAATCACATAGCTGCTAAGCAAAAAACATCATTTTAATGTTATTTAGGTAAAAAAAATTTATTCATTTCCAATATTTGTTGCGTTAAGTAAAATTCAGAAATAATTGGTTATCAAAATATATATTTTATTAATTATCTGTTTTAATTTAAGAGAAATTACAAATCTGACTTAAGAGAAATTTATAAGTATTTTCAGTATTAAAGAAAAGAGAGAATTTATTGCATTTTCTCTGCTCATCAACGATAGTAACTAATCTAACTATAAGAATTTCTTTTAATCGAAAATATCCAATTTGGTGATGATCCGAATTTAAAAATTTTGGAGCTTGGCAATGATAAGAATTTAGGGAATGTGCTCATAATGAAAAATATACTAAAATGGCAGTGCTAAAAAATAGTATTGTTGCTAGTTTGACGAGGACGCTAAGTTAAATTAAATGAGAATTTCAAATTACATAAAATTGATATTGTTAAATCATTTAATCAGTATATGCTTTTTATTTTATTATTAACTGAAAAGTGATTTTATTAGTATAAAGTTGTTGATTATTATTAACTAATGAATGATTTTATTTTTGTTGTTAATAAAAAATCTCTTTAGTTAATAAAATGATTTATTAAAATTGTATACCTTTAAACCATATCTATTTTGGTAATTTACAGTTTCATAACACCATTAAGGTTACAATTTTCAAACATTATTATTGATCATAACACATTTTCATAGTGCTTTTGCAAAACAGTTTACCAAAAACAACACTTTCCACACCAGTATAGCTACATAACAACACTCCCAAACACATCTTTTGATGAACAGTTAATTCAATGTTTGGTTCCAGGGATTTAATGTTCATTTGGGACTAGTGTGGAAAAAAACTAGTCTTAATCTCATAGATTTTGTCCCACACCTCCTTTGGGACATAAGTGGGATTAATTTTTTTTCTCAAACCCATTCTACCCTTGCTTACACGATTTCTTTCACTTCTTCCATCTTTGTTGCCCATCTTAACCTAAGAAACATTATTCACCTACAAAACTAAACTGGAAAAAAAAAATCGAATATTTCCATGCATTTCCCAAAAAAATGAACAACTTTGAAAAATAAAATATTAAAATTTAAAGATATAGTTTCTCAAAAAAAGAATTTAAGATCCAAAGCCAAACCCATCTTTCAAAACCGCACAACCAATTCATTTGAAAAGCAAAAACTAGAGTAGTAAAGGAAAACTTCATAACAGAGAAAATAAAAATAATCTCTCTTCTTTTTTCTTAAGATCCATTTTACTTGTGTTTGTCCTCTCCTCTTTATTGCAGATTTGGATGAGTGTTTAGTACCTAAGAAAATTCTTAAAGAAAATTCCTATCCTTTTTTCATTTTGAAGATTTCACTCAAATTTAATAAAGATTTTTGAGGAATCAAATGAAAACAGAAAATTTTGCTATTTTTGTTTGGTTTTGACGAAAACTAAAAGAAGAAATGAGTGTTTGGTTCATTAAAAAAATGCTGAAATTTTTTTTCTTTAGTTTTGGGTTGTCAAGAATCATAAAAAAAAAAAAAAGTTATAAAGAAGGAGAAATAGTATTATCCACTTTTTTTAATTTTTTTTCTTTAATTTTCCTCAATGTTGATGGCATAGAATGAAAAAGAATATAAAAAAATAGAAAGATAGAAGATTCTGGAGAAGAAGATTGTTTGTTGCTTTATTAAACCAAATGTAAGGGTATTTTGATCATTATACTTGTTATCCCACTTTAACCTTAATTTGAAAATGATATCAATCAAACATAAAATTAACATAATATCATTTTAATCTCTTTTAATCCTATTATATTATAATACTATCAGTGAACTAAAGCAACCTTAAGTTACCAACAATGCTAATGAAACCGCTGCATAAACAGCTGTTCCTATAAAAAATTACAGTAATAAAAATTGCTCCTTGCAGCTCATATTCCAAAAGAAATGTACACATTTTTTGGAAAATTTCATGAAGATGAGACCGTCCGAGGCCTTGCTAGTTGTGCTTGACGCCGTCCTAAATAGAATCCTGTGACTGTCCATAGTAAACAGACCTGGAACCCAGAGAGGAATGTCAAGCTATTGGTTAAATGGATTGAAAGAAAAAAAAGCAAAGAAATAATAGGTCAACAACCATTTTTGTTATTGATAGCTAAATCAGAGTATAGTTATTGTGCACATACTGGCAGGGCATAGAGAGAAACAGTTGATATTTTGTCATGGAGAGTGGTGAATAGCAGTTTGTACAATCCTGCTGCCGTAGCATCTCCAAGTCGTTGAACAATTACGTCTATACATACCTACAGCAGCAGCATTTGTTAGAGAAGCCGTGATGTTTTGATGCTTTTGGCATTCCATTGACATGCATGTGGCCCAAGTAATGAAATACAAATTCCGTAATAAGACACTGAATAAATAGGTTAAATAACACCGTCGGTCCCATAGTTTGCTCTCGGTCAAATTCGTCCCCCCGGTAAATAAGTCCAACTACCAATTTAGTCTACTTAAGTACCCTATCAAGTCCCACTAATTCCGTTACTGCTATTGCCACGTAGGTAGAACAATTTAATCACCTGGTTAAATTAAAAAACTTTACTCTGTTTAATGAATGCTGCAGAACATTACAATTAATACCTCAACAAGAACATAAAAATCTTGTAAGGCAACATTAAACAGCTCTTCAATGTGACATGTGGCTAAATAATTTACTAGGTGACCAAATTGTTCCATCATACGTGGCAACAACACTAACAAAGTTAAGGAGATTTGACGGGTGGACTTAATTGGACAAACTTGATAATTGGGGGATTTATTTGTCACGATTGAAAATCAAAGGACCAATTTGACCGAGGAAGCAAACTATGGGGACCAATGGTGTTCTTTAACTGAATAAATATTATGTATTATATGATATATGATATATGATATATGATATGTAATCTAATGAAGCCTTGCTTTCGAAATAAGCACTATTCATTCATTCTCCATGGCCAAAAGAGTTTCTGAGGCCTTTCTATGAAGGTTAATATCTCAACTTGATAAGACCAATGTTAAAAAAAACCTTTCCGCATCTACAAGAACTCCAGCATTGATAAAAACTTTAAATTGTCTCAAAAAGTGAAGAAAAAAATGAATTACATACCTTAGCTTTGTATTTCTCCTCTTGTGAGACAACAGTAAATAGGAGTTCTCTCCCAGGCCTAGTTACAACATAGGTGACCACCTGCAAAATCATAGGCATACCCACATACCATACTGTGAAATCTATTCAATGTTGAATCTTATGATACTAATCTTTCTTCCGAACCATCTTTGTCTCTAGCAACTGTACTTCCGGAAAGTACACTAATCTGAAAAATAAACGAGCAACAGCTATAAAGATAACACAGTAAAAGGAGAAAGAAATGGAAAACCTTTCTTAGGGTCTCAGAAACGGCAACTGCTACCCAAGTGGGCCATACAGCAATTGCTACCAAATTTGAGAAGGCAATAAATGGAGCTGAGCATATAGCGGTAGTAACACCTGCAACGGTGAGGATGCGTCCCTGTACTAAGTGAAACCAAAAGAAATTAAGAAGTAAAAAGATATGCGATAAATATCTACCCAACCTGCACAGAACTATAAGTGATATAAATACATTATGACAATATACTCTAAAAGAATGATGCGCTACAACTTGGGAAATGCTTATAAATGCAGACATTCATCAGCACCATCTAGGCATAGGTTTAAGAAACAATGTCCATTAGGTGTATACATTCACCATCACAAACCTATTTATGCTTTAACTTGATGCAGATAACTGCTATATGTATGAGAAAGTTAACCAGGTATTACTAGATGTATGAGGTTTCCTAAGCTGTCTTGAGGATTAGTCATTAGTGCCCTTGTCTCAAGAACAAGCCACTTGACACAGGACTAACTTCTAGTTGTCAATAATTCAAGGAGATTCAAGATTATATTAACTCAAGCACTCCCCTTTTCCCCAATAAATACACAGAGAGATCCAGCCAAAACAAAAAGAAAAGGTGTCATATTCGGTACACTCAACATCCTTTTATCTAATCTTAAGACCAGCTTCTGACAAGCTGGGGAACTAAGTACGACATATGCTAAATTCTGGAACTCCAATTTCCTTGTTCTTTTTTACCCCCAGCCAAAAGAAGAAGAAGAGGAGAACAACTCCAGAAAAAGAGAAGGTGCCATATTCTATACACTCAACATCCTTTTCATAATCGTAAGAGCAGATACTGAAAAGCTGGGGGCCTAATGCTAAATTCTGGAACTTCAATTTCTTTGTGGGTTCTTTTTTTCTTTACTTTCTCCTTTTCACCCTTACTAGGGGTGGAAAGTTGAAACCTCAAAAGGAAATAGCCACCAAAAATAAAACTTAACAGCACTCACCCTCAAGAGTAATGAAATGCATAGTACACATCATTGAGAATTAGGAAATGCCACAAGCATTTGTCATTTTCTTTCTATGACAATATATATAAATGACATACCGTTAAGGTAAGTTGTCCAGCAAGGATAAAAACAGCTATAAAGCTATTTATCTGGGCAAACAATCTTCTTCGGCCAATAGAGCTTGTGACAGTCATGGCGATTACATTGACTTTCTGCAAACAATCTTCCACCATTAAAATTCAAAACTACGGATAAGAAGTTATCTTTTTAAAACAAAATAAAATCATAATATACTATGGTCATCTCAAGAAATACTATAACAGTTGCTCATATTAGAAACATTATGGTTAGAAAAACTGCATGATTAGTAGCAGTACATGGTATAGACATGCATTGCATTTGTAAAAGCAGCCTCAAATAAGCTATAAAGGAGCAGTTAATTACCTTTTATCTTGTAAATAGAGACTTAAATAAAAGAAGAATAGAAGTTAAAAAAGGATAATATGTTCGTTTCTCATATAAAGTGAGAGGAAAGAAGAAGGCTTAGAAATTCTCAAAGAAACCATCTTTGGACATTCTCCTCATCCTCTCTCTCCCTTTTTTCCCTCCTTTTAATAATTTTCTTCTTGTCAACCAACAGTGCAGTATAGATGGAAAAAAGTAATAAACTCAATGATGGTAATGCTTCATATTCATACAAATGATCTTGTTAATTAGTCAAACCATACAATTTAGTTTCAGATCTGATCTAGAAACCCAAAATAAAAGTATTTTGTTTTACCTGAAAATAGAAGAACGAGGAGACAACTGCACTGAGCCAAAGGAATAAAGACACATGCAGCAAATAAGTTGAAGACAATATAAGCCAAAGTCCATCTAATATGGCCCAAAATTGAGGCTTTGGCAAAGAGGTCGATAATTTAGGGGAAGAAATTTTAGCAGTAGCTTCCGTCTGCCCATCAGCCTCAGTTTGTTGATCAGGATGAGCTTTTCTGAATAGGAAAAACATCTAAATTAAAGAATAGAAAGTTTGAGCCCTTAAAATCCCTATATGCTTCTTTCCAACAAACCATGCATGATTGTTTTAAAATCCACTAGTAACAGTTCATCCTAAGGGAACAAAATTTTAAGTAGCATTGATGTTATAAGCATAAGATGAGCTACAAAAGAAGCTTGCACTTCCCAAGATGCTCAGTTTTAGCAAGTTAGAAATTTCAAACTCCACAAAGTTTCAACGTAATTGTTTTGACTTAGACCCAACCATCCAATCCCCATCCCTCACTCCTTAGTTCAAAGAAAAACTTAAAGGAAATTGGTATCAAAATTCCATACATATTACTGAAGCAAAAAAATATAAGAAAAATATACTAACCTAATGGGATATAACTCTTCAGGGAGGTGGGATATATCTTTGTTGATCCCTTTTGATGACTGTGCCGCAAGCTCCATCAAAAGAGCAGCAAATAAGAGGAGAACTGCAATGAACCCGTCAATGGTTAAAAACAAAATAACAAAACATTCTCATAGATGTTAAAAACTATACAACTTCAACTTCCAGATCATTGAACATACGTGGCCCCAACCAAGCCATTCCTGTGGCAAACAATGACCCAAAAAGCTGGCCAAGTGTGGCACCAGCACCAATGAACCCAAACAATCTTGAACCTGACTGAATCCAGAACAAAAGTTATATGTGCGTGAAATACCATATTTGTCATAAGCCACAAAGTGGCACCACAAATACCTCACTGTCCATTACATCGATTATTCTAGCCCATGTTGAAGAAATGGTAAGAAGATTAAGCAATGCAACCTTCAAACAGCAAAAATTCCATCAGAACATAAATTTTAAAAAAATGAAAGATAGTAAATAATAGTTGGCAGCCAAAACCGATCACAAGTAAGAGTACCCAAAGGAACAATCCGATTCTCACTGAAATGTAAAACCAACTATGGTTTCCCCAACCAACAGAATTAGCAGGACTAGCTTGAGCAGCATCATTCTTTAGATCCTCTATCAATTCAGAGGACAAGGCAAATGAATTCTACAAATGAAAATGCACTCAGATTTAGCACAAAACAGAATATAAAATCCGATTCAATCAAGGAATAGAATCACACATTACAAAGTAAAACCCCAATGCTGGCTTCATATTTTACCTTCGGTTGGGATGGTAAATAGTCAGCTGAGGAAGACTGCCATAAGATGAAGAATACAACCAGCGATAGACTAAAAAATCTGTGTATCAGAACCAAAGCCTGGAATTTCAAGAAGCACCTATTACAGGACGATAAATAAATAACATAAATTAAAACAGGCAGGAATCAGATGTCAACCTTAGATATTTTATTTTTAATAAACTCATTACACAATTCGATACAAACACAACACAGAAAGTCGCATGCAAACAGTTTATTTCTCACCAGTAACACTACCACTAACACGCAATGATTACCAGGTATCAAATAGGAAACAAATTTTAAATAGTTTCATGCTTTATGCAACAGCCCATTGCGATTGGATATGAAGATGCCAAAAAACATCACTCAATTAATATTTGAACCCAAAACCCAAAAAAAAAAAGAAAAAAGGAAAAGAAGCAGCAGTATCATTGCACAATTCCTACCAAAAATTATCTTAGGCACACAACTCGTAAAATGTAATATTTCCACAATTTGAGAAAGTTATTTTTTCTGTAACAAAAACAGTGTAATTAGAGCAAAAGTTAAAACAGAATACACTAAAATTGGATAATATTGCACAAACATTACGATGTCTGCATAATCAAAGCAAACGTGGCTTATATGCATGAAAATGAGAAGTTAATTCATTAACAGCATTGTACTTGAAAAAATCATTAATAATATTGCGCAAATACCTTGGATTTGGAGAAATTAGGCAAAGAGAATATGAGGGTGGAAACAGGGGCAGCAATCAAAGTGAGCACCAGAGATCCAACGAAGAGACTTGGCAGGTTCGATAAGCCAAGCGATATCGCTCCCTCATCGCGCAAAGGTAGCACCACAAAATACGCACTCAAAATCTAAAATTTTCGTTAAATCAAATGAAAACCAAAAAAAAAAAAAAAAGAAACTTGTTTGAGTATAAACATTGATTAAAAATTAAAAGAAATAATATATGCATGTGATTGAACGAAAACTGAGGGAGAGGGGGGAAGAGAGAATACTTACGAAGAAGAAACAAGAAGAGGAATGGAGCAAAGCAGGTATCTCGTGGGGGTGCACCGTTACCATTGTGGAGACGATCGAAACTAAGCGAGACCTACTCATTATGCTTATCATTTTTTCCTTTTCTTTTCAGTGATTTTTAATTCAAATTAAAAGAGAGAAATGGAGAATTGGATTGATGATGAGAGAAGCAGAGCTCCTTCGTTGCATTAGCTCCAAGGTCAAACAATACGTACGATAAAAATAAAAATAAAAATAAAAACATTAGTGATGAAAAACATGTACTTCGGCACATTTAGACTAGAACTTCGTGTCGTTTATATGGACTAAAACGTCACGATGTTGATATCAAAGAAATAGAAACGTCACGACGTTTTGGACCAAGGAAAACTTTTAACACCGACCTTAAGCACTGTTGTATGGACCAAGGAAACAGACTAATACCACTCGAATCATGCCACATTATCATTTTTTTTTTACCCGTAACAAAGTAAAATTGATAAATTACTAATTTACTTTCGTCACTTTTTGCTGCTTACTTACTGGCCTTTACATAATCACAAACACGTAAATTTTGAAACTTATATAATCTAACGCGGGAATTGTATTTAACCTTTTCCCTTTTTATGATACATAAAATTTCTTTTCAGTTGATTTTCAGTAAGAGAAAGCAATACTTCTATTCGAATTCTTAAGATAATAAAAACATTATATATACATATACTTGCATATTTGAATTTTATGTGATTGATCTTTTCACATTGAAAAAGTTTCTTAAGATAATTCTGTATCATATGGCTATTGTCATCTGATTTTACTCTCAATCCAAACAAGTAGGACAACCTAAGCAGCCCTCAATCTGTCACTCATTGTTATGAATAAATAAGGTTCCATAATGCTTATAGGAATAACATAGCAACAGTGAATATATAATCTGGCGAGATTAAAAACCGATGGAGACTCTAAAAAAAACAGAGAACACAGGTGGAAGTTTGGTCACATGAGCAGGAGGGCATCCAAGAGTTGCGTATTAGGCATTCAGACTCAAGTTCTAGAGTTGGTGTGAGAAGGCTTCCTATAACCAATTACAAAATTAAGTACTCTTGAAAGGAAAGCACTTAAACATGAAAATCTTTCATCTTTCTATGCCTTTGGGATCAATCCAGTCCTAAGAGGACAAGAGAAAGAAAAAGATTACCAGGTCCCGTGCAAGGACAGTACTCTTTCATATAAATCCCACTTTTTACACATCTTTTCAACTTTGGTGACAGCTCAATTTTGATCAAGTCAAAATGTTCTCATGTCGATTCTGAAACTTCCCAAGAAGTTAAAAGGGTTTACTGTTCCCACTTTTTCCTTTTGGCCAATCTGAAAGGGGCGTAACACATTCTGAGGGCATAAGATCAACTTACATCATGTAGATAAGGCTATTTCAAGTGGATTTAGATTTCATAACGTAAAATGCACTGCAATTCAATTGTTTTCCAAGGTAGCAATGCCTGCAATTTGATACAGGTAGTATATTACTATGAACCAGAAATCACATTTGAACACAGATCATCCAACAACCTGAATCTGGTGCATGTCTGCCTTGCAACTGACATTTCATTTTTCCTTGCAGTTGGTATAACTACTTCACTTGAGCCTATCCTTCCTCAGCCTTTCCAATTCCATAACCATCTGCCAATGTTCCAATGATAGGCAGGTTTCACCAAAACTCACAGACATTAGGCGGGCCATTGTCAACCATCTATAGGCAAAAAGAAAATTATCAATGTTTAGCAGAGAAGTGCATATGTTTAACAAAACAGCAACAGTAAAAAAGCGCACAATTGCATAACAAAATTTTGCAAGTTTCTAACCTGCTGAAGTCCTGGCTGCCTAAGCTACGATCTGCTTGCCTTGCTGCAACCAAATCATTTTCTACCACCTGCAAAGTATCAGCACATAATACAAAGGTCCCAGGCTATAACTTTCAGTGATACCACAAAAAAAAAATATTAAAAAAATGTTTTATTCCTTTAATCAAGTAGAACCAGTATAAACCAGGGTGGATGATTAGGTGTCCAAGTGTCAAAAATTTGATGACAAGACGACATATATTAAGTTGGTAATTGATATGCTAGTCTTACAAACGTTATACTAGAATATACAAAGTGCTTCAAAAGTTTAAACTTTTAAAAGACAAATGAAAAGTTTGGCATTCAGCATATGTGGCCATCATAACACCTCTATGGCTAGTCCTACATATCACCACAACAGGGGGCAATGATGGGCCCAAAATATCTAATAGGAAAAGCCATTCGCCTGATGTCACAGCCCCACTCCGCCCCGACCCAATGCAGCAGATTTGGGAGCTGTAATAGAGAGCAAGGTGGATTTGGGATTGACAATAAACCACTGAACCGGAGACTGGGCAGGTGGATTAGGCAATCCAGCCCATCCCCACCAGATTAGTTAATTCTTATTTCAGACTAAATATTGAATGTCATCAAGCTTGCTTTTAGTTATAACCACTTTTAAGCTTTTAGTACATATATAGGTCATTCCTCTATAGAATGTCGAAGGACTTCGCTTGGGGGGGGGAGGCAACTGTGTAATGACAACATCAACAAAATGTTAAATCTAAAAGAAATAATTTCAATCTAACTCATACCTTCTGCATCTCTGTTTCAATAGAATGAGGCAATGATCAAACAGTAGCTAAGTACCATCTCCAAGCTTCTAGTGCTTCTGCAGTGACAACTTCAAAGGAATCCACATTAGAAGGTTGGAGAGGAATAACTAAATCAGCTGGCATGATGTTCGATTTCCCCTCAGAAAGGACAAGCAATTGGACATCAGCTTCCATTTCCATTTTGTAGTACTCGAAATCGTACTCCAGCTGAAACAACAAATTTATCATTATATGATTGCCTAAAGTGGATAAAAATCATGCAAAGATTCAATCTTCGTCAAACAGTAGAGCAAATCTCTCATACAGACCTGTATACAAGATAGAGATATTAATTTAAGATAAATGCATGCATACATTGGCAACACAAGATGATATTCACCTTCTGAAACTCCATTAGATTTTTCAGCAACCCTGCATTCTCAACCCCAACAGAGTTGAGGGTCCCTGCTTCCAACTGGGTTTCATCAAGTATCAAGTGTGAGCCCTCAGCTAGCTGTAGAACTCCAGGTATCAATCTGGACCATAGACAAATTAAGTAGTCAACAAACCATAGAAAATTTATACTAGTTGTATACTGTGAAATTAGTGGTCGAAGGTAAAAAAAAAATTCATAGTAACAGAAAAACGAACTTTACTTGTTCGTTTTATAATCCTTTTTTGGAGCGAGTGAAGCGGTGTTAAGATACTCTACTGTAAGTGGTATACAATATGTGAATGGTAGGAGGTTCTTGACTGCATGGCTAAGCCTACTGCCAAAAACAGACACACTATCTTTGCTTAGACTAGTGAGATTAAGTGAAAGCTTCCCCACGGCAACACTGTCTACTCTAGCATGAACCTGACCAGAGAAGAAAGAAAAGATAACAAGAAAGACATCAGTTTAAAACTCGTACACACTAGTGATATGAGGAAGGAGAAAGAACCACAAAAAAAAAACTGAAACCATAATCAGGGAGAAAATCAATTACCCTTGACAGAAGATGCAACAGCATAAACTGAGCTGCTACCCCATCATTCCCAAGAATAGCTGTAAGGTGCCTCCACAAAGTTTCCCTTATCTCTTTGACTAAATAGGGCTTTGGCTGCAGGATCTGAATTACAAGATAGTTCAACAATGTGCCAATAAACAAGGGCACAAAGCACAAAAGAGGGTAAAATTACAGATTTCAGATCATTGACATCCAAAATTTCCAAAGCAAGCAAGGGAGGTTAACAATGATAAAATAATGTGGGCATATGAATCACCTCCATAGTGGGGGAACCATGCAGAAAGTCATAAGCTGCAAGCTTCCTGTGAATGAGACAATGAAGGCGTGGTACCTGCACCAGAAAAGATGGGAAACATCTTAACAATACATTTTAGACAATAATGAAATCTTACCTAGAAAAATAAGAACATAAGATAATGTCTCAGGTTGCCAAAACTTTATCATAATAATACATGGAATTGATAGTCACAGATGACTGAAAATGCAATAAGTTTGCAAAAATAACCGATAAATGAGCTGTTCTGAATGAAGTGCTATTGTGCACTGGTCACTACTATAAACATATAAATAAAAATGACAAGTTTTTTTGTGTGTTATGAAATGAAGAATGTTATGCAGTAAATGGAGTCGCTACCTTGCTAGGGGGCAAATGAACCAACTCTTCTTCACAAAGGCCACCTGAGAACTCATCATGGCCATCCTTATTCACTGTAAGCTCTGAATCAAAATTTAGGACCCCAACAAACTCAAAAACATCATTAAGTTTTAACTCAGACTCTGGAGAATCATATATCTGCATGATAAAATTATGAATTTCATCAGTTTTACTGACAGTTATTCATACTTCATGTTGGTAGAAATTTTTTTATCTCAACAAGAAAAGAAATCACTCACTTACCTTTACCAGACATGGAAGAGAATCTGTGTCAGCATCTGGCACCATACTCATACCAGAAGAAATGCCCTCAATCGTAGAATTCTGAGACTGTGAAGATGAGGAAGGGTCTTCATCCTCTCTCTAGGGAAGAGAAAGAAACACAATAAGTATGAAATTTTACTCTGAAGAAGCATGTAAAAGGTTCACTCCCAATGGTGTAGCTTCAAAATTACAGTTAAAGAAATTTCATGGTTCTAATCCAAGTCAATACTTCTGTTCTGAACTTAATGTAATACCTTTAATGGTGCTATCTAATCATCACCAGTTTATACAGTTCTTATTAACTTTCCAAACTCAATGTTCATTCACATAACATAACATAAAGTGAAAGCAAACTGTTGATGGAAAACGATTCTTCTTACCATCCTCTTGTTAGTAGGAGAACTTTTAAACTCATCGTCTGAGACCTGGCAATGAACATGGTATGTTATGTAAGCTAAGAATCACACAAGTTACAGAACAAATTTTAATTATGCACTTCATACAGGACTCCTAATAATTAGCTTTAGGGTCCTAAGCTTCTGAGAAAATAATCCAAATAAATCAGAGCATGACTAATGTTTTCATTCTATCATAGTCTTTATGATGGTCCAATTGTTCTGGGAAAATTTGTTGAGCTTTATGAACATACACAAGGCACACATAAAACACTAGCATGGATGCATATATTGGGTTATTTTGGAGCTACCCAGATGATGCATGAGACTGCAAGGCCTCAAACCCCCATCCCCCAATAAAAGAGTAGCATCACAACTATCCTTCCTAATGTCTACATGATTATCATATGCAGTTAATAATGGACCAATAAAAGAAACAAACTATAGGACAGAAAGTACATGTAAATCCATGTGGTCCACAGCTTCATCGTCCCTCCTGCACTTCTCCCTGTGTTGGGATGTCCAGTCCATGCATCGATTAATGGCTAGTGCGGAAGAAGACTCAGTCCATGAATTACGTCCTGGGACCTATAAATCACGAATGTCATGGTCCCCATCTCACATGGAAGTTCAATTTAATATTTATGGGAAAAAAAGTTATAAAACTCAAAATTGAAGATGCTAGCTGCTTCTGTGAAGGACATGGTTGGTAGATGCTCCTATCAATGCCTCAATGGCTCAATGTTAACAAACCAATAACTACGATAAACTTTGTATATTCTCAAAAGCTTGGATTATAAATAAAAGCCCAAGAACATAACATGAAGGAAGAACAATGTTAATATCAACAACTCACTGGAACACAGTAGAGCAATCGACGTTCCCAAACTCGCATATCAGGTGAAGAACCCATAGGAAATTGGGGAACATCTGTATATTTGTTGGTTCTCCACACCGAGCCATCCTTCAAGGGGAAGGAAAAAAGATAGATGATCTTAAATGGCATGAGATTTTACTTGAGGTACTTCACTAGGACATCACCAAAGGAAAATATACCTTGTAAGCACCAACATAGAATTCATTTCCCAACATGTCTTGTATCATTCCCTGAAACCTGACGAGAGTGTTGGGCTGGAACAATCTGATAGTCGAAGGATTGAGAATTGGAACCTAGATAATTGCAACAACATGGTATAAGATTTTGGCAACAATTACCATAGTGTTAAAACTTAAAACCATTAACACTTTTTGAGTATATAAACCCCTCAATTATAATTCAAAAGGAACTAATTTAAATCCGTCAACTACAGTTTTTCATGAGCATAACTCTATTTTTTTTATAGTATTCATGAGCATAACTCTTAAGAAATCAATCAAACGTCCAGGTCAAGCTCAAGCTTAAACCAACAAAATCATCTAAGTACCCACACACTAAAAAAAAGGCATTACTTCTCACGGTATTTATTATTGATTCAATAGTAAGAACTAAATCAAAATGGTAAAAAATAACACATTATTTGAAAGGGTGCTAGAATGTCAGCACTAGTTGACAGCCATTGGATTAAAAAATGAAATTAATAATTGTGTTTGTCTATTTGAGAGTAATACAACATTCTCTCATCCAATCGCTGTCAACTAGAGTTGACACATCAGCTATAGCTAATAAAATCAGCACCCTATTTGAAACATGGGGAACAGAAGACGTCGTCAACGAATCAAAATCACAGAGCAATTAGACGACTTATCTTAATCAAACGCGAAATACCCAATGGTAATTATACAACGACCCGTGAATAATTTGTGCCAATCAATCAAAATGAAATTGGATCTGTGTTTCTGGATCGCTTTAACGATGATGGTATATGTACATGCGTATAAATAGGTTTGGTGCATGTGAACCTGTGAGAGGGCGGCTTGATCGGAGAGGAAGTGGCTGAAGAGATCGAGAGCGCCCCAGTCCTTGCCGCTGAACGAAGTCGGATTGGATCCCGACGATACCGCCTTCTCGAATGTCAATCGGACGGCTCCCAATGGGTTCGCCAGACAATCGTACGGTGGGCCCACCATCCCCGATTTGATCGACTGATTCTCTCTCTATGTGTGTGAGCGTGTGATTGAGAGTGGAGTGAGAGTGGTTACTGGCTTCCCGCGCTAAAAGGGGTTAAGTAGGTGGGCTTTCCGCCTTTCCCGCCAAATTGGGTATTTCCCGCCATTTCGGCTTTGCTACACCAAGATCTCATGGATAATTTATTTTTTTCATTTTTCTTTCTTTTTTTTATTTTCCCCAATGCTACCAACGACACCTTGGTTGGATGATGAAAGATCAAGAAATCAACATTCTGGGATTTTAAGATCCTATATTCGAGTAGTTAAAGTGTGAATTATTTCTTCATTTTATTGGCTAATATTCCTATCAATTTATGTAACTCACGTGATAGTAGCGTGGATTATATAATACTAAGGTTCTAGTGTGATGCGAGTATTTCTTGATTGGATTGATAAACTTTATTAGTAATTTTAAATTTTTTTTATTAATAATATTATTTTTAAAGTTTCATATTAATATTTTTAATGAAATATTTTAAAATTATTCAGATGATCTGAAACTAATATTTTATACACGGCTTAGTCAAGCATTTTTTATTATGATTTTTTTGAAGAAAAAAAACAATTTATCTTAAGTGGTAAAAAACCACGTGGTGGTAAAATTTATATTTTTGGTAATGTTATTACGCTTCATAAATATTTATTACATATTATATAGTTTAATAATAGTTTATTTAAATTATTTAATCAATTAAAAATTACAATAAAAAATAAAAAATTATATATATAAATATATATTTATATTTATAAAATAAAAATTATAATATATATACACTATAAAGAGTTAGAAAAAAAAATTAAAGTTGGTAGGAAAATAAATTTATTTAAATTTTTATTTTTATATCATTATATTATTTTAATTAATTATTATTATTTTATTAAAATTTAAAAATACATCAACATTCAAAAGGTTTACGCTTCAACACCTAAGAACTTACATCTCGTTTCATTATAGCAAAATGTTTATTTCAATACTTTCACTTTTAAAGACATGAAAATGAAAAAAATCAACTCAACCGATGTGGAACAAACACTATTTTCTTAAGAATTTAATAAATTTAATTTTTTAATTTTTAATTTTTAAATATTTTTAATGATTTCAAATCTATCGATAATTTTAAAATATATATATATACGATACCGTTAAATTCCACTCAACGAGATCAACATTATGATATCGAATTCATTGCTTTATGCCGATCGAGTCATTTTCACGTGCCATGGAAAAACTCAACTTTAAATTTGATATTTTCTGACAGTATCGCTAGAAGCCACTTACCCCAACGAATTGGATTTTGAAAGAAAAAATCAACCGTGTAACCTCGATGACGAAATACAATCATAATCTACTTCCACGCATCAAAGGTTTCCGTGTGGTCGTTGATTTCAATGATTGCTTCAGTGGAGAGGAAAGAGAAAAAATGGTTTTTGCTTAAAAAATCTCTACTTCGCTAATGTGATTAAGAGGTATTTTTCGTCTAGAAGCTTTGATGGTGCCATCCTAACCATTGAATTACATTTTAAATAACATAACGGATATTCTACAGTCAACAACACCTGATTTTAACAAGTCATTTACTATATAAGTTAAGTTTAATAATTTTAAAGTTTCCCTGACTTGGACTTCTCCGAGCATTCTTGGTTCGCCTTTGGTATCTTTCTTGCATTTTTTGCAAGTTTTTTCCGTTGAGGGTGCAAAACTAAATCTGTTGTTTTAAGGTATATATTAAAAAATTATCTACAAGTCACATCATCTTTTTAATAGAATAATTAATAAATAAATTAAATATTTTATTATATAATTTTTTTAATATAAAATCTATTATAAAATTGTTACGTTAGTAAGTTCGAAGGAAGTTCATCCACATTGGTGTAGAGTAAATATTATTTAATATTTTATCATAAGATATGAACATAATTTTTTTAATATATGAATCAAAATGAAATTATCACGTTTGTTGGTCGAAAAAGATTCCTTCGCACTGGTTTGGAGTAAAATATTATTTAATATTTTATCAATTGATATGCATATTAATTTTTTAAAAATAATATTTAGCTTCATACCAATATGAAAAAACCTCATCCGACACATCATAGTAAAATATTTAATTTATTCATTAAATATTTCATAAAAAAAATTGCTTGCGTATGATTTTTAAATATAAATAGTAAAAAATTTCTTACATTAGTGCGAAGCCAGGTATTGTTTATTTATTTTAAATATTTTAAACATAAAAATTTAATGTAAGAAAGCCAATCATAAAGTCTATTGTAAAATTGTTACGTTAGTAGGTCGAAAGAAGTTCATCCACATTGGTGTAGAGTAAATATTATTTAATATTTTATTATATGATATAAACATGATTTTTTTAATACATGAATCAAAATGAAATTATCACGTTAGTTGGTCGGAGAAGATTCCTTTGCACTGGTTTGGAGTAAAATATTATTTAATATTTTATTAATTGATATGCACATAAATTTTTTAAGAATAATATTTAACTTCATACAATGTGAAAAAACCTGCTACACATCAACATGATAATTTTACAATAAATTTTATATTAAAAAATTTATGTGTAAACCACATAGTAAAATATTTAATTTATTTATTAAATATATGATTAAAATGATTAAAATGATTGCTTGCGTATGATTTTTAAATATAAATAGTAAAAAATTCTTTACATTAGCGCGAAGCCAGGTATTGTTCCTTGTGCGAAGCCAGGTATCCCTCGTAACTAAATAAAGCCGTAGAAATGACATTTCCGAAACAAAACAGCACTTGGAGAGAAAAAGAAGCGTTTCTCAGTAAAGGTAAAAGGATTTCTCTCGAAACTCAAAACTCTAGCTTGTTACTTTTTTTGCCATACTTGCTTGGTTTGCAGAAAATATACAAGAGAACAACGGAAATTGGAGAACCCGAAGGATTTTTTTTCTTAATTTTGTTCCTTTATTGGTTGTTTTGATAGGGAAGAGTTTGGTCTCTCTATTTGGTTGAGTTGTGTTTATATGGGTTAATTTAACTCAGGTCAAATTATAATATCAGTTAACTGAGCTGATTTCTGGGTTTTATCTAAGTTCTCTGAAACCGATTTACGATTACGCAATAAATTAAATTAATTTAACCAAGAAAAATCATATATTTTACAAGGATTGGTTCTTCATATCGGAATTCGAAAAGATACACCCATCTTCAGTAAAGGTCTATTGCCTCTGTAGTCTTGGATACTTTGAGGTATATGTTGATTGCAGTCTCACGTTCATGTTACTTAGGTTGCGTGCTGAATGATTTTGGGTTGGTGAGATTGAGCACATCCTTCACCACTGAGCTTAAAATCCAATGGCAACTATGATGGTATAATGCTTTATGGTGTTATTCTTCTTTCAAGATTTACCTTGTTATTTATTAGCAGATACTTGTCTATCCATTCGGATTAGGCAACCATAGCTATAAGCGTGCTCTTGAAGAACTTGTATCATGTTGTTGAGAATTTCCTTTTGGCTCTCTTAACATTTTGAAAAAGATTATAGATCGGTACTCTATTAAATTCTTGTATTCATATGGTGTTTTAATATATATATTAAAATTTTTCTATGCCATGACTTTTGCTATTTAACCTTCAAATTTGATTATGATCTTCTAATACAGATGGAGGATACGAAAAGAAAAGAAGCTGAACTGATGAATAAATTTGCTTTTCTAAGCGGGTTTGCTGTGGCATTCAGAGAACAAATTCACACCGATGTACAACTCAAGCCTGGTAAATATGGGCCTTCCATACCTGCACACAAGGCCTTACTGGTGACTTTCTCTCTCTATATCTCTACACAAACACATATATACATGTGTCCATGTTTGTATGTTGTGTTTGTGAACACAAAAGATTGATATATATATATATATATATATATATATATATATATAATTAATGCTTGCATTCTTATGGTATAGGCAGCAAGATCAGAAATCTTTAAGAATATGCTAGACTCGTATAAATTCAAGGCTCCAACAAGTGGCACTCTTAGTCTCCCCGAGTTTAGCTATGAAGAGCTTGAATCTCTCATGGAGTTCCTTTACAGTGGCACCTTGCCTACAGAGAAGATGCAGAAGCATGTCGAATCATTGTTTCTTGCTGCCGATAAGTATGAAATTCCGTACTTGCAGGAGTTTTGCGAGCGTCATATAATTGGGTCTTTGAACTCATCAAATGCTCTTGATTATCTTGAGCTCTCAGATATTTCTTCGGATAACACGCTCAAGGATGCTGTCTTGAACTTCATTGTCAAACACATGGAACAAGTAATTGTCTCTGATAAATATGAATTATTTGCACGAAAGAACCCACATTTAGGTGTGCAGATTACAAGGGCATTTATTATTGATACCAAATCTAAGAAGAGATCTCAGATATACAGTTACAACTCAGACGACGGGGACTCAATTTTCCGCCGCAAATAATTTCAACAACAGAAGAGACGGATCAATCAGAACTTCAGAAATGACTGCTGTAAAATAAAAAGATGGGGAGACCAATGTAACTATGTTAAAGTATATCGTATTTCTTGTGCGGTAATGTTTTGGGTTTGATTCCAATTGTTATCATATATTGTATTTCTGTGTATTACGTATCACATGTACAAATCTATGTATAGAGACCTAAAGATTATAAGGCCTTTTCTACCAAAGGAAAGGAAATACTAAATTTGATGTACACCCTCACCATAGGATTTGAAAAAGTCCTTGTATGTGCCTCCAATCTTCCGCCTCAGAGCCCCATACTGCATGAAATCAAGAAATCTCAGTAACTAAGAACTGCATACTTTTACATCAATTAAACAATTAATACAGAATTTTTTTATGTCCACTAATGCTTTATCCTTGCTAGGCCTTCGATATATCCACTACATAGCACAATCATGTACATAGAAGATGAAAAGGAAGTTCACCTGTTCCTTTGTCATCCTCTCACCAGACTTGGTGGCTTCCCTTGCCTCTGCAAGAAGCTCAGCATCCTCTGCAGACCTAACTTGAGAAAAATCTAGAGCCTCCGTTACGCTACTAAACAATGATTGTTTGTTCTTCTTCTTTCTTACCGTTCTCTGATTTAGCTGAAACAATCAAGTTAGAGCTCTGTTTACTTTATAGTTTGACAAGTTTTGAGCAACCCCTACATTTGGAGGGAAACTGTACTTCTGTGACCAGGGGAGAGCCCTCAGTCCTATGTATGCTTTCCCTTTTGAATGACAGCTGCTATTGCAAAACTGGATCCTTGTATGTGAATGGTGTGTGCTGTTTTGCCTATTAAGACTAGCAAATTGCAGCCATATATTTATGTCTTTTGTCTGCATAAGCATGGATTTGCCGCCACTCAAAAAAATCTGGTGGTCGGTGGAAGACTAACGTGGTGCTTTGATAGACCATTGATTATGAGAGGAGCATTTACTTCTTGCAAAAGGGTCAAACATAACTGAGAATTTCATGGGGAAGGGGACCAATTACCTCAAACAGTTACATTCAGATTCTTGTTAGTATCAACAGAGGTTAGTTTACCGGACTTCTGCATATAATTTTCGCAAACCATCATCCATTCAGAAAAATTTAAAGAGATTTTGGCAAATCACGTAACATTGCAACTCTTCATCTGACTAAATGAAATGCACAATCCATTTTTTTTTAGGTCCTTCTTTTGGATTTTTAAGAAAGTAATTTCGTTTTTCCATTTCATCATTCATATGACAGCGAGAGCATAATTCATTAATTTTTTTACAACCCTTGTTAATCTACTCAAGTACCTCATCGTACACCTCTTGTCAGATTTTCTCTACACAAAATGTGTTAGAATTTAAAAGAGCAAAGAAATGTGAGAATTGAAGAGAGTAAAGAGATTGTACAAATGCTTACTTGAGTTCATATTATTGAGAATACAATTAAGAGTATATATAGGTTGTTAAAGGAAAAAGACATTCCTTAAAACAAGGAAGAAAACATGGTCTAAAGTAAGCCTTAAAACAAAGAAGAAAACATGGCCTAAAGTAAGTCTTAAAACAAGTATGAATATATGGCAAGTGTAGGTGAAGTTGAATAGTTAGTGACCCTAATTAAAAAAAAGAATATAAACTTTGCCATCCATTGACAGCCCCCCTCAAATTGATGCAGGTTGATCAATAAGCATCAATTTGCTGCTTAAGAAGCAATGTCGATGGCGAGTGAGCGCTTTGGTGAAGATATCAGCAATTTGTAGGTCAGTGGAAACATGTGGAAGAGTGATAACACAAGCTTCAAATACTTTGCGGATAGAGTGACAGTCGACTTCAATATGCTTCGTGCGCTCATGATAGACAGGATTGGCCGTGATCTGAATAACATTTGTATTATCAGCATGTAGAGGTGTAGGATCAGTTGCAGAAAAATCTAGCTCAGCAAGCAAACCTCGAAGCCAAATAATTTCGGAACAAGCAAAAGACATCGCCCGATACTCAGATTCTGTAGATGACTTAGAAACTCTGTCTTGCTTCTTACTCTTCCATGAGATCAATGCATCACCTAAGAACACACACCAACCAATAATGGAGCGACGTGTATCAACACAACCAGCCCAATCAGCGTCGCTATAAGCAGTAAGTCGAGGAGAATTGCTTGCAGGAAAGAATAAGCCACGGGCAGAAGTGCCCTGAACATAGCGTATGATCCTACGGACAGCAACCAAATGAAGGTGACGAGGGGTCTGAAGAAACTGGCTGACTTGTTGTACTGCAAAGGAAATGTCCGGTCTAGTAATGGTGAGGTAGACAAGACTGCCCACCAACTTTCGGTATAAACTAGGATCAGCAAGTAAATCACCCTCCTCTTTGCGAAGCTTGACATTCAATTCCATGGGAGTATCAACAGAAGTGGCCTCCTGTAGGCCTGCTGTAGCCACCAGGTCACTAGCATACTTATGTTGATTGAGTGAAATACCCGACGGACTACGATGCACCTCAAGACCGAGAAAATATGTAAGAGATCCAAGATCTTTCATATGAAAGGACTCAGAGAGATGGGTCTTGAGCCGGCCCAGTAAAACAGAATCGGAACCAGTAATCACAATATCATCAACATAAACTAAAAGAACAACAATACCCATGTCTGATTTTCGAAGAAACAAGGAAGTGTCATACTTGCTCTGCTTGAATGAGAATTGTAATAAATTAGTTCGAAATTTATCAAACCAAGCCCTTGGAGCTTGTTTGAGACCATAAAGGGAGCGACGAAGCTTACACACATGTGAGTTTGGAGAAGGAAACAATCCCGGAGGTGGCTTCATATAAATACACTCTTTAAGATCCCCATGAAGAAAAGCATTCTTGACATCCATCTGATGTAGTGGCCAATCATTGGAAGCAGTAAGAGCTAGAATCGTACGAACAGTGGTCATCTTAGCCACATGAGCAAAGGTTTCTTCATAATTAACACCATATTCCTGTTTATTTCTAAGTGCAACAAGCCGAGCTTTATAACGATCTAAACTTCCATCAGATCGAACCTTGACGGAGTAAACCCATTTGCAACCCAGGGGGACTATAATGGAAGGACAAGGTGCAATGTCCCAGGTGTGATTGGCCTCTAAAGCAGCAATTTCTTCCTGTATAGCTTGTCGCCAACAATCATGCTTGGCAGCATGTGAGTAGCATGTGGGAATATCAAAATTGGACAATGCAGCAGTAAGAGCAGAAACAAACCACTCATACCTATCTAGAGGTAAAGATATTCGAGAAGAGCGATGTACCAAGTGTTCTGAAGGTGCTGCAACTGACTGGAGCATGGTAGGATCAGATATCAGTTGAGCCATCGGAAGAGACTGTGGGCGGGAGCGTCTCGTATATACAATACCTGGTTTAAAGCGAGAGCTGACTTAATGAAGATCTGAAAATTGTTGCTCAAAGGAGGAGAGAACCACCGTAGAAGAAGAGGGCTCAGAGGACATAGGAAAGAAATGTTGATTTTCAAAGAAAATAACATTCCTAGAAATATGTGTACGATGTAAGGTAGGATCATAGCAAACAAATCCCTTTTGACACACATTATATCCCAAGAATGCACATCTAACAGATTGAGCAGATAATTTATGTCGCTCATGGGGAGGTAAATGGACAAAACATACACAACCAAAGATACGGAGATTATCATAACTAGGTTGTTTAGCAAACAAGCAGAAATAGGGAGACTCCATGTGTAAGATTTGGGAAGGTAAATGATTAATCAAGTGAGTAGCAGTTTTCAAAGCCTCGACCCAGAACATTGATGGAACAAATGATTCTAACAAGAGAGTACGTACCACATCAAGAAGATGACGTTTTTTGCGTTCGGCTACTCCATTCTGTTGGGGAGTAGCAGGACATGAACGTTGATGAATAATACCTTTAGAAGCCAAGAATTCCTGATACTCAGTAGACAAATATTCACCACCAGAATCTGTGCGTAATGTCTTAATAGTCGCAGAAAATTGATTGTCAACATACGCTAAAAAATTAATGAAAGTACGAAAAACCTCAGATTTAGAGCGAAGAAAACAAACCCAAGTGAATCTGCTATAATAATCAATGAAAGTCACATAATATTTAAATTTTTCATGTGAACTAACAGGGGAAGGTCTCCAAACATCACTATGGATAAGATCAAAGCAGTGAGAAGCTCTGCTAGCATGTAAAGGAAAGGGAAGAATTTTGCTTTTACCAAGTTTGCAAGAATCACACTTAAGAGATAAAGAAGAACGTTCTTCATTATCAAGAAAACCAGAGTGCAATACATGAGATAAGATCTGAGTATTGGGATGGCCTAAACGACGATGCCACACTATACTCAGATTTCGAACATTATTGCAAGCAAGAGACTTAATAGACGAAACTGGAGAAATTACTGGGACAGATAAAAATAGTGGAAACAAGCGCCCGACTTTAGATCCCTTCGCGATCAGCTCTCCCGTTACCTGGTCCTGTACAACACAACCATCACCAGAAAAGTTAACAACACAATTGTTATCAACTAATTGACCAACAGAAATAAGATTCGTGGAAAGTTGAGGAGCAAGAAACACATCAGTGAATTTAGAAGAGGCATCTCTGATAGCAGCGATTGGTAAAGAACTGCCATTGGCAGTCTGAATGGCAGATAGACCAACATAGGGTCGAACATGACACAGAGCGGTGGGAGTATTCGTCATGTGATTAGAGGCCCCCGAGTCTACGTACCAGAGTTTGGTAGAATTTTTACCTTGAAACCCCATTGCAGATAATGCTGAAATTAGCATCTGTTGCACCATTTCGGGTGTGCAGTAATTCGCTGCAGGAGGTGCCGGAATGGGGGAGGCACTGGAAGAAGAGCCAAGAGCTGCGGAGGGTAAAATAACAGAAGTCTGAAATGCTTGAGCCTGACGATTCTGTGGGCGGAGACGACATTCTTTGATGATGTGACCCTTCTTCTTACAATAAGAGCAGTATTTCTTGGGACAATTGGCAGCAATATGCCTATATTCCTTACAGCAAAAACACTACAAGTTTTTAGAATGCATAGGCGGTCTGCGTCCTTGGGCAGCATAAGCAATAGTTCCTGGACTACCATAAGATTGCTCCAAAGTGGCTTGAGTACTAAGACGTTGTTCTTCACGAAGTAACTCACCAAAACAAACATCAAGAGAAGGAACAGGAGATCTATTCAGCAGAGAGGAGCGAATAGATTCATATTCCGGGCGTAGTTTCATAAGAAATTGATCACGCCATCTAGTCTCGTGGAGTTGCTGAATAGTTGAAAGAGTGGCAACAGGAACAGCCGCTGTAACAAGATCAGTATAGTCAGTCCAAAGAATCAGAAAGGCCGAGTAATAGTCTTGGATGGAAAGACTGCCATGTTGAAAGGTGGCAATTGCATGCTCTAACTGAAAGCGATAAGCATCATTATCTTGACGATAAACTTTCTTCAGATAAGTCCACATGGATTGAGCAGAGCGATGAGTACGCAAGTTGGTGACAATATGTGGCTCCATCGAACCAAGAAGCCAAGACATGATCCGAGCATCAAGCACAGTCCAAGAAGGAGAAGACCCAACATCCTTCGATTGGTCTGTATTGTATGTTTGTGCGACATCCGTGCCATCGATATGGCCCAAAAGTTCTTTTCCCTTAAGGAAAATTTCAAACTGAAAAGCCCATGTAGAGTAATTTTTGCCCGTAAATTTGACACACACAAGTGCAAAGTCCATTGCAAATAAGTGAAAAAAAAATAGCCCGACCAAAAAAAATTACCGAAACCACCCAAAGCAGAAAAAAAACAAATTGCCAAAGAGATCTGAGAACAAAAAAAACACCGAGAAATCTGAGACCCAAAGCCTCAAAACACCTCTCTGAAAATAGAGGATGTTGTGAATGCCGAAACTGCTCAAACCAAAAAAATATGAGGTGCCAACAACACCAACCCAGAAAGAGAAGACCGAAAAACAACAAAAAAAAAACTTTCAAGTCGGGTTCACCAAGAACAACACAGAACACGCCGAAACACAAAACCGAGAAAAATTACAAACGAGAGAAGAACCTAAGCAACTGGCTCTGATTCCATGTTAGAATTTAAAAGAGTAAAGAGATGTGAGAATTGAAGAGAGTAAAGAGATTGTACAAATGCTTACTTGAGTTCATATTATTGAGAATACAATTAAGAGTATATATAGGTTGTTAAAGGAAAAAGACATTCCTTAAAAAAAGGAAGAAAAAATGGTCTAAAGTAAGCCTTAAAACAAGGAAGGAAACATGGCCTAAAGTAAGCCTTAAAACAATGATGAATATATGGCAAGTGTGGGTGAAGTTGAATAGTTAGTGACCCTAATTAAAGAAAAGAATATGGACTTTGCCATCCATTGATAAAATGAACTAACAAAACTACTTACATGAGAAGCTTAAACAACATAAACCATGCCAACCTCTAGTAGAGAAACTGGTGGCACCTTAAGTGCTACATCTGGCCCCCGGCAATTCCTTCTCAAGAAATTATATCCGAAGTTAATGGCCAATCTCCTGGGGAGAGAAGATCCTTGTTTTGCTCGAACGTGAGCGCCCAAGTATGAATGCAGTCCCAGCTTGCTGAGCTGCAAACAAATCTTCTAGCTCCGCTCGCAACTGCACAGCCTTCTCAGCCTGTGTATCAGTTTCAGATTCGTCATTGATGGCAAATCTCACTCTTCGTTCAACAGCAGCCACATGATCCATCTCAATAACATCCGTCATACTTTCTACCATTGAAAATCCGATAGATACACTTGCTGGCTGCAAACTCTCCTCAATCTCATAAGCTGGCGTGCCAGAGAATGCCACAGTTCCAATTACAGCCAATCTACACTCACTTGAAGACTCATTAGATTGATATGCATCATCCTCAACACATGAGTTAACTTCATGGGTTCGATACCAATCATAGCGGATGAAATCAGCCAGCCTATCAACTAGTTCAGATTCAAAAGAATCAACATCCTGGTGTACATCACGGTATCCATAACGGACAATGCACCTATAGGACCTGTGAGCTGCAGGACCCACACGGTCAATAAGATACCTCTCGACAGGAGGAACATAAGGGACAGGTACTGATTTCACACACACAAAAACAAGGACACGGTGGAAAGCAGGGAGGTTGGTGACAAAGCGAGAGAAGTTTGCAGAGATGCCAGATGTGAGATCCATGAAAACTAAGCCAATGCCAGGTACTCGAGCAATTCCCAAGCTTGGGCCCAAAGCTAATAGCCATTCTAGTGATACTTTGTTGTGGAGGTCAAATTCATACTTCTTGATGGTGGTGTAATGCCAAACAAACATGATGGTCATGAGGAAGAGGGCTAGGAGGATGGGGAGCCATGCACCCTCCCGGAACTTGGTGAGTGAAGCTGAGAAGTAAAGCAATTCAATGGAACCAAAGAAAAGTAGAAAAGAGAGGGCCACCATGGGGGGTTTGTGCCAACAGAGGATAATTACCAAGGAAGTTAGGCATGTTGTTACTAGCATGACTGTCATTACAGCTAATCCTGCAACACAACAACAAATTACAACACTTCAGCCTATGCAAGTCCCTTAAATTAGAAGCTTATTCCTTCCAATTTTAATCTTGTATAACACTTACCATATCAGTTTTAGATCGAACAAGTAAAAAGCAAGTTGAGTAGCCTTCCAAATAAAATAAATAAACTTAAGGTTTCAATTTAGATAGAAAGGGGAGGGTTGTTGCTTTCCCAGAAGATCAAATAAGAAAAAAAGAATCATTGTTCCTTAGCATGAAGGGGGGAAATATTCAAGATTTTCCTCTGATAAACGAAGATTCAGAGGGTATCAATGGTTAAATGTGACTAAAGTTGATGCAGGTGAAATTATGATCCAGACCAGGATATATAAGGACTAACTTACCAGATGCATTCCCCATGTGTTTTGTGTCTCTAAATCCAATGGTCACAGCAATGCAGAGGACCATGAGCATCCAATTTATCTCAGGGATATAAATCTGGCCATGTATCTTGTCAGAGGTGTGAACAACCTTGACTCTTGGGAAGCAGCCTAGTGACTGGCTCTGGTTTATGATGGAGAATGTTCCACTGATGATCGCTTGGCTTCCCACAACAGAAGCAAGAATGGCAATTATAAGCACAGGCCACCTCACACTTTCTGTAATAACAAAAAAAACTGCCATCATGTGCTTTCCAAAGCAGGCAAATATGCTATTCAAGTATATGATCATGGATTGTTTGAAGAAATATTTCCCAATGGATTGAGACATCGATCAGGGCAGAACAATAGTAAAATTATCTAATTCATCATACGGCTTCCTACCAATTCTATTATTCTATGCGTATAAAACAGTATTCCAGCCATCGAATAACAAAGACATACCTGGGACTGAGACATAGAAACTGATCTCGTAATTAGTCTGATGATGCTGTGACAAATAAGCAGCTTGCCCCATGTATGCCAAAATAAGTGCTGGATAGACCAGAGAGGTGAAAGCAATCTGCATCAAGACTGAGTAAGAATTACTGGGAAGCTCAAACCTCCAGTGATAGACTAGAAAGTTTGAAACTAATAGCAAGCAAAATTTAAAAACTCAAATATTAAAAAAATAATTGTCAGACCACCTGAATTGCAGCATAAGAGAAGTGGCCAAGATCAGCAAACATTGCCTCGGAACCTGCATATGAAATCAAAAACATTATGGCATTCAGTGTGATTGAATTACATGCAACAAACTGAATTCCGTGGTTTGAATCTTACACGATTTTTGGCTTAGCTGGATGCGGTAAATATAAAACTAACTAAATATAGAGTCAGAAGCTAGTAAAATACTTTTAAAAAGAAAATTAATTTGTAATTCTTATTATCCAAAGTTCATATTGGATTATCATCACAGGTTAGGCCAAACTGACTGCACAGAGGGATTAGTCTAACAATCTTTCAGATCATCTTGCACAGGCATTACATGAACATAAATTTTTAGATATTGCTTTCTGGTCAGATTTACTAGTCAAAATAAATTAAATGAGAGTTTTCTTGAATGCGCATGATTTCCAAACTTACCTGTCATGCACAACAATATTCCACCCAAAGACATCCACCCACTTTTCTCGGTCTTCTTCAAATACTTGAACATGTAATATGGAGAAAGAGCTTGATACACATGGGGATTCCAGTGAATTATATTATATAAGCCGAGGACACTGATGCATACTAGCAATGTTAGCACAACTGGTGCAAAGAAAAACCCCACCCGATGCGTGCCATAGTGCTGAAGTGCAAAGAGACATTAAAATGAAGCAGGTAATTGGAATCACTGCATCTGCATTGGTGCAGAAAAGTATCAATCAGAAACAGAATGGTAAAAGCAAAAATCACAATTAATTAATAATCTACATTCTTTAACATACTAAAATAGATAAAAGCAAAACAATAAAAATAAAAAACATTATTACATAATTACATATGCAAAATGCTATAAATAAGGAAACTGTTAACAATTCACTTTTCTTATAAATGTGTTTCCTATTTTGTAGTTTCCCGGTTTCTTAAAAGTTTTCTCTCATCTTCCTATTTTATTTTCAACTTGGTATCAGAACAGGTTTTTTCTTAGGGTTCTTAAGAAAAAAATGACACCATGCTAAGTCGGATTGGATTGAGATTCTACCACTCTTTGAGAGAAACAAAACTCATTAATCAATTTTGTGATCCGATTACTCTACTTATTTCATGGCATGACTCAAATATTCGAGTTGAAGACGCAAATACATGGCATGACTCAAAAGGAATTATCAGTCTCTACTTATTTCAAGTAGCTTCGTAAATTATGGCATGAATTGGATCTCTATATGGTGTGCATTGCAGATGCACAAAAGGTTAAAAAAACAGTTAGATCGAGAGATGGTGTTTGAATTTCTTGTAGGGTCACGACCTGAGTTTGACCAGGTTTGGGTTCAGGTTCTAGGTAAAAGTCTTTGCCTATGTTCAAAATGAGGAGAGTTGACAAAGTGTGATGCTTCCTCGTGTCTCTTCCTATATCTCATGTCATTTTAGCATTGGTTTCATCTTCCTATCGCCCCTCACAGACTGCATAGGTGGATGAGAAAGATAAGTTATTTTATGATCATTATAAAAATCCTCATCATGCGAGGGATACTTGTTGGCAGCTTCATGGTCGTCTAGCTAATAGAGGCAGAGGTGGTGGTCGTGTTGCTGGTACTTCTCGACAAGCTAATAATGGCTCTAGACCCTCTCATGCTCATCATAATGCATATGTAAATGAGACTCCTTCTGATGGTCTTTCTATGGAATTTAATTCGGGATCTTTGAGTCAAGATGAGATTCACACTATTAGGGTTTCTAAAATGGATGTGTCCTCTGTAGCCACTTCCTCTTATGCTTATTCAGGTAATTCTGTTGTGGCTCTCAAAACATCCTCTGATCCTTGGGTCATTGACTCAAGGGCCACTAATCATATGACTGGTGAGTCTACTGAATTTATTTCCTATACCACTTGTTCGGGTAAAGATAAAGTTAAACTTGTTGATGGTTCTTTATCCTCCATTTCGGGTAAAGGCTCAATTCTTGTTTCTTCTGAGATGATGTAATCTTCTGTTTTACATGTTCCAAATCTCGCTACAAACATTTTATCTGTCAGTAGTACTACACAATCTTTTAATTGTAGTGTGACCTTTTTCCCTTCCTAATGCATCTTTCAGGACGTGACAGGACGATTGGCAGTGGTAAAGAGAGGGATGGTCTTTATTATCTCGATTCTGCTATCTCTGAGTTGACTAAGGCGATGCAAGCTCATCATTTTACCAGTCATGAGAAGTCTTTTGATTTAGTGTGGTTATGGCATAGAAGTTTAGGACATCCACCTTTTGCTTTGTTGAAATGTTTATTTCCGTCTTTATTTATTCCGTTGGATGTATCTTCATTTCAATGTGATACTTGTGAGTTTGTTAAACATCATTGTTTTACATTTCCATTAAGTTTTAATAAAAGTTTCATGCCATTTACTATTGTTCATACTGATGTTTGAGGTTCCTCTCATACTGTATCCATCTTTGGGGGATATGGGAATAATTATGTAATTGAAAATATTAAAAATTATTATCTTAGTTAGCTTCCTTTATTAGGATTAGGCTTATATATATATATATATATGAGATTCTCATTTGTTATTCGACAGCTTATGAATGAATTCATATTATATTATCAATTTTCATACTCTGTGATTGAGTGTTGAATTGTCCATGTGATTTGGGCTACTGTTCTATGTGATTTGGTTCAGTGTTCTAATGTGATTTGGATCGTATCTATCTTTAACTTCCTGTTTCTTTTCAATTCTTCCCTACTGTACGACATCAAGTGGTATTAGAGCTTTAATTTCGTTCTCCTATGAGGAAAAAAATGCCATCAGAAAAATCCTGCGTATAGTAACCAAACACACCTTTTGTTGTCAACTGTCAACCCGAACCTCCACCACCAGCCGCCGCCACCAACTGTGAACAGAGAGTGGAGCCAAGCTGAGCTAGTTAAAAAAATCCAGGTTTTTTTTACTATAATTATCTGTAATTTTTTTTTTGCAAAAACGCAAAAAAAAGGAAAAAGAGAAAAAGAAAAATTATGTTTGAGGTATTTTAGTTTGCTATCAGGTCTTACCATATTCAGATTCGCATTCGAAATCTACAAGCTCAATTATCAAGTGTTTATTCTCAGTTGAATGCGTTGAAATCCAAAGCGATCAAGTATAGTTGGTGTTATCTTCCTCGACGTTTGTATGAAGAATATAGAGAATTTCAATATTGGGTTTATTGTGATGAGAGACGACTTGAAGAATTGCAGCACCAATATGAGTATGAGTGTGAGCAAAGTTCTCGAGATGTCCATACTTTGAATGGCAATGGTGGTTATATTTTTGATGATGAGAGAGTTGCGTATAAAAATTATTATTATGCTCCTAAAGCGGCTTACTATGGTTGTGTTGAGTATGATCATGCTTCCAAAAGTTATGATAGGTATGATGCCTACGACGAGCTTGTGATAAAACAGAAGTCCAACCTATTAGCTTCCTCCCAAGTTCGAGAGAAGCTAATACACCTACTAAAAGAATGTAAAGAAACAGTGCAAGAATGTAAAGACTTGTTCAAACCCTTGGATATTGTGACCGTGAAAGATGATCCCTACCTTGGTAACTTCAAGCTCACTGATGGGGAAGACTCCACAGAGCAACAAGAGAATATTATGGAATATAAGCCAGTTTCAATTCAAGATGAAGTCAACGAGGCTGAAGATATTCCAGTGGAGGTTGCACCAATTAAGTTAGTTTCTTGTGCAGTTGGCTTTGCTGAGCACATTGAGGTGGTTGAAACAGTTCGAGAGGAAGATAAAGTTGCTTGTAGAAGTGAGGCTCTTGTAGATCCACCTGCCTTTGCTATTGAGTTTATCATCCCTACCTGGTTTCCAATACCTCGGCAACAAACATTTCCAACGAAATTTTTTCAACTTCTAATGCTTTCGCTTTCACAGACTTTCATGACCATGCTTTGTTTCTACATGCCTCAAAACTCTTGCTACTAGCACATTTTTCAACTCGAGACCGAGTTCTTTCTAAGTAGTGGAGAATGATGGGGAACACAAGGAAGATTAGAATAGGGATTTTAATCTTAAGAATTAGAGGATATAGGAATAATTATGTAATTGAAAATATTAAAAATTATTATCTTAGTTATTTTCCTTTATTAGGATTAGACTTATCTCTCATGGTTATCTGATTTGTTATTCTTATCATCTTAGGATTTAGTCTTTATCTTTAGATCAGGATTTTCCATATATATATATATAGGATTCTCATTTGTTATTCGACAGCTTATGAATGAATTCAGATTAAATTATCAATTTTCATACTCTGTGATTGAGTGTTGAATTGTACATATGATTTGGACTACTGTTCCATATGATTTGGTTTAGTGTTCCTATGTGATTTAGATCATAACTATCTTTAACTTCCTGTTTCTTTTCAATTCTTCCCTACTGTGCGACATTAGAGAGTGAACTGATCAATGTAGAGCTCAAGGTATATTCAAGGAGATAGAAGGAATAGATCATTCCTCATACTCCTACTTGACAATCAGAATCCCTGAACCAGGTGAGTCTTATAAAGTACTTGATTCTGATCCTAATCTTGACATTTCTATTGCCATTCGTAAAGGTACTAGGGCTTGTACTCAACATCCTATATTCAACTTTGTTTCATATTGTCATCTCTCATCATCTTATTATGCTTTTGCATCCCAGTTGTCTTTTGTTTCTATTCCTCATAATTGGCAGAATGTTTTGAGAGATTTTAGGTGTAGAGATGCCATGTATGTGGAGATGAAAGCCCTTCAGACAAACAACACTTGGTATCTCACTGAATTACCTAATGGCAAGAAGAGTGTTGGTTGCAAGTGGGTGTATACAATGAAGCGTAAGGCTATCACTCAGACTTATTGACTATCAAGAAACTTTTGTGTTAGTGGCCAAGATGAACTCTATCAGGGTCCTACTATCTTTAGTAGCAAATAAAGGTTGATCATTGCTACAACTTGATGTGAAGAATGAGTTCTTGCATGGAGATTTAGAGATAGAAGTGTATATGAACATTCCTCCATGTTTCTCCACTACTTTAGACTCAAAAAAGGTGTGCGGACTGAAAAAAGCTTTGTATGGGTTAAAGCAGTCTCCTAAGGCATGGTTTAAATGGTTTTCCCGAGCTATGCTGAGATATGGTTGTCTGCAAAGTCAGAGTGATCACACCTTATTCATCAAGCATTGACCTCAAGGAAAGGTAACTGCTTTGATTGTTTATGTTAATGACATTGTCATAACAGGTGATGATGGCACATAAATGACTAAACTCAAAATTTATTAGCACAAGAGTTTTAAATCAAAGATTTAAGGAACTTAAAAGTATTTTCTTGGCATAGAGGTAGCCAGATCAAGGAGAGGTATCTTCATTTAGTAGCGGGAGTATGTTTTTGATCTTCTTCAATAGAGCAGAATCTAAAACTAGGAAAAGATAGTGATGGTGTTCCTGCTGATAGAGGAAGGTATCAAAGGTTGGTTGGGAAGTTGATTTATCTTTCCCATACATGTCCAGATATTGCTTATGCAGTTGGATTAGTCAATCAGTTTATGCATGCTCCAAAGGAATCCCACATGGAAGTTGTCTATCGCATTCTTCGATACTTTAAGAGTGCTCCTGAGAAGGGTCTTCTATTCTCTAGACATGATCACATACGAGTGGAATGTTATATAGATGTAGATTGGGCTGGATCGTTGACTGACAGGAGATCAACCTCCAAGTATCTTACTATTGTGGGTGGTAATATGGTGACGTGGGAGAGTAAAAAACAAGAGGTTGTCGCCTGATTTAGAGTAGAGGCAAAATTTCAGGCTATGGCCACAGTATTTGTGAGTTAATTTGGATTCGTATGCTGCTATGAGAACTTAAGATTCAATCTGATGGTCCTATACGGTTGTATTGTGATAATAAGACAACAATCAGCATTGCCCATAATCCGGTTCAGCGTGACAGAACCAAGCATATTGAGGTGGTTGTACGTTTTATCAAGGAGAAGCTTGATTCCGGCATGATTTGCACTCCTTTTGTAGGGACAGCAAAGTAGTTGGCAAATGTTTTAACTCTAGAAATAGCAAGCAAAATGTTTCATAATGTCTTAGGAAAGTTGGACATGTGTGATACCTATGGAGCAACTTGAGGGGGAGTGTTAACATTCACTTTCCTTATAATTGTGTTTTATATTTTGTAGCTTTTTTTATTAGTGATTTCCTATTTTGTAGTTTCTTGGTTTCCTTTATTTTAAGATAATACAATATAAATAACAATGGGGAGAGTAACAAATAAGTTTTTTTTCACTCATCACCCATTCTCCTAAAACTTTTCTCTCCTCTTCCTCCTTTATTTTTAACTAAAACTTATTTGACATTACACGTTTACAGTATGTTTGTAAGTAATAACTCTATTAACAGCAAAGTTTGTCATAGTTTCGAATATATTATGGGTATATCTGTTCAAGAAAGTCTTTTCTCAAACATAATCAGTGATGTAGCTCCCACATTCCTGACATTCATTTTTGCCTTAATTCTCTGCTGCATGGGTGTCTGCTAAGGCAACCCTACCAACAATGGTAAAAGAAAAAGTATTTAGTAATTATACTTACAGATGAACTAGAAGTTTGGAAAACCATTTGTAAGCATAAGACATATTAATCATATTGCAGAGATTTGAGCCAACTGAGTAAGTGTTGTTTAAATTTAGGTTAGAGAGAGATATGAGAGAATGAGAAAAAATATCGTAGAAGAATTCGTATTATTGTTGTTGTATCTAATGAAAAAACCAACAAACCTATATATAGACCTAAAAATATAAATCCTAATAGGAATAGGAAACATAAACCAAGAAAGACTAGAAAACTTCATACATATATAAATAGGAAATTATTCTCAAGACTCACCCTCAAGTTGGATCATGCATATGCAACAACTTATTACAAATAAACCCATCCAACTTGTTAAAATAGATTCAATCCCAAATTCAACAAAACTCATAACAGTATAGGGTCAACAAGAACCACCAATTAAGTCAACAAGACCTAACAACACCGGATCAACAAGATAAATGCATGCATACATTGGCAACACAAGATGATATTCACCTTCTGAAACTCCATTAGATTTTTCAGCAACCTTGCATTCTCAACCCCAACAGAGTTGAGGGTCCCTGCTTCCAACTGGGTTTCATCAAGTATCAAGTGTGAGCCCTCAGCTAGCTGTAGAACTCCAGGTATCAATCTGGACCATAGACAACTTAAGTAGTCAACAAACCATAGAAAATTTATACTAGTTGCATATTGCGAAATTAGTGGTTGAAGGTAAAAAAAAAAAAAAAAATTCGTAGCAACGGAAAAACGAACTTTACTTGTTTGTTTTATAATCCTTTTTTGGAGCGAGTGAAGTGGTATTAAGATTCTCTACTGTAAGTGGTATACAATATGTGAATGGTAGGAGGTTCTTGACTGCATGGCTAAGCCTACTGCCAAAACAGACACACTCTCTTTGCTTAGACTAGTGAGATTAAGTGAAAGCTTCCCCACGGCAACACTGTCTACTCTAGCATGAACCTGACCAGAGAAGAAAGAAAAGATAACAAGAAAGACGTCAGTTTAAAACTCGAACACACTAGTGATATGAGGAAGGAGAAAGAGCCATAAGAAAAAACTAAAACCATAATAAGGGAGAAAATTAATTACCCTTGACAGAAGATGCAACAGCATAAACTGAGCTGCTACCCCATCATTCCCAAGAATAGCTGTAAGATGCCTCAACAAAGTTTCCCTCATCTCTTTGACTAAATGGGGCTTTGGCTGCAGGATCCGAATTACAAGATAGTTCAACAATGTGCCAATAAACAAGGGCACAAAGGACAAAAGAAGGAAAAATTACAGATTTCAGATCATTGACATCCAAAATTTCCAAAGCAAGCAAGGGAGGTTAACAATGATAAAATAATGTAGGCATATGAATCACCTCCATAGTGGGGGAACCATGCAGAAAGTCATAAGCTGCAAGCTTCCTGTGAATGAGACAATGAAGGCATGGTACCTGCACCAGAAAAGATGGGAAACATCTTAACAATACATTTTAGACTAATGAAATCTTACCTAGAAAAATAAGAAAATAAGATAATGTCTCAGGTTGCCAAAACTTTATCATAATAATACATGGAATTGATAGTCAGAGATGACTGAAAATGCAATTAGTTTGAAAAAATAACCGATAAATGAGCTGTTCTGAATGAAGTGCTATTGTGCACTGGTCACTACTATAAACATATAAATAAAAATGACAAGTTTTTTTGTGTGTTATGAAATGAAGAATGTTATGCAGTAAATGGAGTCGCTACCTTGCTAGGGGGAAAATGAACCAACTCTTTTTCACAAAGGCCACCTGAGAACTCATCATGGTCATCCTTATTCACTGTAAGCTCTAAATCAAAATTTAGGACCCCAACAAACTCAAAAACATCATTAAGTTTTAACTCAGACTCTGGAGAATCATATATCTGCATGATAAAATTAGGAATTTCATCAGTTTTACTGACAGTTATTCATGCTTCATGTTGGTAGAAATTTTTTTAACTCAACAAGAAATCACTCACTTACCTCTACCAGACATGGAAGAGAATCTCTGTCAGCATCTGGCACCATACTCATACCAGAAGAAATGCCCTCAATCGTAGACTTCTGAGACTGTGAAGATGAGGAAGGGTCTTCATCCTCTCTAAGGAAGAGAAAGAAACACAAGAAGTATGAATTTTTACTCTGAAGAAGCATGTAAAAGGTTCACCCCCAATGGCGTAGCTTCAAAATTACAATTAAATAAATTTCATGGTTCTAATCTAAGTCAATACTTCTGTTCTGAACTTAATGTAATACCTTTAATGGTGCTATCTAATCATCACCAGTTTATACAGTTCTTATTAACTTTCCAAACTCAATGTTCATTCATATAACATAACATAAAGTGAAAGCAAAAAGTTGATGGAAAACAATTCTTCTTACCATCCTCTTGTTAGTAGGAGAACTTTTAAACTCATTGTCCGAGACCTGGCAATGAACATGGTATGTTATGTAAGCTAAGAATCACACAAGTTACAGAACAAATTTTAATTATGCATGTCATACAGGACTCCTAATAATTAGCTTTAGGGTCCTAAGCTTCTGAGAAAATAATACAAATAAATCAGAGCATGACTAATGTTTTCATTCTATCAGTCTTTATGATGGTCCAATTGTTCTGGGAAAATTTATTGAGCTTTATGAACATACACAAGGCACACACACAACACTAGCATGGATGCACATATTGGGTTATTTTGGAGCTATCCAGATGAAGCATGAGATTGCAAGGCCTCAAACCCCCCTCCCCCAATAAAAGAGTAGCATCACAACTATCCTTCCTAATATCTACATGATTATCATATGCAGTTAATAATGGCCCAATAAAAGAAACAAACTATAAGACAGAAAGTACATGTAAATCCATGTGGTCCACAGCTTCATCGTCCCTCCTCCGCTTCTCCCTGTGTTGGGATGTCCAGTCCATGCATCGATTAATGGCTAGTGCGGAAGAAGACTCAGTCCATGAATTACGTCCCGGGACCTATAAATCACGAATGTCATGGTTCCCATCTCACATGGAAGTTCCATTTGATATTTATGGAAAAAAAAGTTATAAAACTCAAAATTGAAGATGCTAGCTGGTTCTGTGAAGGACATGGTTGGTTGATGTTCCTATCAATGGCTCAATGTTAACTAACCAATAACTACAATAAACTTTGTATATTCTCAAATGCTTGGATTATAAATAAAAGCCCAAGAACATAACATGAAGGAAGGACAATGTTAATATCAACAACTCACTGGAACACAGTAGAGCAATCGATGTTCCCAAACTCGCATATCAGGTGAAGAACCCATAGGAAATTGGGGAACATCTGTATATTTGTTGCTTCTCCACACCGAGCCATCCTTCAAGGGGAAGGAAAAAAGATAGATGATCTTAAATGGCATGAGATTTTACTTGAGGTACGTCACTAGGACATCACCAAAGGAAAATATACCTTGTAAGCACCAACATAGAATTCATTTCCCAACATGTCTTGTATCATTCCCGAAGGAATTTTTTTCTTAATTTTGTTCCTTTATTGGTTGTTTTGGTAGGGAAGAGTTTGGTCTCTCTATTTGGTTGAGTTGTGTTTATATGGGTTAATTTAACTCAGGTCAAATTATAATATCAGTTAACTGAGCTGATTTCTGGGTTTATCTAAGTTCTCTGAAACTGATTTATGACTATGCAATAAATTAAATTAATTTAACCAAGAAAAATCATATATTTTACAAGGCTTGGTTCTTCATATCGGAATTCGAAAAGATACACCCAGCTTCAGTAAAGGTCTATTGCCTCTGTAGTCTTGGATACTTTTGAGGTATATGTTGATTGCAGTCTCACTTTCATGTTACTTGGGTTGCGTGCTGAATGATTTTGGGTCGGTGAGATTGAGCATATCCTTCACCACTGAGCTTAAAATCCAATGACAAGTATGATAGTATAATGCTTTATGTTGTTATTCTTCTTTCAAGATTTACCTTGTTATTTATTAGCAGATACTTGTCTATCCATTCGGATTAGGCAACCATAGCTATAAGCGTGCTCTTGAAGAACTTGTATCATGTTGTTGAGAATTTCCTTTTGGCTCTCTTAACATTTTGAAAAAGATTATAGATCGGTACTCTATTAAATTCTTGTATTCATATGGTGTTTTAATATATATATTGAAATTTCTCTATGCCCATGACTTTTGCTATTTAATCTTCAAATTTGATTATGATCTTCTAATACAGATGCGGGGTACGAAAATAGAAGAAGCTGAACTGATGAATAAACTTGCTTTTCTAAGCGGGTTTGCTGTGGCATTCAGAGAACAAATTCACACCGATGTACAAATCAAGCCTGGTAAATCTGGGCCTTCCATACCTGCACACAAGGCCTTGCTGGTGACTTTCTCTCTCTATATCTCTACACAAACACATATATACATGTTTCCATGTTTGTATGTTGTGTTTGTGAACACAAAAGATTGATATATATATATATATATATAAAATTAATGCTTGCATTATAATGGTAAAGGCAACAAGATCAGAAATCTTTAAGAATATGCTAGACTCAGATAAATGCAAGGCTCCAACAAGTGAAGCTATTACGCTCCCCGAGTTTAGCTATGAAGAGCTTGAATCTCTCATGGAGTTCCTTTACAGTGGCACCTTGCCTACAGAGAAGATGCAGAAGCATGTCAAATCATTGTTTCTTGCTGCCGATAAGTATGAAATTCCGTACTTGCAGGAGTTTTGCAAGTGTCATATAATCAGGTCTTTGAACTCATCAAATGCTCTTGATTATCTTGAGCTCTCAGATATTTCTTCGGATAACATGCTCAAGGATGCTGTCTTGAACTTCATTGTCAAACACATGGAACAAGTAATTGTCTCTGACAAATATGAATTATTTGCACGAAAGAACCCACATTTAGGTGTGCAGATTACAAGGGCATTTATTATTGATACCAAATCTAAGAAGAGATCTCAGAAATACAATTATAACTCAGACGACAGGGACTCATCTGACGGCTTATAATTTCAACAACAGAAGAGACGGATCAATCAGAACTTTAGAAATGACTGCTGTTAAAATAAAAAGATGGAGAGACCAATGTAACTATGTTAAAGTATATTTTATTTCTTGTGCGTAATGTTTTGGGTTCGATTCCAATTGTTATTATGTATTGTATTTCTCTGTGTATTACGTATCACATGTACAAATTTATGTGTAGAGACCTAAAGATTATAAGGAGGCCTTTTCTACCAAAGGAAAGGAAATACTAAATTTGATGTATACCCTCAACATAGGATTTGAAAAAGTCCTTGTATGTGCCTCCAATCTTCCGCCTCAGAGCCCCATACTGCATGAAATCAAGAAATCTCAGTAACTAAGAACTGCATACTTTTACATCAATTAAACAATTAATACAGAATTTTTTTATGTCCACTAATGCTTTATCCTTGCTAGGCCTTCGATATATCCACTACATAGCACAATCATGTACATAGAAGATGAAAAGGAAGTTCACCTGTTCCTTTGTCATCCTCTCACCAGACTTGGTGGCTTCCCTTGCCTCTGCAAGAAGCTCAGCATCCTCTGCAGACCTAAATTGAGAAAAATCTAGAGCCTCCGTTACGCTAGTAAACAATGATTGTTTGTTCTTCTTCTTTCTCATCGTTCTCTGATTTAGCTGAAACAATCAAGTTAGAGCTCTGTTTACTTCATAGTTTGACATGTTTTGAGCAACCCCTACATTTGGAGGGAAACTGTACTTCTGTGACAAATGGAGAACCCTTAGTCCTATGTATGCTTTCCCTTTTGAATAACAGCTGCTATTGCAAAACTGGCTCCTTGTATGTGAATGGTGTGTGCTGTTTTGCCTATTAAGACTAGCAAATTGCAGCCATATATTTATGTCTTTGTCTGCATAAGCATGGATTTGCCGCCACTAAAAAAAATCTGGTGGTCGATGGAAGACTAACGTGGTGCTTTGATAGACCATTGATTATGAGAGGAGCATTTTCTTCTTGCAAAAGGGTCAACATAACTGAGAATTTCATGGCTGGAAGGGGACCAGTTACCTCAAACAGTTACACTCAGATTCTTATTAGTATCAACAGAGATTAGTTTACCAGACTTCTGCATATAATTTTCGCAAACCATCATCCATTCAGAAAAATTTCAAGAGATTTTGGCAAATCAGTTGACATTGCAACTCTTCATCTGACTAAATGAAATGCACAATCCCTTTTTTTTCTTTCCTTCTTTTGGATTTTTAAGAAAGTAATTTCGTTTTTCCATTTCATCATTCATATGACAGCGACAGCATAATTCATTAATTTTTTACAACCCTTGTTAATCTACTCAAGTACCTCATCGTACACCTCTTGTCAGATTTTCTCTACACAAAATGAACTAACAAAACTACTTACATGAGAAGCTTACACCACATAAACCATGCCAACCTCTAGTAGAGAAACTGGTGGCACCTTAAGTGCTACATCTGGCCCCCGGCAATTCCTTCTCAAGAAATTATATCCGAAGTTAATGGCCAATCTCCTGGGGAGAGAAGATCCTTGTTTTGCTCGAACGTGTGAGTGCCCAAGAATGAATGCAGTCCCAGCTTGCTGAGCTGCAAACAAATCTTCTAGCTCCGCTCGCAACTGCACAGCCTTCTCAGCCTGTGTATCAGTTTCAGATTCATCATCGATGGCAAATCTCACTCTTCGTTCAACAGCAGCCACAGGCTCCATCTCAATAACATCCGTCATACTTTCTACTGTTGAAAATCCGATAGATACACTTGTTGGCTGCAAACTCTCCTCAATCTCATAAGCTGGTGTGCCAGAGAATGCCACAGTTCCAATTACAGCCAATCTACACTCACTTGAAGACTCATTAGATCGAGATGCATCATCCTCAACACATGAGTTAACTTCGTGGGTTCGATACCAATCATAGCGGATGAAATCAGCCAGCCTATCAACTAGTTCGGATTCAAAAGAATCAACATCCTGGTGTACATCACGGTATCCATAACGGACAATGCACCTATAGGACCTGTGAGCTGCAGGACCCACACGGCCAACAAGATACCTCTCGGCAGGAGGAACATAAGGGACAGGTACTGATTTCACACACACAAAAACAAGGACACGGTGGAAAGCAGGGAGGTTGGTGACAAAGCGAGAGAAGTTTGCAGGGATGCCGGAGGTGAGATCCGTGAAAACTAAGCCAATGCCAGGTACTCGAGCAATTCCCAAGCTTGGGCCCAAAGCTAATAGCCATTCTAGTGATACTTTGTTGTGGAGGTCAAATTCATACTTCTTGATGGTGGCGTAATGCCAAACAAACATGATGGTCATGAGAAAGAGGGCTAGGAGGATGGGGAGCCATGCACCCTCCCGGAACTTGGTGAGTGAAGCTGAGAAGTAAAGCAATTCAATGGAACCAAAGAAAAGTAGAAAAGAGAGGGCCACCATGGGGGGTTTGTGCCAACAGAGGATAATTACCAAGGAAGTAAGGCATGTTGTTACTAGCATGACTGTCATTACAGCTAATCCTGCAACACAACAACAAATTACAATGCTTCAGCCTATGCAAGTCCCTTAAATTAGAAGCTTATTCCTTCCAGTATTAATCTTGTATAACACTTACCATATCAGGTTTAGATCGAACAAGTAAAAAGCAAGTTGAGTAGCCTTCCAAATAAAATAAATAAACTTAAGGTTTCAATTTAGATAGAAAGGGGAGGGTTGTTGCTCTCCCAGAAGATCAAATAAGAAAAAGAGAATGTCATTGTTCCTTAGCATGAAGGGGGAAAATATTCAAGATTTTCCTCTGATAAACGAAGATTCAGAGGGTATTAATGGTTAAATGTGACTAAAGTTGATGCAGGTGAAATTATGATCCAGACCAGGATGTATAAGGACTAACTCACCAGATGCATTCCCCATGTGTTTTGTGTCTCTAAATCCAATGGTCACAGCAATGCAGAGGACCATGAGCATCCAATTTATCTCAGGGATATAAATCTGGCCATGTATCTTGTCAGAGGTGTGAACAACCTTGACTCTTGGGAAGCAGCCTAGTGACTGGCTCTGGTTTATGATGGAGAACGTTCCACTGATGATCGCTTGGCTTCCCACAACAGAAGCAAGAATGGCTATTATAAGCACAGGCCACCTCACACTTTCTGTAATAACAAAAAAAACTGCCATCATGGGCTTTCCAAAGCAGGCAAATATGCTATGCAAGTATATGATCATGGATTGTTTGAAGAAATATTTCCCAATGGATTGAGACATCGATCAGGGCAGAACAATAGTTACATTATCTAATTCATCATATGGCTTCCTACCAATTCTATTATTCTATGCGTATAAAACAGTATTCCAGCCATCGAATAACAAAGACATACCTGGGACTGAGACATAGAAACTGATCTCGTAATTAGTCTGATGATGCTGTGACAAATAAGCAGCTTGCCCCATGTATGCCAAAATAAGTGCTGGATAGACCAGAAAGGTGAAAGCAATCTGCATCAAGACTGAGAAAGAATTACTGGGCAGCTCAAATCTCCAGTGACAGACTAGAAAATTAGAAACTAATAGCAAGCAAAATTTAAAAACTCAAATATTAAAAAAATAATAGTCAGACCACCTGAATTGCAGCATAAGAGAAGTGGCCAAGATCGGCAAACATTGCCTCGGAACCTGCATATGAAATCAAAAACATTATGGCATTCAGTGTGATTGAATTACATGCAACAAACTGAATTCCGTGGTTTGAATCTTACACGATTTTTGGGCTTAGCTGGATGCGGTAAATATAAAACTAACTAAATATAGAGTCAGAAGCTAGTAAAATACTTTTAAAAAGAAAATTAATTTGTAATTCTTATTATCCAAAGTTCATATTGGATTATCATCACAGGTTAGGCCAAACTGACTGTACAGAGGGATTAGTCTAACAATCTTTCAGATCATCTTGCACAGGCATTACATGAACATAAATTTTTGGATATTACTTTCTGGTCAGATTTACTAGTCAAAATAAATTAAATGAGAGTTTTCTTGAATGTGCATGATTTCCAAACTTACCTGTTATGCACAACAATATTCCACCCAATGACATCCACCCACTTTTCTTGGTCTTCTTCAAAAACTTGAACATGTAATATGGAGAAAGAGCTTGATAAACATGTGGATTCCAGTGAATTATATTATATAAGCCGAGGGTACTGATGCATACTAGCCATATTAGCACAACTGGTGCAAAGAAAAACCCAACCCGATGCGTGCCATAGTGCTGAAGTGCAAAGAGACACACTAAAATGAAGCAGGTAATTGGAATCACCGCATCTGCATTGGTGCAGAAAAGTATCAATCAGAAACAGAATGGTAAAAGCAAAACTCACAATTAATTAATAATCTACATTCTTTAACATACTAAAATAGATAAAGGCAAAACACTAAAAATAAAAACATAATTACATATGCAAAATGTTATAAATAAGGAAACTGTTAACAATTCACTTTTCTTATAAATGTGTTTCCTATTTGTAGTTTCCTGGTTTCCTAAAAGTTTTCTCTCATCTTCCTCTTTTATTTTCAACTTGGTATCACAACAGTTTTTTTCTTAGGGTTCTTAAGAAAAAAAATGACGTCATGCTAAGTCGGATGGGGTTGAGATTCTACCACTCTTTGAGAGAAACAAAACCCATTAATCAATTTTATGATCCGATTACTCTAGACCCATCGATTTGAGTTTTTCCCCTCAAAATTTTCCTTCGCTTTTCTCTGAAATTCTAGTTGATCTGTTAAATCAGAGACTTGGATCATGGTTCAACCACCACAAAGGGTGCGTCTAGGGCATGGATATGTCTCCACAAATTTTTTTTACACTAGATCATGATTTGGAAGCGTTTTAGTGGCTTATTTTTCTGATTGGTGGTGCTGTTTTTTGGCCTGCTTAGCTATTTTTCTGATTGCTGAAGTTTCTACCAGTTCTTGTGGTTTTAAAGTAGTTCTTTGGATCTTTGTTAGGTATTTTCACAATTCAGCATCATGTATTGCTTCATAGAGTTTAATATGTTCTTTATTTGAGTTTTATTTTATCTGATTTACGTAGTTGCTTTTGATTGGTTGTTGTGAAATCTTTTTTTTTTTGTAGTTTAATCCCAATGTCTAAGGATAGTTCCGTCTCACAGAATTTGGGTAATGGGGGTCTAGGCTTGGGCACTATCCCCAATGACTCACCCACTCTACAAATTACTTTAACCAAGCTCAATGAAAAAAATCACTTTACTTGGTCCCGGTTAGTTACTCTTTTCCTTAAATGAGAAGAAAAAATGGGATATTTTACCGGTAGTATTAAGGAACCAGCTGAGGATGATACACTTTATGGGAAATGGGAATATGAAAATTCCATGATCATGTCTTGGTTGTTGAATGCATGGAACATGATAGGAGACTCATGTTCTTAGACTCTGCTAAACATATTTGGAATGCTGCTTCTGAGACTTTCTAAAAACTATGCCCAAATATTCGAGTTGAAGCCGCAGATACATGGCATGACTCATAAAGAATTATCAGTCTCTACTTATTTCAAGTAGCTTCGTAAATTATGGCATGAATTGGATCTCTATATGGTGTGCATTGCAGATGCACAAAAGGTTCAAAAACGGTTAGATCGAGAGATGGTGTATGATATGATTGAGAAAAACTAAGTCTGAGAATCTTACATTGGTGATGCTCCTTAGACATTGACAGCTCAAGACCGGACACTGCAGAGAAAACTAGAACAAGAAACAGAAATTTTCAGTCACCAAATTTAGAGGAAACCTTAGAAAATTAAAGCAAGTATTACAGATTAAAAGTGTACCAGAAATAGCTGGAGTTAGCAATCCATCTCCAATTACCATACAAGTGCCAAGAAGAACCAAGATTAGCAAAGCAGTGTGCAAGCACTTATGCTTCTCCAGATATATTTTCACTCTTGAGCTGTTCTTCTTCTCTGGGGGGTGCTCCAGTTTATATGTAGACAGAGCTTCATCAGCAACCTGTCCGTTGGGCAGAAAGCTAACTTTAGCATGGCGGCAAATAGATGAATATAATGCAAACGTACCGCCTGCAAAATCATCCATAAAAGGCTTCAATTTACAATTTATACTGAGTAAGGAATATAATTTAAATGATATAGACACTCCAAAAAATTATCAGTTATTTACCCTCTCCATTATCATCGGCTCGAAGGACTACAAACACATACTTGAACAAGGGAACTAAAGTAAGAGTCCAGAAGACAAAAGACAGAACACCAAAAATCTCTTCATTTGTGTCTGAATGTTGAATGTCCTCTGCAAATGTGCTCTTGTAAACATAAAGAGGGGAAATGCCCAAGTCCCCATACACCACACCAAGGCTTTGATAAGCTAAAAGCAATGCTGTCTTCCAGGATTCCTTCTGGAATGCAATTCAACAAGCAACTCTCTCACAAACCAGCTAAATTATAAAACTCATATTGAATTACTGATTTATAAAAATGTACAAACCGATTCTTAAGCCCACCCATTACATCAAACTAAAAGGCTAAGAACTTAAAATGGGTAATGCCTTAATGCAACTGATAACATACATAGATCCATTTCATTGCGCTAAAAAATGCACAAACCTTTGAAGTATCCCAACACTTCCCATGATCAAGATCCATGACAACTATGCCTCAATCTTCAAACTGAATTTCTTGCTGGTGAGTACAGTTAGCTGCAGATCTGCACTGAAACAAAGGACTCTTTGGTTGCACAATCAAAAAGAACGTATCTTTTGAAAAAACAAAATGAAGAGTTCTCATAATGAAACTTTCAAGAACACTATTATGCATATCCCTACTTTACTCCAGCAAATGGAGGGTATAAAAGTAGGTCACGTTCACCCACATGCCATCCATGCCTCTATTACATCCCTACCAAACTCTTAGAAAACTGAGCACATCTTTTTCCTAAAATTTCACAAAAAGAAAAAGAAAGAAAACACAAAACTAAGCAGCACCCAAATCCCAAGTATTGGTAAAATTTAAAACCCAGAAAATTATGAAGCTCAACCACACCAGAATTATTCAGATATAGCCCATAAATGTAGAAGGGGCCCTCATTTATTAGCTCTGCATTTGTTTTATGCAACTTAGTGTTTTTTTTAATTTCTGGTTTATGAAAAAGCAAAGAAATAGACGCCTCACTTTTCTTGCCTATCACTGAAGCGAGAGGCAAACACGAAATATTGGACAATTAATCCATAAAGGACAAAATAGGAGGAGATAAAACAACGGAGAACTTCAATATAACTGTTCCATCCATAGACACGTATTCAAAAAGAGTTACATTTTCTTTTATTTCTACGGGGAAAAATGAACAAAGAAAATAATTTAAAGAAGAATCACAATGAAAAGCACAATCACGTGATTCAACGACAGTTACATTTCCAAAAACTATCACAAACCAGCCAACAACAACAGGTGCCCCACGAAAATAAAGCTGATTTATTGGGACATTTTATTCACTCACTCTCTCTCTCTCTCTCAAGTATTATACACATCCTTGATCTACTATAAAATAAAATCTGATTCTCCAAATTCCTACCGACCTGAAGCAAACCTTTCATTCTCTTTAGCTTGCTAAAACTTGAGAGCTGTTTTAGGCGGTTCAAGAATATAAAAAAATACTCTTATAACAGTCAATAAATTAATAGGCTTTGGATGCCACAGAAAAAAATATTGTAATGGGCTTTGGTAGTAAGAAACTAAAGAAAATGGGAAAAGAAGAACGAAAAGTTAATTAAACACTAAAGAGAGGAAAAATAATGCTCACAAGGATTTAAATCTTAAAAGTACTCAAAAGGTATTGAAATTGTGGAATTCCATTGGACTAATATGTAAAGTGTCATCGTAATTATTGAATATTTACTCAAAAATCACATCTTTAAGCACTTACCTTAACTAATCTCCAAAAAAGTGCAAAGGATAAGTAGGGCGTACCCATGTGAGTCAATATAGCTTGAACATGGTCTTTCACTAAAATCACCAGCTTTTCACAGCCCCTTGATTACAACAATAAAGCTCAGCTTTTTCTGTTTTCTTATACCCAGTGGGCTGCCCTTTTATGACCCACTGTGTCTTTTTTATCATTTTTGCTAAACAGCCTTTAAATACATCATCTCTTGTCATGTTACTTGGCTTTTAGCCTTTAGCTTGAAGATAGTGTTCCTTCATTTTTGCATTCCTAGAGTATATACTACTTGTACTAATCCAACCCATAAGCACAAACATATGCGAAGTAATGTAAAAAGGCTCTGAAAGTACTAAAAAACCCAATTTGAACTCTACATTGGAAATTTTAAATACAAATATGCATATAATCAGAAGAAGAAGAAAAAAAATCTCACCTTGATTTTCCATAAAAACCCAACTGCTTGCTGTATCTTTTTTGGACTGCTCGTGGATAATGAACTAATTCTCTTTACAGATCTATATGGAAAAATCAACAGTGAGGATTATGAAATGAACTCATGATATTAGTACCCTTTTAAGTGACTGAGATAGTGATCATGTGTAGGCATGTGAATGTATAGATTTGATATAGATAGAGGAAGAGGTGTTGTTAATTTTAAGCTTACAAGACAACGAAGAGTGGCGATTTTGGATGGATATGGAGGTTAAATGAACAGACCAGAAGCTGTTAAAGCTGCTCACCAACCGACAATGGTGGATGTTACTCAGTGAAGAGAATAAAAGTTAAAAAAATATATATTTTTTACTAAAAGATATGGAAGGAGAAAAGAGAACGTGGGCTACCTATGGTTATTGATTCTGTGAATAACTGAAGAAAATATTGGAATTGAAGAATGTTATGCAGTTTAACAGAATGTTATGCAGTTTAACAGGCGCACATATTTGTAAATGTATTATTGCTTTTTTATTTACTTGGTAAATATATAACTCCACCAATTGCAATTTAACACGTGTATGTACTTTTTGTGAAATTAAAAATATTTTATTAACTTTTATTTTTATTATTAAATTATTTTATTTAATATCATTAAAAAATATATCAATACACATAAATGTTGATATGTTAATTTCATTAAATCCTATATAAAAAAAAGTAGACCAATAAACGTGTTAACTAGGTTAAACTATTATAAGGGGTGGATCTATGGGTTTTCTAAATGAGATGGCGTCCACCCAGTTTTTGTTAATGAGAATTTCATTTTATTTTTTACTATTCATGACGATTTAAAAATATATAAAATAATCAAATTTTTTATTCAGAATGATGTTATATTTAATAAGAGAGTATCTGATTAATTTTTTTAATCTCAAATTTAGGTTAAAACCATTTTTTACGTTTTAACGTGTTTAGAATGATATTAAATTTAACCAAAGATAATTTGACTAATACGTATATTTTTTTATCTACTCATTTAATATTATTATATTGTTTATCTAAAAAAATCATACGCATAACGCGTGTTGAGATATTAATTTAATATTAAACTATGTAAATTTTTCCTTTACGGTCATAATTATTTTTATATTGATATTTTCTCATTTATAAGTGGTGTGAGTGAAAAGGAACTTGAGCAAAGTGATAAATTTTTAATCAAATTTCTTAAAATCTTGTTGCTTTCTAGGTGAAGTATATCTCTTATGTGAAAATTATGGTACACAGCTAATTATGACGTTTATTGAATGGTCATTTCCCACGTATATTTGTTAACATTGTTGGGAACTGTTGCATTTTTCTTAGCTGAGAAATGATCTGTGCTAATTTGGGACAAAATTTCCTTTTAATTCCTTTAGTATCATTATCAAAATCTCTTTATTTTTTTCACCCGCAGGGACAACCCACAACTCTTAAGTCAGCTGTGTTACTATTCCAAATGGAAAGCTGATGGAACACGATATATGATTTCCTCGCAAATACACCAAGCAAAGTGTGTATAACTGTGTAGTTTGACACGGAGAAGGTATCTGGTTTTGCTAGTCATATTGCTACTTTTTTGTTTTGTTTTGTCTTTTCCACAGGTTATGCTCAAGAAGACTCGCCACCATACGTTACTTGATGGAGAGATAGTTATTGACACTGACACTATATAAGCAAGAAAGAAGATACCTCATTTATGATATGACGGCAATTAAACAAGTGTCTTCACTGAGGTCAGATATACAGTACTTACACTGTAATTTTGTTTGTGACTCTTTTTTTTTTTGGGTTGAGAAAACCCTTATAACAGCATCAAAGAGAGTTGAGAAAAAAGAAATTGGGGTGGAACCCCGATCCAGATTGTAGCGTTTGTAACAAATAATGTTTTACGGATGGGCTGCATCATTAGCTGTTTTAGAAATGTAATTAAAGGAACAAAACTGAAAAGTAGAAGCAAGAACTTTTAAATCATGAATAAGGACCTCTCAGACCGACAAGGAAGGAAAAATGCTAGTTACTACTTGAATTAATCTTAAACTATCTGATTCAAACTCGATCTTAGAGTAACCCTGCTGGTGCGCAAATTTGAACCCCTCCCTGCCAATAGCTCAGCCAAGAACGAATCTACCACCTGAGGAAAATTAATCGACTTACCAGCAATAAATGTTGAAGCTTCGTCACGCAAAATGACTCCTCCTGCTGACTGTTCCAATTAAATATGGCACCATCCGTATTGAGTTTGACATGTTAAGGACTTGGGGGAAACCACCGGACCACCATCGCCGTTGTTGGGCGCCGAACAGTACCAGCCATGTCTTGCAAACTGATGAACTCCAACATCAACTCAGAACCTGTGTTCACAACATTCCTATTTGACCATATAGCCAAGCAATACTAAACCACAGTGCCAATTGCTCAGTCTCCCGTGAATCCTTCACCGAATACAGCCATTCTTTCACCTTTAATCTAACACAATCATCAGCAATGAAAGTACCTGGCATAGCTTTGGTTCCAAACTTCTCGTGCAACCGAACAGCCCACAACAGCATGAATTACATCTTCCCGTATGGATCCGCAAAGGCCACACAGCACAATAATATTGATACCACGACTCAGCACATTGATTTTACATGGAAGAATGTAGTGACATAATCTCCACGCAAATATTCTGACCTTGTTAGGTAAGGGTAGTGACCAAACAATTTTGTCGTAGGAGCAGTACCTTTAGTTTTAGTTGCATTCTGATGTGGTGTACCATATGTTTAAAGGTTGTTCTATACTTTTGAAGTAAGAATGTGACATGTAGCCATAATTGTGCTATGAATTAGCCTAAAATCCAGCTCCCTCAACCATGAACTGTGGGCACACTCAAATCTCATTTAAACACAATTAATAGGATGATGTAATGTGTCACACATGTGAGTTAATTCCATTAGGATTTAATTTCTGATTAAGATCATTTACTGTTATTGATAATACTTTCCTATTAAGAAGGCCAAATAGTTGAGTGGTCATGATACATAATGAAAATAATATATTTATTATTTTAAGATTTGTAGAATTATATCTTTTAATTATATTATTTTTTTTGAATTAAGTAATGAATAAGTATATTGTCATCCAATTCTTTTTTATTTTTTATTTCAAAATTTTTAATCTCTCACTCATTTCAACGTCTAAATATTCATTTTAAGTATAGATAAGAACACCATGTGTCCACATTCTCTTAACCAGATTAAGATTAATAGATTTAGGTACTGCTGATTTTATAACCAAGAAAAATAATCAAGATTATAAGTTCGAGACAGAAGAACGTGAACAATTTTTCCTGCCTTGGAGTGAACAAACTTGTTAATTTAGTCAATTGGCACGAGACACTATAGTGAACTGCACAATTGTCCGATTGACGTTTGATTTAATTTGCCCAGGATGGTTTTTTGTCTGGTTCAAGTTGTGATCATATATAGTGGCATTAACTCACAAATTATTGACATTTTAGAGCAAAACCTCTTCATGATTTTGTCTGTGGGGCTGTGATTTGAAGGTACGTATTTGTCTTCCTTTGAATGGTAAAAATCATACAGCATTTTCTGTATTTGCATTCTGAAAATAAATAAAGTGCTTCACAATAATTTACCCACAAATGACTATTGGGGAGGAGACGAAATATCAGACAATTTCTTGACAACATGATATCCTTTTCCAAGCATCTAGCTGTTAAATCAAGCATAAAATTTTAAAAAAAAACATGCACTACTTTTAAAGATATATATCGAGCTAATTAATTAATTAAATTGTCAAAGTATATACTATCTCTTTGTCTGCAAGGAAAACAACAAGAAAACAAACACACACTCCTCAGTACTCATAGACAATGATGATAATTTCTCGTTGATGATATCGGTGGGACTAGGTTACATATAACAATTTTCTGACCACCCAACTCAGATGAGCTTCATATATATTAATAATTAATGACTTTGTAATGGCCTCACTAATTAGTGGGTTTTGATAGTTTTACGAGTGTTTATACCACATGTGGGGAGATCCACTAGTAATTGGATGGAGATAGAATGATAATTTTGATATTAAATTTTCTTTTATATAATGACAATTTTACATCGCATTGTATTTATTGGAGAACCTTTTTGGATCTGTGAAAATTACGTGAGATAAGCACTTTGAGATTGTGTTTGTTTGCACTTAATGGATCATTTAATGATATCACATCTAAATCGATCAGATATTGTGCTACTAAGTTCTTTCGTTTTTTACCTCTTAATGGTACTTAATGAGTGTGATCGAACTAGATTTGAAATAAAATCTTAATGGCATTTGAACGGTATTTTAGATAAAAATACCTCCACTCTATTTACTAATCGAAAGTCACACATAACTATATGATCTCTCTCTCTCTACACCCACCGTGTAGCAAAGGCAGCCGGCATCACGCAACGATTGGTATCACACAATGACAGACAGCTCACGGCGGTAACACCTCTTGACTTATTTCTCTTCTTCCTCTTTTCTTTGTGATGGGTGTGAGTAAATTTTTAAAATTTGGTGTTTGATTGATGAATTAAATAATGGAGAAACCTGTTTTTAAATTACCTCTAAACCTTTTTTTATTTTATCTCATGCTCTTTCTAAACCTTAAAATTTCACATTAATTTAACAACAAAAATAATTTATTTTCTAAGGCAATCAAAACCTAAATCACACTGTCAAAACCCTAAAGAAATTAAAACCCGTCGTTTGCTTTAATTTTCTTCAGTTATCAACTGAGTGGATTCATCCCACTGCTACATTACCCTTGAAATCCCTCCTAAAAATATCTACTATAAAACTAGAAAAGCCTTCCCATGACTTGTTAGCTAATTAATTAACTACTACCAATAACCATGCCCATATCAAATCAACTATTACTTGCAATATCCACTAATTCCAACACCTCTCAATTTGTACATATTATGGAGCAATAATTTACACAAAAATCTCTATCTGTTCGACTTAATTATAGTGCATAATACGAAGAAAATCAAAACATGAAAGTATATGCATATATAAAAGAAAAAAAAAGAAAATATATATGAAGCTGGTAATCAAGAAGAAGAAGATTACCCCCAAAACAGAAAAACTGTATAAGAAAAGATGGGAAATGAAAATAGAAACTGTAAATTATGCAGTAGTAATCTCCCTTCAGTGACCAACACCAGGGCTTGGAACATCACCTTGCCTTCTATAGAAACCACCATAATCTCCTTCATCTCCTGAATAATCTCCCACATAGAGAAGCTTTCGAATTCCTGTTTCTGGCATATTGCACGCAGGAGCATTAGTACCCCTGCTAAATGATGTAGAGGCCATTTTGCATTGAAATAATGTCAAGGAAAGTAGAACTACAGCAATCAGAAAAAGATTAGCCTTGAACTCTCTACTACCCATTTCACAAACTGGTTTTCTTTTTTTCTTTTTCCAGGTTAAGGAGAACTACTTTTGAAGGAAGTTAAGCTATACACATTTGATTTATTTATAGTGCATTTTGATGGTGCCATCATTTTTAAAAAGATGGAGTGATTAAATAGCATATATTAATAAAGGTCCACCGCGTAGAATTGATAAAGTATATGCATAATTATAACATGAACTTTTCTTTTTCTTTTTTTCTTTGGTAATAATGACTAATGAGCAATGGATGTTATTTTAAGTGAAGAAAAATTATATTATTTATTTACTTTCACATGATTTTCTGTCTTTGACTATCATATATCCAATGTTAACAATAAAAGAAGCTTCTAAGATTTGTCGATTTTATCTTCAACATACCAAAATCATTTCATTAGACGGTGTGTTTTGACACACAATTAGTAACCAAATACATGATGCAATTCTGATGTAATTGCCTTTAGAAACCCCAAGCCAAGTTATTGTTTATTAATTAAGTTTAAAACTTAATATAACAATCGGTATTACATTTGTAATCGATAGTACTGAGGATATTTTTTAAAATAAAAAAGCAGAGAATGGATGCAAGAATTCTCAATAAAAATTCTAAATTACTATAATCACCGTTGATGCTTGTATGTAGTATGAGCTAAAAGTATTATTTTAAACAACCAATTTATTTAGTAAAATGGAAATTTAACAACCAATTTATTTTTAATTCTATATTGAAATTAAGTGCGTCAAAAGCCATGGCTCCTCTTCCTACCACAATGGGAGGTTCTTTATATTTTTGAAATTTCTAAGAATTTCTCCACTTGAGATAGGTTCATGTGATCTTATTTAGTTCATTGAAATAAAATTATTTTTTAGACAAAATGTACTCTCTTAGGCTGCAGTTTTTATCTAATAAACAGTTTCAAATTTTTTATTTAAAAAATTCGAGTTTGATTCGTTTTCGTATCAATGCATGTCAATAGCAACGTACCTAGAATTAAAAAGACAAATGGGGTACCCCTTATATATTGGCTATAATCATGGCTGTTTCACATCAACTTTAATCTTGTAAACAACCCTCCTTCAATAACTTTATTGGGTGGAGATCGAAATCAAATTTACAAAAAGCAAAGGTCATTTAATATTCGATATATATGTTAAGCTTATGTGATACACTACATCAATGTGAGATCCAATAATTTTACATTTGGACAAAAAATTTATACTACTAATCAATTGTAATCAAGTCTATGTATCATAATGGCAATACGAAAGTAGGTAGGAAGCACAAAAATGTGATCGAGAGGGCAAACTAAAAAGGAATGGAAAGTTGCAGGGCAATAAAAAAAAAACTTTTTAATTCTTTACAATAAATAAATCTTTAGCAAATCTGCCTCCCTAGTGGATAAGAATATTAGAGAGAACATAGTTGAAAGGCAAAACTCACCATGTCCAATTGTCTCCTCAAAATTTCACCACCTTTCACATAATGAAGGCTTTTGGTACATAAAATATAATATATGCGAATCATACTAACGTTGTGCACTTTCGGTTACACCGAGACAAAAAGATTTGTTCCATGCATATATTATATATAGTAATTAAAATTGGCAAAAATAAATGCTTAGTGACATCAAAAAATATACTGCTTACCTTTTGCCATGGTCACACACGTACTTGTGGTTTGATTGATTTTACAAATAAATTAGTTTGTGATTTGTTTAAAGAACATAATAGATTTACTTGATTATATTTTTAATTTTAAAAATTATTGGAACATCACTTGAAAGATAAATCCAAAGTAATTTAATTTTCAAAAAGTAAGAAATCACACTTACATGTATCAATATTTTAATTTAAATAATTATTATCTTACAAAAAAATTACTATTAATATTCCTATAAAAATATCAATCCACTAAATAAAAGAATGATGGACTTTGTTAATCGGGTTTATTGCAGTATAGTTTCTTAAACTATGAAGTCATTGCACTTAAATCCTTAAGTTATGAATTTGATGTTATGAGTCATTGAACTATTAATTTATTGTAATCAACATATTGTCTTCATTTTATGGCGAGATAACTAAATGGTGACATTTTAATTCTCAAAAAATTTGGTATGATTTTTTTGCACATCATATAGAATTTAGTAGTTACTAACACAAAAAAACTTAATCATTTTTTATGAAATAATTATTTTTCAAATTATAAAGTTATAGTGAATATTTAAATTAAATTAACATACCTCGAAAAAAGTGAACAATTGAACGTTGGATATTAAAGATGTTGAGGAATTGAAGACTTTGAGTCGATCCAACCTATTTCAATTGACAAAGATTGAGAAACCACTTTTACATATTATATTAAAATATACTATTTAGCAATAAACTATTTAAAATCAAATGTGGTAGACTTCATATCGTGCATAAATGAAAATATTGCACAACGTTCTTTACCCTTAAAATAGATGAAAATAAACTTTAAAAGAAATATAAGAACTATTTAGCAATCGGTGTCACTAGTAAGGGGTTATCTTCTCGTAGTGAAATTGGCATATCAGTCACAAAACATAGATGATTGGTGCGAAAACAATGGAAGAATATTAGGACAATTAAAAAACTGAAGAAAAAAATGTAGTTATGACTATCAAAAAATAAAAGAGATTAAAACACTTAACACTTTCAAGATAGTTTTTGCTTTGCAGAGAAATAAAAGTGATGAAACCTGTAAAAAAAGAAAAAATAATAATGTAGAGTTAAGTTCCAACTAAAAAAGATATTTTGTTTGTGAGTTTTAGTAGATAAAATGTAAAGAAAGAGAAAACCGTAACAAAATTTAATGGGGAGACATCTATTGTGATTCATTAAGCTGAATCTATTGTTATTTTCCCATGGATGAAATTAGAGTTAATTAGTTTGAATTTGAAGTTAAATAATTTTATTAGTTAATGATAAAACGCATATATATTTTGAATTTGAAAGTAGATAGATATTATTTTTCAAAAAAGTATTTTGATAGATAAATAGTATTTATGTCATCATCTACATCATTGCTTACGTGACCGTTTTGATGTATTCTACTCTTATATATATATATATATATATATATATATATATATATATATGTTCCATGGATTAATGTCAAGTAACTTTTAAAGGAAATTAATGTTCTGAATAAAAAAAATGAAGTTCTTTTAAACCTTCCAATAATTTTGAAATTTTCTAACCTGAATGAAACCAAGATGAAATATTAGTAAGTATGTTGGATAGTGTACCTACTTATCCATTTTCTTTAAAAAAAGATGAGCATATCAATTCTATTAAAAAAAGATGAACATATCAATTCTATAAAAAAAAAATTTAACATATTAGTAGTTGGATTTGAGTATGTAATACCACGAGTCGTCCACTCAAAAGTGTCAGTTCCAGATGATTTTGAGATTATAGGACCTTATATATAAATCAACCATAATTTTCTGGTGTGGGATGTACGTAATCATAAACTCTAATCGTTTTGATTATCATGAGAAGATCAGAAACATAAATTAAATCATAAATCATACCAACAATTTTTGGCCTGTTGAGAACCCCAAATATTACAAATCCATATGGTAGTGGGTGTGGGTCGATTTTGATACTATTTATAACATCGCGGCCATCACATAAAAATACTAACTCAAATTACTTTTTAAATCATAGAATTTTACATATAACCAAGTTCCTCTATCGAGATGTGATGCAGGTCATCATAGTATTTCATCATTTAAACTCTTAGGAGGATGGAGCACATATTACAAACCACAAATCAAACGAACATTTTCGACCCATTGAGAATCCCAAAATACTATACGGATACATGGTAGTGAATCTAAGTTGATTCTGATACGATTTGTAACACCGCGGACCTATCATTCATAAAAATGTTAGCTCAAATTCTATTTGGAGTCATAAGATCTTAATATGAATAAGATTTTTGATGTGGATCATCGTAGCAACTCACAATAGTTAATTTCTAGAGCTAGCATAATAAAATTTAATCAGTGTTTATAACTATGTATTAAGATTGATTTACTGGCTTTTAAGATCTTCTTCCCCTTTCGGGATCCCACACTCAAAAAAGAAAGTAAGATTAACTTTTCATGAACCCACCATCTAAGGAGCTTTATATATATATATATATATATATATATATATATATATATATATATATATATATATATATGTGTGTGTGTGTGTGTGTGTGTGTGTGTGTGTGTGTGTGTGTGTGATGAGTTGTTTGATTGTGTCAAACATGCTTGGATCTCTTTGTTTAGCCTTTCCGAAAGCACTCATTTGCTCCGGTATACATGGAATCTTTGTGCTTCATTCAACAATATCTTTTCCATCTCTTTAAGACTCAAAATACCTGAAAATGCATCAAAACAATTAGTGATCCAAAGATAACACTTTAGAGTTGTTAACATATAAAAGTGCAATTAAAACCTAGATCAACTCTAAAATGCTAACAATTAAGTACTATTAAGATGCATTTTATAGCTCTCATCAACTATACATTGGAGTTATTTGGAAACTTCATCTTTTATGTGCTAATTCACCACACACTAAGACGAACTTGTGATGTCTTAAACCAGCATTGTGTAAGTAATTAAAATTTAAAACTCTTATTCATTGCAAAGATGTGTTTATATTTTAAGCCTACTCATGAACAAACATCATAGTTTTATGTGCAACCCAAATTTTCAATAATTATTAATGATGAATTTATCTTTGATTTTGTTTTTCAATTAGTTTTTCGTTTTGTATTGCTAAGGGACTAGCAACATGTATGTTTGGGGGTGTGATAAGTGGTTAAATATTCATATTTAAGCCCTTTAATTTACAGTTATTAAGCTCTTTTTTATGTATTTTAGTATATTCTACTTCATTTTTGTGTTTTCTGTCCTTTTTATAGGTTTTTGAAGAAAATATAGCATTTTGGAGCTCTAAGGAAGAAAACTGAAGATCTGGAGCCAACTAAGTGCGCTCGAGCGCAAGCCATCTGTGATCAAGCGCACAAACACTCGTGCGCACACTAGAAGGCTCGAGCGCACCTATGCGCTTGAGCACAAGAGTATGTGATCGAGCACACACGCACGGAGAGGCGGCAAAGCCAGTTTTGGAAAGATGTCTCCGAGTCTTGTTTTGGAAATTAGGGTTTCGAGGTATCCTTAGAACCCTATACATAGGCTTGTAAAACACAGAAACAATACCTTTTGATTTTGCTTTGAGGTGCAAGCTTTGGAGAGGAAGTGACAACCCTTCTCCACAGTATTTTTCGGGTTTTATCTTTCTACTTAGTTTAGTTTATGATGTTTGGCTTAAACAGCATGTGCAACTAACTTCTTAATAGGGCTTGATTGATTCCCTAATTATGCTTTTCTATACATAAGTATTGTTGCCGTGCAAATAGTCATGTTATGATGCTTATATTGATTAATGCTTGTTTTATTGAATTCCTCATATGTGTTTGTCTGATCAACGTATGCATGTGGTATGGCTTAGTTAGTTAGATCAATTTGGATAACTGAGTCCTAGGTCTGGAAAAAATAACAAAAGAAATCCACGCTGGATTCTTGGGTTAATCAACATGGGAAGCCGGGAGTATACAACATGTTGTAGGTCTCATGTGGTTGTTGATTTCCATAAACCTTATGCTCTCTTAAGGAACAACTCAGTATACACCATGCTGAATCCCTTAAGAGAGAAAAAAGTTATAGTACACACCATGCCTAACTCGTTGCTTAGGGAGATCAATAGCTTAAGGAGCGGATCAAGCCCTTAGGTTGACAACCATTAGGTATTCATGGTAGGGCTAGAGCATTGGCACATTACTTATTGGGAAAGTATGATTAGTGGTGGATATCAAAGCCCTATGTTCTTATCATTATCAATCTAGACTCAATATTTATTTCTGTCATTTTATATTGTGAAACTGATTCTAAAACGAAATTCAACAATCCCTGTGGAGATGATCTCGCATTTGCACACTATGTTACTGTTGACCTTGTGCACTTGCAAGTAAAACAAGTTCGATTATTTGCTTATTAATTTAGGTAGATAATTGCACAACATTGATGTACGAATTAGGGCTTCGTCTTACCACTCAAATTACTAATGGGTCAATCGAAAATGGACAATTTGGAGGGACATAACTTTTTATTAAAAATTATCCAAAGGATCAATTTGAGGAGTGTGCTAATAACACGAAGTCATTAGTAAAAAAGTATTAAGAAGTCGCCACTTTGTTTTAAAAAATAAGAAACCAAAACCATTGGTCTTTATTAAAGCGAGATTAGGTTAAGAGATTTGGTACGCAATGGGAGTCATGTATGAGCACCACATATACTGGTAGGCCTTAAGGAAGCTAGGGTATACATTGGCATGTTAATGGATTTCTTTAATTTAATTAGGATTAGTTGTTTCTTTTTATTTATGATCAAACAAACATGCACAATAATATAGGTGATAATGATAACAATTAGAAATATGCATCACACGAATTCCAACTTACACAAAACCTGAGCTAACGATGAATGATTAAGCAACCCGAAACTTTAGCAACACATGATCCGAACAATTTGAAACTCAAAATGACCTAATCCGATTCCACCAACTTATTTGCCACCCCAAACACAAATCACAAATTAGACGCACAATAATCTATATTTGTCCGTTTCATCAAAATTGATTCATTAGTCCTAATCAGTGCATGCAATTGACTGTACACTGATTTTTTTTTTTTTCCAGAATTGGGGGTATAGTAATGAGTTTGTAGAGAGAAAAGTAATTCCACGTAAGTAATTTTTGGACATGCCCCATGATCAATAACTTAGCCCGTTTAGGTTTGTTAAATTAGTTGAGTGAGAACCTAGCTCAAGTAGCTTCTCTTTGTTCATCAAGACTTATATTTTTGGTTTGTTCAATGAATTTCTATCATTTTCTCATAAAGAAAAAATTTCAGTTTCATGAGTGTAGCTTTGTTGGTAAACTTATGGTCACATAAAATATCTCACACTAAAGATTGGAAATTAGAAAAAGTAAATAACTTTGATAAGAGTTCACTGGCTTGCCCTAATAGGGGTGCTATTGTATTATACTGTAAATGTTTGAGTGCAATTACAAGTATGGCCTTACTAATATACATGAATTACATAGTAAGGATAATTCCTTGAAACTTTCATTTACTTTTCGAGGATACAATATCAATGCCTTGCATGTCCCATCTGTTATAGGATAACGAAAGCATTCATTGGAATCTCTACATAATTTCAACTGTTTAAGAATTGACAATTATAAAGGGGAAAAAAAGGTGTATGGAGGAAAACAAGTGAATTAAAATCTTGCGTTATTCCATTTCGACCTATATATATTAATGTCACCAAGCCTCTTGATTTAGACACTTTAGGATGGTAATGGAACCCTTTTGCGGTACTCTGCAAGAGCCCACAATGGGTAGATATTTCTATATTCTGCGTAGTGTAACATGCAGTTCTTCATGAACACTCCCGTGATTTCCTGGCGTCAAATAGTAGATTAAAAAGTTTCATTAAAAAAAGTAGATTTACAATTAGACAACTTCAATTATATGAGCACGATTTGCATCTCTTTCTAGTTTTGTCTTTGTTTCCCCTTCTATTTCAGTCTCTCTCAAAAGTTTTATTTTTCATCAAATTTGTGATTTAGTAGTAATTCTTGTTCAAATTTTGAGGTGGTGGTTGAATAATAAAATGATTGTTTACAATATAATGTTTGTTTTAAGGTAAGGGAGTATGCAACAGAGATGCAAGAACATAGTACATGTTTAATGTCATTTCCTTGTTATATTATTTTTGTTCTGTCTGTGCAAATCAATGTTAAAGAGGGATACCTGTTGAGGAAAATCACCATCTTCCAACTGAGAGTTGATTAGCAATTTTGCTGCACGGTGAAGAGGTGTTGGATCTCTCTCAGCCTAAATCATATGGAGAATTTACAATCAGAGATTATGAAAATTTGAAGCAAATATGATAATTGTGATGACCCACATAGGTAGTGCAATGAGAATCCCACAAAAAACATTAAATAGGACATTTATATGTTACAATAACAATATGACATCAAGTATACACACAGACCTGTCCAGCATGAATTAGACCCATCAGAGCCCAACCAGTATGTACCAAGTTTGATCTACCCCCCTCAAGCGGTACGTATTTCTGCATCACCAATCACACATCACATTACTCAAGATGAAGTCCGCAGAACTTGTGAAAAATATAATTAAGAGAACATAATAAGATATCAAGAGTCATGACACACTTTTCATGTAAAATGATTAATAACCTTTTCAGGGCATGAACGGTAGCTCTCTCCCCAACCACCATCCTCTGTCTGTATTTTGAGAAGAAATTCAACACCCTTGCGCATAGCGGTGCAGTTGTTGTAACTCTTGCCAGCAGCTGCTAGCCCTCCAAGAGCGAACCATGAGCCATAGGTGAAGCACACTCCCCAATTTCCATACCTATTGAGGTGTTTTGTGTAATTGATTAGTACACAAGAAATATTACAAGAAAAAATCATATTCAAAAGTTAAGTGGAAAAACATATATACCAAGAACCATCAGGCATTTGTATGTCTTCAAGGTAGTTGACAGCATTTTTAATGAAATTGTCAATCTCCTTCTTCCTATGACCGGGATACAACTTATTAAACAATACCAAAGCATGGATTGCTGATGCGGTGCACTCAACATATTCATGCTCAATGACGATATCCGCAAAAAATTCTGATGGATTGAGCAGCTGAAAAATGGAAGAACTTTGTTGGTATGAAGGTGAATAATCTCACAATTTTTACAAGAGAATTTTTAATATGTTCAAGTGCCTACTTCCAACCACTCTTGGGCACCAGCTATTTCCCAGGCAGCTAAGCCCCCATTTTTACTCTGCAACAAATCAAATAATGGAGTTTAGTTCTATGATGAAAGTGAAAGCATTAGAGAAGTATACTTGGCTTGTAGACAAATAATTAGTTCAAGTGAATTGTTACCTGTAGAGAAAGTAAGACATTAACAGAATCATATAAACGTTCAGGTTCCATTTTCTCCCCAACAATTTCGGGTGGCATCATTGAGAATAACAGGCAACACTGTAAAACAAAGGAGAATTTGGTGGGACATATTTCAAGTTTTTTTATCAAGTGGTTGAATGTGTTAAGAATACCTTCAAGCCTTCTGCAGTACAGTCAGAGACTTGCCATCCGTGATCTTGATCAGAGAATGTCCAGGATCCTTTAGAAATGTGACGATGCATACTCTTAAAATCACCAGTAGGATTGTCCTTGACCTTCAAAATTTTAATTAGATTTAAAATTTAGTCCATACAAATTATAATTGAAACTAAAGGTAAAAAAAAAATATTGATTACAACAACAAATATTAAACCTGAGATTTCTTTATGAAGTCATGTCCTTTCTTGAGTACATCTTCAATTTCATCTGTGAGATTAGTGGCAAGCAAAGCTTGAATAGCAAAACCAGTGTCCCACTCTTGACTTCCAAAACTCTGCATAAAACCATGGCATTTACCATTGTAAGCACTCCAAAATCAATGATTACAAAAACAAAGCTTTATTATACTTTAGATCAAATGCATATAAATATATAGTTTATAAAACCCACAATCCAGTGTTTAAAACATGAATGGACTCTTGAATTAAAGAAATTACAAATACAAAATACATTATTTAACTTTTCTTTGCTATTGATTTGGAGAATTTGTGCACTAACCTGCATCTTCATTCCATCTTCGGCAACCCATATGTAATCAGGGATCCTAGCAAGATGTTTCTTAAAATAATCCCCGTTTGGATCTTCGACCCAGCAAGCAAGCATGCAAAGCACCTATTCAAATTTGGTGGCATACAAAAAATTAGAAGAAATCATATACAATCCTCATTAAGATACATTGTTCACAGTCTCATTTTCTTGTCATTGGATACTGATAACCAAATTACCTTTTCCACACATCCAATGGTAATGTATCGACTGTTCTCATCTTCGTAATGAATGTGCTTCATTGTCACTTGGAGAGCTTTCTCTCTAACCAATTTGTTAAAAGGCCAACGTGTAAGAAGAGGCTCAGTGAAAATGTATAGACTGTCCCAAATCAGATCTTGTAGCAAAGGATGGGGATAGTAGATATCCTCCTGCAACAACAATTATGTTGAATCAATTTATGCTTCTTAATCATATCAAAAATAAATTATGCTTGTTAATAAATTATTTAAGAAGATAAGTATAATCAATTCGCATTACCTTTGCGCATGAATGGCGCGCTTTCCTCCAGTTAATTTCATTATAAGGTTGTAAGTAGAGTTCCTCTCTCAATTGCAGAATGAGAGGTGTTATAGGACCAACAAATCTTTTTCCGTACAGATATGACATTGGCATGTAAACCATTCGACAATAGCACCACATTTTGGCTGCAAGTTTTAGGTTATAAAACAGGTTAACATTGAAATCTACGAATGGCAGTTCTTAATGCAAAAGAGGGAAGAGTAAAATCTTCTGTTGGAAACAGACAAGTTTTAGGTAAAAAAACAGGGCTTCTTTAACTTGGCAGTACAAGTGTGATATGACATAAGAGATACTATGCAAACCTGGATGCATCGGAAGAAAAGAAGGAAGGATCCAAAACTCTGGGGGCATTGGGTTGCTTCCTGTCCAGTCAAACACACCAAGTATCTACAACAAAGGAACATTGTATACTAAATTAATTTGTACATAACTATTTTGTCCTTCATTAATTAAAAAAATGTTTGCATTTTTAGTTAAAAAAAACATATATATAAATGAGATATACTGATGATCATACCGAAAGCCAAGTCTTTCCCCAAGAGGGTATGTGTGTCAAACCACCATGATCAAGAATCCACTTTCGTGCTCTTGCACAAGCATTGTCTTGACCACCATCAGGTCCTTCTCCAAGAATACGCATGCAAATGTAGCTAAGCGCCGTACAAAACATTGTGCTGTGACCCTCTATGTGTAATCCCCACCCGCCATCTTCATTCTACAAGGTGCAAAATGTATTTAGCAATAATATTCTTGACATGAATATAATTTTGAATGTGACGAAAATTATTGAAAAAATTTAAAATTGAAAGGTATACTTATACCTGATGATAATATATGTAGCGAAGGATTTCTCTGCGATACTCTGTAGGGAATACAGTGTTAAGGTGTCCAGTAATGTACATACACATGACCTGCATTTTTTAATTAAGAAGATAGTTTGAATAAATATTTTCAAATAGATTTAACATTATATTTTAAGCTAATGATAAAAGAACATATAAGTATAGTAATAAAAATAGGGAGGAAGAATAGTAATTACTAACCAATGGTGGAAGAAAGAACAATGGACCAGCAATTTCAGCAGGCCAATGGCCGTCACTAGCCTGCAAAGCTGAGAAGAAGTTGACAGCCCTCCTCAACGCAGTTGTGGCTGTTTCGTATGTGATTTCTTCTCCATCCTCAACTTTCACTTGGGGTATTGTTTGCTTGAAATTTTTCTCCCTCAAGAACTGTAATATATATATATATTTTTTTTATTTTTCATTTGAACAAATTTTTACATCAACATTATTAGTAAACAAAAAAAGAACAATGAGCATGTTAATTTAATTAATTAAGTGAAAAATAATTCTTTAAAATCGTGAAATATGTTTGGTTATGGGTTTATTATCTTAGAATTTTTAAATTAAAAAAATAACAATAATGAATCGGACAAACCGGATGTACAATTGATGTGATAAATATTGTTAAGATCTTTACAAAGAGCGAGTGCTGGACTGTTTGAATGTGTAGAAGAAGCACAGCACTAAAATTTGGTCACGTGCCACACAACTTCTCTCCTATCTTTTTCATATAGTCATCATCATGATGTATACTCAGTGAAACAAGAAAATACGCACTAGGTCCGGCCTACCAAATATGACTAAGTTCATAGTTCATCTTTCATAACTATTACACTAGTGAATCTATGTACAAATTTGCAAAACAGAAAAAGATAGCAATTGGCTGAGATTGATGGGATTGGTATATGTGTAAATTCAAAGCAAGGGAGCTAGCTACAATAAAGTTATTCTATTTTTTTTTATAAAAAAATAAATAATTAACACATGGCTAAAAGAGATGAATATGTTTACCTGCATTCGCCAAAGGAGATCACCACAAGGTTTAACTTGATAGCGATTATTGTAGAAATTTTGGCGAGCCTCCTCGACCTCGGCTCGTTCTTCAGGGGTGCCTGCATTAGGATCAAACTCCCATGTCTGTCTCCCAACGTAATTGTTTGTACTGTACAAGTAAGGATCATTGCCACCCTCTGCAATCTTTAGCCTCCACATCCTTTTTTTTTTATAATTATTTTCTCTGATTCATGCAATTTTAGTTACAACCATTGTATATATTTTCAAAAACAAAAACCAAAAAAGAGAGAGAAAATTAAAAGAGACCGACTTTCATATGAATGAAGAAGGGAGAGAAGAAAGCAATATGTGAATACCTGTTAAGGACGCAGATTTGAACTTACAACTTACAAGGATATTACTTTCAGCACTCAAAGATGAGGATAAAAGAGGATTGGTTTTGAAGAGGATAAAAAGAATATTTGTTCTGACTCAAGACCTTAAACTTACAAGGAAACTAAAAAGGGGTGAGTTGATGTAGTTTTGTGAAGAAGAAAGGATACGTTTATATAGAGAAAATGAGAAACGGCACCCACTTTTTGCTTTTTTGTTTTTGTTTTTTTTATTCATAACCAATATAAATTTTAATCTTTTTAATTAGACTAGTTATAAAATCAATGTTTTAGATCTACTCGAAACTAAATTAATAATAAAATTTTTCAAAATTATCAATAAAATTTCTAACGAATATTAAACATTGGTTTTACAATTGCGTGTACATGTAACCCAAAAAATATAAATGAACAGTATTGCATGTACATGTAAATCGATCGTTAGAGTGTTCACTAAACGATTAAAACTGATTAACTGATTATTTCGAACGAGTTTAATTAAATCAATATAAAATCGGTTAACTAAATAAGATATATCGGTTAGTAGTTAATTTTTTTAACCGATTAAAGAAATAAATTATATTAATAATATATTAAATATAACATATAACATATATAAAATATAATAAATTAAAAATCTTAAATATATAATATATATATATATAATAAATTTTTAAAAACTTAATTATATAAACAATGTTGATTAATTAATTAACCGATTGTATCGATCGAAATTAATTCGATCAATTAATATTAAAATAATTAAGTTAATTTGATTAAAACAATTAAAATTTGTAATGAACCGAACTGAACAGTATCTCTTGATCCTTGTATTTACTTGTGAATCGTATTCTTGATTTTCTGTATCTGTTATAATTTTTTGTAATATTTCTGGTCGATATTTTCTATCTATAGCTGCAATTTGGGATAAATCCAAACTAGAGTAATTTTTCAAACATGTATGTATGTATATGTGATAAAATAGCATATATAAATATACATACATTCAACCAGGTAAAAGTCAATCCAGAGCATAAAAAAAATTCCTAGCTAGTATATACATTTACAGATAGCATTTTTAGGTCCCACCTCAGCAAATTGGATTTTCTCTTTGGCTTAAAAACCAAAGCAAAATAACTTCCTCGATGATTAGTCGTCATGCAAGATACGTTTATATTAACAAAAGGAGAAACAGCACTCACTTTTTGCTTTTTTTTTTTGTTTTTTTATTCATAAACAATATACATTTCAATTTTTTTAATATAAAATCAAAATTTTAGATCTATTCAAAATTATATTAATAATAAAAAATTTCAAAATTATCAATAAAATTACATGTAACCTCAAATAAATAAATAAATAGTACTGTATGTATATGTGAATCAATTGTAATAGTGTTCACTGAATAATTAAAATCGATTAACCGATCGTTTCGAATCAGTTTAATTAAATAGGAATAAAATTGGTGTCGATTGAATATATAATATATAAAAAATTTTAAAAAATTTTAATTATATAAACAGTGTCAATTAACTAACTGTATCAATCGAAATTAATTCAATCAATTAATATTAAAATAATTCAATTAATTCAATTAAAACGATTAAAATTTATAATGAACCGAGCTAAATAATATCTCTGGATCCTTGTATTTACTTGTGAATATTATTCTTGACTATGACTTTAAGGTGTTTGGTGAGAATATTATTCTTGACTATGACTTTAACGTGTCTGGTGAGAACTTCAATTAATAAGTTAAATAATCTTTGCCATGCAAATAAACTAATATATATTAATAAATCAAATGTTCAATGGAAATTAATGTGATAGTTGCCTCAACAACTAATATATATTTCTTTTTGAAAGAATGCATATATATAATAAATTGATGCTGAAAGGGATCATATAATATGATATTGATGTGGTTCAATTTGGACCACATGGGTTTAAATCACAATGAATAATAATATTTGATGAAATCACAATGGGTTTACTTTCATAATAAATGAGAACCGCTGTTGTGCGTTGAGGTTGCAGAAATTTGCAGGACTCTTAACTGTTTCACATTATAAATTATATTTATTTATTGAGACCCCTTAATTAACTACTGTTTCAGCATGATCTAACCAAACAAGAAGCTATTCTGACTGATCATTCCATTAGAGTAATTTTTTAAGTGTTAATGTATTATATGGGCTTAGTCCCACATTGGTTGTGTATAGCTTTGCTTCTCCTATTAGCTTGTATAAATAGGATAATCCCACATTGGTTGTGTATAGCTTTACTTCTCCTATTAGCTTATATAAATAGGATAGCTCCCTTTGTAAGTAAAACACACCATTCAATACAATTCTTCTTTTTGTATTGTCTCACTTCCTCTCTTAAATTCAACATGGTATCAGAGCCATAATGGTTCTCGGTATTTTAAGAGTTGAGTATGCTCTGTGATTGTCACTATTAGTGGATCCTTCACATCAGAAATTCTCGGTATATTAAAAGTTGAGTATGCTCTGTGATTGCCACTATTAGTGGATCCTTCACATCAGAAAAACTTCTAGTATATCCTTTTCATACCTGTCGGGTCATCACTATAGTCGGAGTCTCATCGACATCATCTCCGCTACCGCTCTTGTTTTGGAAACGCTGCTGCCACGTCAGCCTTAAAGGCCACATCAACGCCACCTCACTGCCACGTCAGTGCCACGTCACTTGTTGACATCACATCTGCTGCCGCTCCTGTTTCAGAAACGCTGCTGTCACATCAGCCCTAAAAGCCACATCAACGCCACCTCACTGATACGTCAGTGCCACGTCACCCGTTGACCACCACATCATCAGTTGACCGCCACATCACCGGTTTCTTGGAGGTTCACCTTCCTCTTTGTGCATATGGCTGAATCGTACTTACCCCGGGTTATTACTACTGTTCTGGATGAATCTAATTATGTTGTGTGGGCTCAAGAAATGTCTGGTTTCCTCCGTGGACATAAATTGTGGCGTTACGTGACTGGAGATATCACTGAACCCAAGAAGAAGGACGATGAAGATGCTGACAAATATGTTGACCGTCTAGAGGACTGGGATAGTAAAAATCACCAGATTCTCACATGGTTTCGTGCCACTATTATCGCAGAAATCAAACTTCAATTTAGTACACTCCATACAGCTAAAGAAGCTTAGGATCTTCTCCAACACCGCTACACCAGGGCAGACATCTCAAATCGGTATCGTCTTCTTTCCATCCTTCAAAGCATGCGCCAAGAACCTGGACAAACTATCAACAGCTTTCTATCTCAGATGACTGCCGTGTGGAACCAGTTAGCTCTCACTGAGCCAACTTGGGAATGCACAAAAGACGCTGATGTTCATAGAAAGTACCAAACTGAGACACGCATTATGCAATTCCTGATGGGCTTGAAAGAGGAATTTGAACCTGTAAGAGCTTCAATCCTACACCGAGGCGCAATACCTCCCTTAAACGACGTTCTTTCTGATCTACTCAGTGAGGAAACACGTCTCGCCACATTACAGGGATCTCATACAGATGTTACCCTTGCAGCACCCGTTGCTCTTGCCACACCAGCTGCCAAGACAAACTCATACCAGAAGCCCTTATATTGCAAGTATTGTCATTCACAAGGGCATGAATTGCTCAAATGTCCTTCTCGCCTATGTAAAGTCTGCAGAGAACCGGGTCACTATCTTGCAGACTGCCCTAAACTTCCTTCTGGAAATCAGTCAAATGGGAACCAATATCGCTCACGAGGCTCATACAATCGGTTCCATTCCAAGTCAAAGAATACTGCTGCTGTAGCCACTGATGCTACACCAACTTCATCCAGCTCTTCACCTGATTGGAGTGGTTTATGCACCATTCTTACCGAGGCTCTAACTAAAACTGGTAATAATATAGCCATGTCAGCTACACCAGGTACATCCCGATGGTATTTTGATTCTGCTTGTTGCAATCATATGACTTCTGATGCCTCCATATTTTCCTTTAAAACCCGTGATGAGCATGCACCTACTATTCACACTGCCAATGGATCAAATATGTTGGTCAGCCACACTGGACATGTTGACAGTTCTCATCTGTCTCTCCCTGACACATATTTGGTTCATAATCTTACGCTTAACCTTATATCTGTTGGACAACTATGTGATCTTGGACTTGATTTGCATTTTTCTTCTACTGGTTGTCGTGTGCAGGACCCTCAGACAGGAAAACTCCTTGGAACCGGCCGTAAAGTTGGACGCCTCTTTGAGCTTACTCACCTCCAAGTCCCATCATCACCATCACCAAACCAATCAGCCGCATCCATCCCAGCACACTCTCCTGTGGAATTGTGGCACTCTCGGTTAGGTCACACTTCATCCAGCCCTCTACGTTCTCTTATTTCTAGTGGTCAGTTAGGATCACTTCAGCATGAGTCTTTTCATTGTATTCATTGTCAACTTGCAAAACAATCAGCTTTACCTTTTAATGAGAGTCAGTCTGTTTCCCTTGCACCTTTTGATTTAGTTCATTCTGACGTTTGGGGGCCTTCTCCTCATACATCCATGGGTGGTGCTCGTTATTTTGTTATATTTGTGGATGACTATTCTTGTTATACTTTGTTGTTTCTTATGAAAAGCAGATCTGAACTCTTTCATATATATTCTGATTTTTCTTCTATGGTTAAAACTCAATTCTCTCGGAATATCAAAATTTTTCGTTCAGATAATGCAATGGAATATAAAGACCGTGTTTTTCTAAACCTACTTCACAAAAATGGCACGCTTCCCCACCGTTCGTGCCCTGGAACCTCCCAACAAAATGGACGAGCCGAACGCAAACATAGACATATTCTTGACACTGTTCGTGCTCTACTCATTTCGTCATCATGTCCTGAACGTTTCTGGGGTGATGCTACCTTAACCGCAGTGTACACAATCAATCGTGTCCCTTCCGCTACAATCCAAAATCAGTCTCCATTCTAGCGCCTTTTTGGTAAATCTCCTGATTACTCTAACCTCAGAGTCTTTGGTTGCGCTTGTTTTGTTCTTCTCAAACCACATGAACACAACAAATTACAACCAAGGGCTCATCTGTGTTGTTTCATTGGATATGGTATTGAACATAAGGGGTATCGGTGCTGGGATCCTATTTCTAAAACTCTTCGTATCTCTCGTCATGTCATTTTTTGGGAACATCAAATGTTCTCTTCGTTACGGTCATTTGACATGTCAACCATCACTAACTCCAGATTCTTTACTGATCCATCTATTGAGTTATTTCCTGAGAATCCAGTTTCAGGTACTATTGAGTCCACCTCCGAATCACCAGCCGATATCACCCCTTTTATTCCGGACCCAGCTTCAGCTCCAGAACCCTCAACTGACCTCACCTCTCCAACTCAATCGGTCGTGCCCGAGGATATTCCTATGTCTGATGAGTCTGCACCAACTCCCTCTGAGAGCCATCCTCCAGATCACCCCCGCAGATCTACCAAGGTAACTCATCCCCCTTCTCATCTTGCTGATTACCATTGTGATTATCATTGTTTTTCCACTATACTTCATCTGCATGAGCCTCAATCCTATAAGGAGGCTAGTACTAATCCACTTTGGCAGAAAGCAATGGATGAAGAACTTCAGGCCCTAGCTAAAACTCATACCTGGGATATTGTTGATCTGCCCCCTGGAAAAACTCCTATTGGGTGCAAATGGGTGTTTAAGATCAAGACACTTTCTGATGGCTCTATTGAACGATATAAAGCCCGACTTGTTGCCAAAGGATTTGCTCAGGAATATGGCATTGACTATGAAAAGACATTTGCTCCAGTGGCGAGGCTCACATCTGTCCGTACACTCCTTGCTGTCGCCGCCATTCGAAGATGGACTCTATTTCAAATGGATGTCAAAAATGCATTTCTCAATGGGGATCTTCTTGAGGAAGTCTATATGCATACACCTCCCGGCTTGGATGCCCCTCGAAACAAAGTTTGTCACCTTCGCCGTGCCCTATATGGTTTGAAACAAGCTCCACGTGCCTGGTTTGCCAAATTCAGCACTACCATTCATTAGTTTGGGTTCACACCGAGTGCTCATGATTCAGCTCTGTTTATCCGCCATACTATCAACGGTATTATCATTCTTTTACTATACGTGGATGATATGGTTATTACTGGAGATGATCTACATGGTATTTCTGAACTCAAAAAGTTTCTCAGTGGTCAATTCGAGATGAAAGATCTTGGCGTGCTCACCTATTTTCTTGGCCTCGAAGTCTCATCTAATTCTGATGGATTTTTTCTCTCTCAGGCCAAATATGGCTCGGACCTCCTTTCCAAGGCTGGGATCACTGACTCAACCACTGCCACTACTCCTCTCGAACCGAATGTCAGACTTACCCCACTCGATGGTTCACCTCTTCAGGATGCCACTCTATATCGTCAACTGGTTGGAAGTCTTGTATATCTTACTGTCACTCGCCCTGACATTGCCTATGCCGTTCATCAGGTCAGTCGGTTCTTGTCCGCTCCTCGGACCACCCATTACTCGGCTGTTCTTCGCATTCTTAGGTACGTCAAGGGTACTTTATTTCATGGGCTTCATTTCTCAGCACAGTCTGTCCCTGTTTTACAAGCCTATTCTGATGCCGATTGGGCCGGAGACCCCACCGACAGACGTTCAACCACTGGTTACTGTTTCTTTTTGGGCAATTCTCTCATTTCCTGGCGTAGTAAGAAACAAACTGTGGTTGCTCGCTCCAATACTGAAGCTGAATATCGTGCCATGGCTGATGCAACTCAAGAACTTCTCTGGCTTCGATGGCTACTCGCTGACATGGGTATCTCTTCTCCTGCTGCCACTATCCTACACTGTGACAACAGGAGTGCTATTCAGATCGCTCACAATGATGTCTTCCATGAGCGTACAAAACACATCGAGAATGATATCCACTTCATCTGTGATCACATTCTCCAGAATACGGTTCGTCTACAATCTGTCAGTTCAGCCGATCAGACAGCTGACATTTTCACTAAGGCTCATCCACCCGGACGCTTTCACTCTCTGGTTTCCAAACTCAAGTTCACCTCCCACTTACCGCCTTGAGTTTGAGGGGGGATGTTAATGTATTATATGGGCTTAGTCCCACATTGGTTGTGTATAGCTTTGCTTCTCCTATTAGCTTGTATAAATAGGATAATCCCACATTGGTTGTGTATAGCTTTACTTCTCCTATTAGCTTATATAAATAGGATAGCTCCCTTTGTAAGTAAAACACACCATTCAATACAATTCTTCTTTTTGTATTGTCTCACTTCCTCTCTTAAATTCAACATTAAGCATGCATGCATGTATATATATATATATATATATATGTGTGTGTGATCAAGATAGCATATATAAATATACATACATTCAACAAGGTAATTAATTCAATCAATTAATGTTAAAATAATTCAATTAATTCAATTGAAACCGTTGAAATTTGTAATGAACCGAACTAAATAGTATCTCTACATCTTTGCATTTACTTGTGAATATTATTCTTGATTATGATTTTAACGAATTTGGTGAGAGCTTCAATTAATAAATTAAATAATCTTCGCCATGCAAGTAAATTAATATATATTAATAAATCAAATGTTCATTGGAATTTAATGTGGTAGCTGCCTCAACAACTAATATATATTTCTTTTTGAAAGAATGCATATATATATATATATATATATATATAATAAATTTTACAGTTCTTTGTAAGAAATTTTATAATATGATTTGGTCACTTTTTTGTTTATTAAATCGACCATTTATTTATATAGATAGCATTTTTGGGTCACACCTCAGCAAATTGGATTTTTTATTTGGCTTAAAAGCAAAAGCAAAATAACCTCCTCGAAGATTCGTCATGCAAGATATGGCCAATGCTCCGGATCTGGGCACTAGTCCGTCTTTATGTACAAATTTGTTTAGCAACTAGCAACCTTGCGTGACTCTGTTTCTTTTTTATTCTTTTTTATTAGCAGTTTTTGGCAATACAAGTATATACCAACTATGTACAACCCAAAAAAAGTCATGGAAATCAGCACAAAAATTGGCATCATTAAATCCATTGTGTTTTTATTTTTTATTTTTCAAATACTTATGATCGGTTTGGTTCACGGGTGTTAAGATTAAGATAAAATTAAGTTAGTCTAATACTATTTAATTTCATCAGATAATTTAGAGTAATAAACTGTTTCTAATGATGATTAATTGTGATTAATCTGTTCTTTTTATATATATTTGGCTAGCTCTTGTCATAACTTTGAACCCTAAACCTTTCTTTAGCCTCAGTAGGGCTTCCTTCAAATAAAAGAATCAAATTTTTACTGATAATGTTTGATCTATTCAAATCTTGAACTATATAAAATATTTTAATGAAGAATTCTAGAGTTGCTTTTGCTTCGTCTTGAATGATGCGGACTTTGGGAATTGCTTTGACAAACATAATCACAAGAAAGATTATTAAAAGTTTAGGAAGAATCGTGTAACGTATAAAACCTTTTTTTAATACTACAAATTAATTCCATTTGCAAAGTGATTTTTCAATACATTATATCATCATTGAATGCTAAGGAAGAATTGATTTCAATACATCCCGTTTTGTTAGTAGCTAGACAGGTGGAACTTGTAGATAAAATATTATTTAAGCAATCTAACCAATAGATTTACTTTTTCTCACGCCTTTATTTTTTTCGGATTGATATTATCTTACTTTCAGTGATTTATTGTTATTGTCATGATATTAGTGAGACTCAAATTTTTCATTACATTATGTGCTTGAATGATCATTAATAAACAAGAAACAATTAATTAATTCGCTTAATTAAAAGAAATTCATTAACTTGTAAAAGTATGAGCTAGGCGCATCGAGACTTAGACGTACTTGGATTGCTCAACTGTGACCTTCCCATTTCGTACCAAGTCTTCGAATCCAAATCTCTATCTTGTAAACGACAAGTGGTTATATGGTTTCTTAGTCCCTAAAACTTGGTAGAGACTCCTCATGGATTATTCGTCAATGACTTTGTGTCATTGACATACCCCTCGGAAGTATATTTTGGATAATTCTTTTAGGAGATGCTATGTCCCTTTGGATTATACCTTTCGATTAATCTTTTTGGAATTAACCTTTTCGGTATTGACCGCTACAAAAGAATAGATAAAAACTTCAAAGTGGAAAGTGACATGGAGAAATCCATTGTATCCACAAGGGGAAAAATGATAAAACCCATCGTCATAGGTTCAATGGTGAAAATACCAAATCTCTAGAGCGATTATAACCTTCCATCTCATCTCAAATCAACAGTTCAGATCAATCTCCATTAATAACAAGCACTCCACCTCTTTACTATATGTAGTGGAAATCATTATACTAATGAGATTCAAAAATATGCTCTCTAACTCTATCTAAATACAAATTTATTATTAATTGTTTACTAACTTAAGCGTCAGAATGTTTGCTTTAAAACCAACTCAAGACCCTCACTTAGCGTCTTTCAACTTTTTTACAGGTGTATCAAGATTTCAACCACCAAGAGAGCCAGAACCAAGAGAAAGGCTTTAGCCTTTATGGTCGCAACACACTAAAGTCTTAGCCTTGAGGGTCACGCCACTCTTTCCTCTAGTACTTAGTCTCCAGGAGAAGGGAAAAGGGTATAACCCACTTGGTGGTCATATTTTGGACATCAACACCATTGTCTAGTTTTTGGGGGAAAATATCTGAGTTCAACTCCCTCATGCATGTGCTGAAAACAAGACAAATATAATAATATATCAAAATTTACATAAAATAATTAAATTAAATCAAAATTATTAAACCTCATTCAATAACAATTAAAGTATCAATTAATAGAGCCAACAAAATCATAGCTTAGTGGTCTAGGTTGAGATCCTGATATTACAATATCTTAAGTTCGATTTTCACAGTGTATGGATTATCTATCCGATTTATATATCATTTATTTTTCCAACTTTATGCGACCTGTAGTAATATTTTGGCTTTCTATATGTACAAAAGAACTTATATTGCAAAAAAAAAAAATTGATGCACTTATATTGTAAATTTAAAAAAAATAAGAATCGGCTTAAAGATTTAAGTCCACCCAAATTATTCATTTATTAATAACTCTAGACAATCTAGTGATCTCCTAATAAATTCAACTCTAAATAATTTTTGAAAGGAATTATATTAGATTAAGAGTATTCCTTCTACTTCAACTTCTAACCCTTCCACTTTACTTTAAAAGAATATTCTACTTGAACCTTGTATTTTCCAGAGATTTTATATGCCATATCTCTAAAGAAAGTTACATATAAGTATTATTTTGCGCTCTAAAATTTGGTATTTGTTTTGGAGCTTGCATTGTGTAGTCAATTTTATGTAACCATCTTCTTTCCCTCTCCCAATGTGTGTTTCTTGACCAATTTATAAAAATAAAAAAAATTACATTTTTAACCTCAATAAAAGAAAAGAAGTTAATTTTTAGTCTCAATCAAAATAAAAACTATAAAACTTAAATATAATCTAAACATGCTAAACAATTTAAATAGTATATAGATCAAATGCGGAATTAAAATGACCGTAAACATACCTCCGGTCATTGAAGCTTTTCACTTACACAATCTGCTATTCTCTCGGTATTGATTCTTCTAGACTCTCAGAACTCTCCAATTTGATGGTGTATGAAAGAAAAAAATGAGTAGTCCTGAGTCTAGGGACCAAACCTGTATTTATACTTGTTCTCCCATCAAGAACGTCCATTCGTATTCCATATATTTGTTATCACAATCAATGGGTAGCCAAAAGGTTGAGGCAGCCAAAAGGTTCATGAGCAGCCAAAAGGTTGAGGCAGCCAAATATTGAATATGGACCATAAATGGATTGGTTACAAAAACATATATTTTTAGTCTCAATTAAAAAATATTATATTTAGCTAAGTAAAATATTGCACCTCAAACTTTAAATTACCATAACGTCTATCTTGTACTTTACCGTCCACAATATATTCAAAATTTACGAAATTTTTCTGCCTATGGAGCTTCTGTAAAACCTCACGAACTTTGCACATGTTCTTCAAGGTTAAAAAAGAGATTTTCTTTTGAAAAATGAAAAAAAAAAAAAAGCAAAGACTTTTAAGTGAGAGGCATTTTAGTCTTTCTGTAAATCTCCATTTAAACAGTGCAGCGCGATTGTGTTTCCACTAGGGGTAAGCATGGGTCGGTTTGGATCGGTTTAACCTAAAAATTCAACCCAACCCATTCATACCGGGTTGAAAAAATCTCAACCCAACCCAATCCATCCAACCTCAACTCAACCCAACTCATTCTAATCGGTTTGGGTCACCGGGTTGATATATTTTTTCTACTAAAAAATTAAATCATACATATTACATAATAAAAAATATTATACTAAATCCATACATATTGCAAGTAAAAGTTGTGTGCATCATCTTTATACAAACTAATCAGTGGAAATCATGAATTTGAGGATCAAGTTTACACTTAACGTTGAAATTTAATATGTCAATCCCCTTATTGGTTCATTGAAATTTAATATGCCAACCTTTGTAATAGATGCAATAATGTTGTCATATTATCGATATAAGACTTAAACATGATAAACAAGTTTATTATCAATAAGAAATTTCAGATTTCAATTTAAAAAACCAGAAAGACAAAAGTTTATCATTTGAGAATACAGTTCAGACAAAATCATAAGGGAACCAAATGAAATTTTTCATATCTATCATACCCAAAAATTTGTAAAAACATTTCTCCCTTGAACATCTTCAGCTCTCAATCTGATTTTTCTGTAAGCATGGTCTTCATCACCTTGGAGGTCAGCTAGTGAAACCTCAAAGACTAAATGTTTGAGTCCTTTAGAAGCAATTTGTTAGAAACCATGAAAATATTATTTCTATGCATCAATATAGCCTAAAATACAACCTATGCAGACTTCAAATTGTTTCAACAAAAACACAATAGCATGCAAGATTTAAGGTAAAGGTTCACAGCCTAGCGTCCTCACACAAAGTAGGCAAGTGAGATGCAACAAAATGATATAGACGGCAGCAACTTAACAGATTTTCTGAAAGTCTCGTTGAGAAGCAATTTGCCAAAATAGTGAAGTTTATCATTAGAAGCTCAAGAAAAAATTTATATACATCTTATTAAATAATAAATATCATAACATAGAACAGTATAAGAAAATATACCCAGCACACTGGTTGCTAAGGCAGGGTGAAGAAAATGATAAAATCACAATTAATTAAAAAAAAGGTCTACTATTTAGTTTTTATTGATTAATAGTTTACCATTTAGTACACGGCAAACAAAAGAATTCTACCGTCTACAGGCTACCTCTACAGCTATTACTATCTCCGATAAAGTTTATTTCTCATTTTGAAACTTGAGATTTGAAATAAATTTTAATTTTCTCTTCTACCACAACTGGGAAAGCAAAAAAGAATTAAACCTTTCATCATGATACAAACTGGATAATATATGAAAACCCAGAATATAAATATTTTTTGGAAACAAAATACAAACAATTCAATCTAATTTGTGGTTTATGTATATTCAAACCAATCAATTTACAATACAAGTAAAACAAGAAATAAGTAAAGAATTCAACCTTTTAGGCAATTAAAACATTGGTTCCAAACTTGATACTGTTTGTTTTCGAAAATGAAAAGTGTAAAAGGAAAACTAAAAGTGGAAAACCAGGCCAACACTTTCTAAGGAAAAGGAAGATTGCATAGTACTGCATACCTTTCTGGCTTTCTCTCACCAAACTTCACATTCGCCACCTGGGTTTCTTTTAAGAGAAAATTATAGCCTCACAATGAAACGAAGAAAGAGATAACAAGGAGACGGAAATTCTCAATCAGAGAGGCTAGGTTTAGTGAATTGTAATTTTTTTTCCCAAAATACCCATCATTCTATTATCTAATTACAACAAGCTATGCTATGTTTGGCTGTTTGGATTTGGACTATGCTACATATAATTTTACTCATTCATTATACGATAATTATTTAAACATAATTTTATATTTAATATATATATATATAATATAATTATATATTTGACTGGATTATTGGTTTGGGTCGCTTTGAAAATTTTGAACCCATGACCCAACTCAATCTATCGGGTTCAAAAAAATTGCAATCCAATTCAACCCAATTTCTAAAAAGATCCAACTCAACCTTTTGTATCGGTTTAGATCAAATCTATAGATCAATCGGGTTCCATGCTCACCCCTGAACATTACCACAAAATTTTGTAGGAAAAGAAAAGAAAAACACCCTTCCCTTCGTAGCATTTCAATGCAATTTTAAGAGGATAAATATATTCTTTTGACTATTATATTATGCTGTACAAGTTGTAACCGAATTTGAGCCACAATAGCCATTGCATTTAAAAATAAAAATAAAAAATCAGTTAATTATCGAAAAAAGAATGCTGGTTTTTTTTTTCAATTTTTTTTAAAGATTACTTGATGAGCAAGAAGTTTGGACATTAACGCGGTTTTACTCCTTCGTGTCCAGCTCAGATCCAAGGCAATTTAATAAGGTTGGTGAAGTTCTCTGTGCCATCATTCTTATCCTATTATATATTATTTCAATACGAAAAAGGTAACATTACTAAAGTTGTGAATTAATTTTTCTTTTTGTCTCCCATATATATTTTCTAACATTTTGAGTGAATGTTAAAATAGTTTACGAGTCCAGCCACTTGCGAGCGGATAAAACAGTTTCATGTTTTCAAGCTACGAAACGAATTCGAGTTTCAAATCAGGTTTATTTAGTTAATCGATTCTAGCTCAAACAATAATAAATTCTATTCGTTTAGCTTACAAATTGGTTTGATTATAAATGTTTTATATTTTTATTATTTTATAGATAAATTACATATATTTTTTTTTTGAAGTAACATATAATTAGATATATCTTCTTTGCATTTTTTAATACATCACTTACGTTTCACGTTAAAAAAATTTAATCACATGCAATTAAATTTAATTTTCGTATCAAAGATTTGTTTAATTATACATTATCTCAAAAGAAATATGTATAATTTATTCATATTTTATTAAATATAGTGGTCATGATAAATACGATATTTTTCCATAAAAAATGGGCCTAGAAATAAGTCTTCTATTGTGGGCTTTGGCCCAGCATTTAGTACGAAAGAGCAAGAAGTTGACCCTTGTTTTTTCTATTTGTCGGTGAAGTAAATGCACGCAATGCTGCGAATGTGCTGCACCGAGTCCAAGCAAACACAGTGAAGCAAGAAGATTTACCGGTAACGTGTCAAAGAAGCCTGTGACGACGCGTACTTTTTATTTTTTAAAGAAGTTTATTTTTTGTCAAAACCCTGACCGCCTGACATCGTCATCCCCTCTTTTTTTTCCTATTTCGCTACCTTCCCCACTCTCGCTCTACCACACGCTCCCTCATAATATTATATATTTATATTTGCTTAATAAAGTCAAAATTTTTATGTGATGTCTACCTTTTAAAATGTCTTATAAATTTTTACTTAAATATATGAGTTAAATATTTAAAAATTTTAATTCCTCATATTTTTTTACCATGTTTTTTTCTCTAACTGTCCCAACTTAATTTTCTCTCTTATTCTTGATCTTTTACACTTTTTTAATTGTTTTTCTTTCATTTTGGTGATTCTAATTGAATTGTTTTTTTGAAGGATTTTTTACATGTTCAGTTTCCTAATGAATAATATGTGACAATTATGTTTGACATGTTTATTTGTAAAAAAATAATTATTAATATATTTTTTTATTACATAAAAAAGCAGAGCTTGAGATGCTAGTAAATATAAGATAAAGAATTGAACTAAGCATAAATAAAAATAAAATGAAGTAACAAAATACTAACAAAAAATTTAAAAAGAATTAGGGCTTGGAATTCCAATTCATTTTAAATATTTCTAAACTCAATTAGTGGAACCAAACCCTAGATATAAAATTAAATTTTGATTCAATGAAATTACTACAATTCTAAATCCATGCATTAAATCACACCTTTAAAAGAATTATTTTTTATTTTCTTTTCATAAGAATACTCTTATTATGGGTTATGTACCTTGAATCTTGATCTTGCTTTTTGACTTTAAATATTGGTAAGTCAAAGTAAGCTACACATTAGCTTGACTTTAAAAAAAATTGCAACAAAAATAACGTGTTAAAATACATAAAGCTCTTTTAAACGAGATATTTGTACTCGTAAAATCTTTTTACTTGCCACGTCGATTCTATGTTGACAATGATAAAATACTAACGTGGTGTATTGCGTCAAATCTAACTTTTTAAAAAATCTTGACATTATTTAGTGAGGTGATTTTTATTTGTGTCAGCTGTAATATATTATTTTTATATTAAAATAAAATTTTGATTGATAATTTTTAAAATTTTAATTAATAATATTAATTGATTATGTATTGATGTTACTAGTAAAATTTTATAAAATTATCAATCAAATTTACACCAATGCAAAAATGAGTTTTATACTCAATGCAAACAAAATTTTTTACAATTATAGATATCATTTGTACTAATAAGAAGCTTTTTACTTGTCATACTACCATTTTTTTTTTCATTTGGGAGATACCATGGATGTAGTTAGGGGTGTCTAAAAGGCCGGTTAAAAATTTTAACTGGTTTTTTTGTCAAAATTTTTTTAAATGTTTCAATGGAATTAACCTAATTATTTCAACATTAATTGATCAAATTAATTTTGATCGGTACAGTAGATTAATCGGTTAACCTATATTATTTATATAATTAATTTTTTAAATTTATTATATATTATATATTAATTTTCTTTAAGATTTTTTAATTTATTATATTATATATATTATATTTATATTTAATATAATATTAAAATTAATTAATTTCTTAAATCATATTAACAATTAACGATCAATTAATTAATATATCTTATTTACTAAACTGATTTTATATTAATTAATTGGACAGTTTTAATTTAATTAATTCGAAACGATTTGTTAATCAACAGCTAAATGTAACTCTTTTTTTTTTTGAGAGCAGTTAATGCTCTGAGCTTTGGGTTTGTTTTTTCTTTTTTCATGTTTTACAAAAAAAAAATTAAAGATCAGATTAAATAAATACAAGAAATCGAAAAAATATTTATTTAATGATATAAAAATATAAAATGATCAAAGTCAATGGAGCTTGTAAAATCTAACGCGTGAAGTATTGCATTCCCTATACCTTATGACAACTGAGCCGCTGACTTTGTCAACTGTTTGAACACAAACCCCCCTTCTCCTCCTCTCAGGTATAAAACCCCTTACAAACCCCCCTTCTCCTCCTCTCAGGTATAGATCTCTCCTCATAAAATTTCCATCTTCTCCCATCAAAAACCTCTAATGGCAAACCCACATAAATCCCAATCACTACTAATCATAATTCTCCTCATTATATTCACATCACAATGTTGTTCTTCATCAGCTAGGGTGCTACTACTCAACAATGAGTTTTTCGCAGCAACCCAACCATCCTTAAACCTCGCACTCCCCAGTGACCAAAACCTTGTCGTTGTTACCTCAACATCGGACGTCAAAGAACATATTTCACCATGTGAAATGGCCGCATCATCAACAAAGAAGTCTCCGAAGCTGTTCACCGGAAAATATGGACCCATGATTCTCAATATTCTTCCTAAGGGGACAACGCCGCCATCTGGGCCCAGCAAGGGAACCAATGACATCAACAACTAAGAGGCTGTCTTCAACAATTTCAACTACTCTTAATTTTTAGTGTATCAGTATGACCATTTCTTTAATTTTGTATTACTTATATTTTTTTTGTTCTTTGATTATTTTTTTTTTGGTGGCGTTGGTGTTTCCTTTTTCTTTCTAATTTTGTTGTGTAAAAAATTAATCAATACACAAATTACAAGGTGATGTTACAGAGAGTTTGATTTTTCTTCAATATTATTAAATTATCGATATTGTTAGACATACATCAATAAAATAGTAATGATCTTACGGATCCAATTATACGAGAGTTATTATAAAATCGAAAAAATTCATTAATAATCATAAAAATATTTGTAGTAATTATTTTTAAAAATTTTAAAATAAAAAAAATTAAATATCAAAATTATTACTCAATTTTTTTATAATTACATGTAAATTTTTTTAATTTTGTAATAAATTTGACGGAACCAAATCCATAGTTTAACCACTCTTAATGAAACCATTTTTCACCTACAATTATTTTTCGAAAAAATAAAAGGCTTGAAAGCCTCTCCCGGCGGGCAGCATGTAACACGGGCGTATGACTATGAAATGTCCAAAGATAAAACGATGCCGCAGATTATTCCCACATAATTGGCGCTTTGACGGTGGTGTTGCTGAAATTAAATGACGACGTTTCAATTAGAAAGAAAGAAAAAATGAAACGGTGGCGTTTTTGTTGCCCACTAAGCCACCATAGGCAGATGTTGAATGGCGCTGGGCAAGTGGGCAACACGATAAACGGTACGTGTGTTTTGGCGGTAACCTTCCTCCGGAGAAACGAAACGACGAAACGTACGGCAGGTTATGGAAAGAAAGCTGGAAACTGAAAGGAAGGTTCGTGAGTCGTGACGATTGACGGTTCCATTGAGGACGAGATGTAGCTATGAAATCCATTTAGCTAGATTTAGGTTGATGTAATATGCACTCTCTTCTAATTCAGTTAGTAATTTTTCTATTAGAGTGAAAATTAATTTTTAATAAACGGTGATAACATGGTCTAATTTCGTAGGAATTAAATTTAATTGTAATCACAAAAAAATTGAACAATAGTTTCAATATTTGTAAATTTTTTCAATTCCATAATAACCAAATTCGTGGGATTACCGCTTATTTTTTTATTGTTATTAATCTAAAATTATTAGGTATCATTGTCCAATAAATATATATTTTATGTAAAATATATAATTTTTTTAGTTAATTATTGTTATCAAAAGTAAATAATGTTACCAGACAGTTTAAAATTAAGATCAGATAATTTACAATCAAACGGTTAAAAAATAGTTAACTTAATTAATAATTATAATTTGAAAAATAAACCACCAATCGTCATACAATTTGACAAATTCCAATGAAAGAAAAAAAGTCCGGGTTAGTATTTTTTTTTGAAGGGGAATTAAGTTGTTTAATCATGTTAGATTGAAATTAAGAATTTTAATCATATTAGATTGAAATTCTTAATTAGTGTGATTAATATTTTAGTATGCACACCCAATGTAGCAGGCTAGGGTATTTTTTTTAATTTGATATGAATATAGTTTTAAAAGGTCAAACTGGTCAGGTTAATTTTCTAAAGACCCAGTAAACTTCTTCAATAGTTAAGTCTTATTAAGGACCATGGCAATTCAACCAAATTATGAGTCTCTTTTTACTATTATTTTATTTTTTGAATGGGAATTTTTGTATTATTGTGATAATGTTAAGATCAGTTTAAAATTAATTTTAAATTAAAATTTATTTATTAAAAATTAAGTTAATTAAATCAAATTATTTATTAATTATTATTTAATTTGATTATTTTTTTTTAAAATTAATTTTAAACTCGTCCAAATGTCACGATAAAAATTCAAAGAAAAAATTGATTACATGCATGAATTGCGCACGTAAAAAAGCATGACTTTTTCTTTTTCTTAATTGAATACTGATCTTTTATCAAACTTTGAAAAAATTTAAACAATGATGGTCAATCGCGGCATGCTATGACCAAAACATTCTCTTTCTTTTATCTTACTTTAACAAAGCCCTTCTTGCTTCTTGTCGTACTTATCCACATTGTTTAGAAAATAATAAGTGCACCAAAAAGTCACCAAACTCGTTTTTAATTAAGAACAGATTATCACAAGCTAAAGTCTTGTCAAGTGCTATCTATAAACAGAATTTCTAGTTAAAACCTTTGTGAACCCGTCAATTACGTTGATTATGGAGCCATTCCACACCAACATTGTCTTATGACTGACAATAAATGGCCCCAGGAACTAAGGAAGAAGTGAGAACCGAGGGGAGAGTTCTTTAAAGAGAGACTCCATCAGATTTTCCATACTTCGAAGAATTCCAACTGGGTAGATGCTTTATTTGGGGTGGAATAAATCGGATGGGCTTAGTTTGGTTAAAGTTTAGTTCGGTGGAACATCAGTTTTAAAATTAAGTTTGAGTAATTTATCGAGTGAAGTTTAAATACGTTAAAATTTGGTTCGAAAGATTTTCAAATATTTCGATAAAGTATTATCGAACTCCAACTCGAATTCAAATGAATAATCCAAAATTTAAGCTCGATCTTAAACTTGAATTCAAATATACTTATTTGTTATTGAATCCATATTCGAAATATCATAAAATTGATCAAGCTCAAACATATTTATTTTAAATCGAGCTGAGTTCGAATATCATTTTAAATCGAGTCCATATTACTTACTTTGACACTTGAATCCAATTCAGGAAAAAAAAAAAAAACTAACCAACCAGTCAAAAGATTGAAAAAATTTCACCTAATTAGATTAGATTAGATTTTTGCATTGAACATATTGCAAGGAACTGAAAAAGGGTAAAAGTCGGCAGTGTCTACTTATATTTTCCGCACTGATTCAATGAAATTACGTAGACAACACTCATACGTACCCCACATCACCTTCGTATTCTTATCCTGTGCTCTCTATAATTTAACATATTTTAATACTCATAATAATTGGTAAAAATCGGTTACTATGTAAAAACTCTTATTGAATAGGATTTAACTTAGCAATTAAAGGTTATTACAACCAATGAAAATACAATTAAAAAAATAATCATTATGTTATAAAGGTTTTTTTTAACGAGTATCTTTTTACCGTTTTTTGTCAATTATTAAGTTGAGTCACATTTTTTTATATTTTAGACTATCGTTATCTAAACACGAAATAAAAATGACGGTTGATAAGTCACCATTTGATTTTGAAATTGTGAAATTCATTTTCATTTATCTATGTGCAACATTATAGGTAAGATGATTTGGGTGTTGGAAAAGAAAGAATTATAGCTCCCTCCCCATCTAGGCTGAAGCCTATAAGAGTATGAAAGGGAAATGATTTTTCTGCTATTAAAAACACACTTAACACTGAATGTTTATATAATACAATGCTTGTCAATAGATGGAAAGAATTAGTAGACTTCTAACCCTAAGTGATTTGTACAAGATTTCCTTAATCCTAACAAGTATATTTCTTGACTTTTAATTGTTGAGATATGTGTTTACTAGAAGTTTTTACATAATCAATTGATTGATTCTCATTAATGTTAACAGAATTAATTGATTGATTATCCTTAATAAAGCCTAACTCTTTATGTTTTAGGATAAGTGTCTAAATTTTAATTAAAGTTGCCCTACAAAACACACTAGCATTCAACAAATACACAAGCGATTTATTCCAAACAAAACATAATTTAAACAAATCATCACAAGTGAAAGAGAATAATGTATATTTATGATATTACTAACCCAACATTTATTTGGTGGACAACCTTGTCCTACCAAGAACAATGAGCTTAAGTCACTTATTTGCTTTTTCAAGCAACAATTAATGAATTAATTACAAATGGAAAACACTAAATATACATTAGAATGACTTGATAAATGAAAAAAGAACAAAAACAGAATCATTAAAATCTTCCTAACATAATAAAAATGGGAATTAATTATGAGAACATGCATTGAGAGAATAAATAAAGTTTCTGCCTGAATAGAGCATGAACCGATCGTGTCCTACAGACAAACGATCAGCCCAGATATGTCAAATGCAAAAAGTTTAACAACAATTTACTATTTCTTAATTAAACGAGATAGTATTATTTAAAAGTAGTTATTTTGTTTTACAAAACATGAATTTAAACTACCTAATATTCATATTTCAAAGATGATTAAAACACATTAAATATAACGGTGATCATTTTACTTCAACATCACGTTGATCATATTTCAAGCATAATTATGGTGGAAAGGAAATGAGAAAGAGTTACCAGTCTTCTGTAATGCTTAGGATAATCATACATATTGGATCAATGCTGTCATCAAATATCCTTTGTTCTTTCTTGAAAATGGATGAACTCGAGTTCCTTGACTTGTACTTGAGAATAAGAATTCATTACATTAAAAAAAAAAAAAAAGAAGGAAAGATTTGGTTAGTAATTGTTTGAAGGGTGAGGTATTTGTGGTGCCCAACCCGTTACACAAGTTCTAAACCATAAGATACACAAAACGTAAAGGTTGGTTGAAGATATGTGTAGGTGTAGGTAGAGTTTAGCTAGGAGATAGGGAAGGTAGATAGGGAGAAAGTGATTTTAAATGGTGAATGAGAAGGGGTATTTATAGGATTAATGGAGGAACAATGGAGTAAGTGGGAGATAATGGGTGTAAATGGGTTCTTGGAGATATTACAGAATTAATTCATAAATAAATTATTGAACATTAGAGTTTAAAGTATACATGAAATATATTTAGTTAATGTTGTTAAAATTTTCTTATTTAATTCATTTAGAATTTCAAAAAAAAATAATAGTGATTTTTTATTCATAAAATATTATATAATTAATTTACATAACATATAAATACCAATAAAAATTATAATATGTGCACAAAAATATTAAATAATTAAAAAATAACTTAAGATACTAATTTTAAATTTAGTTTTAAAAATTAATCAAATAAATAACTATTTATTATAGACATTTTTATCTACTTAATATAACACATGGATATACAAAGTGAAGGTATAAGTTAAGAATTTGAAATTTAATCTTATAAATAATTAAATATAAAATTCTTAAATATGCAAAGAAAGCCAAAATATTGAGATATTGATATTCAATACATTAGAAAAAAATTATATATGGTAAAAATTCATATTATCTTCTTTTACATTTATAGAATACAATCTCATAAATTAAATTTATTGAAATTAGTGCTATATGTTGGATTCAATAATAAAGTATCACAACATTAAATCTCAATCTATTAACTAAGTTAAAAAATAAAATTTATGTCAAATAAATCTATTTTTTACTCAATCTCATAAATTCAAGTAGCTGACTATTTAAATTGATTATATTATTTATTTTAGGTATTTAATAGATTGAATTTTTTATTTTGACTTTGGTAAACTTTACAAATTGAACTTTTAATAAGAATGATATTAATACTTAGTCACATCCCATGCAAAATACCATCCAGCAACGTTATTTTATATTTACTTGATATATTTAATTGGATTTCAATAAATAGGAATATAAATATAAAAAACACATGAATGGTCAATGATGAAACCCTTTATTGTGAAAATATTGTTTAATAAATTTATATTTAGATATTTAGTTTACTACTTAAGTTGACTGTAATATTTATTTTATGTATTTTATAAAATAATTTTATTATTTTAGACCTTTATAGAATTTTTAGATTATGCTTTATATTGCTAGCATAACTACAAATACCAAACTTATATTGTTTTGTAAAAGTATTTAGAAAAAAAGTGTCATGTAAACTCAATTTATTTTCCTTTTATGATGTAATCTTATAATTTAATTTTATTAAATTTCTAATTTTAGTCTAGTCTTTAACTATTAAGTTGAATAACTTTTTTTATATTGAATTCTTATTCAAAAATATTCTTTATATCTAGTTTTAGTTTATTGGGTTTTATAATTGTAAGCTTTATAAAATTTATGGATTGGATTTTATATAAATATTAATTATAAAATAAAAAATATTTTAATGGACTTTATTATTTTATATTTTTATAAAGTTTATAAATTAAACTTTATATCACATTTAATTATAAAATTAAAACTATATAATTTCAATTGAACACATGTTATGATAGTAACACTATTCAAAAGATATAATAACATTTCTCAAAAAAATATTTTCTAATATTTATATTTATAAATTAGATTAGATTAGATTAGATGAGTAGGATTGCTTGGGGTGTTACAGTGATTTCATAAATAAAACATGAAATTTCGACTACAAAATTAAATGAAATTAGCTGTTAGAGAATTGATTTTAAGTTTTTAATAGTTGAAAACACGTTGGGGCCAAATTAAATTAATGATAATTCGAGATCTAAACGTCAGAAGGTAATAATAAGTCAAGGACATGAGATGCAATTATCCTTACTAACTTAAAAACAACAGCTACTAATTGATTAGACCAATCAAATCCCTTTAAATAAAGAAAAAAAATATTAATAAAAACAGATTCTGTTTCGAAGAAGAAAACAAAGGGCAAAGAGTAAAGAGAAGCATTAATGGCGGTGGAGGACAGGAGTGTTTTAGGTGTGTGCTTTGTCATGATTCTATGCTTATCGGTGGCTTATGGGGCGATTGCAGGGAGAGTGGTGCATCTGTTGCAGAGAAACGAGAGAGGCGGTGGTTTAGGCTTTAGCAAATCGTTTAATTCAATTTTCGATACTTCAAAATATGGCCTTTTGCAGCTCAATAATGGCTTGGCTCAAACTCCTCAGATGGGGTAACTCTCTCTCTCTCTCTCTCTAAAGCATTTGTTAGTTGATTTTCTGTTTTATTACTTCTACGGATTTCACGATTTTTTCCCCTTCAATTAAAAGTCAAAGAATGCACAAAAAGGGCTACGATTTGAGGTGGGGGCATTACTGGTGGAATCATTCAGCAATGAATTCAATTTCTTTTTTTTTTTTTTTGCAAAATACTTCTCTAGTCTTTACTTTTTTTTTTTATTTGTATTTTTGTGGAATCTTTAGAGAATTTTGCAAATATTAGCAGGTGGGAATTGTAGTATTATTTTGGTGCCCAAGTGTTGGGTTTTGCATATACTAGCTACATTGCACGTGACTACGAATTGCGTGTAATTAGTTGTTTTTATTTTTTATTTTTATGTAGTGGGAAAAAATAAAAGTGGAAAATATTTTGAGTTAATTTCGATAAGAAAAAAAAAATAAAAAGTTACTCTCAAAAGTTATACTATCAAGAAACATAATTATTGTTTCAAACGAAGTCCAATATGATGATGGATTTATTAATCCAATAAAAATCTAATCAAATACTCACTCAAATAAATAAAAATTATTTATAAATTTAATCTGTATTAATCTATTTATGGTCAATTTAATTGATATAGTTACATAGTAAAATGTTGTTTTTAGAAGATTTGTTTATAAAAAGTAAAATTGTTTGTAAAACACCTACTTTTATAGAGTAAAACATTCCTAAATTTATGAAGAAAAATACTTAAATGTAATAACTAATTATTATGTAAAGATTTTATTTTGTTGAGTGAATAAAACTAAATCCTAATTCTATGAGGAAAAAAAATAATCTAATAAATAATTATTAGACAAGGGTATTTTTGTCCATCACATGGTTCACAATACATTAATACTTTTATATACCATGTAGATGAGGAGTTTTGATCAGCTGATTTTTTTTGTTAAGTAGTCTTGATCAGTTGATGCTTGTCAATGGGTAATGCATGAGTACCATGTCAGATTTTTCTTACTTCCTTTTTTTCTTTAAAGGGAAAATATTCATTTATGTGTCAAAGGCATAACTATAAGTTGATGATTTATGTGATCTGATTTGTACCATTACTTGTATTTGCAGATGGAATAGCTGGAACTTCTTTGCTTGCAATATCAATGAAACCATCATCAAGGAGACTGGTATTCTTTGGTCTTGCTCTCATGGTTCTTGCTCATTATTGATTTGATCTATTATACCAATGCCATGTAGGCATTATATACAGACAATGAACGAGGGATGATGACTGTGATTTGTAAACATTGTAATTACTTAAGACTTGAGAGGCTTATATTCTAATTAATTACTATTTGTCAAAATTTGTTAATCAATTGAGAGGCTTATATACATACAATAAGTGAATGGTGGAGAGGCTTATATTCTAATTCATTGAAAATTTGTATTTTATGAATTAATGAATGCGAGTTTAGGAAATACTAATGCTTGGTAGTGAAATGGATCACGTGTTTCCATAATCCAAGATTTCCTTTTTGTATCAGAAATGGAAATATAAATCCTGTATTCTTTTTCTTAGAATGAAATCAAGATCTATTTTGCTATGTAGATATTGAACTTGACAGTTTTGGCCAAGCATGCATTACACTGCTGCTTGTGTGTTTTGTTAATTCATAAATACATCGTGCTGTTGCAATTAATGTCTGCATGTGCATACAAATACAAATATGTTTGGCTAATGCCCTTTGTTCAGTCATTGGGCATACTGTTGTATTAAAAGTGAGCACTTTTTTGTTATAAGTATATTAAAATTGAGCACTTATTCTGGCTTTTATGTTAAAATGGAGGAGATCCCGATTTTTCCTTCATCTTTGCTTGGATTGGCCAATCGAAACACGACTTTCTTAACGATATACAGTTGTGTTGAATTGAATCTCCTGAGGGAAATATAGGGAACAGTAAAGTTCAATTATATGTTTCTATTGTTAGAATAACTGATTTTGAACGCATCATCAATAGAACTACTAATGCCTCTTTCCTTGATCAAACTTCATTAGAGTTACTAACATTTGATTCTGTCATTGACAGCTGATGCACTAATCTCAACAGGCTTGGCTGATTTAGGTTATGTATATGTCAATATAGGTATTTTTCTGTCATGTTTCAAATGTTTGTGTTGGCTTCAATTTTTCGTTCTGTTTTAGATTTAATAATTTCTGTTACATGCAGATGATTGCTGGTCTAATCTTACACGAGATTCAGAGGTCAGTTGAACCTTACTTTTTCTGAATTGTAATTTTTACTAAGCTTAAAATTTGTATAAGTAGTGGTAGTTCTTGTGTTTTATGGGAAACACCATTTGAATCTTATCTGGAGATAACATCATCAGCTTTACTACACCTATTGGCTGCTTTGCATAATTTTCAGCCTCTTGGTGAATATCTGCGTCCTGTGGGACACAGCAATTTGGATCTCAGTCTAATTGCTTACTTTCTCTTAGTTTCTATAAAGTAAGCAAGCAAATTATTCGCAGGCACATGTACACACACTCACGCACACAGACATTCACCCACTTTAAATATGAAGATGTTTGTTTCACAAGAAAGCATAGAACTAGTGATAATTAAGTTAGCGCATAAGATGAATTTACTTTTGTGCCTTCTTGGTTGTGCAGGGTCAATTGGTTCCTGATCCTCAAACTTTTCCATCAGGAATTAAAGCTCTTGCTGATTATATTCATGGAAAGGGCCTCAAGCTTGGTATTTATTCTGATGCTGGGTAAGATGAAATTTCCAACTCCAGCTCATAAGCTTTTGAGTTAGATCTTAACTAAACAATCGTTTGTTTTTATACCAAATCAGTTGCACAATTTTTCAATTTTCCTCTCATCCTTTTGACTTCCAACTGCCTTTATCAGGAATTTTACATGTCAAGTTCGGCCAGGATCACTTTACCATGAAAACGATGATGCACAGTTGTTTGCTTCCTGGGTTAGTGTCTGTTATCTCACACTTTGCTTTTGTCTGGATGTTCTATTGATAGAGAACTGGTTTATGTTTTGTTCCCGTGCTTTGTATTTGTTTAATATTTTGCCCGTGCTTTGCATTGCTTCCTGAGGCATAGCTCATTCTGAATATTGGCAACTAAATGGAAGTTCACCTCTGTCTTCACATCTAACTTGATATGTGGTCTCAAAATGCAACTGAAGAATTTAAAATATAAGGGTTCAGATGAGAATTGCTCTTGTCTGGACAGTCACAATATTTCTCTGATCATTTCTGACAATTAATACTTTATTTTCTGTTTTCAGGGTGTGGATTATCTGAAATACGACAACTGTTTCAATCTGGGAATTAAACCAGAAGAAAGGTTTCACCTTATCTTAGTCTAATTTTACCTGTCAAAGAATCATTATTTACTAGCTTTGAATTTACTTAATATGGTTCCATAATTTCCAGATACCCACCAATGTGCGATGCTTTGAATGCAACTGGACGCTCAATTTTCTATTCGCTCTGTGAATGGTATGGTTTGTATCTCGACTTGTTTAGATACTCAAATTAATTCTCTATTACACTGAGATCAATTTTGGCTCTAATTTGGGTTTTGACAGGGGTGTCAACGACCCTGCCTTATGGGCAGGCAAGGTTGGAAATAGTTGGCGTACGACAGATGACATCAATGATTCATGGGCAAGGTAGGACACCTTTGAACTCCTGGCTAGTATACAGAGAAAATGTTGTGTGGTACTCTGAAAGCACACATTATGCCAAACACACTATGCAAAATCACTTAACTAACTTTTCCAGATACTTCTTGAGTCAGCATGATTTTCTTCTTCATTGAACCTTTAGAACGCTTGGCATTGCAAAGTAGGCATGTGTTCCATTAAAACAAAAATGCTGCGTTTCATTTCTCACAGTGGAATGATTAATCATTTCTATTGTAACATTGCAACAAAAGTTTAAAAAGAAATGAATGCATGCATGCTGAGGGATCAATAGTGGAGACGCGAGTGTGAGTGGGGAGATGCCTTGTTTAAAATGCATTCACATCTGTTGCTAAGTAATCATCTTATGTTCATCACCTTGATCATAAGAGTTTGGACTTTAGGTGCAATCCCAGTCAAAAATAGGGATATATACTAGTTCATTGAGATTCAACACCTCCAGGGTTAGCCTTAGGCATGGTGATGATGCTATGGAAGTATCAATTTTATTCCTAATTATTGACACATTATTGATTTACACCCTGAAGTTTAATTTCATGCGCTTACCTACTGTGCAATACCATTGGTTCTCCGATATGGGTAAGCATTGAAACTGGAGAGTTAGTTAAAATGCTATACTTTGACACCTGACCTGTCTGCACATTGTAGTAGTTGCATTGCTTACGATTTTATGTCTCTCGTAAAAAAACATTTTGTTCAAGCAAGTTTAGCCTTGGAAAGTTATTAGGGATGCCTTTGCTGGCTAGCATGATATCACAACATTGTTAGTTAGTCTATGATCTTTAACTTGATCAATCGGTGTTACTGTCTAGTTCAATGAATGAGCTATTGGCCAATTTCAAATTTTCAATAAGCAGATTAATCGCCATGCTGATTGAGTTTTGTTCTTTTTTCCCTACAAGTATGACTACCATTGCCGATTTGAATGACAAGTGGGCAGCATATGCGGGACCTGGTGGATGGAACGGTAAAATATACTCTTCTATGTACAAGGCAAGATTATTATTGCCTAAACCGTGAATTAATTTCTTTTGTTCTTCATGATATCCTTTCTTGGTAGATCCGGATATGTTGGAAGTTGGCAACGGTGGAATGACTTATCAGGAGTATCAAGCTCATTTTAGCATCTGGGCTTTGATGAAGGTCTCTCTGAGATTTTTTGTGACTGGTGCATAACTAGGTTGACCGAGGTTATAATCATAATGAATTTGTTGTTTTCTGAAAGGCTTAATATGCACTTTGGTCCTTAAGGATTAATCCGATTTTTATTTTGGTCCTTAGGCTTCAAAATCTTTCTATCTAGTCAGTAACTGTTACTTTCGGTATCAATGTAGTCCTTCCATCCATTTTTCATCTATTTCTGCCGTGAAAGTCCACCTAAGAAGCTGATCTGGCTAAGGATTAATCCCTTTCTCTTCATCTCCTCGCCCTCTCCAAATTTCTCATCTGACTTCATCTCCTTTCCCTCTCCAAATCTCTTATCCTCATCTGCTCTTGAAAACCATCTTCTCCACCATGTAGCCACAGAACCCCATCCTCTCCTCCAACACCACTTCCCTTATAGAACTTCTCTCATCTCTCAAAATAAAAGGCCAGAAATCCCCCGATTTCTCACTCCCTTCTTAGAACTCAGATCAACATAACATCTATCTCTCTCCCTCTTCAATTGATAACATTCTCTACCCTTCCCGTCTGTTGTCCTGCTCCAGCCACTTTTCAGCCACCGTTAGTAGCTTGAGCCACCACCATGGCTCGACATAAGAGAACAGAGAGAAAGATAAGAAGGGAGAGAGCAAGGCTTACCCAATTGGTGCTAGAGTCAGAACATCGTAGAGGTGGTGGGTGTGGATTCTTTGCATGGTATGATGAGCCCGTAGATAATAGATCAAGTAAGGTACAACATCGAAACGCAGAGGGATGGAAAAAGTGTCCTTGATTGCCTATACGTCGTCGTTGAGACCGAGAGCAAGGCCACTCTTCAGGTCACTTCCATATCTCTTGAGCTTTTATTAAATCAAATCTTTTTGGTTGCTCAGAATGTCGAGGAAGGGAAATGAAATAGTGTGAGAAACCTTCAAAATCTGACGATTTTGCTTTGCTTTTTGTTTCAAATTTGGGGTAAATGCAGTCCAATCAAGCCAAACTGTTGGATTTAGGATATTTTCAGGCAATATAGGTTTGAAATTGAGTTTTTGGACTGTTTGTTTGCGGAGAAAAATGCAAGAAAATGGTAGAATTATCAGTTTTTTGGTTGTTGGGTGGATGGGAAAATGTATTATAAAGATTCTTGGGATTTCAATCTTCAATTTTATGCTGGGTAAGAGATATTGAAAGAGATTTTTTTTTTTTTTTTTTTGGTTTTTTCTCCCAGTTTTTCTTAATTTATTGATTTTTGTTAGTTTTTTTTTTCTTGATTTTTTGTTATATTGGCTTAATATGCAAATTAGGGACAGATTTTAAGGTTTTAGACCAAGCCATATCAAGATTGATGAGTGAATTTGGGTTGATTTTGAGTGGGGGTGATCTTGATAAGGGATCAAAATAGTTTTGATAAAGGGTCAAAGATAGAAGAAGGGCTATCAAATTTTTTTTTTTTAATGAAATAAGTGGTGTTTGGTTGTAGAGAAAGTGAGGAATTTTTTTTGGGTGGGATTAAATTGCTACCCAGGTAATGACGGCCATGCCCAGGGGTGTAAGAAGAAAATAAGAAGAGGAGGAAGAAGTAGGGGAAAAGATCGACAAGAGGAAGAAAGAGGGAAATTGAGAAATTTTAGTTTTTTTTTTTGTGCTTTAGTTTTTAATTAGTCTAATTTTTATTTATCAAAATTAATATTTTTAGCCAACTCCACATCCCACATGGACTTCAACGGTAAGGTTTGACGGAAAATGAGACGGAAGGACTAGATTGATACCGTAACTAATACATACTGACTAGATTGCAAGATTTTGAAGTTCAAGAACCAAAATAGTAATCGGGTGTAACCTGAAGGACTAATTTGCATATTAAGCCTTTTTTGAAACAACGATAGCAATAATTATGCTGGAGGATATTAGTCTAGATAATACTGAAAGGCTGACAAAGAATCCACCAGAAGTTGAGTTCAATAGATTTGTATGTAGAAAGCAATGCTATATGGTTGGTTCCTACAAGTTATGCATATTCTTTTCCAGGCATCACACTATGTTGTGTCATACAAGCTATGTATGTTCTTTTCCAGGCATCACTCTCTATTGTACTAAGGCATCACTCTCTATTGTACTAAGGCATCACCATCCAGCCCCTCTGTCCAGCCTGCAATAATAAATTATCACTCTTTAACTATTTTTATCAGCTGCGGCATATAAGCTGCATATGAACTTCCTTTTACACTATACTTATCTGACCCTTTAGTCCTTGACGTGCAGGCTCCTCTTTTGATTGGCTGTGACGTAAGAAACATGACTGCAGAAACTTTTAAAATTCTGAGCAATAAGGAGATCATTGCTATAAACCAAGGTGAAACTCCTTTTGTGCTCTATGCCTCTATCTTCTTGTATATCTTTACACATCACAATATTTTGCAAGTTATGATATCTAGAAAACTAAGGATGCAAGGACTTCGATTCGGTTTGCAGACCCACTTGGAGTTCAAGGAAGGAAAGTCCATGTTTCAGGAGCAGATGATTGCCAACAGGTCTGCCTCTCTTGCACCACCTTATAGCATATTTTAGTCATAGTCCAGCCTGAATATAGGAGCATGTTTGAAACTTTCTGAATTTCCTCCTAAATGTTGTCTAATTGAAGATATGGAAAAACTGCTAGATCTCACCAACCTTTTCCATGTGGCTTTAGTCATAAATGCACAGTTTTCGTAACTCAAAGCATATGTCCTCTGGATGTGTGTGCATGCCATGCCTGCTTGTAGTGTCTAACAAAATGAAACCAATTCTGCAGTGAACAGAAAAACTAGAAAGAGTAAAATGAACCAGTTTTATAAGGTTTCAGATTATTAGGAGTTTCTTGAATAAAACTTACTAATTCTGATTTTGTCTTCTAGGTCTGGGCAGGTCCTTTGTCTGGGAATAGCTTGGTTGTTGCTCTCTGGAATCGATGTTCAGAAGCTGCAACTATCACAGCTGGATGGAAAGCAGTTGGGCTTGAATCTGGAACAAGCGTTTCAGTTAGGGATTTGTGGCAGGTAAGGAAACTGACCTGTATAGATGATTTAGGCAGAGTTTGATTTGGTATTTAAGGCCTGAATGGTAACCTCTGGGTAGGATCTTTGATAAGTTCTTGAGGGTCATAATCATCCTAATCAGTGTAAGAGCTATGTGTCGCAACTCTCAATTTATCTTTTTCAGCATCTCATAATCTTATCTGGATCTTTTATTCATTTCGCTACGACTCATCTAAAATTTTGTGTTCTGCTGAGTCTTATGTATTAAACATTCAAGATTTTACTGGGAAATTTTTACTGGCATCGGCGAAAGCTATGGTCTTCGATATTGTTTCCTTTTATTCACATCTAAAATTTTGTGTTCTGCTGAGTCTATGTATTAAACATTCAAGATTTTCCTGGGAAATTTTTACTGGCCTCGGCGAAAGCTATGGTCTTCGATATTGTTTCCTTTTTACTGTATTTAAACTTAGAACTTGGCTGCATTGATCAGCCTTGATGGGCTTTGACATTTAGTTTGGAACTTGCTCAGGTGTAATTCACTTGGCTTCTGGTCAGTATGTTTCATTTTACTCTGGAATCAGACAATTGAAATCTTATTAAACCTTCTTTATTCAATTTTTGGGAAAAAAAACTAGTCAAACTATCATAATAATGACCATTATATTGCTGTCGATTGTGATCGAATTTAGCTAACTTGAGATTCATGCTTACTTTTATCTTTATTGCTTGCAGCACAAAGATGTTGCGGGAGATGCAGTGGCGTCATTTAGTGCTCGGATTGATGCTCACGACTGTCATATATACATTTTCACTCCTCAGACAGTGTCACACTACGAAATGTAGTCCTTCTATTATGGTATTAATGGAAGTCAAGCTCCTGAGATGGTTCCAGTATTTTTAGCTCTTGGCATCCATTCAGCTTGTCTGATTCTTGTCTGAATAACCGTATCTCAATCCATTGCACTTGATGTCTGTAAATGTTTTTTTCGTTTTACTGGGGTTAAGAACACGTCTAAGTGATGCTTGTTTAATAATGCCTGGACAAACAGAATCAGTCAGATATGCTATTGGAGAGATGTATGGGTTGCAATAAAAAAAACATTTTAATTTCAATTCCAAACTCTACTTCCAAACAACTAAACTAATATGAGAAAGACAGTCTAAGAAAACCAACCTCCACAACCTGCCTTTAATGATAGAACGACACTAGTTATGCTGGTAAAGATATTTTCCTGTCCACAAAGTGGACGAAGATATGAAGTGTGTGTGGGCTTTTACAATAATTATATATAAAAAAGAACGTTTGGAGTATTCAAACATCAAAATTAACTTTATGAAACGATTTTAAAGATGGAAAACGAAAATATCTTTTGGGAAACTTTCAATAGTAACTGAGCACGTCAATCATCCTCAAAGGAAAAGGGATGCTTTAACCTCACCAGAAAGGACTTACGGAAAAACAAAATCTATGAGGAAACCAACCTACACAATGCCTTTGATATTAGGCAATGGTAGAGAATAAAAACAAAAAAACCAAAATTATTCTTGAAACATCCTCACAGCAGTACTTCTATGGAAAAAAAAGATAAACCTCAGCATAGTGCATCGGCTGTGTATCATCTAATAATTGCTCTCATCCTACTTAAAGCTCCTCCCTCCAGAAAATGCTCACATGGATAGAGTAGGGAAGTCCTTGTCATCTTTCAGTTGGTATGTTTGTGCGAGCACCCTGTAGTGGAAAACCATCAAAGAAAGGATTAAGGAATTATCTTAAATATGTTTCCAAAAGCAAAGGATTAAGGCATTATCTTAAATATGTTCCAAAAGCTTCATAGATTAGGGACTGCCTTACGTTTCTTCACGACTCCCTGAGCCCAAAGTTGTTGAAAACGCAGAACCTGCCTGCCTTGTTGATGATGTTGAACACTCGTAACTACCGAACCTGATACTCCCCAAGGAGGAAGAACAATTTTTGGCCTGAGGAGTCTTCACTGTGGGTTGACCAGGCTGGTTGATGTCTGATGGTGTGGGCTTTTTAATCTCTGAAAGATGAGGGAACTGTTCCTGTGAAAGATCAAGGCAGACACCATTTCCACCATTGTCAGTCTCTGGGGGATATTCAACCTTGTCAGTCTTCTTAGGTGATTTCAGAACCAGACCACGAGGTCTATATTCTAGGCTCCTTGTACTCTCACATCTATCTCCGTAAGAATAATAGCTCTGAAACATTTAAGCATTATTGCTTTAGTGAATAATGGTTCTTAAGTTGACAAGGCCAGCCATTAGACAGTTCAAAACAAGCAGAACTTGTACTAAAAACACGGTTTAAAATTAATATACCATGTTAGGAATGTAAGTGCCTGTTCCTCTAGACTTCCCCTTTTCATCATAACCGTAAGTTCCAGCAAATAGATGGGAGTTATAAGGATGACAATATGGCAGTATTGGGACAAATATATCTGTACCCCTCGGATAATAATCATATTGTTTAGAGTGCACTAACCGACGCAGGATATCCCACGAGCTTTTGTTCTGGATTTGGGAACTTGAGGGTGGACTGGACTGGGCAGGAATAAGCAAGATATAACCATGATACCACTGGCCATGTATAAGACTGTTATAGTAACCGTCATAATCTCCACTAAGATCTGATGCTTCTGATCTTCCAGTGCCAAATGCAGGAACAGGAACCTGTACATCTGACCTTTGTCCCTTTCCATTCCTATCCAAAGTGTTCATGAAGAACATTTCAAGTTTTACACCCAAGCTTTCACTAGGTAGCATAAGGATCCCTCGAAGCCTTTGAGCCCCAAAGGAAAAAGCACATCTTATCCGATGGAAATTGCCTAAAGACGAACAGGTAGATCATCATTTGCATAAATAGTACTTAAATATGAGACTGTATGCACACCCTCCAAAAAGTAAAAGAATCAAAGTGTTGAACTACACCTTTTCAGTTCAAATATTTGGCCTAAAAAAATTTATGTCAAAACAAATTATATTATATGCTGTAGAACATCAAAAGTATTTAAACTCTGTTCTGGTTCTTTCAGATACGTTGATATCCTGCAATCCAATAGTTTCTTTAACAATGACACGAAACCAAGATACCACAAGTCTGCTATTACAATTTAATTTTCAGACATTTAATAGTAAATTGTATTAATTCATGAAGAGTTGTAAGCAAAGCTGGAAGAAAATATTTGCACTTTCAAGTCATGAGTTTCAAGATCGGCACAAGCCCTTCAACCTAAAACAATGACCAAAAATCACTTCATTGGGTAAAATTAACCAAGTACCTTTGCTCACACTTCGCCCTAGGTTGTTGTTGTCTTTTAGAGGATCCACTATGTTCAAATGCTTAATGGGAAAATCATGTCCAGTCTCAACAGTCCATGTAGGAACTGAATACATGTCTCTGCAGTGCCTTAGAAACTCTTGACTAAGCAATAAATCATCCCCATCAGTGGTCTCTGCTGCAAAGAGCACAGAGAATAGAGATCTTGAGTAAACAAGTAAATTAATCAGATGATAAGTGCCACCACAAATAACTCCTTACCCATAATTTCTGGAAGGGAAGATATGGCAACTGGACCATTAATACTGACACAATAATTATCCCAATCAAATGTGCTATAGTAGTCCAGAAATCTATAGAGGACCTGTAAACAGATACAAATGTTTATGTTATTCAAGCCAGTAGAGACACCATGGACGATGCTTAACTAAACAATACTTACCGTTAAAGGACCACATAATGATGAATGGAAGAGATTGATGATATACAAGACCAATGTTTCTAGCGCATACGTTGAAATCAAGCCATGGTGTGCACCAAGAATTCGGCTCTCGTAATAGCACCAAGCTTTTATCAAGATAATACTACGTTTGAAAAGATGGTCTTTCCCTATAAGATGGTCAACCTGAGGAATAAGCAACACTAGAGAACTCACGCCCATGAAAAATTATAAAGCAGTTTAATTTTGATATAACGGAAAAAAGCATGCAACAAGAAAATGATTGCCCTTACTGCAGAACTGACTTAAAACACAATCTAAGCGAAGTTGAAAGGAGAAAAAGAAAAATAGAAACGAAAGAAACAATCAGATATAATTGTTAGAGACATCTACAAATTGTTTTTCATAAAACAACAAACTAAAGATAGAGAATCAAAACGGAATAAAAGGGAGAACAAAAAAGTTCCCCTTTCTGCCGATATATGGTAAAAGAGAAACCAAAAGAACCATATTTTGAAAAGAATATGAACCACAAATATGATTAAAAGATATATATTGCACGGGAATGGATATAACATTATATTCACTACCGATAGTAACCAAAATAATATACTGTGGTGATCAAGTTTCTGAAAATGATTTCTTCGTAATATATTCAATTCCTTCCTTTAGTTTCATATAAATAATGTAACCTGGTTATCATTCCAGGAGATTTTTCAGCTATGTTGCTTAGACTCAAGTATGCATGTAGGCCATGTATATGGGCATGGGTCTTGGACCCTCCAAATCAATGAAAAACTTACAAAAAATAGACAAGTACCCGTGTCGGACACATATCTACATCCAACACCTGTAACTGAGTCTGAGTAACATAGCATTCTAGGATGGTTGGAATGTGTCAAAAGATGGAACTTCAATTTGTAATAGACATGCAATTTTCCAAGCCTAAATATATATGAGAAATCAAACCACCATGAAATTTTAGACCATATGGTAGGACCAATTCTTACCTGCTCGAGAAAGCATAAAGCACTGAGTCCCGCCATTTGATTGAAAGAGATGTCCACGGCTATATTCCTGATAGTGCATTTCACAATCTTAACCTACCATCCAATATAAAAAAAAAATGATGAACACCAGATGATAGTAGGCTCCATTTGTTTCACAGAATATTTCTAGGTATTTCTGGTTAGTTATGAAAAAGGAAACAACAAAAGCAGCTATTGCAATTGATACGCTTCTCTTGACGTAAGACAAACATATTGGAAAAAAGTTGTCATCATGTAAAACCAGATTCCTAATGATGTTGCCACCTTAAGGTGTCAAAAGTGGGAAATGAATATCCAATGAGGAATTTTATCGGGAAAAGAAATAATCTACCAAATCAGGATTATTGCATAAATGTATAAAAATTGTTACATAGGAGCTTCTACCTCTTAGGATTAACAGTAGAGACTGCAAAAAATTACAATATTCATTTAATGTTAACCTTGAAAGTCTGATGGAGTAAACATGGCAAAGATCCAATTTTTGCAGCTTATAAGACAGTCTCCCCATTGTACAGTTCATACTTAATAGCTGTGTTTTTATGATGTTCCAGAATATTATTTCACAAGATTCTTGGCAATTATTATCATCAATTTCAGTTAAGTGCAATTTCTGCACAATTACACAAATGGGACTCATGCAGAGAGATTAAGGGTCAGGAATCATCACTCAAGTATAATTCAGATTAGAAACTTGCATGCGAAAATGAACATCATATCTCAAGAAAAAGAAAGAAGAAAGAAAGAATTCCACCATGTCATTTGGCAATAACTATTTGGCCATAATTGTTCTATCCATTGGAATTTCAGGCAAGTGTCAATAATTATTTGGCCATAATTATTCTGTCCATTAGAATTTCAGGCAAGCGCAATTTCTGCACAATCAACAAATGGGGCTCATGCAGAAAGATTATGAGTCAGCGACCAGTGGCATTACTTAAGTAAAATCCAGATTAAAATTGGCATGAGAAAATGACTTTAACCATATCCCAAAAAGAAAGAAGTCTTTCAGCCATGATTGTTCTGTCAATTGGAAATCCTCATAGATTCCATTCTTTTCTTTGATATCTTAATTATAACCTTGTATGTGTCGGGATCATATGCCCATTTCCACCTACGGTGAATCAGCACTTGAGAATCCATGCTCTGGGCTCAAAAGACCAGGTTTGTTGGTTCAACAATAACTTCACGTCTCTTTTAATCCAACAACAACATATTTTTAATCAACTCCAAATGAGAAGCATTTGCATAGGCAGGATTTCAGGCTCATTAGTCATATAACATGGTTAAAAAAAAAGAAAAAAAAAAAGAACAACTAAATCAAAGAAAGGCATGCAAATCAGCACCTTGATATTTACTTTCAGTTCAAAGCAGTACAAGATGGGCATGTTATTAACAATTTTCATTTAGTGAAGAGCAAGTTTGATAGCCAATGATCTCTGGACATGGAAATGACATCATGTCCAGACAAGCACATAAAATCCCAAAGATGAGACCCCCATAAATCTAATTACAGGAACCCAGTTTCGTTTGTCTGCTTCTGGATTCATCAAAATGGACACGTTTAGTATTTGCACCAAGTTTATGACGACATAAAGAAGAATCATGAAAGCCCAACCCAAAAAGAAAAAAGGTTAATGGCTATGATCCAATCTTCACAACAAGAAAGCTTGTTACGCATCTTTCTGGAGAATTTTGACAAACACAGAGGAAGCACTTTGTGAGTGTCCAAACAGGTTCTCAGCTTGTGCAAAGATGGATATCTTCTCAAAAAGGGGCAAATTTAATGGCGTGCTAATCATTTATTTAAGAAGCACATTAGATTTCGTAATTCATGTTCTCATAATATCTAACAGTAATCAGAATAAAATTATTCAAGTTGGAGAAAATCAGAAAATTATGCATCTACCCATAGAGGTCATGTGGGTACTTTTGTAATCGGGCGTCCCAACTGATGCATTAGTAGCACCCTATTCCAATTTGAAAGTATCAACCCACACAGTGTAAGAGATAGATAAGTGATAAACTTTTTGGCTTCTTCAGAGCAAAGTAAATTACTAATAACGGAGCAACTACATAAAAGACAGCCAAGAACAAGAAAAGTGCAAAATTTGATAAAAGATATTCATAGGGAAAGGGACAAGTTTAAAAACTTTAAGCGCGATGTACAGCCATCACACAAATCAGAAGGACCAAAGTTAAGAGAGCAAAACCTGTGCATGGATAAAGTGGACGTCCCTTACTTCGAAATCAGAGTCCTTCTCTTCACCTTCTAGGATACCGCAGAGATCTGTCACCAAATCCTCCTCCGCATTTTGATGGCTGAGGACAGTCAAATCAATATCCCCATCAGGAAGATATGTTTTCAATGGTACAGATCCAAATGAAAACACCTGTAGAAAAAGGATATGGCACAGTGAACCAGCTTCATGTTAATTTACAGTCAAGAAAATATCCCCATATGCAAAATGAAATGAATGTGCCATTGATTCTCTTCAGCATTGCAAAAATTAAAGCACAAGAAAGCTTAAAAATTATGGATAATATATCAGCATTTTAAATTTCAGATCCTCCTCACAGTCAGATCCTAGAATTTTTTGAAAACACTATCAGATCCAAGAATTAGAGTGCAACTAAGAAAAGATTTGATTAAGAAAGAACAAAGTAATGAGCCATATGCAACAAAATACCACCAAGCCATATTATGAAAGAATCCCCAAAATTGAAGGGTTGACTACTTTGGTGGCTAGAGTTTAAAGGTTTTAAACTATTCAAAAGAGTCATCAAGAGAGGAATCAAAGTTCTCCTGAGCTGAAGTTTTTGAAAATACTCAAAATAAATACTTAGACCTAATGCACGTACAACATACTGAAATGTAAGACATTATCCAACAAAATTAGAAACAACCCATCAAGCTTCAATTAATTAGCAGTGGCATTAAACAACCCTTCTTAAAATTCTAGGAAGCTAGTTATCGTGAACTTAAAAGGCAAAGAGAGCTTGCAGAGTTGATCTTAATTATTTTACTAAAATGTAAAATACCTCAGATTTTCCTTGTAAATTTAGATACGACATTAAGAACGATCATTCCAGTTGTCAGGTCATAAATGCATACCAACAAGATAATATGTGGAGTTGTTTGCCGGAAATAGAAAATCAATTAAATTACAATAGATCCCTGATCTTTAATGAAACGATGAGTGAGCCTACTAAATAGGCAGATAATTTGTGGCCCCAGACATACACGTGGATGATCCAGGCCCTTTAATGATCTATGATCTTAATCATATTTTTTATGCACAGGAACATCAAGAGAAACCAATCTAGTAATCCGACAGTAAAGTAACTAAAGATAAGTCAATTAAGTTACACGAGATCCTTGATCTTTGGTGAAACGATGAGTGAGCCTACTAAATAGGCAGATATCATTGGTGGCCCCATACATACACGTGGATGATCCAGGCCCTTTAATGATCTATGATCTTAATCATATATTTTACGCACGAGAACATATAGAGAAACCATGCTACTCATATCAAAAGAGAAATGAAGAATCATCTTTCATGAGGTACTGATATCATAAACCAGTTCCTTTTGCAGCAGCAAAAGGAAAATTTGGAAACTAACATTCATCAACCGCAATACCAATATATAAGCATTGCCAAGAAAGATCTGCCATTTGTAAACCATCCAAAACAAGAAGCACAAAATTTTAAAGGGAACCGATTCATAATGGACGAAAGAAACAAAAGCTAAAAGAAAGGAAAAGAACCAATTATTCAACATTTACCAACAATACTTATCAAAAAAACATTTGCCAATGACACCTATAACAGTGGAAACGGTGAAATTCTCACCTCAATTCCGTAGTAGTCATTGATTAGCCTCTGAACATAATCAATAATCTCGTTCCTACTCCTATCTGAAACAAGAGCAGGTTGAACAGCACACAATATCTCTTGGGTCCTCTGCTCAGCCATTAGCCATAGTTCCACGTCAATTGACAATGGTTGTGTGTTAGGTGAAGAGGAAAAAGAGGACGGCAACCAACTCTCTTGAAGATCTTCCATAAGAAAAGCTGAAACTAGCTCCACTGAGAGAAACCTAGGAACTGTCACCAATAACACAATGCCCTACTGATGAAATCAATAATTGACGACTGCAAATCAGCATTCAGAAAACTTTAGAAGCCAGACATTGAGAAAAAAACATGACTTTGGGGTAAGATTGAAATGGGTTTATTCATAACAGTGCTCAGGATAGCGTAAGAAGAATTTGAGGATGGTAAAAGAAAATTTTCATCTAGAGAAGTATCGAATAAAGCTATAGACTTAATCTTGTATAACTAGATTAGGCATAACACTGATAAGAAAAAACAGCAGCTAGGGTATTTACTTCCACATCTATTGCAGTCTCAAACGTTGTTTGTATTCATATGCCTTCAGATAAAAAAAAAACGCTGCAAAATAGAAAAACACAGTCAAATCAAAATTCTAAAACGCAGTCAATCTGGTTTCCTTGTAGGAAAGAACAAGGGATTGATACAAGCATTTTGACATATCAATGAAAAATGGGCCTTTCGGGGAAAAATTGGAATTGAACATGGAATACTCAAGGAAGAACTGAACTTTTCTTATCTTTCCTTCGACGAAGCTCCAAAAGTAGATCTAGTAGCAAAGAGAGAAAAAGGGGTAAAATGAAGAGATGCGAAGAGAGAGGACAAATAAACAATTGAAATACTGGCTGATAGAGGTTTATTAGCAGCTGAACAGAAACTGACTAGCCCACAGAAGAGTCTAATCAAGTTTCATTGCCACGTGGAAAAAAGAGCATCATTTTATAAAAAAAAAAAATTGTAGTTTCTCTTGACAAAAATGTCTTCATTAATGAGCCGAGTCAGAGTACAAGACCAAATGTAATGAGGTTAAAATGGTAAGTTCCACAGCTTCCCATACTTGCAACATAGTATGGCTAGTATTAATCACAATTAAATTCATTCTGAGCTATTTCTCCTTTTAGCCTCCCTAATTCTTATCCTAATTAATTCAAATTTTGTAGATAACAATAAATGTAATAACCCTCTTTATTACAAAATCTCATATTACCTTCCCTGATGATAATTGTTAATTGCATTAAATGTCGAGATTTATAAGTTATCTTGTCGAGTATTACACCGCTTCTCTCATAGAAGAATGCATGAAATTTCCTGAACTGTATGTCCAAGTCATTCTAATGCTCTATGTTAAATAGCCAGAACAAAGTGCCTCATAAGTCATAAGTAACCAGTCGGCCGATTGAATCATCCATAGCTCTTCACATTGCTAAGTTGTATTGAGCTCACTGAATAGTCCAGGCAAGTCAAGATGACTCGAGAACAAAGTACACGTAACTTTATGCATGAAGAACATGTTTTAGACACAGCTGAAGTAAGAGAAGCTTTAAAGTATGCTTGTTGTGGACAAATACCAGGAGATAATGTCCAATATAAAGGATAGGTTGATAACATACTCGATATGAATACTTACAGAAAAAAAAAAAAAATATACTCGATACGAACATGATACTTTAGCATAAGCGATCTTTCTTATTTTGATATCTAAGTTACATAAACAGTGGAATTTACCCAAAGGTATAAAAAGAAGAAGACTTTGCTGATTACAGCCTATCTTTGTGATCTAACATTCTGGGGGAAGATGAATATGATATCTGGACACAACCAGCATGCAGGATACATACCTGAGTTCCAATGAAACAGTCCAAAATCTCTAATTTGGTCATTAAAACAACCGAACTTGAACTGAACACTACTTGGCTGCAGAGGAAGGAGAACAACAAACAACTAAAACACTGTGAGTTTGTAACCTCACAGGTCAAGTTGAAGAGGTTACACTAGCTGCATTAGTGCATCCCTGGAGTGAAATCTTAGTGACAAGAATAACTTCCTCATCAGTGATTAAGCCTACTAACCAATTCATGAATTATACTTATCAAAAAAAGAAAGAAAAGAAAGAAAGAAAGAAACTAACTCATGAATTAGACATGGACAACGAAAACAGTTAAACTTTATTTCCAGGATCCTAATATATAATGCTGTTTTGATTCAGCCTTACACTCTAGTGCTTACTAAAATATCTCATACCAGTAATTCTTCCGTTTTCATTTCCTCTAGACTTTGGTATGTTCCTTCTCACATATATCACTTGAGACGAAAATCCTAAAATGAATACATATATAAGTACATAAATAAAAGGTTCTCTGAACCATAGGGTTAATTTGCTATCATGAGCATTTTCCTCATGTGGTTGTCAGACCAAATCTCGAAATAGGTTTCATTTTCCTTTCAATTTTTGTGAATAAGTTGATTCGGTTTTCTAGCAAGCTCTGAATTTAAGAAATTGATTTTATGGAATTCATTGATGATTTAACTATCTAAGTCTTGTAGACAGTTTTTGTACTTGGGTGGCACCCCCTTGGTGCCTTTGATTTATATACTTTTTTACTTGTAAAACAATTGTCTTATAATTTCGGAAGACAAGAGAAGGAAAACAAGAAAGAAAGGAAGAAAGTAAAAGAAGGGTGAGAGAGAGAGAGAGAAGAAGAACAGAAAATGACATGACTGCATGTGAGAAGTATATTGAAAACTATCAAGGTCATCAGTTAACATTGTATAAATATGGCAGGTCTTTGGTTCTAGTATTACATCTATGATCTATCCAAGTGAAAACCTCCTACTTCACTTAGATATTAGCAATGCAGATTGCAGAAGTTAATTTTAAGTGTAATGTGATTCAAATTCAAGATAGTAACTCTCCCACACGCTGGCCTCTCAGAATTAATTCTATGTGGTACTACGAGACGGATGGTAAACGGATTTTGCAAGTTAAGAAAACTAATTGCACAAATTCAATGAAAAAGAAAAGAAATCTAACCAAGATAGGCATGTTTTACACTTTATTTGGACAACATGAATACAATTATTCATGCTGGTGGCTTGAATCTTGCAAAGCCCAAACTATCATGTTACCTAAGTTAGATTCTTTTATAACTATATAGGATTATATTCTTCCATAACTAGCTAGGAATTTACAACGAACCTCGACATACTAACTTTTGCTGTACGTTATGTTAAACAAATAAAAGGTAAAAAATCATCACGTTCTACAGCAGAATAGGCAACTAATTCACTGCATATTTAGATTGGGAAACTTTACCTCAACTTATGTCACAATTGTTTCTCTTTTTTTCTCCTTTTCTGCTTTGCTCTCTTGCTTTTGTCATAGCCTAATACTCCGTTGCAAAACATCTTGGTTAATGTAAAGAGAAACGTTATTACGATCAACAAAACCCTAGCCTCCGTGAAGCACAGAAACACAAACCCAGATATGGAAAGCCTTTCAAAACACCAAATACCCTCTATAAACATAATCAACAGTGTAGCCCCACCGCATGATATGCGGAAAAACTAGATGCTTACGTGGCAACGTCACATGTGGGCTATGGGTCAACATGTGTATCTGTATCGTTCATTTATTGGACCAATTACACACGTGTGGCTCACAATCCCAAAATATTATTAGTAAAAAGGAGAGCATCATATAAAAACCCCGCGAAAATACCAACCCAATACTTCCCGCCGTGTCAACTCTCACTCCTAGAACCCCTTCCCCATCCCCATTTCTCCACGACCCAGAACCGAAAACCCATAACATTATCCCTAAAACCCCGTATCCACAGTTGAAGTCACTGATCACACACAATGCTTCAGAAGTCACTGATCACACACAATGCTTCAAATCCGAGCTTCGAACTGAGGGGGGCTCGAATTCGAGACCGGAGAGACCTCTTTCCGCCCTGAAACGCCACAGGCTGCAACCTCGACGTCCATCACTTTACAAGAAATCCAAAAGCACTTTGGGGCTTCTCAATTCTATGTGGGGTTGTGGAATTCAGTAATCCAATGAGAAAAGATCCATCCCATTTGTTGTTAATCGGTGATTATGTTACATGCACACAAGGCTTCACTTACAAACAGAAGTCACATCCTCTTTAATCGTGAAATACCTTATCTTAGAGCGTCACAATAAAACAATGGCTTAGAGAAGAATCGAACCATGGACTTAAAGATTAAGAAATTTGCTCTTAATCATTAAGCTTACTTGTTCTTTTTTAAAATAATTCACTGCTATTTTCCAAATGGTAAGTTTCTCGAATTCCTGATGGTCATTTATAAAGAACCTCAAAGTAACATTCATGGCATTTAAAACAAACACTTAGTCTCTAATCAAGAATACACTTTTATTGTGAGGTCTGAAGATGAAATCAAGTTTTATTATTTCACATCGATCAAAGAAAATGTGATTGAATTGTTTATAAGTGATTATCACCACCATTTGTACAAACGCGTTTCAAAATCGTGAAATGTGGTGTTTCAAAGTGGACAATAGTGTCGAGTTGAAAGTTGAATAGTACAACAAGAACGCTGTGCCAAAAAAAAGAAGAATTGTGACGCTCCAAAATGAGATCAAATCTTTGTATCTCATATCTTCTAGAAGCATAAGACTAAACTATTTATAAGTGATTATCACCTCTATTTGCACAACATATTTTAAAACCTTGAGACGTGTTGTAACTGTTTATAAATGATTTGATAGTTTTCCTTTTTCATTGTCCCATATGGCGAGCCTACAAAAATAAATTCTCCTTCGCTAAAGACATTCATGAGTGGCATCCACATGGTAATAATCGTCTATTGTTCTCTTCAGGAAGCATTTTACTTGTGATTAGCCTGGAATAATTATAGGGCACATACTATTGCATGAAATGGAAGGTGTTTACTCTACTTTTGTATATCATTGCATTATGGGAAAAAAAAGGAAAATGAGCAGAAAAAGCATGAGTTCAAAATCTAACCAACATGGCATGCTTCTAGGATTGATTGTCTTGTTAAGTTGTTATCCTGATTCAATAATTTCTCAAGTTGATAGAATTGTTGAACAGCAATTCATTACTTCCCACTCTGGCATGCTGTTGAGAGTTCTTATGGTTGCCCAGATGAAGTTGGGGACATTAACGTGTTCAGACACTCCATTTGCATGGCCTAACACTCTAGTCGCTTTGGTTTTTTTCTTCTCTTTCCGTTTTTGAATAGTCTTTTGGTTATTGCGGGAGGGATATGTTGCTAGTTGGTCTCAGACAAACTCTCCCATCGCAGATTGTGTTAGGATTGCCAAGCAATTATAAAGCTGCTGAAATTTTTTATGTAAAATATGTCGGTGCTTAAAAGTAACTTGGGGGAGCTGCAGCCTGCACCTATTTAGCTTACCTGCACCATAGAGTGCAAAGGTAAATACTCATTGAAAGGAGAGTTTTTTTTTTTTGTTGTTTTTTCAGGGAAAAGGAAGAGTTGATTATACATGTGACTACAGCAAGGCACTAAATTTTGGCTCTGGCATGAGAGAGCTCTCATGCACCTTTTTTTTTTTTTAAAGCATCATGCATCCTGATTTGAATTGTCTGAAATATCATACTGTGGTCAGAAGATTAAACTTAGGCAAAATGGCACACGGAGAACACACCAAGTGAAGTTAATAATAACGCATCATTTGCCAAACAAGAGTTGCAGGTCCTTTACTAACAATGGTGTTCTGGAGCTACTATTTTGGTGAAATTTTACTCAATGCAGCTTATCTAAAAAAATACACAAGAATATTTACTCATGCAGTAACCTATTGAACTGGCCTGAAAAGGCAAATGAGCAAAAATCACTTGAAAGAGTAATACTTGTGCATTCAAAAAGAAAACATCTTGCAAAATTATTCAAAGCGAAACATAACCATACTCATATCAGATGCTTGAACTATGCAAAGCAAGTTATTCACCAAAAAAACAAGACATTCATTTCCACTTCATTTGGCCAAGCCACTAATAGACCTTTAGCATAAGCCTCCATTTGACAAAATATATTAAATTAAATTTAACTTATAGAAATAAAGTTCTATGAAGATCATTTAGCTGAATAATTCAAGTCAGACGCTTGAAGAACAAATCAAATTTAGACCTTGTCAAAAGAAAGAGCTCTTGAACTCTATCTATGGAAAAAGTTCCCTGCCAAGAAACTGAAACGTGAATATAAATTCAGCACAAATAAACAAACTTGTCAAAGGGTGATTGTCATCTATATTCCACTTTCAAATGGCATCTGACATAAAAACAGCACAATACCCTACTGAATATCCTCCTTAACCCAAAGCCAAGAACTCTCTTGTTTTCCATGAGTACATCCTGTCTGTTAAATATATACAAACGTGAACTGAAATTATCTTTCTATAGTGGAAAGCACAATGAGGTTTAAGTTCACTGGCCCCAACATTTTCTCATAAAAATCAAGTGATGTAGGACATGACAAAAACAGTAGAAGTAGAACAAAGGAGAAGAATAGAAGGGATAGAGGGCAAAAAAGGGGGAGAAAGAATTGGTGGGAAAAAAGGAAGAAAGAATGGAGGGAGAAAAAAGAGACAAAATTCAATAATTTTATTCCGAGTCTAATCTAATACCCTGACTGAGTTTTTCTTATGTTAGCACCAAACACACTCCCAATAGGAGTCCAAATCCCTAACTCCTAAATCCTATTTGATATCTAAGAAAACCACTGACTCTTAGAATACTCTAAATCCTAATAATTGAAAAATATTAGAATTATATAATATTCCTTTATCTCAAAATATCCAATAAATCAAAACTTCCTAAAATTAGCATTCAATGGCTCCTTCATGATCAAGAAAACAAGAGTAATAAGAAAGGGATTCACAGAAGCTAATGAAATAACCATGTAACTAAAATGAAATTCAAGGGATGTCAACAAACCTTCTCACCAATTCAGAAACTCCACAAACTCAGCATTAATCCTTAAAAAAAGTTAAAGCCACAGTAATAAATCAAAATCTTCCTACATAAAGTTTTCAGAGTTCAGGAAGCTATTCAAAGGCAAAATGGCATATGGAAATCCAAATGTTCTTCATGGACTTAGGTACGAACAGGGGCAACTCCAGCTACACGAGGTGCTTGACCAGGTTGACCAGGCTGACCAGGCTTTGGCATATCATCCTGAAAATATTTTAATCATAAACACAATGAACAAATTTCCTAACGGAAGCACACAGAAGAAAAGTAATGCTTAAACACAATGAACTTAATGGTGAAGCAATCAGAATTGAATTATCTTGAGAAGTTACTAATCACAAACCAGTGCTAGAAAATAGCAACAAGCACTAAAATTATTGCAGTCATCCAAAGTGAGGAGCTAGTTATCATTTGCATCCTCCAAATAATACAGTTTGTGTGCATGCTGCAGATATTGATCTTCACCAAGATAGTAATTTCAGGAACTATGCAATGTTTTCATGTATAATTCAGGGGAATTTTTTAAATGAAATAAGAAAGTGAACTACCAAATTTTTGTTATTTCATGATTCATTATTAGCATAAATGTATCACCAAGAGTAGGGTCATTATGGGGAATGATAGCCTACAATGTAACACAACGAATAGTACAGGATGGCATTTATGGTACTTGTCCAAGTCACAGAAGAGTATTACCAAAGGAGCAAACATCAATTGGGGCACTTCCAAACACTATGAATTATTCAATGAAACCTTATGAATTATTCAATGAAACCTTCTGTTATTTATATCTAAATGCAGACCAAGCACACAAGGAATTTCTTAATAGTATTGCCTTGACCTCATGGCATTCCTTGCATATCATTGCTGACACTTTTGACTTACCTACTCTATAAGTTGTTTTGGGCTAGATAAGAAGAACAAAGCTGACTTGGAATCGAATCTTATCAAAGTTTAAGCTTAAGCACTGCTCTAATGGGCAATTTCAACTCTTTCAGCAACTTTCTAGGGACTTAACAAGAACATTAAAACAACAGAGGACAACAACTCAAAAATTAAACAATCTAAAAAACATAGGCGATGTGTTCAACGTACCCTGCGTCTGATAAAGCGCTGTGGGGGGGCACGGTTCCTGCGATCAGTGCGAGACCGGACCCTCACAACGTGAGAGTGAATGGCACAGGACACACAGTACTGCATCTTGGCGTAAAGCTTAGGAAGAACATACGCTATATGGAAAACAAAATAAATATACATTATTCACCAATTAATCAGAAGATCAATGCACTAAAACCTATAGATACAGAAAAATATATAGATAAACAAACGTAGAGAGAAAAAAAAGAAAGAAAAAAGACTAAATTTACAATCATAGACGCAGGCTTCTTGAACGTCCCTGACCGCAGCCTGCTCCACGATGTTCCTTACAAGGAATCTCTTGATGGCCTTGTCCTTTTTTTACAAAAAAAGGTACAAAAACAATCACAAAATCAAGATCTATACAATCATCTTAACTGATATACGTACAAATGTGTCAGTGTGTGAGAATAGGCGTATGTATGTATAAATTAGATTAGGTACCTTGGGGCAGCATTTGCCGCAGTTAGAGCAGCGGATGAACTTGACGTGGCCGCGGCCGTGCTTGTTGCGGCCACCATTCCTGCGCTTGAAAGTCTAAAAGGGAAAATAAAATGAAGAATTTTAATCAAGAGAGAAAATTAAAGAATTTTTATAGCATAACAAGATGTAGATTAAAAATCGCAGCAGTGAAAGCTAAGGACTGATTGGCTGACCATGGTTGAACGGTTGCTTCAGGCGGAGAGAAAGCGACAAGATCTGGAGATTTGGGCTCGTCGGCTGGAGCTAGGGTAATCCTTTTCCTTGAAGCAGAGGTGTAGGGTTTGTAGAAGCTGGACTTTATAGTCGGACTTTCGGAGACTGGAGAGTGGGCCTTGAGCTAGAGGCCCCTATATTTTAATGTATTTTCAATTGCTTCCACATTTTCTCTCTTCCTCCCGTTTTCATCCTTTATTTTGATTGAATTCTGTAATTTAATGAGTTTGGAAATTTGTGAAATGGTCTGTTATAGACAGAAATTAGGTTAAAAACTGTTTAAAAAGTCATTTATGAATAATTTTTGTTTTAAAAAATTAATTTATCAAAAAACTGCTTTCACTCCTTGTTTTATCGACATTTCACTCTATACTACAAATGCAATTCTAACTTGTTTACTACTAATGCAATCTAACTAAATTGGAAAGGCATTTTGTTGTGGTTTATTTTATTTAACTCAAGATGTATTTGGATTTTAGATTGGTTTGCAGATGGAAAGTTTGATCTTTTATCCTTTTATATCAAATTTAATGAAATTGAATCAAATAGCATTTTTTTGACCGCCGATGGAAAAACAATTCCGTTCTCTTAAAAAGTAAACATAACCTTATAAATTAATAAAAAAAAAGAAAAGATGGTGAGAGAATTAAAAAAAAAATTTAAGAAGATTGACATTTTGTTTTCATGTGTTTAATAAAAAGAGTAGGAAATTTGAAGAAAACAAAATAGTTTTCCTGTTCCCTTATTTAATAGAATAAAAAAATAAGAGGAAAAAAACTGTAAATAATATTACTTTTACAATTATATCATTCACAATGTTAATAGATACTAATTTAAAAAGTTAAATGAAGATTATTTGGTAGATTGATAATTTCATTTATTTTCTCTTTAATTTTTCATTCTTCAATCTTCTCAATTTTAAAAATTGTGATTTGTACATGAAAAAACCATTGATCGTCTTAGTATTATTTTCCTCGCTTTTTTTCTTATAAAACAAGAGAAAGATTCATCTTACAAATTTATTTTTTCTTTCACATTTCTCTTCTACTAAACACAAAAGAATCAATAGAAGGCTTTAACAAATGATTTGATATAGCAATATTTATCAAGACCAATTAAAAAAACTCCCCTCAAGTGCATCAATTTGAAGTATTCGTTCCAAATCACAACTACACTAGACTGGGTGTAGAGGCTCTTGAATCGATTTACACACCTTTTACATACTATAAAAGGACCACTTGATCCTTTTCAATACGTGTATTCATAGTAGCTATGCCCTTGACAGTGAAAAAAATACAGGGTATCCGTAAAAATAGAAATCAACTACAAGAAACACAATTTCTCTAGCTTCTACTCAGCTTAAGAGAAACCTACGTACAGAAGCAGACACGATTAGAGCACCAATACCTGTCCCAAGTATCAAAGATCTTTCACACAAAAAAAAAGATGACATCATGTCATTATGTATATATGGCTTGAATTCCAAAAGATGGTCATCCAAGGCCGCATCAAGCTCATTAAGCTTGCAAAACAAAGACAGCACTTTGATGTAATGCCACAGCATATTGATATTCGTCATTGGAAAACAACAGCAATATGCCATCTACATCAGGAAGTAAACAAAACGTCCTATTGTCTAACTCAACATAGAGACATACTACACAAAGAAGGCCTTTCATTGGTTAGAATACGTCCTTTATTCCATTCTGCCACCTGACGATTTACAAAGCAGACGTCTTTCTACCCATCTCATAACGAGTGCACCTTGTTCAAGGGCATTCTTTCTCACTATATGTCCAGTTGATGACTTTCCATATGTTCTTTCGATAATCCGGCCTGACATTTTTGTACTGCAGCGTGGAAAATGACATTTTTGTACTGCAGCGTGGAAAAAGAGGAAGACAAAAATCATTAAATGATATAAAATGAAAATGATGCATGCATATAGAGCTTTTTGTTAGAAGAAAGAGATAGGCTAATTATTTAAACAGGTGTGCGTTGCGCTCACCCTTCTTGTGAGAAGCCTCATACCACTTGTGTTTCGATTGGACCAGCTTGTGGTGTACAAACGACCACCTCGTTATGAGTGGTGTATGAAAGTGAAAATGTGCAAATAGCACAACCCAATATAACAATCATATCAAGATAAAAGATTTTGCAAACAAGACTTACTGTCCAAGCAAAACATGTATAGAAGTAAGCCTTCTGTTCTTTCCAATGCAGATCATGATATAGCAATAATAGTTGTATAAAACAAACATTCAAAATGAGAGAGAGGGACAGGGAACGGGAAAAAGAATGAACATTTAATTGGTTTTGACACACCCTTTTAATCATTCAGATATCCAAAGTGAGAGAGAGGGACAGAGAAAGGAAAAAAAAGGAACATTTAATTAGTTTTGACACACCCCCTTTTAATCATTCACACTAATAGAGCAAAAGATTTTCAATTTTTTTATGCCACTAGCCCAAAAAAGTTGGTTTGTTTTGAATGAACCTTTTGCTTCACTACTTTATAGCAGCCAAGCTAATGGTTTAAACAAACCTTTTGCTTTACTAGGACTTGGGTACGGGTGCCGGGTGTCGGATATGGAAACGAGTCCAACACATGTACTCATCAATTTCTTTTTATTGATTTGTAAGGTTCAAGCTTCCTAACGACGTTATCAGACATGTTCCAGATGCATGTCCACTTCAAGTAAAATGAAGATTTAGAGCAACATAAGAGTAAACTACTCTCAAATTTATGGTCTTCAACAGTTCCCATATTAAAATTTTGTCGATTATCTTGAAAAAATAGGGAGCCCAATATGATAACAGTTGTTGCAAGGTTGCATGATACACCAACCATACTTAAACTGTCACCAACAACTTGAAAATTGAAGGTTACCTGTAAGTAGTACGCATGCTCCCACACATCTATCCCAAGCAAAGGAACTAGATTTGGTCCTTTTGTTACCCTTGGATCCTGCAGCGAGAAGTTCATAATTTATATAAGCCTATCAGCAATTCGTCTAACTCATAAATTTGAAACATCGTAGGAATTCTCAAGTAAGAGGGTAATAAGATTTATAAAAATTAGTACGAAAACACAGAATTCAAATTTCTATAGCAGTGTAACATGTTCAAGCAACACACTTCTAAAATGAATGGAGTTTCATGCAAGCAACCAGCTAGCAATATAAATAAACCCACACCAGGCGTGTATACAATTAATCTCCAACGCCTGACAACCTTAGATTCAATTTCTTCCGTTCCTATGAAAAATCCAAATTAATGGCACACTACAATGACATTATAACTAGATTTATCCTAAGAAATAAAGTATAGCTGATTAGCAGTGGTTTCAATCACAAGCTTCTTCAGTTATTTGTCCAATCCAAGACACTGCAACAATTAAATAAGAGGCAAACACAAGCAAACAAATCAAGCAAAAATAAGCACGAATTGATACAACCCAACTATGACCACATATATATGAAAATACAGCAACAATTCTTTTTTTTTATTTCTTGAAAAGTGGAAATAAAACAACAGTAGAAACTTGACATACTGAATCACTTATCACCCATCCAGAGCCCCTGTAAAGCAGCACCTTCAGCATTGATCTTTTGCATCAATGCTTTTAGATAACCAAAATGTGTGTCAATAGCCCACCCAAAGGAACCCTTTGGTGGATCACCACCTCCTTCATGCCATTCATAGAGCATAAGCTAACAGAAGAAAGAGAGAGAGAGAGAGAGACAGAGAGAGAGAGAAGAGGGGGACTTTTTAAGTAAAAGAAGACTTAAAAGTATAAAACTCACAAGAATAGGAGAGAGATTGTTCCAGAAAATTGAGTGATTGATATGACCTGCAACAAATGTGAATCATTCCATATGAAACGACGTAAAGAAGGGTAATAACCCCCCAAAGAAAAATATCTTTTCCACATTAAGATTACTCTCAAAAAGTTTCTTCTTCAAAAGGTATTGCATGAGAAGGTCAATCTTAGTACCGTGATTTATATTTTGACGATAAATGTTTCATTCCATGACTATCAGAAAAAATGACGTGACAAATGTTATCATGTTTAATAAATCATGGTTCATGAGCACTGCAACAACGCCCAAAGTTCCAAAAATATGGTGCAAAAGGGGTCAAATCATTGACTGGTCGTTGTTGCATTGCAAGTTTGCAACAGCAGCCCAAACTTCAATTTGCATCCCCTTTTCTTCACCCAAACTTCTCATGCTATCGCTAATCATACATAAAATAAATTAATCGGTCCTTCCCTCTATTTCAAAAGAATTCCATCCTACACTTTGGCAATAAAACTGCCATTATCAATAAATCAATTTATGCTCGAATTGTTTTACCAATTACCGATTAAGATTTGTCAGAACTAAAAAATTATATCAATCGGAAACAATTTACTGCCTACTACTATTTAACAACAAAGCAAAACCAAAAGACAAAACAATTTTAAAATAAATATAAAAAACGGAAGAGAGAGATATTGCAACATTTTAATTCAACATTTATTTAATAGCACCTAATTTGACAACGAAACGAGCGAAAAGCCACAAGAACTAAAAAAAAAATGAAAAGTATGCAATTTTTTTTTTTTGATTCCGAATCTAACCTCAACATTGAACTTGATGGAGCTCTGCAACTTGACGACGGAGGCGGAGTCGCCTTTGGCCGCTGCTCGAGGGCATTGTTGTAGTTGGTGACGTAAGTCTGATGGTGCTTCTAGTGATGCAACTGCATAATCTCTCCGCTGATCGCCGGCTCCAGCGCCCCGTAGTCGTAGAAATCAGAAAGCGTGAAGATCCGCAGTCCACGCAGACTTAAAAATTTCGATTCTGTAGCCTTGAGGCCTAGCCTTATGGCTTTCTTGGTCGCGAGAGAACGGAAAGCCATCAAAAGAGAAACGAAAGGAAACTGGATCTCTCTGCTATGGAAGAAAAGAGGAGAGAGAGAAAGGAGAGTGATGGTTTTGAAAAGGGTTTTACTACAGTTGCTGTCTTGCCGAGTGGTGGGATCCGCCGGCAGGAAGGATTCCAGGTACGCGCGTGGGATATCCAGTACGGGGGATCGCGTCATCTGTAACATCGCCCACTGGGTATGGCGATAATACTAATGTTGGGTTTTGTTGATACAACGAGTAAGACCCACTTTGAAGGCCCATGAACTTCTACATATATTGGTTCGGATTATTTTGGCCTCAATGGGTAATTGTGTTCTTCATTTTCCATTATGGAATTCTATAGCCCAAATTATATAAACTCTAACCGGGAGAAAAATGGAAAAGAAAATTCGATGGAGAGTAGGTTAGCTCACTGCGAATCCAAACTTTTAGATGGAAATCGCAAACTCAGCTACGAGATAAAAAAATTATGAGTTTTTTTATTAAATTATTGTCCAACCCTTCAGTTAAGTTTATACGTCGGCTAAACTATGAATTTTGCCCTTTGTATTTTGAAAGGGTAACAATTTTACTCCATATTTTTAATTATTTTAATTTGATACATAAACTTTGAAAATATTTAAAATTATAACTATGTTTAGAAACAATTTTTGAAAACTGTTTTCAGTTATTGAAACAGTTTTCAAAAACTCTTTTCTATGTTTGGCAAACAGTTTTTCAAAAGCAATTTTCTAAAACAGTTTTCAAAAAACCAATTTTCAAAAACTATTTTTTGAAAACTCAAAATTAATGTTTTCTGACATAATTTTCGAAAAACAACCTTAAAATTAGTGTTCACTCTTCTGTTTCATTCTTTTTATATAGTCTGTAAAAAATATTAAAATTTTGAAAATAAAATAATATTATTTATTTTTAAATATTTAGTAAATATGAGAAATAAAATTAATATAGATTTTAAATTTAAACTCAAAACTAAAAATAATTACAAAGTGTATCTAAATAGTTTTCAAAATAAGATTATTCAAACAACATTTTATTGTTTTCTGTTTTAAAAACAATATTCGAGTTACATTTATCTAAACATGTTTTCTTTATAAAATATCAAAAAATTATTTTCAAAAATTAAAAATTATTACTCAAATATACCACGTCATTTTCTGTTCAAAATTGACATTGCATTTGAAAGAAGTCCACGTTAACACCGGGTAAGCAATAGCGTGGACATCACTTACTAATTTTGACGGTCAAAAATATTTTTCACTTTGTAAGTGGATGCCCTCAAACTCTTACTCAGAGCAAATTCTTGACAGTATTTCCGGTTAAGTAAGAACTTTAATCATCAAACTCTTCTCTCTTATTCTTCTTCTCTATGTGTGCATTATTTACTATGCTTTAATCTTTTATGCAAAAGTTTCATTCTTAAATTCTCAACCAACCGATTCATCTCTCAGATTTTTTTGGCTTGTACAAATCAGTGTTTTAAAAAAAAAATAGGGCTAAAACGCCCCAATGAGTGAAACTTAGGGCGAAATTGTCGTTGGACATGCGTTTTTGGGGTCTGGGTGAATGTACACCTTTGACGCCCCAAGCATCTGAATGCATTTTAATGAAATCAGCCTCATTTAACCAAAATGATGTCGTATTAACAGGCTCTCCTTAAGTCTTATTCCCTGAAGCTCAAACCTATGACCTAAAATGTCATAGATCTTAACCACTAAGCTAGTATTCTTGTTATGATATTATTACACTACATAAATATATAATATATGTTTTCTAGTTTAATAATAATTACAAACTATTTAATTAATTACTTACAAATTACAACAATATAGAAATATAAGCTATACTTCATATAATTTATATATAAATATATTAATATTTATAAAATTATAATTATCACACTATAAAGAGTTAATAAAGTATTAAACTTTAATAAAAATTAATTAATTAATTAATTAAAATTATTTTATTATAATAATTAATTAATTAATATTATTTTATTAAAATTTCGAAACGCCCCAAAAGATTCAAAAGACTTATCTGGATTTTCAGTCTTTCAGGTCAGAATTTTAAATTTTCAACATTTTGATTGGATATCATTACAAATGGAACCACTATTTTGGAGGACCGTAGTGTAAATTGATGGATATATATGCAACAAATGATAGTGTACGTCTAATATCAGATGTAATTAAAATTTTCATCAAATTGTTTGATATTTGTGTAAAAATATTTTGATAAATATTTATTCATAGGTCTTAAGTTAGTAAAGTTTATTGATAATTAGTTTATTTATATTATTTCAATTTTTTAGTATTTTTATAATTTAGTTAATATTATTTTATTCAAAACATCTCAACGTTTCAAAAGGCTTACACTTCACTTTATTGAGGTAAAATGTCTCACCCAACACCCTCGCTTCTGAAAACACTGGTACAAATCCAAGGTAGGTTGCATTTTATCAACAAATACTTTTTGGTTTCTTTTTTAGTTTACTTTAATTTAAACAATTTGAAGCAATGTAGAGGTTAATTAGAAATCTGCTACTGAAACCAAAAATACCGTAGTATCATTTGAATCCATGATAATAAAGTCTCTTTGACGAAATCATTGACGGAAATGATTAATTTGGATCAAAATTGAGCATCTAAATAGATTTTTCACCATTTGGCGTTGTATGTATGTCTTCATAAATTTTTGAAATTTATGTGTTAAATTAAAGCAATTAAAAATATAAAGAGTAAAATAATTTCGCATCCAAAATACAAAGAGTGAATTAATTTCAATTTAAAAGTTTCAAAAAGCTTGTTTACACCAGGTGAAAACTCATTTTTACACCGGAATGAAAACTTGACTAGTAATTTTAAAGAACTTCACTAATAACGTCTCCATATACTCAATTAACATTATCAATCAAGTTTCTAAAAATTACCAATCAAGTTTTACAATTGGTGCAAAAATGTGTTTTGCACCCGATGCAAAAATTCAAATCTTTCCTTTACAGAGGTACTTGTCCCATATAACCTTCACATACTGTTAAGTTTAAGAGAAGAAGTGAGATAATACAAATAGGAGAATTGTATTGAATGGTGTGATTTACTTACAATGGAGCTATCATATTTATACAAGCCAATAAGAGAGGCAAAGTTATACACAACCAATGTGAGACTAAACTAACTAAGCCCATATAATACATTAACATCCCCCTCTCAAACTCAAGGCAGTAAGTGGGAGGTGAACTTGAGTTTGGAAACCAAAGAGTGAAAGTGTTCGGGTGGATGAGCCTTAGTGAAAATGTCAACTATCTGATCGGCTGAACTGACAGATTGTAGATGAACCGTATTCTGGAGAATGTGATGATGGATGAAGTGGCAATCATTATCGATGTGTTTTGTACGCTCGTGGAAGACATCATTGTGAGCGATCTTAATAGCAGTCCTGTTATCACAGTGTAGGATAGTGGCAAGAGGAAAAGAGATACCCATGTCAGCAAGTAGCCATCAAAGCCAGAGAAGTTATTGAGTTGCATCGGCCATGACACAATATTCAGCTTCAGTATTGGAGCGAGCAACCACAGTTTGTTTCTTACTACCCCAGGAAATGAAAGAATTGCCCAAAAAGAAACAGTAACCAGTGGTTGAACGTCTGTCGGTGGGGTCTCCGGCCAAATCGGCATCAGAATATGCTTGTAAGACGAGGGTAGACTAAGCTGGGTAATGAAGCCCATGAAATAAAGTACCCTTGACATACCGAAGAATGCGAAGAGCAACCGAATAACGGGTGGTCCGAAGAACGGACAAGAACTGGCTGACTTGATGAACGACATAGGCAATGTCAGGGTGAGTGACAGTAAGATATACAAGACTTCCAACCAGTTAGCGATATAGAATGACATCCTGAAGAGGTGAACCATCGAGTGGGGTAAGTTTAATGTTTGGTTCGAGAGGAGTAGTGGCAGTGATTGACTCAGTGATCCCAGCCTTGGAAGGGAGATTCGAGGCATATTTGGCCTAAGAGAGAAAAAATTCATCAGAACAAGATGAAACTTCAAGGACAAGAAAATAGGTGAGCATGCTAAGATCTTTCATCTCGAATTGGCCACCGAGAAACTTTTTGAGTTCAGAAATACCATGTAGATCATCTCCAGTAATAACCATATCATCCACGTACAGTAAAAGAAGGATAATATCGTTGGCAGTATGGCGGATAAACAGAGTCGAATCATGAGCACTCGGTGTAAACCCAAACTGATGAATGGTAGTGCTGAATTTGGCAAACCAAGCACCCGGAGCTTGTTTCAAACCATATAGGGCACGATGAAGGCGACAAACTTTGTTTCGAAGGGCATCTAAGCTAGGAATTGTATGCATATAGACTTCCTCAAGAAGATCTCCATTGAGAAATGCATTTTTGACATCAATTTGAAACAGAGTCCATCTTCGAATGGCAGTGACTGCAATGAGTGTACGGACAGATATGAGCCTCATCACTAGAGCAAATGTCTCTTCATAGTCACTAACATATTCCTGAGCAAATCCCTTGGCAACAAGTCGGGCTTTATATCATTTAACAGAGCCATCAGAAAGTATCTTGATCTTAAACACCCATTTGCACCCAATAGGAGTTTTTCCAGGGGGTAGATCAATAATATCCCAGGTATGAGTTTTAGCTAGGGCCTGAAGTTCTTCATCCATTGCTTTTTGCCAAAGAGGATTAGTACTAGCCTCCTTATAAGATTGAGGCTTATGCAGATGAAGTATAGTGGAAAAACAATGATAATCATAATGATAATCTGCAAGATGAGAAGGGCGATGAATTACCCTGGTAGATCTGTGGGGGTGATATGGAGAATGGCTCTCAGAGAGAGTCGGTGCAAACTCATCAGATATAGGAATATCCTCGTGCATGACCAATTGAGTTGGAGAGGTGAGGCCAGCTGATGGTTCTGGAGCTGGAGCTGGGTCTGGAGAGGTAAGATTAGCTGGTGGTTCCGGAACGGAAGGGGTGATATCAGCTGGTAATTCTGAGGTGGACTCAACAGTACTTGAAACTGGATTATCAGGAAATAACTCAATAGATGGATCAATAAAGAATCTGGAGTTAGTGATGGTTGACATGTCAAATGACCGTAAGGAAAAGAACAATTGATGTTCCCAAAAAATGACATGACGAAAGATACGAAGAGTTTTAGAAATAGGATCCCAGCACCGATACCCCTTATGTTCAATACCATATCCAATGAAACAACACAGATGAGCCCTTAGTTGCAATTTGTTGTGTTCATGTGGTTTGAGAAGAACAAAACAAGCGCGTGTTTCCTCACTGAGTAGATCAGAAAAGACGTCGTTTAGAGGAGGTATCGCGCCCCAGTGTAGGATTGAAGCTCGTAAAGGTTCAAATTCCTCTCTTAAGCCCATCAGGAATTGCATAATGCGTGTCTCAGTTCGATACTTTCCATGAACATCAGTATATTTTGTGCATTCCAAAGTTGGCTCAGTGAAAGCTAACTGGTTCCACAAGGCAGTCATTTGAGATAGAAAATTGTTGACAGTTTGTCCAGGTTCTTGGGGCATGCTATGAAGGGTGAAAAGAAGACGATATCAATTTGAGATGTCTGCCCTGGTGTAGCGGTGTTGGAGAAGATCTTAAGCTTCTTTAGCTGTATGAAGTGTACCAAATTGAAGTTTGATTTCTAGGATAATAGTGACATGAAACCATGTGAGAATCTAGTGATTTTTACTATCCCATTCCTCTAGACGGTCAATATATTTGTCAGTATCTTCGTCGTCCTTCTTCTTAGGTTCAGTGATATCTCCAGTCACATAATACCACAGTTTTCGTCCACGGAGAAAACCAGACATTTTTTGAGCCCACACAGCATAATTAGATTAATCCAGAATAATAGTAATAACCCGGGGTAAGTCCGATTCAACCGTTGGCGCAAAGAGGAAGGTGAACTAGTAGAAACCACAAAAAAATATAAAAGAAAGTATGTTCTGTGAGCCTCAAATCACAAAACAAACGTTGGAAGCAAAATCAGAACATTGAAAAACCCCAGGAACTGGTCCAACTTTGCAGAAAACCAGTCTAAAAATGCTTGAACCGATCAAAGAGAAGTACCTCTAAGAAACCAGTGATGTGGCAGTCAACTGATGATGTGGTGATTAATGGGTGAAGTGGCGTTGATGTGGTAGTGATATGACGCTGATGTGGTAGTAGCGTGTCTAAAACAGGAGCGGCGGTGGAGATGACATCGATGGAGAATGAGACTCCGACTATAGTGATGACCCGACAGGAATGAAAAGGATATACTAGAAGTTTTTCTGATGTGAAGGATTCGCTAATAATGGCAATCACAGAGCATACGCAACTCTTAATATACCGAGAACCACTATAGCTTTGATACCATGTTAAGTTTAAGAGAGGAAGTGAGACAATACAAACAGGAGAATTGTATTGAATGATGTGATTTACTTACAATGGAGCTATCCTATTTATACAAGCCAATAGAGAGGCAAAACTATACACAACCAATGTAGGACTAAACTAACTAAGCTCATATAATATATTAACACATACAAACAATCAAAATTTTGCACAATATGCAAACCAAGAGCCTCCTTACCAGTTGGACCACCATACCCAACACAACAATGAGGTAAAAATCTCTCCTTTAGAAGGGTACTTGTCCCATATAACTTTCACATACAAACAATCAAAATTTTGCACAATCTGCAAACCAAGAGCCTCCTTACCAATTGGACCATACCCAACACAACAATGAGCTTCTCATTGCTATAGTTGGACTTCTTCTTTGTAAATACTTAGATTGCTTAAATTACCCTTCAAAAGGGAATACATTATATTGATCTGATACCCCATATCATATGCTCCCTAAATGCTTAAATCGAACCCAATGACTATACAAAGCAAACTTTGGCTTATTAGAGGGCAAAATGCCAGGTTTTAAGTCTAATACTTGTTTAATATGTTATCTTGTTTCAAAGCATTCCAAAGCAAAAGTGTCTAGGGTAGTGGAAACTTTGTTGTTTCCTAGTTTCATTTTTTTTTCTATCCTCGATGCAATACTTCTATCTTTTTCTGCTAATACTTCCAAATTCCATAGAATTGAAAACCTAAGACTACAGTTTGTACAGTATCGAATGTGACAAAAACTTATTCGAAAACATTAAGGTCAGTGACCTCAATTAAATCTAAGTCTAAACGTACATGTTGCTGTATATATGCATAACATAAAACAGCCTAATCTGATAAGTTTTTCCCTTTAATTGCGTCTCTATCATATTACATTTCATCCTCATTAGTATTGACTGCAACATCGTTCACAATGTGCAACTCAAGTGAATTCCCAGCAGTTTCAAAAGGTTATCTTTCAAAAACAATAGGAGTGAGAAGCTTCATTTATGAACTTGTAGAATGGCTGCAGAATATCAAGGTGACTTTACTTTTTTCTTCTTCTTTTTCACTCTATTTATTCAGCGTTCACATCTCTATTTAAATACTTTTTTCTACTTTCTAGGCTTGTTTTCTATTCACAAAACCTTTTGGTTGAAGCTATCAGGCTAGCTTTTTCCGTACTTTTATGTCTTTAAGATATTACGATTGCATGCACATTTGTGCTATATTCGCCGAAGTAGTTCTTCAGAAAAGAAAAGTAGACATTGTTACCAGCAAAAAGTAATCATCATTTATCAAATATGGGAACAACTTAAAGAGTGAAGCAAAATCTCGCTTTACTAATAAGAATAGAGAATAAGAAGGGTAGACAGATAGACACAGTGCATATACAAATTCTGTGTATTTGTACATGCGTGTGTGATGCAGAAGCACAGCAAGTATGCACAAACATTATACCATATTTCACTTGTTCATGAAGGATTTCAAAGTCATCAAGTACACATTTTACAAACTTTACGTTCAAATCTTAACAATGAACCATCATAGTTCGTAGAGTGATAGAGAGGGAGAGAAAAAGAGGAGTCTGACCTCTTGCTAGTAGGGTATGATGTGTCTAGGATGAACACTGTTTGTCTGCACGTTGTAAATTGAATATTCTATGATTTCCACTATGTGTGACTTTCTTGGGAAACATAAAGAAAAATTTGATTCCTTACACTAACTACTTCTTTGGTTATGATTTGGAAATACCGACGCAAAGAAAGAACTTGCTCCCCCTAGACAGGGTAACCTCTTTCCCAAGCCATATTCTCTGATGTTCCTTCAGCTGGGGCTAAACAGTTCACAATTTACTCAAGAACTCAGGATCTTGTAGCAATAATTATGTCAGAATAGGGCATCTCACAACTTTAAACTTGAACCTGCTTCCTTCCTGAGATTAATAGAACTATCATGTTACTCAATAACATTAAACTATTCTGATGTCACTGGAGACTGAAACTCTCTCTGGCATCAATCTAAGAAAAGAAAATCCCACGATCCAACGTATACCGTTACAAGAGATACATGCACTAAGATGTTTTTTGGGCTTAGGACATAAATTAAACATTTCTATTTGTTTAACTTATCACAAGAATCTGTCTCCTCATTTGTATATTGTCAGTCTTAATAGAGAGTAGAGACAACATAATAGTCACACAAATATATAGGTACAACCTTGTGTAGATCTGATAAACGAAGGAGAACAGTTATTTTTTATTAGCGACCCAAAACAGAGATACAACTTGACAGAATCAGTACCCTGCCTCCTTTCTTATTTTACTCCCAGTTAAGTATTAAATGCTGCAAATGAAATTAATTACTCATTAGTCAATCTAAAAAAGCCTAATGTACTTCTATTTCATTACTGAAAATACATCATTGAAATATCTAGTTGAAACAATCATTAATGAGCAAATATTGTAACGTTAATGAATGACTTTGAATCATTAAGGCAACAACAATAGGCTCATTAGATAGAACCAGGTCATCACTGAGTAGCATGTCACACATTTGGGGTGTCTAATGTTGGATGAGATAGCCCTCCACATAATCCTTCTTGGATTTAGAATTTTAAAAGTTAATTCAACCATTTCTGCATATGCTATCTTGTCTAAATTACTCTATTGGTGCACAATGCCCAAACACCACTAAAATAATCGAAGAATACATATATTTTGATTCGTTTGATGCTGTAATTGAAGTAACTAATAGTGTGTTGAATCGTTTTGAGGCGTGGTAACCCATTATTCAATCAGAGAGTAGAATTTTAAACTTTGGTGGTTACTCGGTAGCGTTATGAAAAAACAAAAAGGAAAGAAAAGGTTATAAAAGGAGAGCATTACATAATGAAACTACCAACATGTCACCAGGTTGGCAAATAAAAATGGGAACTCCTCTCTGCTTGATCTACACCATTAATTCAAGAGACGCGCCCTAGCAAGTATGAGATTGTTCATCTTCCCTGAAACCCTCCTACTTAGAAGTAAAGACTTTTCACTTATTAGAGTAGTAACATGATTTTTTAGGAGATCAGTCGATTTAATTCCATGTGCTTATTCTTATAGGTGTTAGGAACTGCAATCCACAAACATAGCAGGTACACCCGTGAAGCATAGTCTATAGTCGGAGGTTTGATCAAATATTACATATAAGGTATACTGTTTGTATTTTACAGTCCAAGTTATGGAAGTGAAATTCTGCCCTTCTCTGTTCTGGGCATTTATAGTCTTCCGGGGATCAAAAGAAGAGTTATAAGAGCGTGTTTTAATCAGACCTGTGAGAGAAGAAATGAGCCTAAAGAACAATTTTGGTGAGACTTTTAGAGTCAAAGAAGGAGCCTTACCCAAATTTCTTAAAGACAGTGAATATTATTCTTTCCTCACACACAAGCAACCAAAGAGTTTGAAATCTTCTCTTGGTGCTGTCGCATCTTGAGCACAATGGTAAATCAAATCTTGAACTATATGTAAAACAAGCAACTATATCTTGCCAGCTCTGTTTTGCAAATTTATGCATGTGTTTTAACATTGCCTAATATCTCATGTATGATTTGATACAGATACTAGAGGAGCTAACATCACTGGGGAAAATTGCCTTCCCGACAGTATTAACAAGCCTGCTTTTGTACTCCAAGTCTATGATTTCTATGCTCTTCTTGGGACATCTTGGGGACATTGAATTAGCTGGAGGCTCTCTCTCAATTGGTTTTGCAAACATCACAGGCTACTCTGTCATTAAGGGGCTAGCCATGGGGATGGAACCCCTATGTTCCCAAGCCTATGGTGCGAAAAAATGGGCAGTTCTCAGCCAAACCTACAAAAAGACTGTATGCCTACTATTACTTGCATCTATTCCAATCTCCCTTTTGTGGTTAAACATAGAGCCTGTCCTTCTATTGTTAGGTCAGGATCAAAATATTACATCAGTGGCAAAGGTATACATCACGTACTCCATTCCTGAATTGCTAGCCCAAGCTCACCTCCATCCCTTAAGGATTTTCTTAAGAACACAAAGTCTAACCAAACCCTTGACCATAACTGCAACTTGTGCAATGATCCTCCACCCTCCAATCAACTACTTTCTTGTGGTATATTTAGACCTGGGGGTCAGGGGAGTTTCCCTAGCCTCAGCTTGGAGCACATTAAACTTAAACTTGGGTCTACTAGTATATCTCATTCTCTCAAGAACAGCACTTAAACCTTGGGATCTACAGCCAGTAACCAAATGCTCTGAGGACTGGCAGCCATTGCTGGCCCTCATGGTTCCAAGTGTGTTCTCAGTGTGTTTGGAGTGGTGGTGGTACGAGATAATGCTACTTCTGTGTGGCCTACTTAGTAATCCAGAGGCAAGTGTCGCAGCAATGGGAATCCTCATACAAACTACAGGATTGCTCTGTGTTTCCTTACTCTTTAGGCTTGGGTTTGTCAACACTTGTTGGCCAAGAGTTAGGGGCTGAGCAGCCTTCACGGGCTCAGCAGACAGCCACTACGGGACTCATTGTGGCAATAGTTTGTGGATTTTTTAACTTTACATTCACACTTGCGGTGAGAGATGTATGGGGAAAGTTATATACATGTGAACCACAAGTTCTTGCCCTCACATCAGTTGCCCTACCTATTCTGGGCTTTTGCGAGCTAGGCAATTGTCCTCAGACAGCTGCATGTGGAATTCTAGTAGGCTCTGCCCGGCCTAAGGTGAGTGCTTATATAAATTTTGGTTCCTTCTACCTAATTGGTTTGCCAGTTGCAGCTCTTATGGCGTTCAGATTAAAGATGGGTTTTTTGGGGCTATGGTTTGGGCTTGCTGCGGCACAAGTTTCATGCATGTGCTTGATGATCTGTACTCTGGTTTTCACTGATTGGAAGCACCAAGTTAGGAGGGCTAAGGAGCTGACTCAGGCCACAGAAAATCACAAAAATGATCTAGAAGCTAATCTTCTTAGCTGATCCGTTTCCCAGAATTTACAACAATAAACCCCTTGTACTATGATATGAGATAGTCTAGACTACATAATGACAAAAGCATCTTTTTTGTTATTCTTTTACTTCTGTTCCGGTCTTTGTTTTGGGGGTTGTGGAGGAAATTGTTAATGTTCAAGAGAAGTCTTCATGTTTGAGGATCCACATGTTAAATGTCTAATACACCTGACTAAGATCAATTTAGTCACATAAGTAGATTGATAAATATATTATCATTGCCTTAACTGCTATCCGCTGACCTTGTGTGCATGAATCAATAAACATTTGGAAGTCTTCATGCATGCATGGAAATATTTGTTTGAGTTCCAACCGTGGCATTAGTATCGCTTTTCACCATTACAAGAGGATCACTTTCACATTGACTACCCTGGAATCATTCAGAAGAGAGGGCTCAGAAAACCATCTTACCATGAAATGTTGCTAATGGTTATTGAAATTGAAGGATACCATAAAAATACAACCTTAATAGAAATAATAAACAACAACAGGTGCTTGTACCTAGAACAATTATGCTAGTGCTTCAATATCTATTTGATCTCTTGAAGGTTAAGAACATAGAATAATTCCATACGACGCTATAATATCCCTAATAAGTTATTCCAGCAGAATGAGTTACGAAGTAAAACACAACCAAAAGCCAATAATAGGGTTGCCTTCATATGTTAAGAACATGAGAGGCTACAAGGCATATCTTCCCGATCTTGTGAACTGTTCTAAAAATGAAAGGGACAACGATCAGGCAGGATAAACAGTGGAAATCTGCAACACAAAAATGAATGTAGGATTGACGACAAATTCAAAGAAAAAAGAACAATGCTGCCTTAAGATATTACTAAGAACTTACCATCACTTGTCGAGTATACTTAAAAGCAAACACATATTCACCAGTAAGTAATCAATCCACAAATGGGCCAGAAATCAACATGGTCACTGTTTATTGTCAGGGACCATGTTTATTGTCTAGCGGATTTATTTTTATTTAAAGAAAATTAACTTTCATTCCATCTTACCTATAGATAATAATATTTTTATTTTGATAATGATGAATAATAAAATATTGTTATCTCATTACTTAATCCATATTTAATTTCATTTAATTATGGTCTATTTTTTCTTTGTTTTCATTTCTTTACCAAACAACTAGCTAAAAGAAAGGTTTATTGATTATTGTCTTTAATTTTTTTTATATTCATGTTTACAACTTTATTCTTTTAAGTTTGTATTGATTTTTATACCTAATTTACTAACATTTTTTTCATTATTGTAGAGCAAAAATTTATTAAAAAAGAGAGAGATTATTGTGACTTAATTTTATAAGTTACTTTAATCCTAATAACCATTTTTCCTCTCTTTCTATCTCACATTTTTGTGGCTTTTTTTAAGCAACTGTTGCCCTCTGCTTCGCCCCATATAATGCATAAATTCATTGAAAAATCCTATATCAGCATCACTTTCAAGGATACCTTACGAACTTCCTCTGCACACTGAAAAGTGTCCAAGCTAACCTACAGAAAATCATATGTTTGTATGTTTGTACAAAATGATAATTATGAACCCTTTTGTTAGTGCGGGATAGCAATATTTTCTTAAGTTCTAGACCAGGGGCCTTTCTTTATGTTTTTTTAATGTATGCGTTTTTTTTTAGGTGGATGTGGAATTGATTTTTATAACAAGGTCAAGGATATGGCTCCAGACATTTTATGGGCGTGCAAGTGTTGCATGCACAAACCTCTTTTAAAAGATTGTGATTGGTTTCAGCTCTATTCACGCAAGAGGGAGACATTTTATTAACAATATCTAGCATTTTTTAAAAGATTGTAGTGTATTTTTTTTATTGATTTTTAAAATATTTGTTTTGTTATGATAATTGATAACCCATTCTATCCATAATAATTTTAAAATAACTTGCACTATTTAATCTTCATCTAACTATTTTTTAAAAAATTCTACTGATAAATTTTATGTTTGGAGATTAAATATATAAGATATATGTTTGATAGTATTCGAGTAAGAGTCTTTATTATCATTGTCTGGTAGACATATTCTTATTTAAAGAAAATTAACTCTCATTTCATATTACCTACAAATAATAAAAAAACTTATATTAATAATTATCTATGATAAAATATTGTTAACAAATATAAACAACAAAATATTTTTATCTCATTAGTCGATTAATGTTTAGTTTTATTTAAATTTAATATTTTCTTTTAATGTTTTAATGTTTTCATTTCTTAGCAGGCAACCAGGTAAAAAGTGTTTATTGATTATTGTCTTTTGTTTTTTTATATTCATGTTTACAAATTTTTTTTAAGTTTGTGGATTCTTTGCTGTTTTTTAGAACTCATTTTTTTTATTCAATACTTGTTTTTGTTAAGTTTTTCACTGGGTACTTAATTTAGCTAAACAACAAATGATTTGACTTCAGCCTGCAACCAATACCCCACTGCTGGTTATAAATAATTTTGTTGTGGCCCTAATGCCCACATGACCAAGGGTCCAAGACTTTGTACATTTTTATTTATAGTAAATTATAATATTATTTTTTTTCTTAAATAGCTTACTTAAATATATTATGTATGGATATTTTTTTCATTTTTTGACAATTGAACTAAGTTGGATCAATTCTAGATTTTCAATTCCTCAATTTTCTTTATTATTCACTTTTCTCCTAGGTATGTTAATTTAATTTAAATTTCGATCAATTTTTTAATTATTCACCTTTCATTTAACTTTATTTTGTGAGTTATCAACTCCTAAATTATATATAATGTGAAAAAAAAATTCATAGTAAATTTTAATAGCAACATATTTAGCTATAGATAAAAATGAATTCAATAACATAAATTTTGTGAAACAAAATATTACTAATAATAATATAATATTTAATATTTATTTTAAATTATTTCAATCACCAATGTAGAGGATGTCTAAATATCATATGATTAAAAATTCTAATTATTGTTTTTATAGATATAAAGGCTATTAATATCTATTATAAGACACTTTTAACTGACATAACCCAAAAGTTGAGTCTAAATGAGCCAAATTATAGATTTGAATAAGCTAAAAATTGAGTTGTTCAAGTATATGTGAAGGTCGTACTGAATAAGAGTAATCAAACCGAAGAATACTTAAAATCTTGGAGAAATTTAAGTAACGACAAAGTCGAGTCGGAACAAGAAGCCGCCCGACAACTAATACAAAGTTTGAAAGACATTTTCAATATCATGATTTTAGATGTCAATTTTGAAGACATTGGGTATTACAAATGGTTGTACAATGAAGTCGATTCAAGTCATGAGAGTGTGCCGCTAGAGAACAAAAGATTGCAATGTGATTATGAAACACTGTATTTAAAAGACAAAATGTTGAAAGAAGATCATAACAGATTATTGAAGACGCATAAGCGATTGCAAAAGAAATTTAAAATGCTGAACATATTGATCAACATTATCAAAGATGATAATGCAAAAATTACAATGGTAGAAAATCAGTATGCTTAAAATTGAAAAGTTTTGTTGATGCTAATTGAATTTAGCCTTCTTCTTTTTTAAAGAGAGAATATAGTCTTGTGTTTCGACAATTATTCAATTTTATGTTATGAATATTTATCGTTATTACTTGGTTAATTTCACATATTACTTTATGTTATTTTTTGTATAATAATTTTTTATTGTGATTAATTTTTATTTACATTGCAATAATATATTGCATGGATTTTTTTTGGAAATGATATATCACTTTAGTTAAATATACTAAAACTCATTAAATATCAAGCTAGTGGAAAAGAAAACGTCACAAAACTTGCATTTACAAGTCTAAAGAGAAAAAAACTATTAGAAGCATCCAACAACACGTTAGAACCACAATTAAAAAGGCAAAAATATTTCAAAAGGTGCATTAAAATTTAAAACTTGCATTTTCTTCCATTCTGATCAACCCTCAATCACACATCCACACATCCGATGTTTTTGTCTCTAATCTCTCATTTAATTCCCATCTCAATTTGGTATCCATCATATACTACAATGTCATTTCATACAACCCCAATCAGAAATGTGAATTCACATACCATTGTTACTAATGATGGTATGATCACTACGTTAACTACTACGAATAATGTTGCATCACCTCGAGAAAGCTATCAAAATTCAATTCCTAAAGTCTCTTGACGAGCGATGTGTCAAGGAGTAGATATTGCTGTGATTTCAATGAATAAATTCCCACACTTTTCATTGATAGAAATTCTATGTTATATACAGAGTGATAAAAAAGCTAATTTAGGAAACATGTAAATGGTAAAGCAAAAACTGTGCTACTGTTACAATATACAGCTATAGAATTCAAATTTGGAATCAGCTCCAAATATAGAATTAATGAGAGAATATTTGACATGATTTTAGGCTAGACATGCTCTGTTTTGATTTGAGTAGAATCCACGCATGCTTCCCTTATACACCCCCGCAAGATTGAGCTTCCATCGGCAAGACCAATCTTGTTACGTAGCAATTCCGTGCGTTGTTTTGACAATAGTTTCGTTAACGGATCAGCTAGTTGGTCTTGAGTATATACATGTCTTACTTGGAGGCTTCCTTTTTGCACTAAGTCACGCACAAAGTGAAGGTCGATTTGAATGTGTTTCATGCACGAATGATTGACTGGGTTAAAGTTGAGATGTGTGGCTCCGAGATTGTCACATAATAGCTAGGGAGATTCTTTGACTGGAAATGCAAGTTCTTTGAAAATAGTGGATAACCACATTGTCTCGGAAGCCGTATTAGCTAGAGCTCGGTATTCAGCCTCTGTTGTGGAACGTACAACTGCTCTTTGTTTCTTGGAGCTCCAAGAAATGGGGTTAGATCCCAAAAAACTGATATATGCAGAGGTTGACGTGTGATCATCCATGTTTCCTGCCCAATCGGCATCGGAATATGTCCTAAATACTGGAGTTCCAGCTTTATGGATCTGAATACCATAAAAAATGGTTTGTTTTAGGTAGTGTAGGAGCCTTTTGGTTGTTGTCCAGTGATTTGTAGTCGGCTTGTGCATAAATTGAGAGAGTTTGTTCACTGCAAATGAAATATCTGGACGTGTCAAGGAAAGGTATTGAGGGCTACAAATGATTCTACGAAACTCTGAGCTGTCCACAGCAGCAGTGCCATCAACCAATTTAAGGGATTGAGTTGTAGAGAGAGGTGTTGATACATCTTTTGCACCACCCATACTTGTGTTGGCTAAAAATTCACGAACATATTTATGTTGTGAGAGAAATAATCCTGCCCGAGTAGGAATTACTTTAATCCCCAAGAAAAAATGAAGAGAACCCATGTCCTTGAGAGAAAACATGTCACCCAGCTGCTTGATAATTTTGGCCACAAGAGTTGAATTATTTCCGGTAATGACAAGATCATCAACATAAACCAAGAAATAACAAAGATTTGATCCTTGATTGTAAATGAAAAGAGAGGAGTCGGCCTTGGAATTGTGAAAACCCAGCTGAAGAATAGCATCTTTGAGTGCTGTGTACCAAGCCTATGGGCCTTGTTTAAGCCCATAGATCGCCTTTTTTAACCTGCAAACATGGTTTGGTTTGGACAAATCTTTGAACCCCGGGGGTTGCGCCATAAAAACAGTCTCAATTAATTCACCATTTAGAAAGGCATTATTGACATCCATTTGCCTCAAATCCCATCCATTCATGACTGCAATAGATAATACAGCTCTAATAGTGGCTGGTTTAACCACAGGGCTAAAGGTTTCTTTGTAATCAACACCAGGACGTTGATTGTAACCCTTAGCAATAAGTCAGGCTTTGAATCTATCCACAGACCCATCAGCGTTCCTTTTTACTCGAAATATCCACTTACAACCCACGAGTTTACAGTTTGAAAGTAGTAAAACTAGATCTCAAGTCCCATGTTTCATTAAAGTAGTGAGTTTATGGGACATGGCCTCATGCCAGTGAGATTAAGAAATGGTTTGGCTCACACTCATTGGTTCTATGGTCTGGGGAAAAGGATATTTGGACATGGTGTGAATTTGTTTGGGTTTTAAAATTTGGTTCATTGATCTTGTGGTCATGTTATGAGTGCATTGGGAAGGATTATTTGTTTGGGTAGGGTTTGTGAAATTTGAATTTGGGAGATTATAATCTGGACCTAGATGCGTATCAGGGAAAAAATCATGAGATTGTGATTGCAAATTTAAAGGAGACACAGTTCGATTGTCATATAGAAGAGGATTCAGATGGGGAGCATTGTGATCTAGGGCTTGCAAACAATCATGAAGTAAAGAAACAGGGGGTCCAAAATTACCTAGGGAGGACACAACAATGGCAGGAGAGCCTTCCGGAGGTAGCGATGATGCTGGCTCGCCGGACGACGTTGATGAAGACACTGCAGTCTGCTTCGTCTTCGTGTAGTTAGCGGAAACAACCATTTGCTGCGTTGCTGCTTCCAAGTGCCTCATATATGCCTCGTGGCCAACCAACAGGTCATGCAATTCCTCAAAGGCGAGTGATGATTCTCGGGCTCGAATAGGCGCTGCAATCTCCCGAAAATCTGGGCCTAAACCATTCAACACATAAAGGGTTAGGTCATCATCCGAAATTGAATGATCAATAATGGCTATTTCATCAGCCAAGGTCTTCACAACATGGAGATATTCTGTGATCGACCGATTTCTACGCTGGATTAAGACGAGTTCCTCCTTTAGCTGCATAGCACGAGTTCTTGATCGGCTAGCATATAAATTTTTAAGCTTTTTCTAAGCTTCATGAGAGATCTTTGCCGTAGCAATTAGTGGTGTGATTGAAGGAGATATGGAGGCTAAAATAGCACTCAGGATAAGTTTATCCTGTCTGACTCAGTGGGTCTTGTGCAGCTCATCAACGGCGGTACCAGCGAAAAAGGGACACCGAAGAGTGCCTTCGACATAGTTGAGTAAATCGTAACTAATAAGAAGTGCTTCAGATTGAGCACGCCATTGAGGAAAGGTGGATGGAGTTAATTTTTCATTGATTTGGGCAGTGATATTAAGAGTAATGAGGGGTTTATCTGCTGTGGAGGGAGGTTGGGTGTTGAGGGTAAAGTTTGGGTTTTGATCGGTAGAGGAAGACATTGTTGTGACTTGGATCGGTGGCTCGTTAGAGATCGGCTGCTCTGATACCATGTCAAGGAGTAGATATTTCCATGATTTGAATGAATAAATTCCCACACTTTTCATTGATAGAAATTCTATGTTATATACAGAGTGATAGAGAAGCTAATTTAGGAAACATGTAAATGGTAAAGCAAAAACTGTGCTACTGTTACAATATACAGTTATAGAATTCAAATTTAGAATCAACTCTAAATATAGAATTAATGAGAGAATATTTGACATGATTTTAGGCTAGACATGTTCTGTTTTGATTTGAGTAGAATCCACGCATGCTTCCCTTATACGATGCTCACAGGTGAAAATTCATTATTGGATAGACATAATACTAGCAGTAATAACAGCGATTACGGAGTGAGCTCTTCATCAAATATAGATGTCAATTACCATAGAGATTATTTATCACTCATCGAAAGGTATTTATATCGTCACATCAAGACTATAATCTTCATATATTAATACATGTATTACAATGCCTCATTCTTTATATCGAAATACGTGAAATGGATAGTCGTTATTCAACAGAAACAAGTAGGCATAATCAACATAATTGCGAAATGGTATAGCAAGCTACACCTACAAGTATATTTTCTAGCATTTAATATCATAGAAATTCACATATAATAGAAAATAGATAGAGGTAGAAAACAGGTTGGCTCAATCGAGTTTGAGTCATATTGAGTTACGGGTCGTTCGGGTCGCGGGTTAGTTTGGGTCGGGTCATATCGGGTCTCGGGTCGGGTTTGATTCATTTCGAGTTCGGGTCATATTGGGTCTCGGGTCATGTTGGGTCAAGCCAGACTGGGTCAACAAAATAGATATTTAAGCTTAATTAAAAAATATTATATTTGCATATAATATAACTAAACGAGTTATATTGCTAACTCCATAAAAGTTAATTAATAATGAATCAATGCTTAATTTTTTAAATAATATATTTAATTTTTGAATGCAATATGCAAAGTTATGACTTTTAGTCCCAAAGTTCAGTCTTAAATGATCTCATACAACTGGTTTACAAAGTTATTGTCACAGTAACGTCTTATATCAAATTTTGGAGATTAAATTTCATATAATCACTTCATTTTGTTCTATTTTTTTCAAGAAAACTAAAAATAAAATTTTATTGCCACTTTAAGAGCAATGCAAAATTTACTAGTTTTTTTTTATTTTTCATTTGAAGTTCATGAGATCACTCATATTAATAAAATGTTGAACCATGCACATCAACTCATGTAAATTAATAATTAATTAATCATGATATAATTTATTTCATTTTACAACTAGCAAATTAACTATTATCCTAGTTTTAGAAAGTAATTTGTTTTTTTATAAAAAAAAATATATTTTCGAGTCATTTTGGGTCTGGTAGGGTTCAAGTCATTTTGAGTCCGGGTCATTTCGGGTTTCAGGTCACTCAGGTTAGGATCAGGTCGGGTTCGTGTCAAATTATTTTGAAGTGTTTTTGGGTCAAGTCAGATTTTGCTACCTCTAAAAATAAATACTCATTTTAGTTTATGTTGTATGAAAATTTTTTTAGGATTGGAATTTCAGAGCCCCCAAAGACTTTTTTCGTAAATGTGGAGTATTGACTCCAAAATTTTCGTTGTGTTGTTTACAAGAAAAGGTGCAGCTTCCTCCACTTGGAGATACTCCCGAGTTTCTAAAGAATTTGTTGAACTATAAAGGTGGTCAACAGTCAAGAAAATTTAGAGAAAATGTGAGGGCATGCAATTCAATGTTTGTTTTTACTTCGACGGGTGGAGTTATTGATAAGACCATAAATAGAGGTGGTGATAGGCCATATGTGTTCCACCTACATGGTCAAAACCATCATAAATTTGGATCATTATTACCAAGCAATGGGCAAAGACCAAAATTTACCAGGTTGTATATATATGACATGCAAAATGAGATATCAAATCGTTTGCAGACGATGAGATTTAATGATAGTGGTCAAGGTTTAGATCATGAAATTATGGATAGATTGCTTAAGATGTTTAATAAACATAATCAGCTTGCTAAAACTTTTAGAATGTGTGAGAGACCGTTTTGAAGATTCAAATTATACTTCATTTCGAGTTAGATTGATTGGGACCCGAACAATTGATAAGACAATACTATTTACCATCAACATCGGAGGTTGCAACATTAATTGTTGGCGATGGTGATCAATATACTGGTTATCGAGATGTTATTATCAAGGAGAAAGGTGTTGGCTTGTGAAGATTCAATGAGTTACATCCTAGCTTCATGGAAATACAATACCTCGTATTGTTCCTTATACAGAGGATGATTTTTTACTAGACATACTGTTCATAGGTTTAGACATTTATAGTTCAAGAAAAAGGAACATGGTTACTATACGAGAATTTTATGCTTACAAGATGCAACAAAGGGAAAATGAAGGTAAAACTTTACTTCGTCATCTATTCCAACAATATGTTGTTGATGCATTCATATGTACTAAGGAATATAGATTGCGTTGGATGAGAACAAATTAGAAAATTTTGCGAAGAGAATTATATGGAGGTCTTATGAATACAATTGCACGAGGAGACACAATGCCTGCTTCTGTTGAGAAAAGATTTATTTTGCCATCATCTTTTACTAGGGGCCCAAGATATATGGTACAAATTATTAAAATGAAATGGCTATTTGTAGATTGGTAGGTCCACTGAATATATTTCTCACTTTTACTTGCAATCCAAAGTGGCCAGAGATTCAAAAGTTCTTAGATATGATACCAAGTCAGAAAGTAGAAGATATGCCAGATATCGTTGCTAGAGTTTTCAAAAATAAAATTAAACCAATTGAAGAAGAATTTTCGAATAGCAAAACATTTTGGACAAGTTGCATGTATTATAAATATTATTCCAATTTTTTTCTTAATATATAGTAACATGTTTAATATTTATACTAAGTCCGTTATTCTATACCTTTAAGCTATATATATGACTGAATTCCAAAAAAAGAGATCTATCTCATGTTCATATATTACTCTTCCTTTATCCAGAAAATAAGAATTTAGAACCATCTGATATCGACTATATCATATATGTAGATCTTCTTGATGAGAACAGTGATCCTATAGCTTACAATGTTGTTATGGAATACATAATACATGGATCATACGGGAGTGCCAACTTGAAATCTCCATTCATGATTGATAATAAATGTTCGAAAAACTATCTCAAAGGTTTCATGCTGGAACCAACGTCAATGAAAATGGATTTCATGTGTACAAAATAAGAGATGATGGCAAGACTGCAGTGAAAAATGGTGTTGAAGTGGATAATAGATAGGTTGTTTCTCATAATGTCGATTTAGTTATGAAATATGATGCATATATAAATGTTGAATGGTGTAACCAATCAAAATCCACTAAATATTTGTTCAAATAGGTTCATAAGGGTCCAAAAAAATCAAAATTTGTTATCACAGAAAATGTATTGATCAACAATGAAAATGGTATAGAAACGGTAATTGAGGTCGATGAGGTTAAAAACTATTTGGATTGTCGTTACGTATCTGCATCAGAATCTTGCTGGAGAATATTTCAGTTCGATGTACAACTTCGTGATCTATTCGTCGAAAGGCTAACATTTCATTTACCTAAAGAACAAAGTGTTGTCTTCGATGACAATGATGAGTTGACTCATGTAATACATAAAGATAACGTGGAGAAAACAATGTTCATTGAGTGGATGGAAACTAATAAGTTGTATGAAGAGATGAAAGAACTAACTTATACTGAATTCCAAACAAAATGGGTATATCGTAAAAAGGACAAAAATATGAAAGATGAGTGAAAAAAGAAGGCGTATTGGTAGAATCTATTGCGCACATCCGTCTTCAAGTGAGAGATATTAACTTTCTATTCTCTTTAATATTGTTAAGGCCATACATGTTTTGAAGACATAAGAACACTTAATGGAATTGTTCATCCTACTTTCCAATTTGTATGTCATGATTTGATATTGTTAGATAATGATGACGAGTGGCATGAAACAAATCATGAAGCAGCATAGTGGACATTTAGTAATCAGTTGCATCAATTATTTATGACGATGTTATTTTTTTGTCAAGTTGTTGATCCTGTTGATTTATGGAATAGAAGTTGAAAGATACTTTCAAAAGATATGGAGTATCAGCAAAGGCAATTTTTTGGTTATCCAGTTCTGTGTTTGACCGATGAACAAAAACAAAATTACACTCTATATGAAATCGAAAAGATAATGAATAAGAATGGAAAATCTTTGAAGGAGAACAAGTCTCTCCCTTTCCCAGACTTGATTGCAATACAAGAAGAACATAAATTCATTGTTGAGGGATGAATTGATTTATGACAGAGAAACATTGTCCTAAGAACATGCTCAATTATTTACTAGGTTAAACGATGTTTACAATGCTGTTTTAGAAGCTCTTGATAATGGATTTGGTGCTTTATATTTTGTCCATGGAAGCGGTGGTGCGAGAAAAACATATTTATTGAAGACAATAATTGTTAGGTTACACTCACAAGGTAAAATAATATTAGTTGTTGCTTCATTGGTAATAGTTGCTTTTTTGTTACCAAGTGGACGAACGACTCACTCTAGATTTGTGTTGTGAAATCAAGCAAGGGATATCGTTGGCAGAATTGATTTGTAAATCGAGTCTGGATATGGGACTAATGGCACATCATCATGCATTTGAAGCAGTTACATTCATAGATATAATGAATTTAACGATCCAAATTCTAAGCATAAAGTTTTTAAAGGAAAAAATTGCTGTGTTTGGAGGTGATTTCAGACAAATACTACTAGTTGTCCCACTATGAGGTAAAGAAAATATAATTAGAGTTTCAATAAGTGAATCAGACATTTGGGATCATTGCCGAATTCACTCATTGACAACAAACATGATACTTAAAAATCATGACATGGAACCAACAACCATGGAAGCAATGTCAAATTTTAGCCAATGAATATTAGATCTCGAATAAGGAAAATTACTTTCAATTATAGTGGTAGGTGATGAAGAATGTAAATGGATTAATCTACCTGAAGATCTCCTTATCCGATCTGATCAAGACCTTATTAGTTAAATAGTTTCGAGCACATATCCAGATTTACTCAGTAATTTCAGCGAACATAATTACTTCAGAGATAGAGTTGTTTTGACACCGATGAATGAAAGTGTTGACAAAGTAAATGATTGAATTATTTCAATGCTTCCCGCACATATCAACAAGTATCTTAGTGTTGACAGAATATCCCCTGTATCAGATACTATTGATGAGTAATCGATTCTGTACCCCACAGAGTTCTTGAATACATTGAAATTTTTTAGGATTCTTAATCATGAAATTCAACTCAAGTTGGAGTTCCAATAATTTTTCTTCGCAACATAAATCAAAGTGTTGGGCTTTGCAGTGGGAAAATATCGATTATTGTAAGATTAGGGACTTGAATAATAGAAGCAAAAGTTATAATATGAAATAACATCGAAACTAGAGTTTTATTCATTGGATTGAAATGTCTTTGAGTGAATCAAAATGGTATTTTCTTATTACGCACAGACATTTTCCAATAAAAGTTTCCTTCGCAATGATCATCACAAAAGTCAAGGCCAAACTGTCAAATATGTTGGTGTTTATATGCCAAAACCAATAATTAGTCATAATCAATTATATGTAGCTGTTTTGCAAGTGACTTATAGACACAAATTGAAAATTTTAGTTGATAACAATGATAAAGAGACAAGTGGTTATACAAAAAACATTGTTTACAGTGAAGTGTTCAATAAATTGTGATTAATAATCAAATGATTTTCATACATCTTTATTGGTAATTTCGATATCAAAAAACACTTTTATAATTTATCAACCAAACACGTCCATTAGTTTAACAATGCTCTTAACACAAATTTCACTAAATATTAAATATATTTTAGGCTTAATTACAAAAAAAATACCTTGTAGTTGACTCTATTTTCAAAAAATATTCTTTCTTTTGTGGTAAAAAATACATTGTAATATTTTTCTGTTAATAAAAAATATCTTGTGGTATGTTTTTGTTAGCAAAAAGTACCCTATGATATGTTTCTTTTAGTTAACCACATGATATTTTTTATTAAAAGAAACATACTATATGGTATTTTTTACCGCAAAAAAACCTCATGATATTTTTTAAAATAAATTCAATCATAGGGTATTTTTTATTATTATACCTATCTTTTGATTCCACAACAGTTATCCACAAAGCTATTTTAAAATCACTTGAAAGTTAAGTAAAGTATGTCTTAAACCTTTAGTAAAAATAATTTTTTTAGATACAAATTTAGTTTTGAAAACTACTTTTAATTTTTAATTTTTTTAATAAATCATTTTCTAATAATGTACTATCTATATCCTGTTTATAAAAAATAAAAATTATTTCACAAAGGGTTCTAAATTGATACTTCAACCAGACGGAGCTTAATATCTCAAATTGACGGATGAGATTAGAGTCAAAAGTCAAACTCCAACATATGAGTCCGTAGTACTCGATTTCACCCAGCCCCCGTACTCGGAATCCCTTGCCAAACATCGACAAGAGTGCCGGCTTTTGCGGTTGCAGATTATAAACTTGAAATGAAAAAACTTGAAAATCACACAATACAAAATTGTAATCGCAGTTCACAGATCGAGGGACGTCTAATTTCGGTTCTCGCTTGAATTTGAAAAGGGTCAGTTTTTCTTCTTTTTTTTTTTTTTGTTTCTCTTTTTTCTAATTAAATTTGATACTGATTTTGGGTTACATTTGTAATATATGTATGTGTGTGTATTAGGCAGCGAATGGATAATTCGAGTAATATAGAGAAGGATGGAGAGGGAAGAAACGAGAGTGTGCCCACTTCGGATTATCGATTGTTTGGTCGACAAGTTACCGTTCACCAGTTTATGGGTGGTGGTAAAGGTAAAATTTAAAATTGATTTCCTTCTTTCTTACTTTCTGGGTAAAAGTGAAGTGAATTTTATTGCAAGAAATGTCGTGTGGGTGAGACTTGTTTTTTTTCTTTTTCTTTTTGCTATAAAATGATTGGATTCGTTGACCTGAATCGTTTTGCAAATAGTGTATTCATAGTGACAGAATAATATAGTGGTTTCTTAATTTTAATTTTGTTTGATTCTTTGATTATTTGTTAATCCAGTGGAAACAAAATTCTTCTATCAAGAAGGTGTTGAAGCAATCCAGTGATAAAATCCAAAATTTGGTATTTGATTTTGAAGTTGTGTTGACAATAAATTTGATGTCCCCTAGTTTATAGAGGAGATGTTTAAGTAGTGTTAAGCACAAAAGAGTAGAATTCGATAGATAAGATTTGCATTTTTAGAATGTGTTTTTGATAATTCTTTCAGTAGTCAGGTACTACTTAGCAACCTGTGGTGACTGAATGTTCTTTGGAGAATAAAGTGAGTGGTCGCTATAAAAAAAAAAAAGAGAAAAAAAGGAGGAGCTTTTGTGTGGACTGCTTTTTTCTTTCATGGAAGAAAACTAGAATGCAATTTTAGTTGAAAGCAGCATTCCTAGTGAGTTTCTATTATGCGCAAGTTCAGCTCAACACCAATGTTTTATATAATTAATAGAAGCTTGGTAAACTTGTTGCTGTTATATAATACTTTATAGTACTTTCTTACCTTTCGCGATCCTATTACTTTTACACTTGATATTGCTTTCTTAACATCAATTGTATTTTTTATGTGATGGCTGTTTAACTAATTTTTGTTTCTTTCTTTTTTCACCTTAGCTGCTGACGTACTCTTGTGGAAGCGGTGGCATGTTTCTTTTGGCATCATTCTTGTTGCTACTGTTGTGTGGCTCATATTTGAGCGGTCTGGATTACCATTCTTATCCATTTGTTCAGATGTCTTGATGATCTTGATTTTGGTGTTGTTTGCTCGTGCCAACTATGCTGCTTTTAGTAATAAGTATTTGCAATCTTCCCTCTATATGTATTGAGTTCAAGATTTTCATTACCTGATACCGGATTTAAATAGAATTGAAGGAAACTAAACAAACAAACAATAAAATGAAAGATAAGAGTTCACCACCCAAGAGATAACACCAAAGGGATATAGAATATCACCACCCAAAGGATTAACACAAGGGATACAGAACTATAGGAATTCACCACTCTAAGGATTATACCAAAGAGATACAGAATTACAAGAAGGAGAAAACTCTCTTCTAAAAGCCAAAGGTGATTTCAATTTATAAACTCAAGTCTGATTTTTCAACTTACAAACACAAGTATTTATAGAGCTTAGAACAACCCTCTAAGCTTAGGACAAGCAAGAAAACAAGGCATAAAACATGCAAGCAAACAATCCCTAAAACATGCAAGGAAACAATCTATAAAACATGCAATGAAGCAATCCCTAAAACAAGGAATGAGACAATCCCTAAAACATGCAAGGAATCAAGAAAAAGGCCAAAAGAAGAATACAATCCCGGAATTTCAGGAGGACCCAACTAGCAGAATTCAAACGGCCATATCTTCTTCCACACATCTCCAAATGGGCTGAAACTTGTTGGGTTGGAAAGATGACATCTTGAACTTCAATTTAGGCTTAAGAAAGTCTCAAAAAGCAGATCGTTTGGGCCTGTTATGATGGGCCTAAATCTAATAGGCTGTTGCATCCGAATCTTCTTCCACTTTGGGCTTGGACCTTGCACCTTGCTTAGTTGATAAGAGATTTTGTTATTTTTTGTTGGGCAGGCCCATGTTAGGTTGGACATACCCATTTCATGAGGCCTTATTTATTAGGTTAAAGGTTTGTTGGACACACCTGTGTCAGACTCCCCTGGTTGATGAAGACTTGCCCCCAAGTCCATTTGGTCTTCTTGATCCTCAAAGTAAGGAGAAAGATCAGAGACATTAAAGGTTGTAGAAACTCCATAAGCACAAGGTAGCTCATGCCCTCTCTAACAAGCCCCTTTTCGATCAACTCTTCAATTTGTCTCTGTAATACTTCATGCTCCTTAAGGTTCAATTGATAGGCTGGTTTGTTAGGTAACACAGATCCTGGTACAAGATCAGTGCAATGCTGCATATCTCTCATAGGTGGAAGGCCATGGGGAATTTCCTCTAGAACAACATCACTAAATTCCATGAGGAATGGAATCAAAGAAGGAGGAATTTCTGTTGGTTCTTTCTCTTCCCTTACCACAATTGCAAAGTCTTCACCATTCTCTATCAATACTTTCTCAACCCCAGAACTGGTCGACAAATTAGTTCCCTCCCCAAAAGAAGGTTTAGGAACATGAACAATTTTCAATGGAACCAAAAGGACCTTAACTCCATCCTTCTCAAAAGAATAAGTATTTTTGAAACCTTCATGCTTAGTCTTTCTATCATACTGCCAAGGTCTTCCAAGCAACAAATGATATGCATCCATAGGCACTATGACACAAACTACAGCATCGTTATAATTCTTGCCAATGGAAAATTCAACAAAGCATCTTTTATTTACCTTCACTTCATTGCCTCTGCGAAGCCACTGGAATTTGTAAGGTTCTGGATGATCTTCAGTTTTTAACTTCGGTTTCTCCACCATTGTTGATGCCACAACATTTTCACAACCTCCTCCATCAATGATGACGTTACAAACCTTTCCATGAGAAGTGTATCTAGTATGAAAAATATTGTTCTGCAACCATTCATCTTCCACATAGGTTATGTTGAGGCTTCTTTGAACCACAAGAGCCTCCCTTCGATCAGCATAAGTAATTTCTTCTTCCACAGCAACATGTTCATTAGTTTCTGGTGAAAAATCATGCTCACCTTCCGTTTCCATGTCTTCTTCCACAAGAGACACCATTTTACGATTTGGACAATCAGAAGCAATATGTCCAAAATCTTGACATTTGAAACACCTTCGAGTTGTATTGGAAATGATTGGATGATTTGAACCTGATGTAGTTTCATTCCTTTGCTTGGCCGCGGCTGTCTTGGGTATGGTCGTGGTTTTAGAAGTGGAACCACTCCCACGGTTAGAAACTCCATCTTGAATAAAGGATCGAAAACAATTACCACGTTTTTCTTTCAGTTGCTTTTCCACCTTCATAGCGAGTTTGCAAACATCATTATAAGTCCAATATGGTTGCAGCTGCACCACATCACTGATTTCAACACGTAACCCACCAAGATAGCGGGCTATCATCTGCTCTTCTTGCTTAATAACATCACAACAAATCATTAGATGATCAAACTCTGCTGTATACTCCTTCACAGACGACTCCCTTTGCTTGAAATTATGAAATTTCATAAAAGCATCTTGTTTGTAGTGGTCAGGTAAATACTTTCTTTTTAGCTCTCTCCTCATCTTTGCCCATGTTGTAATACGTACTTTTCCTTCACGTTCTCGCTGCCTCTTCAAATTCTCCCACCAGATTGAAGCATGTTTCCTTAGCTTGATGGCAACAACTTTCACTTTACGATTTTCTGGAACATCTTTGAAATCAAAGATTCGCTCAACGGTAGTAAGCCAATCAATGAAATCATCTGGTTGCATCCTTCCCTCAAATTCTGGAATGTCCACCTTGACATCATAATCACGTTGAAAAACATGATTTCTTAGCTCACGGGGGTGAGGTGGTGTGCTGTCACTTGAGGCGTGACTACGAGCTTGGTGAAAAGGATTAACTTCGTCTCCATCATTGCTGGAAACTTCAACGTCTGAGCCATGATGAGAGGCACCATGTTCAGAAGTTCCATAACGCTCTAGGCGTTGTTTGAGTCGCTGCACTTGTCTCCTCAAGGCTTCCATCTCGATATCTCGCAGATCTCCTTGCGGTGGTGCTTCTGGAGCTGCTACTGGAATAGCTTGACCACGACGACCAGGACTAGCCATAATAACAAGAACTATGGAAATCAAGGTGTTAGATATCACACTTGAGAAACCAAAGCTCTGATACCAATTTGATACCGGATTTAAATAGAATTGAAGGAAACTAAACAAACAAACAATAAAATGAAAGATAAGAGTTCACCACCCAAGAGATAACACCAAAGGGATATAGAATATCACCACCCAAAGGATTAACACAAGGGATACAGAACTATAGGAATTCACCACTCTAAGGATTATACCAAAGAGATACAGAATTACAAGAAGGAGAAAACTCTCTTCTAAAAGCCAAAGGCTGATTTCAATTTATAAACTCAAGTCTGATTTTTCAACTTACAAACACAAGTATTTATAGAGCTTAGAACAACCCTCTAAGCTTAGGACAAGCAAGAAAACAAGGCATAAAACATGCAAGCAAACAATCCCTAAAACATGCAAGGAAACAATCTATAAAACATGCAATGAAGCAATCCCTAAAACAAGGAATGAGACAATCCCTAAAACATGCAAGGAATCAAGAAAAAGGCCAAAAGAAGAATACAATCCCGGAATTTCAGGAGGACCCAACTAGCAGAATTCAAACGGCCATATCTTCTTCCACACATCTCCAAATGGGCTGAAACTTGTTGGGTTGGAAAGATGACATCTTGAACTTCAATTTAGGCTTAAGAAAGTCTCAAAAAGCAGATCGTTTGGGCCTGTTATGATGGGCCTAAATCTAATAGGCTGTTGCATCCGAATCTTCTTCCACTTTGGGCTTGGACCTTGCACCTTGCTTAGTTGATAAGAGATTTTGTTATTTTTTGTTGGGCAGGCCCATGTTAGGTTGGACATACCCATTTCATGAGGCCTTATTTATTAGGTTAAAGGTTTGTTGGACACACCTGTGTCATTACCTGATGGTCCTTGATCACTGTGACTGAAACTATTTTGACTGACTTCTGTTTCTACTTAAGCAGGCAGCTAAAATCATTACCGGAGCTAATTCTGTCAGAGGAAATGGTTAACAGCACTGCAGCTTCATTTCGTGTTAAAATCAATAATGTGCTTCTTATGGCTCATGATATAACTCTTGGCAAAGATTTCCGACTTTTTTTCAAGGTCAGCATAGATAAATTGTACGAGGACTAGTACGTCATGGGTTGTATAGGAAAAGTTTTATGACTTGATCATCATCCAGCAATTAAGTTATATCTAATAGATTTACTGTATTAAAGATATTCATTATTCTTAATATTGAAGATTGAACTTGTAAATGGTGGGCAGAATATTAGCATCAGTGCCTAAGAATACTTGTTTTAGCTTCAGCCATGCAATATAGTATGGGGGAAAACAAAAGGGAAGAAGGGAGCATCCGTGTCTAAGAATACTTGTTTTAGCTTCAGCCATACTATATACTAGGGGGGGAAACTAGGGGAAAAAGCAGGGGGGCATCATTATTGAAATTATGAAGGTGTGCTTAAAACCCTTATACCTTTAAGTGGATGAGCGGCTTATCCTATGGACATACTGTCTTGCCATTTGATTCATTCTAAGTTACCTGTTTGTTGCACAGACTATGTATCGGAATTTGGTTTAGCTAGTCAACAAGAGAGGTGTGCGCGCCACTGTATTTTTGTTCCAGTTCGTGGCATGCCTTGGGATATATTTCACAGAAGTTACATTATTTATCTCTATCTGTTTGTTACTTTGTTGTGTGGCTCACAGATTTAATTTCGGACTTTAGTCTGTTGTCCCTTTCTTCTGTGATAAAATTTCCGAACTTTTTCCTTTTAGCAGGTCGTGGTTTGTCTGTGGCTCCTGTCTGCTATTGGTAGCTATTGTTCTCTCTTCACACTTGCCTACATCGGTATGTAATTTGATCCTCTTTCTGCTAGTGAATGCATGTTCAACCTCTTTTTAGTTTTCTTTTTAGTTTCTTTATAATTTTTGCTCTTGTAACATTTTAGTAACTTAGTTGTTTCAGCAGAATCTCTTCAGGCTTATTCCTATTTGAAAGGGGTGGAGGGCTTCGGTGCTGAAGCATAGTAATAGGAATCTGTGTTGCAATAAAGTGAAAAAGTCTGATCATGCTTTTGTTGCGATACTTTCACTTACCATGGAATTCATGGGATCTTCTTTTGCATATCTGTGTTGCCTGTGGAAGTCATTTGCAATATCTATGCTCATAGTTATAACAGTAAATTGCTTTTACATCATATGAAGTAGAGGAGCCACTTCTACAGTAATTTTTTTTTGTGCATGATAAATATGCAAGCCGTTAGGAATGTTCTCATTTACATATTTTCTATTTATACGTTGACAGGAGCCATCTTATCCATAACAGTTCCTGCCTTGTACAGCAAATATGAAGAGCATGTGGACAGATATTGTGGTATGATCCACCAAAAATTTACTCATCACTATAAAATAGTTGATGAGAATGTTATAAGTAGAATCCCACGGAGTTTATCGAAGGACAAAGATGCTTAAATGATGGTTTCCATACAGGCCATGGAAGAGTCTGCTTTATAGGAGTTACAGACCGTTTTGAAGTTCCAGTGGCTGATAAATGAGTCCTTCACCTTATGTCAGTAGTGGCTTGTTTGGAAGTTACAGATCTGCTGGGACATTTTGTGCATGCAGTTTACCAAAAATGGCTGGTCTATCCAACTGACTCTGTTCACCTTGCCCATGAGGAAGAGAACGACTCCTCTGGGGAGGGCAACTACCCTGCATCCCAAATGCTTAACCACTATCCCTAGCACCCTCTGATCTACCCCTCTTTTGTCACTCACGGCATCCCTTAAACTCCAACACATCCTTCTCCACCTGTAGTGTCATATCTACCAAGTTGGCATAATTAGAATGTCTCAAATATGAGAGTTGGGAGCGGATCTCATAGTTCAATCCATATAAAAATCGCACATTTCCTCTCCTCGGTGTTTATTAACTCGGGGACAAATCGGGACAAGGGAACAAACCGTGCATCATACTGACATGACATTTCGTTTCAGACTGATGAAATCTCTCTCCTGAGCTCTATAAATGTTATGTCATATTTGAGACATTTTAATTATGCGACCTTGGTAGATATGACACTTCAGGTAGAGAAGGATGTGTTGGAGTTTAGGGGATGCCGTGAACATATGAAGAGGGTTAGATAAGAGGTGCTAGAGATAGTGGTTATGGATTTGGGATGCAAGGTAGTAGCCTTCACCAAAGAAGTCATTCTCTTCCTCAAGGGCAAAGTAGACAGAGTCAGTTGCGTAGACCAGCCTTTTTTCACTCGGTCAGTCCTACTTTCCTATCAGAATTAAGAAAACAGAAATATTTGTCGGCTTAACTGGACTTGCAATCATGAAATTTGCCTAGCCAGGTTACCTATGTTACCAATTCTTGAAGAATCTCTGCAGTTTCCTTTTAGGTTTTGGGCTAGTTCACTTGGAGATTATGTAATGCAATTTTGTTGGGAAAGTTGAAGAATCAAGGATATTTTACCCCGGGGATTCTTAGATGAGCGAAAAGTAGGGCAATTGGCTGAATGGAAGGATGATACTGTTGTTTCCTTGAACAGTAATGCAGGACATTTTACTAGGATTCCTTCTGTCCGCTACTCCATAAATAAGCTTAAAAAGACTAAGGGCGTCAAATTGCTGCTGGACATGCTGTCTTCAATGCACCGTAGTTCTATTCTCTATCTAGTAAACTTCAAAGTGAATTTGTTAGAATTGCTGGAGTTTCCACTACAAGTTGTTCCTAATCATCTGGCCTGGATTCCCTTCTTGTTCCGCTTTTAAAACTAATCAATTAACTACCTATAATAATAAAAAAAGGGTCTTGACTCATAAATTCTTTTTTATCTTCTTTCATAGGGGAGAAAGAGTGGAATTTGTCACTTCTATTCTTGGCATTTTGGGCTTCTCGTTACACTTAGCCTACAGAGTCCATATAATTCAAAGTTACAGGCTTCAAGTGCGGTTTATTAAATATCACGAGGGAGCTGACCTCTTGGCACGGTGGTTATCTTCAAGTTTTCTCCATACAGAAGACTTTGGTTCGATTTTTTTTTTTTTTATCATGTACCAAAAAAAATATTAAGGCTTAGCACAAGTCTATAAAAAATACGTGATACAAAAATCTATCTCACCATTAAATAGCATGAGAAGAGAGAAAAAAATTATTTTCATTCAAAAATTGAGATAGATCCTTATGACATGACATGTATCTATCATGGTCGCAAAATTTTTTTTTCAATTATGATACTAAACCACATGCATATTAAAAACATCAATCTGTTTTGTCCCAAAAAAGGCCAGAACACACTACTTAACAATCAAATTCTAGTTTTGCACAAATGACTCCAAATTAGATGCATCTAAACTTCTGCAACCTCAAAGATCAAAAGAAGGTAAAGTTCATTAAGCAGCTATTACACGCTAATCTTTGAGCAATTCCTTTGCCTTGTTCAACCATTCATTGTAGAGCTCATCTAAGAAAAGAACAAAGTGCACCTGCAAACAGCAATAAATTCAAACCTCGGTAAGTTTCCAGGATAACTTTACTGATCAATAATTGTCTGTCATGTTCAATTCATTTCATATTTGGTGAGGAAGCAGGGTAATAAGTTCATTCATTAGTAAAGAGCCAGGGAAACTAGAACCAACAATCTAGCTTAAGTGCTCCTGAGGATGGCCTTCATTGTGACCTGTGGTGACAAAGCTTATAATATTCCGCTACAAAATTTTTTTTTTTTTTTTGCAGGTTTGTTAGGGTTTACAACATACAGCAACTTCTACAGGAAAGTGAGATGGAGTTAAATTGATGTTGGCAAGTAAGAAATTGGAAGATAAGCAGAAAAACTTGAGAAGTTTTGTAAAAGCTTGGATGTTTCTCAGTGATTCAGAAAATAAAAACCATGTGAAAGCTAAAGACTAATTACATGATAAGTTCATGTACAATGTGTAAATGAGGAGCAATATAGGCCTCTAGCTTAGTATTATCATAGGGGAAGTACCTCTTTAAAATCATTTGCAAATTCTTTGACCGTAGAGATAGCTACCGTAGCAGCTTTGTCAAAAGGGTATCTGCACTAAATTTAAGAAAAGAACAAGAAATAAAAATTGTTCATGAGCCCTGTAAAGACGATTAACACATAAAAATTGAAGATCCATTACCCAATGTTTCAGAATTTCAATCATCAAAGAATTTGCGGAACAAGCAATTGTCCTCGGAATGAGTGACAAATGGATTTAAGAATGTATCAATAATAAACCATTTAATACTTTCTAGTATGATTTTGTGGCCTTTCCGTTGTGTCAACTTACCCATACACACCACAAGATATGGCAGGAAATGCAATATATTGAATGTTGTTCTCTTTGGCAACTCTCAGGCTGTTCCTGTAACCATTAAAGAAAGGAGAAGCTATTTAGAATGACAAGTAAAACTACTAACAGGAATACCATAAAGAACCATGAAAATCTACCTGTATGCACTTCTCAGGGATGCTTCAGGTTTACTATCAGTATCGTAGATAGGGCCAACAGTGTAAATCACATGAGAGGCAGGCAACCTAAAACCTCTGCACATTTTCAACATATTAGCATGTTACTTATGCATGAGACTCAAACAAGAGCAACATTCCAACCGAATTTGAGGCAGAAGAACCTACGGGGTAATTCTTGCTTCTCCTGTGGGGCAGCGGACTCCAGGTCGAACTTCAGGGATTTTATAGCATGCTTCTCTGAGTTCTGGTCCAGCTGCCCTATGTATGGCTAACAAGGATGTAATCCAAAGTAATTACATGTTTACTCATATGAAAAAAGTAACACATTAAAATTAACAAGACAGAAAGATGGAGTACCTCCATCTGCACCACCACCTCCAAGCATTTGCACATTTGCTGGATTAACCTGCAGAACAGACTATTCAATCAACACAACAGAGTTAAATTAAATCACTACATAAAATTTAAATTCCAGGTCATGCAAATAAGGTAATCCCAATATTTAGTTAGGTTCACTTCACTTAAGCTAAAATTGGTAGAGAAAAAAATGTAAGAGGAATGATGAGGTAAAGGAAAGAAAAGTGAGTGGAGAGCCCTTATCGTTTAGTAGGAAAGAAAAATTGGAGGATTGATTTTTTTTTTCCCACGAGTGTAAATCACTAGGAGGATTGGAGAATGTAAACTATAATAAGCTAATTTTTTTTTGTCTTTTTCTTCTTTCCTCTCACTTTTCCATCATATCCATCAGACACGTAATGAAAAACATCAATCCTCGTATTTTTCCATAATCCTCTCTCTCTTCTTTCCTCTTCCTCTCCCTCTTTCTTCCTTTCCTTCCTCCCACATTTCTTCTCTACCAATCAGAGCCATTTACTTACAAATAGAACATACAGGCTATCAAATTTCAAAAACAAATGTTCATAAAGTTTTACCTTTGATTGATGGGGTTATCAACAATGCTCGATTGGTTGTGCTGAGAGTTATACTCACTGTGAGTATAATTAGCTCCGCATATAATCATACTCAAAAAGATTTAAGAAAGACAATACCTCAAACACAGAATAACTATAAACCCTATTTGCACAAAACGATCAAAACATGTGTAATATTTTAGGAAAAGATCAAGAATGAATAATCATAGCTTCACCATAAATAAAAAAAGAACAATAAGATGCAACAAGCTCCAAACTAATCATTCCACGATTATCATCAAAAAAATAAAACTAAAAATAGAAAGAAAAGAAGAAAGACCCGGAAAAATTTAGAACAAGAAATATAAAGAGAGAGAGAGAGAGAGAGAGAGAGAGAAAGACTGACAATAGCATCAGAGGAGCCATCAATGGACCACTTAGTGATGTCTCCTTTGAGGATCTGAAGAGCGCTGGATTCAGACAGCTTGAAGTAAGTGTCACCACCACTGCCTCCATCTCCAAACGACATCGTTGAAAACCCAGCAACACCTGACCTTTTCAACGGAGATATGGTCACTGATGATGATAAGGTAAGTTTGAGAAGATTTTGCAGAGGAAGATTATCGTTGTTGAGAAATTGAAGATGGGTGGTAGTAGTGGTACTAGGTTTTGGGCACGACGAAACAGTAATATTACTAATCGGTCTGCTGAGAGATTGTACACCTAAGAATCGTGCTCCTCTTCCTCTGCACAGAATCATTGGTTGAATTTTCCTCTTTTGATGGCTACGGTCCTCGAATACTAAGAAACTGTGCACCTAAGAATTTTGACTTTTTAGTACCGTTTGATTTTAGTAATTTCTTAATAAAATAAAGTGAAGTTAATCAAAGTTTTGGTTTTCAAAAAATAAAATCCAAGTTTTTGATAAAAAAATATATTTTCGAAATAATTTTGGTAAAATAGTGATAAAAGCAGTTTTTTATTAGAAATTAAGTTTTTTTTTAAAAAAAAACTATTTTCAATGAGTTTTTGTTTTTATAAATCATAAAAGTGTTTGATCAAAGTTCTATTTTATAAAAAATATAAATTATTTCATAAACTATTCCAAACAACACTTAAGTATTTTGTGAGCATTGTAAGAGAAAGTTACAAGAGAATTAACATGAAAAAATAGAGTAATTTATTTTTTTGATTATTTTTTTAAGAAATATCTAAGCATAATTATTTCTGTTTTAAATTTTATGTTTGGATCGAAGAAAATGAAAAAAAGAAAAAAAAAGAGAGATGTTGATAAAAAAAACATTTTAAAAAAACTTCTATACTCAATGGATACAATATGAAAAACTATTTCAATTTGTTTTCATTATGACAAAAAAAATTTGCGAGACTTAGTTTGAATGCAATGTTTTAAATCAGTCTGAACTTTCACTGATAACTTTAAAAAAAAAATGTTGGTAATATGAAGTGACCAATTACACTGTAAACGTATTTCCTGCAGTTATATACATTTATTAATTAAAGACAACTAGCTATGACTTTATGAGGGAAGCTTGCAAATATCTGCAACAAAAAATTGACAGTGAAGTTTACACTCTTTCATTCATTGTTCTTTGAAATGTGGCTCTTAAGGGTGGGAATTTTTTTTTTTATGAAAAAGGATGAGATTTTTAATTCCTCCAGTTTTACACAAAAATTTCTCTTAACTTTGTGTATTTTTTGGGAAGGGTTTTTAAGTTTCAAAACTTCGAGGACAAACATTTAAAATGCAAGAATAATGTTTATTTCGAAGGAGAACTAGCATTGCTTCAATTATGTTCAAATAATGAGAAATTGTGGAGTCAGAGTATTTAGTTTAATCCATATTGTTATTATTGATATGTTTATTAGGTGTGTAGAATATTTAATATCATAATCAAGCATTTATTATTAGATTGCAAAATCAGATAAAATACGACACTCATTAAGAATCAGTGAGATATTGCGAAATCCGATAAGATTAAGGATTTCAAGAAGACTGCGGAAGTTGAGAAGATTACAGAATCAGAAGAGAATATTGCACAAATCGAAGAAGGAATTAGAGAGGGACTAGGCACTTGACAGGAGGCTAGGTGCCTGATAGAAAAAACGGTAGGAAATGACCAGTAAACATTGCATTTGCTAAAGAAATGTCTAAAAGAGTTGCGTGCAAGGACTAGGCAATTGCATAGACGTCTAAGAGAGGCTTAGGCACTTGGCAGGGTGCTAGGCTCTTGCTAGGAGAAGAATGTAGAAAATGTTCAGAAATGGGGAGACTGTTGAAGGAAAGGTTTAGAAATGGGGAGATTGTTGAAAGAAAGGCTCGAGGAACATGCAAGTCCGAGCTAGGTGCCTGAGACAGGCCTAGGCGCCTGACAAGTTTTTGTGATCTAGTTTTGAAGACCGAAGCCTGAAGACCTGATCTACATAGAAGATGAAAACGTCTGATAAGACGACTGGTTAGATGTCTGAAGACATCTTTTGGGAGTCAAAATGATCTTTATTTAAATCGGATCTCTGTCATAAGTTTAGAAGATTCTCTGAAATCACATAGAAGAAAATTTTGAAGTTACAAGACATAACTGAAGACTATAAATAGAAGAAATTGAAGTGAAGTCAGATATCAATCTCAAAGATCAAAATACAAGCTTAAGAATTAGTTTTGTTTACTACTATGCGTTGTGTTTATTTTGTAAACTATGTAAATTATGAGATTGTGAATAGTGAGAGCGTGTCTCTTTATAAGGTTTCTTGGTAGTTATAAAGTCAAGCAGAATGTAAGGTTTGTTTGGTACCCGTAAACCCAAGTTAATTTAAAGTTGATCAACTAGTGGAACTCAGTAGACCGAAAAGACCAATTAAAGAAGTGGATGTAAGCACAATCATATTGTCGAACTACTATAAAATTATTGTGTTTATTTCCTCATTCCCTTACTCTTTAATTTGATTTGTTTTTAATTTCTATAATAGTAGTTTGATTTGATTGTGCTAATAAACTTGGTTTAGTTTGTAGAAACAATTCACCACCTCTTGTTTTCCTGTCATGTGGAAAATGAAATGATATATAACTTTGAAGCAGTAGCTCACTTTTTCACAAGGCATCAAACCACTACAAACGAATGACAAAGATACAAAAAAAAATTGACCCTTTAGTCCAGCCTCAATCTTAGCCCCTTAATTAAAGTGGTTTCATATTCAAGCTTAGCATATGAGCACCCAGTCGCACTTAATGAACCACAAAATAGAGAAAAGATCGTCTTCCTTTTAAGTCACACTAGACATGCAACAAAAACAATATTTGAATAGAGGAAATGATGAAACAAGTAGATTGAGGAACAGAAATGATGAAACATAGCAGAAGACATAAGAAGAGACTCTATCCCACCTCTCACTGGTAGCTCGTTCTTCTCTTTGAAGACGAAAGAACAGAAGTAATGCCTTTATGCCATATTCCCTCACAAGACAGAGGTAGCCTCCAAGAACCCCTAGAGCACAAAAATCGACGCCATCGATTGGAACCAACCTGAATTTTTCCTCTGCTAAATCGAAAGCAATGATTCCATTAAAATGACCATGGTCCATGGGAACTAACAAAACTCCTCCCCCGCCAATGTAGAGCTCCATTTTAGACGGACCCAGATGGAAATAGATTATGACCAATCCAATTATAAGGGTGAACGAGGTTTTGCACCCTTTTACAAGAATTTGATCTCAGAGAGAAAACTTCCATTTTGAATTCGGTTGTTGAAAGTTTTCGAGCTGAATTAGTATTAGTACGAAATGAGTAGCAGCTACAAGAACCTTGTAATCATCAGTGGATAAATCATAACCAAACCCATACACATAATTAGGTGTTTGAAATGAAGGAACGAAAGGATCGCATGAAGGGAAGTCAGGATCTGGTAGTTTTCTGTATTCATCAGTTAAAGGGTTCCAAATAAAGAAGTCCTTATGATTATCAAGAGCTACACAAACCAACCCATTGCATGAACCCACTATTCTAACAGTACTATCTGGTCTCTTAAATGGGAAATGAAGATATACAAAAGCAGACTCATCATCATCAGAAGAACAAGCCTTGTAATCAAAAGACCGAATATTATCAGGTGCTGAATACAGGATTTTGTGAGTCTTCTCTTTAGCTAATTCTAGTTGAAGTTTAGCAAATTGGGGACTGGAAATAAGATATTGCCATGGCTTAGACACACAGCTGAATCGAACCAACGGCTTGATAGGCAGTCTTGTGAGTATTTCCTCAATAACGTCATAGGGCAGCGACTGCGTCTTCGTCAGTTTTTTCTTCGCGTTTGATTTCTCCATAACCAGTCCAAAATTGAATCAAATCAACAATTTTTTTCAGGACTATTGTTATAGCCGATTTTTTGGGCCCAAATTGGGTCCATGCTAGAAGTGGTAGTGGACCGTGCTGTGCTGTTCTACGTTCCACACAAAACGGACTCACAGTGCTTTCGTACCTCCGTCTTTTTCATGATGTGCTGTATCATGTTAAATTTTTTAAAAATCTAAACCCGACATAGCCCAAAACTTGCATAGTTATTGGGTCGTACCAGCCCATAAGTTTATAAGTATATATCGATTTTTTGTCTTTTTATTGAAAATAGTAAATATATATATATATATATATATATATATATTGAATTAAATGTTTATAATTGTATAGAAAAATAATTATTTTATTGATAAAATTAAATATTACAAATAATTTAGAAATCGAACAAAAATAATAACATAAACAAATAACTTAAAAATTATAACTTTCAAAAATCTTTCAACTAAATAACTTACAAAAACTACAACATATAAAATTAATAAATAAGATAAAGTGATTTACAAATGAGTGAAACATAAAAAACAACTTAGAAATTTATAAAATTAGAAAAACAAAAATTATTATTATTATTATTTAACTGTTCACAGTTTATACTCTTACGGACCGTGCTGGGCAGTGTCTCATGCCGTGCCGTGCCGTGAGCCTCAAAAGCTAAGCCATGCACGGCCCATCCAATAATACCGTGCCAAGCATAACACAACTCATGGAAGTGTGGGTCGTGCCTCATTTGTTTCGGGTTGTGTCGATTGCCACCCTTAACTAAACTGTACAGACAATTGTTATTGGGTTTAAGTTTTGAACTTGCACTCAACCAAGCAATGAAAATATGGTCAATAGCTTCGTTTTTTTTTTTTATAGGAAGCCCATTGGATTTTCAGGCTATACAACAAGAGGTAACTCTCGTTTTTTCTCTCATAAACTTATGTGTGAGTGAAATGACTATAAATTTTATGTTCGATAACAACTGACTTTACTATCTAATTGAATTTTACATTCTTTTTATATGTTTTCAAAAACTTAAATTTTATACTTAATCGTTATTATCAATGTAACTAATAGTAAATATCTACAAATTTTAATATAATATATTTTTATTTGAAAGAAATAGTTCGTTAATTAATTATCCCACAATCTTAATTTAATGCAAAATTTATCATTTTTTATTCTAATTTATTCATAACTTGCAAGTGAGTGAAAGATTAAGAATAGATGATAATGCAAATAGAAGAAATATTAGTGTGGATAAAACACTGAGTGAAGTATTAATGAAAATATTTCGAAACCTAAAATCATAATCGAGAGCTCTAATATAATGTAAAAGAGATAACTGAGTGATGAATTATCTTAATAACCTATTTGATGTGAAATAACCTAATTATTATTTTACACATTTCTTTATAAAAAAATATATAAATATCATGGCATGTACGTTGGAAACTTATTGCGATATTCAATGGAAACGAGTGGGCTTTAAGATGCAACGTCAACACCGTGAAATCAGAGGCCATTGATCTAAGTTTGGTAAATTTCTGCCACAATATGCCACACAAGTAGTCCGCAAGTTCCAATTTCCAGCCACCAATGCTTGGTTCGTTTGATGACATTCATCCAAAGCAACCACCACAAGAAAGGTAGAAATCCTTTAATCAGCATTTTTCCAGAAAGTCGATTGTGGCAGAAATTTACCGAACGTGCAACATCAAGTGATTGATACCAAAGTAACACAATTGCATATTTGCATACTTTCATGATGTGTCAAACAATTTTTCAACTACAATAATCCAAGTTACAAGAAGCTTTCTTGTGGTTGGATTACATAGAATCTGTGACGATTCATACCTTATATTGATAGTGAAATAGAAAAAATCTTGATATATATTTGAGACATCATGAACTCAAAAAAAGACATGAGAATTTTTGTTTGAAAGATGGGCTCGTTGTGTTACAAATAGTATTAGGTTTGACCCAAACACAACCATGTGGATGCATGGTATTTTGGTTTGCCACGAATTCATCATGATATATGGGTTCTTAAAAAATCGAAATTGTTGATTTGATTGTGACCATACAATTTGTCCTCTCTCTCTCAATGATGTAAGAGTCCAAACATGAATTTACGACGATTCACATCTAAAGCAATTAGAAAATTCTTCTTATGCATTTAAGGTTTTGTAAACCCAAAAGCAACTTAAGCTAGTATTTTTGAAGACGAGCATGTGAATAATAGCTTGGTTATGAATCATTAATATTAAATGATTAGCAACCAATGGAATCATACTTGTTTGATTGAAGTCACTACATAGCTCACAACCCTTAATTTAACTACATACATATATAGGCCTAGCGGGTGCCAAACAAGCCACCTCAGCAATAGACAGCCACATGGGACTGAGCCTGCCCTAAGTCTAACTCTTGCCTCTTATACCTTCCCCTTTTATGTCCCAAACAATGACACATTACAATTATAAACCTCACCAAATTAAGGACCCTTATATTTCAAAAGAAGAATTTAAAACTGACTACCCTCAAATGTTTGGCCAAACTGCCAATTTGCAGGCACCACATCGTAGCTAGTCATAGTCCTACCATCACTTGTGGTGACCTGGAAGGAGAGGCTTTGGCCATTTAGGTAGGAGTTGCTCTGCCAATTCTGGCCCCAGTTTCTTGACATGGATTGCCATCCAGTCTTTGATCCCTTGATTGACACTGCATTAACATCTCCTGCACCTCCAACGTTTGTGATCAAGACCAAGTTAAAGTATGAGTGACCATTGATGGTAAACCTTATTCCTCCTTTCTTCACACAGGACACCCTGTTTTGGCCAACACAAGAAAGTATATATATTTTAGTGACATGAACTCAATACACACATAATTCATTAGTACTTTTTTACATCTAACATTTGATTTGAGTACCCTTTTGTCAATTTGTAAAGACCACTATGATTATTTATTTATTTACTATTATGTACCTTCTGAAAGAGACAGGGACAATTCCAGCTCTGTATTGAGCAATTTGCAAGAAGGCAGGCTCAGCCAAGTCAAAGTGTTGGAGGGGAGGATTGCACCAACCACCGTTGTCGTTAGATAAGCCTAAGTTAGGAGGGCAGAAATTGGTTGCAGTGACAGTGATGGTTCCAGGAAGGCACCATTTAGGGTCACTGTCACATCTCATCTCATAACAAGAGCCGCAGCTTAAGCCATTGTTGAAGAGAGCAGTGCTAAGTGCTGCAGTGTTAGTTCCATACCCTTGGCTGTACAAGTTGCCATACCCACATGCACCTCCTGCAATTTATAGCAACATCTATCATCCCCATAAGAAAGCAATAAAAGTAATCATATTTAATCTGATACAGAAATACCAAAACCCATTTATGTTAATCAATATCAAGTACAGAATTGAAACTACTTCCAATATATAACTACTAATTAAAGAATATTTGACCTTTTCTCGTAAGTTTAAAAATTTGGAATATTTGATCATTCCATATGTTTTTAATGAATATAGTATTAGACTATCAGTCTTGAGAAATCTCTTTCTCCTTTCCATTAATATTTTATCGGTTGCTTTGTAGTACTTGGATTTTTATGCCCCCGTTATTCTTTATTCGGTTTGTACCATTACGTAATTGAATGGACCCATTCAAAAACATTTAAATGATGACAAAATTATTAAAGATTGGCATTCTTAATTTCTATTCAACAACATAAGAATAGTTCCGTGACTTTGGCTAAGTGATTGCTGAATTATTGCTTTGAAATAAAACAGATTGATGCGATCTGACCCATTATCATATATCAATCCTGATGGATCATTTTTTTATATATACGAAATATGAGAATCTTATTTGATTTACGTGAACAACTTATTAGTCTGTCAGGTATTAGAGTATTAAAATATAATTAACTAATTTTTTTATTAATTTAAACTTTTAAAATATTTAATCACTCAATTATTAATAGTATTTAAACACTAAAAAAACAGACCACAAAAAAAACCGTACCGATTATTTTTGGCCATCTCGTCCATTTTCATTCGCTACGGTTTTTTAATGGTAAAATTGAAACTCTAGTTTACTAGTTCACCTTCCGGTAGTTTATCTCATTAGTTCCTTTTGATGGTGTGTTTATCATTGCTGTAACTATTTAGATTTGCCTAACGAAAAGATGAGAGTGAAAAATTGAACATACCCATTGTGCCAGATGCATCACCCCCACCATAGAATGTAGCATGACCACCTTGCCACCCTCCATAGTCTCCAAAAGTGACCTGGAGGCATAACTTGAGCGCAAACACGAGAAGAGATAAAGTAGACAATGCAGAAAATGCCATTTTGTGCTTTATGTGAGTGGGGAGTAGAGGGAGAGAGAGAGCTGAGAAGAAGGCAAGTGTGGTTTTAGTGCTTGATTTAGTAGAAGAATGGATATTGGGGGCTACTTTATATAGGAAATGAAAGGCATTTGGTTTGTTGGCTGTGAGATGTGAAGGTGCATCAGAAAGAGACAACTTAGGGCAATGCTCACGTTTGATGAGAGAGAGAGATCCAAAAAGCTCAAACACCACAAAATAAAAAGTACTGATTTCTCATATTTTCTGGTCATTTCAAGAACCCAAAATCTGCACATGCAGTTGTTCCAGTTACACCATCAACTGCTAAACTCATGGCCCCCACTTGCACATGCATTTATCAACCGTCTTGTTTACTATCTTCTTCTCACTACTTTTATTTTAATTGCTTATTACGTATGGTAATGTGGAATTTTCTTATAATTTCCTGAAATGCCGCAAATCATTTCGGCGTTTGGTATGGGACTTCTCAGGTCCAACTTGGTAGGCTGTTGAGCTTTGTAAACCGACAATGTGCTGCTTCTTTTGTAATTTTTTTTTTAATTTATTCTTAATTTCTACTCACCAACCATATCTTAGTATTGGTTTATTGTAAAATCTTCTCTTAATTTAAAGTTAAGTAGCAGTTCGTCTAATGTGTTTTTGTAATTAACTCATGACTTTATCAATTTGAAATATTTCAATTCATTGATCTGATTTCGATCAATTTTCAATCAAATTCGGACTAAAAAATTATCGAAAAACTTAATATATTTGTTAACTTACTATGTTAGATAATAAATATATTAAATTTTTTGAAAATTTTATCAATCTGATGTGACAAATTAACAATCATATTTAAAATTTTTCATAATCTTTTTATCCGGATTTGAACAGAATCAAACCGATAAATTAAATTGCTTCAAACTGACAAAATCAAATATTAAATTATAGACTTTAAAAACTCGTATAGCAAACACCTACTTGACGTTAAATTTATTGAAAATTTTGCAATTAACATTTCAGGATTCTAGTGGAGGCATTTAACAACATTAATAAAGGAACTATAGGTGATCTTAAGAATCATTTGTCGGTTATTATAATAAACTTTTTTAATGTTAATTAAATTATTAATTAGCATAGATAATAGAATCGTGCAGAGAGTAATTGTCAATCTATATCCATATTAGCAGTGTACAGTATCTCTAGCACACGCTGCCACGGATACTTTTAATATATTAATGATATATTTAATCATTAAAATCATTAACATTAGTGGATTATTTAATTAAAATTACATGTTTTTACGTAATCATAAATGTTTTTAATATGTTAATAATTAATTTAATAGTTAAAATCATTAACATTTGTGGATATATTAATTATTTAATCGAGAGTACATGTTTTTTTTAGTAATTTATATTTTTTTTGCTTATAGTTTATTTGGTTAATGGGTATAAATTAAAAAAAAAAATTATAATGAAGATTTTTTTGGGGAGATTTGGCTCAAAGGGCCTACCATGTTAGGGGCACATGCAAGTCGCGGTCTTTACGGTCCCTTAATTTCAATACATCATTTTCGTATGAATTTGATCAGCTTTGATTTCTATGTTGATAAGAATAAATATGTAAGCAAATTGATATAGGGGATGTTTGAATTCGGTTTAAGAGAAATTTTTATTTGTATTTTGTGCAAAACTGTATTTTTGTATCGGATGAAAATTTTATTAGTAATTATTAAGTAATTTTACTGGTAACATAAATAATGATCATAAAAATATTATCAATGAATTTACTTGACAATTACCCGTAAAATTTCACTTTGTGCAAAAGCTAAGAATATCTCTTAATTTAAAGCCAACTATAAGTTGAAATTTATTTTTAAAAATTTATCAAAGATTTAATTAAATCAAATCAAATCTCTTATTAATTTATATTTAAAAATTATTTAATAAAAATTAATAAGATTTGATTAAGTTTTGAGTAAATTTTAAAAATTAAACTTTAACTTAAAATTAACTTTAAACTAAACCCAAATAACGCTATAAATACGTAAGATACCGACTTGACAATTAGAAAAACAAACAACTTGGTCGCCATATTCTTTTTCTTTTTAAAATGTTATCCTTCTGTTTTTACTGTCAATATAAGAATTTCTTTCCATCAAATCTTTATATTTGTCTGTTTTTTGTATAGGAATATTAGGGAGCTAGATAGACTTGAGATTCTAGTAAAGTTAATTAGTCCTCCAACAAATATATATTTTGTGGTATGAATATTTATATAAAAAGAGTATATCTTCCAATGACTTTGATTTCTTGAGCGAGGCTCTATTTATTTTTTTCTAATTAAAAAAATATGAGAAATAATTATAGAAAAAAGAATATGGAAAACGAATTATGATTACGACGATGTTAATTAACTTGTTTAAATTTCTTTTAAAAAAAAAATTATCTTGATTAGATTTAAGTAAATTGATTTAAACTTGTTTAAATATGATCCTAAACATCATTAATATAATGTGATTTACATCGATGCACTGTTTTTTACTAAAAATTTGAAACTTTTGGGTGTTAATGTCAAATCATGAAAATGTCAAAATGGGTATAAAAGAAAAAAAATAAACTATTGGTTGATGGAGAAAAACAAGGAAAAAGATAAAGTTTTGAAGTTCTTGATTTGTTGACATTTGTTGAAAAATAGAATTTTAAAACTTCAAAATTTCATGTCTCTAAGAAAAAAGCCCGTATAGCTCAGTGGTAGAGCGTCAGTCTTGTAAACTGAAGGTCCGTACTTCGATCCTACATGGGGGCAATTTTATTCTATTTTCACTTCAGTTCTCCCGGCCTCTTCCATTCCAAAAAGTAAAATTTTAAGCACCTTAATCGTTTATTTTTATTCATTTTCACACCATTTCATCAAGCATCACGGGCAAGAGCAATTTCAACTGTAAGGGTAAAGAGTTAAAGACTTTACTTTTGGGTACTTCTAAGTTTACATTTAGTTCTCCATATTCATTTTTACTATCAACATGAATTAATCAGAAAATGTTTTTTACTTGATACAGTGTTTTTTTACTATTCGTTATAGTGATTTTCGAATATAAAATGATCAATTATTAATCAAGCTTTATTATGTAACCAAAATTATTAATTAATTGTTTCAAACATCAAATTTGAGTTGTTATTTTGAAGGAAATTATAATTTTCGTATTCCATTATCTAAATGCTAAAAGATAAATAGTATTTTAGTGAATGTAAAACTCTAAAGCATTTATTTTTTCGGGAGACAAGATTTCAAAAACTTTAAATTAGATCCACAAAAAGGTACGTGGATTTTATCCAAATGTTACTTGTTAGGAACCAATGAAAGTGCCCTTCACAAGGGATTGTCTATTGACATGAACTGCACCATTAACAGATAGGGCCTTTGAATAGTCACAATCTAAAGGGTAGTTAATAACATGATCACATATTGCAGCCACAGACAACCCACTTTGGACCTCCTAACATGGTGCAATTCAATCTACAGGGTCCAACCCCTACCACGTGCATTCAACCTGAGGGTTAGATTGTAGGCCACCTATGACTTCTCATAAGGTGACAAGTTTGTTATGTTTGGTGCCCTAAGCTTTGATTTTGTGTACCCGATGAAACAAAATCTTGCGTGGTGTTAAAGGACCACATTTTAAAATAAATTGACTGATAACCTTTTGTACGAAGGGGTTGTTTGGTTTAGGGGATCAAATTAAAATAATATTAAATTAATCTCACATGAAGATTTAAAAGATGATTTATCTGGGACTAAAATGGAACAAAAGTAATCTTAATCCCAAAAATTCTGTCTCATCTCTTTTTAGGACAGAAGTAATTTCACTTATGTAGGATTGATTTTTTTATATCCATTCTACCCCTGCAACATAACTCCTCTTTTCCTTTCTTGTTTCTACAGATCTGCGAATATGCACGAAGATCGAAGACAACAGAACTGTACCAACGTGGCCGCAACACCGTACCAGCATGGCAGCAGCGTCGTTGCAGCAATGTAGATTTGGGTTCACATTTTTTTCTTTCATTTTTTGGTTGCCCATAATTAGAAGGAAAAAAGTTACGAAGAAGCATGAGGTTGAAGAGGAAGAGAAGGAAGAGGAAGGAGGAAAAAGGAAAAAAAAACAGTGCTTGCCGTGAACCAAATGGAGGAAGAAAAATAACAGATAAAAAAACAGAAAGTTATAGAATATGGTTTGTGATGTTATATATATATATATATATATATATACACACACGAATAAAAATATGAAAAAAGGTATTTTTAGTTTTTATATTGGTTATCTCATTTTAATCTCAATTTAGAAATTTTATAAACCAAACATTAAATTAAAATAGTCTCACTTTAATTCCTTTTAATCTTATCCTACTATAATCATAATCTTATCCCATTGCAATCCTGTTCGTGAACCAAACGGACCTTAAGAGTTTGTTTAAAAGAGTTTATGAAGTGGTGTGTTTTTTATAAATAAAATTTAGACTAAACACTACTTTAATAAATGGATTATGAAATAGTTTCAGTTATTAAAAACTGAATTTGTTTAAAAAAATTATTTTATTATTGTTTTATTAAATACTAAACTGTTTATTGTTTTACTATAACTTTATTATAAATCGTTTTAAAAATTAACCGTTTGTACTGCTTAGGCCAAATAGGACCTAAAATGAGGGAGCTTGATGATGTTAAAATTGGGCAGAGATGAACCCATAAAGTAAGGGCTTTGAGTTGGAGAGGGGAAATCCTTTTTGGGTTACTTGGTTTGATTCGAACTTTTACCATTTGGGCTTCAAATTATTTTTGGGGGTCCTAACCCGACCGGGAGAAAGTTGAGCCTAAACTCATGACGGCAAAAGAACAAAACGACTGTTGTGCTTGATTTAGGCCTTCAAGTTCCAGGCCAGTCTTGGACCACCGTTGACATTTTGAGTTAATAACCTTGTGGTGTAAAGAAATGTTGTGCGTATAGCCATAGGCAGCAGCTATGCAATCTTCAACCATGTAGTCTTTTCATTGACAATATAGGGTGAAATTCATGCTCTTGCAAAAAAAAAAAAAAATGAAACTCCAACGTAAAAGGATAACAAATAAAATGAGGCTGAGAAGGTTTAACAGTCTAGTCCCATAACCCCTCTTCTTCAATGGTGCAGCAGCACCCAACAATTTTATTAAACAATGGGGCATAATTGCCATCCAAAATAGAGTGAAGTGAATGAGTTTCTCAATAGATCAAGAAATGAAAATAGAAACACAACAGGCAGTAAATAATTACAAGTTCCTATTGGAAAGCAAAGGGTAACACATTCTATTAATAATGATACTAAGAACATATCTTTGGGCCTGCTAAAAGTAATAATCTATTTCTTTGTCGATCTTTGTAGGGTGATGTGAAGAAAAATAAGGGAGTAGCGGCCATAATCCAGCAGTTTGTACGAATAGAAACGAAAATAAGCAGCCGTGATAGCTTAGCTCCCTTATTGAAAATGAATGCTTGAAAGATGATATTATGATTATTGCAGTCTCTCCTCATTTTCCTTCTTGTTCTTGTGGCCCGTACTACTACTTTGCTTGATTATGGTCCAACTAGTGCATCTCTTGCATTCATCGATGCATCAATAGTTACATTATGGTCTCTGGGCCTGCAATAGTGTAAATGGCCTCCGCAGTCCATAATTTTGTTTGCTGTGTGTGGAGAGAGAGAGAGAGAGAGAGAGAGAGAGAGAATTCATTGAGGTAATAAATAGGAGAGTATAATGTCGCCCAGCGATACAAGTTGAACGGTAACAAACAGACAACGTGAGTATAATGCCATGGCATGAAATGATGCATTTCTCTACTCCTAGGAACAACTTCCAATTCCCACATAAGCACCCCTAAAAAGTGAATTTGAATTGAGAAATTGTGAATATCTTAAGACCTGGCAAAGCTACTGAAAACCTAAAATCCCAATCACAAAGAATTGAATTCAAATGAATAATACCTTTGGCTGTAAATAAGGTTAGTCTATGGACAATCAACAAATAAGGTCGGTTTGAAGCGAAGATCAGCAAAAATCTGCATTAAAATGTGCTGCTGCTTTCACTGCCAGAAATTGAGGGGCCTTCAGACTTAACTAAGTGAGAGCCTCTGCTACAGATATCAAGCCCCTGCAATCGGCCAAGGGGATCTTGCTGCAACATCTCTGAGAAGGCATGTGAGTGGGCAGTAGCAAGCAGAGGCTGATGAGAAGTTGCCATGTTAGGAGCTGACATGTTAGACTGGAAAGGATGAAACTGTGGCATTTGCATGCTCTGGGTGTCAGCTCGCCCAGGTTGTGGCTGGGATGGAAAGAAGGAAGATTGGGTGTATGGTACATGGTGCATTCCAAAATTATAGGTATCTGTGGGTGTCATTATTTCTCCAGTGGCAATTTTCAGCCTCTCTACTTCCTTCTTTAGTGCTTCATTCAGAGCTGCATGATCGAAAGAACCATACAAGAGCATATTTGATTAACAGTTTCTCAAAGCATGTTAAATAAAAAAAAAAAACAAGAGGAACACGATATCAGAAGTCTACATCTCTAAAATGACGGATAAAATCATCAAGGATATTCAATAACTTGGCTACAAAACAAATATACTGGTTATAACAAGACCACTCTAATTCTAAGCAGCAGCATACCAGTTAGCAGACCGAAGACTGATATGCTAGTAGAACACAATAAATCAATGGGCAAATTACAGATTAGTACCCTATGGTTAGAGTTACACTAACTTAGATCCTTGTGTTTTAAAAAGTTAATTAAAGTACCTCGTGGTTGACTCTAATAGCACATAAGGCTCAGGCCTCACGGTGTCAAAAAAGTCATTTGCGTAACACGTGACTTCATCTTCCAGCACAAGCAGATATTCATTTACCCCAATTTTAACTTTACGGTTTCATTCTCTGAATGCAACGGTGTTAAATCCCCAAATCTCTGGTCAAATCAACCTATCATCGATCCAAGTTAGTATAATCCAAACCACATGGAATTCAGATTAAACTTTTTATAACACAGGTACCTACAGGGTACTCAAATTAAACTTTTTAAAACACAGCACCAATAGGGTACTCAAATTAAACTTTTTAAAACTCAGGGACCTAAGTTAGCATAACCCTAACCACAGGGTACTAAAATGTAATTTGCCCTAAATTAATTATGAATTGAATATACACATATGGTCCAAACATAGGCAAAGCAACAATCCACCGGACACCACAAAGTATCAATTACACTACCACCACCAGGAGAATAACAGAGAACTTAATACATAGCCTTCATGTCACTGCATGGTGAGAAGATGTATTGTTTACTTTGTATGGTATATGGGCTCACTTAACATGCTTGCTAGACACTTTCCAAGGGGAATGCATCATACTTGGAAGGTTGCAGTGATATCAAAAATGGGTTTGGAATAAACATTAAACATACCATCACGCAACTGAGCTTGTTGTTCCATAGCTTGTAACCGAAGCTTAAGGTCTGTGTTCTCAGTACTCAAACCAGTCGTATCTCTCTGAAAGAAGACATGAGAGGCAAGAACATGAACACTTAGGCAGCAGTCAATACAGAAATAAGGAAGAAATATGTGACAATGGAAGGAGAGAAACAAGTCCACAATCCATGGCTTTTGAGGAAGGTTTTTTAATATGATTCCTCACTTGATCATGTGGATAGTTTGGATTGAGAGAAATAGTAGGGCTTTTGAGGGTGTAGAGAGCTCAATAGATACCATTAAAAGTAGATAGTTAAATACCATTTGTTTTTGGTTTAAGGGGAATTTTTTTTGTACATGAGGAAGAGTTCCTTGATTTCCTAGATTTGGTATCTTGTAGGTAGTCTTTGTAAATGGGTTGCACCCTCTTGGTGCGTTATTAATATATATTTTACTTATATTAAAAAAAGTCCAAAATCCACAGCAATTTTAGAAAATTAGAAACTCAAGCTCTTACTGATAACTTCAAAAGCATATGTAACCACAAGAGAACAATGAAACTGAAAATAAGTAGGTCTCTCATAAATTTTGATATTCTGGAATGCCGATTTGTGGTCTTAATATTCACCCAGTAGCTGCAGATTTGATGGTGTGTAAGGAGCAAAGAGATTAACAGAATCACCACAATTTATGATTCAATCTTCATAATCATGCCACGAGGCCAAGGCCTTATCTTTTCATTTTCTTTTCTTTACCTCTAGGTAATTTATTCATGCACCTATGACGAATTGAAACCCTTATCGCAACTAGTCTCATTTTATGTAGGAGTGGAGGTGCGGTTAGGCTCAAAGGTCTTTGGCAAGGCCAAGAACATTTCTGTAGGAAAATATGCTAGATTAGTAGATTATTAAAGAGTTAGTCAGATGACCACAGATAGAACCTGGAAAAGTGTGAGTTGTGCAGAAAGAGTAGTTGCTTCAGTTTGAAGAGTTTGAACTTTTCTCTCAAGTTCTGATATATAACGAGCTTTCCTCTCCTTTGAGCGAGCAGCGGACTGTCGATTCGCAATTATCCTGCATAAATTATTTATTCGAGGGGAAAAACTTTTGTTACCAGTGAATCAAATTTATTAAAGAAAATTCTATTTTAACTCAAGTTCTTAGAAAGTAATACAGTAATATCAAAGAAATCGTCTCATTAAACTCTTAAAAGAATCAAAGAGAAAATAAGTTCTGCTACATGAAGAAATCGTAATGCCACCCCCTGCCTCCATCCTCCACCAAGAAATCAATGAAAAATTGAAGAAGAAAAGAGTCTACATAACTCGGGATAACTGCACAATTCTTCAAGGAAAAATCAATGATCTCATAAATAATGGAAGATATAACCTGAAAAAAGTTATAGGATTCAGAGATACCTAAATGTATATCTGCATTAGGTAGTAGAGCTAATTTATCCTCTCAGAACTATTTCTTCCATCACAGAGCCAATCCAGATTTTGTTTTGATGGTAATGAGGGCATCTTTTGCTAGTGTGCCATTTTTATTTTTTTTCTAAATTCCTTTTCTTGTTTGCACATGATACTACACTCAAGGGACAAGCAAGATTAATGTCAAAAACTGATAGCTCTTGCTGAAGGTTTCACTTGCTTGGCGCATGATAGGATAGTGTAAGGGTTAGGGCTGGACAAAAATACCCAAAAACCGAATCTAAACCGAACCGTAAAATCGGTTAACTGAAATTTCAGTTTGGATTCAAATTGGAATTCTTATATTTTTGGTTCTCAGTTTGGTTACTGTTATTGATTTCTCAAAACACCGGTCAACTGGACCGGACCGAAAACCTTAAATATATATTTATATAATACTCCGTCTGTCCCATAAAGATTGTCACTTATTCTTAAAATGGATGTCCCAAAATGATTGTTTACATTCTAAAAGTGTAACATAAATTACCCTTTGGAACATAAATTAACCTTACTTTCCAAAAACACCCCTTCAAGAGTCACATGAAAGTGTAACTTTAATTAATTTGTGGGCCCACGAACATCACATTAAAGATATTTAAAGGGTACTTAAGGAAAAAGCAAAATTTTCCTTAACATTTGTGCATAATGGAAGGTGACAATAGTTATGGGACGGAGGGAGATAAAATATATACATTTCATTTGAAAAACAAACCCTACCTGAATGGAAACCCTAATATTATATTATAAATTATAATATAAACTAAACCCTAACCGTTTCGATCATTTCATTTAGAATAACTTAAAATGTTATTTATGTTTAATTTCAAAATGTGGATTGAATGTTTAATATAAATTGTAATTTGCGTTGAAGAACATTAATATGGATACCTGAATGTGGATTGAATGCTTACTATGGATCATGATTTTTTAACAAAAAGTTTCGGTTTGGTTTCAGTCAACCAATGGTTAATCATAAAACATTCGGTTAACCAAATGAAATGAATTATTTGTAGTTACTGGTTCTGGTGAACCAAAAGTCTTGGTTTGGGTATAGTTTCCCTGTCTGGTTCAGTAACTGAACCGTGCCCATCTAAGGGTGCACAATGCATACAAAAACATTCTATATGAATAGGTTATCCGGACTGCACGGATCATCAGTGTGGCATAGGTCTGAGATGCTTTCAAATCTCAAACAATCTACGCTTGTCTAAATTTGAATGGAAATGAAAAGAGATTTTTGAAATTTTGGAATTAAGCATTGTGGATAGTTTGGAGGTCATTAAAGACATCTAAAGGGTTTTGTAAGCTAAATATGAAAAGAGTATTTTGAAATTTTGGAATTAAATCTTAAGTAATTTGTCAACATGAGTAAGCTAAATATGTAAGCACATATAAGCACTCCTTACTATCAACTCAGTACACCATTAATTGTAATCGACGTAAAGCAGCACATATATGTGCTTAAATACTTGCAAAAATATGTAATACAACGGTTAGAAGAAAGCCAATTTCACCAATTATTTAGGAGATAAGTCACTATCAGCAATTTGTCAGCTTTCACTAGGGCAATTATGCCATTTGGTATCTCACCTAAATATACAGGAAACATTAACTAGAGTTAACTCAAAGTAGCTGGGAAGACTGAGGAAAACATCACATTCTTGAGCAGGAAAAGAGAGAACCTTAATTGCTCATTTCAGCCCAAGATTAAAATAAGTGGGATCACAAAGAACATCCCCACCAAATACCCATCCCTATATTAATACACCTACTATTATCTATTGATAATCATGATGAGTACCCAAATCTCCCCTCTTTTTTTTTTTATCGTTTTACTTCTTTTCTTTTCAGATAACTATATACGCAATCACATTGCTGCTGACTTATTTGGGCTAAAATACATGTCAAAGCATACAAAGACCCCAGAAGTTCAGGTGAAAAACAAACAAAAGCAACAAAGTTCATGTATGCAATGAAATAAAAATCTTAAAACTAGAATTTAAATTCATATAAAGATGTGTCCTTTAATAAATTCCCCCCTAAAGTATAAACTTACAATTCACGGATACCCAAATCAAAGTTCAGCAAATAAAGGTCAGAGTCACCAACAACCCCACTAACCAACAAAGCAAATAACCAACTAAAAAAAATAAAAAATATAAAAATAATGCACATCAAAGAAGATAACCAAAAATCAAAATGAAATTAAAAAGAAAAATAACAAACCTTTTGGCTCTTTTGGGATCAAGAGTCCACAACTCAGCGAGCTTATCAGGGGCCATAGCTTTCTTGGCCTCAATAGATTCCAAAAAAGAAGACCCATCAACCGAATTGCTATGCCTATGCCTTGGCTTTGCATTTTCATTCACATTCTCCTCTCCCTCTCCTCCTCCTCCTCCACCACCACTATCCGACCCGCCTGCATTCTCGAGTTTCGGGGCGGATGGCCCGGCGACATCGTCAGGTCGGGATCCAAACTTTTCAATGTCCATGTAGCTGCAGAAGAGGTCGTCCTCGGATCCCAGCTCCTCGAAGCCCCCAAACGGGTCGGACGCCAGATCAAGGTCATCCGGGATCCGGAACTGGACCTCGGATTGTGCCCGTCTGTGATGGGAACCCCGGAAAGGGGCGGTAGGGTTGGCAAACAACGTAGATGAAGATTGTGGGTGGTGATGGGCGGTTGCTTGGTTATGGGGTGTCGTGTTTGGACTTGGGTTTTGGTTCGGGTTTGACGGGTCTTGCATTTCCATTCTCTCTCTCGTAGTCAGATCAGATAGAGAGAGAGAGAGATTTCAGGGTCATGTCGATTGTCGAAATCTTTGAGAGTTTGAGAGATATTGTTCCATTTTACGTTTGGTAAAACAAAGGAAAAAAGATCCCAACGATGTCGTTTTAGTCCACACCAACTCCAAGGGGAAAAAAGGAAAAAAATTGTAGATTTATTATTATTATTATGTATGAATTTAATCTAAATAATTCTGAAAGATGTAGAGTTAGAGAAAGGCGTTCAATTTTCCGTTGTTTAGCATGCAATAAATTTTGCTTTTATCCAACCGTAGAAAACAATAAATTATTGAAAGTTTTTTATTCTGTGTAATATTATTTTTATTTATCAATAATTTGAAGAATTTCAGATGAAATTTTAAAAATTTTGAATAATAATACAATGTATTGGTATCATTCAAGTTATTTAAAATTACTATTAAAATTCCTTGAAATGACTATTAAAACTACTCAATTTATCAATAAACAAATGATAATCCTGTATAAAATCAAAAACACCCAGCAATTTTTATAGAAAATTTAATCTTACCTTTCAAATAAAAGTTAATATTTTTCCCTGTCATTAAAAGTTGATGAGAGAGAGAGACAGAATGATGACATGGGGAACATTATTGGAGAGAAGATGCTAAATATTGGTTATGGCACTAATGCCTGCCACATTGGGGCATTGATGCAGGAACATTTCAAGGCTACCCCTTAAAATCAAGGTGACCCACTAATATTTATATCCATGATTTGTGGGGTCAGGTGTGTTCTAAAACATCCTAACCCTAACCACTGCAACTATGGGCTTCACCAACACTAACATGTAGATGTGGGTTCACATAATTTGAACTCATGGGTTGAAATTTACCGTGCTCGTTCCCAACCGTTCCTCCCATTTTCTCTTCACCTAAAAAAGTAGTTGAGTGCCAAACATTGGTTTTTGGTGGAACTTGTGTGGAGTTAGTCAGTTTAGGGATAGACAGGTGTTTTGTTATGTGAATTTGAGGGTCCATTGGGGGAAAGAAGTGTGAATTGGACTAGACACATGTGGACATATGGCTGCTTCCTGGGTTTTCCAGGGAGGAAATTGGCTTGACCAAATGATCTCCATGTGCCACTCCTTTCTTCACACACAGCTACAGAGCTTTTACTCATTAATATAGGTAACAGGTATCTCAAAAAGGACAAACATGTCCTTATCAATACAGAGAAAGGGAGAGAGAGAAGAAAAATATCAAACCATTCTCTTTCATTAAGCAGTTTGTCAAATTTTAACTTATATAATGAAAAAGATGTTAGGCACAATAATTGATATGAGTGATCAGTAAACAAGCCACCGCCCTAGATTAATGGGCTATAGTCCTGTTGTTGATTGATAGTGATAACCCTACTAGCATTGTTCTCTTCACGTATATCTATTGATTTACTGTTAGATTTTACTAAATATAATGAAATGATCATAAGGTTAGCTTCTGATGGGCAGAGAGAAGTGGAAGAAAAAAGAAAAAGAAAAAAAAGAGATGATAAAAATAATGGAAAAAAGAGAAAAAAACAAAAAAATACAGTTTATTTTAATTTTTATTCCACAATCATTTTAATTTAAATAAATTTTGACTTGTTTATATCGAAGAAAAAAAAATCAATCATCTCATTCTTAATTTTTCATTTTTTTTGTCAAATGATAGAAAGATACCATTTTTTTTTCTCCCTCCTCCTTTAACCCACTTATCTTCTATAGCAATCTTTAAGTCCTATGTTAATGATTCCAAAATTTAATTTTTTTGGTATGATATTAATTAATTCACTCAAATTGTTGCTGTATAAAAGCATGACAATATTGACACTAAAATATGGGTATTGGCCAAAATGAACTATCAAATTACTTCAAACTTTTAATTAAAGGAAGACTGTTGCAGTGGGAGAAGGATTTGGTGTCTGAATAATCATTTCTTTTTTAACTTCTTTTCGTCTGCTTGGTTCTAAAGCTTACCTTCTTGAATGTCATTTCACTCAATAATATTGAAATTGAAATGACACCAAAAACATATTTTATTTTCATTTGGTATCTTCGCCTATCAGTATCCAAGTGTCCCTTCCCTTATCCAAATACTAGAAGCAGATAATGCCATACCAACTTGGTGTGGAGATCTTTAGCTAATTGGGTTCTTAACCCATAATTATAGTTTCACTTCTTTTTTTTCTTTTGGCATTTTATATATGAGCTTGGGTTTGGGCAAGGAAGAATTTAACTAATTGGCTAATTGGCTACAAATTTTGCAATGATGTGCTTTGAGAATAGATGAAAATCACCCTTTCCAGGCTCCAATGCTTTGAACCCACCCTTCACTTGTTATAATAGTGACCAAGAAGATGCCTTTTCTCTGATGTCTTTATCTAGTTGGAATCCTGACAGACTCTTACCAAAACTCAAAAGTCCATCTCTCTCTCTTTAGCTGAAAACAGATCAAAGAATAACCAAAAGAAATAAAGCACACAAGGCCATACTTGGTGTTTTTCCCTTCACTAATTTTTCTTCATATATCAACACAAGGAAAGTGAAGCAAACAAGAACAGCCTTTGCTCAAATACCAGTCTTAAACAGAATTCCAACATCAGGGAAAGTGAAGAAAACAAGAGAAGGCTTTGCTCAATACATGAGCAAAATGAATTCCCTTCTTTCAGTTTCCTTTGTGGTTCGATTCGCTGATGAAGAAACTTGGACCAATGAAATTTCAACCCTCTTTGCGTAAAATCATCAAACAGGTACGAAAGACCTTATCTGGAAGCAAAAGGGTACAAGAATTTCGAACTCTCCTATTGATTGTGGGTGCTTAAAAACTAACGTAACAATGGTGTTTCTTCATCATCGTCCACACCGCCTGCTCCTTGATACAGAATCAAGCACATCATCATCAGCAAATGGATCAAGCAGAGCTACGCACAGCGCATACACTAATGAGGCCAATTTTGATACAAACATGGTGATCATACTAGCAGCTTTGCTTTGTGCATTGATATGTGCTTTAGGACTAAATTCCATAGTACGTTGTGCACTACGTTGTAGCAGGAGGTTTGTCTTCGAGACCCCAGAGGAGACTGCTGCGCGTCTGGCTGCAACAGGCCTCAAGAAGAGCGCATTGCGTCAGATTCCAGTGGCCGTGTATGCATCAGGGCTAAACATCAAAGCCACAGATTGTGCAATTTGCCTGGGAGAATTCGTGGATGGCGAGAAAGTAAGGGTTTTGCCAAAATGTAATCATGGTTTTCATGTAAGGTGCATAGACACATGGCTGCTTTCACGCTCTTCTTGTCCAACTTGCCGGCAGTCATTGTTAGAGAAGTCAACAAGTTCTGATGCTGCAGATGCGGATGCTGGAATCCGACATCAGGGGGATAATGCACCAGAAGGACAAGTTGATTTGCCTATAGTAGTTGTTGATGAGGGGGGTTGATTTTGGTCTTAAATTATTTGTTACAAACAAAAAAAATGGGAGAAAAGACGGAGAGAAAGTTTAGGTTTCTTCATATTATTGCTTATTTTTTAATCTTATGTAATTTTCACTGTGACTCATATGTTAAGGTTTCTGAGGAAATGCCTGTGCTCTGTAAAAGCTTAGCGGGAGAACAGTTTTTTTTAGATGGTCTGTTGTTTGCGATAAGTTCATGTCCTAATTGCTTCTGGTTGGGCTGCACAAATCCTGTGAACCAAATGTTAGCAATTTGATGTTTCATGAAATGGCTTCATATTAGAAACGGGGATTGTTGTCTTGACTCAATTCGTTCTCTTGGAATACAAGAATTTTGTTTTTGAAATAAAGTCATCTCACTAAAATTGCAAAGTGGGAGTATATGTCCTTAGAGTGGAACTTTTGTAAAGCAAAAGGAGCTGGTCACCCAAGAAAGATTTCAATTTTTTGATTGCATGTTTTCTAATGCGCTGCGAATCAAATCACAACAGATAAAACCTTTCAGTGACCAAAAACATTAGTCCTCCCCATTTTCGTCTAAAATTGTCTAGGTGGTATTTTTACATGGTCGGTCCTAGCATTACTCAGGGATTTTGGAAACAAATCAGCCAAATTCTCTCTCTTTCTTCACTCTCTCGCGCTGCAAGAGCAGTGAGTTTCAGTAAATTTCTACATTTCTTCATAGGTAAAACCGACTTTATCCCAAATGAAAACCGTTTGAACGATTTCACCTTTCCCCACACCTTACATTTTTGGTTTTTCTCATATGTGCGATGTCTCTCTCTAAGCTCCACAGCCGCACCTAGTTTATTAGAGAGAGAAAGCTCTCTCTATCTCTCCCCGGTATCTCTAGAGAGACAAACCAATATAACCATCCCAAACCTTTGAGCTATTTCCTTTTTTCACTAAATTGTTAGATAAAGAGCTCTCCTCGTTGAAGATTAGAGTTTCGCTTTTGCACGCATAGTACAAAAGACAGACTTGGGCCTCGAATAGCTTGATTTAGATAATAACAAAACACTTGTTTAATTTGTGTTCCGGAAAATTTGATTCAATTGGGAGAATTTTTAAAATTCAAAAGACCAAAAAAATGAAGGGATATTAACGATTGATGGTACAATCAACTATGGTCATTAAGGACAATCAATTGCTAAAGTTTCATAAGCTTTGGATAGTTGATTGTCTATTATGATAGTCTACTATCAGGCCAAGAATTTTGCATTTTAAATTCAAATTCTTAAAGTGACAATTGACTCTCCAAAGATTCCAATCGACTGTCCTATTGCTGTAACGGTTAGTTTTCAAAATTTGAAGCGCGAGTCAGAGCATTTAATGCACAAAACGACTCTATTTTGTTTCTAACGGTTAAAAGACTTCAAAACATTATGGATAAAGCATCAATGATCATTTGAAAAAGTAGACGAAGAATTCTACAACAAGGATCAAAGCAAAATCTTCAAACTCCATTGTTAAGCTATTAGCTTTCGAGAAAGAAAATATTTGAGTTGTAATAATCTTCCTTTGAGATATTTCTCTGTTGTTTGATTGTTTCAAACACCATTCTCATTCACAATCTTATAAAAGAGTTGGTGTAACTCTTCGTGAGAGTATTGTAAGAAAGCTTTGAGTATTGGATTAAACACTTGGATAGAAGCTATCTTAGGATTCTTGAAAACGGTTGAAGCAATACCAATTAAGTTGTTTGTTTGTATTCGGTTTGAACAACACCACAGAATTTGTTTGTTCGCGCTAGTGGAACCTTCTGGAAAGATATCTTCATTTCATACCGGAAAGATATTCTTGAAATGAAATTAACTTACCTTTTTCATTTCATTGAAGTTGTATGTTTTGAAAAATGGAATAGTACCCTCAATGAAAATTAATCAAAACGGAAACTCCTAATCAAAGTTGTTCACATTCATAGCATGACAATAAATTCAAGACCTAGAAGTATATATATATTTTTTATTCTTCATACATGTTTTTAGAGGTTCAAAGATGAAACTCTAAATCAAAGAACGCACGGCAAATACACTTATAATGAGGCCAATGTTGACATTAAAATGATGATCATGTACTTTTACTACTAGCAGCTTTGCTTTGTGCATTGATATGTGCTTTAGGAGTAATTTTCATACTAATTTGTTCTCTACATAGTAGCAGGAGGTTTGCCTTTGAGACCTCATATGACAGTACTGATGCGCGTCTGGCTGCAACAGGCCTGAAGAAGAGGGCGTTGCGTCAGAGTCCAGTGGCTGTGTATGCATCAGGGCTAAACATCAAAGCCACAGAATGTGCAATTTGCCTGGGAGAATTCTTGGATGGCGACAAAGTAAGGGTGTTGACAAAATGTAACCATGGTTTTCATGTAAGGTGCATTGACACATGGTTGCTGTGTCGCTCTTCTTGTCCAACTTGCCGGCAGTCATTCGTCAAGCAACCAACAAGTTCTGACGCTGCGGACGTGGATGTTGGAATCTGGCATCACGGGAGTCCACCAGGAGGACAAGCTGATCTGCCTATAGTTGTTGATTGAGCTAGGTGGAGTTGATCTTGGTTGTCACAAAAAATGGAGAAAATACATAGAGAAGATTTTGGGTTTCTTCTTATTAGTATATTTTAGAGTCCATTTGAAAAAATCGAATTTTATTTTCAAATGAATTGAAAAAAAATCATTTAAAAAAATAAATTTTTATATTTGACTTTTTAATGTTAAATTGTAGAACTTATTTGAATTCTCATGTGAGAAATGTTTAAAAAAAATGTAATTCAAAAGGGAAAAGAGAGGGAGGAGGGAGAAAAAAAGTATTTTAGTCAACATTATTTTTTTACTCATTTTGTGGAATTCATTTGTAAATTCTATCAATTTTGATAAAATTTACAACAAATTAACTCAATTTTATTGAGCATTCATTTCGAAATGAATAGTCTTCTGTTTTTTTCCAAACATAAGTATAAAGTTACAAATGAATTCCATAACATTAATAGAATTCATTTGTTTCAAACATATTCTTAAGGTGCTTAGTAGGAGAAAATGGTTTTAGAGGATTTGGTAAAAGATGATGATACAGTGGGAAGAAATTAATAAGAAAAAACAAAAAATAGCTTATTCATAATTTTCAATCCTCAATCCGTCCAATTCAAAATGAATATAATTTATACATGTGAAAAGAAAACACTAATTTTCGTAATTTTTTTTTCTTATCAAACAATAAAAAACATATTCCACTCACTTTTTTGTCATTTCCTTTTTCCTTCCTCTCAGTTTCTTTTCTACCAATCATAACTTAAGTCCAAGATGCATGAGTACCTTAACCCCAAAAGCATGTGACTATTGTAGTGATGTCAATCAAGACACCATTATAGAATTTTAACTCATGTTAATTCTCTAGTTTCTCACAAAAATGACTACTTTTATAAATCTTCCTTAGATAATAGATTATGCAATTGAGCACAGTGGTAACAGCAAATTTGCTGCTAAAAAAATGATTTCCTAGTAATATGCACTATATTGCCCAACAGTACATTTTCTATTTGTATTAACCACTGCAAAAATTTCAAAACCACAATTCCTGTAAGGATGACCTTAAAAAGAGAAGCCGTGATCTAGAATCTAAGGGGAAAAAAAGTCAGATTATTCTGGTTTCCACTTGCAGTCCAATATATTTCTTCCCTTTTCTTGGTCACAAAGCAACTTAGGAGCTTAATAAATTATAGCAAAGGAAATTAGGAATGTAAAGTCTATGTTACATGGATTCGGATATGGATGTCAGATTCGGGTATATGTTCGAGAGTCGAATTCGTCTATTTTTGAAATTTTTAGTACTCTTTAATTTATAGTGTCCAAGTGTCATACTCATACCTTTATCTAGAATGTTCGATACGAATATGACAAAGTATAGTGAATAATTTATGTGACATAGTGCAAAGTTGAGAACCATTTCTCAAGCATTTCATTAGATAATAAAGGAAGATCAATTCATATCTGTATACTCTTTTTGCCTGTTTGATTTGATGGGCATTTGCAGTAAAAGCATATGGAAGACAAGGAATCATCATTTTGTGCTTACACAATGGAATCTCAAATTGATTTCTTTTTGTTTTTTTCACTTTCTAGGTCCACAATCAGAAAAATCCATTCATTCACCCGCTCTAGACATTTATTGTCTTAAGTAATGAGGATAACTGTAGTCTGACGAGGACATTTTCTTAAGCATCAAACAGAAAGAAAAAAAAATGAACCACCTCTTCTGCACCTTGTTGATCGATATCTATCTCCAAGATTTCTCAGGATCAATTCAAAAGATTGCAGCAAAGAATTTTGTGGGGAACAACCTGGACGATTTCTTGTGGGGAATTCCCACTAATTCTGGTATTTTGCCACTAGCGTTACATCGTACAAGGACACTCCTACCATTATTAGTACCAAAATTTGTCATGAATTTTCCCAATTGTGGTTTGAAAACCTATGAATATATGATTGTGAGAATTTCCGTCTCTAGAGGCTATCGTCGAATCTTTTAATTTCAATGGCCTTAAGAGGAACATTTGTGTAATTATCATAATGGTAGTGGTTAAGTAAAATCCTATAATCAAGATTCTTTCTTTGGTAGGAAGAGAATTTGAAGCCGTATTCTCTGACTGCAGTCTGTAGATATGGGCAAAATGGTTTTCATGACAAACTAGAAGACTTTTTTTGGTTGCCTGTTACCATTTTTGTCTTGACACCAAGGGTGTGCTTAGAAACATAGAAAAGAAAAAATGAGAGGTGTACTCTTTATCTTTTGATAATGAATTCTTTTGTTTTCATCAATGGACAATCTAAACCTAACCAATCCAAATACGTAAATTTTATGTGATTGTTTTGATTTTTGTTTCGTTACATTAGTTATCTTTATCGATCCTGTGATAACAGTAAAAAACATTTCAAAAAGATGCAAGAAGATGAGAATTTTAGATAGATCAAAGGGCATACTTTATTAATTGAGAAGCACGACAAACAAGTTCATTCATAGATTAACATCTATTGAACCCAGAAAACAAACATCACAAGTAAAACCCATAACAAGGCATCACTTTTTCATTTAGATAACTCAGCTGAGAGGGTATTAGCTAAAGAGGATATGGTTGTAGGAGACACCCCCCTGGTTCCTCCCAAGTACCATTTCTTGATCATCTCAACTACATTCGCGTTCTCCACTTTGACCTTTGAATCCTCTTTTCCTTCCGTCGCAAATGTAATCTGTATGCAAACATGCACAAGCACACACCAAAACTTCAGTAGTAAGATTCATTTCTATACATTTTGATCATCTCAAGTATTCTAGCCTTTGTTTTAGAATACCTTATAGCTTTCTCAAGGATTTTGTCAAATATCGAAAACTCTCATCTTTATAAAAATTTAATAAAAGTGGTCAAATGAAGATTTTGAAATTAAGTATGATAAAACAACAGTGTAGTTATAAATTGTTTAGTGTTTGATAAAACAAAAATTTGAAACCGTTCTACTACTCGAATTAGTGCTCAAGTTAGTTTGCCATTAAAATGGTTGCTATGATTTCCCTATATGACTTAATTTTTCATACATCAATTGATTTCCTTATGACAATTTTTTTACCTCAGCAGTGCCTGAAGATGCTGGAAAATCAAATGTGATGACAGAATCTTTCTTGAAGTATTTGGATTGCAAGAATTCAACAATTTTTTCTAAGGCTTCTTCCTCTTCTTCTTCATATTTGTCAACGGCTGCCAATCTGTCCCTCACAGCACTTTCTAGCTGTACTCCATACTGTGAACCCTTGATCTCCTTGATCACCACAATTCTTAGAAATTTATCAACAGGAGCTGCATATAAAATTAGAAAGAAAGAAAAAAAATGAAGGAATTGAAAACAGAGATTATTGTTAGTACATGGTAAGAGGATTTTTAATACAAGTTGTACATTATTAGTGAGTGAAACAAGGAACTTTGAATAGTAGAAATAATTTCATTACCAGAGATAAGAGCGTCAAAGAAGTCATCATCTTCCGCTAAAGCAGTTCCGGGTTTACCCTTCCATTGTTGCAAATGCTTGACAACATCAGGTTCCAAGTAAACTCCAATAGCTGTGAACTTAATTTGGAGGAAATGAATCTCGATGTCTGTGATTCCTGTTATGAGGACATTAAAAAATTAGCCCATGTTTCTTAATTTAGAGGGCTTAAGCTTGATTTCATGATTTTAGAATTTTACTCGAAATAAAAACAAACCCCAAGGTTTGTTCCTTCTTATTTCTCTTTGATTTTGTTTAGCCTTTATTTTACAATTTTATGATTTGATAAATTCATAGATCGAAAAAATGTCCAGGTCATATCGTCGTATGTTGTTTGTTTCATTCTTTGCTGGATTTTGTGCTTGGGATGAGGATGCTATGGTGATATCATATCATGTCCTTTGGGTGTTCGACAAATTGTCTCATTAGATTGTCAGAACATGTTAAGTTTGTATTTTCTGCCAAAAAAGCATTTTCGTGGTCATGAGTATTCTCTTGATGCAGGAGTTATGTTCAGGAGTTTGTTTTTCGAATACAAAATGAAATGGAGATAGATCATAAGCTTCGTACCAGATGCAGCTAAGGTATTTGTTTATTTTACTCAATGACTATAATGCTCTGTTTTACACATTATTTGGGTGTGTTTTGATTTCTGGGTGGAAAGGGTTCATGTTTTGGCTGCATATTCATTAAAATAGATTGTACCCTGTTTAGTATAGTTTATGAAATATTTTTTTTTTCTTACTAACAAAATCCAGACAAAACACTTTTAAAAAATTATTTATGAAATAGTTTATGTTCTTATGAAAAACTGTTTTTACTGATGTTCTATCAAACACTAAACAGTTTATAACTTAACCGTTGTTTTATCAACATTTTAAAATGATTTATGAAATTGTTTATGTTTTTTTTGTTTTACTTAATACTAAATAGTTTATAACTTCACTATTGTTCTACCATAAACTGTTTCAAAAACTATAAATATTTTTATTACTAGATCAAATTGAAAAGCATTCATGAACTCTTGTTTTTATATAACGATTTCTCCACTCACTCACATAACAACTAGTAAACATGTAACTGCTAAACTAGGTATCAAGCCATTTTAATTTCACTTTTCTTTATGTCAATCGATGTTCTATTTTTTTATTAAGTATGTAGCTCCTAAGGATTGATTATTTTATAGCTCCTCAACAACTGTGGTCTGATATAGGGTGCCCTAGTCACCAGTAAGAAACAATTAGAAAAATTGACTAGTAAACATGTAACTTGAGCTAGGCATTGTTGAATTAAACTAAGTAGACTGCATGACAAGATACAGAGTGATTCTCATAATCTTTAGCAGATATTTATCACAAGATAGATAAACCAACTTTATTGTAACAACTAACAAAATATGGCCTATAGTTCCACTTAGGCAAAGCTTACTTGCCTAACAAAAATGGTTCATCAAAAAGAGAACAGTTATGACAAAATAGGAACAACCAACCTTCTTTTAGATTTCCTCACTTGAAAAAGAACTGGTAAAGAAAAAAGAAAAAAGACTGATACCATATAAATTAGCTTACCATGACCCAGCAGAGATAGTGGCTTGGTGGTTGTGATCTGTGGGGGAAAAGGGAATTCATCCACCATTACCATTTCAGTGCCCACTGCATAGTATATAAAAGAAAGAATCTGTAAGAAACACACAAAACTAAAATGAAAGTACTATTATAAGGAGTACCATTTGGTTAGCAATTCTAGTCAAAATGCATAATATACAATTTTGAATTGATTGTATAAGCAACCAAAATGTTCTAGAAAGAAATACAAGAGAGAGTGCTTACTAGTAATCTTTGTGGGGTGATAAATGATAAGAAAATCAGATGAGCTTTGAAGAAATATATCAAAGGAACACCAAAGGTGCAGCTGTTATTTAAGCGCTCTGATGGTTTGAGCCTGTGATATTATAGCTAACAATCTTGAAGGTGGTAGGTAGTGAAAGTTAGAAGCTTGTGATTTATCTAATTTTCTTCCAACTTACCATGAATTATTGACATATTCCCATATCAGCCTCGCTTGTGCACTAATTTCCTACCCCCCTCACCAACTATTCATTTAATAGTAATTTTGTTAATTAACATCACACAAAACTCGTCAAATCTCTCGTTTTCTGTTTCAAAAGCCAGAGATGTTTCTTACAAACTAGGGCAGGTTATATGATATTTCGGTATCATTTCATTGTAATTCAAGATATTATTTAACAACAATTTAATATAATAGCATTATGTGACATTAATTTGATATCGTTTGACATTAGTCAAATTAATGTTAAATAATATTTTTATCAAAATAATATTTTTTTCGTTTTATTTTATGTGTCACTCTTTTTTAAAATGAATGTTTCAAAATAAATGTCACTACACTAAAATCAAAAAATTAAACTTTTAACTTTTTGTTTTTTTCTTTAGTGCAGTGGTGAGAGATATCAAAATCTTTATTCAAGTAACGGAATTCAAAACCCCCTACCTTTACATCAAAAAACTTAACTTTCCATAACTACCCCTATTTAATTACGTAGGTTAAAAAACAATAAAAAAAAATAAACCTAACTAATAATATGTGCTGCAATCCATTTTTATTGCCAAGGATAATTACAGAAATATTATTTCATCAATTACTATTAAATTGTATCTTAATTTGTTATCAAATGATATTATTATTATTATTATTAAAAAAATATCTTAAATTATTATTAAATGATATCAAAAAATTACATGACTAAATGACACCATAGTCTCAGCCAAGACAATAACTTGTTTGGATTGGTTACATGATTCAACAACTTAGTTATATTTTTCTGATCCAGCTGTTTGTAAATGAACTTTGTGTTGCGGCATATATTAATAAAAAAAAAATATATCTTCGGTTTGGTTAAGCTGAATCCACTCTTGTTTTAGAGTTGAAAAGTAAGTTAAACTAAGACTGAAAATTCAAATACTATGAGCCTGATAGCATATCAACAAAATGTAGTATGAATTTTGTGGGGTATTTCTGAACTTTAGCATATCTCCACTCTCCTACTAGCTAGGAATTGATTTGAGGTTATTCAGCTACCCACGTGCTTTGGTTGTGCAACTACCACTCATTCTACCTAATCAGGTCTCTCAGCTTGAAAGAATTTATTGGGAAGACAATCATGTTCATTTTCGATTGCAATTCTCTTCAATTTTGAGGCTAGCCGCACCAACTGCCCAACATTTCAATTTTCAAGTAATGGAAATTTAATTAAGAAGTGACAGTTGGTAAAAGATAAAAAAATAAGATAAGAAAAAATAGAGAAAGAAAATGTGTTTTGGATTGCTGTTGTTGTGTATCAAAAATGTTGTTGGCAAAAGAGATGTGAGAATAGTATAGCGTTTAGTAAATTATTTTATAAAAACACTATGCAAAGTATTCTGATCAAGTAGTGTTTGTTAATTATAATCAAAATGCTATGAAATTGTAAATTTATCAAAGTAGACATAATGTAAATATTTGCTTTTTAATGAATTATCTTATTAAAAATATGGTAAAATTAACATTTGTTTTATACTAATATCATTTTTTTCTAATTAATAATAGCAAAGATGATATCTACAAATTGAAACTTTTCTATCATCTTTGCTAATGTATAATGAATAACACCAATTTAGTGCGTTTGGAATTGTTGTAGTTGTGCGTGCCAAAAATGTCGTGAAAGTATTGTTGGCAAAAGAGATGTGAGAGACACAAAAAACTGTAAATAATATTAGGAATTTCTAGTTTATTGTAAATAGAAAGCCTTAGTATCATTCAAACCCTTTGAATTATCTAGATTTACACTTGACCCATGATCTTCCTCTTTCACTACCCCATTACCCGTCTCAATCTTATCAATCACCAATGACTTTACATCCAACCTACCTTGAACGTAAATCTTCTCGAAGCTCTTCTCATTAATGTGAGCCTCGACTGATGTTGAGTGGTTCCTAAAATCCGATGCTACATTGAGAATTACTAAAACACCCCTACCACTACTACAACCCCTACTAATAACTCAAAAACTAGACGTGAAAACCCTAGATTGACCCTAATTTGAATCGGAAACACAAAGAGCCCTCCGGTTTGAATCAACAACACAAACCTAAATGACCAAGTCGACGATGCCAAACATCACCAGACTTGATGAGAGATTAATGCTAGAGGAGAGAGAGTGACTGAGCCGGGTGGAAGAGGGAAGAAGTCACCATTACTGGAGGATTTAAGAAGAGTTCTCCCCGTACTCTTGTCCTTAATAACATCATGAGATGCATCAAAGTTAGCGGAACAGTTGTTATCAGAACATAAACGTTTAACAGAAAGTAAATTGTGAGATAATTATGGGACATGCAAGACATTTTTAAAGTGAAGTGGTTTGGTGGAGGTGCGTAAGAAAGTAGAACCAACATTATTAATATCAAGCAATTATCCATTACCAACCAAAATTTTGGTTTTTCCAAAATAAGGTGTAAGGGTAGTAAGTATACCTGACTGAGGAGTCATGTGAGTGGAGGATGCCATATCAAGGTACCACTGAGTGGTATTAGGACTCACCAAGTGACATGGTAGCAAAATATTTTGGCAAGTCATGAGAGACAATAGCATGATTAAACCGATGAGGACAAGTTATGGCAAGATGACCGGTGGTGTGACAAATTTGACATGACATGGAGGATGCACCAGGATGCGGTCCCAATAAACCTTCACGATTGTAAGGGGAAATACCAGCAAATCGATTAAATATAGAAGAGAAGTGAGATGACTAATTAGTACCCAAACCATGCTGGGAAGAGGTACCACAACCAGTATTGCGATCATGTCCCCGGCCATGATCCTGGTAACCAGAACGATCCCTGCCCCGACCACGAGAAGTGCCAGAGGTGATGGTGGAGGCAAATGATGTAGGAGGGTCAGAAAGCTGAGAAGGGACCTGAAGATGCTTTAAGCATTGTTCCTAGAGAAGCAGCATAGGGCGCAGATTGTCAAAGGTAAGAGCGATATTGGTGTTGGTGACCGTGGTGATGAAGCTTTCATACAATGTATGCGGACCTGCCAAGGCATAGAAGATGAGGTCTTTGCTAGAGAGAGGTGAATTGATAGCAGCAAGAGCATCAACTATGGCTTTGAGGTCCCGAAGATAGTGTTCCATAGATTTGCCAGTTTTAGTACGCTGATGAAGCTTCAGGCGAAGGTCAAACTCATTTGCATTAGACTGATCAATGTAACACTATTCTAAGTCCAGCCAGACATCCCGAGAAGTACGAAGATCATGGACGTCTTGGAGTATGTCTGAAGTAAGGGTTGCATTAATCCAAGAGCGAAGGCATTGGTCCGTACGGAGCAAGGGTGAGAAAGTAGGGTTAAGGGTTGTGGTGCCATCACTGGAATAATAATACTGGGTGGGAATAGGGAAAGTACCATCAACGTACCCGATCGGGTTGTAACTTATAAGGACTGGGAGATATTAAGAGCGCCAAAGAATATAATTAGACTTATCGAGTTTAATATTAACCAGGTGGGTGATACTAGGAGCGGAGAACAGAGGGAGATTAAGGAAAGGTGGATGAGTTGGGAAATTAATGAGGGATGGTACAGACCCTGATAGAGGAATTAATTGTTTATTGGGCATTGTGTTGGTCAGTGGGGTAGGAAAAATAGGAAATTGTGGTAGTGTGGCGCCGTAGGGAAGGAGGTGTGTGGGACCAGGTGCTATAGGAATTGATGGGTATGTGGAGAATAAGTGGCGGGTGAGAGGGAGAGTGAGGAACTGAGTGCTAGAAGGAGAGTGACCGAGTGAGAGAGAGAGAGTGTTGATGGGAGGTGATGGGTGTGGGACCAAGTGCTGTAAGGAGAGTAGAATAGTTGGCAGGTGAGAGGGAGAGTGAGGAACCTAATGAAGGACCGGCTGTAGCAACAAGTGAAGGACTGGCTGTAGATGTATGCATGATTATGACAGGACCAGCTGATGGAACAAAAGGGACTGAGGAGTCATGTGTGGAGCTAGGCACATGGGTGACATCAGTTGTGATGCTACTGGGGACCACTACAGGGTAGGGGATTTCAGTGAAGGGAGAGGTAATTGGAACAGTATTTTCCGTGATTTTGGATTTAGAGGGAGAGAAACAAGTGTTTAGGGTTTTTCTGCTCCTAGTATCACCCACCTGATAGAGGAAATTAATTGTTTATTGGGCATTGTGTTGGTCGGTGGGGTGGGAAAAATAGGAAATTATGGTAGTGTGGCGCCGTAAGGAAGGAGGTGTGTGTGATCGAGTGCTGTAGGAAATTGATGGGTCTGTGGAGAATAAGTGGCGGGTGAGAGGGAGAGTGAGGAACTGAGTGCTAAAAGGAGAGTGACCAGGTGAGAGAAAGAGTGTTGATGGGAGGTGATGGGTGTGGGACCAGGTGCTATAGGGAAAGTAGGATAGTTGGCAACTGAGAGGGAGAGTGAGGAACCTAGTGAAGGACTGGCTGTAGATGTAGGCATGATTATGACAAAACCAGCTGATGGAATAAAGGGGATCGAGGATTCATGTGCGGTGCTAGGCACATGGGTGACATCAACCGTGATGCTACTGGGGACCATTGCAGGGTAGGAGATTTCGGTGAAGGAAGAGGTAATTGGAACAGTGTTTTCCATGATTTTGGATTTAGAGGGAGAGAAACAAGTGTTTAGGGTTTTAGATCTTACTACTCTGATACCATAAAGAGATTAAAATAGAAATTAAGGGTTTGTATATTCTGAATGCTTAATATTGCAATATTAGAAACTCATATTTATAGGGTGTTTACATAAGAGTGTCCTAATAGAACTAGAGTATGTCAGAGTGTTCTAATAGGTCTAAGGTTTCCTATTTACAATAGACTACAAATTCCTAATATTATTTACATTAGAAGTATATACATTTACACAGATGATTCTGTGCCGGGGAATCTTTTATTTCTTGGGTCTTAAAAAGTGGACAGAGTGCTAAAAACTCTTGAATTGGAAAAAAACCATAAGATCCTATCATTTTGGGATGCATCAGGTTTCATAGTCTCACAAATAACACTTTGAATATTAGCTAAATCTCAGATCTAGCAGCTGGCCAATACCAATGATTTCTTGTGATTACAGCGGCTACTTTAGCTTGCTCTAGGATAGAAAAATCATATATTATTCTCCTGTTATAGCACGTAAGAAGAGGTCCAGAAGAATTTAAAAGGCTTAGGCTCATGAGGATAAGAAATGAAAAGTGAAAGCAAACCAGCACAATGGTCTGACGGCTCCAGAGGAAGGAATTGCACCTTTGAAGAAGGGAATGTAAGCAGCCAACAATCATTAGCCAGAATTCTGTCAAGCTTTTTAGCCAGAAGACCTTGAGTTCTCTTATTTGTCCACGTAAATTGGGGACCAGAGTAAGCAAGATCAAAAAGTTGGGCCTTATTCAGACAATTATTAAACTCAATCATATCATTTGATGTTGGATGATCGCTGGTTGCATCAGATCTCTCTCCCATATGTCTAATGACATTAAAATCTCCCATTAGAATCCAGGGGACTTCAGGGATAAATTGCTTATATCGAAGGATATCTTTCCATAGGTTACTTCTCTCATTCTCTTTCCAAATTCTACCAAGATTAGTTTAGCAGTAGCTATTTGCAAACTTCCAACCAGGTAAGAGGTATTGAGTTATGGTAGCAGCCTTTTCCTCTCGCACATGAGTTTCTAAGAAGCATACAATATCCACTTGATGAGGAGCTAGCTAATTTTTCACTTCTTTTTGTTTTTGATGGTCATTTAGACCTCTCACATTCCAAACTATGACATTCATTTAATGATGAAGGAATTTCATAACTGCCCAGAGGAATTCTAACCTTTCCTCGCTTTTATCTTTTGTGATTAATCTGTTTGCATACTTCAGCAGCTTTAACTGCAGCTGCTCTTTGTCCCTTTTTTTTTTTTGGAGATATTACAAATCCATTTTCTCAAATATGAGTACACTACAAGGGCCAAATCTATGGCGACTTGCATTCCAACAAGTCACCATAAAAATTGTTACATTCTGTGTGGTAATATGAGTTACATTAGGTGATATTACTAAGGTTTAGCATGAAAATCGATGGATTTGTTAACTCAACCTAAACCGATATAATAGGTTAGGTTGGATTTTTTAAAAGTTGGATTAGGGTTAGGGTTAGGTCTAGGTTGAAAAATTGTTGAACTCGGTGGGTTGGGATGGATCACAGGTTCAAAAAATTTCAACCCGACCCAAATCAATAACCCGATCATTATATAATTATATTTTACATATATTAAATATTTATTATACGTAATTATTTATATACTGTATTTTTTTTCATTTTGTAGTGATGTTGAGGTTTTGAAGAATTTGATCCATCAAACACTTCTAAAATCTGGTTTTTATTTACTTTTGTATAGTTTCTATTAAATTAAAGTTGTTTGAAACATTATTTTAAGTGATTTAAGGTACTTTGTAAGTGATGGATTTGTAAGATTTAGCTTGCATTCGATTTATAAATTTGAATTACATGTATTTGTATTTCAAATTAGTTAAAAAGAAAGCTTAAATACAATTTAAAGACTAGATTTTTTAGACTAACATTCACATTGATGAATTGATTCAATCTTCAAAACTTGTGAATTTGAATATATTTTAGAAAGATGGCATTTCAAACTCACAAGTTTATGAATCTTGAATGACTTTTTAAACATGCAAAATTAATAGACTTGAAATTTCATCCAAGCTTCTAAACTACTAACCTTATATATAAATATATGCACTTTAAATTAATGTTTCCAAAATGAAGAATTTATGAATTTTTATATGGATTTTATTTTATAATGAATAATAAATTATTATAGTATAATATTTTTTCTTATATAATATATTTGAATTAATTTTTAATTTTAAAAAAACAATGATCCTAATCAATCCAAAACTTATTTAAATGGGTTACGTTTGATTTGGGTTAAATAAGTTTATAAATTTGGTTGTGTTGAAATTTTTTCAGTCCGATAGATTGAGTTGAGTTGAATTTTAAAACCAATCCGACCATACTCACCCCTATAAATTATCATAAAAAATTACCTTCAAATTTCCGCAAAATATGACAATTTTTACGGAGACTTGTTTTAAGGCAAGACAGGGCACAAATATGCATCAGGACAAAGGAAAAAGCTACGGTATATTGCTACTGTTGAGATGATGATTTATTTTTTACTAACACTACGAAAAAATTGAGTGTTTTTTTTAACAGCAAACATTTTCATTAAAGTTTACAAAAGATGTCCACTCTGTCCTATCAACTACAAATCAAGAACAAAGAGGAGGAAAAAAGTAGGAAACTCCTTAAGAGTATAGTCCGTACCATAGAGAAAATTCTCTCACTTGAATGCAAGTTGCAATTGACATGTATTTGAGGCCCTGGGGAACCTTGAAATTTGCACAAGGGGAAACTTTTCCTCTAAATCTCCCCACCGATTGTCCCATGTAGTCATCGTTTCCAAGATTGGAGCATTCTTTAGAACATACTTCACCATTTCCATGTCATATGCTGGAAGACTTCTAAATACGTTAAAATAAAATGCTTCCAGGTGCAACAGCAAACACTCAGGAACACGCAATGTACAGTCTAGTTCATCTCCAAATTCAGGAACATGACTCTGATAATAACAGGGGAAAAAATATTCCATAAAACCCACAATACAAAAAAGATTTAATGAAATTTACAATTCAATTCAACTAACCCAGATTTTAAGAACTTCTAGATTTGGAGAATTTTCAAGCAACTTTGATAGCACGGGCCAGTAGCAGTCTCCAAGCTCCAAATGGGTCAGACTATGAAACATAGGCAGAACGTAACCAGAATTATAGCTGCTCTGCATACATAGAATATTTATTTAACAACAACCGAAACAAGCACGAAGGTGATAAATTGCAAAATCTATAGAGAGGACATCTTACCCCTACGTTGCACGGAGATAACAAAAGAAACTCTACATTATGGAGCGCGCTAAGGAGCTTGTCTACACTTTCGATGTTAACTTCTACATCTGCCTCAACTAAATTAGGCAAATTCTCAACTAAGAATTCTTTACTCCAATTATCATCAATTTTGATGTATTCAAGAGCCGGGGCATTGATCTCAAGCTTAGATTCATACTCATCAGGACCCTCCTCCTCCATAACAAAATCTGTTAGACAAACTCTTCAATGTAGGCCCGCATATAGAGAAATGGTACACATTGTCAAAAATCCTTCTTTTTACAAACATATCTTCAAGAACAGGACAACTAATCAAAAACCCGCGAACCGAATCATCATTGAAGTAACTAATTGACACAAGATGCAGAATCTTTAGACATGGAAGGTGAACCGAAGAAGGAACATTGAGAAGAACTACGCCATTCAGTTTCAAAACCAGGAGTCTTTTGCTCATAAAGAGAGCACGAGGCAACTCGATTATTTCTTCTGGAAATATACAGATATCCAATTCTTGCAGCGACACAAACCCATAATTTAATATCACGAGAATTACAAGATCGACGTTCAAAATAATTGCATAGGAGACGGAACTTCTGTATAGCTTGTACCTTATGTGAAAGCAAAACCCTAAACACAAACCGCACGAAGCTTGCTTTGAATACCACACGATCTGGGTCACCAAGCGACAATCTATCATCAAAGTCAAGAATGGGAACTGAATCCCAAAGGAACTGCCATCTTTTCGACAAAATGCTCGTTGCCACGGCGTGTTCTATAGGGATAGCCAAGACACCCAAATTTGAAGATCCATTATTAGTATTTTCTTTATAACATGAAAGCTTGATTGGTGTTGTGACATTATCAATGTATGGATCCAGACACTCTTGTGGAACTGAAATGTTGAGGATTTGTTTGGATTTGGAGCATTAGCTATTAAGCCACTCACAGGAGCAGTTACTCATATTGTAATACCCAAACTTGCATATTCATATCATCAAATCCACTCCACCGCAGATAAATTCATATTCATATATATCAGCTAAAACGGGTTTCTCTTGTGTAATTTTCCAACATTTACCTCTTATTCTCAGCTTGTAAGAAAGATACATATGTTAAGCAAATCGTAGTAACGGTCCAATGTTGTTAAGTTTTTTTTATAAAAAAATACATATTTAATGGTAATTTTAATTATATTTGACGGTATTTTTAATTATATTTGATATTATTTCCCCAAAATAACATAATATTATCCTCAACATTAATATGAACTTAGTTTGGATTTGGATATGTTGTTATTCAATCCTCTGATAAGTCACATTCTTATAAATACTTAATTAAAATAAATGATGTGGTACAATTATAGCTGTATATTTAATTTTTAAATGAGATAGCATACTATCTCATCATGAAAAAAACCAACCATAGAGAATCCAAATCCAGTGAGTCAAGTGAAAGACGATTACGCAACAATTTCATCTTCGATCACATACATCCTTAAATGGGAGGGAACCCACGTTTTCTTTTTAAAATTTAAAAGAAAATTACCAAAAAACATACTTTTATAGTCTCATAACCTATTCGGAGTGAGCAAAGAAACCGATTGAACCGTCAAACTAATTCAAACCAATGCAATGTGTTGAACCAGGTTGGATTTATTAGATATTGGGTTGAGTATGAGTTGAGAAAATACTAAATCCAACTATTTTGATTGAGTCCTCATTTTTGTAACCAAACCCATACGGATATATTTTATTATTCAAATATTGAGTCGTCTTCCAATTCAAGTTTACATATGAAAATGTTTTGATAATTATAGCTAATACCGATAAATCTTTTGGATCAAAGATCATAATTAGTTCTTATCCAAATCATTAAGCAAGCATTAAAATAATAATAATTATTTTATTTATATAATTAACTTACCCCTAACCTAACACACCCACGTAACAACTTTCTTTATTCATAAAGAAAATTATTGGTATGAAAATTGAAACCTATATACACTCAAGTACATCTGACTCAAAACAATAACCATTGAGGCAAATGCTACATGTTATTTCTAACTAATTATTGTATAAAATTAATTTTTGTTATAAACTTTACAAATTACCGTGAGTGGGTTGTCATAAATGTACTTGTCATAAATACATATGAAAACATTTTATACCAAATGTTCAATCGACTCACTTTTTCTTATTTAATTTTATATTATTAAAACAAAATAATGGTGTTATAAAAGAAAATTGAAAATGATTTAAATCAAGAATAATTAAATAGAATGTATTTATTGCACACTTTTTAATTACCGAGTGTAAGAGTAGCAATTAAAAGCACACATGCGATTAATTAAAATAATAACATTTAGAAATAATGTGTTTATAGAGTTAAAAAAATTCTTCTATATGTGTTTACATTAGGAATGAGGTATAGATGAAATAATTTTTTTTAATATAATATATTTAAATTTAAAAAATAGATTAAACCGAAACCTCAAACCGATCTGAACCGGTTGAACATGGTACTATATATTTTTAAACTCTGGCCGAAACAAGCCCTATACCCAATTAGCGGTTAATATAAGCGCGTAGAGAAAGCGTGGCAAATTGCGGGCAAAGGTTGGAGGGTTTTTGGGCCCAAGCTGCCCGTCTCCCTCTAAACAACCTCGATTTGAATTTGAAAATAAAAAACTCAAAACCCACGTTGTTAGCGTCAAAAAAACAATAATATGCACCCAAGTAAATCAGACAGAACCTTTGTTGTAGAGCGCGCCCTCTCTCTCTCTCTCTGCAATTCAAAAATAAATACATAAGCACTCCTAAAAACCAACAAGAAGTATATGCCCTGCCCTCCACTTTCAAGTTTCAAAACCCTAGCCCAAAATTTTCAACAATAATATGCAACCTTTGTTGTAGAGCGCGCCCTCTCTCTCTCTCTGCAATTCAAAAATAAATACATAAGCACTCCTAAAAACTAACAAGAAGTATATGCCCTGCCCTCCACTTTCAAGTTTCAAAACCCTAGCCCAAAATTTTCATTGATCGATCTCGTCTCCAATCCTAAAATCCTTCCTTTCTTAGTCGCACACCACTGAAATCAATGATACCCATTTGAAGAAGAACAAAGATTCTATAATCTTTCATTTTTCTTTTATCCATTTTCTCAACCAGCCCATGCACAAGATTTATGGATTTTAGTAAAAGGACTTGTATTAACAATCTTGAATTTGAGTTGGGTCTTTGATGAAATGGACGATCAAGGTGATTCTGGGGCGGCTTCTTAAGGATTTTCATTGATACCCAGATCTGATTCAAAGGTTGGTTTTTTCAACTGACCCGAGCCAAAAGAAAAAGAAACACTTTTTTTAGAGAATATGTACTTATGTTTGTTCATGTCGTATTCTTGATTTTGGGCATGCTTTATAGATTATGGGCAATAAGAGGAGCAGCGATGAATTGGAAGAAAAACATGAACTTGCTCGTAAACGTGTTAAAATGGTACATCGTGATTCTGTGTTTGGGTCTGATGGTAATTCCTCTTTTAATTTTAATTTTTTAAATTTGTTAAGCATATTGAAAGATTAGAATTTAGCTAATGTCTTCTTAAAACATTAAGCAGAGGGTATAATTATGTGTTCAGATACTGATTGTGGCTTATAATTCCTTCTTATTGTCTTTCATATGCAATAAAATTCAGATCCTTTTTTGAGGATAATTTTGATATTAACTGCTACTACTATGCACTTAGAAGTAAAAATATGCATAATTGAATTCAATTATTCAAGTACTGTTTACTGATCTCTTGGGAATAGGAACCTACAACGGGTTGCTTAATGTGTTTTTATTTTGAAACTCGCGTACTATGCAACTTAATTTTGACTTACTTGGTGTCTCATTTAGACAGTGATTTAATGTTCAGATTGCTTTCCTCTTGCATTTATGCTGCAGAAATCAGTACTCATAATTCAAAATCTATTACAAACAAAGAAGTTAGCAACCAATGTCAATTTGACGGAGAGGAGATGTCTCAAATTACTGAGGTGCCGATGATCTTGGACATAGAAGCTTCGGAAGCAGTAAGGACTGAAAAGGACACATTTCCTGTAGAGGTCAATGCTGCCCCTAGACCACTGGACCTCAATACTGAAATTTGCATTGCCAACAATTCAGCCTTTAATGTTAGTCAGAAATGTTCTGAGGGTTGTAGTAAACAACCTTTATCCAGGAAGCATTATGGGGAACCCGATCATAATTGTGTAACCCCAAGAGGAATTGGCTTGGATCTCAATGCAGATGATGTTTCTAGCTCTGTGAACCATGATTCATTTGTTTCTTGCAAGAATCACAATTATTTGAAGCCGAGGGATGCTTCTGAGTGTGGAAGTTCTACTGGCCCATTGGAGGAGAAAGATCCATTAAGAGTCTGGAAGGAGATGAAGCGAAACGGTTTTCTTTCTTCTCATGGTGGAATAACAATATCAAATGATTTTCTCTCATCTTCTCATGGAGGAATACCAGTGCCAAAACAACGAGGGAGGAAAAGTAAAAGCGATGTCCTCAAGAAAAAGATGGAGCTAGCAAAGAAAGAACAGGTTGATAGGTTCACAAAGATTGCTGCTCCGAGTGGACTGCTCAATGAATTGAACCCAGGGATTATAAACCATGTAAGGAACAAAAAACAGGTCCATTCCATAATAGAGGCCCTAGTGAGGTCTGAAAACTGCCCTTCTGGAAGCAAACAGGCAAGTCATGTGAAAAGTGGAACTAAAGATATTGGCCACAGGAATGACGAGGAAAATATGAATCATATGGGAATGCATCCACCCAATTTATCTCATGAAGATAGGCCTATAACTGCTTTATCTGAAAGTGACCAGACAAGAGGGTATTCAATGTCCATGAACAGATCTTTTCCTATAATTTCAGAAGAAAAAAGTATAGATGGTGACTCTAGCGTGGTAGACCCAGTCAGTGAAGATGATACACTAGCACTGAAGTTGTCATCATCGATTAAGGTATCTGAGAATGCCAGTTCCTTGTCTAATGAGGAATCCAGAAATTTTATCAGTCCTAATTCTCTAACTTGTAAAGGTCGGTATTTTGTTATCTTATACCTAAGTTTTTTGCATATTCCAGATGTTAAGTACCTTATCTATGTCATTTTGTTAACCCTTTATGAAAGTGAGAAACGGTAAGGAGCTAATTTGCAGGTTAATATTCTCAAATCATTGTTCGTGGCAAAAATGGGCTGGTTAAGCAATCTTTCGGTCATGAGTACTGTGTTATATATATTCATTATCTGATACAAGAATATTGTATATCATAAAGCTATAAAGGCATCTCTATCTTCAGCAAGTAAGGATGATGTCACGTGCAACAACAGGAAACTAAGAACACCTTGACTCATGAATGTTCCTTTGGTTTTCAGCTGCTACAGTTGCTTCTCAATGGTTGGAACTGCTTCATCAAGATATTAAAGGACGTCTTTCAGGTAATTGTTGCTTATATAAATCGTTACTGAAGGCTGCTGAGAGTAGAATATCTACTTTTATATGATCTTGAACCCTACTTTGTACTTGCAGCACTGCGGCGTAGTAAGAAGAGAGTTAGGGCTGTTATTGCCACAGAGTTACCTTTCCTAATATCAAAAGAACTCTTATCTAATCAAGATAATGGTCCTTATGCTATGAAGAGTTCTGCTGATGGATATAATGCAGCTGCTGACATGCATCGGGCAAGGTGGAGCATGCTTTTTGATCAGATGGATAAAGCCCTTTCTGAAGAAGAGAAACAGCTTGTGAGTGTATTCATAATTTTTTTTTTCTCAGGGAGCTATCGAAAGTTGAAAAACATGGCCTTACCATTGGTCCATATAGGCAGGAGTTTAAGAGATTCCAGGCATAGAATTCCAATCAAGTGATTCTTTCAATATAAGAGTTCTTAGATTATTTTGATCCATGTGATTCATCTTCAAAACCTTTTTGACTTTGCTGAGAAAAGAACATTGATTTTACATAAATTAATCTCCACGGTTTTCTTATAAAAAAATCTCCACAGTTGTTGGTACAATTAAAATTTTGTCTTCTTCTCAATCTAAACTTGCCTGCGTAATTTGTTATAAGTCACAAAATTCATCATTTTCAGGAATAGTATTTAATGTTCATATCTTCCTGGTTTTGAATTTCAGGAAAGTTGGTTGAACCAAGTAAAAGAAATGCAGCTGCAATGTGAGCAGGGCCTGCAACATATCAACTGGAATACAGATTACTTGCAAGAGTTGGGAATATCAGAAACTGACTCCAGGTAATGCGTTTGTTGCTATTTTTATGATCGGGTCTGCCCTAGTTTTTTTAAACACATAATTAAATGCTTTTAACTCTGTTAAACCATGAGTCAGGTTATGTACATTTATTTTTGCATTTTTATGTGCTGCACTGTAAGTTTTTTAGGAAAAGAACCTGTGAAGGTTAGTAAAACGAGGATAAAAAATATGGTTCTGTAGCATCTTTGATTATTGTTGATCAGTTTTCTTGATTATTTTTCGCAAATGGTTAACTGTATGAATTAATTTGAAACAAATATTGCATTGCTGATTCTATTGAATTTGGTGAATGTCTTGTAGTTTATTTATCTTAGGAGTCTTATATGCAAATGTTGGTAACTGGGGTGTTGTATCTCTGATCGTGTTATTGCTGACTTTGGTTATTTTATGTGGATTTCATCACAACATAAAAATGGTGCTTTACTCTTCTGAAATATGTGCTTTGCCAACATTTAATTCTACAGTATACTTATTACTGTCATGTCCATTATGAAATATTATGAGTCTACAGAATTTAAATGTCATGCAGAAATTTCACAAAGAATTATGCTCTTGTAGCAAACTTACCAAGGAAAAAATAAATAAATCTCTTTGTTAGTCATGCCTCCAGATATGCCTCTTATCTAAAGTATGTTAGTAGTAATTCTATATCAGAAAAGATTTTAAAGAACATGGAATTTTGGTTGTTGCAAAATAAAAAGATTTAAAATTTGTATGCTACTACTTCACGATGATATTGCTGAGAATGCCTTACATGGAAAATTATATTGTGATTGGACAGTAAATTCCGAACACATACTATTGGCAGATTTATTGGATTTGTTATCAGGATTTTGTGATTGTATGCAGCTCTGGCTGTAAAGCTGATATTCTGTGTAAGTTACATTACAATAATCATTTTGTTTGTCGTGCAGACCAGTGAAAGCAGATACTTCAGAGAAGGAATCGGCTGTCAAGGCAGCTGCAGCTTCCATTTATTCAACATGCAATTTCCTGTTGTCAAAGGAGAACATATCCTGTTTCTGATCTTACTGACCAAGAAGCCCTCTTCCCTTCAATCAGTGTCTAATTATGTTGACTTTTCTTTCAAGATACTAGACTAGAAACTTACGTGTGCATTTAGCAAACCAATGATTAGGTTTCTAGTTTGATAAAGCCTTGCATAATGTGTATGGATAACATCAGAAGCAAAGGTCATTCATTTTTTCTTTTTCAAATTTATTTGTCACCTGTGAGAGTAGTTGCAGACTCTTATTGTTGTAATAACTTAAATTGTTGCATTTGAACCATTATGCGTTTCAGGTTCTTTAATGTACTTCCTCATCTAAACCCTGAATGTAGAATAAAATTAGATTTCTTTAACTAATTGTCACAAATGATAGTTTGTGCTACTTTTGTAATTTCAAATCCCAGAAAAGTATTAATGCCAGTGGTTGCGTTTTTCTGCAGGATATTGCAGCATTTAATGAGACTATATGCATTCAGAGCTTGAGAAGCAGGCCAACTGCTTCAGACGCTCATGTTTGAAATTTCCAGGGGTGCAGGGTGTTGCTTGTGCTAAGCATTCTATTGTTTGGCATCACAGCTGATTTAGCTTCAACAATCCCTAACATTCAGATGATTGCACTTAAAACAAGTTTTAACTTTTGGAGTATAATTTCTATCAATAGTGTGTGGCTATATTTTGAGAGAGAGAGAAGAGTGTTCACGCTGTAAATTGGATACAGCGAGCAAAATAATAAAACATTCATATTTGAGCAAGGAATTTGTTAAAAACAAGGTAGCTGCTCAGATATTTAAAGCAAAAATGATTACATGCAGTTCAAATCTCAAATGTCATCTAGGGTTCCTTGAACTACAATTAGAAAGGGCTTTTATATAATTTACATGGTATATACCACAACATTGATTGCAAGAAGCACAATAGCAAGAGTACAAACAGAAAACTCGTGATCAAGAGAGTAAGGTTAAATAGAGGAATTGTGGCACATTGGTTACAAAGTATAACTGCTCCGTTTTTCCCAGCTTGTAAACTTACAGTTCTAAAGCCAATTAGGTGTCATCTTGCTCGACATTGCCTTTGAGGATGAATCATCTGAAACTTTGGCAAGTGAGCGATACTGCAACTTAACACTCTCTGCATTGTCCAATGTCTTCACAACGTACCTATAAATTAGATTAATATTAGGGAAAAGAATCAAGTTTAAGTAACAATTCCCCCTACCCCCCCCCCCCCCCAAAAAAAAAAAAAAACTGAACGGGAGCCAATGATTCTGTACATAGTGTTTTTATTTTTTTTAAATAAAACATAGCCAGGCATTCCTATCTTCCACAATTTGTAGCCAAAGTCAATGAATGTACTCGATTAAGATCCATCATCACTTCAAATGCATACAGCTACAGAAAAGTTGATGTCCTATCATTACTTTAAAATCACTTCATTTAAATTTAAACAAATTCATATTGACAAGGGGCCGTCTTGCACAACAGTTCTAATCGTAACTGTCAAACTAAACAAATTTCCAGCATCCTATGAATGCGTCAATGGAGTACAAACTATAGTTCATTTTGTATGAACCGCCAAATCGTATAATTAAAATCTCAAATCTCAACTAAATGAAGTTCTATCTGGGGTCACTGGATCATTCTTGGTAAATCAGTAGCCATACTCTACCCTTAAATCTTATCTATGAATCCAGAGATGCTACATAACTAATTATATTCAAGAACTAATTATATCCCTTGAAGGCTTGAAGCTGGTAAATGAATAATCAAGAGCATACCCATATACCAATATCCTCACATAAATAACACCAGGAAAAAAAAATGATAATATCATCATGCATAAGCATCTAATAACACCAAGAAGACAAAAATCAGGGCACGTAAAAGCAAAATAGAAAAACACAACTTTCCAGAACAAGTAAAACACAGACACAGAATCAATAAACAATAATCTCGAGTGTTAAATCTGCCCTGGAAGGAAGAGAGGGGAAATTGTATAAGTGACTAACCATCCATTTAAGCATTGGGTAGTTACAACAGCCTCACGTCCAACAAAGCGCTGTGGTGTCCTCTTGTTTCCCTAATCCATATTTTCTTTAATTATTAATTTCAAATAACTATAAAGCAAGTAAGCAAAACTTGAGACCTTTGCAAAAAAATAAAAAAGGAAAGAAGGAAACCTTTATGATAACCCGGTCTGTCACAGAAAATGGAAATTGAACACCTCTACCCCTTGGCGGATCTGTGAGAGTTGGATCACCATAGCTACCCTTGTCCTACATATTAATAAAAGAAAAATGAATAAAAAATACAAGACAAAGGAGAGCTCGGGAATTAGATTTACCAATTTTTCCCAATTAACAAGAAACGACAAACTGAAACAGAGCAGCCAACTGCCAATCTTTCCTCCCTTTTAGAATTCACATACTCCCATATTCTCTGATAATTTAGAAGTAAAAAATCTCACGAGGAAGCGTGAAAAAGACAGACCTGATCAAGCCTCTCTCTCCTCCTTTTAGATGAACGGTAGAATTGTAAGTCTTCCTCCCGGCGGAATGCCTGCACAGCAGCTTGGAGAGCTGAAAAAGCCAGCAACATAGTGAGAGAGCGAAGAATTATAAGAGGATGTAAATCTTCTGCCACAACAACAGCATAATTACATACAGAGATTTGGAGCTATCGAGTCTTCTGAAACTGGTTGCGAACAAGTGTAGCAGGCTTTCTGATAATGCATAGCGTTAAATCAATATCAAAATACAAAAATAACCATAATCATAAAAAATGGCTATTAGCCCACCGAAGAAACAATATTCGACCTGGAAAACTAAATTTCCAAAATTAAGCAATTCATAATAAGATTAATACCTAACACATGCTCTTTTTTTCAATCTACCCAAACAAGAATTGATAAAATCTGCAATAGCCAACTGAAAAAATACTCATTCTGCGTCAATAAATTTGCTTATTTTTCCAAATGGGTGTCAAAGCAAACATTTTCACATCTCATAAAGTCCTCATAAATCATAATGATGCTAAAAACGAGAAATCAATCACAAAAACATATAACATCTGATGCCAAGAGTGTTAATCTTAGGCCAAAAATTTCTTCCAGTTGCAAAATCATTGTAATTCTAAGTAAGAAACTATTGTTATCAACTGGCTGCCAACTCGTGAAAACACTGAAGCAGAATTTCAGCTTGCATAATGTACATTTCGCAGTTCAAAGATGGTCTATGAATAAGTAAAGGTCAAATCAAAAGAACACTTAAGAACTCTGTTCAAATCAAACTGAGAGTCTCTGTTAATATCATACTGAGATAAATATATATACCCAAACACACTCATAAGATTAAAAAAACATGCAGAGAAACCGAGAAAAGGCAGTGCTTATAGTAGAACTTAAATGCATGAATATTCCCCAAGTTGCAGTATGATCACAACGAAGTAAGGATGTATGATACTGATGCTTGCTTGTGGGCTTTGGGCATAGATTTTGCAGGGAAATAATCATTATGACAACACAATAAGGGAGCTCAGTGCCCATATAATGCCACCGATTCGTAAATAGTGATACTCACATTATATATGGCTTTCTGCAACTTCGATTGTCAGTTAATATATTGTTTTCAGTTAAGATACCGCTTAATAAACTTTACAAAGTAACATATATTATTCTACATTTACATTGGACAGATAACTGAAGTGATCACTTTGAAAAGCAAGAGAAGCAATTTAAGCTAAGAATTACCATTCTATTCACATGCTGTATACCACCCACACCAAAAGAATGGCCACAAGGCAAAATCATTGCATCATCCATGAGAGCTCCACTGAGATTAGAAAGTAGCATAAGTGCATTGTAAGGATAATAACTATAATTACTTATTAAAAAAGGATAATAACTATGATTATTAAAATGAAAGAACAGTTAAAATAAAGATAAAAGAATACTCTTTCAGCAGTAACATGCTACAATAAAAACAATTTTTTCAGATCATCCTCGTTGATCCTTTGTCTCTTAGGACCACATACATGACCTCAAGCACCAATAAACTATTTAGATAAACTTTGCAATACCACATTTTTGGTTGTTGTACTCAGAATTTTGGGTTACAACCAGACTAAATCCAACTGGCATATTTAACATCCACAAATCATTCTTCAATATACACAGATTGAATAGATGATTATGATCACCGGACACTCATTTGAGAGACCTATTGCAACACACATATCTAAATTCACATGTTGATACAGAATTAATAGAATATAAAGCAAACAAAACCCACATAAAATCAAGAAAAACTTACCTGACAGGGTCCGATAAAATGGCCCTCAAGGACTCCCCTGACTCACTCGAAAACGAAACATCTTTCCGCCCACTAAACCCACAACCGTTTTCTGTAACCACATCCTTCTGCACAGAAGCAGACCCTTCTGCTGCCTGCAAATACTGCGAGTAATATAGATCACCATCCGGCTCCGCGATCGTCACTGCATTATTCACAGAAGATTGCCCCATGTTATCTTCCTTCACTGTCATCTCCCTAGTAGAACCTACACTCGCAAAATAGTTAACCATCTCAATGAAATAATACCAAAATGGGAACATCTAAAAACAGAAGGCAGTTCTTACCAAAAGAGGACAGCTGCTTGGATTTTACATTTACTAATTTATCAGCTGCTGCACGTACACAATCGGTTCCACCCTTATTATGATCAGTGGCACCACTATTAGTATTGTTATTATTATTACCAACGGCAACAAACCCATGGACTTCACAGTCACCTTCATCGACCCCCTCTATGTCATCTTCTTCCTCTTCCCCGTCATCATCCTCATCTTCGTCCGAATCACCGCTGTCCGATGGGTCACTCCTCCGAAATTCGTTCCCTTGAGGGGACCCGAAGAATCGGTCTCGTTCGACTGATAAAAACTTTTCGTCGATGAAGCCTGTGAGTTCTCGGGTCTTGGGTCCCGGGTCCCCGACCCGATAACGCATATGGTTGTCGTCTTGGAAAACGAGCTGGGAGTTGAGCCCGTTCTCCACCCGCTGTGACGGGACCAGAGAGATTTGCTCGGAGGACATTTTTCTTGGAGAGAGATAAAAGTAAATTAAATTGAATTAAAAGTCTAGTTAATAAAAAAGAAGGAGAATTTCTTTGTGCTAATTGAGGTTTTAAGAGGGAATGATGGATTCATTGAGGAGCTGTGGTAGTGTGGAAGGCTGGAGGTAGAATGGGGGTTTTTGTATTTTGGGAAAAAAAAAAAAAGTGATATCACACACTGACACTGAGGAATGAAGAAGAACAGGAAGACGACATCGTTTACATAGAGGGACTGCAAAGTTCAGTGAACGACGTCGCTGAGATACCGACAGGATCAGAGGAGTTGAAGTGGACCTAGTGCATCTAATCGATTTATGAGTACGCTTAAGATTCGGTCCATTATTATAATATTCTGGATTTTGCCACGTAAGCATAACAGCCTATTACATTGAGGGATCCACATGACACGGTGAATCTACGAACCGTAGGGTACTCAAAGACCGAAGATTTCTTGGCCATATCAAATCTAAAACACTTTAGATCACTACAAAATTTTATCAGTCATCTTTTCACAATTATATTAACGTTTGAAATTCTTTAAAATTATTAATGAAATTTCGAAGCGATATATTTTAAACCCGGTCTAAATTTTTGCCAAAGACTTCGTCCTCGTGGGTCTGATGGAGACGACAATGCAACAACAACAACAACAGCAGAACTACGGACTCTACGAGGAAGCTGCAAGAGAAAGAGAAGAAGAAGAGGAAGAGACAAAGACAAAGACAAAAACAAGTGGCGCTTTGCATTGACTTTGACGAATAAATTATCAGTCGTGTGTGTTGTGTGGGTCGGTTTCATTGTTACAATGAAGCTAAAGCCCAAATTTATTTTAGGGTAAATGATGAATCAAAATCCAAAGCCAATTCTCATAATCTCATTGTTAATTTTGATAATTGGCCATGGGTCCGATGCGTTTTTCTTCGGAAAATTCCGGAAATTAGGAGACCATAACCCTGAGCTTAAAGAACCTCAAGAGGTATGTTGTTGTTGAATCTCCCCTCTCTCGTTGTTATTAATTCAATCTCAGTAAGTAGTGAATAAAGAAGCTAAAAATGGTATGATCTTTTGTTTTTGTGGTTGTAGATATCTCCAGGGCCTGCTCCGGCGCCGGAGCCAACAGGTAGCGGCAGCTTAACTGAAGAGAAATGTTTGATTCCCTCAAACACATGCCATGATCAGGGGAAAATAACGGCGTGCCTTAGTTCTTCACCTAGTGGTAACTCTCTATGGTATTTTTTTTTTTAATATATGTGAATTGTTGTTAATTATCGGATTATGTTGCTTGTTTGATGGTTTGTTTATGTTTGTATTATATTATCGGTAAATGGTTCATAGTGTTCCAGATGGAGGTTTTGATTGGTTTGCTTGACCCCTTGCTTGCTAGCCCTTTTGGGATAAACAAGCTTTTATCTTTTTCAAGTTTTGAGGGAATTTTGGCGCTGCTTTTATCAGGGCCGGAGCCAGGATTTTCATCTTGGGGCCCAAAGTTAATAAAGCCTGAAATTTTTTATAAAAAGAAGAAATCAGTTGCAGTGGCACCACCATTTCATATATGCTTTTAAAAGTTGAAGGAAAAGGAAGAGAACAAAAATATTGATAAAAGCAGCATGCACCATTCTTTGTTATCGACTTATTTCTCAAAATTACTTTGTAACAAGTGCGCACAAAATACCTTAGTAGCAAACTATTATACTAATATTCTCTGCATGTATATCCAAGTCATGTAATTACGAGTATCTGAATTTTTGGCTCTTCTTGTCTACAATCAGTTTGATTGTTAAATAATACTTGATTTATAGCTTGATTAATATGTTGGGTGTTGTTACTATAGCCTTCTTTTGGGATTGCTTATAAGTTCCGCCTAATTTTTAGCTATGTTTTGTTTAGTTGTTTATCATTTAGAGCTCCACTTAAGTTGCATCAATTAAAGCACCTACTTTGCATTTAAAACATAAACGGTTGAAGGCCAAACAAAGCCAATTGGGGTAATATTCCAATTTCACCGGACCAATGAACAAGATTTTAGATTCTTACACATTACACGTGAATTTCGGTACTAAAAAAACAAGAATCTAGAAAAGTAAAATTGAGTTGGGAAGACCAAACCCAATACAAATTTTTTAGTTCTTGGATTGTATAGTGTTTGACTGTTTTTTCTGGTCCCCTAATCTTGAGAGAATTCACTATGGATGGGATGAAACACCTTTTTTTTCTCTACATTTTTAGGCTTAGTAGGTTTATTATGGATTAGTAGATTTCTATTTCAAGGCCTGGCAAGTATAATTTTGTTTGTGTGAATGTCGTTTTTGGTCAAATTTTTGGATTTATTCTTTTATTATGGATTTTTTTTTTGGGGGGGAGGGGGGGTTGCAACTCATATTATACTCTATTATATACATGAAATATATTGAAAATATTTAAAAGCTTTGAGTGGGCTAGGGCTTCCTAATATACTCTATTATATACATGTAATATATTGAAAATATTTAAAAGCTTTGCGATAAGCATATAACTTAGTCAGGGTGCATCTCATGGTTGTTTTAGTAGTAAATTAGTAATCATGACTCAACTTTGAGAGTTTAGTTTACTTCTTAGTTTAGATTTAATTTCCCTAAGAACATAAAAGGTAAAGAAGCTAATATTCTACTTCCGCTTTAATTAAGCATCAAATTGTGTTCGGTCCATTCCTAGTAACATAAAAGGTAAAGAAGTTAAGATTCTACTTCCACTTTAATTAAGCATCAAATTGTATTCTGTTCAGATTTCCAACATGATGATGAGTCTGAGGAAGAACTTACTAGCAAGGGATAAAAGGTGACATTGCTTTAGCAATTAGCACTTTTTAAGTTTGTTCTTCATGTCTCAACGATCTGTAGCAAGGATGCACCTCTCGACTAGATATCAAACATGTGTGTGTGCGTTTGAAAAAGCAACAAGCATTTTGTGCATTACAACTTCGGGGACAAATATTATCGATTTGGAGGAACCAACCTCTATTCTGATTCTGCATCATGAATTGGATTGTGTGTGCGCGCCTTATTGCTCAATGCGTAATTCTTTTGAGGTCCTCTATCGGCTCTGAATCTTGATTGTTAAGTACAGAATTTCCTTGGCTATCTCTTTTTTGTTCCTTCTTTGGTGTGCCATACTTAGAATATTTGAGAACTTTTTGTATTTGTATCAAAGTACTTGTTTTTCATTGGTCTTGGTTAATTGTGAATGATTAAAATTGCTAGCAAGTAGTATAGATGACAAAATCATAGTTGTCAAATTGAGATTTTAATCATGAATCAAAATCTCAACTTTGTGAATCGAGAATCATAAAATTCAGTAAAAATTCTCAAAAATCAATTATTAATAACATGTAATACATGTAAAATAAATAAAATAGTATTAAAAATGAAATATAATGCGTTAAAAACTAATATATGAATGTTTATGTGGTCTAATCAGAAAGATACTCTATATAGTATATATCTTCATCATATATATAAGCACTTCATGAAAGTATGATATATTGTACAAGTATATTGTTGCACATATATATATATACACACACGCGTGTGTGCACGCGCGTGTGCGCATGTATGTATGTATGTATGTATGTACGTACGTACGTACAGGTGTGTGGTGTGCCGTGTGTGCATGTGTGTATGAAAAGTATGTATAATGTTTGTTGAAATGTAAAAGTACTCTCCTTGTAAGACCGAAATTTTAAAAAAAAATCTTCATACTCAACATACTTCCAATAAACTATTATGGATTGGAATCATAGATTTGAATGTTATACATGATTGTTTCATTATAAAAGGTCTTAGAATCCTAAATTTCTAGAATAACTTAAGTGAATGAGGAAAACATATGAACTATGTTTATTTTAGTCCTAAACATCTAGTCTTAAACCCTTTTTCTATATGTATTTTTTAAATATAGGTTTTACTGAATCGGGCTAATTGGGTGAATCGTACGAATCAAATAGAATTGAATCGTAGATTTGGCACCAGTTCAGGATTAACTCCAATTATACATACCAATTCGAATAATTTAGGTCCCAAATCGAATCCAATTGTGAATCGTACGATTTGATAACTATGGACAGAATAGCCCGAAGGAGAATCAATGCAAGTCCTTATAATGCAGAAAATGAAAGCAATAATTTATTATTTTAGATTTTTTTGAATTATTTGTGGGTTACTATGGAATTTGTTGTAATTTAGTATTCTTGGTAATCAAGTAGTAGTATTTTATGAAATTTAGGTTTAGGCAATTAAAGATCTATTAGGATTTGATTTACCTTTCTATTTGAATTTTGTTTGGTGCCTATATAACTATTAGGGTTTTTAATTAGACTTGAATTATGGAAGAAAAAAAAACTATTGAGTTTGATATCTCTTGTCTTTGTGTCTCTACTCTCTTGCTCTAATTCTTTTATATTTGCCTCCTCTTTCCTCTAATTTTCTCATTCTCCTTTAGAGTCAATTTCTTGTTCCCGCAAATTTCTTCTATTTCTCTCCATTTTCTTTTATTCTTTCTCTTTATTCCTTTTATTTATCTTCTCTTGTTACTGTCCTACATCACCTTAGCTTTGGATTCTCCATTTCCACGATATAACAGTTCCTTCATTTAACCTTTATGGCTTTATCTCTTTGAAGTTTTGTAACTTGTCCTTGTGCATAGGAAGACTATTGTTATTACCATCAAACTATTGTTCAGATTTTCTAAAGAATTATAAGACGTTAATGAATCTTCCATTCTCTCAATGTTAGAAGCCTTGCATGATTTTGTCTGATTTTAGTGTTACATGGACTTTCTTGTGGGGATTAGAAAAAGTGGACACTTTTCACTTATTCTGTACTTTCAGAATCTTATTTTCTATTTTTAGAGTCTTAAGGAGAGAGCTACCAGTAGCATATTATACAGAATGGTCAGGTGATATGAGATTTTAGAGTCTTTTGAGGTTTCAATAGGCTCTTCAGGATTGCGAGTTAGAAGACATTTATTCATTGTGGCAGAATTGTATCAGGTTCAATGTAATAGTTTAGGTGAGGATATAATCTGTTGGAAATTTAGATCTGTTAAAAGGTTTGAAGTGAATTCGTTATATAAGGAGTTGATGGGTGAAAGCTGACCTTTTGATTAGATTGGGAAAGATACTCATTAGTAGTTGTTTTATGTGCAGGAAATATAGAAAGAGTTCAACCAATAAAAAAGATAGCAAAAGAGTAGACTTTTTGTTACTGCACTGTGATTATACTTTTGAGTGATGGGCTTCTACGTTTTCCCTGTTTGGTGTTGGACCATGCTACATCAGATTATTCAGCTTCTAACATGTTGGTACAGGGGTAGGGGAAGAGGATGATTAGCTCTAGCCTGGAAGATCATTAATGATGGTCTTTTTTTTTGGTATATTTGGTTTACAATAGAAGAGCCATCACAAGTGATGCATTAAGAAGATATTCAGATTAGAGATATCTTGTTGGTTAGATTTTAGTCAAGACCTGGACTTGGCTTCAGTTTCAAGGGTTTTGTTATTTTTTTCCTTAGTGGGCTGGGCTCATCATGTCTAACAAGGGTCCCCATTAGATTGATGTTTTAGGAAACCTGTTGTTATGATCTGACTTTTTCCTTCTCTTGTTATTAGCTCTTATGCTTTTAGCCATAGAAATGTAGCATTTATAACTAGAAATTGCAGAAATCAGATCTGCAATATTTGGCCTTTGATTCGTTTGTATTTGGATCTGTTACTTGTAGTCGTTTGATTCCGTTTAGGCTGCATCAGCAGGGGAAGAAAAGTCTTCTCAATCTTTGAATATGATGGTTTTGAGGGCTTCATTTTCCTGGATTTCAATTTCCACTTCGGTGTTCTTCCTTTCCTCTTGTGAGAATTTTTTTGCTGATTTACAATTTTTATTTTCTTTCGTATGCTTCTACTGTACATGGTGATGTGACGTGTGGTTCTTACTTGTATTCCATATGTGTTTTATAGTTGTTTGTCATTTTCCTCGATTACTTCTGAAATTGTTTTCCTTGGAGCATGAAAACTTTGGTTTAAGATTTCTTTCCTCTCTGGATGTGCCTGCTTTTACTATTGAATCTCTATTCAGTTCTTCCCATGCTTAGTTGAAGACCCCATGTTCCCCTGATATCTTCTTAGAAATGTTTCTGTTGCACTTGAACGCTTTAGGTTGTTCGCTACTTCCAATACCATGCAGTTTGCAAATTTGATATATTAATGCCCCTGTAGCATAGTGTATTGACCATTACGAGTTGAGATGAATATCCATTTTGTTTTGCCTAAAAGATTCTTACACTGAAATATGAAGGTAGATCATGCTATCCTATTTCTCAGGTGGTGTCGTTTGTACTTTAGGCTCTAAATCTGGGGGCACACTTTGATGCATGCTCATTCTTTTCAACATAGTGGATGAGAATTATAAGTAAAATTGGTTTGTGATGGGTCACATCAAACTCTTTGTAAAGTAGTGCATGGTTGGTCAAGTAGAATTTAGGGTAACAATTGGTGGTTTGCATATACATGTAAAGCACAGTATGTTGTTTACTAGCTTATTAACGCCCATATAATTAGCAAGTTGAAGTTGTTACGTACATATATCAATTATTGAAATTGATCATGATGTTTTAGAGTTTAAACTTTGAGAAACTACACCATTACATCCCCGATGTGATGACTAAATAAGACCGTCTCATAAACGATTTTTATTTGCAACCTAAACTGCTCTTCTTTAAACCTTTGATTTTGTTCTAGCTGCACTAGATTTTTTTCTCTTGGCTCTCTTGTTACTTGGATATCGTAATTTATTTTATCCAACGTGTGTGTATGATGAAAGCCTGAATGATAATTTCCTTGAATCATTTCTTGCTCTAGCATATGATGATAAACTAGTTTTCAGCTTGATCTTCGTGTCTTAAATAGTAATTTCAAGTTAATTCCACGTTTCTTAATGAGAATGGCTAAACTATTCCTTTTCTTGTGCAGCTTCCAAAGACTTGTTTCTTGTTGTCAAGAATGGCGGGGAGAGCACTCTAAAAGTAAATGTTACAATCTCGCATACTTACCAAGAGATACAAATATCAGGGCAGCACACCAAGAAGGTACGATTTGAAGAATCTCTGTTGTTGCCTATCCAACTCGACGGCATCCAATAAATCATTTAGATGCAAAAGTGGGTTGAATTTTTTTATATAAGTAAAAGTGGGTTGAAATTATTGAGCTAGCCTCTCAAAGGTTTGTTGTTTGGGTGAGGTTTTTGTTTCTGAACTGTGATATTTCTTCTCCTGTTTCAGGTCAAGATCTCGGCTTCTGCTGGAAGCAGTCCATATGTAGTATTAAATGCTGGAAATGGCAAGTGTATAATTAACGTGGGATCACCTGTACCCTATGGGAACATTTTTCAGCTGTTTCCTTCTTACGCCACCCCAATCAATGGAGCCTACCTTTTGTTTTCAACACTTCTGATCATCGGAGGGACATGGGCCTGCTGCAAGTTCCGGAGAAGTGGACGGCAGGTTGATGGAATCCCATACCAGGAGGTTGAAATGGGGCAGCCAGATTCACTTGCAGCTAACAATGTAGAAACAACAGAAGGTTGGGATGAAGACTGGGATGATGGTTGGGATGAAACAAAGGCGGTGAAGTCACCAAGCGCAAGCAAATTGGCAAATGTATCAGCTGATGCCTTTACTTCCAGGTCTTCTGACAAAGATGGATGGAAAAATAATTTGGAAGAGTAGGGTGGAATTAGGATAAATGTGTTTTAAGGAAAATAAAAAATTAAAAAAATAATTTTTTTAACTTTCTTGATTTTTCCATATAAAAAAAAAAAACTATTTTGACTTGTCCTTATAAAAAATTTACACTACTTTTTAAAAGAAAAATGCAAATTCAAATTAAACTTTGCGGTAATTGTAATATAGATATCATATCAAGTTAAACTAATTTTTGAAAATTAAGTAGTTTTTTTCTAAGAACAATGTATTTAATGATGCTCTTATACTTAGAAAGTTGGAAGTTCAAAGAAGGATAAACAAAACGGGAAGGAGGGAGTATAATAATTGGCAATTGCATTTAGGCTTTAGTCCTATATTAGGGATAAGTATGGTTTACCGATTGATCATTCGGTAAATTGATCTGCTTGATCCGATTGGTGTTTTCTATGATCAAGGATTGTGGGTGGATACGGATGTAAAACTCATCAATCGTAATATGAGTGGATGGATTGCAGATTTAACGTTTCACTCACACGTTCATCCAGCCGCATTCACTGGCCTTGCGTAATATCAATTATAATTTTAATTAATTTATATATTTACAATTTTATCAATCCTATAAAAAGCTTTCTTGATTTTTCTTTCCTTTGTAAGAATTATAAGCTTGAAGCTTGCAATAAGTTCTATAGAGACAATTAAACTTGAGATATTTATGTTTGAGATGTTTAGGATATTTATATTTTGGGTTATAATATGAATATTTATTTATGGTGGTTTGTAGAAATTTTTATGTAAGGTGATTTATATTGGACTTGATGAGGACGGTACTAATTAGGATGGTTTGCGATTTGTTGGGTTTATTTAAAATATTTTATAATGTGTAGTTCAGAAAAGAAGAAAAAAAGTGTTTTTAAAAGATAAATCAAAACTTTTTTTTGATAATATGATTATATGCAGATGCTTATATTTGGAAAAACATGTTTTAAATAAGTTTTAAAAAAAATATGCGGGTGAAGATCGACAGATGCAATTGATTCTCTCACTCGCAATAGTTAGTGGTTTGTACCAATAACCATAGACTAAAGTAAATGGTCACTTTTTACCAACATATGCAAATATGTATGAAAGTGTACCCGCATTCACTTACATTCATCATTATCTCTAAATATTGACCACATTATTTTTAACTCGAAAATAATATCTCTAGAATTGAAAAAAAAATTATCTCAAATGAAAGGGGAAAACAATATCATTAACAAATCATGCTTCCTCAAGCAGATATAGGCATTGTTTGCATTTTTTTTTATTAAAATCAATTTTTGTTTTTAATCATTTAATTTTTTTTTACTTTACATTGACTTTAATTACAAATTCAAACAATGCCATAATATTATGATACTAAAAATATCACCACCCAGATTTTAACCAATAGTTGTATGAAGTCATTGGACAAAACTCAAAAGCAAATTTTCTTCAGTTGCTTTTGAGGATGTGTCCCTATTAAAGCTGATCTCACATGCCCCAAGAGAAACACTTCTCTTGAAAAATAATTAAGAAGCACTATTGTAAAGCTGCACAATTGCACTCTTCATGTACAGAATTAAAAACCAAGTGGGTATCTCTTGAGAGGGGAGCACTGTCCTTCCACGCACCAGTTCAAACATCATAATAGGCTCTCAAGTCCCCACTACTGTGTGCTGGGTGGGCAAAAGTTGAAAGGTTTGCCTCTCAATAAAGCAAAAGGGTATCCCAAAAGAAAAATGAATAAAAGTTTTTAAGTGCAGATTTCAACACTTTGTCCCAAACTCAATAATGCTTTATGTTCTTTATGTACACTTTATTTTTCCAAATAGTGGAGCAATAGCTTTTACAACTTTTGAATAACTGAATCATCAATAAATTATTATGTAATTAAAATTATTAAATTATAATTTTATTTTTCTCATATATATATATATATATATATATATATATATATATATAGGTATCAGGTGTATTGTATAAGCAAGTTATTTTAAAAAAAATCATTACTCTGTATAAATAAAAAAAATTAAAAACAATTCATCACTATGTAAATAAATAAATTAAATTGAAGAAAAAAATATCGATAATATAATTTTATACTACTTATTAAAGTAAGGATATGATGTAAAACATTCATTAAACAAAAATACCTTTAATTAAGAATTATTTATTAGATTGAGTATTTTTATTTTTTAATAAAAATATAATTTAAGTTATGCGCATGTTTATTTAAAAATAATAATTCATTACTACTCCATATAAACAAGTTTTTAAAATAATAATAAATAAATATGAAGATAAATGCATTAAATTGATTGAAAATAATGCAAGCTGGATTTTTTGTCGATTTAATAAATTATTTACTATATTAAATTTTTACATCATTAAAATATTAATTTTTGTTATTATTATAAATTTTAGATATTGTATTTTAATTTGTATTATCGAAATTAAATCGTAGTTTTATTTATTTAACATCTAAAGAAGATTAAAAATTAATATAATTATTCACGTTCAATGCATATACAAACAATGGCAAGATGAGAAAGATTTGGTGAAATGTTACAGATATTAATCATTATTCTTTTTCAATTATATAAAAAGAATAGTAAAAAATAATCATGTATAATACTTATTACGCGTAACACACATCTCATAATAGCTACCATAAGAAAATGTCCACAAAAAACTTATAAATTTTAAAATACCAATTATTTAATAAATTTTAAAGTGACTAACTCATAATTGTTTTAATCTACTAGACAAAGTTATTAGTCTAATTTGATTACCTAAGAAGTTTTTCAGACAGAACACTAATGCATGGGATAGGGGCAGTGGTCAGAAACATGACCAAATTGGTCTTTTTAGGCTACATGTTGATCCAATAAGTTGTATGGCATTTTCAAGTACATTACAAAGAAGTAGGTATTTCTTCATGTTCTTAATGATGAAAATGACTTTGTAAATTCCATCTTTAACAGAGAATTTAAAGATTATGAAGGACCACTGTGCTGCTTAATAATGACAATGCCAATCTATTAGGTTCTCTCGGGCCCAACACCATGAATGAATATAACTTATGGCTAACTGCACCAAGGACAACTCATTGCTTGTAATCCATGCACATGGTTTATCAAGATTTATATTCTTTTGACTCCCCCCTCCCCCCTCCCCCCTCCCCCCTCCCTCCAAGAAAAAGCTCTATAAAGATTAAGGATAGTTGATTAGAGTTGAACAATAGCCATTAAAAAAAGAACATATTAGTGCCCATACACTAAGCATTAATAAAGAGATGAGCAACCCATGTGAGACTAGAAATGTTAATGTGCTATTTGGAAGAATTTATTAATGATTTTATTTTTTTATAAGTAAAAAGTTAAGTTAAATGTTATAAAAAAAAAATTTAAAACTGAAAAATGGATTTAAAAAACTAAATTTGTTTTTATTGTTGTTGTTGTTTTATTAAACACAATTTACCTGTTTGGGACAATTTATTTTTGGTTTTTTTTACTATAAACAAAAACTTACCCAAACACACTTAAAAAAAAGTTTAAGAAATGATTTTTATTTATAAAAATTTATATTTATCTCACGAAATGGTTTATAAAAAGGTTTAAGAAATCTTTTTGTTTATAAAAATTTGTATCTCTTTCACCAAAACTATTTACACTCTTGTTTGACCAAATAGTAAACAGTTTATAAGTTTATTGTTGTTTTTTCATAAATCGTTTTTACTGTTAAACCGAACGAATAGTTTAGTTTATGGTTTTTAAAACGGTTTATGATAAAACAATAATAGAGATATAAACTGTTTTATGTTTAGTAAAACGAAGAAAACAAATTTTTAGACAAATTTAAAGATGGTGTTTGGTCATTTTCTTAAAATCAGAAATTATTTTATAAATCATTTTTAAAGATCTGTTTAAAAGAAACATAATCTATTTTATAAATTTTATCGAATAAGATTCTAATTAGCCTATGCAAACCCATTGGAAACAGGGTTGTTTGGGGGAAAGTTCAAAAAGAAAGAAACAAAAAATGAATTTAAAGAAAAGAGGGTGGCAAAATATAAAAGGGTGCTTCTATTCCGACAAAATCATGCATGTTGTGGTAATATTCTATTTCAATACCTTCACATTTGTTATCTTTCAAGGCTCTTTCTTTCTTTACCCTAAGCTTTCCTTTTTCCTATTGTGTTTTTTTATGCCCTTTCTATTTTTCTATTCAGCACTCAAGTATTACTTGCTTCAAAGTGGGCGCCAAAGAATCTTGATAGTCCTCAAGCTCTTAACTCACTTTTGACTTTTAAGTGTCTATTTTAATAATTGGAAACACATGACTTTGATGAACAAACCATTCCTTATAAGGTGAGTCGAAAATTCAACTTTGCCCTTTACTTTAAAGAGAAACAGAGATCTCATTGCATATCTGCCATGGAGGGCTTTGATCAGCTGTAGGGTTTGTCAAAAACCATTGCCAATGCTACAATAGAGGCATCAATGATGTTGATAATTTTGACACTTCTCATTCTCTGCATATAGGAGCTACATGACTGTAGGTAGCCACAAGCATGAACCAACTAGGAAAGCCTATCTTAGGAAGTGTAATCAAGATCATAACTTCCAAATCCCATATGCCTTGCTATGGGAGAGAGCTAACTGCTCTGCAAATTAAGTTTGCTTGATGATAAATTAATACTACTATCAGAACCTAATTAAGAACAAAGACACGAGACAAAAGGAAGAAGACTGAAGTTTAGTAAATGGGTAACAATATCCAAAAGGGTCACAAATTGGAACCCGGTGAAAAGGAATCCGGTAACCTAGCTATAACAAAGAGAAGAAACTACAAACTTCAACTGGAAATAAAAAGGTGGAGAAACAATACAACAATATAAAGGGGGGATTCAAACAATTAAATATTTCTTCTCTAATAAAATGAAAAAACGGATTCCTCTTCGCCGGATAATTCCCTTCTCTCAACTTTAAAATATATTAGTTAAATTCATCTCTACTCTGGACTGTCAGAAGGGCATCTGATAAGCTCCAGTATGTTAACTACCTCTCCCATGTCTGGCCGATTAGATGGCACTTGCGAAGTGCAGATTAATCCTAATTTCATTACTGGAACAGCCTCCTCAGCGGGGAACTTCCCCTGCAGCCTACCATCAACACATTCCTCCACCCTGCCTTCTTCAAGTGCTCCTCTAACCATGTCACAGAGCACCACGACATCATCTTCCATGTACTCCACTGGCCTCTTCCCAGTAACCACCTCCAGAACCAAGATTCCAAACCCATACACATCACATTTCTCAGTTATCTTTACTGTTCTGCAGGCAAACTCAGGAGCCATGTAGCCTAGAGCACTCTGAATCTTGCTACTTAAAACATAACGGTCTAGCATTGGCAACAACCTTGCTAGGCCAAAATCTCCCACTTTCGGCTCACCTGAATTGTCAATCAGGACATTGCTTGATTTTATGTTGTAGTGGATAATGTTCGATTGGTGCAAGTGAGCTAGGCTTTTCGCTGTCCCAAGAATTATATTGAACCTCTCATTCCATGAAAGGAGGTTTCCTCTTGATCCTTCATGTAGGTGCTTATACAAACTTCCACCAGAGACGAACTCATAAATTAGGAGCTGTAATGATGTTGTCCAGTAAAAACCTTCAAGTGCCACAAGATTAGGGTGCCCAACTTTTCCCAGTTTCTTAACTTCCCTTTCAAAATCTTCCTGGGACTTGACAAGACTCGAGACAGTCAGCTTCTTGATCGCAACTGAGCGCCCATCTCGAAGAACTGTCCTGTAGACTGCTCCAAAACCGCCACGTCCAAGTTCACAATCCTTGTTGAGCAAAGCATGTGCTCCTGTGCTAAAGTCAGGTTCACCAGAAAACATGACAAGTTTGCCAGAGTTGGCATCTGTAGTAGAAGAATGGCTGAAATCATCCCCGGCAGATAATGTGAGAGCTGCTGCTGATCGAGATGTTGATGCCCGAACATGAAGATTGAGGACACTGATGGCAATCACACCTATGACTATGACAGCGGCTGCACCAATAGCAATGAGGGAAGATATGCTAAGGATAATTCTTTTGTGGCCGATATTGGGAGGTATTACCCCAGAAGTTGAGTCAGAAGTGGTGTTGGGATTGAGGACAATGGGTTTAGGAAGGACTGAAGGGCAAGACTTATTGACTGCAGAACCACAAAGGGATGGATTGCCAGAGACAGAGTAGGGTGATATGGTGTTAAAAAAACCGCCAGCAGGTAGTTCACCTTGCAAATGGTTGTGGGATATGTTGAAGCTGTAGAGGTTTGCAAGATTGGCCAACTGCTTCGTTAGGTTTCCGGTAAGGTTGTTAAATGACAAGTCGACGTCTCGTAGGTTTGTAAGTTTTGCTATCTCTGCAGGTATAGGGCCATCCAGCTTGTTCTGTGACAGGATCCTACAAAATAGAAAAGAAAGAGAAACCGTTGGAATGATGAAAGAATAGTACTTGCTTTCAACAGTGTAGAAGTTTTCAGCGAAAAAGACCACAAAATGCTAAAACATCAAATAACAAACATCAGATAACAAAGTTTAGAAATTTTCAGCAAAAAGGACCACAAAATGCTAAAACATCAAATAACAAACAAAGTAGGATCTGCTCCTATAAATAGATTTAGTAAATATATTACTCAACGAATAAACAATGGAAACCTAATTGCTTCTTCACTTTAAGCAGTTTGCAAACCAGATGGTCTAAGAGCTACAAATTATGCAGTTAACAGAAATTTTCCCTCTATGTTTCAACAAGAGAGGAGTCTGGTGGAACAAAGTGAGAAAGCAATGAAAGCTTACACAGTCTCTAGTTAATCCAAATATATTAGAAAGTAGCCAACTCAATAGAGCACCCAAAAAAGAGACATGAAGGAAGTTTTCAACTGCTTTGAAGTAACAGAACATGGTATGAGTAGAATTGATAATTTAGACTGTCTAACAAACTTCTGTTAAAGCCGATTTCATGTTTATAAAAATGGAGAATGCTCTCACAAATCAAAAGAAGCAAAGGAATCTTTATTCGAAGGAAAAGACAGAACAGAGCAAAGACAACTTACAACGACTGAAGAGAAGCACAATTCTCAATTGTAGTTGGAATTTTCCCCACTAGTAAGTTGCTCTCCAGCCTCAACTCCTTCAAAGATTTAGCTCCTCCAATTTCCAGGGGAATGCTTCCATTGAGCTGATTCTGACTCAAATCAAGAACATCCAAGTCCTTTAATTCTCCTATAGTAGCCGGAATAAGACCCACAAGAGAGTTCCTTGATAGATTCAAGATCTGCAAGTATCTCAAAGCCCCAAGGCCAGGTCTAATCTCACCAGAAAATGAATTTTCTGATAAATCCAACACTTGAAGCTTTTGAACAGAACTCCCCACTGAAGAAGCAAAGGGGAAATTCATTTTCTCAGTCAGTTTATTACTCCTCGAAAGCAAAACTTGTTGCGAACCCAACTGAAAAATCCATCCAGGAAGATCTCCTATCATCAAATTCTGGCTAAAATCTAAGGCCAAAAGGTTCGTGCAATTAACCATAGATTCTGGCAAGCCACCTTTAAAACCATTTGCAGAAAAATTCAACACTTTCAATGTCTGAAGGTTCCCAATTGAATCAGGAACCTGACCAGAGAACTTATTCATAGAAAGATCCAAAGTCTCAAGGCTCCTCATTTCTCCAATCCATTTTGGAACCTCGCCTTCAAGCGAGTTCTTGCGCAAATTCAGATTATTACACAAATCAAGCTTCTGCATTGTCTCTGGTAGGTTCCCAGATAGCGTATTCTCGCTAAGATCAATGGACCTCAACAGCAAACAGCTTCCGATTCCATCAGAAAGAGAGCCTGATAACCGGTTCCTACTCAAATTAATCACCCGCAAATTATTCAAACTATCAATCCCCTTTGGAATCTCACTCTCTAACAAATTACCCGAAAAATCAAGCGATCTAAGCCCATTTAAAGACCAAATCCCAGATGGTAAAGAGCCCGATAACTGATTCGAAGAGAAATTAACAACGGCAAGAGTCGAACATGAGCTCAAAGTATCAGGAATCTTACCAGAGAACTTGTTGTGTGCCAATGAAATAGCTCTCAACGACCCACATTGTCGAAAGAAATCGTCAGGGATCGAACCCGAGAGGCCATTCTCGCTAAAGTCGATTATTTTAAGGTTTTCGAGACTTAGCAGATTGGGGCTTACGCTCCCAGTGAGGTTGTTCTTCGAGAGGGAGAGCTTTCGGAGGAACTGGAGCTGCAAGAGGCCGCGCCCGATCCTACCAGAGAGGGAGAACCCGTCGAGGGTGAGCTCGGTGACCCGATTGGATCTCGGGTTGCATTTGACACCGACCCAGTTGCAGGGACTGTCGTCGTCTTCGTTCCAAGATGAGAGCTTTTGCTTTGGATCTTGAATGTCTGCCTTGAACACAATCAGCCCTAAAACGTCGTCGTTTAAGGACGGATTCAAAGATCTCACCAGAACTGGAACTAGTACCACGAACCCCAGCAAAGTAAGCAACATTTTCATGCTCAAACTTGCTTGCATTTTCTCTAGTTCTCAAACAAAGATCAAAGGTGATACAAATCCATTGTGGATTTTGAGCTAAAGAAAACAAACCCCATATAAAAGAGAAGCTTATAAAATGACTGATTTTTAGCTTCAAAACAAGTAAAGCTAAACTGTGTGTAAAATTACAAAAAAAAAAAATAAGAATATTTGCCTAACAGATAGAATTGGAGCAGGCGAAGGAAGTCAAAGCAGAGACTTTAAATTTGAAACACCAAAACCCAGTTGCATTACCAAATGAGAGACCCTTACATTTATGAAAGCGATAAGATCCTTCTTTTGGAAGGTAAAACTGTGCAAAAACCCTAGAAACCTCTCTACAAATTAAGCAAGAAGTTAAGGAAAAAAAATCTTCCACAGTTTCAAAGATTCAAAAAAGAACGCAGAGGAAGAGACTTAGGGCAGTGTCGATCTGAGAACTATCAAGCAGAGCATTCCATGACTTTACAAGCCTCGCTAAAACCTTCGAGAGCTCGCCAGTAAAAAAGTCTGAGCTCCGGTGGAACTCGCCGGAAAGTTCGCCAGAAAAAACAGTGAAAGGAGAAAAGGGCGAGAGAGAGGTAGAGGGGTTTTAGGTTCTGCGTAGTTGTGTTGTCTAAACTATGAACACTGAGAAGAGAGAGAGAGAGAGGGATAGAGAGAGGTGAGATTATTGGAAAACTTTTATTAACGGGAAAGAGGAAGTGGGCCAGTTTGGTAGGTGGGGCTCATTTATTAGATGTGAACACGTGGCTATATCTGTCTGGTAGAGGAAACTGACGTGGCATACACGTAGTCATTTTCACTGAGAAGCTTTTGAGGTGGTACTGGAAAGTGATTGGGCATTAGTGTTCAGGATTGACCTTGTCTTTCCTTCCAATTACTACTATGGCATTCAGCTAGTCACCTCTTAACCGTAGACGTTCATTGTGACTAACGAGGAGAGAGACTGACCGTAAATTGCCAATAATGAAATGGCTTTTATAATTGGGTTTGGTTAACTGTTAACTAACAATAAACGTTCAACAAATGTATTAAAAATTTAAATTTACATTTAAGTTTAAATGATAGTATAAACAGGGTTCGGTTTTTATTTTTTCTCCATATATGATTTTTTTAATCATAAAAAAGCAAATCAACATTTAAAAAATAAAAAATTAAAATTTAACCACGTAATTTAAATTATTTAAAATAAACTTCATATTAAAACACATTTTTTTCTCTTCGCACATCTTCAATTAAAAATTAAAAAATAAGATTTATCCATATATTCATTGAACTCATCCTCCACATACGTGAAGACGGCCAATTAAACGGAATATGACACTTATGAGTTTCATTTGATACCTTTTTTCAAGAGTTTTCCAATGATATATTGAGTGAGTTTTTTTATTGCACTTTTGATTGTTTCAACATTACCAAAAAAGTTCGAAAGTGAAAATATTAAATTAATAAATTTATTCATTTATCAAATTACCCTCATATTTGTGTAGATTTCAACAGTTGTTTTTTTAAATGTTGATGTGTTTTTTGTGATTAAAGAAAATGACATGTCCTTTGATAACGGGAAAAATGACAGAAGATGAACCATTCCAAACATACATTTTATTTATGAGTGCATATATATATATATAATATAAAAGGTATATTTATAAATTCAATTTAAATATTTCGTTAATTATAGCATTTTTACCTTATTTAATTTCCCTTACAAGTGTTCTTAGGACACTCGTTAACCGAACCCTTACATGTAAGTTCTTCAATGTAATTAGGCTTGTAATCACATTATAAACACGTTTTTATAATTAAACTATATAAAAATATATTTGAAAACTTTTAATTAATTTGTTAATTTAAAATAAAAAAATTTGTAATTATTTAAGTAATTAAGTTTACTAAACAAACAAAGAGATTAAATTTTGTTAAGAAAAACGATGGTTATTTTTATTAATCACTATTGTTTCTATAATTATTATTTCGCTTGAAAATGTATGGGAACCATGTAGTAGTATTTATTAGCTAATCATTCTTGCTTCAATTTTCCTCCATTAAACAACATCACCTTAACTAACATTAATTAATTAATTACTTAAAGGTTTGGACTGAGATGCAATTTAGATGAGGAGTGACATTTTGGGTAAAATGGAAGCAAGAGACAAGGACAACATGTTTAAGGCTTATCACTTATCCAAATCAGGGCAATATTGAATACTGCGAGAGAGAAAGAAAGAGGAAAAAGTAATAAAGGCAACTGGGTGGTTAATGGCTATGGTCGGTAGCGTAATAAAGATATGTGCTGTTAGAGATTTAGGGTGAATTTTCGTAATTTTTTTCTAAAAAAATATATTTATGATAAAATATAATTTTTGATAAATTTTAATTTTTCGTATAAAATTTAATATTATTTAAATCATTGATAAAATATAAATTAAATTATATATTAAAGTGATAATTTTTATTAAATTTTTATATAATTAATTTATTACACGAATTTTATTATATTATAAGGTTTGATTTTAAATTTTAATTTTAAAAATATCATTATTAAAAATGAATTTTACGAATTTAATGTAAAAAACTTCTCAAAGTTTTACTATGCAAAATGTTGAGTGGTGAGACGGAGGGAGTCAACTTTTGCTTTAAAAGCTTTTTCTTAAGTTCTCCCATCCAATAAAACAAAAGGATCCGTCCATGGATTCTTTCTTTAGGCAAGCTTTCTCATTATATTTCCACCCACCAGACTTTATGATTCGATGTCCACCTATCATATATAACAGACTTTAGTGGATGGCAATGCTCAACCTTCCACCTTTCTTAGAACGTATGCAATGCAACAGTATCTGTTATGATCGCACTCGAGTTCATGGCATGGGATGATGTTTTGCTTGAGAGTTGTAATATTTTACATTTGATTTTGCAACAGTTATTGTAAAATTAAAAAAATTTATTATTAATTATGAAAAAATTAAATATTTAAATTATTTTTTAAAATTTTATTATTTAATTATTTTTATAATTATTAATAATTTTTTTTCGTAATAACTCACGAATCTATAAAACCACACTCTTTGTTTAATGTAACAAATAATTCTCTCTAGAAAAAATTGCTGAAAGTACAAACAGTTTGTTCAGAGCAAGCCGATGCAGCAATGCCATGATAAAAGTGCGAAAATCGAAAGTCAAAGATTTTAGTACAAGCAGTGATATAAAGGGGAAACGTTAGGATTTAACGGAGTCCAAGTCAGAGTGAATTTAATGCAAGATAACGGCAAACGTTTACCGCCAAAACCATTATTGCCGCTAGGGTTTTGAGAATTTCAAAATCCCAAGCGGTTTTGAAAAAATGTACTAAAAGGAATCCCAGCCAGGGAGTAAAACAGCGCTTTTCGCCAAAAGCTGGTCTTTTGTTTTTGGTTGCTCTTCTCCCCATGTGTAAAATAAAGCCGCTGTAAAACGACACGCCCTTCATGCGTCTTTTGTTTGGTACCTCTTGTTCCTTTTACCTCTTTTACTTGCGTTGGTCAGTTGACTGGAATATTTTGGGGGTAAAATAGCAGCAATACGGATTGGGAAAATTGAATTCAATGATGTGAGTGGACTGGGGGCCAATACTTAATTGCTTCAATTCAACTAGAAAGATTTGTGCTTCTATGTGGCGAGGAATTGTTGGCCACATCGGGTATAAATATCAGGTTAAAAATTTGATTAGTGATTTTTAAAAGTTTTATCAGTAATTTCTCACATATATTGTTGTCGTTATTAATAAAGTTTTTAAAAATTATCAGTCAAATTTTTCATTCTCTTGATTAACATTTGATTGTAAAATGATGTTTTAAAAGGTTAAAACCGATTAATCGATTATTTCGGTTAAAACAGTTCCGTTAATCAGTATTAAAATGGTTAACCGAATAATATATCGATTAATCGGTCGATTGACTGTTAATTTTTTTTAGAAATAATTATTTATTCAATTAGAGGACAACCATTTAATCGAGCAAGAAATTTATTAATATTTAAAATTAATAATATGTTAAATATAAATCTATATATTATTAAAAAGACAAAGCACATTTTTATTATCATTTTTCATGAGTGTAAAAGATACCACCACATAAATATAGATTTATTGTGTTATTAAGTATAAAAGTGTAAAACTAATTATCTCACAATCACCTTATGATTACTTAATCAATAACAATTTCTTATTTAAAAAATCAGTTATATATGATAACCACATAAGTGGTTATACATTTCTCGTTTCAAAAACCACTTATATGTAATAATCACTTAGGCAGTTACACAATACCAACGGCTTACTAATTTATACCTACCTAGAAAAATAAATAATTTTAATTTTCTACATAATAAATAACGCATAGTGCGTATTGAGATGTTAGATTGTTTAATCCGATAGAAGAGCAGATCAACACGCACATTAACACGTGTTGAAATGCTCGTATAATATATATATATATATATATAAAATATAATAAACTAAAAAATATTAAGTATAAATTAAATATATATTATATAGTAAGTTAATTTTTTTTAATTATATAAATAATGTATTTTAACTGATTAATTGATTGAAATTAATTCGGTCGGTTAATATCGAAATGCTTATGTTAATTCGGTTGAAATAGTTAAAAAAAATTTATCTAAAAAAAATCGATTAAAATTTTTAATTAACTAAACTGATCGTTTTAACTATTTACACACTATTAAATATTATCATAAACTTGATTATATTTTAATTTCCAAACGAAAAGAATTCAAATCCACCCATCTTAATGTAACTTTACTTTCAATTTTCCTGTATTTGATATTCTTTTTATGCTCTAATAAAAAAACCTTGAAGATATTTTTCTCTTTTTGATAACTAGAAAAAAAAAAAAAAAAAAAAACCACTGATGATGTGTTCTGTCACTTGACCTTCGTGGACAGGATCCGTGAGCCCAAACATTAGGTCGCACAAAGCCTCAAAGTTAGCCACTGTCCTAAGTGGGCCTATTAACTGTCGAGGGTCTTCACATCGGCCCAAGAGCTATGAGTAGTCCTCATGGCAAACCCATGGCTAAACCCAAGAAACAGACTTTATTGCCGTGCTTGTTACAAATCTGATGCAACCATGCTCCGGTTTTATAACCAGAGCTATCGATTTAAAGCGAAAATTAGTAAGGAATGCAAAACTGCCAACTGAGGAAAATTCATTGCCTTTAACAGGATGGAGAAGATTTCATAACATGAGCTTCAGCAAGCAACAGATGGATTTAGCTAAAGCAAGTTGCTTGGTGTGGGGAGTTTTGGCATTGGATACAAAGGGACTTTTCCAGATGGGATGAGCAGCGCAAAGGACTTAAATTTGCAGCTATAAGGAGCATTTAAGAACTTTGATACCGAGTGTGAGGTGTTGCGCAATATTCACCATCGGAATCATCTTAGAATCATCAGTAGTTTCTGTAACATTGATTTTAAAGCCTTAATACTCGAGTTCATGCCTAATGGCAGCCTCGAGAGGTGGTTGTGTTTTCACAACTATTTCTTGGATGTTGCATTGGCACTAGCATAACTCCATCATGGCTATACAACCTCTGTGGTCCATTGTGATTTAAACCCAGCAATGTCCTGCTAGATGAAGAAATGACTGCACATGTGACTGATTTTGGCATTTCAAAACTCTGAGTGAAGAGGATTCTATAACACAAACCATGACACTAGCCACTATTGGGTATATGGCACCAGGTATTGCTTCTTCCTTATAGAATTCAAATTAACATTTCCACACACAGCCACACAAGCACAACCATGTATATAGCCTTTAGGTAGATGTTCTGATGATGATTTAAAATTCAATTACATAGTATGGATTAGAAGGAATTGCTTCCACAAGAGGGGATGAAAGAAGCCAGCCGATGAAAAGTTTACAGGAGAGATGAGCTTGAAGTCCTGGGTGAAAGAATCATTACCTCAAGCAGTGATTCATGTTATAGATGTCAATTTGCTAAGGAAAGAGGAAGAACAATTCACAGCCAAGAAAAATTGCATATCATCCATTATGCAATTAGCCCTAAAATGTTCAATAGAGTTTCCAGATGAGAGGATAAATATGGAAGATATTGTCGCAACACTCAAGAAGATCAAACGAAGTTTTTGAAGGATATTGAACAGGCTTGACATGTACCATCTATGTTCATTTATAGTTATGTCCTTCTTGTTTGTGCTTTTCCAGTGAATATACTGTAGTTATGTCACTTTACTAGAAAAACCAGTGGCAAGAAACCGAAAAGCAAACATCTTTATTGACAAGTTCATGTTTGTCCAAACTCTCTGCTCTTTTTCTCAATTTCGACGTGCATGCTCAATTTGGCACACCATTTTTCTTCATTATGCTTCCTGCGTTATGTTTGGAATTAAAAAGACTTCTCCTCAAAATACAAAGGTGAGGGTAGTTCAGAGAAAGAAAAGCTTCATTCTAATTAGTTACCTGGGAACACCAAAATCGATCAAAACCATATTGCTGATAACAACCCTTACGTAATCAACAATCAAGGAAAGTAAAAACCATTTCAAGCCATCAAATACACACAAAACAAATGCAGGAATTTCAGGAATGAGAAAAATACAAGAGAAAATGTGGGAAAAGAATCAAATTGTATTATAGAAATTAGAAATCATCTTTGAAACAGAACAAAAACATGATATAAAAACAAACTACAAGAAAGAGTACTGTCTAATTAACATACAAGAAGGTTTTCAGAATGAAATTTTAGTGCCTGCAGACCATCTTAGACTCGGGCATGCATTTTGCGTGCGCTATGGGACCTAACTGAGACCGATCCATGCCTGCTGTTGGTCCAAAAGGAACATTCATATATACGACTCCTTTATACATCCAATCATCAGCTTCGTGACTCCAAAAATCTTCGAAGGGCTCTTCACATAAGGCACAACCTTTTTGATCATAATCTGCAGGAACTGCTAATTCATCGAAACCCTGAACCTTCTTTTCAACAACAGTTTCAGTGCGGCAAAACCAAGGGATTACAGCTTCAGTATTTGATTCTACTGCACAATTAAGCCACATACTAAAACTTGGGTACCACTTTCGAGAATGCCTCTGCTTCTTGTCCTTTTTTTCCCGGTTCTTCCTCTTATGCCAATCCATATGACTACTGTGATCTTCTCTACTCCTGAATCGAGTGCCACATGTTGAACATTGTCGTGGGAGATCACTGTAAAGAGCACTTATCACAGATTCGTGTCGCACCTTAAGCAGGGCAGGATCAAACTCAAGTCCTAAAGGAGGATTCTTCTCTTCTACTGTAAGTGTAACTATCTCCTTTTGTAGAGTACTGGTTGCAGTGGTTTGTTTTATTGATGATTGAGACGTGATAATATTAAGCAAATTTTGTAACGCACTGCCCGGCGTCAACAATTGGTCAAGAGAGAGACCTGAAGGTAGAGGCGGCAAGGTTCCAATCTGTAGATTCAAAGAGGTTTTCTCAGCTGTAAAATTAGGCAATTGAATAAATGTTCCTGAATTTGAACTAACAGCAGCCGCATGGCCTTGTCCGACTGGTGCCCAATTTGCCCTAACTGAACTCACAGGACCAACAGGGCTTTGTGGGTTGTATGTGTGGTTCAATGGCGGAAGCATTGAGTGAGAGAAAACAACTTGTGGGTGTGGATGATTGAGGGGTGGTAGGTTGTTGGAATTCAGATTCTTGGGCTGGAAACTAAACAACTGCTGCTTAGGCGGCCTGAAAGCTTGATTCATAGGATTCTCCAACTGAGTTCTTGCCCGTTTTTGTGGTGGCAAATTACAGAGCTCATGGGGCTGTTGAGGATGATAGTATTGCATGTTTTGCGAAGATTGATGGACATCATGAGATAAACTCCAGGAATCTTGACGATATTGAGAAGAACCCAGGATTTGATTTGTCTCCCTCTGGAAAATAGATAATTTCCCCATTGATCTTTTTGATCAAATTACCACAGCAAACGAATTGATCGAAAACAGCCACTAAAGATGACCGTGTGATCAGAAAAAAGAAGAAGAAAACAACCACTATAGAAATATTACTCCACAATGACGTTCTTTTCTGTTAACCTTGTGTTTCTTTGATCTGTTTCTTGAGAACAAATCAGTACATGAAATAATGAAAACTGGGAGGCTCAGGGTCTTATATAATGAAATTTATAGAGCAAATCCTGATGCAATGGGGACTAGGAATCCGTGTGCCAGTCCTAATCCTAAGAGGAGTAGGAAAGGAATGGAAAGGACCAGGAACCTATAAAAAATTTCAAAATATGAAACAACTTAAATATGGTTTTTGGAAAACTTTGCTACTAACCGTAACTATCTCGAAAGGAAAAGAATCTATCAGATTTTTTTTTGGCCCAAAACCTATCGATTGTTAATTTCTCTCTGTCAAATAAAAATTATGTCATTTTTTCTGTTACGATGTTGTAATGTAATCAAAACTGTAATTAAATTAAGGTTAAAATTGATTATATTGTTTGGTTAGAACATAAAAAAAACTTTTAAATTAAAATTAGAATCATTACAATGTTTGGTTAACATGATCATATTACTGGAATGAAATCAGATTGATTAAGATGTATTTGATAATAAAATGTTTATAAAACTAATTATATTAATTATTATATTATATTATAAAAATTTATTTATATCGATTATATTATTTTATATTTACTTATTACTTATTGATAATTGATAATTTTATCATATAATTATTTTATATTAGTTAACTATATTATTATTATTACACATATATATATATATTATTTTTATTAATAAATTATATTTTTACTATAATAATATTATGTTATAATTCATTTATTTTTTTTACTATTTTATGATATTTAATATTGTTTCATGATATTTAATATGATTACTATTTTATTATATATATATCATATTATTTACTATCATAATATTATATTATTTAACTATCTTATATTTAATTAATTATATTATTGTATTAATATTTATTTTATTATTTGCCAATATTTAGTTTATAAGTATATGATTTTTATATCAATATAAATAAATTATATTATTATTTATATATTATATATTTACTATAATAATATTACATTATTTAACTATATTATATTAGTTAATTATATTATTTTTCAAACATTTATTATTATATTAATATTTAATTATATTCTATTTTTATTACTATATTTTCATTATTAAATTATACTATTTATTATAACAATATTATATTATTTAATTATTTTTTGTATAGTATTATATTAATATTTAATTATGTTTTCGAATATTAAGTAATTAATTAATATTTAATAATGTATTTCATGTTTTTATATTTATCACTTATTACTAATATAATATTATTATATTTGTATTAAATTATATTATTTATTATAATGATATTATCTTATTGTTTTATTGTATTTTGTATAGTATTATATTAATATTTAATTATATTTTAAAATATTTTTTTGTTTTTAATAATATATTGATATTTATTAATTGTTATTAATGTATTATTATTTTTATTAATATCATATATTATTTATTATAATAATTTTTTATGATATTTAATATTATAATATATTATTATTTAATTATATTGTGCATCCAAGATAAATCAAGATTTTAATATAATGACTATTACACTCTTTTGGAAGTGTAATACCTATTACAAAATTTTAGTATAATGGTCTTTACAATGTAATACCCATTACACACATTTTAAACCAATCAAACTATGATCATTATCGGATGAATGAGCATTTCATTACAATATTAACTACTATAACCAATCGAAACATTAATGTATAAATTTAATTTGATTGATCAGATTATCGAGTGTTAAAATATAAAAAAATTAATTGAATTTTTTATTTAATACTCAATTATTCTTAATACCATCTAAAAAAAATGAATTAATTCCTATATCAGGCCATAAGAAAATTTTTTACGAATTATTTAAATCGGGTATGATTGATTTTCTTTCGACTGGTCTTGAAAAATAAACGGTGTGCTGAAATACCACTTTATCCTGAATAAAAAAACTGTAATTCATTAAGTAATTTCAGCCACAGTATGCAAGCAGCCCAACGTTATCAATTAGGTAAGCCCATTAATCCAGAAAAACCCTATCAAAGTGCCTGAAATGCTGTACCACTCCAGACGGAAAGTGTGAGAAAGTAGGAAGAAAAAGGGAAGAAAATAGGACATGGCTACGAATGGAAGCAGGGATCTCGAGAGGAAGAAAATGATTGTATCATTTATCTGCCAACACTTCTCTTTGGATCCTGTAAGCATGACAACTTCAATTTTCAATGGCAATTTTTGTATGATCATGCTCGAACAATCTCTTTCCGTTTCGCTTACTCTTCTCATGATTTGATTGTTTTTGTGGAGTGGGTATTGTTTTAATCTCTGATTTATCAATCAGTTGCTGATGGATGAGTAGTTATGCTTAGATAAGTACTAGCTTATTTGCTTAACTGTCCATTTCTTTGTTTTTGTGAGGTTGGTCTTGTAAAGGAGGACCACCTAACTTGGAATTCTATTTTTTCGAGCTTATCTCCACAGAAGTCGCACTGCGTGTTTATGTATTCAATTGGGTGCAGCATTTTAGTGGCATTATTTACAGCTCTCCTGTGAATTACATGTGTGCACCGTGTGCACTCTAGTGCGAGTGTGTTGTCGTACATTGTCTGAAGGAAGAGCTTTCTCCTAGTCTTAAACTGATTTTAATACTTCCATCTGGTGAACTTGTCAAGAGCCTATGCATTATGTTTGATCTTTATGTTGACCTGCACTCTAACTATGGCTTGTTGCTTTCACATTGTTCTTCTTTTTTTCTCTTCTTTGTCTCACCATTCAAGCTTATTGATATTATGAAAATTTTTGCAAGCTAATTTGATATTGGTTTGTGCAGAAACCTTTTTTGGGTGACATTATGGAGAATGACATTAAGACATTGTACTCAAACATTTTGAAATTGTCAGGAATTGAGTCATCTTTACAGAACAATGATGAGGTAAAGTTAAGTTGGTTTACTTATGAATTTCTTGTAAGCCAAAGCCTTTGATCTGAGAGCATTCATCTAAGTGTAGTTTACCCATGGTTATCAGAATCTTACGATTCATAATTCGATTCAATTCATCGAATTGGTATGTTGAATCTTAGTTAGTCCTGGATCAATGCAGAATCTACGATTCAATAAGATTCGTTTTGATTCGATTTGTACGATTCGCCAAATTCAGTAAAACCTATATATATATATATATATATATATATATATATATTAAAAGTGATAGAAAAAAGTTGAAGAAAATCTGTTTAGGGCTAACATAAACATAGATGATATGTTTTTCTCTTAACTTATTCTAGAAATTTGGGATTCTAAGATTTTTGTGATGACATAAACAAGACCATATAGCATTCATATCCTTGAGTTCAATCCATAATAGTATTAAGTATAGTAATACTATTATTTTTTTTATCAAAAAAAAAATAATACTATTATTTTATTTTATTACTTTACTACATTATCCATTATTTTTTAATTTATTATATTGTGCTATCTTAGTTGTTTGTTAGTTGTTAGCAAATTACTATTATATGATTATAATATGTTAATTAGAGTAGATCATGATGAGATTCGGACTAACATCACTTTCTTAGAGTGAAACACCTTTCCAATTGGTCACATGATCATTCAATATATGTAAATTATTTCCATTTTAATGTATATTATTTGTTTTCTGAATCTTATGATTCGATTCTCGATTCACAAAATCAAGATTTTGATTCACGATTCGATTGTCGATTTGACAACTATGAGTTTACCATGTAGGCCAGTGTCATTGAACTCAGAGATGAGTTGGATTATAAGCTGCTTGAATAAATCAATTATGGAAGTTATTGTTCTATCCCATTGAGTGACATAGTAATAGTGTGATTTACTTGGAAAAGCCAGAAAGTCTGCTGCTTAGCTGTATTCGTATTAATGGTTCTTGTTTACGCTTGACTCCCTCTTACAAGTTGGCATTGATCCTTAATTTCAATAATCAACTTTGGTTTGTAGATTATGAAGTGGATTACGTTTGCAGAGAATTTTCCTTCAGATTCCACAGCATGCTTTGGTGTTCTCAAAGAATTGAATGAGGACTTGGTTCCAAAGTCTGTACTTTTGGGGAAAGGATTGAGACCCTCAGAAGCTGATGTTATTGTGTTTTTGGCTCTGCATTCTTCAGTGGTATGCATTTTACATTATTGCTGAATATTTCAATTTGGATTTTCATGTTCTTTATGTGTTGCTGGGAGCATTGTTTAAACTTTTGATGACAACTGGTGGTCCAACCATAGGGCTTTCATATTTGCCCTGTTTTCTGAAAGTTACATCACTTGTAAAGACATAATGCTTTGGAAATGGTGGGATTTTATAATTTACAGCTTCTTTGATGAAACAATTTATTCAGCAAATATGTTTCATCAATAATTTTGTTATGATTGCTCTTGCCTTAATTAATAAATTTTGATAAGATTCCTTAGCCAAAGACTTGAATTCTAATAATTTTGAGTGGTTATTTGTTTCCAGCTTGGCTTTTCAGATTCAGACAAGGAAAAGTTACCACATGTGATGAGATGGATGGATTACATCCAGGTAGGGCTGCATCCAGATTGTTTCCTGTTATTTTAAATTTATTTTGATGTTGTTTGTGACTCCCAGGAGAAAAAATGTGTAGATACTGTTACTCATGGTTGAAGCATGGGTGTTGTTTCCAGTGTTACCCCATCTTAAATTTGCTTGCATGATTAATTTAAATGTTTTAAAAACCTTTCGTCATTTGATAACTTGTACAGAACAAGGAGGGTTTAGGGAAGTTATTTGGAGCGATATTTGTTGAGAAGCCTGGATTTGAGCATCAGGTGAATAATCTTACCTTTGCTATTTGCTTTCTGTTGGCTATATTTCTAGGTTACTGGTTTTGCAAGTAGATGCAAAAATAGGAAATGAGATATTTTGGTTTTGGTGACTGTGATACTCTCTTCATTATATGGAAAAGTGCTTGAAATTTTAGAAAATAAGTCCAAACTTTTTTGTTATAATTATGATCTTTTGTGTCTTTTCTTTTTTTAGCAAAAGTAACTGCTCACATGTCCAGTTTAGTTGATTCTTTTTTAATATTTTCTTTTCTTGATTTTAGTTGCAGGCAAGGAGCGCAACTAAGCTGGAAGTAGATCCTAATGCAAAAAAGACTATGCAAAGCAGTAAAAGTTCAGACAAGTCAGAAGCAGACCCCAGTACAAAGAAAATCGATTCTAAGAAAAGTGATTCTGTGGTACATTTTCTATCTAAGTTTTTATTCTTTTTTTCCCTCCATCTTCATTCTGATACACATTCTTTTAAGCTTGGACTAGATAGAACTGTATGAGTTCGTTCATGTAACACCTCTATTGACAAGTGATTACACTATGATCTATGATTAAATAAAATTCAGATATCCGAAAATAATTTACGAAGGAAATTGTATATTGATTTGTTACAAAAATAAAATCTTTTTCTTTGAGAGGTTAAGCAAATTTCACAGTAACCTTGATGCACATTTGCTGAAATGGCTATATCAATATTTATTTTCATCCATGCTATCAGTCCATGTCAATTATTGTGAGACATGTCCAAATTGACTTTTTATTAGTTAGTTAATACCACACGACAGAATGATATTGATTTTTCTTTTTAAATAGATTTTTATGTGGGTAGAATTCTTGGAAATTGACATTTCTGCTTTATTGTTTGGAAACTTAAGAAAAAGGCTGGTGGCGATAAGAATGCAATCCAAGAGAAAAAGAAATCACCTGAAATAGCAGCAGTTGACAAAGACAAAGAAGTTAGTGTCAGTTTACTAAATATTCAGGTTGGTCTAATCCACAAAGCATGGAAGCACCCATCTGCTGATAGGTATGTGGACAAACCTTTGTCTTTCTTTTCGTCCAAAAGCCAATTATATTAATTTCTATGACAGTTAAGTTTGGATTTTTCTAAGTTTCACAGTATGACGGTGTAGGTTTAGAATTAATTAAGATATTGTTTACTAATTTATTTATATATGATGCAGTTTACTGGTTGAGGAGATAGATGTGGGAGAAGCTAAATTGCGGCAAGTGGTCAGTGGTTTGGCAAAGTATTGCAGCCCAGATGAGTTGATGGTATGTAATTTCTTGAATTAGCGAGAAATAGGCAGTTGTTTACATTTCTATTTAGCTGGGTCAATTAAATTTTTAGTCTTTGGATTTATTGAATTCTGTATCTCATTTTTCCATGACTCCATTTAATTTTTGCATGTGATGAAGAATCGCCGAGTTGCGCTGATCACAAATGTAAAATCTGGAAAGCTACGAGATGTGATGTCAGAAGGATTGGTAACGTTTTCTTGGCATTTTTATAAAATATTTCTATTGGTTTTCTTTCTTTTTGGGGTTATATGAGTCAAACAGCGTGAAGATTATAATCTGCAAAACTTTAAGTGGGTAACTTGATTCATGCCATCACAAAAAGAGTTTCATCGCTAAAGGAGTCCTGTCATGTTAATGTTCGGTAGAGCTGTAAGTGGAATAATTACTACAAGCATCCAATTAGACAATGTTACATGCTTAACCTTATTACGGTGTCCCACCAAAAGCCAAAATTTGGTGTCTCATTTAGTTGAATAATCATATGCATTGTGATGCTACCTGGATGTGCATATCTGATTGTCAATACGCAAGGTGATAATCTTTAACTGACTTTCTTGTATTGATGAATCAGATAAGAAATCTTTAAAATTTATGAGTTTCACTCTCGCATTCTGCTCATTTGAGGATTTTGTGCATAAAATATATTTCATGAGCTGAAAATATGCATTGTGCTTGATGTACAGACCATGATTTTTTTATAAGTAATGTACAGACCATGATGCCATCCAACATAGATAGGAACTTGAAACTTGAGATGATCTTTCATTTCTGCTTGCTTTTCGTTGTAACAATGTGTTCATAATTTTGTTCAATCTTTCTTTTACCAAAAGTATTTTTAATTTTTGTCTAAATTTGACAATTCCTCTATCCTCCACCAAGATAACATATGAGTAAGTTATGACTTACAAAGGGTGCATCCGGTAGAGAATTGGCTACAGTTTCTTAATTTGGCGTGTTAAGACTCTTAACAAATGTAAAACCATGACATTGATCTGTGTTCATGTTTGGTTTCCTATTTATCAGGTGCTTTGTGCTTCCAATGAAGATCACACAGTTGTAGAGCCTTTGCTACCTCCAGAAGGGGCCAAACCTGGAGAGCGTGTTTCATTTTCAGGGTAAGCATGCCAAAGTTGTTTACAGATGAAGACATAATTTGGCTGAATATATATAATAATCAAGGAACTAATAGCTAGTTGACTGCTCGCTGAGGTTATTTTTTTGCTTTGTCTTCTTTATCATTATACTTTTTTGGTTAAATTAAACTTCTGTTTTGTAAAAAAATTCCTTCTATTGGTCTTAAGTGAGTTTATGACTTCTACTGGAATATATCCAATGGATTTGTGTTGCTAAACTGCTGAAGGGTACTTCTACTTTCTGTAAGTCTTATGGTTGAGGAGTAAACCCCAGCTTTCCTATCATTTATTTGATCGATGTCACAGAGACAGCATAGCTCAGTGTGTTGCCAAAGGCGACATCATTTTTGGCTAGAAAGATCACAAGTTATTTTCTAGTGAAATGAAAAGCATCCATCCCCAATAAAGGAGTTAAAATATATGCAGTGAGAGCTTGAGGAGGCTTGATAGTCCCCCTTATAAATGAGCAAATACTCATTATGCTCAAATCAAGAATAATAATACTGAATTTATTTATTTAACACAATTGTTCCCCGTCCCATTTATTCATGATGTGACAGTAGATTTTTGTTTGTTGTTTGAATTGCCGCTTATTGTCGCTTTCTCTTTGTGTTAGGTTTATCTTACCTTGATTTTTATGTTTTTATCTAGGATTGATGGAAAGCCAGAAGATGTCCTGAACCCGAAAAAGAAGCAGTTGGAGAAAATAACGCCGGTATGTGTTTCTCATTATGTGTTTGTCTTTATCCATGCCCTGTCCTGTGGATGTGTCCTTGACCGCTTGCTGCATATATCCTGCCTAAGGTTATTGCTACTGACAGTGACCATTGCATAGTAACACTCGCTTTATAAAATTGCCCCGAGCATCGCAACACTAATAAGTGACAAGGGCAATGTTGGTGAAGCTATAAATCATTAAAAAATCGTGTGAAAAGATATTGTAAGACCTTTTCGCTCTCCTCCCTTTTATATTTTGCGAACAGACTTCTAGAGACAGAGAACAAGCAAAAAGAAACAAAGGGCTCAAGAGTCTAGGGAAGATCTCTTTCTTTACTCACATTCGCCATTATTACATCATTTACCTCTATATCTCTGCATTTCTTGACACCCTTCTCTACTTCCTTACACTCACACTCTCTGTAAACCCTTCTCTCCATTCAGTCAGTTTCCCCTAACTGCTGCCAATCAACTCTCTCTCCCCGAGAAAAAGAAATAAATCCCCTTATTTTTGTCTGTAAGTGTAGTCAATTCCTTGCACATCTTCTAGAAAATTTATAGCCAATGCCTGTAAAGGTTCTTACTCTAACAAACTAAACATTGAATTTTGTATCTCGAATGGAAATTCCTTTCGGAAAAAAGTAAAAAACCTATTTATTCAAGATTGTAAATTTGATCAGAATCAAAGATGAATTTAATATATTAAGTTGAAAATGGAATTTGATGTTCGGCATTCAGAGAAGAGAAGATTACTGGTCACAAGTTGTGGGAATATATACTTTTTAGTGAGGGAAAGTTCAAAAATTTAAACGAGTGCAAGCGTTCTGGTCTTCTTTGGGCGGTATATCCGGTGGAGCAAGGCCTATGATTTCTTTGGTTTCCTTTATTTAAGGCCTAGAATATATTATCAAGAGTTTTACATGAGTGTTGCTGTGTGATGGTCCGTTCGACTTGTCCTTGGCATTTCTTTCCTGCCTAATTTAATCTTTTTTTTGTATGAGGTGAATTGGGTAGTTACCTCTCATGTTGTGGTTACCACTTACCAATGGTTTCTTTTCCATGGTAGTTTGTGATATGGGTTCTTTGAGTTTGTATATGTGATCATGGGTTTTTGATGGCTGCAGCATCTTTTTACTGATGACAAGGGTGTAGCCACATTTAAGGGTATCCCATTTATGACATCAGCCGGGCCATGCACGTCGTCTATTCCCAAGGCAAGCATTAAATGAGACAGTGATCCCCTTGCGCTTTAAAACCATTGTAGCACACTGTTCACAGGTTCTTATCTGTTTGTTTTAAGCTGTTGTTACTGAACAAATGAAACCTCATAGATTTCGGCCATTAATTTTGGTTGATCAAAGTTCAGTTTATGTTGCTCTCACAGTTTATATCAAATGGCGTTTGCATACGTTATGTGCAATTTGAATCTGATGGTACTGAATTGCAATACTTCAAGGCCTTAGAGATTGTACTTTTATCTTCCGTGATTGGGAAGATCTTTTACCTGCGTCTTCATACAGCAAAACTTATATGCCCTCTACGATGGTGATCGGTATGTGAGAAATGTGCGTGAAACGAGAGAAGAAAATAATGATTTTTTCACCTGTTTTTTGATTTTCTGTAAGTGACATTCTCAAAGTGTTAATTAAATTTTAGATGGACATATGTATTAAGAAGTCGCATAATAGTTGAAGGGTGGGAGTATTATATTCTCAACTTAAGGAGTTAAGATCAAGTCTACACTTTTGAATTTTATTGTGTTAATTTTTTAAGTGATACAATAAAATGTAAACATGTGATATTAAAATGGTAAAAAACATAAGGATAGAATCTGCATTTTGTGATCAAATAATGATAAAAGATGATATTTTGGATTTCCTATAAAAAAATTCCGTGGATTCATTTCGGAAAATCTGTGTATTCGCCATGGAAAATCCACCAAATCACAATGGGTCTGCTCGAAATTCTGGAAAATCGTGGATTGATGCCAATCCGCCACCAATCAGAGCGTTCTCTTTTTTTATAACCCTTTCATCCTTTTAAAAAATGCATTGATAAACAAATTGATTCTGATAATATTTTTTTTTATAGAAAAAGTAAAAGATAGTGGCTGTCATGGGTGATTGTACAATTATTATAATTGTAGTTTTAAGCCATGACTGCTGGCTAAGAATCCAAAATAAAAAAGAGGGAATCTCATTGGATTTCATGAATTATAAGCCTTAATTTGGCAATGTTAGATTCATTTTTTTTTTCATACACAATCCGTACAGCTAATCTATGATCAAAACCAAGTAAGATTCTATTCTCAAAACATGTCCATCTTTCAATCAAATTTGTCAAAAGGATTTTGATTTGATCTTCTCGCCAAAGGCTTGATCTCCTAAGACAATGTGGGAACAACTTCATATCCCATATCATATCAAATCAAACCAAATCAATCTTATATTATCCACTAAATAATAAACCATATGATTATTATTTTAAGAAAAAAAAATTATTCTCAATGTTTCATGATTGAATTAATTTGATCTTAAGTTTTGAAAGTATGTCAATTTGTCTCTGAGTTAGGCTCCCAAATAAAGGTAAATTGAACTGAAAGATAAAACTTAAGGGTAAATTGACTTGAAAAATAGGGTATGACATGTCTTTCACATGTCTCTTGTCGATCAAATTGAATGGATGATTTAATTGACCTGAAAAATAAAATTCAAGGTAAATTGATATTATCTAAACTTAAAATCAAATTGATCCAAAGTAAAATGTTGAAAATGAATTTATTTTTTTCTATCATTATTATAATTTTGAAAAAATATCTAAAGTTTAATGAGTCACGTTTTACTTTCGAGTTCATAAATGTTGCATGGTCCATAAAAAACCCCATAGTTTCAGCTTTGGTCAGAATCTTGCAGAAAGCATGCAGATACTGCTGATACTGATACTGATTCCTCAGATAGATAATTAAAGAGAATCAGTAATTCAGAGAGAGATCAGGAAGGAAGAGACTGAATCAAATCAAAGAGAATAAACCCAAAAAAGGATCACGAAATATCTGTGATCTACTTTGATATTATCTCTCTCAAATTTGTGTGTGTGATTTTCTATTAATAATAATTATTCTGAACTCACCCACCACCCATTTCCTTCATTTTCTTTGTGGGTTCTTCATAAATTACAACACCCACATTACTTTACTTTACATTCATTCATTCATATTTCTGCTGTGAGTTTGTTTATTGTTTCTTTAATGGATACTACCGGTGGGTCTTGTTCATCAATGGAGATGGTGGATTTTGGAGAACAACTTCATGTTTTAGCTGTGGATGATAATCTCATCGATCGAAAAATTGTTGAAAAATTACTCAAGAACTCATCTTGCAAAGGTATAAATATCTCTTTCTTTCTCTGTGTGCGCGCACTCGCGTGTGTAATGAACAAGCTACACGATAATGTTCTTAACAATCTATTTAACAAATATAGATTTGTAGAAATTTAGAGCAATTATAAATCTTGATATGTTTATTGTTTATCCAGATTTACATGGTACTGATTAGTTTGCTATACTAATATGTGAATTGTTGCAGTGACTACTGCAGAGAATGGGCTGAGGGCACTGGAGTATTTGGGCTTGGGAGATGATCCAAATAACACTGCGGAAGGCACTGTAAGTAATTTATTTATGTGTCCATTATCATCTATTATGAAAATAAAATTAATGAAATTTTTTTGCAGGTGTGATGCATGTGAATTTATGTACGATACATGTTAAAATTCATATATGTTTCCCCTCAAATTTACAAAATTATATATAAAGTAAAACACCCTGAATGAAAATCTCAAGTGCGATTCTGAAACTGATAATTCTTTAAATTAATTGACGACCCTAACGAATGTCAGCTCAATGGAAGGAAATTATGCAGAAGCATTACAAAATTGTTATGAAGCTATTTTTACTAGGAAACTAAAAAGAACCTCATAAACGAAAGAAAGGTATTAAACAGGACTAGATGTATCACCGAAGAAGATACTTTTCCTTTTTTAGTTGTAAAACTGATGAAATCGAAGAGATCCGAGACAATCTTTATGTTTTTCCTTGAATTTTTTTGTTTGTTTCTAGAGAAAATATCCTGACAGGCCTTTTACATTCCTTTTTGCAGGTGTCCAAAGTAAATTTGATAATTACAGATTATTGTATGCCAGGAATGACAGGCTTTGAGCTACTTAAGAAAGTTAAGGTATATATATTGTAACTTCGTTTTAAGTAGCTTAATAACTGCAATATTACAGCCTCTGATCTCTCTTCCTTGTGTTACTGCCAGCAGGAATCATCTAACATGAAGGAAGTTCCAGTTGTGATTATGTCATCAGAGAATATTCCGACACGTATTAACAAGTAATTTTCTAATGCACATGTTTTCTTTTCGGATGGGTCTATTTTCGCGTGAGATAAGTTTACTTCCACGATAAACTTTTTGTAAAAAAAAAAACTTTTAGTATCGAAAGTTTTATTTTATGTTAACAAATTCTGTGGAAACAGATTAAACTTCCACAGCAAACTTTTTATAAAAAAAAACTTTGAGTACCGAAAGTTTTCTTTTAAGTTAACAAATAACGGGGAAACGGACTTATCACCAATGGAAAAAAGGCTAGCCTTCTTTTATTAGTCTTTTTTTTTGGTATTGTCATGTTAAGATTTTCTTTCTATGAACAGATGCTTAGAGGAAGGAGCACAGATGTTTATACTCAAGCCACTCAAACAATCAGATGTGAAGAAATTGAAGTGTCAACTGATGAATTGCAGATGCTAAACAAACTTTGTTCTTCTTTTCTTTTTCAAGAGAAAATTAAAAAGAATATCTAGCTAATGAGGAAACCACAGACTTAACCACACTGCATTAGGATATCATTTATGCTCTAGATTTAGCAAGAGACAGATTGGCTTTTGCTAGTACAATTTTTTGTTTTTGCTTAATGTTTTCCCTCACATCCACACTGTTGTATGAGAAGGGTTTCTGTGAAGTTTTCACTGTTTGAGGATTCTTTCCATGATGGTTTTACCCATGATAATTCAACAGTTAAGATTTAGATTACATCTTTTTTTTACTACATCCTTGAAAAAGGATAAATTAAAGAAATATCTTTGGCCTTCCAAGCACCAAGGCTACATTGAGACCTGTAGTACTGCTAAAACTACTAATCTTTTTCATGAGATGAAAGCATCACATCATCTCCTGTTATTATCTTTGCTCATCACAAATTTGTTTACTAATAGAAATCTCTGTCATTATATCTCATCTAATGCTAATTTCAACTTCATAGAATGGTTTTTATGTAATTGTATTCATAACAAAATAGTTCACCCAAATGAACATGAGCAGATTTCTCTTTCAAAGCATGCAGTGCTCAATGCCTTAAGGCTTAATCTCCTCACACGTATAAAAGATCACTCAAAATAGCCATCCATTTGTACAACTGTAAGTGGACTTGTAATCTAGCGATATTTGTAAAACCCTAACTGTAAATTATCATTTTAATCTTAAAATAACACTGTTTGGCACTGTAGTGAGTAAAATTGTTGATTTTAATTAGTTGTTGGGATGGGTGATTGAAAAGGTCGGTTATTTTGAGTGTTTCCTTAGCACTGCTCTGTACATAAATTCAAATACATCATATGGGTAGAGGGTTCATTCAATTTCATTAATGGCCTCTTATTCATCAAAGCAAGAAGCCAAAATTTGCAAACAAAGGTAACATACAGGCAACAACAGCATTTTTTAGATGTTCCTTGTGTCCCCAAGTCACTGAATTGCAATTCTTTTACCATTTTTACAACCTCTAAATCCTTTTATTCTTTTCCTCCCCCCTCTTTCCCCCAAAAAGGAATAGAACAGAACTAATAAGCTAATGTGATCTTAGATGTTTTCCTGCTGAAATTACTCTCTTTTCTTGCAACAAAAGATCCAAACATGAAATCATATATACAAATTTGGGAGTGAAATAAAACGTGGGATCAATGGAAATGCTTGTGGTGGTGATGTTGGTGTCTATGTTCATCCAATCCAAAACACTGGACGACAGGGTAACAACAACTTACAAATGAGCATCTGCCTAACCCTCTAAACACTGAGGAGACTGCAAAACAAGGGGAACAATTACATGCTCGCATTTGATCATCTTTTGTTCTCTTCCTTCCTCGACGATTATAGCTGCCCATGCCTGATGATGCGTCTTCTCTTCACACAATTTGCCTAAAACAACAAATACCCAGAAATTATAAAAAGAAGAACCTAGAAAAATTTAACGAACAAAGTTTATTAGAAAGTTTCTTTCTTTTATTTATATGCTTACCTTGTATGCTCTGCCTTTGGATAGCTAGAGATTTGCAGCTAAATAAATCCCAGTTATTGTTGAATTTAAGAGAGGAAGTGAGACAATACAAAAAGAAGAATTGTATTGAATGGTGTCATTTACTTACAAAGAGAGCTATCCTATTTATATAAGCTAATAAGAGAAGCAAAGCTATACACAACCAATGTGGGATTATCCTATTTATACAAGCTAATAGGAGAAACAAAGCTATACACAACCAATGTGGGACTAAGCCCATATAATACATTAACATCCCCCTCAAACTCAAGGCGGTAAGTGGGAGGTGAACTTGAGTTTGGAAACCAGAGAGTGAAAGCGTCCGGGTGGATGAGCCTTAGTGAAAATGTCAGCTGTCTGATCGGCTGAACTGACGAATTGTAGACGAACCGTATTCTGGAGAATGTGATCACGGATGAAGTGGATATCATTCTCGATGTGTTTTGTACGCTTGTGGAAGACATCATTGTGAGCAATCTGAATAGCACTCCTGTTGTCACAGTGTAGGATGGTGGCAGCAGGAGAAGAGATACCCATGTCAGCGAGTAGCCATCGAAGCCAGAGAAGTTCTTGAGTTGCATCAGCCATGGCACGATATTCAGCTTCAGTACTGGAGCGAGCAACCACAGTTTGTTTCTTACTACGCCAGGAAATTCGAGAATTGCCCAAAAAAAAACAGTAACCAGTGGTTGAACGTCTGTCAGTGGGGTTTCCGGCCCAATCGACATCAGAATAGGCTTGTAAAATGGGGGTAGACTGTGCTGAGAAATGAAGCCCATGAAATAAAGTACCCTTAACATACCTAAGAATGCGAAGAACAGCCAAGTAATGAGTGGTCTGAGGAGCGGACAAGAATCGACTGACCTGATGAACGACATAGGCAATGTGAGGGCGAGTGACAGTAAGATATACAAGACTTCCAACCAGTTGACGATATAGAGTGGCATCCTGAAGAGGTAAACCATCGAGTGGGGTAAGTCTGACGTTCGGCTCGAGAGGATTAGTGGCAGTGGTTGAGTCAGTGATCCCAGCCTTGGAAAGGAGATCCGAGGCATATTTGGCCTGAGAGAGAAAAAATCCATCAGAATTAGATGAGACTTCGAGGCCAAGAAAATAGGTGAGCACACCAAGATCTTTCATCTCGAATTGGCCACTGAGAAACTTTTTGAGTTCAGAAATACCATGTAGATCATCTCCAGTAATAACCATATCATCCACGTATAGTAAAAGAATGATAATACCGTTGGCAGTATAGCGGATAAACAGAGCTGAATCATGAGCACTCGGTGTGAACCCAAACTGATGAATAGTAGTGCTGAATTTGGCAAACCAGGCACGTGGAGCTTGTTTCAAACCATATAGGGCAAGACGAAGGCGACGAACTTTGTTTCGAGGAGCATCCAAGCCGGGAGGTGTATGCATATAGACTTCCTCAAGAAGATCCCCATTGAGAAATGCATTTTTGACATCCATTTGAAATAGAGTCCATCTTCGAATGGCGGCGACAGCAATGAGTGTATGGACAGATGTGAGCCTCGCCACTGGAGCAAATGTCTCTTCATAGTCAATGCCATATTCTTGAGCAAATCCCTTGGCAACAAGTCGGACTTTATATCGTTCAATAGAGCCATCAGCAAGTGTCTTGATCTTAAACACCCATTTACACCCAATAGGAGTTTTTCCAGGGGGCAGATCAACAATATCCCAGGAATGAGTTTTAGCTAGGGCCTGAAGTTCTTCATCCATTGCTTTCTGCCAAAGTGGATTAGTACTAGCCTCCTTATAGGATTGAGGCTCATGCAGATGAAGTATAGTGGAAAAACAATGATAATCACAATGGTAATCAGCAAGATGAGAAGGGGGATGAGTTACCCTGGTAGATCTGCGGGGGTGATCTGGAGGATGGCTCTCAGAGGGAGTTGGTGCAGACTCATCAGACATAGGAATATCCTCAGGCACGGCCGATTGAGTAGGAGAGGTGAGGTCAGTTGAGGGTTCTGGAGCTGGAGCTGGGTCCGGAATGGAAGGGGTGATATCAACTGGTGATTCGGAGGTGGACTCAACAGTACCTGAAACTGGATTCTCAGGAAATAACTCAATAGATGGATCAGTAAAAAATCTAGAGTTAGTGATGGTTGACATGTCAAATGATCGTAAGGAAGAGAACATTTGATGTTCCCAAAAAATGACATGACGAGAGATACGAAGAGTTTTAGAAATAGGATCCCAGCACTGGTACCCCTTATGTTCAATACCATATCCAATGAAACAACACAGATGAGCCCTTAGTTGTAATTTGTTGTGTTCATGTGGTTTGAGAAGAACAAAACAAGCGCAACCAAAGACTCTGAGGTTAGAGTAATCAGGAGGTTTACCGAAAAGGCGCTCGAATGAAGACTGATTTTGGATTGTAGCGGAAGGGACACGATTGATTGTGTACACTGCGGTGAAGGCAGCATCACCCCAGAAACGCTCAGGACATGATAACGAAATGAGTAGAGCACGAACGGTGTCAAGAATATGTCTATGTTTGCGTTCGGCTCTTCCATTTTGTTGGGAGGTTCCAGGGCACGAGCGGTGGGGAAGTGTGCCATTTTTGTGAAGTTGGTTTAGAAAAACACGGTCTTTATATTCCATTGCATTATCTGAATGAAAAATTTTGATATTCCGAGAGAATTGAGTTTGAACCATAGAAGAAAAATCAGAATATATTTGAAAGAGTTCAGATCTGTTTTTCATAAGAAACAACCAAGTATAACGAGAATAGTCATCCACAAATATAACAAAATAACGAGCACCACTCATTGATGCATAAGGAGAAAGCCCCCAAACATCAGAATGTACTAAATCAAAAGGTGCAAGGGAAACAGACTGACTCTCATTAAAAGGTAAAGCTGATTGTTTTGCAAGTTGACAATGAATACAATGAAAGGACTCATGCTGAAGTGATCCTAACTGACCACTAGAAATAAGAGAACGTAGAGGGCTGGATGAAGTGTGACCTAACCGAGAGTGCCATAGTTCCACGGGAGAGAGTGCTGGGATGGATGCGGCTGATTGGTTTGGTGATGGTGAGGATAGGACTTGGAGGTGAGTAAGCTCAAAGAGGCGTCCAACTTTACGGCCGGTTCCAAAGAGTTTTCTTGTTTGAGGTTCCTGCACACGACAACCAGTAGAAGAAAAATGCAAATCAAGTCCAAGATCACATAGTTGTCCAACAGATATAAGGTTAAGCGTAAGATTAGGAACCAAATATGTGTCAGGGAGAGACAAATGAGAACTGTCAACATGTCCAGTGTGGCTGACCAACATATTTGATCCATTGGCAATGTGAATAGTAGGTGCATGCTCATCACGAGTTTTAGAGGAAAATATGGAGGCATCAGAAGTCATATGATTGCAACAAGCAGAATCAAAATACCATCGGGATGTACCTGGTGTAGCTGACATGGCTATATTGTTACCAGTTTTTGTTAGAGCCTCGGTAAGAACGGTGCATAAACTACTCCAATCAGGTGAAGAGCTGGATGAAGTTGGTGTAGCATCAGTGGCTACAGCAGCAGTATTCTTTGGCTTGGAATAGAACCGATTGTGTGAGCCTCGTTAGCGATATTGGTTCCCATTTGACTGATTTCCAGAAGGAAGTTTAGGACAGTCTGCAAGATAGCGACCTGATTCTCTGCAGACTTTACATAGGCGAGAAGGACATTTGAGCAATTCATGCCCTTGTAAATGACAATACTTGCAATATAAGGGCTTCTGGTATGGGTTTGTCTTGGCAGCTGGTGTGGCAAGAGCAATGGGTGCTGCAAGGGCAACATCTGTATGAGATCCTTGTAATGTGGCGAGACGTGTTTCCTCACTGAGTAGATCAGAAAGGACATCGTTTAGGGCAGGTATCACGCCCCGGTGTAAGATTGATGCTCGTATAGGTTCAAATTCCTCTCTCAAGCCCATCAGGAATTGCATAATGCGTGTCTCAGTTCGGTACTTTCCATGAACATCGGCGTCTTTTGTGCATTCCCAAGTTGGTTCAGTGAGAGCTAACTGGTTCCACACTGCAGTCATCTGAGATAGAAAGCTGTTGATAGTTTGTCCAGGTTCTTGGCGCATGCTATGAAGGATGGAAAGAAGACGATACCGATTTGAGATGTCGGCCCTGGTGTAACGGTGTTGGAGAAGATCCCAAGCTTCTTTAGCTGTATGGAGTGTACCAAATTGAAGTTTGATTTCTATGATAATAGTGGCACGAAACCATGTGAGAATCTGGTGATTTTTACTATCCCAGTCCTCTAGACGGTCAACATATTTGTCAGCATCTTCGTCATCCTTCTTCTTGGGTTCAGTGATATCTCAAGTCACGTAACGCCACGATTTTTGTCCACGGAGGAAACCAGACATTTCTTGAGCCCACACAACATAATTAGATTCATCCAGAACAGTAGTAATAACCCGAGGTAAGTACGATTCAGCCATAGGCATAAAAAGGAAGATGAACCTCCAAGAAACCGGTGACGTGGCAGTCAACTGATGATATGGTCGTCAACGGGTGACGTGTCACTGACGTGTCGGTGAGGTGGCGTTGATGTGGCTTTTAGGGCTGACGTGACAGCAGCGTTTCTGAAACAGGAGCGACAGCGGATATGATGTCAGCAGGTGACGTGGCACTGATGTGGCAGTGAGGTGGCGCTGATGTGGCCTTTAGGGCTGACGCGGCAGCAGCGTTTCTGAAAAAAGAACGACAGTGGAGATGATGCCGATGGAGAATGAGACTCCGACTATAGTGATGACCCGACAGGAATGAAAAGGATATACTATAAGTTTTTCTAATGTGAAAGATCCACTAATAGTGGCAATCACAGAGCATACTCAACTCTTAATATACCGAGAATTTCTGATTTGAATGATCCACTAATAGTGGCAATCACAGAGCATACTCAACTCTTAAAATACCGAGAACCATTATGGCTCTGATACCATGTTGAATTTAAGAGAGGAAGTGAGACAATACAAAAAGAAGAATTGTATTGAATGGTGTCATTTACTTACAAAGAGAGCTATCCTATTTATATAAGCTAATAGGAGAAGCAAAGCTATACACAACCAATGTGGGATTATCCTATTTATACAAGCTAATAGGAGAAACAAAGCTATACACTACCAATGTGGGACTAAGCCCATATAATACATTAACAGTTATAACATTAAGATAATAGAATCAAGTTAGGATTAGTTATTTATTTTTTGTAACGAGCATAAAAGTTTGGTGGAAGCAACGTTTGAGAGGCAAGTTGAACTAAACTGGTGCGTGTAGACAACGTGTTCTTTGCTTGTTTGTTTCTCCTTTTTACTGTGCAAGCCATCCAATTGAACTGTTTTTTTCCCTTCTTGTTTTTGTTGATTTCTTAACCACTAAAATTGGAAAACTAGAGCACAACTACAACAAGAACACCTAATAAAAGTGGAAATTAATAGTATATAGTTTTGTTGGCTCAAGAACCATATAGATTGTTGGGTAATGCCTCGATTCATTGAGAAAATGTTTGAGGGTCAAAGAAAATGAAAAATAAAAATAAAAAAGAAAGGAATAAGATATCTTTGGGATTGACTTGTTGCTTCCAAATCGATGAAGATCTTTAGGTAATCTAGAGGAGAATCACAATATTACTTAAATTTGGAGAGCTACCTAAATGGTTTGGAAAGCTTTCTTATTTATAAAAAGAAGATTTAAATCCTAAAAAATGAACCATTCTAACCAAAATGAGCTCTAAATCGAGGTTTTCTATTCAAAATGGGAGAAAATAGGACTTTGGTGTCTTGGAGCATTGGGTTAAAGTGAGTTCATAAGGTGAGTTTTTCACAAGATTTTATCAATCCAAAAATTTATAACCTATAAGTTTTATTAGATGAGTAAATAATATTATTATTGAGATCGTGGACGTAAACAAGAGGTGTCGAACCACGTTTTAACTTTGGTTTTATTTTTTACTTTCTATTGTTTTATTTTTACATCGTTTATTATTTTGTACTACTGTTGTCTTTATCATTTGTGTGGATCTTGAATAGATTTTTGGTGGAAAATCCCAACAAATGTATTAGAGTTAAGGTGCAATGATCAATTGGACACTCCAACAAATGGTATCTGAACCAAGTTCAACATGACAAAGAGTTTCGATGCAAAGTTTGAACACGTAGAGTTGTTCAACAAGAGGAACAACTTCTTGTTACGGTAAAATAGAGAGAAGGACATTCTTGTGCAACGAGGGTTGTTTAAAGTTTTGGGAGACAAACCTTCCAACATGAAAGATGACAATTCATGTGAGATGGAGCGCAGGGTGATAAGTCCCATTCGTTTGGTGCTTGCTCTTGAAGTTGCATACAGTGTTTGATATCTTCAAGTGAATAAGAGGAATGTCCATATGATAAGGAAATGAATCTAGGGAAATCTTATGTGGACTCCAATAGAGATTCAAGTCAAGAAGGAGAATTGTTAGGTAATGCCTCGAATCATGAAAAAATATTTGGTGGTCAAAGAATAGGAAAAAGGAAAGGATGAAAATCCTTTTTGAGATTGACTTGTCTGTTTCCAAATCAATGAAGATCTTTAGGAATTCTAAAGGAGAATCTCAATATTCTTTAAATCTGGGGAGTTGCCTAAATGGTTTGAGAGACTCTTATAAAGATGTAAACCCTAAAAGAAAAACCATTCGAACCCAAAGGGGACTCTAAATCTAGGTTTTTTATTCCAAAGGGGAGAAAATAGGACTTGGGTGTATTGGAGTATAGGGTTAGAGTGAGTTCATTGGGTGAGAGTTTTTCATAAGTTTTTGTCAGTCCAAAAACTTGTAACTTGTGAGTTTTATTAAATGAATAAAATAATCTTGTTGTTGGGATCGTAGACGTAGGTAAAATGCACTGAACCACGTAAAACTTTGCTTTTGTTATTTATTTTTTGCATCGTTTATTGTTTTTTACTCTTACTGTGTTTATTATTTGCGTGGATTTTGGACAGATTCTTGGTGAAAAAAATCCCAACATAGATAAATGGATAACGATTTCAAGCAAGAGGTTAATTTATTTTTTGTGGAACAAAATAATATACTAGCTTCTAAGTTTTAGAACACATGTACCAAAAATTACCAACTTCCATTTTGAAATGACAGTCTCATCATTTGACCTTTGAGTTTTATTAGAGAAGTAAAACAGTCTTATTATTGTTGAACAAAATAATATATTGTCACTCATTCATTTGATTACATATTTATTACCAACAAATAAAAATAGTCATAAAATGTTAGGAACAACGAAATTGGTTAGCGGATTGGATAATGATGCAACTGATTGGATTTATGATGCAGTGGATTAGAGAACTTGGAATTTCAATATAGAAAATTAACTGAAAAATTACCATAAAAATAAAGATAATGCTTAGCTATATGAGGACTAGTTCCTCCATAAGAAATTGAGAGAAAAATGAGAATTTTTTTATTTATACCGAAAGACTCTGCCAAAACCCGCTATATAGGATATTCCCTAACAAACTCCTATATCACCTCAACCACTTCCATCAAAAGAATGTAGTTTATTAGTCCAAGGAGAAATTCTGACCTGCACCCAGTGCAAAACATATGTTTACACCAAGTGAAAACTTTATTGGTAATTGTTAGGTAATTTCACAGAACCAAGGCTCATCCATAAAGTTTTCACTCGATGCAAAAATGTGTTTTGCACGTACATTTTTGCACGTGTGCATGTAAAAATTTCTCTCAATGTTTTTTTAGTTATGTTGATCTATGAAAATCTCTACAAGAAGGAGGATAACTCTGATTCCTCATTATGGAAGAAATTTTGGAAGAACAAGGCTCTTGCTAAATGGTTATTTTTTTCTTGGTTGGCATAGAGAGATAAATTGCTCTCAAACCCGCTAAGATTCTCTCAAGGGATGATAACTTCGGGGGAATATAAACTCTGCGGTAATTCTATGGAAGATATAATGCATATTTTGAGGGATTCTACATGTGCTCAAAGATTTTGGGACAATTGATTGATCCTATTGAGTATGCAAGCTTCTTTAGCGCAAGCCTGATGTGACCGAAATAATACGATCCAATAAGAGTCAAACACATGGCCAACTACCCATTGAAGTGATTATCCTGCTTTGATTATGGTAGCATGCACACTACGTAATTCCAAACACCTTGACATGATAACTCGAGCATAAGCCATCTTTTACGGACAAAGGCCATCCACTATGAGGCTCAAGGCTCAAAAGTTACATCCTAATAATATTCCACTTCATAGGATCAAACAGTAGACTCACCAGTGTCTAAATAAAGAAGCTCCCACTTCAGAAAGACAAGAGACAAAAAAGAATGAAGAATTGCAAAGAAAGAAACACACAATAAGAGGTAAAAACCAGAGAAAAATCAGGGAAAAAATACATAAGGAACAAAGAGAATTATGTCAGTTCTCTCCTCCTCCCAAATATCCCTTCACCTTGATACAACTCTCCTCTTTATTCTCTTTTAAAAGCACCTACTGACTTAAGCATTGAATGGTCTTTTTTAAGCACAACTCTCCGGGAGACTTCTATTACAGGTGCCTGATTACTCCAAGCTCAGAGGAAACGTTCCACTTCGAAGTTCTCCCATTTAGGCTGACCTTGAACAATACCCTATTGAAGGCCATAAAAGACTGGGAAAATTTCATCATCTTTTTTGACATCAACGGATTAGCGACCTCTGTGGGAAATACAAATTTATCTCATAATGCCACCTAAAAGCAATCAAACAGCGCACATAAATGTATGCAACCCCTACTAAGCCTTAGGGAATCATTAAAACCCCAAGGTTCATAGGGACCCATCCAGCTCCTTGATCACATAAGTGGCACTAAGCCTAGTTCTAGCTGAACATGTTCAGGTTCTTTGCCAAAAAATAAATATGTCAGCCATCTTTGAAGATAGAGAAAAAATAGTCATCTCGATAAGAAGATCGAGAAGAAATAATCATTTCAGTTTAAATCGAGCATCAACGTGTGCCTGCTTAGAGAAGAAGGTGGACGAAACCAAACTCATCACAACAAAACTCTCATGCTCAACTCTCATCGATTATGAAATCTTCCTGGCTCTAACAGAGTCGATGGAGTTGTGAGTTGCATAAAGTCCCTCAGAAGCGAAGACTGAGGACGTACGTATTATCCCTGCTCTAAAGGACAACATCCCAACATATCGAATGAAGCCAAACGTTAGAGGGATCAACCATCCCGAGACTTCTCCCGGGAACTCTCCTGAGATACCTCGAGTGTAAAAGGTCTTAATATCTTTGAAATGCCCAAGGATTGAGCTCCATAACAGGGGAAGTTAAACAGAGCTATGAAGACTAGCAACTCTCCAAAATCTCTCATGGACATTCATAGGTAGATATGTACCAGCCATTATTCCACACTCTAAAGGAAATGGTATAGATCTAGTCTTACATTCATCCTCAAGGCCGATCAAGCTCCAACAAGGTTTAGGATGTGTAGTTCAAAGCTCACTCCATTTGACTACAGTAGAATAAAATGAGCAAAATTGAGGTATGATTAGCTTTGCCCAAAATCTAACAAACCACTTTGAGAACACCTTTCCAATCAAGGGAAGAAGCTTAGCCAAAGAACTGCTTTGGAGACTCTCCTTCGGTGATCATCAAGTTACAGAATTCGGTCACCACCTGCCCTACGAGTTCTCTAGCAACTCTCTTTATCCAAGCAAAGGAGATCCTAGTAGTTGAAACAAACTGGACCTTGCAAGAAGAAAATTCAGAACACACTCAAGCTTAGTTCACTCATCATTGAACACCTTGGGATTTATCCAAGAAAAGTGAAGGAAAAAACAACTAAGTCAAACTCATCCTATCTGGAGTCTATACACCCCAGAAGTGCATCAACACAAAAGACCTTCATCCTGAGCAAAAGACCGAAGTCATATGCTCAAAATAAGTTCACACAAGTATCCCATCTTAGTCCACATAAGGTATAGGATCCAAAGAACTTGAAGTAATAGGGTCTTTCTAGGAGCACAACGCTCTAGAAGACTTCTATTGTATGTGCCTGATTACTCCAAGCTTAGAGAAAATGTTTCACTTTGAACTTCTCCCATTCATGCCGACCTTGAACATCACTCTCTTAAAGGCCATCAAAGACCGGGAACCCTTCATCATCTTTTTTGGAATGTAAACTCTGTGGAAATTCTGTGGAATACATAATGCATATATTTTGAAGGACTGCACATGGGCTCGAAGATTTTGTGAGCAATTGATGAATCATATTGAGTATGCAAGCTTCTTTAGTGCAAGTCTAACTGATTGGCTTAAGCGAAATATTGTCGGTAAGGGTGTTCGTTCATGGTTGGAGTATCCTTCTATCAATTACGTGGCTTATTTGGTGTAAAGTTGTGCTAGCTGGGGAGACTAACAAGCAATGCCCTCTAAATATTACTATCATTCAAGATTTAGAGTTTACAAAAAGGAATTTTCTAATCCGCATGGGAAGGCTTCTACTAGTGAGACGATGTTGGTTCCTCTGGGTTTGGTTATTATGAATATTGACAGGGCTTCTAATGGTGGTTCGGTGGGTGCTGAGGGCTTGCTTTAGGATGATTCTAGGCGCTAGGTTACTGTGAATCTTGGTGCTTATTCGAATGTCATGGCAGAGCGCCAAGCTTTGAAATATAGTTTAACTTTAGCGTTGGATGAAAGTTATTTGTGAATTCGATGCCATGGCTTGCTTGCAAATGATTCAAACATTTGATATTTTTATGTTGATTTTCTGACAAAGTCTATTGTGTTTCCTTAGATGGTTTTACGTGGCTGACTGAACCTTTTCCAGGCTCGCAACAATTGTTGTTTGTGGATTTGATAGTAGAGGTGGGAAACGAGTGGATCGTGTCGGGTACGGATCGAGTGCCACGAGTGATGGGCCAACAGATACAGGTAAAAAATAACCGCTTTTAAACGGATCTAATTTTTCATGCCCATACCCAACCCATTAAAAATTGGGTAAACCCACATGTCATTATTAAAATTGACAACTTAGTTTTTATCCTACTAACAAGCAAAAAGCTAAGACCTCATTATTTTGATAATGTGAAACTTTAACTACTTAGTCATAACCATAACATGTCTTTAAGCAATTAAGAAAAGGCTAAAGAAGTTCGGCCTTTTTTAAGAGAAAATTTCCTCAATCTTTATGTTTTTTAGGCGATGTGGGATTGGTATTCTAAGGAGGCAAAGACCTATATACAAAAAGAAGGCCCCCACTCTTTTTTTTTTTTATCAGTAAAAGAAATTTGTATTAAAACTATAACTTTACAAAAAAACACTGGGCATACCCAGGGAATTTACAATGAGATCAATGCACAAAACAAAGCTTACAAAAACACCCTGATATAAGGGCATAAAGCATACAACACTCTGTACACCTGAGTTTCTATTTTCCTGGCTAAGCAACTTGGTTAAATTGAGGTTCCATCAAATTGCTTCGCATTTCTGGCCAGCCATATGGTGTGGACAGTGCTGGCGAGGGCTACCTTATTTGCTTTGGCTTGAGGGCCTGTTCCCTTGGTTTCTTTCTGAATCCATTTGATAGCACTTGGTAAAGTAGTCATTTCTCTTCTGCAAACCAACCATCCTCTAATTAAATCCCAAGTAGACTAGGAAATCCTACAAGAGAAGAAGAGGTGCTCAATTGATTCATTAACCTCCTTACACAAGGGGCAAAGTTTGTCATCACTGTCCAACTGTAATTTATCTTTGGTGAGCAGTTTGCCTTTAACTGCCAACCAGAGAATGAAGGACTGCTTGGGATAGCAGCTGCTGTTCCACACTAATTGTGCCCATCCAACCTTAGGCCCCCACTCTCTTACTCCTTCGCCATGTGGGATGTAGACATTCTCTATCATTTCCTTTGCAACACTCCTACATCGGTTACCAAAATTATGAATGATTCAGCTTTATAAATTGCATGCTCTGCAACTAGCCACATGTAGCACATGAAGTCAATTGCTGAGCCTACTTCCTTGCTGAATTCGGTGCCGTCATTGGTCAATCTTAAGTCCATTGCCATCATTCTTAAATGTTTGGAAACATTTGCAAATTTTTGCTGATTGCAAATCTTAGGCTTGAATAAAAGTTAAAACTTATATATTAAATAACAAAATCAGCAAATCTCATATTAAACAGGATGATTTGTTAACCCGTGAGTAGACCCGATTCGATCTGAATTTTTATAGATCGAACCGAATATGATTCAATTTTTAACGAATCATAAAATTTATGCTCATATCTGTATTTTAATGGGTGCGAGTAAAGAATTAAACAAATACGAGTTAATAATCTCACCTCTATTTTATAATGATCACTTGTCCCCGTGGCTTAAGATGCCATTTCTTTTGGTTTTGTTTTTGTTTGTACAGGGAAGAAACACTTTTTTTTTTTTTTTAAAAGGAAAGAGACACTATTGTTAATCAGAAGAAATATACATGGGAAGGAGAGATACCATTTCCAAACTTTTTTTAAGGACCATTACTCCTAATCAAATGGCCATAAACACGGTTTTTTGGACCATAAATACGGCATATATAACTTAGATTTGTATATTTCTTTGAGAAAAAGCCCATGGCCCAGGCATATTACCTTTTCTATGGGCCCCAAAAAATCAGAACCACGTGGAGAATGCGCGCTCCCAGATTGTTGAACGGATAAAAATTGCACACACTGCATCCTCCCTCTCGCTCGCTCTCTCTGGCGTATTGGCCCTCTTAACATTTAACAATGGCGGCGTTATTAGAACCAGCGTTTTTGAACCCACTCTTCTCCAAGAACTGTCACTTACCAACAACAAAGTTCCCATCGAAACCAATAATCTTGAGCTGCGCTGGCACTCCGCAAAACCCGGAGCTCGACCCCTTAGCCAATTCTTCCGACCGAACCAGGGATCGCCGTAAAGTGGTCCGAGTGGCATGGGAGAAGCTGGTTCGATGGTCCCGCTCTTGGCGCTCCAAGGCCAAGACCGACGTTCTGGAACGCACCCACAAGGTCATTCTCGTTCTACTTCAAGCTTTTTTCGTATAAAGATTTTAATTAAAATTAAAAAATAAAACTGATTTCATTTTGTTTTGGGTTGTAGGTGGTGGTGCTTGGTGGAGGGTCATTTGGCACTGCAATGGCTGCCCATATTGCCAATAGGAAGACTGATATGGAGGTCAACATGCTTGTACGTGACCCTGTTGTTTGCCAGTCTATAAATGACAACCACTGCAATTGGTGGGTTTTCTTTTTCTTTTATGTTACTGAATTTTTTTATTCCATGCCTAAATCTCAATCAACATTTCTGTTTTTAACATCGCTTTAGTACTATCTGTTTATTGCTTATTTATCAGTAAGTACTTCCCAGACCACAAGCTACCAGAAAATGTGACTGCAACAACTGATGCCAAAACTGCTTTGCTTGGTTCTGATTATTGCCTCCATGCTGTACCTGTGCAGGTAAAACGTATCAGTGTCATGAAATTTGATTGTTTGCTATTAAGATGTTTAATCTTCAATAGAGAAAGTTCATTAGCCCGTTTTTTGGATGGTGCATGACATTATGTGTATTAGACCGAGGCAACTGCCTGAATTTGGCCTCTTTTAGTGCAGTTCAGTTCCACATATCTTGAGGGCATTGTGGAATATGTTGATCCAGGCTTGCCTTTTATATCACTTAGCAAAGGGTTAGAGCTCAATACACTGAGGATGATGTCTCAGATTATTCCCAAAGCATTAAAGAATCCTCGTCAACCTTTTATTGCGCTTTCAGGGCCTTCATTTGCACTGGAATTGATGAATAAGTTACCAACAGGTGACTTGCTCATGCTGATTATATTTATACATACCTTCAAACTGAATCATTTTTTGTTTTTGACCTGCTGTTGCTGTTGTACGCCTTTTGGCTTTTGCAGCAATGGTGGTAGCTTCAAAAGACAAAAAATTGGCAAACTCTGTTCAGCAGCTACTGGCTTCTAGTTACTTAAGAATCAACACTTCAAGGTACAGGTTCTTCATTTTATATATGATTCTCTTCTCTATGTCTCACCCACCACAAATCCCACTCCATTTTGGTGCTTTATTTTTCATGTTTTGTGAAGTTCATACACGTGCTTTTATGATAATTTGGATGTCTGCCTACAAACTTAGTTTTTTCTTTGACATCCTAAATTGTTATATCTGATATTTTATCTGCCAATTCCAACCCCTTTGACTTTTGTATAAAATTGAATGTAGCCTTTGCATGCTTAATTGTCATACGTCTGCCAGGCCTTGCTTCTTGGTAACAGACTAACAGTAATGCAAGTTCCAGTGGTTTATGTTATGAAAAGTTGGGAACCATATGTATTAGTTTAAGGCTATGATTGGTAGAGAGGAAAATTTAGAGGGAAGAAGAGGGACAGGAAAGAAAAGTGACTGGAGAGCACTTTGCTATTGTTTGGTAGAAAAGAAAAGTGAGAGGAAAGAAAAGTGGGAGGATTTATGATTTCTTCTCACATCTATAAATTAAAATTATTCCAAATTGGGAGGATTGGGGACTGGAAGCTAAAATAACTCATTTTTTTGTTCTTTTCTTCTTTCTTTTCACCTTTCCATTCTCTCTACCAAACACATGATGGGAAGATAAATACTTCTTTCCTTCTCATTTCTTTGTCTCATATTTCTCTTCTACCAATCATAGCCTAAGTGCATGTGCTCAGCTTGTAACCTCTGATAACTCCAGTGATGTTACAGGGGTGGAAATTGCAGGCGCCCTTAAGAATGTACTTGCAATAGCAGCTGGGATTGTTGACGGGATGAATCTCGGTAATAACTCTATGGCAGCTCTTGTGGCACAAGGTTGTTCTGAGATAAGATGGTTAGCAACAAAGGTATTTGATCATTCTTTAATAATTTTGAATTAGTTTCTCTCCGCCATCTTGTTCTTTTCCTTTGATAGAAAAGGCCATCTGATGTCTGGATGGTTGTTGATGCTCTCTATTCAGCACATTATGCAACCTCAGTGAGATTTTTTTGGCTTCCAGTTAGATGTCAACTTCTTATATAGAGCAGGAATTGTATTATTTGATTAATAACAGAATTGGGTGTCATTGTGTGAGACGTTGGTTCTATATATCTATGTTCTGGAAGTTGCGGGCATTATTTTAGTTGAGTCGAGGACACTCATGATATAAATATATGCTCTTTCACCAACATCTGGATGTGGTGAGAATACACGGTTTATCGTAGAGACTTTATGCTTAGAAGTTATAAGTATAGACTGCTGATCCAAGTTATTTTTTCTTAGTTTGTATAAAATGGAGTCCTAACTCTCTGATTCATGCATCAGTTCCTAAATTGGCATTTAAGAGTAACTTTTTTTTTTGTGTAGTTGTTATTAGCTCACATTTTTCACCTTTGCATTTGTAGATGGGTGCAAAGCCAACAACCATAACTGGTCTATCTGGAACTGGGGACATTATGCTTACATGTTTTGTGAATCTTTCAAGAAACAGAACAGTTGGTGTGCGTCTTGGATCAGGGGAAACACTTGATGATATACTAAATTCTATGAATCAGGTGCTTGTTATTTTCCTTTTTTTGCCTGCTAATTGTTAAAATGAAGCCAATTGATGCTATTAGTCAATGGTCCTCTGTTATAGGTAGCAGAAGGTGTATCAACTGCGGGAGCTGTAATTTCTTTGGCCCAGAAATATAATGTTAAGATGCCAGTTCTGACAGCAGTTGCTCGAATTATCGACAATGAACTAACCCCAAAGAAAGCTGTCCTTGAATTAATGAGCCTCCCTCAGGTCATTCAAACTCTTCAATCTTCATTAAGTTTGATAATCACGGAAAATTATTTTTGACTGTTAGTCAATTTGTTGTCTTTAATCAGCTTTCATTTCAGAGATACTTAAATGGTCCAAGATGGCCACTCCCTTCAAATAACTATTCATTACAGCGTGATACAGTGAACAGTCTGTACAATTCTGTTGGATGGTGATAACATGTCATCGTTATCACCATTGTATTGAATATTTACTCCACTCCATTCCCTCCTTGCTGTTACATATTAGTAAATTGTTAAAGCCATATATTCTCTTTATTTGTAGGTTGAAGAAGTGTGAAACATATGGGTCTGCTCAAATGTGTAATTGCTGTTCTAGCAAGGTGAAGCGCTATAGTTCCGCACCAGTGATCGTTTGACTGAGCTGCTGAGGTGCAATTTGTGCAGATGACAATCAGTCTTTTATTTCTAGTTTCCTCTCATAGGAAAGTTTTGCATTCTTTTTTCAGCAATGAATTCGCATAATTCAATATTAACACTCCGTTTGGTGTTTGGTATGAACTTAAGTGCAGAATTCAATTCATTTTTAAGTGAACTGAAATTACAATTCATTTGTAAATGAATTCACACTTCATTTCAAATTAATTGGAAGTAGAATTCATTTATAAATGAACTCAAATGAATTTTTATGGTTGGTATGGTTAAACTGTAGAATTGAAATAACTTTGTTTTTTGAATCAATTAAGAATTCAATTCATCTTCTAAATTATACTTAAATACCCAACCAAAGCTGTTAATACTTTTCCTTTTTTTTTATTCACCATATTGCATACACAGATAGAGACGAGGGTATAAGAGAAGCATGAGAAGAAGATTGAAAGAGAACTCGCAGGGAAATAGAGAAATTGAGGTCATTATAGGAAGAGAGTTTTGCCCTTTTAATTTTATACAAGCTCAATTGTAGAGTTTATTTGTAAGTTATCTCGATTTTGATAAAATTTGTTCAAAATGTTCTCAATTTACTAAAAATCATTTGCAAATGAATTATGACGTGGGGTAATTTTATTCTACTAATGACGAATTGATACGTGGTGCTTTCTGAAGACTAAAGTGTAATTTTATAAACTCAATCAAACAATTAATTTTACACTTACACGTGGCATGGACAAAGGGAGTCACACCTAAACCTTAAAAATATTATGACCAATCACATTAAATACTTTATGGTAGTTGCGTATAAATAATAATATTATTATTATCGACATTAAACCTGAGTAACTCCTGATATTAATACAATTATTGTGCTTAATAATCATAACATTATTTTTCGTAACTATTCAACCCTCAAGCGCTTTATAAATGGCCTCCATCTTTTCTTAGGTATTACACAACTCTCTCTTCAACCTTTTTGCTTTATTTTGAGATATTGATTTGGATGTCGTTGAGTCTTCCCGAGACATCAACCGATGGACTTTCTAGTTTACATTTTTCTCATAGAGGTCTAACATATTTTTGATATCAACAAGTTTTATATTTTATTAGTAAACCAAATGTGTAATTAATTGATTTATAAATAAATTCTATGTAAATTCTAAAATTAGTTTAAACCAAACATTCTGTAAAACAATATAAAAAATATATTAAGAATATCCCACCCAGTCATCTTTTGTTTAGTGTATTTCAAACATCAAATATCCTAAAAATTATTGATTTTTTATTTCAGTGTGCTGCACAATAAAGGCCTTCATGAATTTTATTATTGGACCATATTTTAATTTGATTCAAAGTTTTACATATCCAATATACGGTATTTACCACATTCCTAGTAGTAAGTTGAAATAATTATTAAAAAAAATTAATATGAGAAAACAGATAAGTTTACATTTTAATACAAATTACATTCAATTTGACATTTTTGTTCAACAAAACATTCTTTATTATTTATTTTTATAAAATTATAGAAAAATGGTATTATTTTGGAAATTATCATGCTGTTTTTAAGTACTACGAGCAGTGAGAACACCGTGCTGTTTTTACCTCCGCGATAACAGTGCGTAGTTTTGTTAGCTGCATTGGGCTAAACGGCATCGTATTGTAACCCCTAGTAGGAAAGAAAACCTCCCAAAAAAACCAGCCTTCCCTGCCTGAATCACAAAGCAGCAGCAGCAAGCGCTGATAATTGATAGAGAGAGATGAAGAAGAGAAGCCAAAAAGCCAATGAAGAGAAAGAAGAGGAAGCGAACAAACTAAACAAGCAAACTGAAATATTCGCGGCATGTTCTTTCTCCGCTCTCGGCCTTCACCCCACCTTATGCGACCAGCTCCGAGGTTTCTCTCTCTGTGTGCGCGCGCATATATATATATATATATATATATATATATATCATATATACACTGTATAAATACATAATTATCTAATATTTGCAATTTGAGCTACTAATTCGAAATTTAATGGCAGAAAGGATGGGATTTGAAGCTCCAACACACATACAAGCTCAAGCCATTCCTGTTGTTCTCTCTGGCCGTCATGTGTATCCTCTTTTATTTTCTTAAAGCTCTTAATTTTATCATGAAGTATGAGTTTAATTTTTTTATTCTTGTTAGTATTAACTGATGGTAATATAATTAGCTATTTGGTATTCTTTTAACTAAAAAATTGTAGACTTGTTAATGCGGCTACTGGCACCGGCAAAACGGTCGCTTATTTAGCTCCGAGTATTCATCACTTGCAGGGTTATTCTCCTCGAATTGAGCGTTCCCATGGCGCTTTTGGTACGTTTTGTGCAATGTATAGTTGTTTTTTTTTCCTTTTAGTTTCATTGCCATCATTATGTTCTCTAGTTGATTAAAATTGATGTGGTGTTGTTGGTGATATAGCGTTGGTGCTTGTCCCGACGCGTGAGTTGTGCATGCAGGTTTATGGGACTCTGCAAAAGCTATTGCTTTGCTTCCATTGGATTGTCCCTGGTTACATAATGGGAGGTGAGAACAGGGCCAACTAGAAAGCTAGGCTTCGCAAAGGTAAAGTTCCTTCTTTTTTCCTTTTGATATGTAATTCTTTTTGCTGCATTTCTTGGTTCATTGATGCGCATAAATTTTATCGTATAAACTTGATGTTGTTTGTAATCAATGATTTATACTGAATTACATTTCAGTAGTCAAATTGAGGAATGACTAGATGCAAAAGGGGAGGACAAAATAGGTTTAAACTAGCAAAAATCTAGACAAATTTGGCTTTGGGAGGACGATAGGAATACTAAGTTCTTTCAGGATAATGCTCCTTGGAGATTTAACTTTCTTAGTGCCGTTGAGGTTGATAGCTCGATGTAAGGATGAGGAGGGTATGAAGGGGGCAATTTGTGATTTCTATAAAACTATTTACAAGGAGATGTGTGATTGTAAGTAGAATTTGGATGGGTTAGTGTAACGACCCATCTTAGGTTGGCCACCGGAAACAGTGTCATCACGTTTTTAAATCCCAGCATGTCACATATATGCACATATATGCAGCAATATAAAAAATACATCAACTAAAATTAAAAATTTCATCAAATCCTCAACTCTTTTACTCACCAATCTATCTGTTTTGCCCACTACATGAAATTATATAACAATGAGGAGTGAGCTTTACAAGCTCAGTGAATTAAATTTACTAGAAGTATTCGATTACATACTTACAGTCACATCTTATAATTCGATTGTTTCTAATCCACCAATATTAATAATCTATTTCTTCACATATAATAATTCAATCCTTCACATAATCTTCCAATATTAATTCATCCATTATCTTATATAATTCAACAATAACATTCTATTATCAATACTCATATCATAATTTCAACCATTTATCAATCTCTTTTTAAATTAATCATCAAACATATCAAATTTCAATCATATGTTTAATCATCTCGAGATTATCAATTCAACATCATTATTTACCTCGTTATGAGGTCCGCAGCGTATAATTAATCAATTAATCAAATAATTTTTATCATATCATACTTTTACATTTCTTTCTTATCATATATGTCTTTCTGTGAGACTCATTTGTTTATCACTCATTTCACAATCAAGACTGATCTCAATCAATAATAATCAATATTTAAAATAATGTAATGCATGAATTTAAATTATCTTTCTTTCTTTCTTTCTCATTAGATCATTTCATATTATCATTTGGGAACATCTTCTCACATGTCGACATGTTTCAACCAGACCAGCTACATTCCTGGTCTTTTCAGCCAGACCAGCTGCCTTTCTGGTTTTCTCAACCAGATCAGCTGCCTTCCTGGTCTTTTCAGCTACATCCCTGCCTTACTGGTCCTTTCAGCTACACTGGCTGCCTTCCTGGTCTTTTCAGCTACACCAACTGCCTTCCTGGTCTTTTCAACTAGACTAACTGTCTTCTTGGTCTTTCAACTAGACCAACTACCCTTCTGGTCTTTTCTTTTATGCATATGAGCAATAATATGCAAGCAAGCATACATCAAAACATTCAATTCAACTATCTAGCTCTTTCTCAAAATTACTATTTTTATCATATTTATTAAATTGTCTCCTCACATATCCTATCGACTTTTCAATCATATTTTTCAGAAATTTCATAAAACTTCTCAACATATTTTTTTTTTTCATTCATCCTTCATTTTTAAAATATAAATTCTTGTATAATTAATATTCAACATACTTTATAATTCCTAATCAATAAATCAATCAATTTTCATATATAACAAAAAATACATCATTAAATTATTATAATTAACCAATTTATTCAAATATCATAAATTCATATTTTTATTGGTTTCGATTACTAAAAGTAAATCTAACTCACCTCGTAGCACTTAAAGCTACCCGTGGATCACCTCTTTACCTTTCCTGCTCCTTTCAACAATTTATTGAGATTGCTGATTACCAACACCTAATCATAAACTTTCATAAATCTTACTATTTCATAATTTAATTCAAACAATATAATTATTTAATTATGAATCTTATTGAAAATTTACCTCAAATGTGATGAAGTTTTGCTATTGTAATTGAATGACTGTACTATCTCTAATATTGGAGAAATTTTCTTTATAGCTTTTTACTAAGAAATTTGAATTGAAGAAAGAAGAAAACCAACGGGATTTGGCAAGAAAAATACAAAACAAAGAAAACTAAATTTTATATTTAAAATCCACCCCACCGTTTTGCAAAATTTCTTTCATCTTTATGTGGCTTGCATGCACCTTGCATGCATTGTGAGGACTGCACCTGGACTTCCAGGTGTTTGTCCTTTCTTTTTTTTTTCTCTCTCTTCTCTTCTTCTTCTTCTTCTTTATAACCGCACACACTACACCTGGACGCTAGCGTCCAAGAGTCTCTTTTTTTTCAAAAGAATTATTTTATTCAATAATAAATCTTTCATGTTTATATTATTTTAATTCCATTGAATATCTATCAAATTACTTCTTTACCCTTACTTTAAGAACACGGGTATTACAGTTCTAGAATTGATAGAGAGGATGCAAATTGGCTCGAGTGTCCTTTTGATGAAGAGGAGATTCTTGTTGCTCTCAAAGATTGTATTAATGATAAAGCTCAGGGTCCGATGGTTTTACCATGCCGTTTCTAATTCATTAGTGGGAAGTGATAAAGAGGGATATTCTTAGATTTTTTGAGCAGTTCCATTCTTCGGGGGAGTTTGTGGGAACTCTTAATTCTACTTTCATATTCTTTATTCCGAAGAAGGTTGAGGCGTCCAATGTCAAAGGCTTCTGGCCTATTAGTCTTGTGGGGTGTATTTACAAGCTCTTATCAAAGGTCCTTACTTCTAGATTGAAGAAATTTATGCGGATGGTGGTGAGTTCGAACCAAAATGCTTTCATTAAGGGTAGAAAAATTTTGGATGCTGCTTTGATAGGTAATGAAGTTGTGGATGCTCATTTAAAAGATAGAGGACGAGTGATTTGTAAACTTGATAAGGAGAAGGCTTATGATCATGTTTGTTGGAGTTGTGATTTATTTGTTGAAAAAAATGGGTTTTGGCGATAAATGGTGCAAGTGGATTTTCAAGTGTGCTTTATCAATTTCCTTCTCTATCCTAGTTAAGTTGTCCTTCGGGCTTCTTTAAGGCTTCGAGGGGTCTTCGACAAGGGGATCCATTGTCTCCTTTTTTGTTCCTGTTGGTTATGGAGGCGTTTAGTAAGATGTTGGTGAAAGCGGTTGATAGGGGGCTTTTAAGCTATTTCAAAGTGGGGAGAAATAAAGGTATGCGTGTGTCTCAACTTCTTTTTGTCGATGACACAATTGTTTTTTTGGAGCTGAGACGCTTCAAATTTTGCACCTTCGGTGTGTTCTTCTTTGCTTTGAGGCGGTTTCAGGGCTTTAAGATTAATCTTAGCAAGAGCAATTTAATTCCTCTTGGTGAATTTAATAGTGGCTTCCTCTTAAGGCTAAATTTAAAGATAAAAGTATTTGGAATCTTATTGTAGAGAGGTTTGATAAGTAGCTAGCCGGATGAAATAGTTACTATCTCTCAAAAGGGGGTAGGCTTACTCTTATCAAAAGCACTCTTTCTAGCCTTCCAATTTACTTTACGTCTATTTTTTCTATTTATAAAAAAATGTCTCTTTTTTTCTATTTCGAGTTCGGTGGCTAATCTTGGAGAGAATTCAAAAAAGGTTCCTTTAGGGCAACACAACGTAGGAATACAAGCATCACATGGTAAGGTGGGGTGTGGTTAAGCAACCGATGAAAAAGAGGGCTTAGTATTAAAGCTCACTTTATTTAATAAAGTTTTTCTTGGAAAATGGTTATGAAGATTCTTTGCGGATAGGGATCATCTTTGGAGGAGAGTGATGGAAGGTAAGGTTAGGATGGACTCTAGCGGGTGAATGTCTAAAGAGCTTAGGGGGGCCTATGGTGTAGGCAATGGTGGAGCCATAACTTTTTGTCATTGGGATCAATAATTAGTTAATTAAAATTATACAATATATAATAATATTATATTTAGTTTATTAAGTACACATATAATTGTAAGACTATAAATTAAGTGATATTTCATATTTCCTTTTTCAAAAAGAAAATATATTTTTTTGGGTAAAGTCTCCTTGAGACTCTTTTGCTAGTATGCCCTTCGTATTTTATCCCGATCATTAGGATTATATCCAAAAATTTTAATTTGAACCTCGAGTTAGCTGGAAGATCTTCTAAATTAATCTCAACACGAGCTTGCTTTGAAGAATTTATCACTTTATGATGAGGACTAGTTTCTTTGACAAGTTGTAGTGGCTCTGGTTTCGATTTTCTTTTGAGAAATCTATCCATTAACTAAATCAAAGACAAATATTTTAATCAAATACAATTCTATCATAAACAATAAAAAAATATTTAATAAGGTAATTTAAGTACAACTAAATGAATATAAAAACTAAATTAGAAAGAAAAAAAATAGAATTTTACTAGTTTGGAATAAATAAGAAGTTAATATATTTTTAAGTGATTAATTCGTAACAACATAATATTGATTCCAAATGATAAAACTAATTTCATAAGAGTTTAATGTTATTCTCAATTGATACAAGCCTAAAGTGGTTAATCTAAATTCAACAAATAAAATCACTATTAAATGATTTAAATCAAACAAAGCATATCAACAACTTATATAATTTGTAGCTTAATTATCAAACAAATGAACATTATTATATATTAAGAATAAAAAGAACTAAAGCCTTTTCACTTACCTTTAAACTAGTCAAATATATCTTTTTTTCCTTCTTTCCTCTTTTTTCTTTCTCTAATGCTTTGCAATCTTTGCTAGTTTGCTTTGTACTTTTTGTACGAAATACCAAAGGAAGTGAGAAAGTGAAGTAAAAAGAATAGAAAAAGCTATTGTAAATTGTCTTTCTATATACCTACTAGTACCAGATGAATTAGTGGGATATTACTGTGGGAAGTAATGAATTCTTTCTTTATTGTTTTATGCTTTTAATGATAAGGCACATTACACTAGGTGGACCCACATCTTACACTACATTGTCTTATACATTTTATACACCTATTAAATATTAATTTTTTTTCTTTTGTTACAATTACATGTTGTCTTTTATATTTGTAAGTACGATATTATCCCATGATAGTGGGTTCAAAACCAATAATGAATGGGGTCAATATGGACTTCATCACATACCTCTCTATTTTTTTTTCTTTTCAAAATCCAATGGGGGAAATTGCCCCCACTTGTTATATGGTAGCTCTGCCCTTAAATGTAGAGGTGTGAAAATGGATTCGGAAAGAGTGGGAGGCCTTTCTTCCTTGTGTTTCAGTGTTGGTAGGAAATGAGAGAAGAACTCGTCTATGGTATGTCTCGTGGTTTGTGAATACTCCTTTAAAAGACCAATTTCCGCACATCTACGAGAGAGCAAGGGCTAAAGAAGCACTCATTAGCTCATGTGTATCCTTGACCAGTCAAAGTTTTTCTTGGGATGTGCCTTTTACTAGTAATGTCCATGTGAGATGGAGGTGGTTGTAAGTTTCTTGGAGACTTTATATAGTGCAAGGTTGGATGTGAATAGAGAGGATTTAACTAGGTGGAGACCTAGCCTGGAAAAAAGGTTTTGAGGTGAAATATTTTTATAAGTTTCTTATTGATGGGACTTTCTCGGATGGTGCTCTCAGTTTTCCTTGGAAAGCAATTTGGTGTTCTTGTGCTGCTAAGAAAGTGATGCCGAGCAGATAGGTAGAAACAACAAAATAGAGAAAGGGGAGAAACACAACAAAGATAACGGACAAAAATAGACTAGGTAGAAAAGAAATTAGAACAGAGGGGAAATAACCAACAGAGAAAGCAAGAGGATAACCAATTTTCAATTCACAATTCCAGTTTTCCTTACAATCTTAATATCAATGCTCTTATATATGTACCAAACGTTATTTAAATAATAAAGGAAATCAAATCCTAATAACTATTTAATTGCCTAAATTTAATTTTCCTAAAATAAATGTCCAAGAATAATATCCCAAAATAATAAATATTCTTTCCTATTTTGCATCATTTTCCCCTACTTACAAAAAACTCAACCACAAATTTTGAAGTGGTAAAATATCAAAACTTGTGATTCTTGAAGTTGCATGGCAAAGACTTGTAATTTTCGAGATGGAACAATCTCGATCGAGCAGAAGAAAGATATCAAGAGGAGTTGTTGAGGAACCTCAATACAGTGCGAGAGGACAAAATCAATATAAAGAAGGTCACACGCACAAATCTTGCCCTCATATTGGCTTTGGCCTTATTCATTTTGAAGTGACTCAATAGGTACATCCTTACAGTGAATGGTAGAGCTTTCTTCAATGATTTGTTCATTTGTTTCAAAGTCTGTGTGGATTGGAGAAACAACTTCAGACTTGTCTTGAATGAAATCCTGATTAGTAGAAGTTTTGGTAAAAGCTGCTTTCACTTGTTGTTTCACTTTTTCAAGGAGTTGTTGCATATTGCGAATTTGAGTCTCAAAGGTGGAATATTCGATCTCCAATTGGCAACAATTAGTATAAATACACCGACCATCTAACTCAGTTTTAGCCCAACAAGCATCTTGAAGCCAATGATATTGCACCAGAGCAGAAGTTTGAGAGAGAACGATTTTCTCTGCAAAACCAAATGGATAAAAAATCTGATGTAATATATCTTTGGTGACCGGATAGTAAATCTGATGAATGGTCACACAAAGAATCTGGATTGGTTCACCCAAACCCATTACTCAGAACAATTAACTGCAATTTTCTGCCATTTTTTTAATACAAAGAACAGCAACTACATAAGCAGAAATTAAATAATGAAATAAACCTAGCCTTTTTTTTTGCTAGGTGGTTGGGCTCATCTTAGGTAGTTGGCTCAGCTCAAGCTAGGAAGCGGGTAAACTAGAGGCTCTCAATAAGTTCGGGTCAGATGGGTCAGATCAGACCCGGTGCAAATCTGGTAGGATCGGAGCCAGACCTAAGGGGCTGGTCGGAAAAGTAGCTCTGGTCTCCATGGTGGCATCAGCTCCGGCAGTGGGTGGTCGAAAAATCAGGATCTGGCGCGACAAAGCTGTAGAGAATCGCGGCTCTGTGGCATCGGATCGGCCCGGACTTCTAGAGTTAGGTCGGAAATGGGATGCCGATCCTGGTGGTGGTATCGACTGGTTTGATCGATGGTTGGAATTGTCAGAATGGGATTGACAGACCCAAAACGGATCTACTGGTGTTTGGCGGCGATGACAGCAGCGGCGCGGAGCGTGGTGCCCCGGGTTGGATAGATCGGCAAATTTCGATCAGGATGGTGTCTTCCTAGTCTGACGAAGGGGTTCCCGGCGTGGCGACGACGTGTGACAACTCATGGCAGATGAACTTGAAAAGTTCAGGTTATGGTTGAAACAGGCTAGCATAGCTAGTGATGGTGGTGTTGGCGACCGCTGTTTCAGTTTAGGGTGTGTTTGGTCGTGAGCTGGTGCTGTTTTTTGTTTTGTTTAGTACAATATATGTTTTAAAGGATAAATTCGGCTCTGATACCACTTGATGCCGGACAAATAGGTAGAAACAACATAATAGAGAAAGGGGAAAAACAATAGAGAAGCAACTACGATAGCAGACAAAAATAGACGAGGTAGAAAAGAAATTATGGTAGAGGGGAAATAACCAATAGTAAAAGCAAAAAGATAACCAATTTTCAATTCATAATTCCAGTCTGCCTTACAATCTTAATATCAATGCTCTTATATGGCACCAAAAATTATTTAAATAATAAAGTAAATCAAATCCTAATAAATATTTAATTGCCTAAATCTAATTTTCCTAAAATACATGCCCAAGAATAATATCCCAAAATAATAAATATTCTCTTTCCTATTATGCATCAGAAAGTAAGTGTTTTTGCATGGGAGGGGGAAAGTGCTTGTTAATAGATGTTACATTTACAAAGGATGTGGCGAGTCCGTGTTTCATATTTTGGTGGATTGTTCTTTGGCCAAAAGTTTGTGGAGATGGCTTATAAGCTTTTGGGGGTCTCTTGGGTGGTGGATGTTTCCGTGAAAGATGAAGTTTCGGCTTGGAGTGGGTTGAAGGCTTCTAAGGATATTAAGAAGGCATACTCATTGATTTCACTCTCTATTTTTTGGACGGTGTGAAAGGAGAGGATTCGTAGAGCGTTTGATGGTTTAGAGACGCCTATTGAAGTTATTAGAGATAGATAGTTCAACACCTTTAATTTTTGGTTTAAATGAAATTTTTTTTGTAAATGATTTTGACCTCCTAGATTTTGTTGAACTTATTTCTTGTAAACATAGCCTATGGCTTTGTGTTACACCATCTTCGTGCTTTATTAATACAATTTTAATTATCAAAAAAAGGTTCAAACTAGTGTTATGGCTATGTGTGCTAAAAGAAAATGTTAGTTGGTGAAAATGTTCAAATTCTTTTTTGTAATTCTTTGGTATTTGAAGTTATTAGAGATAAAGGTTTAGAGATGCCTATTGAAGTTATTAGAGATAGATTATTCAAAATCTTTAATTTTTGGTTTAAAAAATTTTTTTTTGTAAATAATTTTGACCTTTTAGATTTTGTGGAACTTCTTTCTTGTAAATAAGAAAATAGTCTATGGCTTTGAGTTGCACCCTCTTGGTGCTTTATTAATACAATTTTAATTATGAAAAAAAGGTTTAAACTAGTGTTATGGTTATGTGTGCTTAAAGAATATGTTAGTTGGTGAAAATGTTCAAATTCCTTTTTGTAATTCTTTGGTATTTGATTGAATTCAGCTGGATTAGGGGCTGGTTTTTATTTGGTATTTGATTGAATTCAGCTGGATTAGGGGCTGGTTTTCTTGATTTTGCGTAACTTAAAATGAATTTCAGTGACCTAAATTTAGTGGAAAAATCATCTCTTTTTGTTAGGCTTAAACTAGCTGCCTTGTCCAATGTACATGGGTTGATGAATATCTCATATGATTCTTTTCAGGCATATCTGTTCTTATTGCAACTCCAGGACGCCTTCTGGATCACTTAAGGAATACAACATCGTTCTTACATACAGATTTGCATTGGATAATATTTGATGAAGCAGATAGGTGAGGTTTTTTCCATTTGAGATTGAATTACAATCTTTTACTGAATCGTATCATATTGCACATTTATCCTTCTCCGTGTCCCCTGTGCCTCTCTTTACTCTTGTTATGCATTTTGATAGAATTCTTGAACTAGGATTTGGCAAAGAAATAGAGGAGATACTAGATCTATTGGGTTCTAGGAAAGTGGGCCTGTTGGCAAGGGGAATGCTGTCTCTGAGTATCAGAGGCAGAATTTGCTACTATCAGCTACCTTGAATGAAAAAGTAAACCATCTTGCTAAAATTAGAAAATCCGGTAATTATTGGTCTTGATGACAAGAAGATGCAACCAGATCCATCACTTGACCATACTGGATGTCTGGGATCTGATGTGGATGATGAACCAGAACATCTAAGCAAAATGACAAGCTCCTCATCTGGAGATTATAAGCTCCCTTCTCAGTTGGTCCAGAGATATGTTAAAGGTACATATCAACTGATGTTTTTTATAGGTTACCAAAAAAAGAATAATCTAGATGAACCTTAACAATTTTTAGAAATCCTGATTTAGTTCTTAGGCAGTATCATGTGGTTCACGGCTTGCAATACTTCTTTCTGTCCTAAAGCATCTTTTTGAGAGAGAAGCTTCCCAAAAGGTAAGGCTCTTTATAATCTTAAAACCACCTCCATTTTTGCTTCCTGAATTTCACTGATTAATGCTGTTTGAAACCCTTGGTGATCATACATAGTTTGAAGATTAAGTCATTGCCCTTTTTCCTAATTTGTTTACAAAAAGTTCAATTTTCATTACATACTACCTCTAGTCTTATTTGGGTTTTATTTGTCAAGTTCTCTCCATTACTCATTCTACAGATTGTGGTGTTCTTTTCAACATGTGATGCAGTAGACCAGAAGCAGAACTTGAACAGCTGTTTCTGAAATGCAAAACTTTTCGGTTACATGGGAACATGAAGCAGGAGGATAGAAGAACCATATTTGGGGCCTTTAAAACAGAGAAGTTGGCCCTTTTGTTGAGTACTGACATTGCTGCTAGGGGCTTGGATTTTCCGAAAGTTAGATGTATTATACAGTATGATTCTCCAGGGGAAGCTACTGAATATGTGCATAGGTATATTCAGAACTTATTTCTGTGGAATTCCTTTTATGTTTTCCTAGTTATTGACCTTATGCTTATTGGCGTTTGTGCTGAGCTCTCCAATTTACTATTCACCTGTCAAGACAGATTTGCATTTGCTATTTGATCACAAACGTCACTTGATCATACACACTTGACCAGACATATTTGCACATAAAATATATATAGGGACTTCTTACTCCGGATTAATCTGGTTTAACAGATCTCTTAGCTGCCTCATTTGCAAGTTCCTGTTTGAAGATTCTACTGTCTAAAAAAAATTTCTCCCTCGATATTTTTTACTTTAGCAGTCTGGAAAATGTTCATCTACTGGATTATTGAAGTCACATTTATAATTCATTTCTGTGGAGATAATTTTATGTGCGTGGAAAAATCTTGGGCTGGGTCTATCAAAGACATAACCCAGCCCTTATGGCTGTACTGTTCTCGTTGAAATTGAATAGATGGTACATCAGAGCTTAATACTACCTTTAATCCATGATACAGAGTGGGTAGCACTGCTCGATTGGGTGAAAGAGGACAAACATTCTTATTTCTACAACCAATTGAACTGGATTATTTACATGACCTGGAGAAACATGGTGTATCACTAATGGAGTACCCTCTTACCAAAGTGTTGGATCAATTTCCATTGTACGGTATGCCCTGTGTCAAAAAGGTTATTTCCTTAGAGTCACATCCTTGGGTGATGTTTCCGCAGAAGGTGCTTGAATCCTTTATCTTGGCTGAGGTATGAGTTTGGTGTATTGATCTTGTTTTAGATTTTTCCTGCTTTCTGCTTGTATTTGGAGTATGTTGAACTTTTTCTCCGGTTCCCCTTTGAGTGGGCTTGGCTGTGATTCAAAGTCTTTCTATTCTCCTGTTATTAATTGAAATGAAAAGGAAGGCGTTTATCTGTAGCACGCGCGCGCACACACACACGGAGTGCTATTGAAGCTGAATCAAGACCATTAGATTAGTGCATCTCTGAAAATAGAGATTCATGTGAAAATAGGTTTCAGAAGAACTATGGTCTTCAAGTTTGGTGGTATATGCTGCTAGTTATTGTTGGTGAATCAAGACCATCAGTATATCTCTGAAAATAGAGGTTTATGTGAAAATAGGTTTCAGAAGAACTATGGTCTTTGAGTTTGATGGCATATGCTGCTAGTAGAAGATACTTTGAATCTGGATATTTGAATTGAAACAGGACTGCTGCTTGCTGCACATGTTGGATATCAAGACTCTGGTTTAAGGTATCTCATTGTATTTGCTGGGCAAGCCGAAGATTTGTCCTATTCATTCTTTGGTGAAAGGGTATTATCAACTATTAGAATATCCGTGTTGTCTAAACTCTAAGGAATATTTTGTACAGTATTTTGTCTAGTTGGGTTGTATTTTGGTGCAAACTCTTGAAATGGTCTGTCTTTCTCTTTCTCTACTATTCTTAGTTACTTCGTATGCGCTCCAAATTAATCTTTTGCCTTTGATATCTTTTCTCAGCCAAAGATGATGAAACTGGCCAAGAGTGCATTTTGCTCCTGGATTCGTGCATACACCACCCATTGTGGTGAGCTGAAAAGAATATTTTTGGTGAAGGAACTTCATTTGGGGCATGTTGCAAGAAGCTTTGCATTGAAAGATCAACCATCCTTGGTCGGAAAATCATTCCAAAAGCAATTTAAAAGAGGAAGGGAGATGAAAAGCAGTGGGGACAAGCCAAAAGGAGGAAGGTTGCCAGTAAAACATGAATGTAGAACATGACAAGCCGAGAGAGTATACTGAGCATATAACACTCATATCACCATCGTGAGCAGTTACACACCATATCAGTATTGTAAGCAGTGCGAATTGCTTCCTTTTAGTGACTTCCTAGGAGCTGGTGATGGTTGGCTGTAAGCTACGTTAAATGGATACTAGAGTGGATCATTTTTCAGACAATTTATATGGTTCATTTGCAACGGAGCAACTCTGTATCTTATGCAAAGATGCTGTTTATGCTTTTCCAGCCTCTTTTTGTTGCTAATATGTTTATTCAAATTCTGGAATTATATAAAGAACAAGATTAATCTGTCACTTGAAGCTTAAATCAAGATTGTCCCATTGTATCAAAGCTAAAAAGCAGCGGGATGATTTCTCTGGCTGGTTGCTCCAAAGTCAAAATTGTAGCTACAATTGGCTGGGCCAATACTTGATACACTACACTAGAAGGTTGGATAAATGGGGCTGGTTTTGTCCTAGCCCAAAACCATCAAGGGCAGGAAGTTTTTTAAAAGAGTTGGTGAAGTTGTTTTAAAATTTTTATGTTTACGAAAATAAATTAATCATAGTGATATATCATTTAAAAGATGTTAATTAAAAAATCAAATTTATTAAAGATCAACATATTTTTTAATTTGTAATTTTTAAAATTTAGTTTTTTAACAAAAGTTGAAATATTTTAACAGTTTGATAAGTTTTCGTTGAATTTTGTGTAAATATTTTATTTCATGATTTTATTGAAAGTAAAATTAAATTTAAGATTTTATCTGTAGAATTATTATTTTTTAAAGAAAACTTTACTAGTAACGCTAAATCACTTCGAATTAGTTTTGTAATGTCCTTGCTTGTCTGGTTCTCATCCAATCAGCTGTAAGCCTGCAAGCATGCGAGAATGCTGACATGCATTTCAAGCTACACTACAGTCGCATTTCTCGCGAACTTTCATATCTAGCACATTCTCCTATCTCTCCAGCCTTGATCAATTCCAGTATCAAAGCCCTTGTTCAACAAGGACAACACATTCAAGCCTTGCAATTATACTCTAGAAATCCTCACTCCCATATTAATGCCACCAAGTTCACCTTCCCTTCCCTAATCAAGGCCTGTGCTTCCTTGTCAAATCTTAACCATGGCAAAACAATCCATTCCACAATTACCACTTTTGGTCTGCAATTTGATCCTTATATCGCCACTTCACTCGTTAGCATGTACGTCAGATGTGGGTCATTTGATAGTGCGGTCCATGTGTTTGATAAATTGTGTGAAAGTGAAGTTTCGGCCCAAGATGTCATAGTTTGGAACTCTATGATTGATGGGTACTTTAGATTTGGTCATATTAAGGAGGGTATTGATCAGTTTTGTCGAATGCAGTTGTTGGGTATAAGACCTGATGCCTACTCAATCTGTATACTGCTAGGTGTGTGTGATGATGGGATTTTGGGGTATATAGAAGGGAAGCAAATCCATGGCTACATTATAAGAAATATATTTAATGGTGACCCTTTCTTGCAGACAGCACTTGTTGATATGTACTTGAGTTGCAGTCAACTAATGGATGCGTGGCGTGTATTTGCTAAGATGGAGGATAAGGACAATATTGTAGCATGGAATGTGATGATTGGCGGGTTTTGTGAGAATGGTTTCTGGGAATATAGTTTAGAATTATATTCACTAGTGAAGAATGAGCATGTCAAACCTGTTTCGGTTTCATTTACTCGTGCTTTGAGTGCTTGCTGGCGTGGTGAAAATGTTGGTTTTGGCAGGCAGGTTCATTGTGATGTGATCAAGATGGGATTTAGGAATGATTCATATGTTTGTACTTCTCTGTTGACCATGTATGCAAAGTGCAAGCTGGTTGAAGAGGCAGAAGAAGTTTTTTATCAGATACCAGATAAAGAAATTGAATCATGGAATGCCGTGATTGCGGCTTTTGCAGGTAATGGTTTTGTTTATGATGCTTTGGAAATTTACAATCAGATGAGATTAAGCGAAATTCTGCCTGATTCCTTCACGTTGTCGAATATCTTATCATCTTGCAGTATGTTTGGATTATATGATTATGGTAAGTCAGTTCATGCAGAATTAATCAAAAGACCTATACAAAGTGATATTACTGTGCAGAGTGCGCTACTGACTATGTACTCTAAGTGTGGGAGTAATCATGATGCTAGTTCAGTTTTTAGTACAATGAAGGAAAAGGACGTGATTGCCTGGGGCTCAATGATATCAGGTTGTTGCCAAAATAAGAAGTTCGAGGAGGCTTTACAATCTTTCAGGGCAATGAAGGTTGAGGGGGTGAAAACAGATTCTGATATTATGGCAAGTGTTATAAGTGCATGTACTGGAATGGAGAATGTAGACTTTGGCTGCCAGATCCACGGATACGTTATTAAAAGTGGATTAGAGCTGGATATTTTTGTTGCTAGTTCCTTGATAGATATGTATTCTAAATGTGGCTTCACAGAGATGGCTGGAAATGTATTCTCTAGTATGCCACATAAAAATCTTGTTGCCTGGAATTCTATGATTTCCTGCTATTGCCGGAATGGTCCCCCAGAGCTGTCAATCAGGCTTTTTCATCAAATTGTAGAGCATAGCCTGCATCCAGATTTGGTGTCCATAACAAGTGTCCTCGTTGCAGTTTCATCAATAGCAGCCCTGCTTAAAGGAAAAACTGTGCATGGATATTTAATTAGACTCAAGATATCATCTGATATTCAAGTGCAGAGTGCATTACTTGATATGTATATCAAGTGCGGATGCTTAAAGTACGCGCAGAATATCTTTCAAAACTTGTCCAATAAAAACTTGGTTACATGGAATTCAATGATTTCTGGTTATGGATCTCATGGGGAGTGCCTTAGAGCAATGAAGCTGTTTGATGAGATGAAGATTGTTGGAGTAACCCCTGATGATGTGACTTTCCTTTCCTTAATTTCAGCTTGCAACCATTCTGGTTTTGTGGATGAAGGTGAAAATCTATTCCGATCCATGATAGAAGAGTATGGGATTAAACCTAGAATGGAGCATTACGTAAACATTGTCGATCTCCTGGGCCGTGCAGGCCGCTTGGAAGATGCTTATAGTTTTGTGAAAACCATGCCTATTGAAGCTGACAGGAGCGTTTGGCTATGTTTGTTGTGTGCCTGTCGAGCCCATCGTAACGTGGAGCTCGGAGAACTGGTGGCTCATAACCTGTTAAAGATAGAACCGAGCAGAGGCAGCAACTATGTTCAACTAATGAATCTTTATGGAGAAGCTGAATTGTGGGACAAGGCAGCTGAGTTACGAGCCTCAATGAAAGAGAAAGGTTTGAAGAAGGTCCCTGGATCTAGTTGGATTGAAGTGAGGGATAGGGTTGTTGTTTTCTTTTCAGGGGATTCGTC